>OX101815.2:38819306-40197510 GCA_944452925.2 Chrysolina oricalcia | reverse complement strand
ATCTTGCATAGTTTTTATTTTAATTTCTAGTGCTGCAAATATTGCCATATTCTCTAAGCCTGGTTTGCAAACTACTTTTTCCGTTATCCTCTGTAAACTTCTTTTGCTTGGGAGATATAAAAATTTACTGATGAATGCTTAGGCCCGTGGTCCAAGAAAATATAGTGTAAGAGCAAACTGTTTATATTATCTGGAGTATCTTCTGGCTTTGGGAGATTTTTCGCTTAAATAAGCTTGAACTTTCACAATTTCAGCAAGGTCTTTATGTAGGAATTTTTCACATAAGTTACTTAAATCTTGAAGTGTCCATTCCTTTTCCTCATATGATTTTATTGCTTGAGATTTCCTCCTCAAAGTTTTTACTCTTTGTCTCAATTTCTCCTTTCGAGGTGTATGAGAGCTCAACCAGGCACTTGTTTGGGTCCCCACATGTGAAAGTGAAGCAGATGTTTCAGGAAAGGTAACATAAGAGGATGGACCTGAAATTCAGAAGAAAGACTCATTGATGATTATGATAAAGTGAGCAGGAAATTTAAAAAAATATTTAACAGTATTTCTTTACTTGCAAAAGTTATTTGAAGTGCTGTGAAACACCTATAGCTGTGTAGAGAGGCAAAAACTTCAGAATGAAGTGATTAGGAAGAGTAAAAAACATTTCATTAATATACATTTTTTTAAATTTCATCTTTTGAAAAGTAGAAAATGATTCGATAATTAACTGCTAGTAGAGTGAACAATGAACAGTAAAACTTAATTTAGTATTGTTGAGGAAAATTCTAAATTTGGTAGTTTAGAGATAAGCACATCCTCCTGCGGGAGACCAGGGTTCGATTCCCCGTCACGGAACCACCGAGCTGGAATTCGCACGTTAAAAAGTATAGCATTCGTTCATTGCTCACACAAGTTTCGAGTTTTGAGGGTTGACGTTTGTAGGGGAGCGCCAGCTGGCTAACGGAAAAATCCATTTTAAAACCCTCTTCAAATATCTGCAGTGTCACAAGTAACCCATTTTACCAATTTTCACTTGTTGTAGGCAAATGTTGATGTTTCTTGACACATCCGATAAGGTTTTGTTGATGTTTCTAATTTTTATTATGATACAAAAATAATAATTCTAAGAGTTTTTTTAACCACTAGTTTTTGATTATTTGAATATCTTACCGGGGATTGCCAAAGATAAGTTTTCGCTTGCTTCAAGAGTAGGTCCTATATTGGCACAAACTGACTGCTGACTACTTCCAGCTTCAGAAGAACAAGAAAATTCTTGATGAGTTGGTTCAAGTACTGAAGTTTTACTCAGCTCAACTAGGCGTATGTCTATAAAAACAGAGGAATCATATAAAATAACCTAGAGAATAATGATAAACATTTGTTGAATTGAAAATGATCATTAGTTGAACTTGAAAGTTCACACTTGAATTCAACTAAATTTGCTTGATCTTTACCATTTTAATAAATAGAAAATTTGAGAGACACATTGCTTATATTTTTTTCCTGTATCCCTGAAAATAAATGAAATGATGAATCTGATCTCATAAAAAATTGGTCGTCTCAACTTTCAGATAAATGAACCTCAGAAAATCTGACGAGAGGTTTCCAAGAATAGCAATGCATGAATACATTAATTAGTGATATTGTGTCTGTCAGACACAACAAGTATTTTCTCATTTTTATAGATTAGATTAGATTAGATTATTTATTCATCCTTTAAATGATACATTTTTGGAAACGTCAGAATTACATGTAGAACGGAGACAAGTTAAAAACATAAATATATATATATATATATATATATATATATATATAGGAAGTTATTCATGACATCTACAGTCATTAGTTGAAACTTAATTTGACACGAACCAAGGAATAACTTCCTGTTATATTCTGTCTTGCCTCACGGTATTAATTCTTGAGTGGATTCGTTTTGATTTCGAGAGATCCATAAATCCTTTCTGATGAGTGCGTTAGCACGAAACAGCTGTCAAAGGTTAGAACTCTCGGAATTAAAACGAAATATACTCTATTTTCACTTATATATATATATATATATATATATATATACAGATAAATGACAAAGTACATAATATAAGACAGAACAATAATTAAAATAGACAAATTATGCATACAGGTGAGTCAACCTTCTCCTACTGTGCCAATCTTAGTGTAGAACTCCTCAATACTATATAAGCACATATAGCACATATAGCAGATGAAAGATCCTTCACTAGCTCCCTTCTCTGGCCTTGGGAAATTAACGGTGCATTTAGTCAACATCATTTCAAAATTGTGCTTAGATATATGTTAAAAGTGAAAGTTGAATCTGTTATATCAAATGGCGCCATTTATACAACAATGTTAAGCTTATGCTAACAACCTTTTATGTTACCATTATGTTTATGATAATGCTTGTGCTAAAGTTGACTAAATCCACCCTAAATCTTCAAAAGTAGATGTGAATCTTTGTTTCAACTTTAAATTAGTATTCCGAAGACCAAAATACTCAGTGACACCAAATATTTTTGAAATCCTAGGTTAAGCCTCAATAATGCAATTTAATTAACCTCAACTTATTGAACTTTATAATGAATAATACATACCCGATAAAATTGAAACTTTTCGAGGTGGTTCTGTAGTTTCCCCAGGAGGTGGTAAAAACAATGTTGGGTAGGCATCTGGCAGTAAACGCTTCCTGACATCACTACTTGTAGAGAGGAACTTGCTTTCGAAATGCCTCTCACAAACCTTGTGACTTTTGTACCAATTCTCACTGGATAACTTGGCCATCAAATCTTCACGGTTGCAATACTTCATCCAAATCTTAGCTCTAAAAAAACAAAAATTAATAGAGTTCAAAAACTAAAAATAATCTAGATACTATGAGTAGAAAAGTTGTTTAGAAACATGAAACTTTTGAATAGAGCTTAATTTCCCAACAACCAAACACTGAAGTGTGCTAGGTAATCGAGCTCTTTTTGGAATTTTTCACTTTCAGATAAAATCATACATATTATGTTTACATACCTATCGGCGTCTTTGGGAAATTGAAATAATGCACAGTCTCCACCTCTGGAGTTACATCCACGACACGCACATGAGAATCCTCCCTGTTTTGAGGACAGTTCAATATGAATGCAAAATTCCAAGTAAAAATAAAAATATGGCAGTAACTATCTTTAAATAAATCTCAAACTCTGATCACACACTATCAACGGGTCGTAAACAACTTGTAAATAACATAAACAAGTGAAGCTCTGTTCGTTCATTTCATTCTTATTATACTCTGATGTAATCATCTACTTCCTTTTATCACATGGATTATCGATCTACCATCTCTCTTCTTCTTCTTTCTGAAATATGACAAGTACCAACATAATCGAACAAACCTTCAGATGATTCTATGATTGGTCGATTCAATCTTGACAGATATACTCTTTATTTGGCACATGCGCACTGAAATTTAGTTTTTAGCGGTACGCTTGGTGACGCATCTGGTAGGGGTTGTATGTAATCTGTGCCAAAAGCTTGACCTTTGCCTTCCTCGGGTCGAGTGAGCTAAAGTCGGAGACCGAGGGATTCATAATGGCCTGCCAGGATGGTGTCTTCAACACCCTTGTCTACCGTAGTCGCGTGATGGGTATAGACGTCCCTGACACCCGATGCAGGGCATGTCGTGGGGCACCTGAGACCGTAATGCATTTGCTATCAGCATGCCCATCTTATGCGGTCTCAGCCTATATCCACAGGTATAACGCGGCGCTACGAGTGTTGTACTATCACCTACGACACTCGTACGGTATAGACGAGACACCGGTGTTGCCTTATGCTCCGGGGGATATTGAGTCCGTGGTGGAGAATGAGATATGCCGAATCTATTGGAACTACTCATTCCCCACCCTCAGGCAAATACAAGCCAATAAGCCTGATGTCCTCCTCGACCACCAAAGTAGAACGATATTCGTCATGGAGTTTTCCGCTCCAGGCGAAATGAATATCGTTCGAAAAGAGGAGGTAAAACGGACTAAATATCGAGATCTTCTCTTTGAACTCCGCAGGTTATATCCGGACCATTCTGTCAAAATGGTGGTTCTGATTATAGGAGTCCTTGGTGGATTGATGGACACACTGCTCTCTAACTTGAAGATAATACCGGCTTGCCGTAATATGGCAGAAATCTCAGCAGCAAGAATGCAGAAGGCCGTTATACTTGGTTCGCTCCGTCTACTCAGGGCACACGATTCTCGGACCCAATAATCATTCACCCTACGGACGTAGGGAGTGGTTATTGGGGTTAAGGACACCAGCGCGCCCTCCGGATGGGTCGGAGCACCGGAGACAGGGCCTGACTGGTACACTCCTAAGGAGAAAAATAATAATAATAATAATAATAATAGTAAATGTGCTATGAGCATTCAAAAACATCTCTTATGTAAATTAACACGGGAAAACGCTAAGGTCCCATTTGGCAATTTTGGCTCTTTTTGGGGTGGGGGGAAAAATCGGAGCGTCGCTGCTTGGCGTTCATCGAGTCGCGATAGATCCCTTAGATTGATAACAATTGTCCAGTGCCGAGCGCGATACCATCATCCAACTAGGCATTTAAGAGAAAAAAAACATGGCTGCTGCCATACAGGGTGCACCATCAAAGTATTTAAGAGAAAAAAAACATGGCTGCTATGAAAATTGGTATACCGGGTGAACCAACGCAACATTTAAGAGAAAAAAACATGGCTGATTGTCAAATGACATGAGACAGAGAAAAAAAATGGCAGCTGTCAAATTTGGTATACTCAAAATATATCGATTAAGAGAGAAAAAAAACATGGCGGCTGGTTGTCAACGTATATACAGGGTGTCCCACAACGTTTGAGAGAAAAAACATGGCTGCTGCCATACAGGGTGTAACATCATAGTATTTAAGAGAAAAAAACATGGCTGCTGCCATACCAGGTGAACCAACGCAACATTTAAGAGAAAAAAACATGGCTGATTGTCAAATGACATGAGACAGAGAAAAAAAATGGCAGCTTTCAAATTTGGTATACTCAAAATATATCGATTAAGAGAGAAAAAAAACATGGCGGCTGGTTGTCAACGTATATACAGGGTGTCCCACAACGTTTGAGAGAAAAAACATGGTGGATCATTAAGAGAAAAAAACATGGCTGCATGAGTGATGGAAGAACGCTTCAATGGGCATATGGATATTCGAAACAACTACTTGCCCATGCAGAGATTGAATTACATCCGACATCTAAATGTGTAATAAGAGGACGTTTGGACCGTTCATTTAGGAAAAAAACATGGCGGCGTCTTATTGGTCTAGGCTCATTATAGCTGTACAGGGACGTCTCACAAATTTTTCCATTTGGGACAAAAAATATGATATTTTGGATCTGTACGAATCATCAAAAAATAAACACTTCCGGTTTCAAAAAATTAAGATAGAAGAAAAGTAATAGTAAATTCGGATTACCCACATCGAGGAGAGTCCAAATCTACGATAGAATTGCTACTTCCGGTCCAAACCGGAAATGGCAATTCCGGTCGTCCGATTCGAATGATTTTGGCATCAATAGATTCGTTTGGATGTCAAGAAACATTTTTAAGCATTTTCCGAGGTCAAAAGGGCATAGGAGGCTATCTTCGTTATTAGTAAAGTTACAGAAACGTGCGGGTACTCTAAGAAGACAACTTTCATGGGAGATCAAGAAAATAATAGAATTTGCGTACGTCAACTGCCATAATGGCCTTAAACCACACATATTAATGTGTTATGTACTCATTGCTTAAATCTTAGAAGTTGATTCGTAAAAGTTTGACATTTTTCGTTCAGAACGTCACTCAATATATTTGTCTTTGTTTCGTATCCATCATCATTAGGCGGAGTTAGGCAGCACAATTTTTTTAAAGTATGAGATTGAATAACATCTGTGTGTGTATATTGTAGAAAACAACTACTCACCCACACAGAGCGATTGAATTACATCAGACATCTATGTATTTTCTGATCAAACCAGAATGAACTAACCTTATAAAACACTTATTGTGTCCATATTTTTCACGTGTTTCAACGCTTCTAATTTCAATCATTTTTTTGGACGCGAAAACGTCTATTTTTGTTACATATTTTATGTAATTCGGCGTTCGAAATTTTATATGTTTTTTCGAATGCGTAAAACGTCTATTTTTGTTACATTTTTTACGTGTTTCAGCGTTTCAAATTTTAGTTGTTTTTTGGGACGCGAAAACGATCATTTTGTCCAATTTTGAAATGACTATTGTCCATAAGACTTACATGTAAAAGTGTATTTTTGGCGTTCGTAATTTTAGTTGTTTTTTGGAACACGAAAACTCATGTTTCCGTTACATATTTTATGTAATTCGGCGTTCGAAATTTTATATGTTTTTTCGAACATGAAAACACATGTTTTCGTTGCATTTTTTACGTGTTTTAACGCTTATAATTTTACTCGTTTTTTTGGGACGAGAAAACGTCTATTTTTGTTACATTTTTTTATTAAATCAAAGGCATTGCCATTTGTTTTCGTTATTCATCATCAGGTGGGGTAAGGCAGTACTATTTTTTTGAAAAGTATGTTAATGTCATTGGGCCGTTGAAAAAATAAAACATTTTGGATATAAATTTATTAAACATATTCATTTTGGTAATATATCACAAAGCCATTTGTATAGAATATCTGCATTCCGGAGGCTGCAATTGAAGGATTTGTCGCTGCGAATGTGGTGCATACAAGGTGAGACACCTTCGTTGTTGCCGAAAGTAGGAACCATCCACGATGTATTGTCATATTCCTCCAAATTCACAACTAGTATAGGTAAGCCCAATTGGTGAAATTTCGCAATTAGATAGTCCTGTTTTTGAAGCCCTCGCACATAAATAACATCAGCATCATGCAGATGTTTCTTGAGGATGGCATCCAATTGATGATATTCCACAAAGCCGGAGGAATACCGCAATCCGTGAACGTTTCGCTCCAAGAAACAAGTGGTTCGTCGATCCTCTTTACTCAAAGAGAAAAATGGTACGTTTGGCAACAGTAAAAAGTTACTACATTGAATTCCAACCCTAATAGCTATTTCCTTAGGATGAAATTGCCGGTCGACGATGAAGCCTTGAATATCCACAACAGCTATTCTCATGTTGACTCTGCGATTAATACTGAAGCTGAATCACATGCTCAGATCCATTTTTTGACAATTTCTGAGAGTGGGAGGTGCTCAATGACAGTGTCGTGCACAATAATAGCATAGGCACGAGTATTTTTGGGGAATCCTTCAGATGCCTCAATTTCCAGCTTCACATCAACACTGGACCTTTTGATGCTCTCATCCCTTCTGGAACAATCGATGACAAAGAGAGTTTTGTCAAAGGCAAAGGCAGAGTAAGCCAAAAGAGGATTATGCTGATTGGTAAGTTTGTAGCTGAGCCCAAATTGTGAGTAGTTGAAATAGGATTAAGAAAAATTTCATTTTGCAAAATCCAGATGCATATTTTCTTTGGGGTAATTCTCACCGTTTAGAGTCAGCGTTATATTAGTGATATTCAAATTGTTGAATATTGTCGGATCATTATTGACCTTCGTATAATCACGATCTTTTTGAAAACATACAATCACATAGCGGGGACTTTCGAGAAACGATGAAGTCTTGACAGCCCATATTTCATTTTTTGCACCTTGAGTGAGAGCAGGCAACACATGTAGTTCCCATTTTCTGAAGGGAATAAGAATGGGAGTGTCAGCTTGGATGGCTTTCAAAAGTTGTAATTTAATTTGATCATGCGGATAGATTCGTTTAACTTTAAGCTCAATAAAAAATACATTATTGATTGTAAACTTGTAATTGAAATGTTATTTCAATATACCAAAATAATTTGAACAAAGTCTCAATGTGAATTGTATTAGAGAAATAAAAAAAACAAATGAGAAAAAATCATTATTTTACTGAGTCAGAGTGGTCTAGATTTTTGAAATGTAAATTTACAACTCATACTAGATATGTATAAAAAATTGTTTGAGAAGATATCTCTGTATATTACTGCACACGTTTATATAATTTAAATAAAAAAAAATGTAGTGAAATTTGGTATTTTATTACAATTTTTGAAAAAAGGTTATGTTTATAAAGCTGAGTATGTTTTGAAACCAGAGTTTCCAGTGTTGAGCAAAAAAAAGACAAGTTTTACCATGACTTCTCAGTTAATATATATTTTTGAAACCAATAATTGATGAAATAAAAAAACTAGATAATATATTTCATCATTTATTACATAAATTACACAATATTTTTTGTTTATAATAAAATAGATATGCATTAGCATACAGACTATCTAAAGGTGAGGCTTCACAGAAACCTTCTATAATTTCTTCTAAAGTTAAATAAATTTTCCTATCACGCAACCACGATCGAATAAGATCAAAAACACCTCGATAATAGGCACAAAAGTTCAAAGCATCCAGCATGGCGATGCGGCCGGACAGCACCCCTCGATGTGTTTCGAGAATATCGTTTACATCTTTCTCGGACAGCTCCAGGTTCACAGCGTCCTTGGCAATGGAAATTTGTTTGGTGCAGCTTCCGATGTATTGTGTAACGTAAATGTAATCATTGCAACGTGTTACAATTGGATTATATTCATCCACATAACTGTCGATTCTTGCTTCAAAGAAAGTATCCACTGTCGTTTGCAAAATGCCAATGAGAGTTAACCATTCATCGAGTGTAAAATTGATGAATCGAGGTGAAAATTGCTGCTTCAAAATGACGCATGGGCTTAGACCACATCGAAGTTCATAGGACGGCATGGAAAAGTCGACAACAGCAATTGGTGTTCGTGTCGAGCAGCCTTTTCGTATTGGTCCAACGACTTGTTTACCTGAGTAAAAGGTTCAGGTTGAGTAGCCCCATCGTATTGTTGCAACACTTTGTCTAGGTCATTCAGAGTTCCCCTGTAATCTTCACCATCACTATCGCACATTACTTCAACTTCACTACCGTAACCACTATCTTGAGACATTTTTTACTTTCAAACTTTCGTTTTCAAACTGAATATCTGAGTGTGCCTGCATCCGATTTTATAGTTTCACTTCACATCACGTGGTTATGTGTGACGTAGTGAAGTTGAAATAATGTTGCAGAAAATTGATTTCGTCGAAAGGCCCCCCCTAATAGACTTTCAAATTGTGCTTCTTTTCCTTAAGATTCTATACAAAATCTATGTTTTCAATCCAACTGTATTCTTGTAAACCGAGCCATTTCACGTACATTTTTTTGCCTTTTCTCTTCAGAACTTTTTCCACTAGATATATATCTGGATTTTCAGTTTTCTGCAGTTCCTCCCCATAGAAAGCACCCTTGATAGGTGCACCCTGCATATCTTCCAACATGAAGGTGGCAGGGTTGGTAATATTGACTTTGATAATTTTGAATAATTCTGTAGTCCAATTGGTCGTATAACCTTTTTCGAAAACGTGTTTTGCCTTACTGATTCGCACAACATCACCAACTTTGAATTTTCTCGGTCCAGCTATTTTCAAGTGACTGTATGTCGATTTGAGAATTTGCTTTTCGTTGTTTGCGTTGATTTCCGAAGGTTTCATCCCTGTCTTTGAGTGGCGTGTATCATTGTAGGATTTTGTGATTTCAGGCAATATATTCAACCATTTGTAGGTGCCATTCAAACTGAAATATTTGTACAATCTCTCTTTCAACGTTCTTATGACGCGTACAGCCATGGAGGCCTTCATGATGCTGTACGTATTGTAGTGATTTATCCCTTATCTTTTCATCAAGAACTGGAACTTACTATTATAGAACTCACGACCCTGGTCGCTCTGGAGATTTTTTGGACAACGTTTCGTGTGTGTCAAAATATCTTCAAACGTTTTGGTAATTTCCTCCCCATCTTTGTTTTCAGCGGACGAGACCACACAAATTTGGAAAAACAATCTATAACGACTAGAATGAGTTTGAAATTTCGATTATGGTGGGCGTACGGTCTCATCTCAGCCAAATCCATTTGCCACAAATCATCCAAGCCTTTGATGATGGTACGGCGTCTAGGATAATTTTTTCTAATGGGTTTATGCAGTTCACGAACAAGTTGAATCTTTTCTTTGGAAGCCATGACACATATCTGATGATGAGACTGCGTAACGTACTATTTTATTATGGCTGTGCGACAACTACATTCTGCATTTTGTGGATTTGTTCAATAGCTGATTTTGTATTCGCTATATCTGAATTTATTTTGTTGATTTGTTGCGAGATATCATCTCGCAATTGTTCTAACAATTGGTGAGCCAATTTCCCATTAACATCCCATTTTAAATTGTTTGAATGAACCAAATCACTAATTTCACCAATTTTTTTCAACAAATCTTCACGAACATTTTCAATATCCTCTATATATTGTTGGTTGAATTTTTCGAAAAATGCTGTCGTTTCCTTATACCGTGTGTCGTTCATTTGTACCATTTGACTTAAATTACTATCAAGTGTTTGAGTTTTCTTTTCAAATTGTTTGTTTGTTTTATTCACCTCATTTTTAATTTCATTACGCATCTCTGTTAGATCACCATTCAGTCGATTACTCAATCGATTCAGTTGCACTTGATGTTGGTTAGCTTGATTTTGCATAATTTTCGTAAGATTTTTATGGATTTCATCCACATATTGTTTATTGGCAGCATCAGTATCCTTGGTGGGGCTCTTCACATTACTCAATTTCAAATTATCGAAATCAATATTACCATCTGGGGTGTGCAGTAAACCACCTCCAGAGGGCGTTGGTAATTTTCGATTTTTATCTACGCTTGCGCTGTCGCTACGTTCAAACTTGTCGAGACCCATTTTGAAAATGATAATGTATGGGGAAACGCCCTTTATCTTATAGAATTATATTCGCCTCTTTGAGTTCACTCAAAATGGCATAATCTCGTTGTCATGCGAAGTATTTCCAGCATCTCGAGAAGCTATCAATAATTTGAGACGTTCGCAGAGTTCGTTGGGATCGTCCCAATAAACGAATTCCATAGGTTTGGTATTGAATGTCATTGCAATAGGTGTTTTCGGTAAACAACCACTGCCTAGAGTTGTTGAATTGGATGCTTTACGTAAATTTGTACGTGTCGATGTTTTACGTTGTTGTTGTTGTTGTGTAGGAAACATTGGTTTAATTAAGTTGTTGTACTTCCACCCGTTACTAAACTTTGTGCGACCTAAGGTGTCTTGGTGGCTGGTTGATAAATCCAAGATTTGTCTGTATGCTCGTAAATCTTCGTCATTGTAATTTTCAGGCTTAATGAGAAACATCAATTCATATATACCTGGCGTCCCTTTCCATTGATACCCACCAATTTTAATGTATCCGCTGCGTTTGTCAAAATCTATTTCTTTTACACCAAGGAACCACTTTGAATCACGTTGATCATAGAAGGGTTCATATACTTTGTCTATTTCTTTATTTTTCCCCCAATGCTTTATAATGTATGGTTGGACCATTATAGGATATTGATCGATATATTCTTCTAAAACTTCTTCATTCATGTCCATCAGATCATTTTGCTCCTCTTCTTCTGTGAAAGCATTATCGCCATCATCAGCATCATCATCATCCTCTGTACTTGCAATAACGTCGAGGGATTGGAATGGAGTTGTTTCGGGCTTTTCCATTTTCTCCTCTTCAGGTTCGGTTTTCGTCTCAGTTTTGATTGGACTAGTAGCTTGTGCCGTTTTATTCGCTAATATTTTCAGCGGAACTGATACAGGTTTGAAGAATTTCTGCAGCGATTCATCTTCTTCAGATTTACCCAATTTCAAGGCTAAATATTTTTTTCGAATAACGTTTGCAATTTCGTTGATTTCAGTCTTTCGAATAACATCAACTTCTTTGCTCAACGGTTTCATGATGACGAATGATAATACATCACATCTTGTGTATAGTTATATATTTGTCGAATCCTTGTCGATATCGACCAGCATTCGTAACGAAATCTTTGAAAATCACAACGGTTCCATATTGCTGCTGCTGCCAACATTTTGCACACATTCTCTTGAATTCATCTAAAGACATGTCGGGAGAAACGTGTTCATCGAATACATGTTTTAAATTTATTTCATCTTGCTTGAAAAGTACGATCATATTACAGTTGTCGCGTATCAGCTGTTTTGGGATTTTCGAATATGTTTGACAAAGGTAGGCGGCGTCAATGTTCTTGTGCCTGCAGACGGAATAATACTCTCGGATTATCTGTTGACCATCGCAGGCGACATCGTCGAAAATAAATATACTATTCGATTTGGATTCGTGAGGACTTATGATTTCTTCGTTTTTTCTGAACGGATAATAACCCAGCCCCCTGACTTTCTTCAAAATTTCTTGAAGTACTTGATATTTGGGTTGAAACAATGACTTTGAGTATACGTAAATGTTTTCAAATTTAGCACCATTCGAGTGGAATAACAATGTTAAGATGGCGTTTGTTTTTCCACAACCACTTGGTCCGCAGATGATTGCACGGAACGAATTGGGTAATAATTTACTATGTTTCCTAATCATACTACCACAACAGTCTCCATTCAAAATATCCAAATTTTCAATGGGTAGTGACTCGTCTTGCTGGATGACTTCCATGATGTGATGGTTGAAAATGAGTGCGCTCCGGTTATAAATGAAAATATCACAATCACTTTACGTCATTCTCAATGTTAACTTACTCCGGTGCAGGTGTTGTTAATTCCATAATCAATAAGCTCCCGTTCGAATTACATCTTCCTGGTTATTCGTTTTGTGGTCCAGGCACCAAATTGCAAAAGAGATTGGATCGCGGGGACAAAGGTGTGAATCCTTTGGACGAGAGCTGTAAAGATCACGATATTGCATACTCCCAAAGTGATTCTCTACAAGACCGGCACAAGGCAGATCAAGTGTTGGAAAATCGAGCTTGGGAACGTGTTAAATCTAAAGACGCTAAATTTGGAGAACGTGCTGCAGCTTGGATGGTAACTTCCACCATGAAAGCGAAACGTAACCTTGGTATGGGTCTGTCCTTTCGTCATAACATGCTTAAAAAAATTACTAAAAATTGGAAGCTTCATCCTAGCAATCTTAAGAAATCTAGTGCTTCAGCTTTGCGTGCTGCTAAAATGGCTGTGAGTCAAGCTGGAGGACGTAACAAAATACGCATACCTAGGGTAATTCCATTCGATGCAAAATCCGGAGGAATCCTGCCACTCATACCCATATTTGCTGCCCTTTCGGCTTTGGGTTCGTTGGCAGGTGGAGCGAGCGCTATCGCAAAAACAGTAATAGATGCCAGAGATGCCAAAAAGAAACTCGAAGAAGATCAACGTCATAATAAATCCATGGAACATTTGGGATCTGGTTTGTACCTACGAAAAACACGTCGAGGATTTGGGCTGTTCCTGAAAAAACAACGTAAAGGACGAGGTCTATACTTGAAAAAACAAAAAAACTACTAGACAAGCTACCTAATAGAGCATTATACGATTCGGAAATTCTACAGTGTGCCCGTCAACTTAAAATACCGAATTTCTGTGGAGTTTTCATGCGTGATATGTTGCGAACTTGTGGTCCTTGGCTGCGAGAATGCGGCGTAATAAACCTGGATTCGCATTTGAATGCGGGCACTCATTGGGTAGCTTACAATAAAACCGGCAACGTTGCACAATATTTCGACAGTTTTGGCAATCTAAAACCTCCAATGGAATTGGCGAGATATTTTGGGAAGGGGGTAAAAATTACATATAATAATGATCAATATCAAAATTACAATGAGAATAACTGTGGCCATCTTTGTCTGAAGTTTCTACTTCATAATGTCGTTCGATAAAATGTATGAATCATTGAATGAAATGCATAAGTATAAATCTTTGCGAGATTTCACTGATGCCGAACTGCAAGCTTTACCAATTGAATATTTGATGGGGAACGCAGGATCTTGGGAATTGTTGGATGTATGGCGCAGATTGCCAATGGATTACCAGCATCGATACGCTTTGCAGATCCGCCTACCATGTTTCATCCATCTCCGACATGATTTTCCCGCATCAGCGCGGCTACATCGAATATTGTATACTGATATTGTTAGCGCACAATTTGAATGTTATTATTGTAATAAAAAATAAATGATTTTTGTTCAAATGTTTCTTTATTTAAGGTGTGCGATTGTTTGATGTGTGTCAGTCATGTCTATGATATTAACGCTAACAAGTCGTTCTTCGACGCTTTCCATTGATTTCAATCCACCCATTCGATTGGATTCCGATTCAGAATATAGGTTGGCTTTGCTCAGCTTCCATTCCTACAACAGTATACCCAACATTGAAGACGGTACGAAATTCTACTACTGTGAAAACGGCGATAAAGCTAAACGAAAAAATATCGATATTCCTGCTGGATCTTACGATCATATTGAAGATTTAATAAGCAAACATATCATACCCAAAACGTACAAAGAAAACCCTGAGGAATTTTTCTATCTCAAACCCAATAATAATACACTGAAAAGCGAAATATTTTGTCTTAAGCACTCGATCGATTTCCGACCTGCAAATAGTTTTGCTCGTATTTTGGGGTTTTCGTCTAAACTTCTCAATCCCAACTTGCATTACGCATCAGATCTGCCTGTGGATATCATTAAAGTACGAACCATACACATAGATAGCAACATTACCTTTGGAGCCTTCTACAACGACACACCGTCTCATACGATATACGAATTTGCTATAGGTGTTGATCCAGGTTACGCCATTGACGAAACAACCAATCATCTCATTTATCTGCCCATTTCTCATACAAACGAAATAAATACCATTACGTTGCGAGTGCTCGATCAACATTCTCAACTTGTTGATTTTCGCAACGAAGAAATAATAATTCGTTTGGAATTGAAGCGAAAGTATGGTGCTAACTATCTATAATTATTATAAATCATCTCCATACCACACCTCAGTCTTCACCAAGACATTCAACCATCAGCAGCAACAGCAGCAGCAGAAACAACCTCAACTACTGTCAACGGAGAATAAATTGTTTTTGGAATCTCTTGGTTATCATGTTGTCCAATCAACTATTCAACATTTTCCGAAAACCTCACAACGATGAATCCATACAAAAGGTAGAGTGGCGCACCTACTACCCATATGTCAAATCTTTCCGCAACAACGATGTTATTGAAATCAATATTAATCAATCTGATGCCTATGATGCCTTGTACGACAGCTTGCTATTCATCAGTGGAAAGGTTGAGAGAACCAAGGGAAATAGTAGGGTGACGTTCGTTAACAATGCTGGCGCTTTCATGTTCCAATCTGCTAGTTATGAGCAAAATGGCAAGGAATTGGAAACAGTTCGTGAAGTAGGAATTGTCAGTAGTGCCAGAGGCTTTCTCACCTACACCGATGAAGATATTAAACACTTGGCAACCTCAGGTTGGACTTTTCCTACCAATACTGGAATCATCCACCCAACCCATATAACATTCAACATGCTAATACCCATTAGACATTTTCTGAATATCTTCAGTGATTATCAATGTGTTTCCTACGGTAAACATACCATTCGATTAGTACGAGCTGGAGTTGATAACAACCTCTTCAAAATAGACGAGACTCCTGGATCAACATTACCCCCCACGGAAGTCAAACTGGAAATTGAGAATATTGAGCTTAAAGTTAAACAAATCTATCCGCATGATCAAATTAAATTACAACTTTTGAAAGCCATCCAAGCTGACACTCCCATTCTTATTCCCTTCAGAAAATGGGAACTACATGTGTTGCCTGCTCTCACACAAGGTGCAAAAAATGAAATATAGGCTGTCAAGACTTCATCGTTTCTCGAAAGTCCCCGCTATGTGATTGTATGTTTTCAAAAAGATCGTGATTATACGAAGGTCAATAATGATCCGACAATATTCAACAATTTGAATATCACTAATATAACGCTGACTCTAAACGGTGAGAATTACCCCAAAGAAAATATGCATCTGGATTTTGCAAAGGGAAATTTTTCTCAATCCTATTTCAACTACTCACAATTTGGGCTCAGCTACAAACTTACCAATCAGCATAATCCTCTTTTGGCTTACTCTGCCTTTGCCTTTGACAAAACTCTCTTTGTCATCGATTGTTCCAGAAGGGATGAGAGCATCAAAAGTTCCAGTGTTGATGTGAAGCTGGAAATTGAGGCATCTGAAGGATTCCCCAAAAATACTCGAGCCTATACTATTATTGTGCACGACACTGTCATTGAGCACCTCCCACTCTCAGAAATTGTCAAAAAATGGAACTGAGCATGTGATTCAGCTTCAGTATTAATCGCAGAGTCAACATGAGAATAGCTGTTGTAGATATTCAAGGCTTCATCGTCGACCGGCAATTTCATCCTAAGGAAATAGCTATTAGGGTTGGAAATCAATGTAGTAACTTTTTACTGTTGCCAAACGTACCATTTTTCTCTTTGAGTAAAGAGGATCGACGAACCACTTGTTTCTTGGAGCGAAACGTTCACGGATTGCGGTATTCCTCCGGCTTTGTGGAATATCATCAATTGGATGCCATCCTCAAGAAACATCTGCATGATGCTGATGTTATTTATGTGCGAGGGCTTCAAAAACAGGACTATCTAGTTGCGAAATTTCACCAATTGGGCTTACCTATACGAGTTGTGAATTTGGAGGAATATGACAATACATCGTGGATGGTTCCTACTTTCGGCAACAACGAAGGTGTCTCACCTTGTATGCACCACATTCGCAGCGACAAATCCTTCAATTGCAGCCTCCGGAATGCAGATATTCTATACAAATGGCTTTGTGATATATTACCAAAATGAATATGTTTAATAAATTTATATCCAAAATGTTTTATTTTTTCAACGGCCCAATGACATTAACATACTTTTCAAAAAAATAAATAAAAAAATTTAACAAAAATAGACATTTTCTCGTCCCAAAAAAACGAGTAAAATTATAAGCGTTAAAACACGTAAAAAATGCAACGAAAACATGTGTTTTCATGTTCGATAAAACATATAAAATTTCGAACGCCGAATTACATAAAATATGTAACGAAAACATGCGTTTTCGTGTTCCAAAAAACAACTAAAATTACGAACGCCAAAAATACACTTTTACATGTAATTCTTATGGACAATAGGCGTTTCAAAATTGCACAAAATGATCGTTTTCGCGTCCCAAAAAACAACTAAAATTTGAAACGCTGAAACACGTAAAAAATGTAACAAAAATAGACGTTTTACACATTCGAAAAAACATATAAAATTTCGAACGCCGAATTACATAAAATATGTAACAAAAATAGACGTTTTCGCGTCCAAAAAAATGATTGAAATTAGAAGCGTTGAAACACGTGAAAATTATGGACACAATAAGTGTTTTATAAGGTTAGTTCATTCTGGTTTGATCAGAAAATACATAGATGTCTGATGTAATTCAATCGCTCTGTGTGGGTGAGTAGTTGTTTTCTACAATACACACACACACACAGATGTTATTCAATCTCACACTTTAAAAAAATTGTGCTGCCTAACTCCGCCTAATGATGATGGATAGTGAAAACGAAACAAAGACAAATATATTGAGTGACGTTCTGAACGAAAAATGTCAAACTTTTACGAATCAACTTCTAAGATTTAAGCAATGAGTACATAACACATTAATATGTGTGGTTTACGGCCATTATGGCAATTGACGTACGCAAATTCTATTATTTTCTTGATCTCCCACGAAAGTTGTCTTCTTAGAGTACCCGCACGTTTCTGTAACTTTACTAATAACGAATATAGCCAACTATGCCCTTTTGACCTCGGAAAATGCTTAAAAATGTTTCTTGACATCCAAACGAATCTATTGATGCCAAAATCATTCGAATTGGACGACCGGAAGTGTCATTTCCGGTTTGGACGGGAAGTAGCCATTTTATTGCAGAATTGGACTCTCCTCGATGTGGGTAATCCGAATTCACTATTACTTTTCTTCTATCTTAATTTTTTGGAAAAGGAAGTGTTTATTTTTTGATGATTCGTACAGATCCAAAATATCATCTTATTTTTTGTCCCAAATGGAAAAATTTGTGAGACGTCCCTGTACAACTATAATGAGCCTAGACCAATAAGACGCCGCCATGTTTTTTTCCTAAATGAACTGTCCAAACGTCCTCTTATTACACATTTAGATGTCGGATGTAATTCAACCTCTTCATGGGCAAGTAGTTGTTTCGAATCTCCATATGCCCATTGAAGCGTTCTTCCATCACTCATGCAGCCATGTTTTTTCTCTTAATGATCCACCATGTTTTTTCTCTCAAACGTTGTGGGACACCCTGTATATACAACAGAATGGTATTGGATGGAGCATGTAAAGTGATCAGGAGTTTGGACCCCCTTCTCTGCATGGTTCGTGACCATGAAAACGCAGGGATTGGAGCGTTCCTCTTGAAGGCAGCAGCTCGTGCGGCTGATGAACTCGGTCTCAGTTTCGACACCAAACGGCGTGATCCGAACTCTGTCACAGAGTTGGCACCCGTTCGGCAAAAAGCCCATGTAGAGGCCGCAGAAAATGCAGCTCTGCTGCAGCTGCATAGGGATAAGCCTTTGCATGGGGTCTTCTTCAGAAACGTTGAAGACCTTGGCTTATCCAAGAACTTGACCTACGCTTTCCTTAGGTCAAGTGGGCTGAAGTCGGAGACCGAGGGATTCATAATGGCCTGCCAAGATGGTGTCTTCAACACCTTGGTCTACCGAAGCCACGTGATGGGTATAGAGGTCCCTGATATTAGATGCAGGGCCTGCCGTCAGGCGCCGGAGACCATTATGCATTTGCTGTCAGCATGTCCAGCATATGCGGTCTCAGCCTATATCCACAGACATAACGCGGCTCTACGAGTGTTATATTACCACCTACGACACTCGTACGGTATAGACGAGACACCAGTGTTGACTTACGCTCCGGGGGATATTGAGTCCGTGGTGGAGAATGAGAAGTGCCGGATCTGCTGGAACTACTCATTTCCCACCCTCAGGCAAATACAGGCCAATAAGCCTGATGTAGTACTCCTCGACCATGAAAGTAAGACGATTTTCATTGAGTTTTCGGCTCCTGGCGAAACGAATATCGTCCGAAAGGAGGAGGAGAAACGGACGAAATATCGAGATTTACTCTTCGAACTCCGCAGGCTCTATCCAGACCATTCTGTAAAAATGGTTGTTCTGATAATAGGGTCCCTTGGCGGTGTTTTGGATTCATTACTCTCGAACCTAAAAATCATACCGGCATGTAGGAAGATGTCAGAAATCATAGCCGGAAAAATGCAGAAGGCTGTCATCCTCGGTTCATTACGTCTGCTCAGGGCACACGATTCCCGGACCCAATAGCTGCTTACCCCATAGTTTGGGGAGTGGTTATTGGGGTAATGATGTTGCCAGCTCGCCCTCCGAATGTATCGGAGACAGGGTCCGACTGGAGAATTTTAATTCAAATCAATAATAATAATAATAATTATATCAATAATAATAATAATAATAATAATGATAATAATAATAATAATAATAATAATAATAATAATAATAATAATAATAATAATAATAATAATAATAATAATAATAATTCTCTCCGCAGTTGATCCGGTGTATGAACGGATATATGAGCAAAAAGGGTCAAAGAAAGGGGTTGCCGGCTGCAAGGAGAACCTGCTCATCGATAGATGTATCACGCAGGACTCCGTGCAGTACAAGCGTAACCTTTCGATGGCCTGGATCGATTACCGCAAGGCATTTGATACAACATCGCATGGGTTAATCATGCATTTGCTCAGATGCCTTGAGGTACCCGATCAAATAGTGGGATGCATTGGACAACTGATGCCGCTCTGGAGGACTCGCTTCGCTATAAAATCTGGTGGAGACATAGTCCAAACAGAGCAGGTCATCATTAGAAGAGGCGTGTTTCAGGGAGACTCCCTCAGCCCTCTTCTCTTCTGCATCTCACTATTGCCATTGTCCGTTGCACTCAGGAATACCCGTGGGTACAGCTGCGGCACCCCCAGCAACCGGAGGCATACAGTCACCCACCTGTTTTACATGGATGACCTTAAATTATATGCCTCTGGAGAAAAGGACCTACATCAGTCCCTTAGGGTGGTGGAAGAATATACGCATGCTATCGGAATGGAATTTGGGATCGACAAATGTGCCACGGTTCATCTCAAAAGAGGACGATGCGAGGAATACGGAGAGGATGTCCAGCTCGTAGACGGAAGCATCCTACATCATCTGGATGCCGGAGAGACTTATACTTACCTAGGGGTGGCGCAACGCCGCTCCCAAGAGGTAATCATAGTTAAGAACTCTCTCCGCAGCAAGTATCAGCATAAACTCCGACAGATCTGGTCATCAGAACTGTCGGGGAAGAACAAAGTTGCTGCAACTAATATGCTTGCCGTTCCGATCCTTCTCTACTCCTTCGGAGTGATGAAGTGGACTAAGGAAGAGCTGCGACAACTCGACGTTAAAACTCGCAAAATGATGCATCTCAATAGGAGCTTGCATCCTAAATCGTCCGTCCCACGGTTATACTTTTCCAGACAACGGGGAGGCCGTGGACTTTTGAGTTTGGAGTGTCTGCATAACAGAATGGTTCTGGATGGGGCCTGTAAAGTCATCAGGAGTTCAGATCCCCTTCTCTGCATGGTCCGCGACCATGAAAAAGCAGGGATTGGAGCATTTCTCTTTAAGGCAGCAACCCGTGCAGCCGATGAACTTGGTCTCGTATTCGACACTGAACGGGCTAACCCAAACTCTGTCACCGAGTTGGGACCCGTTCAGCTAAAAGCTCACATTAAAGCTGCGGAGACAGAGGTCCTCCTACAGCTGCATATGGATAAGCCAATGCATGGTGTTTTCTTCAACAACATTGAAGACCTTGGCTTATCCAAAAGCTTGACCTTTGCCTTCCTCAGTTCGAGTGAGCTGAAGTCGGAGACCGAGGGATTCATAATGGCCTGCCAGGATGGTGTCTTCAACACCCTCGTCTACCGTAGTCGCGTGATGGGTATAGACGTCCCTGACACCCGATGCAGGGAATGTCGTGGGGCACCTGAGACCGTAATGCATTTGCTATCAGCATGTCCAGCTTATGCGGTCTCAGCCTATATCCACAGGCATAACGCGGCGCTACGAGTGTTGTACTACCATCTAAGACACTCGTACGGTATAGACGAGACACCGGTGTTGCCTTATGTTCCGGGGGATATAGAGTCCGTGGTGGAGAATGAGAGGTGCCGAATCTATTGGAACTACTCATTCCCACCCTCAGGCAAATACAAGCCAATAAGCCTGATGTTGTCCTCCTCGACCGTCAAAGTAAAACGATATTCGTCGTGGAGTTTTCCGCTCCAGGCGAGATGAATATCGTTCGGAAAGAGGAGGAAAAACGGACTAAATATCGAGATCTTCTTTTTGAACTCCGCAGGTTGTATCCGGGCCATTCTGTCAAAATGGTGGTTCTGGTTATAGGAGTCCTTGGTGGAATGATGGACACACTGCTCTCTAATTTGAAGTTGATACCGGCCTGCCGTAATATGGCACAAATCCTAGCCGCTCGGATGCAGAAGGCCGTCATCCTTGGTTCACTTCGTCTGCTCAGAACACATGACTCTCGGACCCAATAATCACTCACCCTTCGGACGTAGGGAGTGGTTATTGAGGTAAACGACACCAGCGCGTCCTCCGGATGGGTCGGAGCACCGGAAACAGGACCTGACTGGTACACTCTTAAAGGAAAAAACAAATAATAATCTTAGCAGCAAGAATGCAGAAGGCCGTTATCCTTAGTTCGCTCCGTCTACTCAGGGCACACGATTCTCGAACCCAATAGTCACTCACCCTACGGACGTAGGGAGTGGTTATTGGGGTTAACGACAACAGCGCGCCCTCCGGATGGGTCGGAGCACCGGAGACAGGGCCTGACTGGTACACTCCTAAGGAGAAAAAAAAATAATAATAATACTCTCCCTTATTATCCATATGCCAAGGGGTGAACACCAAAGGCATGGCCTGTGCGGAGTGGGGACTACTATTATTATTTGCCAAGTCGCTTCGGGCGACTTTTGCTGGTGCAGTCGTTGTTAATGATTTTGGCTTCCTAAGAAATACCTGAAAGTGAATGAAATTTTTCGGAAATCTCTGAATCTTTGGACTCGCCCTCTGTATATCGCGGATATGTGCAGGGATTATTATATTCTATAGTGGATTTGTATCGGCTATGTGAACAATCGATGCATAGTTTATTTGAGTCATGTAATTAAAATAAAATTTTCACAATGGCCATTTGAAATTTTGGAAAAGTTAACTTCGGCACCCTGTATAATCTAGACTGTTGAATTCAGAGCGTGGGTGCAATTAAGGTATTTGATAAGCATCACGAGTTCTACTAAATATGAAAAATCGAGCAAATTCACTGAATTCCAATTTCCCATTGATGCGGTGCGTGGTGTTAATTTTGGGTGCAAAGTACATATTTTTCAATGTTTTCTAGAAAAGGGGCAAAAATGGGCACATTTTCAGTTCAGCGTCTGACAAAAAACACCAAATTATGTCACTATGAAAAAATTACAACTTTGGTCTGACCCGAAGAGAAGCATAGCTGACTTTGATCAGTGTCCATAATGGTATTTTATTTTAACATTTATTTTTGGCCAGGTTTTTGAATTTTTTCAACACTGTGCGGCGTAAAGATTTTGAACATATCGGCAAATTAACTAAATTTTAGTTTTCCAATTTTTTTTCGAATTTCCAACTACAGTAATTCTTTATAAATCGTCATTATACACCAGAATAAAATTATGATTATGCGAAATCATCACTTTCATGTAATATGCAAGAATAACCACAAGATATAAAATAGATGGGTATTAGTATTGTATTGGGTTTTATCGGCCTATGATCTCAGATTCCAATTTGGGAATTCAGTTCAAGAATACCATGAAAAAAATTCATAAAATTATGTATTTAGCTGATATTTGCATGAGCCACCCTATACATATATTATCATTCACAAATGTTATAAGTTCGCTTAGCTGGTTCACCGTGTGTGTCAATGCAAAAGCAGTTCATCAAAATATACTGTGCAATAAATAATTGTTTTGAAAGCGTATGTTTCCGCATCATATCTCCCATCATTTTATCTGAACAATAGAAACCAGAGTTTCCTGCGCCGGCCAGAGAAATACAGTTTTCGGTCGTCCTCGACGTTCAAAGGCTACGAAATAATTTAGTCGTGATAAAGATTAAATTGAGACAATAGATTCAATGAATAAATTGTTTGGCTTGTTTCTTTCTTGAAACGTCTCTTTCGATCAACCGCAGCAAGTGTCATTTTCACTGCAATCGTGGAATTTTGTGTGGGATTTCTGATTATCATTGACACAAAACAGTATCAATCATTTTCGTCGGAATGTCATCATTGAAGAGAAAGAGACATTACAAGAAAGACACCACTTACTTGTATGATTTGTATACGTTAACATTTGATGAAAACGAAACTTTAGAAAGTTTGGACGAATCTGTGAGTATTTTTCTATCTTTTGAAAATAATGTGCTGTGAATTAGGAAATTTGAATATCTGTTAATTTCATATAGCTTCTGTTACTACTCTTCCTATGGCATTTTATGATCCATAGCAACACCTAAAATTTAGTGTTCACCTGTTCAATAGACGTGTTATATTGACTTCTATCAACTAGCTACGAATACTCCTCATGTTTTGTGTAATGAATAACAAGAAAGTATTTGCCACATTCACAAGTCTATCACATCAGTTATGAAGTTCATTTGTTGCAATATTTGCATTCAATACTGTATATGTGATTTTTTGTGCATTTGTACAAGAGGATGGCATATCATAATAAATAATACAGGTCCGAAGATAGATCCTTGTGTTCATTTCCAGTGTTCCAGTGTTAATTTCCCTCCACATTCATTTACTTTCGATCATGACCAATATCTGATTTCTGATGTCTGGCATCTATCATAATAATAATACTCCCTCATAAACACTCGAAGAGTGTACTCAAAGACATGGCCTGTGCGGGTAGAGGACGGCTATAATTATTATTTGCCTTGGCGCTCCGGGGCAAATTACTGTTTTTTTGGAGTCGTATTCACTTTTAAGCTACAGGAAAACCCAGAAAACGTAGAGCACCACCCCGGGTGGTCAGTTACACAGTTCAAGCGAACACCAGAAGTCCGGATTGGCATCTAGGCAAGTCACATCGCACTTGATTTAGAACAAGGAATGCGGTCGCCTATCGATACCGATGTACTTGAGAAAAATCTCCTCACACTCCGGATTCGAACAGGGTCAGATGCTAGAAGAAGATTCAACGGCCGACACATCGAACAAATACGTCCAATTCATCGAACCGCTCAACTACCGGCCACTCAGTTATTGTGATAATTAGCAACTATGTACATCAGCACAAAACACTTGATTTTATATGCCGATGATACCACCTTGGCAACTGACGCAGAAACGCCGGAAGAACTCATTGCGAAAATGAATATATTATCAAAAGAATTCACCACGTGGTGTGGGAGGATAGTCAATTCTACTAAAACCATCTGTATGCAGTTCTTCACCAGAAATGAAATATCTAATAATAGTAGAGTCCCAGTAAATGATATCGAAGTCCCTTTCTCAAAATTTCTAGGAGTATTTGTAGACAATGATATGGGTTGGAATTCTAATATTAATCACATTTGCAAGAAATTGAATAGTAGTTACTTTGCTATATTACAACTAAAAAATATTTTTGTGTCTAGTCAGTTGATCAGCGTCTACTATGCTATCGTTTATTCCCACATTTCGTACAATATTATTCTATGGGGTGGTGCAGGAGGCGCATCCAGAGTTTTCATTTCTCAAAAGAGAATTGTAAGATTAATGTTCAATCTAGACCATAGAGAAACATGTCATTTCAAAGAATATAGAATTCTCACATTTTACTCCATATACATCTACAAATGCATTCTCTATGCTAAAAGCAATTATCATAATTTTTCTACCAATTCTGATTACCATGATTATCCAACTCGTTCCTCTAAACTTATTAGGCCTCCCAAACATGTAACTGCACAGTACGAAAAAAGCCCAATGTATAAAGGAATCCAATTTCTGAATCATTTGCCTTCCTGTCTGAGATTGGAAAATAACTTTAACGTATTTAAACGAAAACTGAAAATATTTTTAGGTAATGAATGTTACTATGACATATCAGAATTTTTTAACAAAAAAATAACGTAGGTAATTTTATCACATGTGACAGATTAGTGACTTGGTGTAACTATACATTACAGCTATGCACTTCCTCCCTACGACTTATCCTATATCATAGAAACTGTGATCATAAAGGACTAATAAAGTATTATTATATTATTTCTGATGTGTTCTGGGTAATTATAATAATATGTTCTAACTCCATACGCCGCCTTAGAAGCTGTACTGTCGATTTGAACGCAACAGTGAATCGTGCAGAACTCATCCCAGTCGAGCAACGAGATTTTAATGATTTAATAAAAAAATCCCAGCTCCGACTGAGGCTCGAACATGAGACCTTCAGTTTAAAAACATATTCATGACAATTCCATTCTTTAAACATACCTACACCCAATGGCGGATCTAAGATGCTGTCATGGGGGGGGGGGGCTTAATTAACAATAGGAAATATCAAAAACTCAAAAATGTAACATAGCAATAACAGCATATGCCATTAAAACGGGATTCAATTTGAGCAATTATATGGTCCATAAATGGAATAAATAAGTTCATTCTGTAATATTCTTCTGTACTTGATGATCCGATATTGCTTTTCTCGCGGTTTTCCGTTTACATATTCGAGGCATAGAAATTGTTGCACAAATTTCACTGGCAAGGTTGTTTGCCTGATTATATAGTAATCTAAATTCCGTTTCACTTTTTACCCTGATATTTTCAAAAACACTGATTTTATATTATTAACGCACTTGCCAGATCCTGTTCAACACTTTGCAAACAGTTGCTTAATGTTAAAGTATGAGATAGGCAATAAGCTGTCACTTCCATGGAGATAATAAAATCGATTCGTTTTAAAGAGGAGCTAAACATAGCGGCTTTGCTTGAAGTATTGGCATCTTGGCATCTTGGAATAGTATATTCTGTAATAAGGTTAGAATGAAAATTCGATGCGAGTGGAAAGTTCCGAGCGCGAGCCGAAGGCGAGCGTGAGGAACCACGAGCATCACGAATTTTCATTCTAACCGAGTAGCAGACTATACCTTCTCCACGATCAAAGATAGGAAACGTGACAGCAATAATTTTGACACTTACTCAAATTTTGCCACTACGATGACAATCAACTGCGTCAAGGCCAAGATGCATATAACTATGCATCCTGGTCAAGGCTAATGTTATTATTGCTAACCAGTGTGAGAATATTATTCTATCACAAGAGAGAGAATGTAATAGTTATTTAAGTAACAAGGAATGTAAAGACGTGTTAACATTCGAGGTGAGCGAGTACGAGCCGAGGCAAAGCCGAGGCTTGTCGCTTGCCGAGGATGATACATTCCGTGTTACTTATTACGTTTTTCCCGCTGCTTGTTGACATTTCTCAAAATTTGCCTGAACTGAAGTTTGTTTTCTTACCCTTCCTTCATGATTATTCGTTTGCTATTTCATTCTAAGTTGCTTGTACGTGTAACTAAGTTACCGAATAAGCAGACAACAATAATATTCAAAAGGTCTCATAACCTAAAAATTGATATGAAGCTGAAGGTATTACTTGTCAAAGGCAAAGTCATTATTACCCTAGGCATGTAAATGACACTATTTACATTCCGTTGTCAAGATGAATTAGTAAACGAATGATATAGGCCATTTACCTGTTTTGTTGCTAAGCATGTGGCAGAGGTGTTGCAGAATATTTTTTCAATCTCAAGAGAGAGAATTTAAGCATTCTGTAATCAAATTTGATTTCAGAATTGGCAAATTCTGTGATGATCGTGGAGAAAAGTAATATTATGGTATTATTAAATAAATGTTTTTAATCTTTTTGTACCTATATAGAATATGTTTTCTCTTAAGATTTTTACAAATTTATGGCCGCTGTTATTTAGTGGGTCACTCTTAGGGGGGTGGGCTACTCTATACATGGCTGATGGCAAATACTAATAATAGCGTATAATGAAAATCATTCATTTAGTTTTATAGATATTAACATGGATTTTCATCAAGTATCGGCTATTCGGCTACATGAATTAAAAAAATAATAGCCGTCCTACCCGCACGGCAGTGCCTTGGGTACACTTTACGAGTGTTTATGAGAGAGTTTATTATATTGTCGTGAATTGAGGTTTGTTCACGACTAACTAGGTAGATACTGATCTTTTATAGATTTAAAACACTTTGGAAAAATATAAAAACAATATTTATTTAACTATGCACAAATATGACAATAAGAGACGATTACAATGAATGAACGAATTAATGAATTAAAGGTTCATATAAAGTCAAATATTCCGCGTTTCTGAACTGTAAGATGGCACTGACAAGATATGTTTTTCATACCATAGTGACAGCGATCTTTTATAATATTTTCAAATAATAGCTATTTATGATACAAGTTCGTGTGTGTGTGTGGGTGTGTGTGTGTGAGAGAGAAAGAGAGATTTGGCATCGGATAATCCATTTGCCACAGAATTGTTACAAGTTCGTAAAGTAGGACTTTTTGTATGAGCGTGAAGTTTGTTGAATGAGGCGCAGCCGAGTTCAACAAAAACGCGAGTATAAAAAAGCCCTTTACAACAGTGTTTCATACAAAGTATTTTCTTCGACATTTATTATATTGCCAAATTGTAGCAATTATATCATTAATTTGAATGTTTAACGATATGAATTGTCGTAGTATTATCAAATAAAGACTTCCGAGTTATATTTGACCCAAAATACTGTATTTTTCAAAAATGCATAAATGTATGAACAGTGTGTAAAAAATTACTTTACGCACAGTTGATGATTTCACGCACAGATGTTTTTTTACGCACTTGTGCGAAAAAGTATTACCTACTTTACCCACTGTCAGCAGTGCGTAAAAGCTTAGTTTACGCACTGTCGTAGGAAAATTACAGTTTTCTGCTGGAATATCTACCGAATATCCAGCGTTCAACTCTACTGCTCCTGCTACTGCACTATTGCCAAATCTCAACATTATGCGAAATAGCTCACAGCATTATTATTATCTGGTACTATCTGGTAGTAACTGTTGTGTCCATACCTTCTCTACCTTTTGGAATTTGGTGGTTTATTTCATTGTTTTTCGGAATTATGAGTATATTGTTATGTTTTTGGGAGATGTTTTCAAGGTTCTTTCTTTTCTTTTCTTTTCTTTTCTTCTCTTTTCCAGCTCTTCGTATAGGCTTATTGTCAGAGGTCTACAAAATATTTCAGTTTAGCAGTTTCTCCGTTTTTTTGGTGAATGTAGACTTCGCGGGCCTCATTACTGTTGATTAGATTTTGGTTTATTGATGATTCCTGTGCCGTCGGTTTTCTTTTGGGAGGAGATCTTGGGAATCTTTGGTTTTGCATTTTTTTCGGTTCACCTGTATATTATTTATCATATTCATTTCGTTTGAGTTTCTGATATTTGGGGCTGCAGTGCCCATGGGTTCGTTATAGATATAGTCAGTACGTCCTTGATCTTGCTTAGATTAGATTTGCTTTTAACACAAACAACAATATTGTTGGTAAAATTCAAAAAGAGTAGCTAATATGAACAACTCACTATGATTTATTTTTATCAATATTTTTCAACTTTGCTGAACTCGGCCTATTAATTATGCTGTTATTTTTTATGTATATAATATAATGTTATTTAAAAACAACTGGAACTAAATACGCTATTATTATTATTATATATAACATTTTTGATATTTTGAATAGAATATATTAGTGCATTTTCGCTTTGCCATTGCTTTTATCTTACTTTCATATAATACTTCCATATATATATATATATATATATATATATATATATATATATATACATTACTAAGTTCATGGGTTGAACCGCGTTGAGAGTTTATAACTCGACGTTTCGGCTCCTGCTTTGGAGCCATTTTCAAGAGTGTGACTGCGAGGCCTCTATCTGCCTACTCCTCGAGTCGTGGTCTTGAGAGATATCAAGGTCTCAACCTGCCTACTCCTTGATCTCAAAAGACGATCCGATGTTGGTTGCACTGTAGTATTTATAGGTGGTTGGCTACCTGGAGGTGGGCGGGTCCTACGGGTTTTCTCGTTTGTCTTGTCTGCTGGTGCCTGCTGTGTAGTTGGAGTTAATGGGATAATAATTGATTGCGGATAAGTTTCACGTGGCCTGGTAATTACGGTTGGAAGAAGGGGCTTCCAAATGGGGTTCAATTTACGGCTATCATCTTTAATGTTCAGGCAATCAGGCCGTTTTTCGATTACGATGGCTTCTCTGATAAAACGAGAAGTTCTTGAACGTACTGGGGCGATGGTTTTCGTTTTCTCGAAATCTATGGGGTGACCTGTTTGGATGAAATGAAGAGCTAATGCGGAGCTGGTGTCTCGATTTCTAACTGAAAGGGAGTGTTGATAGGATCGAAAATGGATCTGTTTCGAAGTTTCTCCTATATAAGAGTGGGGGCAGATAGAACAGGGAATTTCGTAAATACCATGGTCTTCGTTGGGAATTTTGTCTTTTGTTGTTCTGATGAGGTGTGATAGTTTTTGTTCTGTGGTAAAGATGGTTTTGATATTTGCTTTTCTGAAAAGTCGACTGATTTTGTCCGTCACCCCTTTGATGTAAGGGAAGAAGACTTTGGATGGACGGTCTTCACCTTGTGGTTCGTTTTTGGTTACTAATGGTTTCTGAAGCTGTTTTTGGATGTTTCTGTCTATGTGGTCTGGTCTGTATCCGTTTTGTAGGAGAGCTTGTTTTACGTTGTGAAGTTCGGATTGTCTGTTGTGGTCGTCGGTTAGTCGGATGGAGCGAGATATCAGAGTATTTACGACTGAGTTGAGTTGTGAGGGATGATGGTGGGACTTGGAGTTGAGATATCGGTTGGTGTGGGTGGGTTTTCTATAAACCGTGTACGAGAAACCTTGTTGAGGATTTTTAGTGATTTGTACATCTAAGAATGGCAGAGTTGAATTGCTTTCTATCTCCATCGTGAAGCGAATGTAAGGGTGTACTTCGTTCAGATGGGTCAGGAAAGAATCCAGGGTATCTCTCCCGTGGGGCCAGATGACAAAAGTGTCATCAACGTATCGTAGCCAGCAGGAAGGTTGAAGAGTGGCTGATGAAAGGGCTTTGGTTTCGAAATCTTCCATGAATATATTGGCAATCGCAGGTGAGAGAGGGGATCCCATAGGGGCACCTTTGATTTGCCTATAAAAAGAGTTTTGGAAGGTGAAGTATGTGTTGGACATACAATGTTTGATTAGAGTGAGGATGTCTTGTGATATGTCGTGCTTGTTTTGTAATATGGTGAGGGTCTCGTCAATAGGGATGTTGGTGAAAAGAGAGACGATGTCGAAGCTGACTAGGATGTCGGAGTTAGATATGTTGAATTCCTTAATTCGATTGATAGAGGCCTCGAAGTCACACTCTTGAAAATGGCTCCAAAGCAGGAGCCGAAACGTCGAGTTATAAAATCTCAACGCGGTTCAACCCATGAACTTAGTAATGTACATATTTCTGACCGCGGAAATCTTTCCGAACATATATATATATATATATATATATATATATATATATACCTATCTCCAGTGGTTTTCAAGAAAATAATTAATTTCCTTATTTTTTGTGCGAAACATAGCTTCAATTAAGTGTTTATTACTGCAGTATTTGGACACGTAAAAAGCTGAAATTTTGGATGTAGCTTGACAATGTCCTCTGTATTAAGTGTTAACTAGAGGAATTCGTTCTTCGTCATACAGGGTCATTGAAAATTTGTGATTTCACCGATAGACACCCTGTATAATAATAATAATAATGCTTTTATTCCATTAGGATCATGTACATGATATTGGAAACGTCACAATGTATAAACAGAGTATACAAATATACAAATACAACATGTTAAAGAAAACAAGTTAAAGTGAATACAATAAAATTATAAATGTAAAATGATCAGTTCTGATGATCAAAATATTCCGAAACACTATAAAAGGATTTGGTGATAAAAAAATCTTTTAACATCGATTCGAATTTTCTTTGTCTCTTCTCAATCTTTATAGCAGTGGGAAGAGAGTTGAAAAGTTTAATGCCTATATAACAAGGGCTGTTCTCAAATAGAGATGTTCTATGTTTTGGTACTCCAATTAGATCTCCCTGCCCTGGTAGGATAATTGTGAATTTGCGAGTTCTTTTCGAACATTTCCAGATGGTTTCCAATAAATAGTATGCATTTATACATGTAAATACTTGGTAGAGTAAGGATTTTATAACGTTGGAAGTATGTCCTGCACGAGTCTGTTCTCCCAAGACCGAATATGAGTCTAATGACTCTTTTTTGAGAGATGAACATCCTTTTGGCATGTGATGAATTGCCCCATAGGATATGCGAGAATATATTAATGCATAGTAGACATTCAAAAGCTGTGAAGTTCTCAGTGTGTTTTTCAACTGCAAGATTGCATAATAGCCATTTTTGATTTTTTTCGAAATGTAATTTATATTAGTTTCCCAACTCATATTGATATCCAGATATGATTCCAAGAATTTGGTACTATCAGTCATCTTTATAATATCGTCGTTTATTCTTATTTGGAGCTGAGCATTCATAGGCGTGTGTCTTGAATGAAACTGCATGCATACAGTTTTTTCGGTATTTACTATTAAAAAGTTCCTTCTGCACCACTCATTGAATTCAAGAGATAGGTGATTCAATTTCAATTCTAGTTCTTCTAGGGTATCAACATCCGTTGCTAATGTTGTATCATCAGCATAGAGAACAATATGTTTTGTACTTAGATATAACGGAAGATCATTTATGAATAGAAGGAAAATGAGAGGACCCAATATAGAGCCCTGTGGGACTCCGATGTCCATATTATACATATTTGATTTTTCATTTTGTAATTCGACATACACTTTCCTGTTTTTTAAATATGAGTCAAGCCATGAAAGTATCGTTCCACTAAATCCCAGAAAATATAATATGTTTATTATTATAGATATGCTGATAGTATCAAAGGCTTTGGTAAGAACAAAAAAGAGCGCTCCAACATATCTCTTCTTATCGAGCGAGTCGTATATATATTTCAGAAATGAATTTGAAGCACTCCAGTCGATCTACCTGGGAAGAAACCATGTTGATGTTTGGAGACGAAATCAAATTCTATTAGGAAATCCAGCATTTGATGGTATATTATCGGATACCCTGAAAGACAATTGAATTTCCTTTCAAATGATGTATCATGTTCTTATACTTAAAGAGTCAGGTTTCTGAAATAAAAGGGAGTTTTCTATAAAAATTGGATTAGTTTGCCATATTTTGTATTGGGTAGATTTGAAATCTCATGGAACGTGTCATTACGAAAATTCGAAAATTAATATAAATTAATAATGAAACGTTAGCGCGTTCATTAACGTAAGTTTGATTAGAAAAGAATCAAAATTGAATACAATAATTATTCAAATGAAAATCTGATAATTTTTTTGTTGAATTTGTATCTGTTCATTGTATATTGATAGTTTGTATTTTCTTCACAACAGTCTTTTCCAAAACTAATATTGCATGAACCGAAAAATACATTGATTTGAAATTTTAATTTAGATTCAAACAAAGTATGCTTGGTTCGGTTTTTCATCTCCATGATAATTTTATCTCCCATTCAGGGTATCTAAAAAACGTGTGTCTGTTGAGAAATCATGATTCACCTTAAGCAGAACTCAATTTTATTTCAATCAATAAACAAATGAAGGTCATTAGTAATCGCTAATTCATGTTTTCGAAGTTCTGTTTAATTTGATTCAATTTGAAAAATTAGATGAGTTAGATCTAGGGAGGAAGTGCACCGACCAACTGATACCAACAACTTCGATATGCATGAAGCGACAAATTGCCAAAAAGTTCCTAACTGTTGTTCTCATATTATCAAAATATTTTCCATATAATTTTCATAAGTCCATGTTGAAATCCAGTCACAAAAATCAACATGTCTTGGCGCCTCAACATTCCCAAACAGCATAATTTCGTTCGATTCTTCTGATTTTTTTCTATTCATTTGTGGTAAGTTCATTGGATTTCCTGCGTGTTCTTGAGATCATGTTTTTGCACTAAAAGTGAATATAAAACAGATACGAAATATCTGCATTATAATCCATCATTTTCAATTCCCAGTATAACGATTCGAAATAGGTAATATTTTCCAATTGAAATAGTCTGTAGTATGCCGTGACCAGAAAATAGCAAAATAATCTGTTAGTTTGACAAACAGTGAATTTAATTGAGTTTTTTTCAGGAAGAAGTATAAAAAATTATTTATCTTCCAGGTCTCCAAAAAAGCTATTGAGTTTGTAATATTCAATGTATATTAATCATTCTCTGTACAACTTTTTGCATGTTCTTGCTATAATTTATCACATTGACCATGAAGAATATTCGAAAATTCATTTGAATAATTATTGTCTTACATTTTGATTCTTTTCTAATCAAATTTACGTTAATGAACGCGCAAACGTTTTGTTACTAATGTACTAATTTTTGAATTTTTATAATGACATGTTCCAGGATATTTCCTATCTACTCATTACAAAATATGGCAAAATAATCCAATTTTTATACAAAACTTGCTTTTATTTCCGAAACTTGACTCTTTAGTTATAGGAACATGATACATCATTTGAAAGGAAATACAATCAGGATATCTGATAATACAAAAGGTGTTCCATTTGAAAAAAGTACTTTTCAACCAGTTTTGTATCAATCGGTGAAATCACAAATATTCAACGACCTTGTATAATGAAGAACGAATTCCCTTAGTCACAATTAATACGCAAGACATTGTCAAACTATATCCAAAATTTCAGCTTTCTACGTGTCGAAATACTGCAGTAATAAATATTTAATTGAAGCTATGTTTCGCACAAAAAATAAGGAAATTAATGATTTTCTCGAAAACCACTGGATATAGGTATAGGAAAGTATTATATGATAATAATCTAAAAGCAATAGCAAAGCGAAAAATGCAATAATATACAGGGTATTCCATTTAAAATATCAAAGTTGTTGCTACTTTTCGATAGAAGCGGCAACGCCGCAGAGCTAAAAATATTTTATATCGATAAGCAGAACTGATTTTCCAAGAAACCAAATTTTCAAAATAATCCTACGTCCCTTTTTCCAGAAACATCGAGTTCGGGACACCCTGTATACGATATACATGAATTATAATACACATAAGAATTTACGCATAAACTATAATACACATAAAAATTAAAGCAAATTTATGATGAAAGCGTATCATTTGAATTTAACTCTTTTTCTGTTTTTTTTTCCTGAATTCAGGTTATTGATATCCTGAGGCAGATGATTTAAAAATTTTCAGAGTTGTCAAAAAGTTATTTCTTAACTTGTGTAGAGTAAGGCTTAGGGAGCGATCTATCTGTGGCTGGTAAAATAACGAGAAGTCCTTATGTAGTTATTATTCAACTCTGTTTCTTAAACATCAGATAATCTCCAGAGTATAAATATTGAGGTGAGAGTGAGTCATCCTTGTGTGTATGATTTAAATAGGGGCCGAACTTTCTTCTGGTATCATCTGAGTCCATAGGTATCATCGGTTTCACAATCACGAATTCTTCTGAAATAGCATACATTTCACCCCCCCCCCTCTCCACCTAAACATAGCTGCCAAATTATTATTTTGTTATAGTTGCAGAACAGTGAAGTAAATTCAATGGCCTACAAATTCAAACTAAAAAAATATCACTAAACTACCTATCGCGATTGATGCAGCTGTGTCAAGAAACATTTATTTTACAGAAGACTGTAAAATGATAATAAGTACTACATAAGAATTTCTACCGGCCATTATTTTGCATTGCAACAAAATTTTTCCTAATTATGGATAGGTAATCGTTTTTAACGACATTACGCAAGTTTTTTTACAGCTATTTCAACAAATAGTTTATTTTTGTCTCATAATCTGGAAGAAAATTCAATAAAAATCAACATAATTAATACCACTAAGGGCCGGTTGTACAAGTCAAGCTCACCAACAGTTCAACTACTTCAACTACTGAACTGAGTTCAGTTGTTAAGGAACTAGAAATTTCATTGACTAATCCCTAGCAACTGAAGCGAGCTTACTTGAACTGTTGGTGAACTTGTTTTGTACAACCCGCCTTTAAAAAATCAAATATGATTTATGCCATGATTACCATGCTGCGTCGCCCATGGTTTGATTTGACAAGACGACAAATAAGTCGTAAACGCCGGACGTAAACAAACATGATCGCCAAGTTAAGAGTGAATTAATATAATACGAAATTCCCAAGGAGACTAAAATTTAACAAGGAGGGTTTAATAAGCTCTAGCCAATCAGAAACTTGTAGCATCAACGCGTCATAGTGACGTACTTGGATATGAGTACAGAGTCGAACTCGAACCAAGCAACAAAACTGTCAGCAGTAACTCTCATATACCAAGAGCTAGTCCGTCACTGTCTATAGAGAACAGCGGCCATGACACGTCCTACTACGTCACATTTCGTCACAAATGTTCTTTCATCTCTTTCTACTGGTGTCCCCATTGTCTTAAGGGAATCAAACACTCCTTGTTAAATTTTAGTCTCCTTGCGGAATTCCAACCTGATCACCGAGTGCAAACGGATAAGTCCGACAATGCCCTTTTTAACATGATTCTGGCTGAGATGTTTGTAAACAAGTCGGGTATGTTGCTTTCACGAAAGAGACAGAAAAGCCCTCTCTATATCTTTTATTGACCTATTCTACAATAGAGAATATGCATAATTTTTTTAAATTTGTTTTATCAATTTTTTACTTCGTTACAACATATTAAAAAATATAAATACTGTTGAAAGTCTTGGAATTAATTTTTAAAATAATATATATAACGTACCGATTGAATTTGACCTATTTGAACGCCTCCATTTTCGCGCGCTGTGGATGACGTCACATGGCGCGATCAGTGTTGTTCTCCTTCAGTGTCGTTCGTTGAGACGTACTCTGATTGCTCTACTTGCTTGAAGTTGATATTTTATAAAAGAGTAAGACAAATGCAGTACAAGTGTTAGAGAGAGATGAACACATGTGAAAGTGACCTCGACAACCATAGCAATCTTCAATGAACAAGCCTTTCTATAGTTATGGCCATTGACACTATTGACAGTTATTATAATTAGGTTAGGGATTCGCAGTTTTGAAAATGCTAAAAAAACATTTTGTAGGTATTGTCTAGTACCGGAATGCCAAAACACAATTATAAGTACACCAAATAAAGTATTTTTTCTGTTCCAAGAGATGCGAAAATTCGTAAACAATGGTGTAAGGTTATGAGAAGACTATATTGCATTTCGATAGTTAACATGATGTGAATTGATACGAAGTAAGTTTTGTATGCATAAATGTTTTGTATATCAAGCGGGAGATAACTCAGTTTATTCCTGCCTCACCTAAATTACAAAAGGAAAACTATCATTTGATAAACTATTACTACTTATCAGTTCAGATATTGTCGGATTGTGCTTTGACAAAACCACTTTCAGTCATTGCTCTTGATAATTTACAATTGTCACTAGACCAAAATCGCACTATGTAATGGAAAACACTACAAATATATAAATAAAAACAAATTTCCTATGAAAGACGACTAGCACAGTATGAATATCAACACAGATAAATTTCATAACGTGCCATGTGACGTCATTCTTCGTTTCGACCAATGGTGATGCGTTTCGCAAATTTGAATTACGCGCACTTATTATGCACTTTTTGATTAAAGTTTTATGGAGTTAAATACAAACTAAATAATAAACTAATGGTTTAGGTGTAATGTCAAGACAATTAAGTATCGGAGGTAAAAAAATCAAGTAAATTTAAATCACTTGCATATTCCTTATTAAGACTAGCATATAGATTTAAGGAACATTTTCCATGTATCTAAACACTATACTCTTCCATACTCCCCCCATAGCCCTCACTACATGTGAACACGGTATCACTCGACATCGACTACCTGCGCACTGATTCTCAAATGCCCATTGTCCATTGACGCATGTGAAAAAATATCTCATCTCTTTTTAATACATATTCGAGAAAACCGATGGACATATTTTGTCGCATGCGACATGGGTTAGTAGATGTTTGAGAATGGGGTCCATGCTGATCGATATACCAGTGACCATTTTGAAAACTGTTTTCTGTTTATAGCACAGTTGAGAACAAGTTGTGTTACAAAATATAATAACTTCGCCCACGTACACAGAATTGTAAAATATTACAAGGTTTCCCCAGTACTGAATTATAATTAAATATTTGAATATACTGTATGTTCGGTATATTCTTGACAATATTTTTTTTTCTTTGGTGTTTTGGCTTCGACTGCTATAATCATTAGCCATGTGTTCTGGGTAGGTCTTGTTACTAACTCCATACGCCACCTTAGGAGCAGCACTGTTATTAACGCAACATAGTGAACCGTGTGGAGGATCATTACCAGCCGACACGAACTTCAATCATTCTGACTTTCACATCTGAAAATGAAAAAAGCCTATTATATTCACTGTTCAATTATAACCCCGCCTAAAGGTCTTTTGGTGAGTCAATTGATGATATAAGAGCGAAACCACCCCACAAAATAGAATACACCTATTGTTTTAATGAGTTCGTAGAATAAGTAGGTACGGTGTGTAGCGCGTTTATAAACTCCTCTATACACTCGCTCCGCTGCGATGCACTCGTGCTTAAACTTCTCATTATTAAATGAAATTATAACATTTGATTTTCTACTATATATATATATAACTAGAATGTCATTTATTAGCGCACACTGGTTTAACAGACGGGCTAGGTCTTGTTCTATCGATTGAAACAGTCAGAATGACAAGAGATATCAACTTAAAAAATACAGTTTTGTTGATTTAATGTGGGTTCATATATAAAGTAGGGTATGTTGACGTTTGTAACACCTGCACAGATTATAACTTAATCTGTGACAATAGTACATAAAATACCAACACATATTACACTTTGGTATGCCCTCGTATCATTAAATTAAAATTACCCGCCTAGTCGCCAACAGGAAGTTCACTCACTTATGTAACCTTGGAAACAGACAGGTGCCAAGTGACTTCATGCATCTTTCTCCCACTGTACAATTTCAAATTGTTTCTTTCATTTTATTACTTACAACTCCCAACAGACGCCATCTCGCCATCAAAACAAAACAAAAGAAAACACATGAAGAACATGTGCCAAAACAAAGAGTGATAACGCTTATTTTTATTGTAGTTCTTTTGTTTTCAAAATTTAATTAGTGTTGTGTTATTCTTCCACATGACTACTCGAAGTATTGGTGTATTATTTCGCAAGTATTGCGATTAAAAGTTTTTCTACTGAGGACTGGTAATTGTTTTAAAAAGTTCTAACATGCTGGATAACTGGTTGGCTGCCATAAAAAATCGAACGAATACCTTGAGCGATGCCATCAGAAACAAATCTCGACGAATTTCTCAGAATATAAATACAATAAGAAACAATTTCACACACAAAAGTAAAACGACTTATTATACAATTACTCGAAGAGAGGATTCAGACTGCTATGAAAACGATTTTTTATCGCCTAGAGCCTATTCTATGACCACTTTCAGTATGGATTACAATGCAGTTAACGAAAATATGGAGTGGTTTCCCTATGTGCCCCCTTCATATGATGAACAAAATATTGTTGATAGATTTATTAAGGTTATCACAATCATTGATAATGGTTTGGATGTGAGTGATTTTGTTTTGTTGAACTTTGATTTAGATTTTAATTATGTTTTCTTTTGCAGAGGCGAACGGACAGAGAAGAAATCAGACGCAGGCTAGCGATGGGTTCTGAAGACGAATATTACTCAGATCGGCCAGGACGGAAGCCTAGTTTACAAGCACGATTGCAAAGTGGTAAGAGATATACCTATTGCACTCAATGCTGAAATACAGCTAAAATATGTTTTTCATTCAATAAGATGTATTTGAGCAGTAGAGAGCTGGGATCTTTGTTTTGATCATTTTTTTTCTTACAGTCAATATCTGAATTTCAACATAATTCACATTCCATATAATAATAATTTACTAGATTAAGTAATGTTGATTACAATGTTCAAACAATTTAGGGTGAGATTCAGTTTTTCCAAATACCTATTACGTGGTAACACCTACCTACCTAAGTCTGCTCTCCCATCTAACCTAAAGAAAGAATACAAGATGACATTATGTTGGTGAGTAAAAGTAAAAAAAATATACAATGAGAATTGAAGAATTGGTACATTAGATAAATCAGAATCAGAGGTGTTGAATTACAACTATCTGATATATGATATGGAATTCCCCAATTTAACACAACATTTTATTAATTTGTCCTTGAATGTTTCAACTATTGCCATTTTCCTGAGAGAGACAATAAGAAAACAAAACTTTGAATTGTTCAGCATCAATTTATTAAGAGATTTCAGTTACTGAGAAAGCCAACATGTCTTCTGAACATAAATCGCCACTATAGTTATCACAATGAAAAATATAATAGACTATTATTTATAGTCTGGGGCTGATAAAAGCATTAATTCAATGTCAGTGGCAGTTACTGTTATCTAAATAGGCATTCCTTTCTAGCAGTAACTACGAAATACTAATTATTGTTTATCTGCTTCCACTATTGTAAGTGTACTATTGTCGCATTGTTTTCAAGCAGACAAATTGTTTATATCAGAAAAGTGCTAATTGCCATTGATGACAGGTGAGTTACCTCTCTTGGGAAACAATGGTTTAGAACCAGTGTATCATCAAAGTTCATATTACTGGCATTCATAAACAATGTCCAAATCAAGGACACATCAGGACAAAATCAAAGCAGACATCGTGATATGATGCATATCCCTCTTTTTCGCTAAAATGATGATTTAGAGATTTCTCAATGGGTCCATCGAATTATGTAGGCTGCTTACCATGGGATATGATTATTAAAGTAATTTTTTGTACAATAAAATGGGGGGTGTAATTTCCTAAATGAATAAAATTCAGTATTTAAAGGGCATTGTAGAGTATTTTTGGTGACAGAATTGTTTTAAGGAGGATGAAATATATAAGTGCAGATATATGAATTCATTCGTTGACCCGTCGCGTGAGGGTGTGGTATGTATGAGGATAAAAAATCATTATTCATTTCAACTGACCTTTTAGATAACTTTGGATTTATAAAATCATTTTTCGCCCAGTCGAAGAGGGTGTGGTGGGATGAGTTTGTCGAAAATTATTAATTATCAATTCAAACGATTGGATATAATAAAAAAAGGATGATACACTTGTAGTTTAACGCTACATGTATTCTATACTTACTGACAAATTTTAAGATTTGATAAATAATTCAATTTTAGAACATGCAGAACTTTTAATGAAGAATGACTTTTTCATAAAACGAATAATAAAACGTCGTTTGAACTGATCAATGGTTTTTTTTTTCGACAAACTCACCCCCACCACACCCTCTCCGACGGACCGACATATTAATTAATATGCCCTCAGCTATGTATTCCACCCTCCTGATTAAGATGCTCCAATCGAAAAACCTCTACAACGTCGTTTGAACTGATCAATGATATCTTTTGACAAACTCACCCCCATCACACCCTCTCCGACGGGGCGACAAATGAAATAGTATACACTCAGCTATGTATTCCAACCCTCCTGATCCAGGGATTGAATCGTTTCATTTTCAGGCAGGCAGGCATCATTTTTGACACCAACTGGCATGAAATGATATAAATGAAATAATATACCCTCAGCTATGTATTCCAACCTCCTAAGATGCTCCAATTGAAAAAACTCTACAACGTCGTTTGAACTGATCAGAGCCTGTTTTATGCACACATAAAGTACACATGATTCAATATTTTCATAAGAAGGACCAACCCTATTCCTTGAAAAATGGCAGAGTTATGATTTTTTTAGAAAATCGTGAAATTTTCCGGTTTTTCCGGTTTTCCTCCGTTACTAATGAACCGATCGGGTCGTAAAACAATCCATTTTGTTTGTATTTCAAATATCTACAATTCTTTCCATTGAAGCAACCAGATTGCTTCATTAGTTTTCATTTTATGAGCAGAACAATTTAAAAAAATACGTTTTTTGTTATTTAAATGTTTATAACAAATTAATAAATGACAGTTGCGAGTCGAAAACATAACAGAATATAACAACGAGATGTCTTCCATGTGATGGCACAGTCGGTTTTCTACTAGTATTTTTGTTAGGAAAAAATGCTCTATTGATTGGCCTATTGCCATGCAAAAAATTCGTGATTTAGGGTTTGAATTACTAGAACACCACTCTTATTCACCAGATTTAGCTCCGTCCGACTATCATCTCTTTCCTCAACTGAAAAAAAGTTTAAAAGGTCGTAAATTCTATTCCAACGAGGAGGTAATAAAAGCTGTGGAGGTCTGGTTTGCAGAGCAAGAAGAAACATTTTTTTGAAAGGTCTAGAGACGTTGCAGGTTCGCTGTAATAAATGTATCCAATGAAGAGGAGAATATGTTGAGTAATAAAATATTTTGACATTGAAATTTTGTTTGGTTCTATAGTAGGCTAAGAATTTTTCAATATATCCTCATACAAGAAATCATAGAAAAAAAATAACTCAAAAAGTGTTCTGATTGAAACGATAAAAGATATTTCAATTCAACCATTTGCGATTCATGCTTGTATTTTTGGTTTCAGAACCCTTTATCATAGAACTCTTGCAAATTGTAATACACTCTTTGAGACAACAAACACTTAACGTAGTTTCTGAACCGAAAAAGTGATTTGATACTTTTAATGTTTGATGGAAGGTGATTAAACATCTTACATCCATTATAAATTATTGAATTTTTGATCAGAGTACTTTTAGGGATTGGCAATTTCAATTCACTATTTTGTCTTGTAATATGATAAGAGGAGCTACCAATAAGTAGTAAATTTTGTTTTATGCTTGTATATCAAACACACAGTTTCAAGTATGAAAATTGCAACAACTGTTAATATTTTGTGTTTTAAAAACAGAGGTTGACATGAATCCCGATACTTTGCTTTGCAAACATATCGCTACGCCCTCTCCGACAGGGCGACAAATGATTTTATAAATCCTTAGTTATGTATTCCACCCTCCTGAAAAAGTTTCTACGATCGTGAAAAGTCTGCAAGGTCGGTTGAGTGAATATTAATTTTTGTCGTCAAATTCACCCCCAGCACACCCTCTCCGACAGGGCGACAAATGAATTCATACACTCTTAGCTATGTATCCCAACCTCCTGATTAAGATGTTCCAATCGAAAAAACTCTAAAACATCGTGTGAATTGATAATTAATCATTTTCGACAAACTCACCCCCTCCACACCCTCTCCGACGGGGCGACAAATGATTTTGTAAATCCATAGTTATGTATTTCTCCTCCTGAAAAAGATTTTGCGATCGAATAAAGTCGACAAGGTAGGTTGAAATTAATTAGTTTTTTTCGTCAAACTAACCTCCGCCACACCTTCTCCGACGGTGCGACAAATGAATAAATATACTTACAGCTACTTATGTATTTCAACTTCCAGATTAAGATGCTCCAATCGAAAAAACTCTACAATATCGTTTGAATTGATAATCAATCTTTTTCGACAAACTCGCCCCCATCTCACCCTCTCCGACGTGACGACAAATGATTTTGTAAATCCATAGTTATGTATTTCACCTCCTTAAAAATGTTCTGCGATCGAAAAAAGCCCACAAGGTCAGTTAAAATTAAAATTGATTTTTTTTTCGTCAAACCACCCCACCACACCTCTGACGGGGCGACAAATATATATACCCACAATGTATTTCAACCTCCTGATTAAGATGCTTCAATCGTAAAAACTCTACAACATTATTTGAATTGATAATTAATCATTTTCGACAAACTCACCCGCACCACACCCTCTCCGACGGGGCGACAAATGATTTTGTAAATCCATAGTTATGTATTTCTCCTCCTGAAAAAGATTCTGCGATCGAAAGAAGTCGACAAGGTCGGTTGAAGTTAATATTTATTTTGTTTGTCAAACTCACCCCATCACACCCTCTCCGACGGGGCGACAAATTAATTCATATACCTACACTTATGTATTTCATCCCCCTAAAAACAATTCTGTCACCAAAAATACTCTACAATGCCCTTTAAATACTAATTTTATTTATTTAGAAAATTTCACCCCATTTTCTGAGTACAAAAAATTACTTTAATTATCATATCCCATGGTAACCTACTTAATTCGATAGACCTATTGAGCAATATCTTAATCATCATTCGAGCGAAAGAAAGGGATTTTACCAGCCAAGTTACATTTTTCTCGGTGTACATTTGCGGTTGTGGATAACTTCACACTGGTATACCAAACATATTGGTACCAATTCGAAGATCATTGCTATGGTGAAGCACCTAGCTAAATACTAACGGCTGACAACTCCAACTTAAACAGATCTGAGGTATGCACCTGCTTACTATGAGGACACTGCGGCCTAAGAAAACACCTGCACACTAGGTGAATAAATAGAAAAATCCGTGGAGATTTTGCGGTGATGAGGAGGAGTAAGCCCAAAAGCTCCAACGAATTTTTACGTCGGATTGTCGCAGCTTTTCTCGAGTCCAAAGAAATAGAATAAAATTAAAATGTCAGGTATATTAGATGCAGCAACTTTGTTCGTTCCCAAAGGATCTGATGTCAAAATCTTTCCGAGTTTGTGCTGATACTTGCTGCAGAGAGAGTGCTTGACTGGTGTTACTTCTAGGAGTGTCGTTCAATCCCATCAAGACAAAAATCATCCCATTAATATCATCTATCAGGATGAAGTACCATTGAGCCTTTCCTAGAGAAGCATCACTACCAAGTAAAAGCATATGACACCTACTTATCAAGCCACAAGGCCGGCAGTGGAGTTTCCCAGGGATCGCTGCTAGGCCCTCTTTCTGACCCTACTTGCAATATAACCACAAAAATTATTATAAGACAACACTTTCATATTTTTAACTAAAAAGGCATTTTCTGAAACCTCAGAACAAATCAACCTCCTAATTACGTATGGGCGTATCTGAATCAGAATCCAGATACATCCATACCTACTAGATAAGGGAGACGAAATTATTCTAAATCTGTAAAAATTGTTCAAAATCCCAAACTCGAATATGTATGGTATATCGAATCTATACCAAATAAAATTCACCGAAAAACTCGAACGAGTACAAGAAATAGTCTCAAGAATATTAATTGACCAGCTGGACTCTTCACCACCTTCAAGGACTGATGTAGGTCATTTTCTCCAAATAATAAGAGTCGTCTATGTAAAAAAAATTAGGTGACCCTATGCCTGTAGCTGCTGGGGGTGCAGCAGTTTTATCTATCCATGACTCTTCTTGGCGCCAAAGGGTAATAGCAGTATGGAAATGCAGTAAAGAGAGACAGTCTTCCTGACACTTTCCTTCTAAAAATTGACCTGTTCTTTGGACTCTTACTTAACTAGATCTTAGAGTGAATGAAGCAAGTCCTCTAAAGTAAAATCAGCTCCCCACTTCATCTCATCTTATTCTCCAATATAAACTCAATACATCCATAATAAACACAATTTTACATGTGAAACTGTTCAACCTTTCCATGAACACAAAGCCCAGTTTATAAACTCCGCAGCCGTACCTACCGCTGACACTGCCGTAGCTACCGACGCCGACGGTAGCCTACCGTTGACGAGCCTACACGATATATGCGGTGCGATACGTGGGATCCAACACTCGCATCATATAAAACATGAACAAAATAAGTAATAGTCTAAGAGCTGAGGGACCAAAACTGCAAGAGTTTTATAAAAGCTGATATTTTGATATTGGGTCATGAATAGGTTGAATATCAATAGCCTGCCGTCAGTCAGCCAGTTTTTGAGACAACTGGCGTGGGGGTGGTTCCAAACTTGTAAAAAAAACACGTATGTCGCAACTGTTTTATAAAATCTGAAAATTTGTGTGTGGATAGCTAGGCAACCAACAAACTGTGTGGACATAGTCAGTCAGCACAATATTGGATCACTACGCGTCAGCGGTCCGGCAAACACGTCAAAAAAAATGGGTTCGTGAAAGAGTGTTATAAAATCTGAAAATTAGTCTGTGGATAGCAAGACAACTAACAAACTGTGTGGACATAGTCAGTCATCAGAATATTCGGACACTTCGCGTCAGCGCCAGCGGTTCGTTAAACCCGTCAAAATAAATGGGTTCGTGAAAGAGTTTTATAAATACTGAAAATTAGTCTGTGGATAGCAACATAACTAAGAAACTGTGTAGACATAGTCAGTCAGCACAATATTGGAACACGATGCGTCAGCGGTCCGGTAAACCCGTCAAAAAAAAATGGGTTTGTAAAAGAGTTTTATAAAATATGAAAATTTTTGTGTAATTAGTTCATATTACCTAAAATAAGACTAACATAATCAGTCAAACGTTTCATGGAACAAACGCCGTCAGCAGGCAATAGAAAGGCGCCGTTATTTTGACATGTACTCGTGAGAATATGGAAAAAGAACAACGTTACTAAAATATTCCTTTATTAGAGGACGTATAAAGGCGAGGATTGAAGTTCCTTTATGTTCTTTTCTGTTCCTTTATTTGACATGACTCATGATTGATAAATATATATGTTTAGCAGGAATCGATGTTTCAACCCCTATCTATCATAAGAATAATTTTATCTGATACTGAAATGAATTATGTAGAAAGAAAAATTGAAGTTTCTAAGATTTAATTTAGGTTATGAATAATGAACGCCACATATAAACTGGCAGAATAGCGGCAGTCACTATTAAAATAAAGTTGCCTTAAATACTGCCTGACGTTATTGCAATATCTCTCTAATGAGTCAGCAGAATCTGTCCTTATCTGACGGTCTGTAATAAATGAGTGCAAGCATATTATTTGTCAGCCATTTTTTTCATGAACAAACTAGTCAAACGTACTTAATATACGTTTACTAATTTACAGATGCTGAGTCGGAGGTGACCGACACCGAAGAAGAGTCTGATAAAGCCTATTATAGCAGCGATTCTGATTAGAACATTTATTTTTATTTTTAAAGTATTGATTTAAAAATAATATTGAAATAACCTTAATTTTTATAAAGAGGTATATACGACATTCAAATTGAGACGTTTGTTTTTCATATTTCCAATCCCATAAACACTCAAAGAACATAATAGTTTAAATTAACCAAAAAGAGCATACTAACATGAAATTGCGTCTATCTAGTTTAGCATTTATTTCAAGTAGCTAAAAATAATGTTTAGGCGTATATAGCTACTATACTATTTATATAGATATTTCGAACAGTAATATTAGTTCCTTATGTAAGTAAGCATTTTTCAGTAACATAACAAATGTATTTGATTACATGAAGACACAATAGTTCGTAATTACTACCATCTTGTTGCTCAACAAAATTAAAAGTAAATAAACCACTTTTTCTTTGTTTTCCAATTGTCAATTCCTGGAATTATTTTCTAACGTTATCATATAAAGGTTGTTTCATTCAACAAAATCAACGATATTGTTGACGGAACATTTCTTTGCATTGAATTAACCTGTAATACTATTTCTTTGAATGAACTAATTGTTATATAAAACATTTCTCCAACCACATTTTGTCCCTTTGTTTATTTGAATGTTGCATGTTGACCAAAATATAGATATTGCTTGTTGCATTATTAAATATCTCTTTCCTATCGTTTCTTATTGAATATCTTTTCATCATTGTATTGTAATATTGAACAACTTAGTCAGCGCCATAAAACACGCTATATGAATTAAGCGCGCGGCGCGCCTTTCCATTGCCTGCTGACGGCGTTTGTTCCATGAAACTTCTGACTGACTATGTTAGTCTTGTTTTAGGTACTATAAACTAGTTTCTCGAAAATTTTCTGATATTATGAACAGTCTTTCACGAACCAAATTTTTTTGACGGGTTTAGCGGCAGCTGACGCGAAGTGCCCGAATATTCTGATGACTGACTATGTCCACTACGTTTGTTAGTTGTCTTGCTATCCACAGAATAATTTTCATATTTTATAAAACTCTTTCACGAACCCATTTTTTTGACGGGTTTACCGGACCGCTGACGCGTCGTGTTCCAATATGGTGCTGATGACCGACTATGTCCACACAGTTTGTTACTTGTCTTGCTATCCACAGACTAATTTTCAGATTTTATAAAACTCTTTCACGAACTCATTTTTTTTGACGGGTTTACCGGACCGCTGACGCGTCGTGTTCCAATATGGTGCTGACTGACCTTGTCTACACAGTTTGTTAGTTGTCTTGCTATCCACAGACTAATTTTCATATTTTATAAAACTCTTTCACGAACCAATTTTTTTTACGTGTTTACCGGACCGCTGACGCGTCGTGTTCCAATATAGTGCTGACTGACTAAATCCACACAGTTTGTTAGTTGTCTTGCTATCCACAGAATAATTTTCATATTTTATAAAACTCTTTCACGAACCCATTTTTTTGACGGGTTTACCGGACCGCGGACGCGCCGTGTTCCAATATGGTGCTGACTGACTATGTCTACACAGTTTGTTAGTTGTCTTGCTATCCACAGACTAATTTTCATATTTTATAAAACTCTTTCAAGAACTCATTTTTTTTACGGGTTTACCGGACCGCTGACGCGTCGTGTTCCAATATGGTGCTGACTGACTATGTCTACACAGTTTGTTAGTTGTCTTGCTATCCACAGACTAATTTTCAGATTTTATAAAACTCTTTCACGAACCCATTTTTTTTTGACGGGTTTACCGGACCGCTGACGCGTCGTGTTCCAATATGGTGCTGACTGACAATGTCCACACAGTTTGTTTGTTGCCTAGCTATCCACAGACAAATTTTCAGATTTTATAAAACAGTTGCTACATACGTGTTTTTTTTACAAGTTTGGTACCACCCCCACGCCAGTTGTTCCAAAAACTGGCTGACTGACGGCAGGCTCTTGATATTCAACCCATTCATGACCTAATATCAAAATATCAGCTTTTATAAAACTCTTGCAGTTTTGGTCCCTCATCTCTCGGTCTATAAATTGTCCAAAATGATAAACAAATTCGTGCTATTATCACGATTTTGCGTTGCCCTATCGCACTCTGTGTTTGACACTATTGAATTATTTGTTTTCGCTCGTAGTATCGTCGATATTGCCGATATACTAAGGGGATTGCTTCAGCTATATTATAGTCGAAAGTATCTGGAAGCATTAAGGGCGCGATGGCGTCCTATCTGAGAATGCGGGACTCAGGGAGCTGGCGAGGAGAGGACACACCGAAATCGCTGTGTTAGCGGAGAAAGAAATCCCACTATCCGCTATCAAAGTGATACAGGCAGAGGATAAAATTAGGTGGAAAGGGAGGATCTTGCTAGATAACCCAGACAGGAGAGAGTGGGAAGAGGAAAGGATGATATTTCCCCCAGAAATCCTGGTCTGTTTTACAGACGGGTCCAAACTGGAGGAAGGACAAGCTGGAGCAGGAGTTTACTTGGAAAACGGAGAGAAAAGAGCCTATGCGCAAGGTTCTCTGACAACAGTTTTCCAATCAGAGGTGGATGCCATCCTGGAAGCAATCAGAATGGAAGAGGTGAGGTCCGGTCCAGTCGGACAGTCAGGCCGCCATCAGAGCTCTGAATGCAACCAGAACCAGATCAAAACTGGTTCAGGAGTGCAGAGATGCCCTGGAGAGTCTTGCGACTGTAAAGGAAATAACGCTGATGTGGGTCCCGTGCCATGCAGGGATTGAAGGCAACGAGCAGGCGGACCAGCTAGCCAAGCAATGAGCCGGGCAACCCTACTACGGACATAACAAGGCATAACGCACTCGGCATAACAAGGAGGCAAGTAACAACGGCACTGAATGAGTGGGCTGTTGATATATTAGGAAAAGAGTGGAGAGGAATAGACGGCTGCAGGCAGTCAAAGCAGATGATATCGGGGCCCAACAGGGCAAGGACGGCCAAGATACTGAAACTAAGCCGCAAAGAACTCCGACTGTTGGTGGGAGTTCTAACCGGCCACTGCGGCCTCAGGAGGCACCTGGCTCTCATCAGAGTTGAGGCAGACTGACTATATGCGCCGTATGTGGTGAGAAGGAGAACTCCTTTCACTTCTTGTGTGAATGGCAGGCTCAGACCAAACGTCTTCGGAACTGCTACTATTAAGGAGAAAGAATTGCACTAATTGCAATGGAAGGACATTTCGACTCTCATAAGAAGGTCGAAGATGTTCGAGCAGGTATCCGCCATGGTATGAGTGAAGATGCCAGGGATTGCGAAAAGGGCCCACTGAGGCCTAGTCGCTGATGCTTGCGTCTCCCACCCATTACCATTACCATCTGGAAGCATTCTTGTATACTGCCTAAATGCTATTCCATCTGTTCAAAGCTGTACATACATAATATGATGAACTTCTCCGAAATTTAGTCTCTATTGGTAAATTTCATGTTTGGTTTTTCTCATTTTTTTGCATTTTCTTCAAACATTTTAATTTCATCAGAGGAATGTTTTATGTACTATTCCTACGTACTGAAATGGATATTTCTCGTTTTCACTTTGGCCTCAATCACATTTGCCTGATCTGTTTAACGATGCGTGCGATTTCCGCAACGCACATATCGTGTGTACCTAGGACAGCGTGGAAATATGCTTGATGCGTTCAGTCTTACAACTGCAACGGCAGCGCCAACAGTAGCTACGGAGTTTATAAATTGGGCTTTAAGCCGGCTACGGACGATGAGCGAGAATATAATATATATTATAGCTCACATACTTTTAAAATATCTCTTTGCATTAAAAAGTGCAGGTCGCCGCACATTGATGCTATAATATACATCTACATCCCACCGATGCCGGACGGATATATTTGATGACTAAAGGAATATGCTTTTGGAGCGATTTTTAGGATATATATTTCCCCTCTCTTGCGTTGCGCTGGCCGCGAAGAAAGCATTCCGGCGTGTGTTAACATGCTCTAATAAACTAATGCTTTCTCGCATATTTGAGTTAGCGCTTTTCTATACAATTTTTTATCAAATAATGAAGTTCATAGAATTTAGTTCTGTCCATTCCAAAATAATTCGTTAAAAAGTGTAAATTCTCCTCGTTCTTTTCGGTATTTGATATGATTAGGTAACCAGAATCTCGGTGTTTCTTTTTGGTTACTAACCATAATTGCTAATAAATTGTCGCTTTCAGCATCTGATTCATCTTCTGATGACCTATCAATGGTATCAAGTAATAAACAGTCTTTCGCCATCATCGGCATTTTCTACACCATATACCTAGTTCACTGAATCAGACTACTATGTTCTATCGTGGTGGCATTTAATATGTGTAAATTCATCATGAATGATAAATAAAGATGAAATAAAATCTTCCAATTTACACAAAAAATATATACTTGTAACGTGCTTACAATTGTTTCGACACACGGTGTCATCATCTGAGCGAGTTATCAACTAAAGAAACGTCAAAATCACCTTCTTAAATATTAAAATAACATGCATGAAATTTCACTAATGACAATTGCAGGTATGAAATTTCCTAATGACATATAGCTTGGATTAGGGAGCATTTGAGTAGTTACTAGTGAGATAATTAATTATAGGTGAATTGTACAGGTCAATTTGGTCATTGAGAACTAAATTGCTATTGTTACGTAAATGTTTCTTGATTTCTATGGATTCTAATATGTTTAATTTTTGACCTTTAGGTTGAATATGCAAAATTTCAGGATTTTGTGTGAAGTTATGGTTATTGTCAATAAGGTGGTTGGCATAGTTTGAGTCCTGTTTATTTAATCTGTAACTTCTCAAATGCTCACTGAATCTTTGATTAAAACTACGGCCTGTCTGGCCTATATATAATGCATTACAATCCTCACACTCAAGTTTGTAAACCCCCGACTTCTTGAATTTATCCCGTACAGACTTTGCGTTGTTAATAAAAGAATATAAGTTATTGTTGGTTTTGAATGCAACATTTATATTCCGTTTCTGAAGGAAACGAGATATTTTGTTCGTATGCTGACCAAGATATGTTAGACATGCAAAACGTTGATCGGTTTTTACTTTGATATGCGGGTATATTAAATTTAGAGTTTTCTTGTTTTGTTTTTGTTTAAGCAGTCTATCTATAATTGATGTTTCATATCCATTATTTACGGCGATTTGTTTAATTCTGTTTAACTCACATTTGAAATCTAAATCGCTTTGAGGTATATTTACCAGTCTATGAATCATAGAATGATATGCTGCTAGTTTGTGTGATTCTGGGTGCATGGAGTGTTTATGTATTGTAGTGTCTGTATGTGTGGGTTTGTGATATATAGAGAAGCCGTGCGTGTTATTTTTACGGGAGATAGTTAGATCTAAGAAGTTTAGTGAATTGTTATCATCCTCTATTTCTGATGTGAATTCTATGTTAGGATTGAGACCGTTCAAATAATTAAGAAAAATATTTAATTGACGTACCGTTCCAACCCAGCAAACGAAAATATCATCTACATATCTACTATATTGAAAAATAAACAAATATTTATTCTAGTGCACTGCAGTAATAATATATTATAGCTTACTGCCGAGCTATAATATATATTATTGCTCATCTTCGTCCGTAGCAGGCTTTAAGATAAGAACCTCATGAAACCAGATCTGCCCGGCTAGTTTGAACTCGTTGAAGATTTTTCTTTATTTCCATAACAGGAAAATGTTGCCTCATTTGAGAACAGGGTGTTGGATCTAATTTTCCCAAACCTACATTTTTCTTGTGGTGGTCTTAGATATATGCCAAATTAGTTGAAAAAATAACCAAACCAGCATATTTTTTGTTTTTCAGGAATGAATCTGCAAATCTGTTTCATGAATGAATCTCTCTCTGACACTGATAGTCCCAGCTCTGATTCTGAATGTCCTATGACCAACCCGAAACAACTGAAAACTGATGTCTTGCCAAAAACATCAACTTTCTACACCTCCTACCAGGATACAATTATTCAACCACTCCCTTCTAGACCAGCAACGCTCTCAATTGGGCAGCCTCTGCTGCAACCTGTTAAGGAACCCCTGACAGATGCAGATTTCTTTACAAGACAGGCTAGGCTACAAACAGAGGCTAGGATGGCCCTTGCTCAGGCCAAGGAGATGGCTAGGATGCAAATGGAGGTGAATATATTTACTTACTCAATTACGGTCTTGCCAATGAGAGAATTACACAGTATCTGTACAGAAAAATTGCGAGAAATAAAGAGTACAGCACATTCCATTTTGCAGCTTTTTTAAAAAACAGTAAAGATAAATTAAACATGATATTGAGTTTATGATAATTAACTTCAAAATTCATTTGATAATGTTTAGTTTTATAAAAATTAATCGCAAACAAAACCATAGTAAGTATTCCTATTCTTTTTAGTACTCACATAGAGTGAAGACAGTCCAATGTTTGCCGAATTATTTTTCATCGTATAGTATTTTTCCATATTTAATTTCCATTACATTACACCAGGTAGAAAGAGTATTCTGACTGAGACAAATTACTTGTGAGAATTAATTAATTTATTGAGTAACAAACAGACATTAGCCTAATTACATGTTACTACATGTAGACATTTTGATTCAACTACTGAAGGAAGATCGTTTATGAAGATCAGGAAATGTAAGGGTTTCAAATTAGATCTTTGCGGTACTCCCGATCTCGCCAAAAATAAATAAATTATTCACAGCTATAACTGACATACTGTTTTCTGTTTCTCGAGTACGTAATGAAAATTTTAATACGATGATCACTGAATCCGTAAAGTTTTAGTTCAGTTAGCAGTATGTCATGGTTCACTTCATGAAATGCTTTGGCGAAGTCTGTGTACACACAATCCACTTGCGACTTACTATCTATCTATAATCTATACTATACTATTGTGCATTATTGCCCATAAAAACTAGAAGGTTTGTATCAATTGACCTTTTACTGTTCATCTTCAAATTTATTTTTTAAATGCCAGTTAATTTTCTCATATATAATGAATTCAAAAATTTTGGCTGGACAATTGAGAATTGCAATCGGTCTATAGTTACCAATATGCTGCTTGTCACCATTCTTATGGATAGGCGTTAATTTGGCCATTTTGAATTCCTCGGGAAAAATACCTGTTTTTTATGAAAGATTGTAGATAACTAAAAGAGGATATAGAAGGTGTTCCTTGAGTGCTTTGAAAACATATGCTGGAATATTATCAGGACCTGCCGAATGTATCATGTTTTCTGCCATTGTATGAAGTTGTCCATATCATAGTTTTAGTCTCCGAACCCTGATCCAAAGTAGTCAGCAAATTTCTCTACAATAACTTTTTCATGTGAAATTATTCTACCGTCAACTGTGAATACGTTAGCTCTACTATTCTTGTGTTTTTCCTTTTTACATAACTCCAGAAAATATTACTATTTATATCACTCTGTATTCTCAAAATATATTCATTATAGGCTCCACGAACTTTTCTTTTTAACTCCGCTCGTTTCCTTTTAAAAATTTTCATGAATCATTGTGATGTGTTTTTCTGATTCCTGTAATAATCTTTCATTTCAAGACCAGTTATGATATCCTCATTAAACCAAGGTGGATACGTTTTACTAACCCTATTTCATGGGTTGAATTTTGGGACACAAATGTCAAAAATGTCGATTAACTTTCGATAAAAATTAAGCCCAATTTATAAACTCCGCAGCCGTCGATAACGTTAACACAGCCCTGTTGAAAATTAAACATGCTTAAATTCCGCAGCTGATGCGGGTGACAAACAGTTTTTATAACTGCAACGGCTGCTACGGCTGCAGAGTTTATACATTGGACTTAAGGGTCAGCTAAATAACTATAACTATAATAATCTGTTGAAATGATGACTTTCTGCCTCGGATATGCACTATGACAAGCTTTTAATAAAAACATTTTTCTTTTAGATCGAAAAACAGAGGCAGAAGAAGAGTCCAATTACGGAAATGATCCGAAATAGCATGGAAAAGGTTGGAATACCATTTCCAGAAGATAAAAGACGCCTCTCCCGACAAATACTCACCGATATGAACGTAGCCCAGTTACAAGTTATTGTCAATGATCTTCATACTCAAATCGAAAATCTGAACGAAAGTTTAGTGAAGTTCTTAATGAACAGAGATGATCTCCATATGGAACAGGATTCCATGCTTGTTGATATTGAAGATTTGACCCGATATTTGTGAGTATTGAAGTCCTCTTTATGCTTTGTTTCACCTTACTTTTTCACTTACTTCTATATTTGTTTTTACTTTTCCCTTTTGTTGTTTCCCATGTATTTGTTCACTTTCCCTCCTATGACTTCTTCACTCAATTCCTACATATTTCTGCTAAATTAATAAATTTTGTTACTTTACAGGGGAGCGAAGGAACAAGTAATCAAGGAACAGAATCTTGCACCCACAAAGAACAACAACACTCCTCCCTCACCCGCACCATCTTCCCCTCTGTCTGCTCTAAACAGTTCTGTTAGACCCCACTTACACAGAATAGCAAGTCTAGTTAAGAAATAACTTGGTTGAGTATCACCTTTTCATTTGTATATAATTTCATGAAGGCTTTATTAGGGTCATTGCTTCTTGTTGTTTATGATTAGGAAACGTTGGAAATCAGGTGTACAGAGCTAATGCTGTTTTGATTCTGAAGGATGATTACATTGTTATTTATTGAAGGTGGATGGATTTGGAAAAGTATATCAACACAAGCACATCTCAAAAAACTGCTTTGATGAAGGTTCTGGGTATAGTTTCAAGAACTCACTTCTAACAAATTGATTTTCAGTATTTTCTTGGTCAGAATGTGACAAAAATAAATAATTTTAATGTTATGTTAGTCGCAATACCCTTCTCTGCGACGGGTATTAAATTGTATCTGATATATACTCGTGCACTGTTCCTCAGAGGGCATTATTGTAAGTACTTATTTTAATTGAACAGCAGCTCTTCAATATGGACAGGTTGGCTTCCTGTACAGTGGTTATGATGATCTTCTCCTGTCTTCTGGCACTGATGGAAAGCAAGAACCACATTATCACTCTACATTTGGTCACCCTGTCCACACAATGTTTGATTACAAAAAGAACTTGCTTATAATGCCCTCCCTCAGGGACATGGCACAAGTATTTTTCAGATGTATTTGTAGAATTATAGGACTTTTTCCCCCATTTGTCACTCTTCGACAAATTTCTTAGTTTATGATTTATACCCATAATGTAACCAGTTGACCTATTTTTCCTGTGATATTCTTAACTAGGTAGACAAGTATTGAGACAACTATAAAATTAAAAGTAATCAACTATAAAAATGTTATCATTTGAAACAATATTACTTTTGGAAATTGAAAAGATAGTCATAGAGTGCACCTGATTTCGCACTGTGAATAGTATTAAATAGAACTATCAGAGAATACTTTAGTATCTTGAAGTGTAGTGAAGCCAAAGTTCTCAAAAGATGGACTGAGGCAGGCTAGGTAGAAGCAAATTTACCATTCTGAGTTCGTTGTTTTTTTACTTCTGCTGACTAATTTTTTCATAATGTTTTAAAATTCAAGGATAAAAATAATATAAAAGACATGATCACAGATATCTAGTAATGTTCGAGTTAATATTTAAATTGAAAAAGAGAATTCAATAACTATATGATATAAAATTTGGACTGGGGAAATTGTTTGATGAACCTCTTTACCCAAAATTTTTAAGAATTTATTGTTTCAATCTGAGGTAACTAACACGTCTCTATGTATGTGTAACAGTTAAATACATGCTTTTGTGAATTATTCGTAGGTGTCTTGATCAAGTTTTTTGTAATATTTTCACAGTACATACAAGTTGGACACATTTAACCCGTAGTTTGAAATCGGCATTGGATAAAAGTTCATTATTTTAATCACAATCAACGAGATGCAGCTACATTTAGAACAATATACAGGGTGTTTCTCAAGTACGTGTAGGAGCATGTTGCCGGCGTCAAAATAAGAAGAAAAGTTACTATAAACATATGTTCGCAAGTTATTTGTTTCTGAGATCCAGAGTGTCAAAGTGGAATGCTTATTATTGTTTTTTGTGAATAAATTTCAAAATAATTGTGATTTTTCTGTAGAGTTTGGTATATGGGAGTATTTTTCAAATTTGATGCTAGTTTTTCTCTTTCGTGAAGGTGGCTCCACCTTCATGTCTTTTCAATCATCTGCAATGTCATAACTTTTTTGGACGTACCTGTATCACGTTATCTGATGAAAAAATCGATTTTTCGAACATTTTTGTGTGAAAAAGATATTTTAGGTAGAGGTCGCTGCGAGCAACTGTTTTCGAATTATTGGAATTTGAAATAATTGATGCAAGAGATTTTGGATAACAAGATGTTTAATTAAATTCAATATTAATTTAATTAGTTGAGGAAATAATTTTTCTTTAATTTCATTTTAAAATGGCAATCAGGTGTTATTACAATTTCATACTAATACTAACAGTAATTAGGACCAATTTAATAATAAAACAGTCAGTTGAGGGTACTATTAAATTGTTCAAAATGGCCACCTTGCACGATTATGCATGCGTCGGCTCATCGTCTCAAGGACCCACTTACACGTTTCAATGTGCCTGGTGTATTTCGGATACCGACAGATCCAGCAATGATTAGTTGACGAAGTTGTTCTTCGGTTTCTACTGGCACCGTATAAACAAGAGCATTCAAGTGACCCCACAATAAAAATCGATTGGAATTAAATCCGGGGACCTCGCAGGCCACAATTGATTTGGAACTTCAGCGCCTCGACCAATCCATCTGTTTCTATGTTGCTGATTTCAAAATTCACGACTTGACGAACTATTAGACAAACCAATATCAAATTTTATATTTTCATTGAAAAATACTGCCAGATGTCAAACTTAATTCGAATATCCCAATTATTTTGAAATGTATTCACAAAAATCAAAAATAAGAATCTAACTTGGACACTCTGTATCTCAGAAACAAATAACTTGCGGGACATTTGTTAGGAACTTTTCTCCTTATTTTGAAGTCAGCATCATGTCCCTGAATTTTCTACACCTACTTAAGAAACACCCTGTATATAAGAAAAATTCTGTAAATACTCAAATTTTATTTCAATGTCATTTGAAGGTTCCCAAATATGAATTTTCAAAAAAAAAATTGTAATTTTTGTCATTGTTTAAAATCCGCTACTCATGATAAATATACATTTTACGGGCTTTATCAAATTTCATGAAAAGTATTATGTTTTGGTTACGTTCTTTGGGGATGACTTCCCAAAAGTTCAGAAGAGGCGATTTTGATATGGAAATTTCAACCATTCAAAACGCAACGATTTTCCTCCTTTACACGAGCACATTCTACATTCTCATATTAATTATAAGTTGAATTGTCAAAGTTCTCCATTTTGGCCCATCTTCATCTTCAAAACTTTTGCTTATTATTTCGGATCTAAAACCTTACCATTCAGCAAATCACCATTTGCTAACGTTTTTTAATGTTACAAAGAATATTTCTCATTTATGTTCAATTGCTTCATGGTTCTTGGCAATGTAACCACTACTGAAAAATAGATGAATCTCTAAGTAGATGAGAAATCAGTAAATCATGTTTTTTTCTATTTTATGAAGAAGGGAAGGTTTTTAACAAATAATTTTGAAGCTCAGTGTGTGTAAAATAGCTGATGAAGTTATGCAAAATAAAAATTTAAAGAAGGAAAATCCTGAGAAATTTGATAAAAGTAGGAAATATTGAAAATAATCCACCTTGTATGTATACGTAATCTACTAAGAATACAGTTGAACTTTTTCAAATCAAAATTGTTAACTTAGAAATAATTTACTTTTGATATAATTTTTTAGCCTATTTTGATGCCTTAGGGCCGGTTTAATCTCCAGATCGACTTACTAATCGTTAGAATGTGAACCTCTCAAACATCACTTGATAAATGTCATTCACATTCTAAACCATCGGTTAGTCTATCCGCAGTTCAACTGGACCTCTACAATTTGCCCTTAGGCCATCAATACATCATAATCATTATGTAATTACCTTGTTAATTTCGAGCAGATACCTAGGTGATATTAATTTTAGTAACCTATTTATTTTTTATACGTTTAACATATCGGAAGTAGTTTTTCATCACTATTTATGAATTGTAAATAAATACACATTTGGCAAAGGTTGAGTTGAAAGAAAAAATATATAAAGATCATTTTCTCGTACTTCTGCCCCATAGTATTAAGTGGGTGAACTGTAAATACTCAATGGATTCTAGAAAGAGTGTAGAAAATAATGGTGGATGTATGCAGCAGTCATAAGTTTTAAGTCATAAGAAAGAATATTCGTCAATGATTGGTTGGTTCGTTCATTCCAACCAATCATTGACGAATATTCTTCCTTGACTTAAAACTTATGACTGCTACATAAATCCACCATAATCTGAAATTGATGTTATCATGATTTCCATATGAATCTCTTTGAGGAGCATACTTTGAAACTTGCAACATATTTGGTACTGAGTATGTGTTGTTTCTGTGCATTTGGCGTAGTTGAAAATCATAAAATATATGGTGCTCCTCCCACGATTCTGTTTCAAAACTAATGGAATTCATGTGGAATGATCAAATTTATTTAGGCAAAATGAACAATGTTGATTTATGTTAAAAATGTTGATTGAATGAAAATCGACCTCTCAATTTTCCTAAATAATAATTTAGTTTCGACCATAAATGTGACAATTATTTGATTTTTTATTGTTAAATGCTGGTGTGAACTATTCACTAAACTTTATTTTATGAAGATCTCCCTTGCTCGGCTAAACTACAGAAAGTTCATAATGCACTCTAGAACTTCTCGTTATTATTCAGTCATCTACATGATCCTTCACGTTGAGTGCATAAAAGAAATGAAATATATTGGTCCTGTAATTGTAATTTCCTGTTTAAAAATATTATCAGTGGTAAGTAGACACCAATTCTGTAAAATACAATTGACTGAAGCTTTTACTGTAAATATAACTTTTTAGTGTAGAATTATGTATCCTATCTCTTTGAATATTATCAGCTTGAAAATGGTTAATGTTGAAGCAAATATTTTATATCATAAAAACATAGAGTACTTACAACATTTTGTTTTGAAGAGTTAGCTGAAACTTGCCATGTGTTCTCAGAAAAAGTAAAAACGTGAAATAATCAACAATCTGAGTGTATTGCTTCAAGTTAGATTTGCAATGAACATCTATAAGAAAATGAAATGATTTGGCAATTCAATATCACTCAATTTTCGAACGATTTGCGGAACATTTGTACCATGTAGAAAAATGCACATTCATGGAATTCGTGTTTCTTGTGTTGGCTTCTTCCTCAACAAGCAATCTTCATGTCATTGAATAATGTCAGTTTTTTCATTTTTTTACTAGATAACGACATTCTATTATCATAATACAACTTAAAGATCAATTTGCATCCTGAAGTAAGAACCATTTCAGAAAATTGAAACTTTACTTGAATTTTTTTTTAACTTGGTTTTGACACTAACAACTAAGATTTTAATTTTATGGATATACTGACTAGCAGGGGTCATCCAGGTCATACTCTATCACATTACAGCCGGAAGTCATACATTCTCTATATAAAACTGAGTTTCTTTCATGATGAACATTTTATTAGAGAGATAAATCATAAAATAAAACCAGGAGTTTAAGTTTTTGTAAATGAAAATTTTCAAAATTTGTAATTTAATATTCAACTTGTAAATCACTGGTGACTTTTCATCATCAGAGACAAATCCAAAGTACAGCCTATGAAAAATAAGGTCTCGAGTCTCGACATTTACGAATTTCGCCTTTTGGTCAAAACACTTGGAAATAAATTAGGTACATTAAATGGTGGCACGTCACAATCATATTTTCAAATAATATTTGTAAAAATAACACAACAAAATATTATTTTACTAAATCAACACAGGAAAGAAAAACAATTATATGAAATAACATTATTAATGAATAACATTACGAGAAAATATCACTTTCAGAATTATTATCGCAAAGAAATACCGATGATTACGAGCTAGGTTAATTCGAGTAGGTTAGATCAGACTAATAAAATACTACCCTCCAAATGAATTGTACTTCAACTTCTCACCTCCCAACTTGCGAGCTAGGTTAGTTCGTTCAGGTTAGATCAGACTAATAAAATACTACCCTCAAAATGAATTTCAACTTCTCATTTCCCAACTTGCGAGCTAGGTTCGTTCGTTCAGGTTAGATCAGCCTAATAATTCAAATCTTCAAAACTAGGTAATATTATTTTGATTTGTTATTTTAGAATATTATTATTCCGAGAAATGTTATTATGATTCATGTTATTATTGTACTATGATATATTTCTTTAATGTTATTTTTGTATGTGATATGATGACGTGATATTCTGTATCTATCTTATTCTGACGTGGAACCCATTAAATACCCTTAAGTAAACTGCACTAGAATAATTGAGACATATTCAAGAACCGACCTAAATTGGAGAACAAGTGAATCATCTCCCTAGAACACTTGATGCGTGTAGTGTTTGCTATCATGCTATCCTTGCCTCACCTTGGCGGGGGCTATAACCTTGCCTGTATATTTTTATGGGAATACACTTAAATTGTTGAATATTAACTAGCTTTGTGGAAGAGAGATCTAATTTTGAAAAAACTTTAAGCAAAAATGAATATTGATGTGCCATACAATTCAGTAAATTTGTACATCATTACTATGGTTTAACTACTCCGTTAAGACTGCACTCGTATCCAAAGAATTTAACTTATTTCTAACAACAGGAGAATCAAGAAAACTAGTGTTGACAGATGTAATTTATTGTAATTATAACGAAAACTCAATAATTGTGAAGACAAAAAGCTTAAATAAAAAACCACTATGATATTTGTTTATTTCTTATCCTTACCACTATTCCTATTCTAGAATATATACAAGTTGTCACAGCATATCTTATCAGTTTATTCAATAATATCAAAGTTGTAAAATAAAAGAACATTAAAGGTAGAATAAATTAATATGAAATCCATATAACCTACTTTCTTCTGTTTTGGCCACCTCCTGCTAAAATGGTTGCTATCCTGATGAAGATGTTCAAAGTATCCAGATAGATGCCAATAGAACTACAACAAAAATCAAACTGCATTCAAGAAGATGGTTGTGCGAAAAATAAAAAATGATTGAGCTTATTTTTAAGACAGATATTGACAGTTAAATTTTAAAAGGGTTGGACATTGTATTCACAAAACAACACTACTATTATTACGTTCCTTTATAAAAACTATACCGGGTGAGTGAAATTCGATGGGGCTCTCGGAAACGGTAAGAGCCACAGAGAGTGTTAAATGGAGGCAAAGTTCTGTATTGTGGATCTCATTACTATGATGTTGAAAAATCTGAGCTAGCCCTCTCACTCTCAGAGATATACAGGAAAAAACAAAAAAAATGATTTTCGTTTTTCACTTATATCTGCTTTTAATACAATAGATTTCCAGAAACTGTTTGCACTTTGTCATTGCAACTTTCAATGGGCTGTAAAAATATGTAAATGGAAGTGTTCTACAGGGTGTTGTTCTCCTTGGGCCACCCCTAACCATGAAATTTTAAATACGGATTTTTCATCACTTTTTTTAGGATTTAATGGTCATATTTTATCATGATTGTGAATACCACTTGAAATTTTCAGTCGTTTCATCATCAATGAGAATTGAATGTTTTGAAAATTGAGATGTGTTTCGGGCCATCTCCTGTTGAAATAATATTGAATTCAGTGCATGAGTAAGACGTCTCCGTTATTATTTATTACATGGCCAGGTTAATATTGATTCATCATCAACTTTGTTATTCAATGCTGAAGTGCTTTTTGCATGATATTTCATGGATAACTGTATCAATAATACACAAACAAGTTGAGAGCAACTACCTTGCTAAAACGAGAATCGGTTGCAAAAACCATTGATTTCATGAAAAGAGATATTTTTTGTATGGGCTCGGTGGTCCCATAGGAATTCCGGCACCTGTCAATTTTTCTAATTCATCATGTCATTTTATTTTCTTAAAAACTGTCATAACCAAAAATCACTAAAAGTTCGGAATTTACACAAAAACATTGAGTAATGCAAAAAAAATTAAAAAATTCCCAAACAAAAACTGTGGGCTCAAACACAGTTACTCACTGTTTTTGTGTAAATTCCGAACTTTGTGATTTTTGGTTGTGACAGTTTAAAAAAAAATTAAATGACATGATGAATTTAAAAAAATCACAGGTGCCGGAATTCTTATGGGACCACCGAGCCCATACAAAAAATATCTCTTTTCATGAAATCAATGGTTTTTGCAAGAAACGGATTCTAGGATCGGGAAATTTATATCTAATTGGCGGTGTAATCAGAACGGACAGGTGCTGTGTTGCCAATGTTCATCAAGTTCATTATCTTCACCCCCATTCTTGATAAGTATGCCATAAAACCTTAGCTGGAAGGGATGAGGAAGAAATTCGACTTTTTGGTGATGGTGGATGGCTCTGAAGAAAATATTTAATCAACAAGAACAATTATTATCACAAACCACATACATTCATTTATCCATTATTGAAGATGTTCAAACTGGCGACTCTCTTCTTCAATGCAAACGAATTCTTCTTTTAATTCTATTGATGGAGCGTGTTACTTCCCTTGTAGTTATTCTGGAAAATGCGTGAATCACAGAATTCCTTAAATTATGGATGCCGTGATAATCATTTTGATAAACACGATTTTCACTGATGATGACCAGATACCATCGAAACTACTGAAAATTTCAAATGGTATTCACAATCATGATGAAATATGACTATTGAATCCTAAAAAAAGTGATAAATCCAGGTCCGTATTTAAAATTTCATAGTTAGGGGTGGCCCAAGGAAAACAACACCCTATAGAACACTTTCGTTCACATATTCTTACAGCCAATTGAAAGTTGCAATGACAAAGTGCAAACAGATTCTGGAAATCTATTGTATTAAAGCAGATTTAAGAGAAAAACAAAAATCAAATTTTCCGTTTTTCCCTGTATATCTCTGAAAGTGAAAGGTCTAGCTCAGATTTTTGAACATCATAGTAATGAGCTCCATAATACGCAACTTTGCCTCTATTTAACCCTCTCTGTAACTTTTACCGTTTCCAAGATCCCCATGCATCTACTCGAATTTCACTCACCAGGTATTTTATCTCGGAGGAATTTGATTCCCATGATACTTCACCATGGTACTCAAGTAATTGAGGTACAAAGATAAATCATTGAAAAAAAGTGCGCCTTACAATGAGAAATCTAATAACAAATTGGTACAAAAACATAGAAATGAGGTTGTTGATTTATTGAAGATGATATAGCTTTAGTATACCATCTTAGTCTTAGTGCTGCGTTGAATTCTGTCAATCACACTGTTGTTCCTCTTCTTTATCGTCTTCTTTATGTCGCATGTTGTGTGTGTTGTTACATTCATCTTTAAAAGATAGTCTCGTTCAACTGCTATCGGCGACTCCTTCACACTCAACAGTTGATGGCAAACATTTTTCTGAGGTTATATATACAGGGTGAGTCAGAATAAGACCGACAAACTCCGACTACAGATTCCTTGCCTCATTTTGAGATGAAAAGTTTCCATCAAGGTATGTCCTAAAATGCATCCCCTCTGAGATACAGGGTGTCAAAAGTGCGAAAAAAATTTAGAATAATTTTTTTTTCTCTAAAACTCCTGGAGAAAAAAATTTCAAACTTGGTGCACTAATCAAGGTTTATCAACGTGATAATTTGAAGTTATAATTTTCAATTTTCGTAAACCAGTGGCGTAGTTACGATGGTAAGTGGTCATATTTTCCTTCATATTTTCTTTGGACAACTGAATTGACAAATGAGCGTTTGACATCAGTTAGGCTCATCCATACTCAACCTAAAAGTCATAACATTCCATTTGCCTAAAATTGAAAGTTTCTGAGATATTTGCAAAAAACTGAAGATATGTCCTGAGAAGAGACATAACATCCTGTGTGCTATAATCGCAAGATGCAACTTTATTATAACTTATAGGAATAACTGTCAACCTCTTGAACGTTTTTTAAAGTTGGGAGTATTCATAACATAGTATAGGTAAGTCAGAATGAGACCGACAAACTCTGTTTTTTTATTCGTCATAATATTTGAACGAATCGATTTCGTAAATTCACCGGTATGTGACCATACATTATTGCATAATGATTATTCTGAAAGATCCACTGACAAACCCAGCCTCAAATTGTAATACTCATGTTAGAGGAGAGTTAAAGCCTAAAATAATATGTGCGAAAAATTGTAAATGCCTACTTTTAAATTTTTTTAATTTTATGTTGGATTATCATTATCAAAGTCATTTCATACTGAATTATCTAGGAAAATATTTTCCAATCATCATGTTTTTGGTGAAGAAAAACAATTATTGTGTATTTATATCTACTCAAATGATAGAAACGGTTTATAGGGTACACAACATAAAAACAAAAAAGGCTCAAAGTAAATGTTCAAATGGACCACCATTTTGTTCGATACACAATTGGCATCTCCGTATCATTGACTGTCGCACGCTTTGGAATATTCCTGGTGTATCCTGTATTAACGTACATGCTGCTAAAATTCTTGCCGTTAAATCTTCAACAAATTCCACAGGTGTCGAATACACCAGGGATTTAAGGAATCCCCACAAAAGAAAATGGGCCGGTGCTCCGTCCATAATCCATTTTGAAACGATCTTCACTGACTGAAATGATGACAGATGACTTGACAACAATACAAACTTGTTTGGGTTACTATCAATAGTGTCAATCATATCTACTATGCTGCGTTCGAGTTGACACCCTAAACAATCCGGGCGCGCTCCCAATAACCTTATCGCATTTCTTTTGAAAGTCGGGGCAAATTCTGTTCCATTGTTTTCAATGACATCAAAAGCCCCGCCAATGCACTGAATGCCCTGCTCGCTCGATCGGGCTTCAACTCAAACGTAGCTCTAATGTAAGTATCGGTATATCAGTTTGTTTCTACCGGAAACAATGACTTCTAATTCAGACTCATCCAAACCATCTTTTCAATTCTTCCAATATTAGCTTCAGCTTTTAGCTTCTGAGGATGCTTACTATGTCAATTGACTGTACTGTTCCAAAATTATTTTCTTTCAATTCGTGATAACTAATTTCAAAGTCGAACCTTCCAGACAAGTTTGTATACCATTGATCAATGCATAAAAAATACACAAATTTTGTATTCTTGTTCTTTTTCAAAACCATATGCTGAATGAATTAATTTTCCTCGGTACACCAATTAGAAAAGGCTCTAAAAATGATACTCCAACATAAAATTCAACAAATCAAGAGTACTTATCTTCGGGTTTTCGCAAAAATTGGTTCAGATCTAAATTCTTTTTTGAGTGGAGTATTAATAATTTGAAGTTGGGTTTGTTTTTTTTATTATTGCACATAGCAAATTACGTTGATACTCAGGACATATCTTTTTTTCTCAATTATCTCAGTAACCTTCACTTTTCGACACATAGAAGTTATGACTTTTAGGTTGAGTATCGATGAGCCTAACTTATGTCAAACGCTCATTTATCAATTCAGTTGTCCAAAGAAAATTCGTTCAAATAATATGACGAATAAAAACAACGGAGTTTGTCGGTCTCATTCTGACTTACCTGTACTATGTTATGAATACTCCCAACATTGAAAAATGTTCAGGAGGTTGACAATTATTCCTATAAGTTATAATAAAGTTGCATCATGCGATTATAGCACACAGGATGGTATGTCTCTTCTCAGGACATATCTTCAGTTTTTCGCAAATATCTCAGAAACCTTCACTTTTAGGCAAATGGAATGTTATGACTTTTAGGTTGAGTATGGATGAGCCTAACTGATGTCAAACGCTCATTTGTCAATTCAGTTGTCCAAAGAAAATATGAAGGAAAATATGACCACTACCATCGTAACTACGCCACTGGTTTACGAAAATTGAAAATTATAACTTCAAATTATCACGTTGATAAACCTTGATTAGTGCACCAAGTTTGAAAATTTTTTCTCCAGGAGTTTTAGAGAAAAAAAATTAATCTAAATTTTTTTCCCACTTTTGACACCCTGTATCTCAGAGGGATGCATTTTAGCACATACCTTGATGGAAACTTTTCAACTCAAAATGAGGCAAGGAATCTGTAGTCGGTCTTATTCTGACTCACCCTGTATATTTGCCTCTTCTTTTAAGAATCTATGAAACTAGGCTTTCTGTTCCTTTAAAAGATTTCTGCAGCCGGGCCTGTTCTTGTTGCGTTTCTTCGCATCATTTGTCCATCTGTTCCTCCAACATTTTCAGGAGTCCACCCTGTTACTCTAGATTTTTTAAACCTTTTGAGGCTATGAAACTCTCTACACCCGGACCTGCCTCCCTTGTCTTTCCTGGCATCTTTCATATGTCTGTCATTGGAAAAATATCCGAAAGTGATCTTGTTTCTCTTGTAAGGATTTCAAGAACATGTTCCAATTTTCTTGTTTCCCTTCTTAAGGAAAGAAAATTGTAATGACTGCGACACCTATCAATTTCTTAACATCACACCAATACTCTCAAAAATTATAGAAATCATTGTAAAGACAGATTAATCAATTTTCTAAAGGGCAAACATTTAGATGATCATGATTATGGTATCAGATCAACTTTAACCGGTCACTGAAATAGTACATCAAACTGCCAAAAATAGAGATGCTGGAATACACAAACGAGCAATCCTCTGTGCCCTGTCAAAATGATTTGACAGTGTTTTCCACGATATCCTCCTAAATTAGCTTTATAAATATGGCATACGTGGTATAGCTCCTAACCTAATCAAAACTTATCTGAAGGATAGACTTCAATATGTCTCATTTAACAATAGTATATCTAACTCTATTCTCTATACTGTCTACTTTTTATAGTCTGTATTAACGATCTGTCAAATTTTATACTGAGTGTCCCATTCATAAGCGGGGCACCACTGTAGCCTTTTTATTTGTTGTACGATTTAAACGATTTATTTTCCAAAGAAAAGAGCTTTAACACCTTGATGCCATAGCGGACATTATGACCGCTGCAATACTTTCCTGTGGTGCCATAGCGGTCATAATGACCGCCGATTTTGCACCTCTACTACGGCTGCTTCAAACACTTTTTCTACAAAGGGATCGTGGTAATCTATATGAACACATTTAATCTCAAATTAGTATTTCTTAAAACTCTGTCATTGTACTGGGTGATAAAGAATATAGGTCATATTGAACTCGTATTTTTTTTATAAGTGATGTATTGATACATGAATCGTTTGTGAATATGGTTGAAAAGAGAACGGTATCGATCTTTTATATGCACCGAATGGAACATTATCCACTTAGACAGCTTAAATTGGAAGTTGGTTACGTTGCAGGCAAATTTGTACACTTTCAAAATTTCAGGTTATTATGAAAATCCATTCCCATTTCAACTCCATTTTGATTCAATTCTCTATCTTTCTGGTTCAAATATTACAAAAGTCGAACACTATAAATGATTGTGAACTTAACGACACAATTAATAGTAGAGATAGAGAGGTAATTATATTGATTCACCTCAAAACGTAAGAATATTTTACCACACCGAAAGCAGACTAGAACAAGAATTTACAGTAATGATTGTGAGGTCTACAGTAAGAATTGTGAGGACTTCAGTCTATTACTATGGATAATGTTCGAAATTAAATGAATTTTTCAGAAAAATGTAGAAGTCATTTTACTTCTGAAAAATTGGGTCATGTTTTTTTACTCTTATGGCATTTCGTTCTGTTAGAGCGGACGATGGACTTTATTCAAAGATCTTTTATAACTGATTAAGGTGACATATTACGGATAGACTTCGTTACTTACATTTCGAGCTGCGGTCACATTCTAAAAATAGTTGCCAGTCAACCCAAAAGTCGGCAAAGCTAAGTTAAATTAAAGCTGAATTATCTGCTTATTTACAATGTACAGATAATTACCGCGAAATAAGCGGCAGCAAAAATTGTACTTAGAATGTGACTCTGTGTTGACCGCAGCTAGAAATGTAAATAACGGAGTCTAACGGTAATATGACGTAGGAGTTGTGATTTTTTGATGGACTCTTTTATTTTAGGATAAATCTATTGTGGTGAACTAGCGTTATATCGAAAATGAGTAGTTCTATTGATAATTTTTTAAAAAATTTAGTGAATTTCTGAATAGGTATTTATAGCCAGATACGTCAGAAACATCTACAGAAGATTATCTTTTATTATGTAGTATTGCTCCTGGTTCATCAATTGCACATATACATTTTTCGATCTATTTGATTTTCATATCGCTTTAATCAAGTTGGCAATTTCTGACTCATTGATACCGTGTTTGACGGTGTTTGGTATTGAGACCGAATATCATATTTAACCTTCCACTAATGACACAAATTACGAGATCATTCTGTATTGAACAAATATCATCTTTTCACAAACTTTTGTTTTTCATTTCGTCAGTTATGAGTACTCTTTCTAAGTGCCTGAAAAATTATTATATAGTGAGTTCTTTTACCAACAAGTTTGGTATCCAGCGATACACTACTATCAACATTATCAGCAATGGGCCTTCTTCTGGAATATGAAAGTTTATCAGACAAAAACAACACAATGCTTGTTGCGACTGATGTATCATAAACACGTTCTTTCACAAAATATATTTCCAAATTTCATGTAAATTTCATGTTAATTTCCACGGCACAGTTTGATAGTTTTATTTCATACCTGATAGGCTCTTCTGGGAAATATTGCTTTATAATCAACCGTCCTCTGAATGTAACTGGCCATATAACAACATTCTACTAAAAATCAATTGTAACCGCTGACTTGATCACTACCGCCACATGAAGAGCCACTGTGAAAAGCCAATATGGATATTATATTTCATGAACTTTCAGTTTATAAAGTTAACTTCAGAGTAGGATATTTTCCTGTTGCACAATATATAATTTTGTAACGAAGCATATTTTTACACCCTGTATGGGATGATTTATTATCCGCATTGAAGACCAGGCCTTCAGCTGAGATGCTTCGTTGGATCACCCTGTAACCTGCCTAGATTTATTCACGTTAACATATTATTCTTATTATTGTTATTATTATTATTGATATTATTATTGTTATCGCTATTATTGCTATTATTAAGAGTAAGTTAGAAAACATTGTTGACAGGGTGACACCCACCCTGTAGATTTATTTAAAAATCTCCGTTCAATTCAATTCTTTTCTGTACAAAACATTGCCTCTTGGCTTCACCAAGAATCCCCGTCCCATTGTTTTTTTCGCGACCTGATTAGTTTTTGTGGTGAGTTAAATTTTTTAACTTTTACATAGTTTTCCAACTCCGGTTTCTTGTAGCTCATGTTTTTGATGTCTTAAAAAGTCAGAGCAGACTTTTTTTCGTTTTTCATTCAATTTTCTACGTCATATTCCGAAGGCCACCGGTTCCTTATAAATACGTCTGCCCCTCTTCGGTAGGGGGCTTCGCTTCTCTTCTCTTCGCGCTTCTCACCTCTTCGCGCTTCTCACACTTGTCGCGTTTGTGATCCTGTAGAAATCCGAGAAATATTGCGTTAAATCCAGATAGTGAATCGACCTGCAAGCCGTACCCATAAAAACCGTAAGCAATTTAGAAATAATTTTTCATACTGTTTTGATCGCTTGAGATTTTTATCGTGTTTCAATCAGGAATGATAGGATCGTTGAATTATTAGTATATTTGGGGTATCTGTGTATTTTCTTTTTCTAACGAATCCGTTGCACACCATCAGAGTAGATTCCTCCTACCGTCGTGTTAAATCAAACCCACTTACCGTATCTCCATCTGAAGCTGCCCTGGGCCTCCCTCCGAAGTGAATAAGGGAGAGTGGAGCATACCACTTTAATAAACTGGCGCCCGAAACACTGTTGAGTTTTGAGTCGTTCTCGTTAGAGAGAATCGATTGAGCCCAACAACCGCCGCGCCATAGTAACGCCTGTTCCTTTTGTCTTGTTAGTGCAAAAAGGGCGTTACAATTTACTCATTTGCCCTTCTACACTTTTATAGATTATCTTGAACTCACATTAATCAATTTTCAGACTGTGGAAGGTTACAAATTTACAAAATTCATTTCAGAAGCCGAATGTCCTCCATAAAATCAAACTTCTATTCAATATGTTGAAGGTTTTCATGTGGCTTGGTCTATTCGTCCATAAAATTCACCAGAAGTCAACATTTTATCATTAGAAGTCAGTTCTGAATTACCTATCGGTTAATAATTTATTTATGTTTTGTGATCTATTTATTCTTTTTATTGGGCAGTAAATACACATTATTTTGTAATTATTATTATTATTATTTTGGACTAAAAAGACAGAAATATGTGTATGAATCCATCCCTACACCCTACCCATACATTCGAATTGTTCGATTCGAATATTAAACTTTTTCGATTTCAGCTCCATCTAATGGAAGAATATTAACAAACCATATATTTTTGTAATAAGTATTCTGAGAAAATTGTTAAGCTGATGAAAATGGACAAGGTGCAATTTTCTATAAAAAAGTAGTCAGCACTTCTGACTCGTCCTGTAGGATTATGTCAGGAACGTTTCAATAAAATTTCGTATATTTCAATCTTATACCTCCTACTTTTAAATTTGAAATCTCTATGTGAAGCGATAACTGAATAGTAGGCTTATCTCATATATAATTGTTACACAGTACCCGTTCTTTGTGGCACCAAGGGAAAGTCAATATGAATTTCTCGGCAGTCAAGGTGTTAATAGCTCTATTATAAATACCGCCATAACTTTGAAATAAAATTTGAATTGTTGAGGCCTTCTTCGAAATTTTTTCAAAGCCAAAATTTCAATGAAGGATTTTTTTTAAATAAAATTTGACTACGCCCCTGGATTTGTGATAATTTCAAACCGGTGTAACAGAAATCACACGGAAATATAATAATTAAAATTATATTATTATCAGCCATACTTCTCTGTCAGTGTAGTTGAGGTGCAATGAACTTCATCAATAACTCGATGAATTTGACAGACTGGCTTCGACTTTACTTTTGCTAACTGTTGGTTAGAAATGTTTAAATTCAAACTGACAGCGATCTAATGGAGCATTGTAATAGATATTTACGCTATAAATATGGTGAAGATTCATTTTATGATAGGAGATGGGGAATTTGCCTATCGATTATCGTAATATGAATTTTCGATACGAATATAGTACAATTTTTTACCTACTACCAATAATGTTAATTATTTACTCAAAGTTAGTTAATATTCCTGAAACTAATGATATTAGAATCATGTAACAAGCAAGCGTTGCAAAGTTTGGAAGTATACCCTTTGTTGATTTACTGTTATATTGTGTTTCAGTTGTCACTATCTGCGAATTCCTAAATTTCAAAATGAATATCATTGAAATCTTTATATCTCAAACATATTGAAATATATATTTGTTTAATTTTTACATATCGTTTTTCGCTTGTATTTAGTTACAAAAATTCGGATTTCAGAAATGTTCTTCCACAGACATTCTACGTCACTGTCACAATCCGACAACGTTAGAATCGTGGAGGCATTTGTCGATTGTCAATATTGTCATTTAATGTGCGATCTGTCAGAACTCTTACTGTGGATGAAAAAGGCATTACTGATATTATATTCTCTATAGGTTATTGAGGTCATGAATGTGAAAAGTGTTTTGTTTTTTCTTTTCCGATCACCAGTTTGAATTCGATCAAAATATTCGTAAGTGTACCAAAATCAGAAACTGTAAAAATTACCTGGTGCGCCACATTAAACCGAGTGAATAGCCCCTTATCAACATCTTCCTGTGTATACTGCTGTGAAGATCACTTCAAAGTGAGTTATTGTCTTGGGATGCTACACAAATTTCACAGTCACAATATTTTATTTCATCATTACTCATCAATGGGCCGTGGTGGCCGTGCTGGTAGAACGTTCGCCTTTGGATCGAAGGGTCGAGGGTTCAAATCCCCGCATGGTCATCGGTCTCGTGCATGGCATCACACGTTAAAAGGTAAGGTCTGCGTCTTCCCTAGCTCACACAAGTCTCTCGAAGACTTCCGATGGTTGCGCGAAGGGGAGCAATCGGTTGACGGAAATAACAATTTTAATAATAATAGTAGCTACAAAATATGATTTGCTCCGTATTTTGTGCTCAGGAATTATACGGCACTTGACGATAACCCTCCTTTTTTATTCACTACACAGCATCTTCACCATAGCCTGATCTATCAGCCCTATAAATGAACATCATAAATAAGGGGATATTCATGCCATCAGAACGAGTTCCAAATGAAGAGTACTAACTTCACAACTTTTAATCCTTTCACATCCACACTCAAATACTTTTTATTGCGAGATGAATCATTACATAGTTTACGGGTGGCAAATTTTCCCTGCTAGCTTTGAAAAAGTTTCTCTCCATTTTCACAAGTCATGACAATAACATACAATGTCAACAAATTACAGCGGTTCCAGATTCATATCAGTACCATCAACTCAGGTCAACAAAAAATACTAGAATCTAGTGAAGACATTCTACGTCACAAGAGTATACATATTCCAATTTTTTCTATGTTTCAAAGGCTCTAATTTTTTTATTACTGAATGTTGGGTTGAATCTTTCACAAGGTGGGGAGCTAATGCAAAATAGTTTCTGAAAATAATATTCAATTCGACTTTGGAGTTTTAGGAAAATAGCGAATTGTCAACTTTCACGCGTTCATTTCATTTAATTTTGTTAAATTTATATATGGGGAGATACTTATTTTTTGTCTTTACTTATAGCAGTTATATTGTTATTACTATTACTTTCTGATTGAATAAACTGAAATTTAAAAATTAGAAAATTGATATTTTTCAACTTTACCGTACTGTAATGTTTTACATTACATATTGGTAGTAGGTAAATTACAATATTTCACACATGTGATAGGATAGAGGACGATTATCCGAAATATTTCGATGACGTGATTAAAATTTAAATAATGCCATATTTGTGTTAGGAATCATTTTTTATGAAATTTCTGTTACTTCGGTAACACGTATTTGAAATTATTTTAAATAGTAGCGTAGTAGCAGTAGCGTAGCGTAGTCAGATTTTATTTTAAAAAATGTTTAATCATTTATTTGATTTTTGGCGATAAAATAAATTCGAAGTAGGCCTTGTAATTTATGGCACTGAACCGAAAGTATCCATGGAAAAAGACTTTTTGAATCGGATAACGAATAACAATTTTAGAAGAGTGCCCCGCTTTCAAATGGGTCACTATGTAGATATGGCAGATGTTTTCATGTGTGCTGATGACTCATTTTGCATCCAGGATAGGTTGAAGAAATCTCTAGAGTATTAGTGGAAACTCTATAGAAATGCGAAATCTATTTTGACTCGAATGCTCTCCTTGAATAAAAACAAGACAAAAATATATATATATATATATATATATATATATATATATATATATATATATATATATATATATATATATATATATATAATATAAATAACTTTCTTAAAAAATCAAGCAGATTCTGATGGTGGCGAAAGCTCTTGATTTCTAAGTAGATGCGGAACTTGACTGAAAAATACATATAAGTGAATTGAAAACAAAGTAATGTAGAAACCAGTATATTCTGTAGAATCTCAGGGAAATATTATCTCTTGGGGTAGTTAAGGCAGTATAACATGACATGGTTCTCTGTCATCTGACCAACTGGGTCCTACTATGGAGAACTAGCGTAACATTCCCAGAATTATTGGTGAATCAAAAATAAATAAGAACCATGGCAAATGTAGGCCCAAGAGAACATGCAAAGCCACTGTTTGTTGATATGAAAATTCTGACACTGTCCAGTATTTATATAATGAAGGCAATCCTGTGGATGCACAATAACAAAAATTAAAAGTACTACTGGAACACAAATTCTTAACCACAATACCAGAAATAACGATTTGTACAGATTACCTCAAGTGAAATACTGTAAATCTATGAAGCAGACTGAATATTTGTCTCAAAAATTATGTAATCTCATACCAGTGGATTGGAAGGACTATTCCTTTAAACAACTGAAACAGTTCTTTACAAAAACATTCCTTACTAATATTATTTTCGACATTAGTGATATCTTTACCGATGATTGGATGTAAAACAAATCCCTTTCAAAACCTCCTCTACTGTACCTGTAAAAATCCATTAATGATAACATTCTGTTATATTCTTTAGAGATGCGTGACTTTATAATACTGTTTTTGTGCCCATTTTGTCCTTTTAATTCGTTTTAATTTTAATGTGTAATTGTAAATATTTACATGTAATGTGTTTTATGATAATTTATTTGTAATTCTTCTCAAGATGCAGATGTAAGTTTGTATGTTTTCATATAACAATTTTGCTTTTAAAGGTGAATAAAGATTCTTATCTTTCTTCATCTTTTCGGATGGTTTCATATTCTTGTTGCTTTATGCCAACAATCTTCAGTTTCTTTTTTCTATCTTGTTTCATATCCTTGTTTTTTTTCTGTGGCTTCGTTTTTCATCTTCTTGTTTCTCTTTCAAATTACCATTTTCTCAGAATACTCCTACAAAGTGGGAAAGCTCTTGGTTATGGACACTTAGAAGATACTATTAGTGGTTCATCCACATTTCAATTTTTTTTATTATTTTATATACAAACGTATCAATTATGACGATCTTTTTTTCAGAGTACCAAGGCCAGAGAGGCAGAGATGAAGGGTTAATTGGTGTGACGATGGGTTAATGAGCTACTTTATCACTGTACCCATTGCATGTCCTTATTCTTGCATCGGGACTCTTTGGTGCTGTTGGTTTCTTCAACAGTTGAAATAGGAAATGCCATCTTTTATTAAGTCATATAGTGGTGGTACTCCCTTTCATCTGAGCTTAGTGTAGATCACTATCATGGTTCATAAAATAAATGAAGCTTTGTCCTTAAGTTGTAAAACTTCTTACAAAAGAATTTTTTGGCTTTATTATTACTACTTTTTATACTCATCTTCATGTATTCAAGAATACTTTGTAATAAAGAGTTTATTATTCTTTCTGGGTTGCAACCTGAAGATTCAGGTTACACCCCTTCTTTATATGGAAAGTATATGCTGCAGAGTGTTTCAAAATTCAGTATCAAGATTTTAGGGACGTATTTTTCAGGTCAAAATAAGATATTTTTTACCATAACCATATATCTACAGAGCGTTAAAGTTTCAAGTTTTTTTTTTCTTCTTCAAAGCTGTTTCAGATAATAATATCAAATTTGAAACACGTAAGTTACGTTTTAGGGCTTACATCATCCAACATTCCGAGTGATAATAATATAAAGGGAAATATTTTTTCAGTGGTCAAGCCCTTTTTCGCCCCATAAAATTTTCTGGTGCGCCGCTGGTCGATTCTAAAATATGAAATAAATTATTTGTTTTTATTGTAGAATATTTGACTAACTTTGAGAGCGAGAGAAAGAATAAACAAATGAATGTATAAACACCATATATTCGGGAACACTAAATGGTCTAAGCCACACCAACGCTAAACCAATACTGTCTTTATTTCTCGGTCGCCTCAGATTCACTTATCTGCTGAGTAAACATCTAGTGCCCATGAATAAGCCCTTGTTGCAATGATGAGCTCATCAAACCCATAGGCGTCATGATGAGCTCATCAAACCCATAGGCGTCATGATGAGCTCATCAAACCCATAGGCGTCATGATGATTTCTTACAGTCGACCACGCTACCGAAATCCACGTCCTCGTGGAAATGCAGTTTGGGTTCCACCTGTGAAGTGAAATTTTACTTAGTTCGTTTTCATTGGCAAATGGAAGTGTGACAAGGCACTGGTTAGTTTTAAATTGACAAATTATAATTAGCAGCTTCATCAGTCGGCACGCCTTTCTGAAATAGGGATGAATAAACAATGCATTGTTGTTAGTAGGTACGTTAAGTGAAATGATACACACTCAAATAAAAATCATATACATATATAAGCTGAAAACAATAAAAGTTACGAATTCGTTTCGTTAGAATTCGCCGTTGTGGACATGTCCCTAGAATTCATTACTTTAGAATTCTTTTCCTCAAGACTCTTTTCGTTGAGTCTGACGAGTTGATGATAGGACTTTCCTGTTGCAAGATTCTCTCCGTTGAATCTGCCGTATTCGAGATCTCTTTTGAACTCATGTCAGATTCCACGTCGGATTCTGACCTATTGGAATTCGTTACGTTTGAATTCTCTTTCAAGTGATTCTTTCCGTTTGAATCAGATGAGTTATGGGTATTGTGTGGATTCGTTTCGTTTGAATCCAAGTCCACGTCGGACTTTGAACTCTTGGAATTATTTACGTTTGAATTTCCTTTCGAGTGATTCTTTTCGTTCGAATCAGATGAGTTCTGGCTATTGTGGGGATTCGTTTCGTTTGAATCCAAGTCCACGTTGGACTTTGAACTCTTGGAATTCTTTACGTTTGAATTTCCTCTCGAGTGATTCTTTTCGTTCGAATCAGATGAGTTCTGGTCATTGTGCGGATTCGTTTCGTTTGAATCCAAGTCCACGTCGGACTCTGAACTAACGACCAACCCATATGGTTTCAACTTGTCGAGAGACACGATGCCCTCGTACTTCCTCTGCGATCAGGAAGAGCCTTCAACGTCTTTGATCACATAGCGATCGTGATCCAGAACTTTTTTTTATAACGTATGGGCCACTAAACTTAGGGAAGAGCTTTCGACTTTGGCCTTGATTGCTCTTTATCGACGATCGGACAAGCACATGTTCCCCAACTTCGTACACTCATCCTTTGGTGCGCTTCGTGTCATATTCTGCCTTTCGTGTAGCTTGACGCTTGTCAGTCAGTCGTTTTACCTTGTCTCTAATGTCTCGAAGGTTAACATTTCGCTCGTCACCCTGAACAGCGGGCAATGATACTTCGTTGGACAGAACACTATCTGTGATTCCTCTTGGTACGTAACCAAAAAGAACTTCATAAGGTGTCTTTCCTGTGGATGAATTCACCGTAGAATTCAACCCCCAACGAACTTTCGGTAAAAAGGTGTCCCATTTTTCTTCGACGTCCATACACGCAGATAGTGATGCCAGAATCGTCCTGTTATACCTTTCGACCTGTCCGTTCGCCCTAGGTGTGGCAGTGGCATTCAACACATGTTTTATGTTCATTTTCTTACAAAATGCTTCGAATGTTTTACTTGTATAACAGCTGCCTCTATCACTTATGATTCTTCTCGGAACTCCAAAATTTTCTATCACACTCTCGACAAAAATAATAAGTGGTCGGGTTTTAGTGGAAGGAACAGCTTTCATAAAAATGAACTTCGTGAAGGCTTCGACGATTACTATCAAATAAGATTTTTTTTTTTATTTGACGAATGGGCCCAAATGATCGATGTGTATTGTATCAAATGGTTCAGGCACCTTTTCTATAGGATGCAAATATCCATGTTGTCGCCCTCCGGGTGTTTTATTATACATACACTCTAAACAGCAAGATATATACTTTTTAATGTATCTACGCATACCTGAAAACCAATACAGTTTTGATATAGCTGACAGAGTCTTTTCTACTGATAGATGTCCGGTACCATCATGAAAATGTAGTATAATCTGTCTGCGAGCAGCTCTCGGTACTACCCATTTATTAGTGAGATTGAAGTTTTTATGAACTTCTCTTTCTTCGTAGTCTACTGGTGTCTTGGATAGTATTCCTATCAGCGCCTTGCATCTCTCGTCGTTCAGCTGCGCATGCAAAACCCAGTCGTCGTTAGTGATATTGATTTGGTTCATGGGTATCTCATTTGTTGCTGGTAAATGACTTATTGGATTTCTACTGAGTGCATCTGCATGTGCCATTTTCTGTCCTGGACGATACTCAATGTCAAACGTGAATTCTTGTATAGAATGTCACCATCTGCCGATCCTTGGAATCAAATCTCGTTTGCATAATGTTGTTCTCACTGCATTACAATTACTGACTACTTTGAAACGTATTCCAATGAGATACACCCTGAAATGTTTCAACGAATTGACCACTGCTAGGGTTTCCAATTCGTAGGAGTGATACTTTTCCTCTTCTTTCGTGGTCTGTCTGGAGTAGTACATGATTGGTTTGATCGAGGCATCCTTCTGTTGTTGAAGTAGAATTCCACCAATCCCTGACTTTGAAGCATCTGTATGGAGTTCTGTGTTCAATTCGGGATCGTAAATAGATAGTACTGGACGTGTAATCAGTTCTTCTTGAGTGTTTCGAAGGGTATACTTTGTTCGCTACCCCAAGTAAAACTGACATCTTTTCTGGTCAAACTAGTCAATGGCCTGGTGATTTCAGCAAAACATTTGATGTACTTTCGGAAATAACTAGCAAGTCCCAAAAATTGTCGTACAGAACGAACATCAATAGGTGTTTGAAACTTCTCAACAGCCTCGGTTTTTCTACTTCCTAGTTGTATACCCTGGCTGCTTATTTCATGTCCCAGGTAGTCGATTCTTTCCATGAAAAACTGACATTTGTTCAGACGTTAAGTGAGTCCAGCTGTCTTGAAAGACTGCAGAACCTCCCTTAAAATGTTTAAACCACATTTCAAGTTCGCTGATGGAATGAGAACGTCATCCATATACGCAAGTGCCTTGCCGTATCGGAGATTGCCCAAAACCTTGTTGATTGCTCGTTGAAATAATGCCGGAGCATTGGCCAAACCAAAAGGCATTCTGAGATATTCATAATGCCCATCAGGTGTAATAAAAGCAGTTTTTTCGATAGAAGATTAGTCCATTTGAATTTGGTGATATCCGCTCGCCAGGTCAAGACTGGTAAAATATTTACAGTCCTTTAAGTGTTCCAGAAAATCGTCAATGCGAGGAAGTGGAAATCTGTCATTGCCTGTCTTGGCATTTAAAGCTCTGAAGTCTACGCACATGCGCTGTTCGCCATTTTTTTTCTTAACCAGCAAAATTGGACTTGAGTATGGGGAATTCGATTCCCGTATTATATCGTTGTCCAATAAATCGCCCACTATGTCTCGCACAACTTTTCGTTCGCTGTGAGACAAACGATAGGGTCGATAAACAACAGGAGTATTGTCATTTAAATGAATTTGCATTTTCAAAATATTAGTTTTCCCTAACTCACTGGTATTTCGAGGGAAACAGCATTTGAATTCATTCAATAGTTCCATTAACTGATTAATCTCTGTCGGGGCTAGATTGGCGTTGCAAATGATATCATTAGGACAAAGACAACTATCAGACACAACGTTTGTTGAGAGTACAGTTACATTTGGTACTAGACCTTGACTTTCATAACAATCAACACATCTGGCTAATATTTGCAAAGGAATCACTGTGATTTCCTTTTGCAAAATGTTTCGAACGGGAAAATTCGCTGCCTGGAATAGCTCTTAGTCCACCATGAATGTAAACATTTCCATTAGTTTCTCCGTGAGAGCTTACAGCCACTAGTGCCAATTTTCTGGCAGGTATGACGGTGGTACTCCTTGCCCACAGAGGTATCCTTCTGGGTTGATTCAGGAATGATTGACCAATCATCACTGAAACTCGTTGTGCAATATTGGGCACTATAAGTGCATTCACAGTGCCTTCAGAACGGTCAATTTGTACAAATACTTTGACCTCTCGCAAAACATGAGTAAGTGCACCCCCGTATCCGGAAATTTTGAACTCGGTTGGTTTGTACCTGAGGTTCCATCTTTTGGCATCCTCCTCCTTGATGAGAACTCCTCCACAGCCAGAGTCAACGTATGCTCTTGTGGAGTTGCCATTAACAGTACAGTCAAAAAAATAACTGTCATTTAGGTCTTGAGATTCGGGTATGGTGTTAACTATTTGATTTCGTATGGCATTTCTTCGACAATCCTTTGCCAAATGACCCAAACGCTTGCAAATTGTACACTCTACTCTAGGCTTTGTACATTTGTGAGCATGATGTCCCCTTTCCTTGCAATTGTAACACTGTTGTTCATTTTTGAAAAATCGATCAGACTTTTGAGTGAACCGTTTTAGTTTTCTACGATTGAAATTGTGGAATTGCTTGCTTCCTGACCGTGAGAATGAAGATACCTTACATATGACTCCTGACCTCAATGTGGAAAGGTACTCCGCGTACAAAGCTCTGGTGTGGAATATCGACCAGCTCGTGCTCCTGCCTGTAAACTCGTGTCCTTAATACCGTCAATCAAACATGATACGGCCTTTTTTTTCAACAAGGTCACAAGCACTGATCAGATCCATTTTTTCAAAATAATATTACTCCCAAGTTTCGTTGGGCAACTTAACCCTGTCCAAAAGTTTCCTCAAGGTTGTTGCGTAGTCCTGATGTTCAGGAAATGTTTTCATAATCAGCTCTTTCCATTCAGACCAACTCAATTGGTATGTTTTTAAGTTATCATACCACTTTCGTGCCAAACCTGATAATCGGGTCTGCATGTAGAATACCATGGTTGATTCATCCCAATTATTTATGACACCTAGTTGTTCAATTTTGTCAATCCATTTAGAGGAACTCAAATTTGGATTGCCTGGGGTAAATTCCGGGATGCATTCGGGTTTAATGAAAGTGTGTTCCCTACGTTTGGGCAGTGTCTGATGGGTTATCAACCGTTCTACCAAGTTTTCCAAGCGTCAAACCTTGCCATCCCTGTTGCGGGAACGCGTGGTGGCGTGTAGGAAGCATTGGCGGTAAAACTCGTCGAGGGATTTGGCTCATCGTGGGAGATGGCCGTAGTGTGAATGTCCCTACTTTCTTTCCTTGAACAATGTCGTTTCGTTCGTTTATAGTAATGACCACCATCAGAGTCACTAGTGGTAGAACTAGAGGATGAAGATCTAGTACGACCCGTTGTGACGTAGATAACGTAGGTGACTTTCAATGGGTTTCGTCCGGTGTACGTTGCAGAAATGTCGATTTATACGTTAATCAACTGACTGATGGGAGTACAGAAGGTAGTTCAACATACAACGGGAATCAGTCAAAACCTACGCGGTTTAATAGTTTGCCACCCTATAGCGTCGGATAAATCAAGATCCAGTTATTCCTAAAGCGATAAGAAAAATCCATATAAACGTAACAACAATAAACAGACCTTGTAAATCCAGTAAAGGGTATGGCACGTAGGGTGCCGGTGGACACAACTATAAATCAATCAGCGAAAGCACGGAAACGCACTATGGTTCATCGGTTATCGTAGCAAACGTTCACTGGCGCGAAGGCAGATCCCGCCGCTGCAAGCTGTAGAATATTTGACTAACTTTGAGAGCGAGAGAAAGAATAAACAAATGAATGCATAAACACCATATATTCGGGAACACTAACTGGTCTAAGCCACACCAACGCTAAACGAATACTGTCTTTATTTCTCGGTCGCCTCAGATTCACTTATCTGCTGAGTAAACATCTAGTGCCCATGAATAAGCCCTTGTTCCAATGATGAGCTCATCAAACCCATAGGCGTCATGATGATTTCTTACATTATATAAATTTTTTGTCTTTGGTAACGCATCTGCAACAGTAATCGAGAAAAAACTTGGAATATTTTTTTGTACTTCGCTATATTTAATTAAAATATTTCAACGAAGCATTGAAAAAAAGAATTAGTGGTTTTGATTGCTATTTTCATTTCAACGTTTAGGTTTGTTTTAGAGCATTTGACATTGTTTCAATGTTGGTTGTGTCCCATCGTGTATTTGTTTATATATTTTTCAATTTGTTTAACATTAAAAAGAAAAATGAACCATATTTATTGGAACTCTGGCTGACATACATTTTGTTTATGGTCTGGCTAATGGTAACGGACTTAAAGCTCAGAGGTTGTAAGCGCTAAGATTTCCCAATCGCCGGCTTTCCAAATACAGAACTTTTAAAAATTCCCATCAGCACCTTCGGGAATACGGCAGATTTCAGACTCCAATGCCGCAACCCAGTAATATAAGAAGAGATTTTAAAAAGTTATCGACAAATAGCACGGGATTTGGATGTTTCCTATTCAACTGCCTGGAGGGTTTTACATATGATATTCGGCGCGTCCAAGTTTCCTTCCTCGAGATTTTCCACGGCGCTTGCAGGTCTCCAGATGGATAATGGGCAAGTGTACTAGGGATCAAGCAGATATCGCAAAATATATAGAAAATTTATTATATTTGCAAAAGATACTTATTATAAGAAAATAATAATGGAAGCTAAAAATTCATCAAAAGTTGGGATATAGTTAATAATTTTAGAGGAAAAAACAACAAAAATCATATAGAATCATCATTGTGTTCTGATACTCTAAATGACTACTATTGTTCCATTGCTGAGAAGTTGACAAATTCTATTGTTTCGGTAAATGATCCTTTAAGTTATCTCCAAGGTGTAAATATTGCGGAACACCTAGTTCTACGTGATACAAACATTTATGAGATTTTTTATGTAATTAAGAACATCAAAAATAAAAAACTAGTGGTTTAGATGAAATTTCTCTAAAAATTCTTCAAAATCTTCCTGAATCTGCTTTAAGTACTCTTGCTGTTTTGATAAATAATTCATTTCACAATGGCATTTTTCCATCTTTTCTAAAAACGTCTCTTGTTATTCCTATATAAAGATGGTGCTATCGACGATCCATCTAACTTTGGTCCTATTTCACTCATATCTATTTTAGCAAAAATTATTGAAAAACTGATTCAATCGAGAATGACTGAATTTTTGAGCTCTCATAATCTAATCAACAACCAGCAATTCGGTTTTCAGAGAAGCAAAAACACAATATGAAGTATATTGGCAAATTAATGGAGGGGAAGTGGCAGCTGCTGTATTTTGTGATTTTTCTAAAGCTTTTGACTGTGTGAATCATAAAATAACTTCTGCTTAAACTACAAAAATATGGATTCCGAGGAATCACTCTCAATTAGTTCAATTCCTATTTAACTGAACGAAATCAGATAGTAAGAAGTTCATCATATTCAGAGTTGAAAAGTATCAATTGTGGAGTTCCTCAAGGTTCCATACTTGAACTTGATTTGTTTTCATTGTATATTAATGACCCACTGACTATTCAAATTTCAGGTTCATTTACTGTTTTTGCTGATGACAGCACTATATTTTGGCACCACAAGGACAGAAAATATCTTGATGAAATTATACGATTTGATCTGAAAACAGTAAAAGATTGGTGTGATTCTAATTTACTGTCATTTGACATAAAGAAATCTAACATAATTTCGTTCAGATGTCATCTTAAAGATTTACCGTTGGACAATAACATTGTTGAAAATAAATTAAGTTTGAAGTACCTGAGTCTATATTTTGGTAGTTCACTGAAATTTGAGCAGCACAACGAAATTCTATGTAAAAGGCTCTCTTCTGGTTGTTATGCATTGAGAGTTGTATCCAATGAATTGGGATTTTCAGCTTCCAAACCTGTGTACCATTCTCTTATTGAATCACATCCGCGGTATAGAATAGCATTTTGGGGAGTTTGCTGCAGTTATCGATTTCAGAATGTTCTAATTTTACAGAAGCGTGCTCTACGATATTTATGCAAAGCAAAGTATCGGGATTCATGTCGACCTCTGTTTTTAAAACACAAAATATTGACAGTTGTTGCAATTTTCATACTTGAAACTGTGTGTTTGATATACACGCATAAAACAAAATTTACTATTGGTAACTCTTCTTGTCATATTACAAGACAAAATAATGAATTGAAATTGCCAATCCCTAAAAGTACTCTGATCAAAAATTCAATAATTTATAATGGATGTAAGATGTTTAATCACCTTCCATCAAACATTAAAAGTATCAAATCACTTTTTTGGTTTAGAAAGGACGTGTTTGTTGTTTGAAAGAGTGTATTACAGTTTGCAAGAGTTCTATAATGATGGGTTCTGAAACGCATAATTCAAGCATGAATCGAACATAGTTGAATTCAAGTATCTTTTATTGTTTCCATCTGAGAACTTTTTGAGTAATTTTTTTTCTTCTATGATTTCATGTACATTCTCGTCATTGATGGACTGGAACGTTTTCACCAAATGTTGCGGTTGGACTGGAAGAAGATGGCAGTAATGAAGATTATGAGCGTTAATGTTGTATTTTTATTCTAATTTAGTTACATGCGCTCATTCTCGTCTCAGTGACTCCTCGGGTGGTACTGTAGGTTTTTCCTGCAGTTGAAATAGCAAACGCGCCACCTTTTTTTTTGTTAAGTCGCCCCGGAGCGCATATGGTGGTGGTACTCTCTTTCGGCTGCACTTATGTTCAGATCGGGGAGATTATCACCATTATAGTCTATATAATATATCCCTAATTCAGTTTACATTTTTATTTATACTTGAAAGCTTTGTCGATAAGTTGAAAAACTTCTGACATTAAAGTATATTTTGACTTTGACTTGGATCCTGAATTTTTATCTCGTATCCTTTTTACCTACGAAGCTCAATTTACACGCGACGTAGTATTACCACAACCTTTTTTTGGGCACTAGAAACTCCACACATGATCAGACAATCTCGATACCAGGTACAGTTCAGCGTTAACATATGGGCAGGAATAGTAGGAGATACTTCAATTTGTCCTTTTATTTTACCGCGAATTTCAAACGGTGACACATATTCAAACTTCCTACAGGACGTGCCTTTACAAATTTTTCAACAAAAGTGGTTTTTGCACTGTGGTTTATGTACGATTCCTCCCCACCTTTAATTTTTGAATCACCGTCCTCGATTATTCAGATACAGTGTTTCCCAATCAGTGGATTGGCAGAGCAGGTCCAATTGCTTGGTCCCCACAGTCCCCAGATTACAACCCCCTGGACTTATTTTTATGGGGCCTAGTTTATGGTGCACCAGTGCCTTCTATCGAAGTTCTTACTGAACGAATCATGGATGCCTTCCAAACAGTAACTAGTGATAAAAATGTATGTCTGGAAGATTGTAAATTTAAATTGAATATATAAAATACAAAAAATAACAAATAAATACATGTACAAGAACTAAGACTATAAATAAAAATATGTTTTTTCCCACAGTACAATCACAAATTAAAATGTAAAAATGGTAAAAGAGGTTATAAATTACAAGGCATCTTCGAAATATTCTTGTAGGTTGTAATAGGCTTTATCACTCAATATTTTTTTAGTTTTTTTTCTGCTTATTATAAGAGGTGTCTCTTTGATATCATTTGGAAGTTTCTTATACATCCTGATTCCATTATAAATCAATGAATTTTTAAAGAAATGGGTTTTTGGAATAGGAAGCCTCAGTTTTCCTTATTTTTGTGTATGATCGATACGGTTTCCAATATGAATATTGAAATGACTGTAAGAATTCTGTGTTCTCGAAACAGATGTTTACATGAATCATGCCATTTCGATCTACATAAGTACCTCACAGCCCTTTTCTGTAAAACAAAAACCGTTTTCATGAGCTGTTTACTGCAAACCCCCAAAAGGGTATATCATACCTTAAGTGAGAGTCTATTAATGCCTAGTACACCACTTTCGCTTTGGCAAACCCGAGTTCCTTTGCGATATTTCTCAGTGCGAACATCCTGAACAAATTTTTTGTTGATATGAATAATACGCTGAGTGAATTTTAAATTTTCGTCTTAACAAACTCCCAAAAATTTTGAGCTGGAGCTATTTTTATTATGCCGTCTATGGGGATGTCGGGTATGTTGCATCTGAATGCTAATACATTTGTTTTTCTTGTATTCACTTTTTGAATTTCTTGGCACATTCTGTTGTGCATGCAGTTTTTGTCTTTGCCATGCCACAATAATGTGGTGTCGTCAGGAAATAAGGTAAAGCTTCCTGTAATTGGTACATTGGTCAAATCAATTATGTACAACAGAAGCAGAATAGTACCCAACACAGAGCCTTGAGGCACATCACAATTAATTTCTCCAACGTCTGAGTTAGAAGACATTCTTACAAATTGTTTTCTGTCAGAAAGATATGATTTCATCCAAATATGACTGTTATACCTAAAACCATATCTTGTGAGTTTCCGAAGCAATATAGTGTGATTAACACAGTCGAAAGATTTGGATAAGTCACAAAGCACTGCTGCAGTGGCATCTCCAATGTTGATTTCATTTTGCAGAAAGATGAGGGCATTTCCAGCACCTTTTATAAAAAAGTCAAGGTTCGTTAGGTTTCTTATTTTTTAGGTAGTAATTTAGATCAAAAACCAAAAAAGTAGAGTTTCATTGTGATAATAGGTTCCCCCCTTTTGTTGAGAATCTCAATGAAATGTTCGAATTACAAAAAATTATGTTGTGGACTCACCCTAATTGCGAATTTGCCTTTATTTTGTAGATCCACCTTAAGTGGCTTGGTATTGTTGACTAGACATTTTTATGTTTTGTGATTTGACAAGAGTTCTGTGACATCAGAGTTGATGAACAAGTTATTAAAAAGTTAGAATGTTTATTTCATTTTTATTAATAATAACTTTAATAAATAGAGACCAACCGATCCAGAGAAGTTTTACAACATATCAGAAGTGGAATGAACGCCTAGAAGTGAAGTTACTAGAGAAGAACGAGAAAAAATTCGAATATTTTCCGAAAAGTTTTGACAGAATGAACGTAAACAAAATAACAAATGCACGTGGAGACCAAACAAACCAAACTGAAAAAACCGGAGATCTTGATGAAATAGGTTCTCAATATTCTGTTGATAGTATCACAGATGAAATGAATTTTCAAGCAGAGGGTCCTCCTGGAGGAGCAACCGGAAGGGACTTACCATAGACAGACTATTTTCAATGTTTATCATGGAAAATCGACGCCGAGATCAAGTGATGGAGAGAATTATAGAACGTATCTCTCCTGTTACCCAAACTACCAGTAACAGAAATAGCAGGGGCGAGAACAGTTCTATATCAAATAATAATACATTTGCCATAATGCCAGAACTTTTTAAGAACATACCGAGTTTCAATGGAGACCTTACAAAGGCAAAAAGTTTTTTAGATAGTCTAAACAGTGCTCAAATTTTGCACTCTTTGCCGAACTCGAATGATAGATGGAGCAAAATTTTGGTACCAAACAAAATCAAGAGAAATATCAACTTGGCAAGATTTTCTTCAAAAATTCAAGAAGACTTTTATTAATAAAAAGAGCAGTACAGTGCAATGGAAGAAGATGATAGAGAGATCTCAAAGAAGAGGAGAAAGTTTGGAGCATTATTATCATGAGAAAGTGAAATTATGTAGTGATTTGAAACTTGAATTCAAAGAAATAAAAGAACAAGTGTTGATAGGACTCTGGTCAAAGAATCTAAGTGATTCAATGCTTCCTAGACACCACAAAGATACAGATGAGTTGTTGCAAGATCTATATGAATACCAGTTGATAGAAAATTTAAGAATGGAACGTTTAAATTTGAACCGAAAACCAATTAATGTTGCACATGACATAAAAAATAGTACAACCAAAGAAAATAACAATATTGTGAATTATCATTCATCAAACAATATGAATGAAAACCCACCAACAATTCAAAGAAGAACTGCATACTTACCTCCAAGAAACAATGATAACAAACCTCTATGCTTTGTTTGCAAGAAGTATGGCCACATTTCAAAATATTGCCGCAATATAAGTACAAATCCTAACAGATTTCAGAGAAACGAAAGTACACAATCTTCACCTAGAGTACAGAATGTAGAAGTACAAAACCCTCGCACTAATGCAAGTACAAGTAATAATAATCTTGTGAATTCAACTGGAGACACTAAAAACTGTAACAAAAAGTATTTTTGTGAATCAAAAATCGGTGGAAAACCAATAAGAACTTATATAGATTTTGGGAGTCAATGCAACCTTATGAGACAATCAGAAGCTGATAACTTGGGCTTGGATTATACTGCAATGAAAAAACCACTCACCATAAGAGGTTTTGGTGGCGGATCCATTCATCCAGTGGGAGAAGTTGAGGTTGATTTGAAAGTTGATCAAGCTGTTTCAAAATCACACATTCTTGTTGTGCCTGACGGATGCCAAGAAATACCATTGATTATTGGTCAACCTTTTACCGAACAAAATCATATTGCTGTAGTGAAGAGAGGAAATATTTTGCGAATGTTTGAAGATATCGGTGTGGATGATGATGAGTGCCTCACATCATTCAAAATTCCAGAGTTGCCTAAGTTGAAAATTAACTTATGGTGTAAAGAAACTTCTGTAATACCCAATGATTTTGTTGGTTTTATTAATGTTTATGTGCAGAATGAAGCAGAAATATCTGAAAGTTCGAATAAAGACCTGTACATTGAAAAGCTAACTGATTTCGAGAGAAATATCCCAAGGTGTATTATAAGGCTGAATGAGAAGGGAGAAACAAGTATACCGATTTTGAATGTTACTGGACATGATATATTTTTAACTAAAAGTGAGAAAATTACCAAAGCTGTTCCATGCTGCGAAGAAGAGACAAAACAAGTTCAAATGTGTGAAGGGAAGAAATGTGAACAGAAGCTTCAAATTGAAAATATGAACTTCAATGAAAATTTAACAAAATGTGAAAGAAATGAACTGTTCAAGTTAATAACTGAATTTCAAGAGTGTTTTGCAATGAATCTAAATGAACTTGGTGTAAATACAGGATTTGAATGTAAAATAGAAACTATAAGTGATGAACCGATAACTTATAGACCTTATCAACTTAGTTATTCGGAAAGACAAAAAGTACACGAAATGGTTGAAAATCTGAAAAGTGCTGGGATAATTGTGGACTCAAGTTCATCATATGCTAGTCCCTTGTTGATAGTAAAGAAGAAAACTGGTGATGAAAGACTTTGTATTACCTATCGTGGACTTAATAAAATAACAAAAAAAATGGAATTTCCTTTACCAGTGATTAATGATCAATTGGACAGACTCTCAGGCAAAAATTACTTCACATCTTTAGATATGAAATGCGGTTATTATCATATTCCTGTAGACAACAAATCTCAAGATAAAACTGCATTCATAACCCCAGATGGACTTTTTGCATTTACCAAAATGCCATTTGGAATTTTAAATGGACCTGCTATTTTTTCAAAAATGGTCAATAGTGTACTAGGGCCCTTACGTTTTTCAATTGCCTTAGCGTATCTGGACGATATTTTGATTCCAAGTGTTACTGTGCAGGAAGGATTGCAGAACTTACGAGAAATTTTAGAAGTGCTTCGTCGAGCTAATCTGAAGTTGAATTTGAAAAAATGTTTTTTCTTGAAGGAATCTGTTGACTATTAGGGTTTTGAAATATCCAGAGGAATCATCAAACCATGTACAAGAAAATTACAAGGTGTTTTAGACTTTCCTTGTCCTAAGAATATACGTGCTGTTAGACGGTTTTTAGGACTTACTGGTTACTTTAGACGATTTGTTGAGAATTATGCTGTGAAGGCAAAACCGTTGACTAAACTGCTATGTAAAAATATTCCATGGAATTGGCATAAAGAACAAGAAGAATCAGTGAAAATTCTGAAAAATGAACTTACAAAAGAACCTACTTTAATGTTGTATGATCCAAAAGCATATACAGAAGTGCACTGTGATGCGTCCCAGATAGGGCTCGGAGGTATATTACTTCAACGCAATCAAGATGGTAAACTGCATCCTGTAGCATATGTTAGTCGTCAAACAACTACCCAAGAACAAAAATATCACTCTGGAGAGCTTGAAACGCTATGCGTTACGTGGGTGTTAGAAAAACTTAGAGTATACCTTGTTGGTATATCATTTTTCATAATAACAGATTGTAATGCACTCAGAAGTACATTTTCCAAAAAACATTTGATTCCGAGAATAGGCAGATGGTGGCTGAAACTGTTGGATTATAATTATGAAGTCATTCATAGACCTGCTACTAGAATGATTCATGTAGACGCTCTTTCACGTAATCCAAACCAGTTAGAGGAAGAAACAGATGTTGCCGATGGACTACAAGTATTTGTTAATAAAATAGAGGAAGAAGATTGGATGTGTTTAGTACAGAGAGAAGATCCAAAAGTGAAATGTATAATCGACATTTTCAAAGAAAAAGAAAGTAAATCAGAAGAAGCCAAGAAAATTAGGAATGAATATGAAGTAATTGATGGAAGGCTTTATAGGAAATTAGACGAAAAATTGTTATGGTTTGTTCCCAAGACCATAAGATGGAAAATTCTGAAAAAATGTCATGATGATCTTGGACATCCAGGAATTCAGAAAACATTGAATAATGTTAAAGGAAAATATTGGTTTCCCAGAATGAAGAATTATGTGAAAAGTTACCTTGGATCATGTATTGAATGTTTATATTTCAAGGCACCTGGAGGAAAACAAGAAGGTATGCTCCATTCCATTGACAAAGTAGGTGAACCATTCCATACTATGCATATGGATCATTTGGGACCATTTATTCGTAGTTCTCAAGGGAATACATATTTGTTAGTAATGATCGATGGATTTACCATTCTGAGACCTGTTAAGAATACAACTTCAGCCGTTACTACAAGAATTCTAGGAGATATTGTAAACATAGTAGGACCACCACTTAGAATTATAACTGATCAAGGTACGTCATTTACTGGTTGCAATTTTGAGAACTTCTGTAAAGAAAAAAATATTATTCATATTCTGAATGCAACCGCAACACCAAGAGCCAACGGACAATGTGAGCGATTGAATCAAATTATTACTCCTGCTCTAGCTTCGATGTGCCAAAAAGAGGATCAAAGAGATTGGGATCAATATGTAGGAAGACTTCAGTATGCTATTAATAATACCATGCACAGGACTACAAAATCAACACCTTTTCATCTTCTTTTCAATTTTACCCCAAGAAGTTTCGATGGCAATCCTATAGATGATGTTATAAAGAACTTGAACCAAAGTTCAGACGAGATTGAGGAAAGAAGAAAGAAATCGATTGATTTGATAAGGAAAGATCAAGCGAAGCAGCGAGAAAAATATAATCGAGGAAGACTAAAAGCTACTGATTACCAACCTGGAGATTTAGTCATGGTGAAAAGAGAATCCCCGTCTACTGGAGAATCAAGAAAATTAGCTCCAAAATTCAAAGGACCTTATGTCGTAACGGAAAAACTTCCACATGATAGATATAGGATTGAAGATCTTCCAGAAATTCAAAGAACATCACGGTTTTATAGAGGAATTGCTTCTGTAGATTCCATGAAGAGATACAACATCTACAAATCGGAATATGATGAAAAAAATAGTAATGAAGAGAATCATGACGAAGAACCAACCAAACAGGAAGTAAGAAGACAAAGGAAAAAGCCCATCCGATACCAAGATTATGTACTTTTCGGGGACGAAAAGTAATAGGATGGCCGAATGTTGTGGACTCACCCTAATTGTGAATTCGCCTTTATTTTGTAGATCCACCTTAAGTGGCTTGGTATTGTTGACTAGACATTTTTATGTTTTGTGATTTGACAGGAGTTCTGTGACATCAGAGTTGATGAACAAGTTTGAATGTTTATTTCATTTTTATTAATAATTACATTAATAAATAGAGTCCAACCGATCCAGAGAAGTTTTACAACATATCAGCCAGAGAAGTTTTACAACAATTATATTAATTATATTCTCGATAACGGTCGCAGATGCGTAAAAACTACAAGTGCAAAAAAATTTCATATTTCAGAATCCAAGCGGCTTACACAAAAAAGTTTATGAGGCGAAAAAGGGCTTGACCCCTGAAAAATTTCTCCCTGTAGATTATTATCACTGGACATGCTGAGGTAAGAAAAAAAATCTTGAAACTTTAACGCTCTGTAGATCGGTCAAAAAGCGTTTGCGGACACATGTTTAAAGGAAAAAAAGAGTTATTATGACCTAAAAAATACGTCTCTAAAATCTTTATTTCCTTCTAGTTCAGTTTCAGCATCATGGAAACTTTTTACTTAAAAATGTACGGCAAACCTTAAATACACAAATGAATATCAATTTCAAGAATATTTTACTAAATGTCAATATTACTTAAAGCTACCCTAGTTAAACATAAAAATCTGTGAACTAGCAGATTTCAGTTTACCAGAGCAGATCTTGAATCTGAGATAAATGTAAAGGACTCCGCACGAAAACATAATATGGGAAATTTACTCCTGGTCAAATTGGCTGAAATTTCATTATGTTATAGTAGGATAGGTCTTTAGAAAAATGTGTGAATTTAAATGATTTTGTATGTGTCGTTTCTGAGATATAAGCGGTCAAAGTTCTTAAAAACGTCGTATTTGGGTAGGATTGACAACGACAAAAACTGTTTTGTTAGTATAAATAAGACAAATTCAGGATGAAAATCTACTCATCAAATCTCGTTGACATGTCCAATCATAATCTTATTAATGAAAGTACATTAGGGTGCATACGGGGAATAGTCAAAAAAGTCTTTTTTGGGATTTTTATTCTAGCAGTATTCCAGAACCAACAAGTTATATTTTGGCAAGACATTATAGTTTTAGTCTATCCTAGCTGATAAAAACGTGTTTTGTTTCTTGATGACTCTTTCTGTTTGGAATAAGAATTTTTAAAATTTTGAATTATACCCCTATACTGAAAACAATTGACTGGTCGTTTTAAGACGAAAAAATTATTTGTTACTGCTGTTGATTGAACAAAAGATAAGGCAACTTTCTGATGAATTCAGATAAAGAGTGCGTTACATTTTTTTTGTTACCTAGGTCATTTACAACACTTATATTGAATATCTCAAAAACTGGTCCGTTAATTTGGACGTAATTTTACTCACACTATTTTGAGAATGTTGAATGTTATACAGGGTGGGGCACCGAAAACGAAACAGATCTGGTACGTTATTTGGACGTAATTTTACTCACACTATTTTGAGAATGTTGAATGTTATATATGTTATACAGGGTGGGGCACCGAAAACGAAACAGATCGAATATCTTCAAAACGCATATGTTTTGAGAAAAATGCAAAAACACGTCGATTTTTAATCCAAGGGGGACATCTTCCTACCATAACCTCAACTGTCATACCTTTCCCCCCACCCCTTGGGCACCATCACCCAAACAATTTGAATAGGGAAAGTAGTAAGTGTGACACATCATTAAAAAGGTAATTTCATAAGGAATTCAGCCATGTCAATTTTCGTAACCTAACTTTTCATTTTGGCGCCCTCTTGCGGAATAAACACCTGTTCCGTATTCCAAATTATGATACTTCATTTGCAAGCTATTTTGACATAAATTCGGTGACAATGCATTATGGAATTTTTCTTAGACAAAAAACAAAATGGCGGCTCCAAAATGGAGGACATGATTTGCAATTATTGTCCGATTCGATTCAAAATTGATATGTGGTGGTTTTCATGGTCGAAAATTATAATTTGTTTGTCAATGCAAAAAAAACAAGATGATGGCTCCAAGACGGCGGACGAAATTTGTAATTATGGTCCGATTCGAATCAAAATTGGTATGTGGGGATTTTCAGGGTCGGAAATTATGATTTTTTTGTCATTGCAAAAAACCAAGATGGTGGACGAAATTTGTAATTGTGGTTCGATTTGATTCAAAATTGGCATATGGGGGTTCTACAAGTTTCCAGTATGATTAAAATGAATTGATTAAATTGATAAAAAAAGCTTTTATACAAATGCGCTGAAAAATGAAATAATATTTTTTTAGATGTGTGATGTAGGTTATTCTTTGCGTAACAGAATCAAAATTTTACCTCGCAAAAATACCTATCTTGTACTCGCGGCAAGCTTTCGAATCTGTTACGAGCAGATTAACCCACGTCCCACATGTGAAAAGTAATTTTTTTCTTTTCATCGCATTTTGATGAAAGCTTTTCCATCAATTTCATGCAATTTTTTTAGTCATGCTGAAAATATGTACCCAACACCCCCACAATCCAATTTTGAATCGAATCGGGCCATAATTATAAATATCATCCGCCATCCTGGAGCTGCCATTTTGTTGTTTTTTCATCCAACAAAAATTCCATAATGCATCAGTTAGTTTCGAAACGCAGTCTGACGTTTTTGAGCAATGTTTGCCAAATTTTCCAATTTACAAGTTCATACAATGTTGATTTTTTCAGTTTTTGTTATGTTTTTGTGGATTGTTCGCATTTTCTTTCAAATCAAATGTCATAAGTTGGAATATGAAGCAGTTGTTTTTCCCTTAAGAGGGCGCTAAAATGAAAAGTTAGGTAGCAAACACTCACATGTCTGAATTCCTTATGGAATTACCTTTTCAATGCTGTTTCACACTTCGTACTTTCCCTATTCAAATTGTATTAGTGACCAAGGGGTGGGGAGAGTGGTATGACAGTTAAGATTGAGATAGAAAGATGTCCTACTTGGATTTAGAATCAACGCGTTTCTGCATTTTTATCACAACACATGTGTTTTGAAGAATTCGTTTTCGGTGCTGGGTCGAATCTTGTTTTTTTGCATCGACAGATTTCCAACCCTGAAAATCCCCACATACAAATTCAGATTCGAATCGAACCATAATTACAATTTTCGTCCACCGTCTTGGAGCCACCATCTTGTTTTCTTCTTTAAAGGACACAATCCCCATTGGTAAATACACCAATTTGCTGATTGTGACTGAAAGACAACAGACCGATGACCACATAATTACTGATAAGATGGATAGGAATATAAGAAAATATAATAAGGTAAATAGAAATGTGAATGTTACATTTATAGTTGATCCCAAAATGAAAAATAGTAAAATATGCATATGTCACAACATTAAAAGTGTTATTGAGGACTCAAAAAATGTACATCATGTGCTAAAGACGGTAAAATATTCTGAAATTGACAATAATAACATTGTTTTGAATACTCTCAGCAGTAAATTAGGAAGTAATTATAACAATCATAAATTAGGTTGTGTTTTACCAGAACAGAACTCTTTTTTATCGAAAACACAGGGGGACTCCACAATAGACTAGATGATACCACATTATCTATTATATTGTTGAACATTCAGTGTGTCAGAAATAAAGTTGACGATCTTGCACTATTTGTAGAAGCGCAGGGTATGCCAACCTTCATCTTACTAACAGAACATTGGCTATTGAATTCTGAAACTTGTTATATTCCAAACTATGTATTAGTTGCTAAGAATTGCAGGAATCAATTTAAAAATGGTGGTACTATGATTCTAGGGAATGAAAATAAAATTCACAATCTCAGGCTTACTGCTGTAGATAGATATGACTCCATAATAAAGGAAAAAGAGTTTGAGTTTTCTATGGTACACGAGCGCAAAAATAACATATTCATTATTTGCCTCTACAGAGCACCCAATTCTGATGTAAATGCCTTTTTAGAAAAACTCGAAACTCTCTTATCCAGCTTGCCGCCAAATGCCCACATCATATTAGCAGGCGATCTTAATGTAAACTTTGCTGAATTCTCATTAGCTAGAGAAAATTTGAGGAACCTGTTGTCCTCCTCTAACATAATGATGCATGTTGAGCAACCAACACGTATCATCAAGCAATCTGCTACCATAATTGACTATATGTGTTCAAATTTAGATAGACATAGTATTAGTTGTTGTACTGTTCCTGCAGGCATCTCGGATCATGAAGCAGTAGTTTTTCAGTCTAATAACTTCACTATTAAACCTCATAAAAAGAGGTACAGGTATGGTAGGATTTTTAGTGCTAAAAATTTCACAAATTTACAGGAGCACTGTCAACAAATACCATGGATCACTCTCAAATATTCTGAGGAACCTATCAATACGTTTCATACATATTTAACAACATTATTTGAGAACTGTTTTCCATTGCAAAAGCTCAAAATAAAAGAAAAAAAACCATGGATAACAAAAGGCATCAAAATATCTGCGCGAAACTTGAGGTCGTTACATACCATAAGTAAACATGTATCAAATGATTTTTTTATAAGTTATTTCAATGCTTACAAACGTACATATAAGCAAGTTATCAATAATGCAAAAAAAACATATTACAAAAATCGTTTAAAAAAATCTAAAAATAAAACAAGAGAGAATTGGAAAATAATAAATGAATTACTAGGAAAAAATAAATCACAAACAGTTAATATTGATATTGACCTTGATATTCTGAATAACTTCTATTGCTCAATAGGCCATAAGCTCACATCTAATCTTAATCCACAGATAGACCCTCTAGACTATCTAAAGTATGTTAGCATTGCACAAAACTTTCACCTTGAAGACACAAACATAATTGAGCTAAAAGATGTTATAAATGAAATAAGAAACAAGAGCTCATCAGGTATGGATGGCTTATCTGTAAAAATTTTTCAAAATCTACCGGACCATGTCTTACTCACCCTAGTTGAGGCAATTAACAGTTCTTTCAGAATGGGAGAGTTCCCTTCCTGCTTGAAACAAGCGGTTGTAATTCCCTTGTATAAAGGTGGGGAAATAGATGATCCCTCGAATTTTCGCCCAATTTCATTATTATCAACATTATCGAAAATAATAGAAAAACTAGTCAAAAGAAGGATGATGGTACATCTCACCAGTAATGACATATTAAGCCATGTCCAATTTGGATTTCAAAACTCAAAAAGCACCAATGATGCTATATTCTCACTTCTAGAAAATACATATATCACTTTGAATAATGGAGAAGCCGTAGCGGCAGTATTCTGTGACTTCTCTAAGGCATTTGATTGTGTTAGCCATGAGATACTACTGCATAAACTACAATTTTACGGTTTCCGAAATCTCACATTAAACTGGTTCCGCACGTATTTGTCAGAAAGGAGTCAAGTTGTAAAAATAAATGACACCTACTCTAACAGTGGTAAAGTCGCAATGGGCGTTCCACAAGGGTCGGTTCTTGGTCCTATTCTATTTTTATTGTATTTAAATGACCTAGCCACCATTCGCATCCAAGGAAAATTCACTTTTTTTGCAGATGATACCACCATTCTATGGCACAGCAAAGACATAAGTCACTTGAAGAAATCAATTTCTCTCGATCTACAAAAAATTAAGCAATGGTGTGACTCCAATCTACTCTGCTTCAATTTAAAAAAAACAAGCCTGGTCACCTTCAAGTTTGAGTTTGATAATTTGTACTTAGATAACCGGATTATAACAAACAAGCCACAAACTAAGTTTCTAGGCCTAACTATAGACAACAAGCTGAAATTTGATGAGCATGTAACGACCTTGAGCAAAAAGTTAGCCTCTAGCTGCTTCGCGATGAAAATTGTTTCGAGGGAATTAAATTTAGCCTCGGCTAGGATGGTCTACTTTTCCCTAGTCGAGTCACACTTGAGGTATGGCATTGCCTTCTGGGGATTATGCAGTGATCAGTTATTTCGATCTGTTTTTGTACTACAAAAAAGAGCCATTCGATACCTGTGTAAAGTTGAGTATGGCTGTCACTGTAAACCACTTTTTATTAGCCAGCAAATCCTATCACTCTCTTGTTTATTTATTTTGGAGACTGTATGCCTTGTCCACACAAAATATGGGTCAACACCTACTGAATTAAAAAAATATAAAACAAGGAATGAAGACTGTGTTCCCTTACCCTTACCTAAATTTAGCCTGACAATGAACTCCATCATGTATGAAAGTAAAAAAATCTATAACCATCTGCCAGCTAGTTATAGAAACATCACTTCTCTGAAGATTTTTCGGAAGAAGGTGAAAAATGCTCTATTACAGAAAGCTTATTATAACCTGCAGGAATATTATGATGATATGGTTCCTATGTAAATTAATTTGACAATGTAACTGGACAATGTGATTTGACACTGTGACATTTTACTTACTCGTTTTTAACGTACTATACTTGACAACGTTTTTATTTAAACATACAATCTTGTTAACTCTTAGTTCTATACGAATAAGCTGTTATACCTAGTATTTAACTAAATTTTAATGTGCTTGTGTATTTATTTACAAATTATTCTGTTAATTATAATCACCTTCTCATTTCTAATTAGGATATCAGTTTTTAAGTATTTTTAATTATTCTTCTAAGTGTCTTTTATTCTTATTTATCCATCTTGAGACTTTACCCTCTCATTATGTTCATATTGTACTTGTAACGCTTTGTCAATAAGAATCATTTTCTTCAGACAATAAAGTATACTTTGATTGATTGATTGATTGATTGGCAAACAAATCATAAATTCCGACACTGAAAACCACCACATATCAATTTTGAATCGAATTGGACCATAATTGCAAATCACGTCCGCCATTTTGGAGGTGCCATTTTGTTTTTCCCTTTGAAAAATTCCATAATGCATTGTCACCGAAATGAGGTCAAATTAGCTTGCAAATGGAGTATCATAATTTGGAATACTGAACAGTTGTTTTACCCGCAGAGGGCGCCAAAATAAAAAGTTAGCTAGCGAAAATTGACATTGATGAATTCCTTTTGAAATTACATTTTTAATGATGGTTCACACTTACTAGATAAGATAAGATAATTTATTCATCATTGAAGTTTTACACTACTTTCCCTATTCAAATTGTTTGGGTGATGGTGCCCAAGGTGCCCAAATCGACGTGTTTTTGCATTTTTTTCACACACATGTAGTTTGAAGATATTCGATCTGTTTCGTTTTCGGTGTCCCACCCTGTATATATGTCCACTTTGCATGTTGCGTTTATAAGATATGCATTTTCAAAGTTTACCATATTATGAGATATGTGTATATTACTATCAATTGAACAAAACTTTAGGGAACCTTTCGATAAATGAAATTCTTACAAAACTTATTCAAATCAATATTAAAACAAATCGATATTATAAACAATGCAAACTACACTCAACAAGATTATATCAATACATACAAACTCAAGAACGTATTATAATTAACGAATTCAACAACCACAAAATTATATCTTAATACCGTAAACTTTAAAAATGAGTATCTTAGAAACGCAACATGCAAGTTGACAAACTTTCACATATAATAGTCAACATTTTCAAGATAGTGTGAGTAAAATAGATCCAAATTAACGAAACAGTTTTTCAGATATTCAATAAAACTTTGTAGATGACCTAAAAAAAATTGTAACGTACCCTGTATTCAAATGAAAGGTAATATTGAACAATTGAATTCATCAGAAAGTTACCTCATCTTTTTTTCAATCAATATTGGCAATAAATAATTTTTTGGTAGTAAAAAACGATGTGTCAAGTGTTTTCAGTTTAGGGTTACTATTTAAAATTGTAAAAATTCGTATTTTAAGCACAGAGAGTTATCAAGAAACAAAAAACGTTTTTATCGCCTAGAGTAGACTGAAAGTATGATGTCCCACCAAAATATGTCTCATTGGTTCAGAAATAGTGCTATAAAAAAAATCTCAAAAAACGACTTTTTTATTATGCACCGTCGGCGTCGTTTCGAAAGTAAATGTACTTACTCTTGTGGGATTGTATATTTATGAAGCAGTAATTTTTGTCAAGGAAAATAATGAAGTCTTCAAAACACTAGAACATGATTACAATACTAGATTCAAACAAAATCTAACCTCAGATTTTAAAAAATATACTTATATTCAAAGAATTGTGGAATTCTCAGTTATTAAAATGTTCAATCACTTGTCCGATGATCTCAAAAAAATGCCAATAAATAAAATGAAGCACAATCTTAAACAGTCATTAATACAAAAGGCTTACTATACACTGGAGAAATATTTCGGAGATAGTCCTATATAATTTTAGTATTTTGAACTATATTTATGATAATTTTTATAAAATTTTATGTACCATAGGTATTAAATACCTTTTTATTAGTAATATTAGTTCATAAGCTTTTATATTTCCTCGATTAGGCTTCTCTTCCTTTATCTGTTCTATTTATTTCATTGACGTGTTCTACACCCGTTTGGGTACTATGTATTGTATACACATGAACAAATAAAGACTAATAATCTATCTATCTATCCATACAACCTAATGAACTACCAATCATAAAATTATAATTAAACATGTTAACGAATTCTGATAAATACATTTTCATCCTGCATTCGTCTTATTTCGACTAAGAAAACAGTTTTCTACCCAATTACGACGTTTTCACAAACTTTTGCCGTTTATATCTCAGAAACGACACATACAAAATTTAAACTCACACATTTTCCTAAAGACCCATCCTACTATAACATAATGAAATATCAGCCGTTTTGACCGAGAGCTAATTTCCCATATGTTTTCGTGCGGGGTCCTTTACTGACTACATGCCTACTTTATTATAATTTTTTAGAAATAAATTTTGTCAATATTATTATAGGAAAGTACTCACGCATTGATAGGATCATAAGGTTTAACTCCATATAACTCAGGACTCGAAGGGTATCGTTCGGCCTGGGCAATGATTCTTTGAGTATCATGAAGCAAAAATGCAGAAAACAGCAATAGCCCTCCATACAAGCTGATGGAGTAAAGTCCTGCACCTAAAGCAGTAGTGGGCGGTAAGAACATTGTACCAATGGATGACACAAAAACGACTCCGAGACCCATGGCTAGCGGGCCACCCATATACAGAAACTTCTCACTTGGAGCACATACCTATTAACAAAAATTATAAAATATAATCTGAAAATTCCAGAAGAAACCTTGCTGGAAAAACTGTTACAATTTTCAATAAATATTCAACACTAATTCTATACTTTTATCAAGATCATGTCGATTTTTTTGTTTTATTTTATATGTGAAAAAAAATTTCTGATTTTTTTTTTTCAAATAGGATAAGCAATGCAATTTTTTTTTTTTTACCTATGTATTATCACAAAACAAAATTGTACTTAATGGGCAGAAGGACCTCGGTTGATAGCCATTTGAATAGAATGTAATTCTGATTCAATAAACAACATTTATTATTATTAATCTGAAAAAATATCATGAAGAGTGATAATGAGATGGTAGCTGGTTGATGGAAAAGACAATTTAGAATTGGAATAATAATAATAATAATAAAAGCAGGTTATAATTCAAAAGGCAACTGACAAAGGTCCTACAGCTTTTGAATGTACATTGGTATATAAACAAAAAAAAAAGTCTAGTTCAGTATGATATTAGAATTTGAGTATCATCTGAATTAATAACTTACAGCAATAGTGCTTAGGCCACCAACAACTCCAGCAGTATACCAAGCAGCCCGGATCAATAACGGTCCCCCAAGGAAACACATAGGTGCCAACATAGCACCCAATGTACCAGTATGGAGTATCCAAGCCATTTGCTTTGCTCCAAATCCTGGTTTGTACTCAATGCTTTGAGCTAAAATTCCAGTGCCCATTATGGCTGCTAAGCTGATCGCCAAACCCTACAAATTGAAAGAAAAACTATCTAATTTGATCAGGATAACGCAAGTCATGAATACTTTTTATGCTTGAATAACTATTTTGAAAATTTGAGAAACTGATTAAATATTCCAACCAAGTAAAAATGAAGTTAACTTACAACAAATCCATTTTTCATAACAATATTCATGACAAAAGGAGATCGAACTGCTGCTAAAGCACTCGCTGCTGTGATAGCTATTGAACCTCCAAAATACATGTAAGTAGATTTGATTCGATCTTTAACATATTGGGGCCATAAACTGAAAAGTAAAAATAAGAAGACATTATAACTATTGCTATACTTCTAGATATTCAGTGCAATGATTATTATCTTTATCTCTATTTGATGTTAATATTGCCACTATTTATTTTATTTTTGCCCAACACTTACTACTACAAGATTAATTTGTATTATTGCACACACAGGTGTTAATTCACTTAGGTGCATAACTATAAAAATGTACTGGCGAACTTGTTGTTAACACTTATAAATTACCACATTTGTTATTTTTGAATAAAGAATTGAATTGATGACTACTGTTTCCATGGAACAAACCTAAAATACATCAAAAACCAATCTGGTGTAATAAGCTATTCAACGTTATAATAATAACACACCATTAGAATAAGCATGTCACATCTTGTAGGAATAAATCAAATACAACTGTGACAATTACTTATGAATAAGATTTGAAATCTGATCATTTGATTTTTAACATCAAAATTCCAGTCATTTAAAATAGAAATTTATTTCTCAAGCGTATTGGTTAAAACAAGTTATTTTTATTTTATCCATTTTTACCAATCTTGTGGCTTTTATTTTGAGTATGATTGGAAGCTCTAGCTCAATAAAAATAAATACATTTTTATTTGCTGACAAAACTTATTTATCATAACCATTATCCTCTCACAGCTTGAGCTTCATTTATATGCCAGGTGACAGCTCAGAATGATCAGAAGGGTGATGAAAATATTTACTTATGTGTAAAGGCGCGTCCACATTAGTAAAAATTTACGTTGTGCGGGGCATTCGGCACAAATTTTTATGCAACATACAAATTTATGCGAGTGTGGACGTGTTCGCACGTGTTCGCCGCATGCAAAGGTACGCAAAATTATTCGCCGCATTCAACGCATGCCATCCGTGGCTTGTCGGTTTTTTTTTTGAGATCAAAGGAATTTGCGCCACAAAATCGTGCAATTGTGGACGTATTTTTCAAGAACGCAGTAATTTCATCAAGTTTTATTGTCATTGCTTTTGCTTTGGTGTTCTGTTGGTAGGTAGATATTGAAATCAGTGAGTACCTATGTCTGATAACTTATTGAAAAGGAAATGGGCTGCTTTCCTTATTGTTATGCACCATCTTATTATCAAAAAGGAAAAAGAGAAAAAACTAAAAATATGAGGCGGTATTGGATAAGGCATCTGTATCAAAACAGAAAACAATTAGACGGTATTGAATTAGTGAATCTATTATCCTTGGATGAGCGTACTGCATTTCAAAATTTTTTTGCGTATGTCACCAAATGATTTTGAGTTTTTAATAAATAAGATTGGACCGAAAATGGCCAAAATGGATACAAAGCTTAGGAAAGCCATCCCTGTAAAAGAAAAATTAGCTCATCTCACACTACACGTTTTCTGGAAACGGGGGATTCATATATGCAAGACTTCAATATCTGTTCAAAATATCTAAACAAAGCATATCACTCTTAGTTCCAGAAGTCTGCAGTGCTATATAATTGACGAATTAAAGGATTATGTTAAGGTAAGTAATAAGATTTTATTGATACTTTTTCCATAACAGAAAACACGTCTTAATAAAACGAAACGTAAAGTAGAATTCACATCATCTAAAACTTATAATTGATTAAAGTTTACTGAAATAAACATAGTCGTATAGTTCTGCTGCTACTTCTTCTGATGTAGTATGACTGACTGATGATTGTGTATTTGCGTTTGCATAATTGGAATCCAAAACCTCATTCGAAAATGGTGAACGAGTGGATTCATGTGAAGAAAATGATCCAGGACTTGGCGTATTGTACAACAACAAAACACCACACAACTTCGCACACGTATTGAGCAGGGACGCACGGTGCACAACGCATAAATTTGAAAAAGCCGGTTGCCAAATTTGCGACGCAAATATTTGTGGCGAATCGTACATTCAACATACAACGTAAATCTTTACAAATGTGGACAAGGCTTAACATATCTTTTGATTATAAGTTTTTTTAACTCAAATTGATTTATGAATTCAAGTATCAGCTTTCTGAAGATACAATTGAAACCTAGCACTAACCTGCAAGTCACACATTTTTAATTTATTGTCACACGTGACAAAATGAAACTGTAACAAATAAAAATGCTTGCATGCGATTTGTTGAACCTTGGTGAACATGAAAGAGCTGAATGTAAGTCTCAGGATTCATTACCCCAAAAACTAATTTTACCTTTACACTAGAACTTTACTTTTTATTAACAATGAATATTTTTATTATTATAGTTCAAACAGAACAGTTTGCCTAAAGATGCATGAAGAATAAACAGATGACGTAAATGAAAGACAGGATCAACCACAGTTCTGTCAGACGACAGGATTATTGAGTACCTAATCACGTCTCAAAGACCAGGGGCCCTATGTATGAGTTCACTCGACGCAGTATCACATGCGATTTCTGCACTTTATCAAAGGATACCCCTCAGATCAATAAGTAAACATAGATCGGCTCGATGCTACGTAAACATCATATTCACTGAACCGAAGACAACTTTGTTTATTTACGTACACCTCTCATCCCTAATGTTTTCAAACATTGACGCCCTGTTGTCAAATTGGTAAAAAAATATGATTTTGGTAGGAACCTACCAATAAATGCATAATCAATCATATTTTATATTCAGATGTATTATTCTAAAAATTCTAGAGAAATGTTTGTGTCCAGAAAGGTGTGAAAAAATTACCAAAAAGGAAGATATATGTCGTTTTGGACTGATGAAATTTTAGGCACTTCGAGCGGTTACTAGAATTATTTTACTCTTGGCAACACCGCTTGTGACACCGGCCGTGGCGGACATTGTACCTTGTCGTTTTGTGTTGATGAAGTGTTGTTAGAAATTTTCCTGTGTGTTTTCGTGGTTTTTGTCCTGCTTAAACAACTTAAAGTTACATTTGGACTATTTTTGAAAATAGTGCAGTGGTTTATTGAGTCACAATGTCGAAATACTGCTTTGTTTGCAAAACAAATGATAGTAAACAAACATTCCACAGGTGAGGCTCCAGTGGCGTCGAATGCACGATGCAAATCATGCGATCAAACGTATTCGTCAAATATAATATTGGAGGACAAAGAAACTCATTCAAAATTACAGATACGAAAAGCAAAAAAGTGAAAAGCAAAAAAGTGAAAAGCAAAAAAGTGAAAAGCAAAGTGGTGAATTCCTCAATGTTTGTTATAAATATCTGTGAGCAGGAGGAAAAACATTGAGGCTTATGAAAGGAAAATTGAATTTATTTTCCAATAATATTGACATTGTTAAAATTCTAACAGTGAGGACAATTAATGATATACCAAAGGAGTTTCTTTAAAGGACATGGCACTGGATACATGTATTCCTAGGGCTAGACAGATTTGTTTTATTTTTGGATATATCATTATAGTGGTCAAAAAAGGCAACTTTCTTCATTAGACTTTTTTTCTGGCCCTACAGGGTGAGCTAAAAAATTGGGTTGAATATCTAATGTCAATTGTGGAAAATACTGTCTGTAAGTTGATTTATCTTGATTTTTGGGTGAAATATGCTATGAAAAATATTAATTGACTTTGAATGGTGTTCATACATACAGGATGAGGCAGAATACGCGATTTTTCCAAAACCTGTTTTTAACTTCTCGCCCAAGAGTGGACTTTTTATTTAATTTCTCTACGCCAAAAGTTCTCCTGAGGTTGCTCGTGTTAGCATTTTTGTTTTTCACATGTTTGTACCCATATACGGTATGTTTCACTTCTTAAGGAAACGTCCTCGTATCTTCCGTAATTTTTGACGTAGAACCATGAAATTCAGAATCGATAGATACACTGAAAATGAACTCACTGCAAACAAGGGGTCATTCTATGTGATATATACTGCACGCCATCAGCGATGGAACCACCCATTTTACCGGAAAGTTATATTAGGGGACAAAATTGACCCAAAATTCTTTTGGATTCGTGTTCAGGATCCCCAAATCACTACTATTACACCTATCTACTGAAAAATTTTCAATCTTCAAAAATTCTAATTTGTTTCACTTCTCATGGAAACGCCCCATCTTCCGTAATTTTCGAAGTAGAACCATGAAATTACCGGGATCGATAGATACACTAGAAATTAACTCACTTCACAAAAGCGGAGATCCTACGTGTTGTACACTGCACGTCAGCAGCGATGGAACTGCCCATTTTTCCATCGCTGCTGGCGTGCAGTGTATATCATGTTGGATGACCCTTTTTGTGCAGTGAGTTCATTCCTAGTGCATCTATCGATTCTGAAAATTTTATGGTTCTACGTCAAAAATTACGGAAGATACGAGGGTGTCTCCATGACATCTGAAATACACTGTATATGGGTGTAAACAAGTTAAAAACAAAAATGCTAACACGAGCAACTTTGGGACAATTTTTGGCTTCGAGAAATTCAATGAAAAGTCCACACTGGGACGAGAAGGTAATAAACAGTTTTTAGAAAAATCGCCTATTCTGATGCCTCATCCTGTAAATATGCACATCATTAAAAGTCAATTGATATTTTTCACAGCATTTTATACCCAAAAATGAAGAAAAAACAACTTACAGACAATATTTTACACAATTTACATTAGACATACAACCCAATTTTTTGGCTCACCCTGTAGGGCCAGAAAAAAGTCTAATGAAGAAAGTTGTTTCTTTTGACCAAAAATATCCAAAAATAAAAAAAATCTGTCGAGCCCCAGGAATACATGTATCCAGTGCCATGTCCTTTTTGGAAATCATTTCTTTGAGGAAGAGCCTTTATCAAATCATAGTTTTGCCTTGGTAAAGGTAATAAGTACTTCAAATTTTTTTCAAAATCTGATTATACCTTGAATAAGCGGAACTGACAAAGTAGAAAGGCTCAGGTCTCTTTTGACAAAGACAGTTCTATTTAAAAATCAATAAATACCAAGTGTTGAAATCCTCATGTACTGAGCTTTCTTGAGAATCATTCTTTCACATACACTTTGACACTTTATATTTATACATTTGTAATATTGTATGTTAGGCTTAAAATTATATAAATAATAGTGATATTTGCCAATTTGTTATAATAACGTGTGGTATAAGCATATATTTCATTCAATAAATATTTTATTTCCTGTGTTGATGTTGATGTTAACGAACAGTCGTTACCGACCGATGATGAACCCTTTACTCCCATAAACACCTACTACGTAGGCTTATTATGGCAAGTACCTGTCAGAAAACAACTACTTCCCTGGCTAAGACCACGACGGGTATTGAATTAAACGCACTTGCAATTGCGTCCTCTGATGCTTTGAGGAACGTTGCACAAGTAGCTGTTAGATTTAATTCAATACCCGTCGTGGTCTTAGCCAGGGGAGTAGTTGTTTTCTGACAGGTACTTGCCATAATAAGCCTACGTAGTAGGTGTTTATGGGAGTAAAGGGTTCATCATCGGTCGGTAACGACTGTTCATTAGAAAACTGTCTTTGTCAAAAGAGACATTACCCTTTCTACTTTGTCAGTTCCGCTTATTGACAATTCATGGTATATTCGGAATTTGAAAAAAAAAAATGAAGTATTGCCTTTACCAAGGCATAACTATGGTTTGATAAAGGCTCTTCTTCAACGAAATGATTTCCAAAACTTTTAAGCAAGTCCTTTGGTATATCATTAATTGTCCTTCTGTTAGAATTTTAACATTATCAATATTATTGGAAAATAAATTCAATTTTCCTGTCATAAGCTTCAATGTTTTTTCCCCTGCTTACAGATATTTATAACAAACATTGAAGCATTCACCATTTTGCCATAGGCTTTTCTTATCTGTAATTTTGAATGAGTTTCTTTGTCCTCCAATATTATATTTGACGGATACGTTTGATTGCATGATTTGTATCGTGCATTTGACGCCACTGGAACCTCGCCTGTGGAATGTTTGTTTACTATCATTTGTTTTGAAAACAAAGCAGTATTTCGACATTGTGTCTCACTAAACCACTGCACTATTTTGAAAAATATTCCAAATGTAACTTTAAGTGTTTAAGCAGGACAAAAACCACAAACACACAGGAATATTTTAACAACACTTCATCAACACAAAACACTTGCACTTGCGTTCTCTGATGCTTTGAGGAACGTTGCACAAGTATCTGTTCGATTTAATTCAATCCCCGTCGTGGTATTAGCCAGGAGAGTAGTTGTTTTCTGACAGGTACTTGCCATATGAATGAACTGGTCCAAAATTTAGGAAGGATAATACTCAACAGAATGAACAATTCATTTATAGATGTTGGAGAAGGTTTCATAACTCATAGTGCCAGTTGCATAAAGAATTTAACAGACAAATAAATATTTGATTTGATGATTACTATGGCAACGCATGTCTAAGCTCACCAGTTATGTTACCTACGTTAACAGAAGGCTTTATGCAACTGGTCCATATTTATTCAAATATTCGTATTGATTCGTTGAAACTTGATCTACACAGCATAAACCCCCAGACACCAAACTTGAAATATAGTCAAGGAACTTGTTAAATCTCTCGAAATAATTACTTTAGACCATAAATAATGCTTTATTTTTGATAGCTGAAAACTCCTAGAATCCAACTAAGGAAAGAATATCACAAAACTAATCCGCTATCTTGAATCCCCAAATTTTGATAAAAAGTTATTTGCTGCCAACCCCCGGCTTTTTATTGACCCTAGGAATTTTAAGACAAAACCGTGACATAACTTGTTGCAGCTCACAGGTACTGCATTTGCATAAGTAATTTTGACCCCCTTAAAAAAGCACGGCACTGTGCGAGAGGTGTGTTTTGGTTCGAATGTCAAAAACCCGAAACAATACAGTTTCCGCAAGAATTATCTTCGGTTCAGTGAATATGATGTTTACGTAGCATCGGGCCGATCTATGTTTACTTATTGATCTGAGGTATACCCCAAAAATGGAATGTTCGAATACCACCAGCAATAATTATCGACCATAAAACAACGAGCAGATATTTAGCATGCAAAAACAATTATCGATCGGAATAATTGACTTAAATCCTAATTATTCATTTACTTGATTAAATCCTAACCTCGATAATAATTAATAATTCACTGTTTACATGTTTTCTTAGTGATATAACGAAATGGCAAGTTTTGATGAAATTGCAATGATCGCTTTTGCAGAAGTAGTAGACAAGGCTGCGGATGCTGTAGCAAGACATCGAAAACCCTTCTACATTCGCATAAATGCATTAAAAATTGCAGATGACAATTTGTTAGAATGTTTCATTTATCAAAAGAATTAGTACGTGAGGTAATTCAACTAGTGTCTTCTATATAGAGGATGGAAGTAGAGAGTCAGCTATAAATATTGAGACAATAGTAAGTTACCTTCAGTCTAAATAGGTAGGTACATGATTTATGATAAAACATGCTTATTGAAGTTTTTAGTAAGTCTTCGATTCCTCGCAAGTGACAGCTATCAGCTAGACTCAGCTTCCAATATACACTTAGCATTCAGTCATGTTTCAAGGTACCTTGATAAAGTAATTCATGCTAACAGTTGTCATCATGATGTGTCACGTCAAGTGATTTTAAATATATTTCAGGTATTGGTTGAATTCGTAAACCAAGCTAAAACTTCCCTTACACCCTTCGAAACCAACCAACTCTTCGGTTCGGAAATACCTTACTGAACAAGAAGGTTATCGCATGTGAAGTTTTCATAATGCAAACATCACATTCAAAATTTATGGCACAAACTCAAACATAGGGTCCCAGGCTGTTCTGCTTCTGGTTCAGCTGTACTTACTGATGTTTTTCTAGAGCCCCAACTTCAGATCCCATTCCAACACCATAGTAACACAGGGCACCAAGCCCCAGAACTGATCCTCCGGCCAAAGCCCCTTTTCCAATATTGAAAGCTGAAATAACTCTAGATTAGATTGTGACTTATTATAGGAACATCTGATTCATCTATACCTGTGTCTCCTGCTGGAGCCATAACCTTCTCTTTGAGCGAGGCAGATTTTCTACGAGCTGTCCTGGCCAGTGCATCTCGACCGTCATCAGCAAGAGTTCGATAAACATTCTTCACTTGCGTATATTTCAAAAAGGTTGATTTCTGCAAAGCAGAAGCTCCAGGAGCTCGGCACAATCTTGAAGCTAGCATCAAAGCCATTTCCAGCTGAAAACTGCAAATATGTCCAACAAAAATACTAAGAAAGGCTGTAAGGATAACTTGTGCAATATTTTGAAAGGTTTTCCTTTAAAAATCAAAAAACCTTGATGTTTACTCACACTTTAAATTTAATTTAATGGATAATTATGACAGTTCTGACTGACATGATACATTAGATAAAGCAAACAGGAAACATCAAAAAATATCAAATAATATAAAACATAATTAACATACTGAATACAACTTGCTGGGGTTTAAAATAGCACAACTCACAACAATTCAAATTTTTTTCTAGAACCTTCTAAGGTGCGTTTCAATATTACGTCCGACGTGCGTCCGACGTCTAACTTTTCTTACGAAGCGTTTCGATATTAGAACGTCCTGTCCGAAAACTTCATTCCATCGTTTCAAAATTCTTGAGTGGAACGTCCGACGGTCAACTATTTACACCACGATTTAGGAGAGCGTTTCAAAATTCAATCCGAAAGATATCGCCCTACGAAACAACTATGACGTCATACATCGTCCGTTACCGGACGTCAGACGTTAAATTGAAACGCACCTCTAAGGTGCGTTTCAATATTACGTCCGACGTGCGTCCGACGTTTAACTTTTCTTATGAAGCGTTTCGATATTAGAACGTCTTGTCCGAAAACTTCAATCCATCGTTTCAAAATTCTTGAGTGGAACGTCCGACTGTCAACCATTTACCCCACGATTTAGGAGAGCGTTTCAAAATTCAATCTGACAGATATCGCCCGACGAAACAACTATGACGTCATACATCGTCCGTTACCGGACGACAGACGTTAAATTGAAACGCACCTCTAAGGTGCGTTTCAATATTACGTCCGACGTCTAACTTTTTTTACGAAGCGTTTCGATATTGGAACGTCCTGTCCGAAAACTTCATTCCATCGTTTCAAAATTCTTGAGTGGAACGTCCGACCGTCAACTATTTACACCACGATTTAGGAGAGCGTTTCAAAATTCAATCCGAAAGATATCGCCCTACGAAACAACTATGACGTCATACATCGTCCGTTACCGGACGTCAGACGTTAAATTGAAACGCACCTCTAGTGTTCTACTTCAGGAGAGTTTTTGATTGCCGACCGGCTCAGATCATAGCGTTTTTAGTTGTCAACCGCACTCTCCAAATGAAACCGTTTTTCATTATCGACCATGACCGACCGGTCCAAGACCATTTCGCCCGGGAATTTTTAGTGGGCGAAGCGGTCGGTGTGTTGTTTGATGTTTTGAAATAACCTCTAAAATGAGGAGCAACTGACCAGTAAAAGTGTTAATACCAAAGAAAAGGGAAAAAATATGTAAAATGAGTGAATGTGTAACCACAGAACACCTAACCTCACCTAACCTACACAGAAGCGACACTCAAAGGCGGCACTTTGATCTTTTGGGGTCAAATTTTCGAGACCTTAGGTGCGTTTCAATTTAACGTCTGACGTCCGGTAACGGACGATGTATGACGTCATAGTTGTTTCGTAGGGCGATATCTTTCGGATTGAATTTTGAAACGCTCTCCTAATTCGTGGTGTAAATAGTTGACGGTCGGACGTTCCACTCAAGAATTTTGAAACGATGGAATGAAGTTTTCGGACAGGACGTTCTAATATCGAAACGCTTCGTAAAAAAAGTTCGACGTCGGACGCACGTCGGACGTAATATTGAAACGCACCTCTTGATTTAAAACTTGGCTTGTATAATGTCATTTCTGGGCGGTAAATTCAAACTGTCGGTTTGCAAACATTTCAAGTGAATTCGCGGGCTCGCGCAATTTTATAGTTCTCATATGATAGATTGATAATTTGACAATCTGAATGTCACCGTACAGGTACAGTACATTATGGAAATCATCAAAATATTATTCAGTACGATATATCTAAGAGCTAATAGAGACTAGGAAACAAAGATAAGGATAAAAATTAAAGTTATAATAAAACTTGATTGTAAAATTGTTGAACATGGATTATATGTGTAGGGGGTACTTGCTTTTATGCCTCCCGAACACAAAATGCTGGGGTTTCAGTTAAATTTGAAGATACGTTTCTAGGATGGTCCAAATAATTTCTAGCCTAAATTTCTCCTACCAAATTGTTCTAAATGCTTCCTTATAATATTATATTGATAAGTAATTTACTTTCACATGTTTCCAACATATATAAACGGAGAACTTATATAAATGCCAAAATTGTTTCATGTCATGGGGTAACTCTTTTTTGTGCGTTTATAAAAAGTATGTGAAGTAGATGTGAAAAATACCAAATTACATTTTCCTTTGGAAAGAGTGGATAATACCCCGAAGCAGGTAGTGTGCCTTTTCAATTTTCAAATAGTTTTTCTATTACTCGTTTCGTCTGATATTAATAAATTTTTCTGATTGTTGGCATGCCATGATTATTATCATTGTAAACAATAAACACCAGAACAAAGCTTGAGACAATCTCAAACATTTATGTTACTTTCAATTTGTACACAACAGAAATAGAATTGAATTTCTGTCACAACAGTAGCAAGTTAATGCACTAGTTAAAAAAAAAACATTAATAAAATATGTATATACTTTATTCATTTTATAAAAATAGTTCAAAATACAAATGCATTACAAAAAATGTAAAAACTATTGACGAATAAAAATGTAATTTTTATATATAGAATGAAAATATTCAACTGTAAAATGTTACAGGTGTGTTATGTCGATCCTCAAACATCCAAGCATGGAAGTTATAAACAATATAGTGTAAAAATTGTAAAAATCACAAATGATTTAATATTATAATTTTTCGATTAGGTTTCTTTAATTTCGAACCAATAGCGATTCTTTTCCTAAATTCTCTATTTGCATATTTAAGGGAATAGAATATCCTCATCCTGATAAACAAAGTAACAACATATTTCTTTGGAAAATTTGGACACTCGTGCTGGAAATCAACATTTATCATTTTTTCAAAATAAATATGGGATATCCTATTCCCCTTACAAACTTCATCAAACATAGAGATAAAAATATTTTCCAAATGATATATATATTGAATGAACTTTTCATTAGGTGTCCTAAGACCTCCATATAAACTTTTATCATTATCATAGGCCTTAAAATGAGTTAACAACTTTGCAATATCAAAATCTTCAGAGTCTTTGGAAAATTTTACACACACCTGACAGCTATGTACATTCAATGCTTTCTTTATTATATAACCACAAACATAGGTGAATGCATTTTGCATTGGCAACTCTTCATTTTTATAGTTATAGTCACCTACTGTAAGAGCACTTTCAGTTGACTGTGCTAAATTATCTACAATGTCAGTCTTGATATTAAATTGTTTCAAATTAGTGAGCAGGACATCGAAATCTTCAATACAATTTGTGTTACCACTATTGAAGTAACTTTGGCAGAAAAGTTTTTTGAAAGCTCGAACAAATTGAATTGGTGTTGGATTAACACAGTTGCCGCCTTGCTGACGAATACTTCCAAAAAAAATTTCCACAGAATCTTGGTTCACTCGCCTGGTTTTTAAATATTTAAAACCGTCAGCTTTTAGTATTTTCCAGAGTTGCTTCACACCATTGATTGTTGTCAACCAGCAAGTTATGAATTTAACATTCAAAGTTATTTCCTTCCCTTTCTGATTGAATACTTTCAATTTTTTCAAGAACGAGATCATGTTATCTAAAAATTCATTTTCGAACTTTTCACCTTCAAATACATTTTTAAATACATTTGGAGATTTCGTCACAGATGAATTCAATATATCAAACAAATTGTTGAATTTTTCAATGAATTCAGCAGTATATATTGCATTGGGAGGAAGTCCACCTAGACTCACATAAGTATTCATGCCACTAGCAACTGTATTACTGATTACTTGAGTGGCTAATTTAACTTTCATCTTCTCGAAGTTTGTAGGACTAATATGCGAGTCGGTGAGTTTAGGTGCACATCTATAGAACAATTTTTTGTCTTGTTCATAAAAAGACTTTATATGTGTCCAAGAAGTTCTGTTTCCATCAAAATCGAGAACATTTTTCAAGAGATTATTTCGAGTTGCTTTGAGTATATGAGGTGTATCAAATAAATATAAATGCTCTTTATCTCCTACCATGAAAACTGGATTATCTGGTGTAACCCCAAGTTGTTTTGACAATTTTACAAAATTTGAACCCATATCACTTACAAATGCATCAATTATGAATCCTATATTCATTAACTTTAGTATGCATTCCTCTATAATTGATTTCAACTCTTCTGCTTTGAGAGTTTCATTAACAAGAAAATATGCTAAAGGCTGCTTCCAATTCGAATAGAGTCCTCGTATCATAATAACAGTAGCATGATTTGCTGATATGAACTCTTTCCTACCATTTCCATAGTCTTGTAGCCCAATGATCTCATCATTTTCTGTGTGATAAAATAAATTGGATTTCAATGACATTTCATCAACACACAAAAAACAATGTTTGTCCTGGTCCAACATGGTACTGATTTTTTTTTCCAATGTTTTGAAAAGTGATTCATTTTGTAAGCCTGGCTTACAGACAACTTTCTGTGTGATCCGTTCTAATGAACGTTTACTTGGTAAGTGTAGAATTTTTTTCAAAAAATTGTATGCTCTTGGCCCCAGGAAATAAAGTGTCAAGGCAAACTGTTTATATTCTGTCGTATATCTTCTTCCCTTTGCCTTCCTTGACTCCAGCCTGGCCTGTATTTTCACAATATCTGCAAGATTTTGAGATAAAAATTGGTCACAAATTTTGTCAAAATCGTCAAGGGAGAACTTTTTTTCTGTTTTCAAGACTTTTCTCGCAGCACTTTTTTTCTTGATTTTCTTCAATGTCTCTCTTAGTTTCTGCTTCCGTGGAGTATGTGAACTCAAAGAAGCTGGAGTTTGAGTCATTGCAGAAGGGGATAACAAGCTGCTAGGAGTTTCCTCTAAATCATCTACCTTTATAAGTAGATTTCCTGCAAAAAAAATCCCATGAATTCTAATTTGTTATTATTTTTAGTGTGCAAAGTTACATAGAGAAATTATTTTTTTAAATTTGTTACTCTGATTGTTTAAATAATTGTTATTAACGAATGCATTGTTTATAATATATTTGAATTTTTGTTTTTGGAATTTTGATCAGTAATAAATATTATGATCTATAAAAAAAAATTATTGCTTAAAAACGCATTTGTTGATAAACTATTTCTTTTGCTACCAAATATTAATATTAAGGAACCATTTTTTTTATCCTAATTTCCATTGCGCTTTGATATTCTAAAAAAAAATATTTATTCATATTTTCTTTGTTTATTCAATAAACAATTTGTTATAAACAAACGAATTTTTACGAAACCATTTTTTTTAATACTAAAAAAACAAAAATGTGACATTTGTTGTGTAAAAAGAAATGGTTATATTTTCTACATAATTTTAAATATTTCTCTATTTTTACATTTGGCGTTTCCTCGTAGCTCTCAATCATTGTTATTGAAATAACTCATAAACAAATGGAGATAAAACAAAAACACTTCAGGTCTTTTTAGTACAGCTGTCATTTATCAAATTTTTTAGCAATTGTTTATAAAAATACCCCCAAAATCCCTAAAAGTCAGAGAACATTTCAAACTGAAATATGAGTGTCCTAAAGCAATTGAAATTCAATCGGTAATTCTTACAATTTACAATCAAAACTCACTGAACTAAAAATCAGTTGATTTCAAATGTAGCAAAAATAATACCTGGTGATTCATTCACTTAATTCAACTCAAGCGCTATTTTCTTATAAAAATGATCCAGGACTCTTTCATATTTTAATCTTACCTGACATATTTGAGCAGGATGATTCTTCCATCGCAAGAGTTCCACAACTTACAAATAGTTGTCTCGATGTGGTAGGAACATCCAAAACCGAAGTTGATGGTATTATTTGTAAATCTGAAAATCAGAAAAAAATTATTGATTAATAGGTAAATAAAGCAGTTGCTATTTTCGTCAGAGTAATAAAAACGTTGTCTCATATTCGGTGCCACCAGTTCAATATTTATGATCAATTTTGTTAATAAAGGGAATATTTGTGTTTGAACACGTTAGGGTGTCATTTCAAGTGCATATCAATCTTTAACCTCAAGTATTCGACAAACCTTGCAGTTCCTATCTCTATCAAAGTACCCTTAACGTCAATCAACAATATTCGGAAGGTCAGTTATAAAGACATGTACCTTGCAAATGGCATAAGAAACCTTTTATATGAGTTGACAGAGCCAGTCATTTATTGAAATTCAATATTACTGGTAATTCTGACAATTTCTATGAATAAAAAATCACTGAACAAATATCAGTTGATTTTAAAAGTAGCATAAATAATATAATACCCTTTGATATTTTAATCTTACCTGACATATTTGAGTGGGATGATTCTTCCATCGTATGAGCTCCACAACTTACAGATACTTGTTCCGATGTAGAAGGATCATTTGAAAACAAAGTTGATGGAATTATTCGTATATCTGAAAATCAGAAAGAAATTTTTGATTATTAGGTAAGCAAAGCAGTTGCTTTTTTCGTCTGAGTTATAAAACCGTTGTCTCCTATTTGGTGCTCCCCAGTTGAATATTGATGATCAATTTTCATACTCTTATTAACAATTTTATTCTTTGTGTTTGAACAGTTGTTTTCAGTTCAAGTGACGATTTTTCGACAAACTTTGCAGTTCCTATCTCCATTTAAGTCCCCTTATGGCAATCAACAACGTTTGGAAGGTCAGTAATGAAGACACGTAAACTGTGAATGACTTAAAAAACCTACTATATGAGATAAAAGCATGAACCATTATGACAGATTAACTAGATCGGTTTTCTAATTTTTTGAACAGAAAACAAAAAGTAAATAAACACCTTATGTGAAAGATATTCGAATGAATAAGAAAAAGAATGGGCCAGCACAGTGCTTCACAAGAAGTGTAGATTCACGAAAAGACGGATCTATGATGGCTTGGTTTTAGACACGGCCATCAAGAATACTCAACACATTCATTATATTCTTACCTGATAAAATATTAATATTCACACGCTTAACCGGTTCTTCTTTGAGAATATTATCACCATCAGTTTTTCGTTTCGAGTCGTGGGGAAAAATTGTTGGAACTGCTTGAGGAATCAAGAATTTCTTCAATTTTGATTTATTTGAGAACATGTTGCTCTCAAAATGAAGTTCACAGAGACGATAATGACCATACAATGCTTCTGGTGATTTGTCCCACAAATCTTCTCGATTGCATGCTGTCAACCAATTTTTGGCTCTGAAAAATTCATTGTGTCAGTATTCAGTTGATTTATGTAATTTAAAATACATTTAAGAGTGCGACAATAACTTTGAGCTATTTCGTACAAACAATAGTAACAATACCTTTCAACATCTCTTGGAAATCTGAAAAGAGACGTCGTCCTATTCCTAGACTTTGAGATGCATCCTCGAAAAGCACAAACACTTCCACCTTGGTAGCTAGCCATCTTTGTAACCACAAATGTTTTTATTAACACGATAAATGTTAACACAACACACAAGCAAGTTATAAAAACCAAGTCTCGAAAAAACAGTTGGAATTAATAAAACAAGATACAAAGCACTTTGTCCACAAATACCAACTATCAATGACAACAATCCAAATACCAACGCCTAGAATTTGAGGTTGACAAGAAACAAGCCAAACTTCGCGCATGTGCAAAGAAATTTTGTTTTGGAGGGAAGCTTGAATGTCGCTTCTGTGTAGGTTAGGTCACAGATTACATACAACCCTTGTATGTAATCTGTGGTTAGGTGTTCTGTGGTGTAACTCTAGAATATAATGGAGAGTCTTTTGACGTTCAAGTAGACTATGACACTTATTTGGAAATTATCAGTAGTAAGTATAGCCGAGTGATGATGAATTTTTGCTTTTTGAGGAACATTTTTCTTAAACAAACCATTTCATGATTGAATAAAACCGTATATATTGCCACAAAAAATCATAACAATAATTCTGAACTTTTCAATTGCAGGTGAAGACAATTTCCGTAAGTATTCTCAAATGGTTTATAACCTACGCACTTCCACTGAAGAAACAGAAAGTTTTCCTGCAGAAACCGAAGATCCACCATCAACATCACATGATAATGGTGAAACTGAAAATGAGAGAATGTGGCATGGAAATAAAACCAAACTTCTGTTAGAACTACGTTTCTCCGCTAATGACAAATTTATGAATCCAAAATGCACTAAAAAGAAGTTGTGGGATGAAATTGCCTTAAAAATGAACGGACATGGATACCAAGTAACAGGAAGTAACTGCTCAGATAAATTCAGATCCTTGTTGAAAACCTACCGTGCCATCAAAGATAAAACAAATAAAACAGGAGAAAGTTCAGTAACCTGGGAATTTTATAATATGATGAATGTGTTGGGAACTAAATCTAATACTCAGACGATAAACTATTGGGAAGTATGTTTGAGGAACAAGGATCTGCAAGTAGTGAAAATAGCAGTTCACTCCATGAAGAAATGCAGGTGATCTCTGAAAATATGAGTGACAGTACTAAACACACAAAAGCCAAAAGGAAAGCCTGAAATGACAATGAAGAGGTACTTATTTGAAAAGAACAAAAAGGAAAAGCGAGATGAAGAAGAAGCCAAAAAAAGATGGGAGGAGAAAAAAGAAATAGAAAATAAAAAAGCTGATGCCCTAATGAAAAAAGCAGAAGCATTATTACTAAAATCTCAAAATAAGTAATGTATTTTTGTATTGACCTAGAGAATAAGAAATTTAATTTTTATTTGTTCTTTCTGATATACATATTCCCTGGTTAATGTACAGTTAACAGGAATTCGTGATTAATTTATTTGTAGTTTTTTTATTAAAAAAATAAATTGATTTCTTGAAATGTATTTTTCTTTGATTACATGATTGCCTCTCATAACATTTATTTTCATGAACAATAGTTAATAAGCAGACCATAGCATCTGATGATTGAAGAGCATAACCTAGTTGCATGACAAATTCATTATATCATTCCTTCTTCGTTCTGCTTCTGGATTCCTTTCATGAATATCCACCCCAACATCATCTGCATCAAGTTCGTCATCATCTGAATTTTCATAGTCAAACCCTTCAAAGAAATATTATAATAATATAGTATTTAGCGTTTTCAAGCTTTGTTATATGCAAATATTTCAATCTTCTGAATTTCCCCTTTAATCTCCCAATAGCCTGTTCAATAACTACTCTTGTTGAACTTAATTTTTTATTGAATATTTTTTGCCTTTGGATTAGATGACCATTGTCTTTGAAGCCCACCATAACAGCATTTGATAGAGGATAGGCTGTATCTGCCAATAAATAACAACCATGTGGAATCATTTCTGGATGTATTTCAATCTCCCGTTTGATAGGTGAATTTCTCCATACTCTTGCATCGTGGCATGATCCTGGCCATCCTAGAAAAACATCTATGAACTCATAGTTGGAGTTACAAATTAATTGGGCTTGCAATGCATGCACACCCTTTCTAGTGTAATATGCATCATCATTTTTTGGTTGGGGAATGATTATATGAGTACCATCAAGACAGCCCAGTACATTTGGAAATCCATTTTCTCCTCTAAGGTTATTAAATTCCTGAATACATTTAACAGCTGCCTCTTGTAGGGGCCATTTAATCCATATATGTCTTTTCCTATAAATCAATTTGCATGTTCTCAAGACAATGGAGTGGCAATGACCTTTGCTGAACCCAAATCTATCACCTATAGACCTATAGGACTCCTGGTTAGCTATCAACCAAACTGTGGTCAACAATGCCTTCAATATTGGTACTGGATCAGTTCCTTTCACAATGACATAAGGAGTTTTAATTTCATGCACCAATTCCTACAATATAAAATGATTAGTATATTGTAAATTCACCATGTGTTAAAAAGGTACCTCTATGGAACTTCGACAAAGTCTGAAATGAGACTTGAACATGTCATCAGTGTATGCAACTATGGTGCTGAAGTAATCAATTACTTTACATCTCTTATACCGATCTTTTAACAAAAATAAAAAATCATCGTCTTCATCACCAGACGATTCACTTGAAGAATTTAATAATTCCGATATGGAGTTCACAATAATAATTCCTTCTATCAAATCCATTATCCAAATCAAATAAATAAAACCTGTCGCGGCTGTCACTGAAAATTGTGCGTTTTCAAAGACGTAGGCGTTTTTCTCTACACTGCGACCGGTCGAAACCATCATAGAATCGTTCACGTGACATGAGTGACCGGCTGAAGAGACCGGTCGGTAATCAAAAACTCTCCCTATGTGTTCGTAACTTCTAGTTTTCTGGTTTCTAGGCTTCTAGCCAAGGAGACTAAAATTTAACAAGGAGGGTTTAATAAGCTCCAGCCAATCAGAAACTTGTAGCATCAACGCGTCATAGTGACGTACTTGGATATGAGTACAGAGTCGAACTCGAACCAAGCAACAAAACTGTCAGCAGTAACTCTCATATACCAAGAGCTAGTCCGTCACTGTCTATAAAGAACGGCGGCCATGACACGTCACAAAAGTTCTTTCATCTCTTTCTACTAGTGTCCCCATTTGTCTTATGGGGATTAAACTCTCCTTGTTAAATTTTAGTCTCCTTGGTTTCTAGTAGGGTTCCTTATCATGGTTTCTAGCCGAGCCGCTTTCCAATTGACGCAATGGGTAGCTCCGAGTAGCTCGGAGGGTAAGCATATAAATCATAATATATTTATATATAATATATTATATCTATGAGGGTAGGGGAGCTCCTGAAGTGATCTCACAGACCACGAAAGAACATGTTCCTATTAAATGATCCACAGAACTCATAAAAATATATCTTATTATTATGAGTTCTGTGAAATGATCTGATCCTGAAGTGATATTAAGGGGTAGTTCAGGGGTAACATAACAAGCTCTCCGCCTCTGAGGGAGCTTATTACCCCTGAACTACCCCTGAGAAGACGACAATGAAGTGCACGGCATGGCACGCTCAGTGATTGGTCACTGTAATGACGGTAAGTTTAAATGACCGACTAGAAGAAGGCAAACTGAGTTGAAAATGCGCGAAATACTAGCCAACCTAACCTAACCTGACTAACCTCACGACGACTATTCATCCGAAATTGTTAATAGGTTGGGGCGCTTATGCCGTGCATTTTATTGTATAGGCAAGGGGATCAGTTCGACTGACAGAAATTAATAGGATCATGTTCTTTCGTGGTCTGTGAGATCACTTCAGGAGCTTTCTGGAGCTACTCGGTGCTATCAAGCGGCTCTGGGTTTCTAGTTACATTCTGTAGTGTATGGCCCCGTATACTGATTACTAATAAAGAATTGGTGGTCGATTACATAAGCGATAGCTATCATCGATGACTAGGGAGAGAGTAGATGCGAGACGTTTGTGGAGTCGAGACTAAAGTGTGCAGTTAAATAAAGTGTTTTATTTCTATTTCCCAACGAGCAAATAGTGAACATTCCAAAGCCTGTTCGTTTGTCATGCTCACATTGATCTAATCTGAGTGAGCTTGTTACACCTGAACTACCCCTGAGATCAGTTCAACTTACAGGAATACATGTTATTTATGCTGAGTCAAGTCACTCGTCTGACCAATATGGTTAGACCCAGAGCGGTCATTTGGTTGACTTGACGACCATGAAACTGTTTGAAAGTACAGTTATAAAAGGGTTATGTGTACTATGTCCACTGGGTAATAATTACAATAATCAATTATTTTCAAAGGATTAAAGGATATAATTACCACACTATACCACATAACTCTTTGAGTTATGTGTGCTATACGCGTTCGTGTGTAACGTTAGTACCTATATGCTTTGATATAATTTCAATTATTGGAGTGTTTGCTCAATGTAGTTGTAGTTATTCGAGATTTGAGTACCTATCTAATGGCAGTTCCTAATCTTGGTGGCAATCTAATGACAAAAATACCATTATGTATGCACTAGAAGATGGATGATCTTGTTATTATTAAGACATTGAAGGGATTACAATCGATATTCCTGTTCTACTAACACCTTTCTATATGAAGTTGGTAATTTTAATAGTTCGACAGAAATAATCAAGAAAATGGGATTATTAATAATTATATCGTTCCAGCTGAGAAACCGGTAAAAGTTATTTCTAGACTGCTGAAGTTACTGTACTGATCTAATGATTCTAATGGATAATGAATATACCTATACCTACTTTCAGTTCATACTGTTAACAAACCTTAATTAGCTGTTTCAATTTCATAATTACGATGAGTAAACGACAAATAAATTGCCCTTTTAGTTTCACTCTGTCTAAATTTTATTGAAATTATCGTCTGCCATAATATAATTCATATTTTTTTAGGTCATAATTTTGAGAAACTATCATTTCTTCCTACTTTACCTGACCGTAACCACTCCGTAAACGTAGAGGGAAGGTTTGATATGTGACCAATATTTTCAATCATTTGATCGGTCCGACTCATCGTCATACTTCATACCACAGAACTCATAATAAAGATATATTATTATGAGTTCTGTGCTTCATACCGAACGCGCGTGCCTTGTCCGACCGGTGACTTGACGCAACATGTTCTTTCGTGGTCTGTGAGATCACTTCAGGAGCTCATCAGTGTTATTCGGAGCTACCCGCGGGTCAATTGGAATTTGGTAAGCGGCTCACATTTGAGCAATAATTGGTCGTTAGTTTGTTCTGAGCAACCGCTCAAAGACTGTTCGTTTGTCAGGAGCAAGTTGCTACAGATCATGTAAAGCAGGCTTTATCTGTTCTCCCAATTTTCAGAGAGGCGGGTGGTGGCTTTACCAAACTTTTAAAAAATAATCAAGTTTTGTTTTGCGTAGTGTTTGTCTGAGTTTGAGCAATAAATAAATACTCATATTGGATCATAAAAATCAAACCAGTTACGTCACAATTGGGTGATTTAGGCATGCTGAGCCGTAGTTTATAGATATATGCGCTGAGCATGTCAAACGAACAGGGGTGCGTTCACAATTGTCAACCCGAACATTTCGTCTCACTTTGGTTTTAATGTAAAACGGATTCGCCCGGTAAAAGATCTTCGTTCACGATCGAGTTGTCAACCAAATACTTGGCCTCGTTTGTTTACGTGTGATCTGCGTACAAAGAGAGTAAACTAACAGGAGAGTTTGATAAGCTCTAGCCAATCAGAATCTTGTGGCATCGACGCGTCATAATGGCGTACTTGAACATGAGTACAGAGTCGAACTCGAACCTAGAAACAAAACTGTCACATGTAACTCTCATATACCAAGAGTGCGGAGTGCGCTAGTCCGTCACTGTCTATGGAGAATGGCGCCCATGACATGTCCAACTTTTTTAGGTATGTGGTCCAATTACGTCACATCAATTGTTCTTTCATCTCTTTCTATTAGTGCCCCCATTGTCACATGGGGATTAAACTCTCCTAGTAAAATAAAAAATAACGTTTAGTCTCCTTGAACATCGTAACCACAGAACTCATAATAATATATCTGTCGTAAGATATATTATTATGAGTTCTGTGATCGTAACCAAATGAATTTCTTTTTGTTTACCAGTTGTTCACCAACAAAATTATTATATAAAAATATGAATTGTGGACAGCAAAAAAAATACGAGAAGATGCTGGCCTTATGAAAATGTTGATATTTTTACTGACAAAGAAATTCAGCAAGACTTTAGAATAAGTCAAGAAGATTACCATTGACTTTCAGCAAAAATCGGATAGTCTCAAAAACTTTTCTTGTTTATCCCGACACTGTTACTTCAAAAAAGCAATTGTTATCAACAATTTGGGCCTTGCTATACCTGATACCTATAAAGGTATATAAGTGAAAATAGAGTATATTTCGTTTTAATTTCGAGAGTTCCAACCTTTGACAGCTGTTTCGTGGTCACCCACTCATCAGAAAGGATTTATGGAGCACTCGAAATCAAAACGAATCCACTCAAGAATTAGTACCGTGAAGGCAAGGTATATATGAATATCTTTTCTTTACGACTATTTGTATTCTACGTTCATTACATATTGATTTTTAATTGAAGAATAAAGATGATTCCAGCACACCATGGATCCTAACTCATTATTCAACGGCACTCGGCCAATCACAGGTTCAGAATTTTCAGAATCCTCGGGAACTGAGAGGTTCAGCAAACAAATTTCTCAAGAAGGCTTTGCTTGATTGAACTTTTGTCACAGCTTGGCATCCGCGAATGTCAACTTTACTATTTTCTTATTTTTAACTTTGACCTGTGTGACAAGTACCTAATATAAAAATGAATAGAGCGGATTGGGAAAGCAGTGATAGTGAGGAAGATGAAATCTATCTTGCATCAAAGGTGTGTTAAACAATTTTTAATTGAACGTTCCACCCTCTCTCAGTCCTTGGTCAGAGTTTCTCTAGTAGGTATTTCATTCACAAATTTTCGAGTGCCTGTTATAGCTCAGTTGGTAGAAGCGTGTACATGAAGTAAATGTATTAAAACGAAGGTAGTTATAAAGGCGTGAGTTCGAATCCCACTCTATGTAGTTTTTTTTAAATTACTTTTAATTAAGTCATTTATTCATTCATGAATGAACACCGATTATTCATGTAGAATTGTTATTCTACCTTATGTTAATTCATAATATATACTTATTTAAATAAATAATATTTAGATTTCATTAAAACTCTGACTATCGTATAGTCGTAGATAAAGTATAGTCTTCTAACTCGCGTATAATAGCTATCATTATACGCTCGTTGAAGAATATATACTATTTATAATAAGTAGGAATTAAGGTAACTGAATTCTAATGAAGTATGAACATTGTGTTGTTCGTAGAAAATAAATTAAGAAGGTTTATATCACCAAAGTTTACACATGTTGCGGTTCTTCTTCTTTCTTTCTTAATTTTTGTCGGCGCTATCTGGACATGCCACGCTGCGAGAATTCCGTTTCCATCCGGCCTCTAACCGGCGTAGACAGCGCAGCTGTATCGGGGGGACGCATTTGTCTTGCTCGATGCCATACTGCATCCCATATTAATTTACACTTTTGAATTTTTAACAAACACTATAATTTTGGGTCGATGCACGTCCTCAGACGGCGGACATTACACACATCAACCTGACTTCCAACACCAAGGCCGCCGTCTGACCTCAACCACTGCCGGAAGTCGAATTAATGACATGTTGCGGTTGTTACTGTTTCATTGTGTTTTGACAATTTGGTTTGCACACAATGCGCAGCCGCGACAAATCTGCACCAAGTATTTTGTGGATTAAAAAGTTAATCGCACGGCGAATTTTTACCAGAATCGTGAACGAAGACAAATTTTAAGCGACGACATTTGTGAACAGCTGGACGACTATCGGGCGTCGTCGTGCGATTGCCCGACGATAATTGTAAACGCACCCCAAGGTAGAGGGATCACGAGACTCGACTCAATCAAATCGACTTATCTCGTTATCGTGTCTATGAAGTTGTTCACGAACGTTGATTGAATATGGAATCGAGTTACTCGATTGTGCGTAACTCTCTAGTTAGGATAGCATATATTCCATATTAGATCGCCGTTCGTGAACAACTTCATAGACAAGATAATAGACCGGCCGGTAACGACATATTTCTTGAAACGTTTTTTTAACGTATGCTTTTTTAAAATTATGATTATTATAGGATTATAAATGTTCTCACCAAATATCTAAGACTGCTCGCATGCAGCGGCGGCACCAACCAATTTTGAATTTGCAAAAAAAATTTATATCTTTGAACGATTTTTTTATGTATGGAAAGTGGTTTTTCCGACAGTTTGAACTGAAAAACCCACGAAAATTAAAAAGCATACTCTTCTCTCGTGTAGAAGGCCCCGAAATTGTCGACTGAACATGTAAAAAAAAGGTGGTATCTCAAAACGATTTTTTAACGTATGCTTTTTCACAGGAAGACTTTTGGTGTTACATGGATCACGAATTTCAAAAAGCATACAATCGCGGCGTGCACATGAGTTGCAATTGTTTTGTTAATATGCAAAATTTTTTGTAATAACTCGGAACGATTATTTAACACTTAAAACCGGGTTGAATAAAGTTCATATGGCCCATTGACAGTATATTCATTTGCATACTGTTCTGGCGTGTAGAACTATTCAAAAGACAATTGAAAAGTTTCAAAAATTTCGGCTATCTTTGAACAATTATTTAACGTATGCTTTTTCACAGGCTCATTTTTGGTGTTATATAGATCACGAAAATTGAAAAGCATACTCTGCTCTCGTGTAGAAGGCTTCGAAATTAACAACTGAACATGTAAAAAAAAGGTGGTATCTCGAAATGATTTTTTAACGTATGCTTTTTCACAGGCTGATTTTTGTTGTCATATGGATCACATATATTGAAAAGCATACTCTTCTCTCATGTAGAAGGCTCCGAAATTAACAACTGAACATGTAAAAAAGGTAGTATCTAAGAACAATTATTTAACGTATGCTTTTTCAAAGGCTGATTTTAGGTGTTATATGGATCACGGAAATTGAAAAGCATACTTTTCCCTTGTGTAGAAAGCCCTGAAGTTATACCGTGTGACACAAATTCATGGTACACCCCCTTTTCCCCTTTGTTTCTCTGGCTATATTTCTGAAATTTACAATATTGAATATGCTCACTAGACGGCACTTTTTGGCATATTTGTAAAATAAATTCAACTTCCGGTTTTTTCGGAAATGACATCAAGTTACGATTTTCGAATGGGATATTATTACATGATCGGTTAGGGATGATCATGAGGAATCCACCGATACCAGGTTTGATAGTGTTATTTCTAATGACTACGGAGATATTGCCATTTATTTTATCCATAAGCTCAATGAGTAGCAGAGAACAACTTTTTCTGGCAGGTCCATCCAACTCTCTCTCCCACTCATTGAGCTTATGGATAAAATAAATGGCAATATCTCCGTAGTTATTGGAGATAAACCATCAAACCTGGTATCGATGGATTCCTCATGATCATCCCTAACCGATCATGTAATAATATACAGGGTATCCAATTCAAAAATCAAAAATTGGTGTCATTTCCGGAAAAACCTGAAGTTGAATTATTTGTACAAATATGCCAAAAAGTGCCGTCTAGTGAGCATATTCAATGTTGTAAATTTCAGAAATATAGCCAGAGAAACAAAGGAGATAAAGGGGGTGTACCATGAATCTGTGTCACACGGTATAATTTCAGGGCTTTCTACACAAGGGAAAAGTATGCTTTATAATTTCCGTGATCCATATAACACCAAAAATCAGCCTGTGAAAAAGCATACGTTAAATAATCGTTGTATTGTATCCTACTATATATTTGTTTTTGTTATATTTTATATTAGAGAGTCGTACCAAAATTGTTAAGAGAACAGGCCGTTGTGTTTGTTGTGTATTTAAAGTTTTATTAAAGTTAGTGTATTGCAAGCGTTGTTTGCATCTTATTTACACATCCATCATCACACATTCATCAATCACATCAATCAAACATACATCAAGCAACCTCATCAAACATACAGTACATCACACAACAAAAGCTATCAGTAGGTTGAATGAAAAATCTCAGGATACTGAACATGGTCGCTTCGAGACGGATTTGAAAATCAGCGATAGAAGACAACAATCAAGAAAAGAAGCATTTCAATACATTCATCAGGTCCTTCGAACCATAAAATCAAGAAATATCATCTTACAAAATTAAACAAGTGAATATTCTGCCAATAAACAGTTTATAGACAGCTACTTTCAGTGTTCGTTCGAACGGTGGAGTTTTTAAGGGCAGATTAGATCAGGTAGTGGCAAGTGCAACCAATTGGACATCTTATGTGATCCTGCAGTAAGGTTCACATTCCAATACAGCGGTGACACATCTGGGTCTACATACGAACAAGTAAGTCTCGCCTTCCTTTGTCCTTTCATACTTTATTTTATCGTTCTCAACTTGTGGCTTACTGTAAATTATTCTTATTAGTCAAAATGGCTGAGAATGACATCAAAATATTACGTCACAAACGCGGCGGATTAAAAGGTCAAATCACAAGATTTACAAAATTTATGCAAGATGTAACAGATTCTTCAAAATTGGAAGAATTGTGTTCACGTCTAGAAAGAGTGGAACCTTTAAGTAAAGAATTCGATAGCATTCAGACAGAGTTAGAAATAAAAGACGAAGGTACCACAGAAGAAATTCATCTTGCTGAACGGGAAGAATTTGAAGAAACATTCTTCAAATCACTTTCTCAGGCAAAACAATTAATTAAACAATTAGTGCAAACATTCCTTCGAATTCAGATTCTAATTCAATCATTCCAAATTCAAATGCTAATTTACCAAAATTGAATTTACCCGAATTTCATGGGCTATATGAAAAATGGATGCAATTTTCAGGCACTTACAAAGCCATAATTCATAACTGCAAATCATTAAGTAACATTCAAAAATTCTGGTATCTAAAATGTTGTATTAAAGGTGAGGCAGCAAATATTTTGACTGCCATTGAAGTATCTGAAGCAAATTACGACAAAGCGTGGTTTCTTCTTTGTGAGCGGTATGAAAACAAAAAAGCTATTATTCAATCTCATTTAAACGCAATTTTTGATATACAGTGTGTTCAAAAAGAATCTCCTATTCTACTCAGAAATGTTATTGATACTGTCAATCAACACTTGAGGAATCTGGAATCTTTAGAACTCCCTGTAGATAAGTGGGATACTATCGTTATTTATTTAGTTTCATCCAAGTTAGATGTAACAACCAAACGAGAGTGGGAAGAACATGCAATTAAAATAGAATCAGAACTACCTACTTTCAAGGAGTTTACTACATTTTTGAATAAAAAATGTCAGCTGTTAGAAGGCTTATATTCTAATAAAAAATCTTCTCATGTACCCTCAACACAAAAACATTATACAAAAAGAACACATCACGACTCAAGTACGACATATGTAGCCACTTCAAACCCAACTTGTATTTTGTGTCAAAAAGATCATTTCATATTCAGCTGTGGCAAATTTTTAGAAATGAATATTCAGGAACGACTCAATGAAATCAGAAAACTCAAGGCATGCACGAATTGTTTACGCAAGGGACATTTGACAATAGAATGCAAAAATTCTTACTCATGTAAAAAATGTTTTAACCGACATAATACTCTCCTGCATTTAGACAGACGTCAAACTTCAAGTGTTACTAAACCAGATAATGAAAATCAAACACAATCTTTTTCTCAAATACCACAATCAACTCTCACTGCTTGTTTATCAGAAAAAACATATAAACCATATGATTCATATGTTATGCTTTCTACAGCAACTGTATTCATTTTGGATAAACACGGCAATTCTCACAGATGTCGAGCTATTTTAGACAACTGTTCTCAGTCAAATTTCATGACTGAGAAACTATTCAACTCTTTACAACTTCCATTGGCCAAGGTTACACATTCAGTAGAAGGTTTTGGATCAAATGTCACGTCTGTACTTCACAAGACATCCGCGAATATAAAATCAACTAACTACTCCTGGAGTCTACAAGGCGTGCCATTTCTGATATCCAGCAGAATTACAAAAGATTTGCCTGCCATCTCATTCAATATAAACAATCTCAAAATTCCCCAAAACATTGTTTTAGCTGACGAAAAGTTCCATGAAACAGGGCCTATCGACTTACTCATCGGTGCCTCTATTTTCTGGGACTTGATTTGTGTGGGACGAATCAATTTATTAAACAATCAAACTATTCTGCAAAAAACAAAGCTTGGCTTGATACTCTCCGGTCCTTTGCCAATATCATTTGCGAATAATTCAAATTCAGTATGTAATCTCACGTTGCAAAATGATAATTACATAAAAGATTTGCTTGAACGGTTTTGGAAAATAGAGGAATGCCAATCTCGAGTTAAGTACTCACCAGAGGAGGCAGAATGTGAAGAACATTTCGTAAAAACCACGGTTCGTGACGAATCAGGAAGGTTTACTGTTAGTTTACCAACCAAGGATAACATCAATCAACTTGGTGATTCTTTCAATAACGCACTCAAAAGGTTTTTTGCCGTTGAGAAAAAGTTATTAAAAAATCGAGATTTCAAACAACAATATGTTTCATTCATGACCGAGTATAAGGAACTCGGACACATGTCACAATTAAACATTTTGAATGATAATTCCCTCAAGTCTATGTACTATTTGCCACATCATGGCGTTCTAAAAATGTCCAGAACTACGACAAAGCTTCGTGTTGTTTTTGATGGTTCAGCAAAAACATCAAGTGGAGTGTCTTTGAACGATGTTTTGAAGGTAGGTCCCACAATTCAGGATGATTTGTTCACAATAGTTACCAGATTTCGAACTTATCAATATGCAGTCACAGCTGATATAGAGAAAATGTATAGAATGGTTAACATACAATCTGATCAGCGCGATTTGCAACGCATTTTATGGCGTTCAGACCCAAGTGAAGAGCTAGGTCATTATCAATTGAATACTGCCACTTATGGCACTGCTAGTGCTTCATTTCTATGCATAAGATCTCTTTGGTAGATAGCCAGGGAAAATAAATCCAAATTTCCACAAGCTAGTGACATTATCACGTCTAATTTTTACGTAGACGATTTACTAACAGGTTTCAACTCAATACAAAATGGAAAACAAGTTTTAGCAGAACTTATTCACATTTTAAAATCAGCTGGATTCAATATTCGTAAATTTGTTTCAAACAGCCATGAAATCCTCGGAGAAATTTCTAATATTGAATCTCACAAAAATGAAACATTCGTATGTGATGATAAAATTACAAAAACGCTAGGTTTGACATGGAATTCAGTTGATGATATTTTTCAATATACTGTTCCCCACAGCAAGGTGCACCATGTCACAAAGCGCACAGTTTTATCAACAGTTGCTCAAATTTTTGATCCTTTAGGTTTGGTTGGTCCTTGTACAATCAGAGCTAAAATCATTATACAGAAACTTTGGGAATCAGGGCTTCATTGGGACGAAAGTCTTCCAATCAATTTGTATCACTCTTGGCTGGAATTTTCTTGTCAGATACCACATTTGAATTCGGTTAACATACCCAGACATGTCATTTGTCCTGAACCTATCTCGATAGAGTTGCATTGCTTTGGAGATGCTTCAGAAAAAGCTTATGGGGTTTGTTGCTATCTACGTTCAACTGATGCAGGTGGTAAAATTCACGTTCACTTAGTTTGTGCAAAGTCTCGAGTCGCGCCACTCAAAATTATTACTTTACCGAAACTCGAACTTTGTGCAGCCCAACTCGTTATTCAGCTAACACAAAAAGTTCTTAAAGCTATTCCCAACGAAATTGACTCCATTCATTACTGGACTGACTCAACCATAGTATTATCGTGGATTAACACTGAACCACATCGACTTAAAACTTTTGTGGCTAATCGAGTCACTGAAATTCAACAATTTTCCAGTAAAAATCAGTGGAGTCACGTCCCAACTGAATCAAATCCAGCAGATATTATATCCCGAGCGCTCAATCCGAAGGAATTAATAGATTGCAAAATGTGGTGGACAGGTCCTTTTTGGATGTCCCAAGAAAAAACTAGTTGGCCTACTACCGATATCATACTGAACTCTGAAATTCCAGAAGTGAAGAAAACAGATCTAACCTTAATTTCACTGACAGAAACCCAAGATATCAATATTATTGAGCTTATTGTCTCAGATTTGCAAACAATGCTAAAATCTTAAATTCTGAAGCTCGCTTTTCAGGGCGATTGTCAAACTCCGAACTTGACAGTGCTCTCTTTTGTATTTGTAAATTAGTTCAACATCATTCGTTTTCGTCAGAACTGAAAGCATTGAAGGAATCAAAATCTCTGTCTCCTAATAGTAAGATTCTGTCATTAAATCCATTCTTAGATAAAAATGGTTTGATCAGAGTTGGTGGAAGATTAAAATTCTCAAACATCGCGTATAATCACAAGCACCCAATTTTATTGCCTGACAAGGGCAATTTCATTAAATTAATAATTCGGCATGAACATTTGAGACATCTTCATGCTGGTACACAAGCCACTTTGGCTGCTGTTAGGTCAAATTTTTGGCCAATCAATGGGCGTAGCGCCGTTCGAGGAGTTCTGCGCAAATGTGTAATATGCTTCAGATCAAAGCCCATCGAAAGCCAGTATCAAATGGGAGATATTCATCAATCACGTCTTCAACCTCAACGTCCGTTTTTGACAACAGGAATAGATTTCGCTGGTCCATTTCACATAAAAGACGGAAAGACAAGAAGTAGAAAGATTGTTAAATGTTATTTATGTATATTCGTATGTTTTGTAACAAAAGCTGCTCATCTCGAGCTATCTGACGATCTTTCCACAGAATCATTTCTAAAATGTTTAAAAGATTTGTATCAAGACGGGGTGTTTGCACGAACATGTATACCGATAATGGCACCAATTTTGTAGGTGCTGATAATGAATTAAAAACAATAATGTCAAGTCTCAAAGACAATACCAATTTTCATGAATTCCTTAGTTTTAATAAAATTAATTGGCATTTCTCGCCTCCACATGCTCCTAACTTTGGTGGTCTTTCGGAAGCATGTGTTAAATCTGCCAAATTTCACTTGAAAATAATTGTTGGTAATTCTCATTTAACTTTTGAGGGTTTATAAACGGTGATTACTCAAGTTGAGGCGGTCCTAAATTCACGACCGCTACTACCCTTATCAAATGATCCCAATGAAATATCCCCTCTTACACCTGCACACTTCCTTATTGGCGAGGATTTAACTACGTTACCTCAAAATGACGTTCTAGAAGTTCCACCCAACCGTTTATCTCATTTCAAGAATATCCAGCGTCAAATTCAACATTTTTGGAAGCGATGGTCGCACGAATATCTCAGCAGTTTGCAGGAGAGATCTAAATGGCGTCAGACCCATCCAAACCTCAAAATTGGATCCTTAGTCCTCATTAAGGACGATAATGCAGCTCCTTTGTGTTGGAAACTGGGACGAATTATCGAAGTACTTCCAGGTAAAGACGAAATTGTTCGGGTAGTGAACGTTAAAACCGCTAATGGTGTATTAAAACGGCCAGTATCTAAAATTTGTGTCCTTCCAATGAACTCTTAAGACATTTTGAACTTTACAAAAATCATTCATATTTCACAAGGTATTTTTATATGTATATATTTTTTGAAAGCCTATCCTTTCAAGGGGGGCGGCATGTATTGTAACCTACTATATATTTGTTTTTTTGTTATATTTTATATTAGTTTGGCAACAGCGCCAATGACTCCACACTCAATAGCCTCTCGAGAGACACTTAAGAGAGTCGTACCAAAATTGTTAAAGAGAACAGGCCGTTGTGTTTGTTGTGTATTTAAAGTTTTATTAAAGTTAGTGTATTGCAAGCGTTGTTTGCATCTTATTTACACATCCATCATCACACATTCATCAATCACATCAATCAAACATACATCAAGCAACCTCATCAAACATACAGTACATCACACAACAAAAGCTATCAGTAGGTTGAATGAAAAATCTCAGGATACCGAACAATCGTTCTTAGATACCTTGTTTTTACATGTTCAGTTGTTAATTTCGGGGCCTTCTACACGAGAGAAGAGTATGCTTTTTAATATTTGTGATCCATATAACAGCAAAAATTAGCCTGTGAAAAAGCATACGTTAAAAAATCGTTTTGAGATACCACCTTTTTTTCACATGTTCAATTGATAATTTCGGGGCCTTCTACACGAGAGAAGAGTATGCTTTTCAATTTTCGTGATCCATATAACATAATAAATGAGCCTGTGAAAAAGCATACATTAAAAAATTGTTTAACATCACTGGATTTTTTTTGAAATATTATTACTATTCTTTTCATTGATGTACATACCAGAATTGTATGCAAATGAATATTCTTCATTATTATCACATCATTAATCACTATTTCAAAAAGCATACGTTAAATAATTGTTCAAATTGCATACATTATTTTGCAACTTTTTCAGCGTATGCAACCATGTTGTTATACACTTCCGCAATGTATGCTTTTTGTTTTGGAGGCCCATTTACACAATATCTTTCACATAGTTCAATTGCATATATTAAATACTTATTTCGAGTTATTACAAAATTTTTGCATATTAACAAAACAATTGCAACGCATGTGCACGCCGCGATTGTATGCTTTTTGAAATTCGTGATCCATATAAGACCAAAAATCTTCCTGTGAAAAAGCATACGTTAAAAAATCGTTTTGAGATAATTACCTTTTTATTTACATGTTCAGTTGTTAATTTCGAAGCCTTCTACACGAGAGCAGAGTATGCTTTTTAATTTTTGTGGGTTTTTCAGTTCAAAATGTCGGAAAAACCACTTTGCATACATAAAAAAATCGTTCAGAGATATCAATTTTTTTTGCAAAATCAAAATTGGTTGGTGCCGCCGCTGCATGCGAGCAGTCTTAGATATTTGGTGAAAACATTTATAAACCTGTAATAATCATAATTTTAAAAAAGCATACGTTAAAAAAACGTTTCAAGAAATGTGTCGTTACCGGCCGATCTATAACGAGTTGAGTCGATTTGATCGCTTCGCTTCGCTCGCGTATTTCTGGTCTTGTTCACTAACGAGTAAGGTATGAAAATTTCTACTCAAAGTTGACTGAAATCGACAAAGTAGTGATGGGAATGCGCGCGCTCGCGTATTTCTGGTTTTGTTCACTAACGAATAAGGTATGAAAATTTCTACTCAAAGTTGACTGAAATCGACAAAGTAGTGATGGGAATGCGCGCGATCGCTTCGCTCGCGTTTTTCTGGTCTTGTTCCATAGATATATATATTATACATACTTACTCTTGAATAATCTTTTTTTATGTCATTCTTTTATTAGAAGCATTTCTTGAATATAATCAGTTTCTTAACAAAACATCTCCTCCAAAATGCATTTTTCATATTCCATACAAATTTGTAAGCCTGACACCAAAGTACTATTAAATCGATTTTACTTAATGTCACGAATCATTTAAAAATCTGAAACCTACCCTGTTATGAATGAAGCTGGTTGTGATCATGCGCACTGAATCATGCCTCGAACTTTTGATAACACTTTCGTCCCATTGAATTGGCATTCTAGATATTATGATTTCTATGTCTTGTTCACCAACGAATAAGGGATGAAAATGTCTACTCAAAGTCGTCAGGAATCGATAAAGTAGTGATGAGAATGCGCGCGTTCGCTTCGCTCGCGACTTTCTCGCAGATATCTTCACCAAGAAGTAAGAAATAAGTTACATAAGTTACAAAAGTGGTAATAGGAATGCGCGTGCTCGCTTTGCTTGCATATTTCTTGCTGAATATCTTCACTAAGAATGGTTCACTCTTCGAGTGTTTATTAGGAACTATTATTATTATTGATGAAAAAATTGCCAGTCTCTAGGGCGCCAATACTTCCGAAAACTATTCACTACAAACATTTCGTATTCATGAGTATTCAGTATGCAGGAGTTTTAGGGAATCTGACAACGTCGCATTGTACTCTTATAAAGTTATTAAGACTCATTGTTGTTGTTGAGTCAGTAAAAGACATTGATACTGGCTACTTTGTTATGAAAGAAGCCATTTCGTTGTCAGATAACTGGATTGGAAAAAAAATCTTGGTATCAATATTTTGAATGCACAAAAGATATTGTCAAGAAGGCGCTAATTCATTTAAAATATTATCAGATCATATCTATTTTCCCAAAATTCACATTTTATGAATTAGTATACAAATTAGTTATTGAAGTTTATAATTTGATAAACAAACACCGGGGTCACCCACGAGAGTATAAACTATAGCAGTTCGTTGATGATATTATTCGGCATGTCAGTGGCTCGACATTGAATAATTTTTGCACGTAATAAAAAACAAAAACATTTACAAAAGTTGAATAAATACACGAGAACCGAAAAGACGGGACTCTCTCTCTCGATTAATTGCGAGTATCGCGGGGGTCCCGAGGGACCCAGTATCGTAGGGAATGACATTGAGTCATTGGTACTTATTGGGAAGATAGATCGATTTCCAAAAGCCCTTCGTTAGAGGAGGGTTTTCCTCTAAGAGATGTCCCCAAGTACGCTGAGTGTCTGCGTTTGGTAAGAGCCTTTTATATTTGGAACAAATTGATTATTGTTGTTGTGTATAACATTGCCCTTTGCTCATTGTCCCTCTATTGTTTATCTAGTTGAGAAGGTCTTGTGTGCACCAAGTTCATTATTTAATATATACCTTTAAAGTTGGGAAGTGTTTTTGTGACATGTTTTATTTATTAGAGGGTATCCTGAACAAAAATCAGGTTACCCCTGGGTCTCGCTGACCTACGTCCCAAGCGAAGGGCTTATAGCTTCCCTATAGAGCCCTATTTTCGACAATATTTTTAAATAGACAGAGCATGTAGCAGGCATTTTTTGCGACCAAGTATTTACCTAAATAAACGTAACGGATCACAAACATTCACTTTTGGTATATGCACATGCGCAAATAGATAGAAAAGACGCAACCTATCCGTATCGTATAGTCGGGTAAGCTCGGTTAGGTTTGCATAAGATCGGGCCTGTCGGGTTGATTTATAGTTATTTTATGTGAAAAGTGTTCTTAATTTTTTGTGCGCATGTATATTCATATTTGTTTGCGCACATTTCCGTGATCTGTCTCGTTCTTTTGAATTTTGCTAGTTATTTAGAAACAGTATGAGTACCATTGTTTCCAATGTGCAGTCAGAGTGTTGATGGGAAAATGTTGAGGTTATATCAACTGAATGTGATACGTGAATTGAATATTTCTGGAATCACATTGGCACTGTCGCAAAATTAGAATCGCCTTTCCGTCAATCCCATTGTTACCAACCTGACAACAGAAATGACAGATATTCAGTAAACAAAACAGCATGAATTTGTTGATTTTGTATTTGCTAGAAAAAGCTACAATTTGTTGATAAAAAACTGATTTCAATTTAAAAAAAAAGTGTAAAACTGGTGAATTAGGGTGTGTATATTGTGCTGGTGAAAATAGGAAGTTATTTGAGTGTGTTTTTCGAAGAAGAAACGTGTACCAGAAAATGCCAATTTTCATTTAAAAAAGGCCCGTATCTCCGAAATTACTTAAGAAAGCCAAAAATTTCATTTGGATTTTTTGTTCAGGAGGTCAAACTACGTAAGTCCAAAAAAATTTTTTTTTTGTAGCTTGTAGCGCCCGGGTAACGGAATTTTACCAAAAAGGGGTATGTATCGCTAGTCCTACAAAAATTATTCAAAATAACGAATTATTTTGAAATTGTGGTTTAGCTAATTTATATGACGGTGTGCTAGGGCCAATGTTTCAGTTTATTTTTCTACAATTGTCACTTTAGAACTGACAATTGCCACTTTCGAACTGACAATTGTCACTTTGAAACTTACAAATATCGCTTTGAAACTGACAATTGTCACTTTAGAACTGACAATTGTCACTTTCAAACTGACAATTGTCACTTTCAAACTGACATTTGTCAGTTTCAAACTGACAATTGTTACTTTCAAACCTACAATTGTTTTGTGAAAAATGGCATCTCTTCTGGTGCATCAGTGTGAGTACATCCTCAGATCAAGATGTTTACTTATTAATCTGCGAGTACATCTCACTCTTTCGCTACTGAATAGTGAAGGACAGATAAAGGTTATCACTTATAACCATGCATATTCCCAGACTTTGCTAACTCCTCGTTGATAAATACAAAGAGATGTGCAATGGGCGTATAATGTTTTCTTCTGTATATATTCAGGTGTTTAAATCGTCGTTCCAACGTTCTTATACTTATGCTTTATTTCCAAAAATAATAAAATTTCATCATTGTTTAATCCTAGGGTGAAATACTGAACATTAGGTTATCCATTGAAATATGGAAAATCTTTATATGACCAAACAATAAAACCAAACAAATACAAACTGACTTACTGACTATCCAAATGAAATTCATCCTAACCTCAAAAACCTGTGGGTTTGAAAGTGACAATTGTCACTTCGAAAGTTACAATTATAATGGTGGATTTATGCAGCAGTCATAAGTCATAATGAAGAATATTTGTCAATGATAGGATGGAATAAACGGACCAACCAATCATTGACGAATATTCTTACTTTTGACATAAAACTTATGACTGCTGCATAAATCCACCATAATGGTGGATTTATGCAGCAATCATAAGTCATAAGTCTTAAGTCATAAGGAAGAATATTCGTCAATGATTGGTTGGTCCGTATATTCCAACCAATCATTGACGAATATTCTTCCTTATGACTTAAGACTTATGACTTATGATTGCTGCATAAATCCACCATAAGTGTCAAAGTGACAATTGTCAGTTGTGACAATTGTCAGTTCGAAAGTGACAATTGTCAGTTTCGAAGTGACAATGTCAGTTTCAAAGTGCCAATTGTCAGTTTCAAAGTGACAACTGTCAGTTTCAAAGTGACAACTGTCAGTTTCAAAGTGACAATTGTCGGTTTCAAACTGACAATTGTCAGTTTCAAAGTGACTATTGTCAGTATCAAAGTGACAATTGTAGAAAAATAAACTGAAACTTGGCCCTAGCACGCCGTCGTAAATTTACTATACTTTTATTCCTATAGTAATGTTACTTTCAATGTATAATTGTTTGTTCAATTCAAAAATATCATGATTTACGTGAAAAGTTTATGAAAAAAGTGGGAAATTTTGTTTAGCTTTCATAATTTTTATAAACATATTGAAAACAACAATAACAAATTTAAAACGTTGGAATAATCAATCTGCCCTCCGGGGCGGCTTAAATGATGTCGCATTCGCTTTAACAGATGCAGGGAAACCCGGAAAAACCTGCAACACCACATCGTCGTCTGAAGAGCTGAAATTTATAATTATATAAAAACTTTCAAAGAGGTCAGACGAATTGTGAAAATCTGCTCTACGGTAAAATAGGATGTATGGTATCTCTAGAGGCCTCAAAAAACCAGTTCGAAAGAGATATTATATTTTACGGGGTCAAGTGGCCAAGTAGTTGAAACACCGATCTTTTATCCACTCTAGTCGCCGGTCGTGGGTTCGAAGCCTAACGACAGCTTATATTTCTCTGATCGACCGATAAAGTGGAATCCCACGAAGCAAAGTAACATTCATTCAATATTTCAGTAACCTTTCATGGTAATGTGTAATGTTACATCAGAATTTTCTGCTACCTTACTGCAAAGGTTCAGCAACTACTGAAACGGACGTTCAGCAATATTACAAATGGTATATGCCATTATCAATTATTCCAGCAAGGTTTCTGCAACATTGCATATAATATACAGGAAAATTGCAAATGTGATATTGAAAATGACGTCTTATGACAATGTTGCAGCAACTACTGAAATGGATTGATGGATGTAATCTTTCATAATTAGTAATTGCAGCAAGGTTTTTTTTTATAAGTTTATTAAGTTTATTAATACATAATAATACATCAAAATACAAGGAGTATAAAGAAATTATTCATTAGTAAAATGACGTTTCTAAAATGAATATCATAAAACAGTCAGACAGTTACGTAAAACTGGTTACCGCAATATAGAATGTAAATTAGTGGAAAATAACATATTCAATATTTTTATATAGCAGCAACTTACCACCAATCTTGTGTATTCCTTTCCATAACATAACAGTAATATTTCATAAATAACGTTCAAGTAGGTTTGTCCGCTACTGAAGAATTTTTGGATTTTCACTACTTGCTACTAATATTGATAGAAAATGAATACAATCTACATGGGAGACAGATCATTCAGTATTGATGTGTCCTCTATGGAAATCTGATCCATCATTTTCTAGTTTTTAGAAACAAGCAGTGACAACCCAAAAAATCTTATGAAATGATACATATTAATATGAATGCCCATTCAAATCTTGGAGATCAAAAAGACAAAAATTTGATATTGAAACCTTTACTTAAAATATCACAAAACAACAAATAAGTACTCATATTGAAATGTCATATTTAAAATAAAAATCTGTTTGGCCTTGCCAGGTACCTGAAACAAAATAATCATTGAATTGAATGTGTAGCTTAAATATCGACATCTCGATCTACTACCTAACCCTACAAGTAACGTGTTTTTCCGAATTGTAGCCAAGCCATCACATTTATTTGAAATGCATCATCTCTGATGCATGGAGATGAATTTCCCACTGCATCTGGAACAAAAATATTATAAATAAATATATAATTATTCAACTCAACAATTATGGTCTTATTTCAATACAGAATGTACAATTGAACTTGTCCTTGATTATGACACTATTGTGCTTACATATTTGCTTTATATTCAAATTGAACTGACTCGAATTTTAAAATTTGTTTAGATTTCAATTCTTTGATTCTGAAATTGTCTTTTTTGTTGATCCAATTGCAAAACATGGCACAATGATTTGTGAAAAAACGTTCAAGACTTGTTCCAACACAAAACATTTCATTCAAGCCACCAATATACTGAAAAACCTGCAACTAAAATCGAAATGTAAAAGTATTCCCATCATTTACAAATGTAAAAGTACCTTTCACTACTACCAGATTTATTCGCAATATAAGGAGAGAAAAAACATTCCCCTAATAAACGCAGAATGAGCATACCAGACCATCCTAACCTAAAATAATATTTGATGTATCGCCTTACCTTACATGAAGATGCCTTAAAATTATTAGCATTATCCATTATCTGCTTCAACAACGAATGCAAGTATCCAAAACGAAACTAACGCAAAGGCACTACACACAACAACAATATAATTTACAATATCAAAATGGCGCGAGGCGCGTGCTTGTCTGGGATCTGGGTAACTGGGTGTCGCCCCGTTAGGTAGCATCTCATCAAGACCAGGAAATTCAAAACTGGTTGGATTCCTGATAAATGAAATATTATTTCAAGTTTCTTTATACTTACCATTTAAATTTGTCCTAGCGTATCATTTTGTATATTTCTGTGATGATGCAATCGAAAATTGAAGGTGTATTGTGTTTTCTAAATGCTGTCAATATTGTTTGTAGTTAGCTCATGTAAGGTTGTAGATATCGTGCAAACTCAGTGCAACATTGCGATTTGAACTTGTTCGATAGTTCCAAATGTAACTTGCACTCACATTGTTCGTAGATAGTTCCTGTATTGTTGCATTTACAATGAACTTTCATGGATCATGTAACATTGCACTTGAAACTCAATCAATAGCTTGCTCTATAACCTACAAACAACTTGTCTGTAGTTTATTCTGTTATTTTAAAAACTTAAATATAGCATTGAGCTGTATGCAATATTATATTTTCATTTTACGATAGCAAGCCATACATAATATTGTGGCAATATTTTGTAACATTACATGCTTAGTGGGATAGCACGTAAAAAGTAAGAATTCGTTAATCCTTGGCTCTCACAAGTTTTGACTTTTGAGGGCTGCCGTTTAGGATCACTGAATCCTAGAAGGCTTTGGCCTTCAAAGCCTTCTAGGATTCAGTGACCCTACTGTCGTTCGTAAGGGGACGACATCTGGTTACCGGAAAAAACAATTTTAAACAATGAGGAAGGGAAGGAGTGGGAGAGCATTTTTCACCAGCTATTCAAGGAGGTATCACAAGAAGAGATTTCTGAAAAATGTAATTGGATGCGGGTGGCTGTAAATCAGAGAGTGACGGGAAATAAGGGGAGTTGATGGGGAAGGGGAGTTGATGGGAGGATTATTTCATGAATATAATTTCACTTTAATTCTCATATCCTAGTAACAGATATGGACAATTCGTAATAATTATTTCATTTTATTCCTGAGGTATAGCCTTTTTAAGCATTCCAATTGTCACTGTGTACATGGAAAACTATATACTGTTGAACTAGCAATCATAATATGAATCCTCGTGTAATTGATGAAGGCCCTTTCTTTTTCAAAGAATTTGTAAAATAAAAATGATAATGGTATTGATGTTCATCTATTTCTTTGAACAGTGTTTTGTCATGCTATGTGCAACACCCTTTGTGAAATGTAATTTCTTATTCGAATGGAGGGACATACGAGCTACAAATTAGATTTAATGTGTTTATTTCTAAAAAATAATCGATTCTAAAAATCAAATCGAGTCATGATTCGCAAAATAGCAGTAATGGAATTTTTCACACCCTGTAGCTCGAAAACTGACCATATCGATCTGAGAACTGGACAACGTAATGAGGATGGCAGGATCAAAAAAATATCATCAAAAATGAGGATAAATGTGCCTACTTACAAAATATTTTGATAACTTTTTATTTCAGAAGGTATGGTCAAAATATCTGTAGGCTAGTTAAGCCCGGCGTGGCTTACGGTCAGATAGATTGATTTTACTGCCTTGAAATGAAGTTAATTCAATTGGTTTGTTTCACCATGAGCCATGAGCATTAGATTTAGGTAAAACTAACAGTTAGCTATACAATTTTTGCGCTCACCAAATCAACATGACTTTCGCCTACGCGGTTCATTAGCTACTAATATCAAGAATTTTCGTAGAATTGACAATTTCGGAACGTAGGACTGGGAACACCTACCATTCAATTTGTATGAATGAAATATCCACTAACTCAATAGGTAGTAAGGTTATCAATTCTGCTGTATTATCGCAAAGATTCTGTTTTGAGACGGCATCCTTTTAATACTTTTCAAGTCGCTGGTTTGGAGATGAGACAAGTTTTTGTCTATCGGAAACCTCTCAAAAACATCAGGGGTTTTCTTCAAAACGTATTTATTCAAAAATAACAACATGAGATACTTTCAGCAACGTTGCCAAATTGAAATGAGTTTCAGTTGGAATGCGGAATTCCAACATTCTGCGGCGCGCGAGGGTGGGTAAGTAGTACAAAAAAAAACGAATTGTAAGAAGAAAATAATTAAAAATATGATAGGAATGTATATATGAATGTTCAGAGAGCATTTACAAGGCTAAACCATTCTCCTCTGTAGAAACAAGAGACAGGGAAGAAGGAAGAGGACACAATTTGGTTATTGGTCTGACCAATTCACCATCGGGGGAAACCAAACGTACAACTCGCACTTTGCCATCTTTACCAACAATGGTTTCTGAAACTCGAGCAAGGGGCCATTTGAGTGGGGGTGTATTTTCACTTTTCAAGAGGACAACATCGTTAACCTTGATATTTTCCGAGGGGCTCAACCATTTAGGTCTATTTTGTAAGCGAATTAAATATTCAACCGTCCATTTTTTCCAGAACAATTGGTGGATTTTAGAGCATTGTTGCCAAAATGAAAGACGATTTGCTGGGGTATTAGAAAAATCTTTTTCCGGGTATGCAGTTAAAGCGTTTCCTATTAAAAAATGTCCAGGGGTAAGTGGCTGAAAATCGGTTGGGTCGTTCGAGAAAGTGTAGAGAGGTCGCGAGTTTAAAATCGCTTCAATCTGAGCTACAATCGTGCTGAATTCTTCATACGTGAATTGTGAATTACCTACAAGCCTTACTAAATGGTATTTGGCGCTTTTTATAGCCGATTCCCAAATACCACCCCAATGGGGTGAGCGAGGGGGAATAAATTTCCACTGAGTTTCATTTTGAGCTAGAAATGAACGAACTGAGTCATAAAAGGGCTGAGACTGGAACAGATCATGAAGATCTCTTAACTGATTTCTTGCACCAAGAAAATTTGTAGCATTATCACTATAAATTATGGACGGGTTACCTCTACGGGCAATAAATCTTTTAAGGGTCAACAAGAAGGCTTCAGATGACAAGCTAGAAACAACTTCAATATGAACCGCCTTTGTTACCATACAGACGAAGAGGGCAATATAACACTTAATTAGTGGGGCTTTGCGTAGTCTAGATGATTTGATCAAAAATGGACCACCAAAATCAATTCCTACTTTCTGAATAGGACGAGAAATTTGCTCTCGATCTTTGGGGAGATCAGACATTATTTGTTGAGCTGCTTGAGAATTGAATCGGTGACATATAACACAATTTCTTATAATTCTTTTTATTTCTCGCAAACCATTTAAAGGTCAGTATCTGAGACGAACATTGGACAAAACATTTTGAGAACCACTGTGTCCAAGTCGAGAGTGCTCTTGGCGCAACAGTAGAGAAATGACATGGTTATGAGCGGGTAATAAAATTTGGGTGTCTCTGATCATATGGGATTTCTGCATATTGTAATCTGCCACCAACACGTAGAATACCTGAAGAGTCTAAGAAGGGCTTAAGGGAGAGTAACTGTTTATTGGAGACGGCCTTATTATCAGTAATTTCATGAATTTCTTTGGAAAAGTGCTGGGACTGAACAGTTTTCAATATGAAACTGAGGGCGCGGGAAAGTTCATCAACTTGCAAGGGACCACTAATTTTTTCAGTACTTGATTTAAGGTTGAGTAGAAATCTAAATATGTATGCCAGTGTGTGTTGTAATTTCGAGAATTTGGAAAATTTAGAAAAAATTATCATCCAAAAGTTTTCATCTACTTTGAACGCAACGTGTGACATTTTTCTTTCTTCTGGTGGGTGGGCAACACTGCAAAAAGTGTCAATTGTTGGCAGATCTAAATCATTTTCGTGTAAGAATGATGGAACCGAGAACCAAAATTTTAAAATTTTTTCATTAAAAATTCCGCGAGATAGAATATCAGCAGGATTTTGTGCTGATTTTACGTGTCGCCACTGATAACACTTACATATATTTTGTATTTGGGAAACGCGGTTTGCTACAAAAACCGACCATCGACTCAGATATGATTTTATCCAAGAAAGGGCAATTTGTGAGTCACTCCACAAATTTACTGAAGTGATATCTAACCTATTCTCAAAAATATGTACAATTTTTTCAGCAAGTTTAGCTAATAGCAACATTCCACTCAGTTCGAGCTTGGGGATAGTTAAAACTTTCTTTAAGGGGGCTACACGGGATTTAGAACATACAAGTGAACATGAAACAGTATTATCAGAGTATATAGCACGTACGTAAATGTTACAACCGTAAGCCCCAAAGTTGAAGAATCCGAAAATCCGTGGATTTCTATTCTTGTGATTATTTCATTCAGGAATAAATAGCGAGGTATTTCGATATTTTTGACTTGCGAAAGGTTAGTAACAAAATTATGCCATTCATCCAAAAGAGAAAAATCAGTTATTTGGACATCCCAATCCAATTTTTGTAACCATATTTTTTGCAATAATATTTTTCCAGAAACAATTATGGGATTAACTAATCCATTGGGGTCATAGCATGAACTAACTGTGGAGAGAACTTTCCGTTAAGTGATGTTTTCTCCAACGAGAGAAGTATGAACTGAAATTCTCAATTTATCCGAAAGTGGATTCCATCTCAAACCGAGTATTTTACAAGGTGATTCATCAAAATTTAAATCCAATTCAGAGGTTTGAGATTGGGAAATCTTTTGCTAAAAATCCTGAGAATTCGAATACCATTTGTGCAAACGAAAGCCATGTTTGTTGAGAGAAGTGATCAATTTGGAATAAAGTTGTTCAAGATATGAAATGTTGTCAGTGCCTGTGAGAATATCATCAACATATATGTTTGAGTGAGTAAGGACTCTGAGGCGAGAGTGAGTTCGCTGTTCCGAAGGGCAATGTCCTTTAGGACACGAGTGGCTAAATAAGGGGAGCAGTTTTGGCCAAATGAGACAGTAGAGAGTTCAAGACATTTCAGTGGTTCTGAGGGGGACTCCCTCCACAAAATGTTTTGCAAAAAATTGTGCTGGGGGTTCATTTGTACCATCCTGTACATTTTCTCAATGTCAGAAGTTAATACATATTTAAAACTTCTAAAGCGGCAGAGAATTCAAAGAGCTCGGGCTGTACTTGAAACCCTTTCAGAGAGACGTCATTCAAGGATAAAGCAGATGTAGTTTTGCATGAAAAATCAAACACAACGCGCAATTTTGTAGTAATGCTACTTTCCCTAACAACACATAAATGTGGGATGAAATATTTGTTTTCTAAGAATTCATTTGTAAGAGAGAGAGGCACATATCGGGCATGTCCTAAATGGACATATTCATCAACAATTTTTTATAGTCCTTAAAAAGGTTGGGTTCTTTCTCAAACCGTTTTTCCAGGGCAAAAAATCTCTTTCGAGCAATAGTGAAGGAGTCACCTAATTTTTTGTGTTCTATAATGCTTTTCAAAGGCATATCGACTTGATATCTACCATTGTTTAAAATTCGAGTTGTGGAATTGAAAATGTTTTCTGCCATTTCATGTTCCTGAGAAAGAAAGGGGGTGGTTTGGATCTCCTCTTGATCCCAAAACTTTTCTACGAGTTTTCCAATGTCATCAACGTCAGAGGGAGATTGAGTGGCTAACAATGAGTGAGAGTAAGGGTACAGATGACACTGGTCTTCCAAGAAACGACTGGGCAATGTCCCAGATATTATCCAACCTAAATGCGAGTTGATGAGGGTGGGCAGGCCTTTGCCTAATTTCACAAACCCATCCCTGATGAACGAATAATAGATATCGGCTCCAGCTAAAATATCAATTTCGGAGAGTTTAAAAAATTCGGAGTCCGCAAGAGAGTTTGCAATTTCATCAGGAATTTTGAATTCGCTAATTTTAAGAGGAATTTGAGGAAGTTTTTGGGTGATTTTGTCAATAATAGCACAGGAAATTTAAAATTTTTTCATGTGCTCTAGCTTAGAGAAAACATGGACATCCACCATTTCATTTGAGAAGTTACTAGAATTAGCACAAATTCCAGATATGTGTAAAGTTTGTTTATAGGGAGTATAACCTAATCTCATAGTGAGAGATCGAGTCATAAATGAATTTTGGCTTCCATTATCGAGAAGCATTTTTACTAGGAAGGGAGGGCCACGTTTCGGGTGGACAAAAGCTTGAGCTGTCGCTAACAACACGTGAGAGGAACGAGAGGAGAACGAGGAGAGGGTAGTAGTTTGTAGTGGCGAGTTTTCGAAAGCGTTATGTTCTAACGTCCTGTATGAGGGGCCTGGGTACTGATTCATCTGAGAGTTTTGAGAATGATTAGGAGAGTTTGAGTTTCGAGTGATAGTGTGAGATTGAAATCTTGGACTTGAATGTGACGAGGAAGTGTTTTCCTGGGGGTAGTTACCCCGGTTTGAATTCGTTAAGTGGAGTAACGTGTGGTGTTTTTGGTTGCATAGAGCGCATGTTGACGTAGATGGGCAATTTTCAATATTGTGTTTGCTTCCTAAGCAATTAAAACAAAGATGTTTGGTTTTTGCAAATTTATGCCTGTCTGGGGGATTCATGGATGTAAATTTTGAGCATGTGTAAATACGGTGGCTTCCGCCGCTACAATATAAACAATTTCTGCCAAAAGTAGGCGAGGGAGGTGCACACTTTTTAACATTTGTGTGCAAATTTACTTTATTCGAGTTTCTGAAAATTTTATTTTCCAAATTTCTTGGGCTACTATCAAAACTAGAAAGGTTTTCGAGAACAACACACTTTTTTTCCAAGAATTCAAAAAACTCTTCAGTTTGGGGTAGATTACTTATATCTCTTTCTTCTTCAAAACACCTACGTGACGAAAAATCTAACTTTTGTTCCAACAGAAATACTAAAAGAGCATCAAAAAGTTCATCTATACTATACTTTAAATTCTTTGATGATTCTAAACTTTTCCGGCATTGCGTGACGAACTCTCTCAAATTCTCCTGCTTACTTTTTTTAATTTCCGGCGTGTTCAAAAATGAGTGAAAATATGAATTTACCAGTTTAGGGTGGTTCTCATATCTTTTCTTAAGCAAATCCAATGCAGTACCAAAATTTTCATTTGTAACCTTGAGTGAGTCTATTACTTTTAAAGCTTCACCTCTCAACAGAGTTTTTAAATAGTAAAATTTCTCAGCATCGGAAGTGAGTTTCGGGTTATCAATTATAAGTGACTTGAACAGATCAAAAAAACTTTCCCAGTTCTGATCATTACCAGAGAAGGGCTGAATATTAATTTCAGGTAATTTTACATTAGGGATCATAGTTGTGTGAGACAAATTAACATTGAAACTTTTGTTGTTTACTGTATGAGACACTATTTTTACACAAGCGTTCAAAATAGCTAACGTTTCAAAATACTTATTTTTGAATTGCTCCCTGTTTTCGACTTCCTCCGCCACTGTATTGGCATTACTAATTAAGTCTTCAATTTCATTCCGGGCACTGGAATATTTATCGAATGCACCAGAAATTGCCTGTATTCTGACTTCAAATTGATTTAAATCTATTTCTATATCTTTATTTCCCATTGCCCATTTTGAAATACGTGAAATGGCAGCTTTGGCATTTTTTCTTTGCTTTTTGTGCTCTGCCAAACTCATCTTTCTATTAAGTAATATCAAAGCTTACAAGTTTTTCAACAGTAGGTAAGTATAGAGATAAATAATCAATTGTACAGAAAATAGTAACTAGAGCGAATGATATTTATAGTTCATAAAAATGAAAAAGAAATCATGACCTTCTCTGGTCAACCTGTACCTAGTAACATTGACCTTGACCTACATTCCGTCGGGCGACAATAAGCTGCAACAACTTTTCGGGTGTTTTCGGGTGCTTACGGGGCTGTGGTTGAAACGGGCTAACACTCTGCTCACTATTTTGTGCTCGCAGGTCTGCTGATTCTGCAAGATTATATCGCTTCTCAATCGGGATTTCGGGCTTCGGTGTTCAGATGAGATTTTCCTACTTGATTATTGATTCTTCAATCTCCACATCCAAAATAATTAGCAAATTAAATCCGGCTCGAAGGACCATTATGTTTTGAGACGGCATCCTTTTAATACTTTTCAAGTCGCTGGTTTGGAGATGAGACAAGTTTTTGTCTATCGGAAACCTCCCAAAAACATCAGGGGTTTTCTTCAAAACGTATTTATTTAACAATAACAACATTCGTTGTGACAAGGTTCAGCATACATTTACCTTTCATGATATAATCACAATGTATAACGGATATTTTTAATATCTTGTGTCGAATGGCCGGGCTTCGTGACCACGCGGGACACATGCTTTCACTCAGCTCGGTTTTCAACCAAGAGTGCGTCTTCAAACCTAGGAAGGAACCCTAGCGCTCTAGACTAATCTCAGTCGCCATTAACACGTTCCTCGGTTCTTCCTCACTCGCTCGAAGGTCCGAGAGCAAGGACCCAAGCCACAAGGATGGACGAGTGGATCGAAACGTCGGGACGTGACTTATAATTGAGGTTCATTCATCGAGCGGCTGTCGAATGTTACCCTATATGGATTTTTCACAATCCTATTACTAACACAGTTGTTCTAAGACGGCTATCAGCGAAATCATGAACAAAAAGGCACGAGTCGTTTCAAACATCTATTTTAAATATAATGCAAATATGCACTTCCACGCGAACATCGGATCTGCCTGTTGTCGGCAAATATCATATTCTTAGAATGAAAACAAACATTGTAAAAGAAACAAACTTCCTTAAATCTTTATCATCATGCTTGCCAGCGAATCTACCACGAATCGTGCGGAGAAATTACTTTACATTACTGCAAACTTAACTTGCAACGCAGGATTACGTATCGATAACAGGTTTTTCAAAACAAATCAATAATAAACACAAATACAGTTATTGAAGTACGCAGGAACATAAGATACGTCAGGACACTTCCTATGTCGAAATCATTAATATACCGGTACAAATTCATAAACATTTGGTGCACACTGTGCCATACATATCGGGATATCTAAATAAATCAGATTGACACATAATTAATCTTGTGTAACATAGCAAGTCAGTACCTCACAGCTTGAAATCCCATAATATAATACTACATGCACAATAATAAATAATAACAACAAAAAAAAACATTCTTATCATACCGATATGACTAAAATTCTAGTTCAAAGGTTCTCGGGTAAATCATAGCGAGATTAATAGGTATATCTTCAATCCGATGAATTATTCTTTCACTTACGAATTAAAACTGTAGCTAATTATATAAGGACTCCTCCAAGAGCCCTCGTAAATGTTAACAACATTTACTTTCCTACTCTGTGGCCATGTCAGCTAACTCGACGTCTCCCAAGAAACCTCGCTGTCGCTCGGAAATGCGTCAGCAGTTTTAATCTTCGACGCTGCTATATTATTTTATATTTTTATGCTCTTCAGTCTTGATTTTGAATTCATTTTATACACATACATATTTTTATTGTGTCAGTTTTCTTGAATAAAGTATACAATTTTGGTTCAACTCAACCTGACTTATAAAATTGGCGCAGTCGTAGTAGGATAGTTGGGAAAATCAATCGAGGAAATTTTATCTATTTCAATAGTTAACCAACTACCGGAAAAAGTGCCTACTTTCCATCGCTCTATCGAAGAAAGTTTGGAAGTGGAGTGCAGAACCGAACGAGACCAGAGACGAGGCGAACCAAATACTAAGATTCAACAGAGCAGAGCAGAGATCAATGGAGAAACTCGTACTGTAAGTCTCTTTTGCTTTTCATGTCAGACTCCTCTAGTGAATCCTCATCCTTTTGTGATCGTGCAGACAATCTAGAGTTAGATTTAGGTGATCTTGATATTTCAACTATCGATACAGAACTAGATAATTTAACTCAAAGTTTGAATTCTATTAGTTTGATCGAGGAGACAGAAAAAGTAATAATGTCGCTTCCAAATTTCACTAAAGTTCATGCAGAAACGATCCCAGATTTTGACGGGGACGTCAATGAACTACAATTTTTTCTAGAAAGTATAGATAGTATTGTAAAACACTTTTATGATCAAATCAATAAGGATAATTTTCAAAATGTAGTTATTTTGAGGACAATTATTAGTAAATTGAAGGGTCCTGCTAGAGAAGTTGTGAATATCAGCTGTTCTAGCACCATTGACGAAATAAAAAATGAACTCATTCTAAATTTCAGTTACCCTCGAAACGAAAATTGCTTGTCAGTAGACTTGAACAATCTAAGGCAGTCTAATAACGAAAGCCCTTACCAATTTCACGATAAAGTTCGAAAAATTTTGAACACTATATCTAATTATTTGGCTATTCATGAAATTGATATAAATATTAGAAAGTTTAAGCAACAAATGTATAATCAACAAGCTTTACAAGTATTTTTAGCCGGATTAAAAAATCCCTATGGCATTATGGTACGCACTAAAGATCCTAAATCTATGCTGGAGGCTATAAATTTCAGAAGAAACGAAGATAATATTCGTTACTTACAAAATTCGGTAAACCCAAATCAAAATCAATCAAATTTGCAGCCGAAAAAGGCATTCCATCAACCTCAATCGAAATCAAATTTCACTACAAATAATTTTGTTCCGAGAAATTCACAACCTCGACATTTTGCACCAGTACCAAATTACACACACCAACAATTTAATTCGCCAACCCAAAATTTTGTGAGACCACGAAACCACATGCAACCCAGTACTATTGACCAAAATCAATCATTTCCAATAGGCACAATCAATATTCAGCCTAAACAAAATCATTTTCAAAGGTTCCCAACAAACCAGGAGGTTTTCGGAGCCCCAAAAAACGTGTGAAAACCTAATCCAAATTATAACTTTCCAAAACCTACTCCTATGAGTACAACATCCCGCCAAGCTACAATCAATTCAAAACCCAATCAATCGAACCAAAGGTGGCATACAGAACAACTAAATTATACCGAAGAATTCGATATATTCCCTAACGAAGAATATACTAATTATTCTCAACAAGAAAGTGTAGAATACGATCCAGAGAATGATTTCGAGTTCGCGGAAACACCTATGTACGAAAAGAGCGAGGATTTCTCAGCCGGACAGCTGTTCGAATTTCAAAATGTAATTCAATACTATGGTTCATTCGATGGAAGGCAACTACCATATATTGTAATAAATGAACCTCCTCTGAAATTACTTGTTGACACTGGATCTACCAAATCGTTTTTACTTCCCGAAATTGTTGATGAATATTACATAAAATCTAAAGCTAGAGATCCGTTTATTGTTTCAACAGCATTTTCTTCGTCTCGACACGATTTCTCGGTAACTATACCCGCGTTCGCAGAATTCAACGATAAAAGATATCTGAAATTCTACGCTTACAAGTTCCATAGCGTGTTCGATGGATACTATACAACTTTTGAGTGTAAATCTAGATTTTGCTAAATTGCAATTTATTACAAAAAACGCCAGAATCCCAATGGAATATTTCAGTGCCGTGCCTAAAACATTTTTTGAAAGGAATTTGCCAGGCAATACAGTTTCCAAAATAAACATTCCCGTAACTAGCATATCTGGAGAAATTTTAGTTCCCCCAACAAATTTTCCAGAATTTTAGAATTCCTGAAACTTTAACCATATCAACAGACGGTGGGGCAATTGTTGAAGTTTTCAACAACTCCATTTATGATTCCAACCTCACTTTGCTAAACCCGATTAAATCAATATCTATCAGGAATGACAACTTCGAATATTTCAACACGAATTTTGTTGACTTTTCCGTAGCCAATAATCAATTCGACATCGATGAATTAATAAAGACCAACCATTCGAATAGAGTGGCAAAATCTGAAACATTCGAAGTATTCAAAAAATACCCTCATAAATTTCACCTGGAGCACAATAAACTCGACGCCAACACCGATGTCCTCTCGCGAATACCAATAATCAAAATTGATACTAATGAAAAAGTAAAACACCCCTTGACTTTAATTAATCACGACTTGGAGGAAGAAAATGAATCAAGATCAGAAAGTATGGATAAATCCCCAAATCATGACGACACTAATACCGAAATCGACAAAGACATTGAAACTTACGAAATTGATGACAGAGAAACCGTCCACACTAGTCGAGAACACCCCTTATATGAAGTTTCGATTTCAGAAATACCCATCAACAACTTTCAGAACCAGTTATTTTTGAAGATGGTACATTCGCCAACAGTCCCAAAAATAAAACGAATAATCGAAAATAAAACTAAAATAGAAATTCAAATTTCCCTGAATAATTTTGAGAAAGATATCATAACTATCTTCAATGAATTTGCTACAACAAGAAAAATGTTCGCAGTTAATTTGGACAGACGAGAATATATTCCTCGATTTTGCGAAATCCTGAGTAACACATTCAAAAATTCCGCATTCAAAGTTATTCTTTGTAATAACGTCTCGGAGGACGTGAAATTAGCTGATGAAAAGCTGTACGAAAAGTCGTAAAAATCAGCAATCAATTCTAAACTACCCAAAAAAGCAATTCATAATAAATACAAACTTTTTGACGAAGAACTCAAAACCATTCAAAATAATATTTTATTTCAACTTAACCAGGCTAAAGGAAAATTCAATTTTCACCACTTCACTAAAAAAAAAAAAATAATAACTGATGGTATCGGATGAATTTTCAAAAGCACTTCAGGTAAACTTGATGTAGAAGACGGAAACAGATACGATAGTGTCATAGAGAGTAAAAATTAAAATCAGAAAAACATAGTAGTGAATCTGAACAAGCAAATTTCTTTGAATAGCACAATAATCGATAATTACAATAAATCTTTATCTATGATTGGTTAAAATGAAATATAAATTGCTGACAAAATTAACGAACTCAATTCAGAATTAATGAAATTGATGTTCGATTTCAATGGCTATCTGACAGCCGTGAATACCTTAGATCAAATCAGTGCCGTACCTACTTAACATTTTAACGGAAATGATAAGCAATTTGGAAAACGCGGTATTACTTTTGCTAGATTAGAAAAAAAAATTCACTACGGTATAATGCAAATCGAAGATTTTGAATACATTAAACAAGTCCTATTGAAAGGTTATCCATCTGAAGTCACTTCTCTTCGTTGCACAAGTACAATGAAATACTTAAAGTAGAATCATATTATTCTAATGATAGAATTGTCTTCATAATACACTTTCCTATCATGCTACCTGAAACTTACACTTATTTCCATCTATACTCAGTACCCACCAAAAACAATACCATTCTTCCTCCCAAACCCTTTCTGGCCATGGGAAGTAAATTCTTCAAGTACGAGGACAGAAAATGCAAAAATACACACCCAACGTATTTTTGCGAAGATGGTAATCAACTCCAGCCGTTCAACCAGAACGATTGTATCTTTCGACTCCTTCAACTGGAAGTCGACGAACTGTCAACATGTGAACCGGTCCGAATTAGGATTTATCACGAAATCGTTCAGCAAATCAATAATGCCCACTACATAGCCGTTTTCCCCTACGAAACGAAGGTCAAGGTCCACTGTCAGAAAACGGACCTAGCCACCCTCAAAGGCGCCTACCTTGTGGAAGTGCCAACCGGTTGCAGTTTCCAGACCACAAGGCACTCATTCGCCAACACAGATGACATCATTCCTGGCCAGCCACTACTACTACCGGAGGTCAAGACCCCTAGAGCAAGCTTGAGCCACCTACAAGAACTCAACCTCCACGATATACCCCTGGACCAAGTAAATAAGCTACAGAGAGAACAGGAGGAAATTCAACAAATCACGTTGAAAAGTTCACCCCAAGATTCTTCATTCAAATGGACTTATACAATATATTGGCTGACGAGGATCGTCAGAACCAGATGTCTATCTCCAAGAGAAGACCAACCCCTGGCCGTACTACCTTCCACCAGTACAACCATAACCATCCAGCCAAACGAAAAGAGATCCCATCCCCTTCGGCTGCCCACAAGTATCACTGATATCGACGAGGACGAATAGCCGATCCATCCACCCCCCGTATGGATCTCTCTGATGAGGGAGGAATTATATAAGGACTCCTCCAAGAGCCAACATTTACTTTCCTACTCTGTGGCCATGTCAGCTAACTCGACGTCTCCCAAGAAACCTCGGAAATGCGTCAGCAGTTTTAATCTTCGACGCTGCTATATTATTTTATATTTTTATTCTCTTCAGTCTTGATTTTGAATTCATTTTATACACATACATATTTTTATTGTGTCAGTTTTCTTGAATAAAGTATACAATTTTGGTTCAACTCAACCTGACTTATAAAATTAGCTGCATGATCTTTCCACATTTTATTATTAACTGAACACTGGCCAGTCTGGACTGTAATTGACTCTTTTCCAAATGACTTTAATTACCGAAGAACGAATTCATTTTGAACCGATTTAAATCACTTCATACTAATTGTCGAATTGATCTGAATGAATAATCATGATTAAAAACTCACTACTCTGAGTCTACATCTGAATAAACGACTGACGGAATCGAATTCTGAATTATATGCATCGAACGCGAACCGCGGCTTTTATAGTAACGTCCAAACGGGGGTAACTTGCACGTGGTCATTCAATGGTCGTTAATCAGTCGCGCATGACAAATTTATGATGTCGGCTTCTTTGAGCGGCGGCCTTTGTAACCGTGAGTTTAATTGTGCGAGACGGGAAATTTCCTTATTTGGTCACTCGCGGCTCTTAATTAATTCGATCTGACAGATTTATGTTACACGGCTCGTAGCGTTACTTCTTTGAGATATGATTTACGATTTCGGCGGCTTTGTACGGCGGGGTTATAAATTCCTATCGAACACGTGCACTTCTAGTGCTTCGCGCTAATGGGTCGTCGACACGGGGCCAGATGTTTCTACGCATGAAATGAACTAGGTTACGGTTCATACAGGGAGGAGCAGCTGACGATAATTATTCAACTAGCCTCGCAATCTGAACTCTTTTCTTTTTAACAACTTGAACTACGATATCTGCTCGCGCACTTTTGTTTTCGGGAAACTCGAAAAGCTTTTAAAAAATATTTATTGATTACAAAGATTGAATAAAAGTACGTGTAACAATTACAAGTTATAAAATCAGACTGAGTTCATTGCGTTCACCGAGAAGCGATGAGAAATTGTTGTAATGCTGACGAAGCGTCCTTCGAACGAATTCCATCAGTAGCGTCAGCGGAATACGGGGTCGTTGACAACGTAATTCCTCCCTTCTAAGTTGGAAAACAGGATTTCATGGAATGAAGAATGTTTTCCGTTCCTTTGGTAGGGGTTGTTCGGTGACTTCAGTGTTGTCTTCTTGGATGCTGTTTGTAGGTGGACGTCGAACTAGTAGGTGTTTGAATTTGTATATAATGATAACAGCTAGACAAATTATCATTATACTGTATATAGCGAGTGTCCAGACGTAGGCTCTCGGCGAATGGGACGATTTGGTGAGCGGAGTTAAACGGCTGGCTTCCTTGTGAATTTCGGTTAGTTTATCCAAGGAGATGTCTTGAAGTTTTAGGGCTGGTATATCTGGGTCATGTGTTATTTGTGGTAACTTGATATCCGGTAGGATCAGGGGTTGTTCTCCAACTTTCGTGACCTCGTTGACGTATTGTTCGGTCGGGGTTTTGAATTGGCATCCAAGTGGTACTGTGATCAGGTATGATCCTGTGAGGGTGGTAATGTCTGTTGTACTGCAGGTGGTTTGGATGCGGGTGGCCTTCTCGAAAATGCTGATATAGTGGGCGTCGTCCACTTGCTCGATGATGTTTGATACCAGGTGGATCGGTACTTACTGACAGTTCTGTGGGTCCTTTGCGATGCTTAATATTTGAAAAATACAGTCGCTGGTGGTGGTTCCTGGAAGGAGGTTGTTCCAAGGGCAGTAATGAACATCGTGGAGATCCATGCAGGGCATTGTGGAATATTGAAAATACATATACCTCGTTTGCAGTCAGATAGGGTGCAGGTGGTATGATGGTAGTTTGGTTTGGGGTAGGAATGGAATATAAGTGATATTGGGAGAATACTTCGGGTGATACAAGTGGAAACTTTATCACGAAAACTATTTTATTATTTTTCTGATAAGTACCTATTTCAAAAATTTCATAATATCGGTGTAAGTTCGTGTGATCCAATCCAAACAGTAAATTATCAGCGGTATAGTGTTGTACTAAGGTTGACAACATCCATTCAATATCATTGATTTTCAGTATACTAGGATGTGCTTGTCCTAATTTAGCAAATGTTGTAGCAGTTTCTAGGTCAGTCAATATTTGCAATAGCATTAGAAGGATAGAGCTGAGTTGATCGAAAGCCTCTTTAGTTTCGAGATAGTGCTGGAAATTGAAAATGAGGGTTGACATGTCCGAAGCAATTTTATTGATTCTCTCTGTGATTACCTTTTGGTTATGTTTAATCATAGCTGTGGTTTCACTGAAAGTTTTTATTATATTTTTTGAGAGTGAGATTTGGTCATTAATTTTTGAAATTACGTTTTGATTATTTTCTAGTTCTGAAATTGCCTTATCATAGTTTTCAGCGTCTTCAGCATCTAGATACTTATACTTTTTATTATAGAACCTAAACCGTTCAGTATTCCTCGTTTTAGTATTTTACTGGGAATAAGGGATTCTTGTTTGGCGAGTGATAGTTGGAGTTAAAAGAAAATTGATTGATTGATAGTTTTCAACTCTTCAAAATATGGACGGGATAGCCCGTGATTAACTGCTTTCAGTAATCTCGAATATTGGTTTTGAATTGTTCGAAGTTCATCAGAAATGGGGGTGAGATCGTAGTAGTGTACGAAGGTGTGGTATTTGCTCTTGATGCGCGTTGTGCCTATTTTGAAAGGAAGGATACCTGGGTTTTTATTTAGGGACTGTATTTGAAGTTCCTGGCTCATCGTCAGCGACAGGATGGACCTGAAACAATGGTCTTTTGAAACTTGATTTATGCATGGTGTTCTTTGGTAATTTTAATTTCGTCTTTTTATTCTTGAGAACAGTTACTGCGCGGAATTTTGGAGAGAGTTTGTTTCTGTTGTCTGTACGTTTGTACGCTGGTGTACGTTCCTTATAAGTCAGAGGAGGTTCCCGTGCCTTGTTGAGTTTGTCAATGGTTTTTTCTTTATTTTCAGTTAATTTTTTGTTTAGATGTTTGTACAATTCTGCGGTTTTCGTCTTATGCGCTGTCATGTAGGCACTATGTACCAAGTTTTCAAGGTTGACATTGAAGGGGTCTGAAGTAGATAGGTGACCAGTGATAACATCTATGGGTTTCATATTTGTGGCAGAGTGTATTGAGTGATTATAACCCATGATTGCATATGGCATCTGTTTGATAATATCGAGTTCCTTATGGGTAGTTTGAAGTATTCTTAAATGTTCGATGATGGTTGAATGGAACCGTTCAACGATTCCTTTCGATTCGGGATGATCAGGGGTAACGTAATGTAATTCGATATTGTGCGTTTCAGCAAATTCTTGAATTAATTCGTTTTTAAGCTCGGTGCCATTATCGGAGTTGAGTGATTTGGGAACTCCATGGTGGTTAATATAGGTCAATAGGTTGTTTGCCAACTCTACAGCGCTGAGGTTGAGTAGAGGATAAGCTTGGGCATATTTTGAGAAAGCGTCGACGATTGTTGAAAACTTTTGATTTTTTATTTGGAATGTATCGATAAAGATGGTTTCGAATGGCTTGTTAGGTGTTGGGCTAACTTGAAGCTGTTGTTTAGGTGGGTTCCGGTCGTATTTATTTGGTTGACATATCGAACAGTTATTAATATAGATGCGAGTATCTATACCTAGCTTTGGCCAATAATATGTCTCTCTGATTCGTTTTTCTGTCTCGATTATGCCTCTATGGTTAGTTTTACCTTCGTGATATGTCTGAATTGTATTTTTTTGATCATCGGTGCTGATGACGTCTTTTAGTATTGTTGCAGTGGATGAACTTGAAAGAAGGCGTCCTTAACTACTTCGCAGAATCGGGGAATCATGTTTTCATCGGGAAGATATAACGCGTAGACGTATTTTGGGTTAAGCTAATCTTTGATGAGTTTAATGACATCATGCTCGAAATTTTGGAGAGAAAGCTGTGCGAAAATTCTTCTTTTATTCAGGAATATTTCTTTGATTTTTGGCTCGGCTGGAGAAAAGAATACCAGGTCTATAGTGATCTGATGATCATAACCGTTCGACGGATGTTCTGAGATCGGGATGGTCAGGACAGGGTCTTCTGCATTTGAGTGTACAGTTTCGCCATCAGTGTTATCGGGGGCTTCGTTATTGATGATGGCATCATTAGGCACTGTGGGGTTGGTGATGCCAGGAATCTCGGAAATTGATTCGTTAATATTGGTTCCGGAATGTTCGTCGCTATTAACTTCGTTCAAATTTGGGATTTCACCAAGTTGTGGGATGATAGACTCGTCGTCAGAGGTTCTTGCAACGGGGGTGTCGTAGGAGATGTCTAGGATTTCACGATGATTTTCATTGAAGTTGTTTATGAATTTTTGGAGTTCATTGACATGAATTTCCACTCGTGATAGGGCGTCGGCATTTGTATTTAATTTGCCTTTTTTGTAAACAATTTCGTAGTCAAATTCATCTAGTTTGAGACGCCATCTCACTAGGCGGGAATTTGGCTCTTTAAGAGACATAAGCCACTGAAGGGGTTTATGGTCAGTGAAAATTTTGTATTTTCGCCCATACAGATATAATAATAATAATAATAATAACAATAATAATAATAATTTATTTGCCCAAAAATACAATTAAAACGGTAGTTACATTATATATAAAATTCAGGATATGGCAAATAAACAAGGGAAACGCCCATAAAAAGGTAAAACCTTGTGCATGGGGTGGGAAAGTAAAAGGAGGGTTAATATTTTAAAATTCAAGAATATACACATATACAATAATTATATAGTTATATTATAATATTAACATGTTTATTCTCCATTTTAACCGTGAGGTTGTGCATGGATGTTCAAAGTATTTTTTACTTATATACTATATCAGTTGAGAATATCCTCTTGTATACAATAAAGGTAAAATGTAATCTATTGGTGGTTATTTAAAATCGAAAGTATATATTTAATTCAATGAGGAGCACACATTTTCTTGTAAAAATTAAAATTTAATAAAAAGAATAATAATTTTTTTCACTTAGCGTGTTTATTTTAAAATGCATTGTAGAATTTATTTCATTATCGCGTGTAAGGTAAGTCTGTCAATTGACTCGATATATTTTTTGAATTTGCATTTAATGAATCCTATGGAGTGTATTACTTCTAAATAAGTTTTGTACATTTCTGGGAGTGTGTTATATATTTTTTTTGTTTGATACATTAAAGAGCGCTGGCCGATTGATTTGTTCATTCGGTCTATTGGAATATTTTGTTTAGTTCGTGTGTCGTGTCTGTGTTCAGTTTTTTTTTTATCAAATGTTTATTTTTGTATAGATTTATGATTGCATTGTATACGTATAGTTGTTTAGGATCAAATATTTTCGTTTCATTATATAGATCTTCTGAAGAATAGGTGCTTTTTTTCGAGTATTTTATTTTCATATTTTTTTTCTGGAGGATCTCTAGTTTTTTCATATAGGTAGGAAGGGCTGTTCCCCAACTTAAAATGGCATATTGTATTCTAGACTCAACGAACGCGTAACATAATGTTTTCAAATGTTTTATACTCAAAACCCGTTGCATTAATCTGAATTTATACAATAATAGTCTTAGTGTTTTCGTAATATTATCTATATGAATGTTCCATCTCAAATGAGAGTCTATTGTGATGCCAAGATATCTGATATGACTTTTTGATTGTATTTCGATTATTTTCTGATTGTTTTGTATTTCAAGTATGTTGTAGTTTGGGAGATTCGACTTGTAGCACGTGAACGGTAGGAAGAACGTTTTTTCTACGTTTACTGTGAGCTTTCTGTGATTAAACCAATTCAATACGTTAACTAAATCTAGTTCTGCTTTATTTTTTAGACTTTTCCAAGAATCGTCTGAGTATAGTATAGCAGTGTCATCTGCGAAACTAATTATCTTACCGGTACTGTACGTTGTGAGTAAGTTGTTTATGTACAGGGAGAAAAGTAATGGCCCCAGTACTGTACCCTGTGGGACACCATATTTTATTGTTTTTTCATCGCTCATAAAGGTATTGATTCTGACAATCTGTATTCTATGACTCAGATATTCTTTTAAAAGGGAGAGTGGAGTTCCTCGTATTCCAGCCTCTTCCAAGACCTCGACTAGTTGTGCATGACAGACAGTGTCAAAGGCCTTGGCTAGGTCTAGAAATACACACATGGTAGGTTTGCTATCATCAACTGACATACATATACCATTAAGTAGGTGGTTTATAGCATCATTCGTTGATAAACCTTCTCTGAATCCATACTGTTTTTCAGATATAACATCATATTTATTTAGATAACATGTTAATTTGTTTTTGATTGCTTTTTCTACTATTTTAGCTATTGCTGATATTATAGATATAGGTCTGTAATTACACATTTTGTTCTTCTTGCCTTTTTTGAATATAGGTATTACAATCGTTTTTTTTTAATGCATTGGGAAATATCCCAGTTTCAAAAATTATGTTTATTAAATCAGTTAGAGGTTCTACTATTTCTTCTGCTATTTCTTTGAGGGTTTCAGTTTTTATTCCATCAATACCTGTCATCTTTTTTGATTTAAGTGATTTAATTATATTCAGTGTATCATTTCTAGTAATATTAGTTAAAAAAAAGGAATTTTTTAGTGGTTTTCTTTTTGGAGGAGGGGTCATTGGTTTGTTTATTTTTGATGCATATGTTTCGCCAACATTTATGAAATAATCATTGAAGGCATTTGCTTTCAGTCTTGAATCAACAATTTCATTCCCATCTTCAGTTATTATTTCGTGTATCATTTCAGTTTTCCTAGGGGAGTCTATTTGTTTTATAACATTCCAGAGTTGTTTGCTGTTGTTTTTATGACTTTCAATTTGTTTTGAATAATAATTAGTCTTTGCCTTACTAATTAATCTATTTAAATAGTTTCGGTATTTTGTATAATTACTTTTTTTGTTGATGTTTTCGGGATCTTTTTTATGTTCGGCCATTAGGAAGTTTTTTTTATTAGTAGAGTTTACTATACCTTCAGTTATCCATTCTTTCCGCCTGATTTTATTTCTCTGAATCTTCTTTTGAGTTGTATTTTTTTCAATATTGTTAATCAATGCTCCAATGAATAATTCGGTTTTTTCCTCAATATTTTTCTGATTATAGTACCTCGTCCAATCATAATTTTTTAAATCTATGGTCAATACAGCTAGAAGAATTATTTTGTACTCGAGTAAACTTATTGATTAGTGATATAAAATTGTGCTCACTCATCAAATCTAAATATTCTGACACACTTTCATTTTCATTCAATATATCTAAATTGATATCACCAATCAAAATATGATTTTCCAAATTTTCATTTTCCGTATTTTGCAAATAGTTAGCAAGATTGTTTATAAATAAGTTTTCATCAGTTGAAGGAGGCCGATAGATACTAGTTATCATAGTAACCTTTGTCTTTCCATATTTAATTTTTAATTGTATGGCTTTAATTACATCAATGTTAATTATTTTATATTCAAAATTAAGATTATTTTTCACATATATGATAACTCCGTCATTTCTGTTCAGTTCACCTTCATTGAACACAAGAGAATATTTTGGCAGCTGGTAAAAATTAAGGTCACAATAGTTAAATGTTTCAGTCAAAACAATACAATCATATTCAAAAGATAGCTGAAGCAATAGTATTTTCAATTCATCAAAGTTCTTGGAAATGCTCCTTATATTCTGGTGAAATATTTTAAAATTGTTTTTTTCACTTTCTGAGCCAAGTATGTTATTTATTTCGTTTACTGTATCTATTTCTATTGTATCAAAAGGTATGTATTCTATATCTCTAATAAACGTATCCATTTAAATAATCTAAACGTTTACTCACTTATACAGGTAAATATGTTCATTCATTGCGTTTTACTGAATTGGTTCTGGATCTTGTGTTTTTTTGGGTTAATAATGTATTTGATACTGATGATTGTGGTTTCCCAGGTTTCTTGATTTCTAGTAGAGTTCTTTGCTGTGTTCCAGTAGTTTTGTTCGGCGTGGTCTCCAATGTTTCTAGGTATGGGGTTTGTTGTTGTGTAGAATTTCCTAAGTTCGAAATTTCACCCTGTATAAGTAGTAGTTGGGATGGTGTCGAAGGTGCGCTGCTTGGTTTTATTTCGGAGTTTGTTCCACGATTTTGTAGGTCTATTAAGGTGTATTCCAAATCATCAATTACTAGTTATAACAGTTCTGGTTTATTTGGCGTTCGATAGCAAGATGGTTTCTTAATTTCTGGAATTCCTCTCGCTGTTGTAGGGTCAGGTCATGCGAAATAGATATATGAGTTCCTTTTAACTTTCTACAGTTCGTTAAAATTTCTCTCTTTTTTAAAAATGATATCAGCTCGATTTTTAGTGGGCTGTCTGAGTTTTTACCTAGACGATAAAAATTGTTTATATCGTTTTTGGCCACCTCAATATTTAACAGCTCATATAATTTGTTACACACAGAATCAATTGTTAGTTCGTTTTTGTTTTTATTCCATCCAAAGATTACGATGTTATTCGATTTTGCCTTTCTTTCTAATTGTTCGTTTTTCTCTTTGAGGTATCCGTTTTCCTGTTCGAGATATGGACGGAAATATTTCGTTGCCCATGCTATTGCTAGAAGTTCTTTTTCTATCGTTGAGTAGTTCTGCTCTGATTGATTTAGGGTACGCGACGCGTACGCCACTGGTTTGTCAGAACCAATAGACCCTTGAGAGAGGATAGCCCCAATGGCAAAATTGCTGGCATCCGTGCTCAAGACAAAGGGCTGGTCGAAATTTGGGTATATCAGTACAGGTTCATTAGTCAAAAGGGTTTTACAGTGTTCAAAACATTGTATAAATTGAGAGTCGTGAACAATTTTGGCGTCCTTTTTCAGACATAATGTCAAGGGTTTGGTCAGTTTTGCGAAGTCCTTTATGAATCGACGATAGTAACCAAGGAGTCCTAAAAACCCTTTGATTTGTTTTGTTGTGGATGGAATTGGATATTTTTGAACTGCTGAGATTTTACTGGGATTTGGTTTAATTCCGTCAGTTGTAATGACGTGACCAAGATAAGCTGTTTCTTTTTTGAGGAATTCAGATTTATCCATTTTCACTTTGAGATTGGCACTTCTCAAGCATTTGAATACCTTTGTCAGGCTGTCTATATGCTCCTGAAGAGAGGTAGAAAAAATAATGATATCATCTAGATATACCAAGCAAATTTTGTTGATGTAGTCACTGAGGATGGTGTCCATGCAACGCTGAAAAGTAGCTGGACTGTTCTTAAGGCCAAAAGGCATGCGCACATGCTCGTAGTGACCTCATTCGACATTGAATACAGTTTTTTCGATATCGGAAGGATTCATTTGTATCTGGTAAAAACCAGATGCCAGGTCTAATGTAGTAGAATACTGACATTTACCTAACTTGTCCAACACATCAGTTATATTGGGTATTGGATATTTGTCATCAATTGTCTTCTCGTTTAGCTTCCAATAATCGATAACAATTCTCCACTTTTTCTTTCCTGAGGCATCATCTTTTTTTGGAACAATCCAGATTGGAGATGACTGGAATTTCGTCTCTTGTTTTGATTTCGTGTTTAATTTCTGTTGTCGAGGTCAGTGGTTCGCCTTCTTTGTAGAATATGTCTGAGAATTGTCTGCAGAGTTTCAAGAGGTGTTGTTTCTCTTCAGCATTTAGATGGTCAGTTCGAATTATGTCTTGGATATCATTTTTGGTGATAGTCTGTAGATTTTCTGAGAAGTGAATTTCAAAATTGTGTTCTAGGTCTATTTACTGATTTCTGGAAAGTCCTGGAATTGATATGTTTCGTTACTCGTTAGTGGTATGGTCTTGACTGGGTATAGCATGGTCAGTTTGATGTCATTGTCAGTTAGAATGAAAATTTCCACATTAGCTTCGCCATTACTTGCTAGTGTTAAGGTGGGGGGAATTTTACATGCTAAAATTTCCTGTTGTGGTATCATCACGTGCTTATTTGAGCAATCGACAGGGATTTTTGTAAATAATTTGGAATTTTTTGGATTCACTTTTTCAAAAAGAAGTTTTGGATTTGAAACAAAATATTTTATGATATTGATTGATTGCGGGGTGATTATTTTACTATTGACCAGATCCAATCTACTGTTCAATAATTTCAAATTATCGATTCCTAATAATCCATCAAAAATATTATGAAATTTATAAAGAAAAAAATTTATTTCTTTATCTGTACGAAACTCGTCAAAAGCTTGAATCATAATGGATGAATCGTGATTTGAGGTATTGAAACAAGTAGACACCGAAAATGGTTCATTTACTATGGTGTTTTTAAAGTATTGATTGGCTATTGATGGGTCTAGAAATGATCGTGTCGGTCTAGTATCGACTAATAATTTTAAAGGTGGGTTCTTTATTTCGATATACGGGAGTTGTCTGTCCTGGATATTGTTTGATTCTATTATTATCAAGTCTGGTCGTCTTGATTCTGGCTTTCCGGAAAATTTCCAGTTTCCCAATTTTCTTGGTCGGGCGCATACTCCGGTTGAAAACCTACGGCGCCTTCGTCAGATTCGGGGTTATCATAAGTCTCGGGATATTCGTTTGTTGGAACTGAACCTTGTTCAGCATAGAAAAGTTCTTCAGATATGAAGTTTCTGTTTTGGAAAGAGTTGGGACGCTGTTGTGGTCTGAGACTGGTACCATGAGAGATGTCGCTCATAGGAGAAGGACGGATATTATTCGTAGGTCTGTTCTGCGGATTTTTCCAAACATTTTGGGGTCGGCCGGATACCTGTGAATTTGTGAAAAATCTTTGTGGTGGGCGGTTTCATCATTTAATATTGATAGAGCTTGGGGAAGTGTTTGGGGGTTACGAGCCCTTACTCTGGTACCGAAAGGTTCTTTCAGACCAACTAAAAATACTCGTAACGTCTGATTTGTGAATAAATTTCTTTCACAAGTTCTCTCAACCTCGGTGGCAGTGTGCAAATCAATATAGTTACAAATAGTATTAAGTACATGAATACAATTCGAATAAAATTGCTGCGGCGTTTCGTTACCTTGCCTCATATGCATTAAATTTTGGGTGAGGGAACTCAGGTCCCTCTGGTCACCAAAATTTTGGAGTAAAGTTTCACGAATTTCGGGCCAAGTTTTAGCGTTGTAAATATTGACTGCTTCCATCGCCGCACCGGTCAATTTTGCAAATATTGTGTTTACAATAAGTAAATTTTGTGTTGATTCGGGTGTATTCGCATCGAAATTAACTTCCGATAGCTGTTCGATTGTTTTTATGAAACGAACTAAACCCGTTGGGTTTCCGTCATACTCCGGAATTGTCTTCAAAAGATCTGAACTAATTACTGGAATTATTTCAGGCATTGTTGTAAGATTTGCGAGCTGCTTAATAAGTGAGTCTATAATTGGATCTATTTTGAATCGATTATGAATAACTTTTAAGAAATCTGTTATTGGATACTGCTATTTTTACTATTATATTATTACTATTATTATTAACGGTCTTCACTTGTAAGATACAGGATATTCACAGGAACTCTGAGGTTTCAGAGGAGTCTGACATATATGAACAAGATATACTCACAATAAAGCCGCAATGCTTTTCAACATCTGGAATCGGTGTTGGCTGCTAATCCTATGTGCTTTTGGTTTCCACTTAGTTAACACTATTCTATGAAGGTAGTCTCCTCAATGGATGCGTACCGTTCGCGATTTTGAACGAACAGTTGAAACTGAAGCGAACGATTTCTCGATGAACTTTTTCACTTTCAAAATCCTACCGACTGCGCCACTTTTGTTTTCGGAAAACTCGAAAAGCTTTTAAAAAATATTTATTGATTACAAAGATTGAATAAAAGTACGTGTAACAATTACAAGTTATAAAATCAGACTGAGTTCATTGCGTTCACCGAGAAGCGATGAGAAATTGTTGTAATGCTGACGAAGCGTCCTTCGTACGAATTCCATCAGTAGCGTCAGCGGAATACGGGGTCGTTGACAACGTAATTAGGGTGAGTGTGGGCTCACCACAAACCTCCATTCTTAAAAAGACACGAGCACATTAAATATGTGTTCGTCGTCCTGTTTCATTATAGTTTCAATAGTTCGTGCATGAAAAAGAATGTTTTCGTATGATATTCTAACAATGATTCCTATAACCTACTCCTCACTGGCAAACATATATTCCTAAATCTAACCTTCCTTCCTAACAGAAATATTATCTTTTTCATCAAAAATCTTAACTCTAACACATATTCATAAAACAGTCTTACGCAACTTCCCGTCGTGATGGCTGTCTTCGGGGGCGGCGAGCTGTGTCTCGGCACCGTCAGTCCTCACTGCTCGAGCTGCAGGAGCGTCGACAGACAACGATCATCCTGCCGTTTGGGCTAAATAGGACCTTCCTACCTGCCTCAAACGTGGCATGCAGCGGCGACATACTAATCTCCTGTTCCCATTCGGAATCCTCGGTGGCGGACGATGGGGGCGGCGTCTTCGGTACACGACGTCGCTTCTCTCCTCTGGTTCTACGGGCATTGCTACTAGATGTCGGGGCGGCGTCCATGTGGCGCTAATCTTCGTGGGCAAAGCAACCATAGGCTCTGCGGGAACGGCAACTCCATCCGGGCAGAAGTACGCTGGATCCGTACTACAGCAAGGTAGTTGACAGTTCAGCACTGGCTCTCTGTTTCCCAGCTCTTGCCAAGGGGGCGGCAAATAGGGCTGGAAAGGCTCTTGAGGGGCTAACCAGGCTTCCTGTGGCACTGCAACCCTTGTCATTGGTGGAGAGCACCAATCACAATCGCACCTCGCGATCCGTAGTTCATCCAATGTCCTGGTGTAGGACAGATGGAAAACCAAGATGTACGCTATGATATAGCTTTTCCTCACTCTGGTTTCCTCTCGTTCTGGGACCACGAGGATGTGATCTACCTCGCGTACCAAATATCGCAACACTATTCGTAGAATGTCCCTTCGGCAGGCGGGGTCCCTCACGAATTGTAAAGCGTCAATTAGAGCTTCCATAATGCTTTCGATCTTTCCTTCTATACACCGGTCACTTTTTATTTATACAAAGTTCTAAACGCGTTGCACTATTTAATCTTCTGATTCGCGCGTCTGTTAAACTACTGACGCCAAGCTGCTACCCTGAACCTTTATATAATAAGTCCAGAATCCCTAAAACATGGGAACATTTTCTCCCTTTTTTTTATCATTACCTAGTTACATAAAAATCTAAAAAAAAACTACACAAATCTCTACTTCATTAAAAGCATTTTCTCATAAAGTGTCTTTCTTATTTCTAACTGTTTACATCAACAGTACCTAGTCACATCAAATTCAATAATAAAAAAAACAACAAAATTATGCTTCACTAAAAGCATTTTCTCATAAAAATGTCTTTATTCCTAACCGTTACTTCAACAGTACCTATTCACACCAAAGTCAACAAAGCAAAAATCACAATTTTACTTCATTAAAAGCATTTCTTCATAAAAGTGTCTTTTCTATTTCCTAACGGTTTACATATCGCAAAGCGACAATGATCGCTTGCCTTAATTCTAAACTGTATCGTCGTACTTCCAGTAAACATTCAAGAAAGGGTTGTGAGAAACGCTACCTTTCTCAATTTCTTTCGGCACGACACTTGAAGTAGGGCTTTGTTCGACGTTCAATGGTTCCTCGGCTAGAAACTGCGGCTGCGATTCAATGGGTTCTGTTTGGATTTTCCTCTTTCTTGTATATTTTCAGTCGTTTTGGTTTAACACAAAAAAACGTTAGTGGTTAAGTCCTGACACTTGGGGCCATGAATAGCTTTCAATTATAATAACTTTCAAGACATTATCGTAAACACAATTTATCTTACTTTATAACTACAGCTACGAACAGGTTTGCATAAAAACAGATAATTTCTCCACGACCTTCGCGCTAAATTCCGACCTGTCCATTATTAGTTATGCGACAGCATTTACTTGGGTATCGAGACAATACTAACCCAATTCTTAAGTATTTCAAATGTAACAAAATTCTCTGAGTTCCATTTCTGCAATGTTGAACTGAAATCTTATTTAACCACTATTCTCAGTACTGAAATTTATTCAGAATTATAATAATCTACCAAATCAATCACGGGAACTCCGTGCTCTGTTATCTGATACATAATGCATTAACTCTATACTCAAAATACGCAATTCTTTTTCTATCATTTGACTAGATGTAACTCATCTCTCTCAACAGTGTATGAATTCGTCAATCTCACCTCAAGAGTCACTACTTAATCTCAAGTCGAATCGTTTACAAACACTCATGATTTAGATTGCTTTTACCTAAACTTTCTTATTTTTAATTTCGTATCAACTTTCTTTCTAATACTTAACAACATTATCTAATCTCTTAAATTATTTGATAATAGTTTAACGAATTTGCTTCCCTAATATATATGTATCTATTCTATTATTTATCGTTAATGACGCCTTCCTATCTCCAACCTCTCAAAATCTAAATACACCCGTTCATCTAATAATCTGCAATTTTGGGAATCTTTCTACCTGCACTCCTATAACATCTGTTTTTCTGACACTGCCTCTCGATGCCACGCGTTCATTGCAATCGTTTCTCTGCTACAGGTTCGTTTATTAGTTCAATGGCGTCTCGGGCACTTTTTCGTTTTTTTTTCTGACGGAATTTCTTCCAACCAAGGGAAAAACTCATTATTTGCGACATATTCTATAATTTCCTCCAATTTTTCTTCGCTATTCACCCTTTTTGCCCTGTAATTTTCTGTTTTGTCCGGTAAAGGTGAATTTTCCTGTAGCCATTTATCCAATTCTTCCGGGCGACATTTATGTAACTCCGGCGGTCTTCCATTAATCTGCCAATTCTTTTCAATCGCTGTTTTCAAATGTGCCCTCTGTCTGTTATCCGCGTACAACAGGACCTTTTCTCGTGAAATTTCCGCAACCTGGGACTTTTCTTCTGCTTTCGTTTCTTTTCTGAATTCAACCTTTTCGAGTCCTGCTGTGCCTGCCTTTTTCTCGGCTCCTTCCTCAGTATCTGTACTCCTAACTTCGTGGCTATTTTTCGACAAACTCGTGCTAGTTTTCGAAATTTCACACAGATTTCTATTATTCTCAGGTTCAAACCTCACTTGCTTCTTACGTCTTTTTGCGCATATTTCTTCTAAATCTCTTGTTTCGGGTTCATAATTAATACAGGGAGATTCACTTGTCACTTTTCTACTTATCCAAGGGTCACTTACCTCCTTGCCATACAAATTCTGCGCTCCAGCGGCATTTTGATACTTCTTTATATCAGCACCTTTTTCCAATAGTTCCTCTGCTTCCTTGTATACAGGGTGTTCGATTCTAGTTACGCGGTCTAACTTACTACGATAGTGATGGGGCTCCACTTTTGGACAATTCCTCCGATCCGACTCTCTCTGTAGGTCCTTCCGAGTGCCATACTGGTTTGAAAAAGGACAACGCTCCGCATACGGAGAAAACAACGGCCCTATACTTCTATCCTTGGTCTCTGGAAGGGGTCCTCCATTCTTCGATTCAACTCGCTCTTCTAGTAATCTTGCTTTCCCCTTACACCTTTCACAACGCTCTAGTTCCTTCACCTGGCTTTCTGTACCTTCTTCACGAACTGATTCATGACAGGGACAGTCCTGCCTCCTCGTCATATATACACAAGACTCTGGATTCACATTTTTCTCGTAACTGACTTTATGACAGGGGCCGTTTTGCCTTCTCGTCATACATACACATGTACATGATTCTGCTTTCATCTCGGCCGGGCACGAGACAGCTGAGAAAGATCCAACTCCGTGAGGTCGCGAAGGCTCATCACTTCCTTCTTGACCAGATGAATTTGATGGTGATGACATCAAATCCACCAGGAACCTTCCCCCTAGCTTCTCTGCCAATAAATCTAACTTATTCATTACTTTTCCCAACTTAGCTTCCATTTTGTCCAGCCTCTCCTGGACTACATTTGCTTCTCTGGATCCTAGGACGTGTTGTGATTCACTCCTAAGATCAATCTCGTGATCTAACAAAAACATTTTATTTTCCTTCCAATCTAGTTTATCCTGGAATTCTTGTAGAAAATTCATCCCTAGTAATATATCAGCGGACAAGACATCCACTTCTACAACTATACACTCATAATTAATTATTCGGTCCCTACCGAGTCTTATATTTATTACTGTTGAACCCTTATAAGGAATCAAGTTTCCCTGCACATCCCTTAAAGCATATTCCTTCCCTTGTATTATTCTTTTACCTTCGGCGGCGCTCGCCGAAATTAAACTGCACTGCGCTCCCGTGTCTATTAGAATATTTTTCATTTCACCATCGACCTCCAAGGTCATGGTATTTTTCTGGGCTGCTATACTGGAGCACGCCATTACAGTAGCCCAATCCCTCATATTTATTCTCTTGCTTCTTGTTCGACTCCCGCTCGGGATTGGCGAGGAGTCGCGTGAGCGTTTAAATCGCTTCCTCCGGTTTCATTGCGAGCATGTCCTGTATCTAGTAGCTCCGGGCAATTCCGCATCATGTGGCTTCCCTTCTTGCACCGGAAACATAATCCGCGTTTCCTCATACAGTCACCGATCTGATGTCCAGACCTCTTACAAAACCTGCACTCTTTCTGCGCGCCTGTACTAAAAATTTCCTCACGCTGCCTCCCATCTTGACGGTACGCCTCTGGTCGCCGCATCCCTCTCGCGGGCCTGAGCGTCGTGGCGCTGAGCTGGCGATGTTCGCTCCCGAAGCGGTCGGGACGCGTGTAAGACCGATTATAGTTCATCCGCTTTCCGTTGTAGTCTGTATCTGAGGACCGCACATGCCTCTGCCCTGAACTCGACATATTTTCTATGAGCTCCGCTTTTTCGGCCGTTTCTAAGGCTTGCTGTAAGGTAGCTGGGCTAGTGAACATTACCTTTTTTCTAATAGGGTCCTGCAAACCTGTAGTAAACTGCATGATGATGTCTGTTTCCTGCCTTCTTTTCAGGACGTCGTCGACAGCTTGTACACCTGTGAGAGTTGCTAATCTCGCCGCGCAAACTTTCAATCGCGCCAAAAATTGGCGGCACGCCTCACCTCTGAACTGCCTACACTCTGAGAACTTTCGTTGGTCTTGTCCCGGAATTTTCTGGACTCCGAACTGATCGAGTAACCCTTTTTTCAAAACATTCCAGTCTCCAGTGACTTTTAATTCCTCATCAGCTTCGATCAGCTGTCTCACAATTCCTCTCAATCTTAGACGTACTAAGGCAGTTATGCGGTTGTCACTCCAGTTCGCCAATGCCGTAGTATCATCGATGGCCCTTACGAAATCCAGAACATTCGTATTTCCACTAAAAAGGGGCAAGTTCTCCAAACTCAGATTTATGGGCGCTCCTGTATCGGCAGCGATGCCTTGAAGCGGCGGAGTAGTTGTTCCGGTAGCCATATCTATGATTCTTCCTCTTAAGACTTATTACACCTTTTTGCAAATTTCAGGGGCTTCTTTTCGGTTTTTAAATGCTTCCAACAGCTGAACGGGGCAATAGTCAGGATGGTAACCTGACACATATACTTCTATTACGGGTATTCACCTTCCTGTACAGTTTGGAGCACTTTTCGCAGGTTTTTAGGCCGTCTTTCTGGTTTGTTCAGATTTTCTAATAGCTGTCGGGGCGCTAGCCAGGATAGTAAACGCTTTCACTCAGCTCGGTTTTCAACCAAGAGTTCGTCTTCAAACCTAGGAAGGAACCCTAGCGCTCTAGACTAATCTCAGTCGCCATTAACACGTTCCTCGGTTCTTCCTCACTCGCTCGAAGGTCCGAGAGCAAGGACCCGAGCCACAAGGATGGACGAGTGGATAGAAACGTCGGGACGTGACATATAATTGAGGTTCATTCGTCGAGCAGCTGTCGAATGTAACCCTATGTGGATTTTTCACTATCCTATTACTAACACAGTTGTTCTAAGACGGCTATCAGCGAAATCATGAACAAAAAGGCACGAGTCGTTTCAAACATCTATTTTAAATATAATGCAAATATGCACTTCCACGCGAACATCGGATCTGCCTGTTGTCGGCAAATATCATATTCTTAGAATGAAAACAAACATTGTAAAAGAAACAAAATTCCTCAAATCTTTATCATCATGCTTGCCAGCGAATCTACCACGAATCGTGCGGCGAAATTACTTTACATTACTCCAAACTTAACTTGCAACGCAGGATTACGTATCGATAACAGGTTTTTCAAAACAAATCAATAATAAACACAAGTAATACAGTTATTGAAGTACGCAGGTACATAAGATACATCAGGACACTTCCTATGTCGAAATCATTAATATACCGGTACAAATTCATAAACATTTGGTGCACACTGTGCCATACATATCGGGATATCTAAATAAATCAGATTGACAAATAATTAATCTTGTATAACATAGCAAGTCAGTACCTCACAGCTTGAAATCCCATAATCTAATACTACATGCACAATAATAACTAATAACAACAAAAAAAACATTCTTCTCATACCGATATGACTAAAATTCTAGTTCAAAGGTTCTCGGGTAAATCATAGCGAGATTAATAGGTATATCTTCAATCCGATGAATTATTCTTTCACTTACGAATTAAAACTGTAGCTGCATGATCTTTCCACATTTTATTATTAACTGAACACTGGCCGGTCTGGACTGTAATTGACTCTTTTCCAAATGACTTTAATTACCGAAGAACGGATTCATTTTGAACCGATTTAAATCACTTCATACTGATTGTCGAATTGATCTGAATGAATAATCATCATTAAAAACTCACTACTCTGAGTCTACATCTGAATAAACGACTGACGGAATCGAATTCTGAATTATTTGCATCGAGCGCGACTTTTATAGTAACGTCCAAACGGGGGTAACTTGCACGTGGTCATTCAATGGTCGTTAATCAGTCGCGCATGACAAATTTATGATGTCGGCTTCTTTGAGCGGCGGCCTTTGTAACCGTGAGTTATAGTTTGCGCGAGACGGGAAATTTCCTTATTTGGTCACTCGCGGCTCTTAATTAATTCTATCTGACAAATTTATGTTACACGGCTCGTAGCGGTACTTCTTTGAGATATGATTTACGATTTCGGCGGCTTTGTACGCGGGGTTATAAATTCCTATCGAACACGTGCACTTCTAGTGCTTCGCGCTAACGGGTCGTCGACACGGGGCCAGATGTTTCTACGCATGAAATGAACTAGGTTACGGTTCATACAGGGAGGAGCAGCTGACGATAATTATTCAACTAGCCTCGCAATCTGAACTCTTTTCTTTTTAACAACTTGAACTACGATATCTGCTCGCGCAATACAGGGTGTGTGGGCTCACCACACTTGTACTAATGCCACATGTTGACCCAAATATATTGTCAAATTTGCACCACCCCACCAAACTAAAAACTGATATAAACTGTGAATGACTCCTTGCATAACTGATTTCCCACTTACCATATTTTTATTATAGACATTCCTTAAATTTACAATGAAAATAAATCAATATTGTTATAATCAAATAAATGGATATTTTTGAAACTTTGGTGTGAATATACAATTCAAGAAATAGATACCACCCAAATACCAAAACTAGTTCACAATCACACTCGAGGCGCGTTTCGCCCACAGAGTTAGCATCTTCAGGAGCTAAAGGCTTTTATCTCCTGGAGATGCTTAGTTTATTGGCAAAACGCGCTTCGGGTGTGATTGTGACGTAGTTTTGGTGATTGGGTACTTTCTATTTCTTGGAATATTGCTATAAGCTCATTCTCAGCTCTCACAGCAATTCTCAATTAATTCACATGAGATTTTCAGTAATTTATGGTAGGCTTTCAAAGACGTTGACCATAAATTATACAGGGTGTTTCTTAAGTACGTGTAGAAAATTCAGGAGAGTGTTGCTGACATCAAAATGAGAAGAAAAGTTCCTATAAACATATGTCCGCAAGTTATTCGTTTCTGAGATACAGAGTGACGAAGTTGAATTCTTATTTTAATTTTTTGTGAATAGTTTCAAAATTATTTTGATATTTGGTAAAGTTTGGCATCGAGGAATATTTATTATTTAGTTTGTGCATAAAATACATCTTGGTAGAGGTCACTGCGAGCAACCGTTTTCGAGTTATTGAGATTTGAAATAATCGATGCAATTGATTTTGAATGACAATATTTTTTAATTCAAAATAATTTCAATTAGAAATTAGTTTTTTCACAATTAACATAAAATTTGATTTTTTTATTGAAAAATCATCCCAGATACAAAACTTTACTCGAATATCACAAATATTTTGGAATTTATTCACAAAAAAACAAATATAAGAATTGAACTTTGAAACTCTGTATCTTAGAAACGAATAATTTGCGGACATGTGTTCATAGGACCTTTTTTTCTTATTTAGACGTCAGCAACATGCTCCTAAAGTTTCTACACGTACTTAAGAAACACCCTGTATACAAGTTTTCATATCATTTCAAGTAAACTTCCTGGTCACTTCAGTTATACTCATATTAAATTGTCTGTAAACTCGCAAAAGACAAGTTTACTTTTGTAAGTTAACTGAGGGGAAGATGCCATCTCTGAGAAAACTTGCTGGCAGTTAACTGTGAAGATTACATTCGCAAAATAAATTTTGCAGAAAATTTACAGCAATTTGATATTGTTTAGTGGGCTGGTTGCATACTTTTGAACTAGCTTCACTTTAATACCATTGGATGTCCGTTCCAGTTCGTATAGAGTTCACTGGTAAGTGTACAAGGAGACTAAAATTTAACAAGGAGTGTTTGATTCCCATAAGACAATGGGGACACTAGTACAAAGAGATGAAAGAACATTTGTGACGAAATGTGACGTAGTAGGACGTGTCATGGTCGCCGTTCTCTATAGACAGTGACGGACTAGCTCTTGGTATATGAGAGTTACTGCTGACAGTTTTGTTGCTTGGTTCGAGTTCGATTCTGTACTCATATCCAAGTACGTCACCATGACGCGTTGATGCTACAAGATTCTGATTGGCTAGAGCTTATTAAACCCTCCTTGTTAAATTTTAGTCTCCTTGCTTATGTCCTAGTACGTCACTATGACGCGTCGATGCTACAAGATTCTGATTGGCTGGAGCTTATTAAACTCTCCTGTAAGTTTACTATCTTTGGGCACCACCCACCTTAACAATAATGAACAATAAAGGCACAAGCTTGGTAATGTATCAATTTCTCCTTCTGTGCAAAATGATTGTGATCGTAGTACTTATATTAAAGTATAAGTGGATGAAAAGGACTTTCAAACACGCGCGACAGATTAAGTGTTTGAAAGACTAGTTATCCACGAATACTTTACGCGATATTTTTTTATTGGTGCAATTTGAAATTATAAATACTGGTATTATTACTTCAAAAAATGTTAATATGTACCGATAATACAGATTTTGAAAAAACCAAAACAATTTCCACCGAGAAAACTCTGTAAACCAGGATAATCCGAGAAGCCCTTCTTGGAAACCTCATCTAATTTCCCGCCACCCCTCATCTCTCGCCAATCCAGTTCCTAATTACAACTCATCTCGCGCCAATCCAGTTCCGCCTCTATGTTCAATACACATATACAGTCCCACAACCAACAAATCAGTTCTCTCGAAAGAGTTGGCAGATTGAGACCCCGGTGCCAAGTCATAAAATCGTAACTTGATGATACCTGAGGAATAGGCAGATTGAAACCTTCAGGTTTTAGGCTGCTCCACCTTTCGAGCGAAGCACTCCGAGTATCCGGGTTCGAAGAAAAAAGAAGATGAGCTAAAAGAACTGCTTAACACTCGTGAAGGGGAGATAGTGAGGACCAATGAAAAAATTGAAGAGTTAGAGACCCAGTTGGGGAGATACATGACTACGAAGACAAATAATTCAGAAACTCAAACTCTCAGTCCCATGAATAAATCCATAGGGGTACAAACTCCACGAGAATTGAATGGATACAGTTCATCCTCTGACAGTGGTGAAGCGATGAATGTGGAAAGGTATTCATTGATCCAAACAAAATCGATCATAGACGACTTGAAACAAGAAATTTGTTAAATGGAAGAAGATAAGATTAAACTGGAAAGAGCTGCAGCGGGACTCTGTGTCATATTGAATTCTATTCATCGACTGAATTCCACATGACTGGTACTCTGTGCATAAAAATTATCGACTAAACTCGTCTATTCCGGTAGCTAGAAAGCAAGACGTGGATACATGTCGTTTTCTGTGTTTAACCCTACTTTTCTCTTTCGATTCATTCTGTCATTGTTGTTTGTCAAATATGTTTACCTATATTACAATTTCGAATGCAAATAATATAATATATCAAATAATGAGGGTACGGAGTGAACACTGGCAAATAATCCCAGATATAAGTGAAAAGAAACCTAATTGATAAAGAATAAATTTAATGAAATAGAGGGCAAAGCAATAGGTCACGGTCTTTGGCAAAATGTGAGCTTTTTGGAGAAAAATCTGTTGAAGAATAGAGAGTTTGCATTCAGAAAAGTACATTAATAGTGCATAGTGCAGATCCGTGATGAATTAGCCAGTGTTTATTTATACTTCTGTTTTATTCGAATTTAGGCATTGATAGACTGGAAGTCAAAAACGAAGACAAAAGCTGCAAAATTGCAAAAGGATCAGCTAAAGACAGGAAAAGTATTTTCAATAAATAGCAATGGTTAATTCTTCTGTAGCCCTCGATACAGATAGCTGAGCTATAGAAAGATCGTGACTTCTACATATCACTCTTTGGTATATTTCTGTTGCATAAAAACTTAGGACACTTAAATTACATACATTAGGAAAAGAGTGGAGAGGGATCGAGTCAAAGCAGATGATATCGGGGCCCGACGGCCAAGATACTGAAGCTAAGCAGCAAAGAACTCCGACTGTTGGTGGGAGTTCTAACCGGCCACTGCGGCCTCAGGAGGCACCTGGCTCTCATCAGGGTTGAGGCAGTCCCACTATGCGCGGAATTTGGAGCAGGAGGACCCCTTCCACTTCCTGTGCGAATGTGGTATTTATGGCATGCTCAGACAAAACGTCTTCGGAGCTGCCACTATTAAAGATGAAGAGTTCCACTCATTGCAATTGAAGGACATTTCGACTTTCATACGAAGGTCGAAGAGGTTCGAGCAGGTATCCGCCATGGGATGAGTGAAGAAGCCGGGGATTGCGAAAAGGGTCCGCCGGGTCCGCTTGCGTCCCCCACCCATTACCATTAGAACACTAAAAATCCAAGTATTGGGGGTATAGCCACAGAGTTATTCAATTGATTCATTTGAGGCAGGATACTGTTAAAAATATATTGAGCCATATCCTAATTTACTCTGAAGAGTTCTATAAACTCGTATCTTCCGTTAAAAATGAATCTAACTTTTCTCTCATGGGTTAATTCTCTCGAAGTTTTCTGAACGAATGTCTTCTAGCTTTTCCTCTTCCTCCAGAGATAATGAATTTCATCCATTTATAGGCTACAAAGTGTAATAATATCACAATTTATTCAAAATGATTTAAAAGCACTTGAAACTATTATCCGTTAAAAATGAAAATGAGTGACATGACAGTAACTTTGGTCACAATAATATGAAATGTCACTAGAATATCACCAAATTTTGGCAAATGCTTTTAGATCGGATAGTATGTTGCCGAACAAACCCGATGTGTAGGCGACTGTAGCACAGAGTGCCAAATAATGTGATCGTCGCTTGTGACAGTAGTAATCGACTATAGAAAACGAGGGGTAGAATTCTATAAGACACAGAGTCCCACTGCTGGAGCTGAATATGAAATTATGCTGAAACAATTAATGACAGAAAAAGCTGATTTGGCTGAAACAATTGAAAACATGAATATCAAAATAAAAATACTTTCTGAACAAAATGAAAGTAATATATATGGAACTGAAAAATCTGAATAGTGACATATCAAAAATGAACAAAGAATATGATACGAGCTTAGGTGAAGAGCTGCTGTTGGACAATGGTTGCCTTAAACTGTATAATGTTGGAGGCTTCATTCAATACAAGTCCAATCGGAATAAAAATAAGATCAAGACCAAAAAAACTAAGGAACCTAGGTATGAGAAAACCGGGACTGAGAACACACTTGGAAGAAAACAAAAATCAATAAAACGTCCAAAGGACCCTATGACAATGAAAAACAGAATTAATCAAAAAGAAGAAATTCATCATTACAAACAAAATGAAGCAGATGAAGTGGATCTATCTAGATCACTACCTCTTCAAGCAAAAGATGGAAAGGCGGAGACAAACCATGAAGCAGAAAGAACAGTACAGGCAGTGTTCTATGAAGAGTTAGGAAGTACAGGGACCAGTCACATAGCCCCGCCTATGCAGGAAAACACTTCGAAATTGTTAATAATTGGAGATGAGTAATCTAACGGATTTTCTTGTGTCATGAATAAGGTTGTGTCACATAACAAATACATCATAGATGAAATCGTAAAACCCAATATTGAATTGAAAGAACTACCAAACAACATTTTTCATGACACAATTAACTGCGGATCTGATAATGTGTAATACTAACAACATAAGTAACTCTAGAAACCTTTACTAATCATTGAAACAAGTATTGCCTCTCTGTAAATCTACCAATATTATTCTGGTCGTTGAACGCAATAATCTAATTGAAGAGATTATTATAAAAAAATGGATTGGAGATTCATAAATTTGTAAAACGATCTCACTTAAAAATATTCGTTGATAACAGACATAAAGGTAGTAAACAAAAAATACTTGACAGTGTCAAAATGTATCTAGCAATGAACCCTACAAGGAACACCGGTTTAAAAAGTATCCAAATATCTGAGAATTTTGAAACAGAATCTAATATGGTCACATCGGATCCTTTTTTAGTAAATCAACCATCTCCTGTAATACCTGTGTAGCAAACATCTCCGGATCAGTAGATCAGTTTGACCAAAATGATAAACTAGTATCGGTTATGACTCTAAATGTGCAATCTATTCGTTCAAAATTAAATGAATTGTACATATTTCTTGAAAATGAAAAATTCCCTGATATAGTACTATTAACAGAGCATTGGCTCAAACAAGGAGAACCACTGTTTATTCCAAACTACTCGTCAAAATTTTGTAGAAGTGAGTTTAAATGCGGAGGTCAGTGATACTCGTGAAAGAATCAACACAGAAAAACTCTGTATTCACCGATATTAATAAATATAACAATACTATAGCCGAGAAGCAATTTGAATTTTCAATGGCTTATTCTGGCAAGACTGATTTATATTTGATATGTATATATAGGTCTCCGAGTTCAAATGAAAAAGTATTTCTAGAGAAACTGGAACAGTTATTGAATAATAAACCGTGTAAATCTAATTTGATCATAGCGGGTGATTTCAACATTGACTATGATGATGGGCAATCACTTCTAACACAGCATCTTGATAATTTATTTACAACCTTCAATCTGACAATGCATACAAACGGACCTACGAGAATCACACAATTCTCACAAACCAAAATCAATTATATCTGCAGTAAAGAATGAAAATGAATCTTGCTCTGTTATACCAGCCAATATTTCCGACCATGAAGCTGTATACTGTAAAATGAAGCTTATTTCAAAACCAAAACATGAAAGTAATTACAAATGGGGAAGACTTTTCAGTAAAACCAACTATAAATGTAACTTGCATACAGAAGGATTGGAATGCTTGGTCTGGGAACCGATGACCCTTTCCTATCTTATTATAATATCCTGTTAGATGCTTCAACCATGCATTTCCAACACAAAAAATGAAATTGAAAAATAAGAATAAAAAAATATAGCTGACCAAAGGAATTCGCATTTCCGCTCAAAATTTACGTTCTCTCCATCAAATACGGAAATATACTAATGATATATTCTTTCACAATTACTATAACACATATAGAAAGATATACAGAAAAGTTATTGAGGAAGCTAAGAAAAACTACTTTCGCAAAAGAATATCACAAAGCGATAATAAGATTAAAGAGACCTGGCGAGTCGTTAATAACATTTGCTATTCCAGAGAACATTGATCCGGATCGTATCAATAACTACTACTGTTCCATAGCGCATACGCTTTCAGAAAATATTCCAGCTGCATGTGATCCACTAATATACTTGAATGATGTAAACATTACACAAAATTTAAAACTATCTGACACGAACTTATCTGAAGTGATGACAACAATTAAAAATATGAAAAACAAAAAATCTTGTGGAATTGACAATATTTCAATAAAAATTCTCGAAAATATTCCAATCTACATACTTGAACTATTAGTTCAATTAATTAATAATTCTTTCGCTACAGGTTCCTATCCTGACTTTCTTAAAACCACCATCGAGGTTCTTATACATAAAGGAGGTGATAATTACGATCCTTCCAACTACAGACCCATATCACTTATTCCAGTTCTTGGTAAAATCATAGAGAAGCTAGTAAAAGTGAGACTTATAAATTTCATGAAATACACATCTCAAACACACAACAATTTGGGTTTCAGCATCAGAAAAGCACCGGGGATGCTATATTCACATTTCTTAATAAACTATACACTGAGCTGAACCAAAAAGAAGTGTGTGCTGCAGTATTTTGTGACTTGTCAAAAGCATTTGACTGTGTAAACCATAAAATATTGTTATGCAAATTACAACTTTATGGTCTCAGAAATCAAAGTTTTAAGTGGGTACAATCTTACCTAAACCAGAGAACCCAAATTGTTAAAACACAAATTATCACGCACTGGTGTAATTCGTTGTGGTGTTCCTCAAGGCTCGGTGCTTGGTCCAATTTTGTTTTTGCTGCATATCATCGACCTGGCTACCATTACATCAGAGGGTTTCTTTACATTTTTTGTAGACGATACAACTATTTTATGGTATGATAACAATATAGACAATGTGCACCTAAAAATGGTACGAGATATATCCAAGATGAAAGAATGGTGTGATGCCAATTTACTCTCATTCAATATTAACAAAACGAACTGTCTGTCTTATCAGTGTTTCCTTCCACATATTCATTTAGGAAATGAATTGATAACCAATCTGGATATAAATAAATTTCTTGGGGTCCATATTGACAAAGATTTAAATTTTCAACAACATGTCAAACAGCTGGGAAAAAAACTTCCCTCAGGATGTTATGCAGTACGTGTAGTAGCCAGGGAATTGGGTATGGCAACATGCACTGATTGAGTCTCACATTCGATATGGAATTGCATTCTGGGGAACTTGTAATAAAGAGAACTTCAACTCAATTTTCGTCATGCAAAAACAAGCCATCCGTTACTTATATAAAGTAGGACCTAGAGAATCGTGTAGGACTCTGTTCAAGGATACTGCACTTTCAACTCTTTTATCATTGTTCATCCTCGAAACGACTTGTTTGGTTCTTTAAAATAAATCGTTGTATAAAGTCAATGATGGAACCACTAGCCAAAGAAATAATTTAAAACTCCCGATTCCTGCTTCTAGTTTGATCAAAAACTCGCTCATCTATAATGCGGCCAAAATATACAATCATCTCCCAACAAACATAAAAAAATGTTGAAAAATATGATTTGTTTAGGTCTTCTATGAAAAAATTTCTCCTTGAACTAGTTATTTATGACATTCAAGATTAGTTTCTAATATAATCAAAATAGTTAACCCTTTATACATTCTACTAGTCTAACTTTTATTTATATAAGTATATTAATGTGACTGTGATATCTGCATTGTTTTTTTCCCTAACTTCAATCCATTTTAGCATGAACTTTAATATTAATGTGATTGTGGTGTGGTATTGTACCTATTTTAGTTATCTAACTTTAATTTTTAATCAATATGAATTGACTATGATAATTGTATTACCTACCAACTGTTTTAAACTGGATGTATGTATATATTTAAGTACTCAAATACCAGAAAGTATAACTATGATACAATAGCTTTTAATAATTTGTTTACTAAACCTAATTTATTTACATTTTATATATACATACACTAGATATTTTTCACGCTTTATGCTCAGTAACACTTTGTCAATAAGGATATATTTCTTCAGACAATAAAGTATATTTTGATTGATTGATTAAAGGTTCTGTTAGAAAACAGCAAAAAGTTCAAAGTTCCTCTGGGAGATTGTTAAATCACGACAGTCGTTAATGACCGAAGTTTTCCCCATTTTTTCTCCCATCCACCTTCATTGTCCATTATGACAAACATTTGTCAATTGATGGATATTGAATTATATCAACAAGATATTTGTGAAATGGTCCTCATTTCCATTGCGAAAAACCAATAGTTAAGCATTGATATCAGATTAGTCAAGGACTGATGCTATGCTACAGTGGCTGCACCAATTAAGTTAGGGAGCCTTCGAAATTTATAAAAAACGAAACAAAAAAACACTTGGAAAATAGATTGATACTTGAAAATTCGATTTCTGTCGCCTACATGGTTGGTGCAAATCATCGGTTAATTTCCACATCTAACTCACATCACACATGAAAACAAACCATCGTAAGTTGTAATATTATATTAAAAAGGTAAAGAAATATTTTCTTCTCCATTTTCAATCTTTCTTCAATCAATTGAAAAGTTTTTTGTATTCATATCCACAAATAATAATGGGGTTGTTTACAATATAATAGTGAAAAAGTTAATATACAATTGAACCTTATAAAACAAAAAACTATAGTCTTAAAAACTTAAATCTTTTAGGTGTCAAACTTAAGACTTATTATTCATGTATCAAAATAAAATCTATTGATAATACCTAAACTAAGAGGTAATTATTCAAGGAAGTCAATTCAATTTCAAAATTTGAACTGTTACATTTGTTTATGCCAACTGGTTACAAATATAATCTTTCTTTGATGGCAATATCACACAAAGCACTCTTCCACGTCTAATTCAGAATTTGACTTTTGCAAATTCCAACCTTTTTTATATTTGGTTATATACATATTTATCAACTATTACTGTTGAGCCTAATATTATGACTTTTCAAATATTCCGGTGCAATTTCATTCAACCATTCACTCTCTATCGTCGTGATTCCCCTCAAATAGCATTTGCTAGTCTGGACAACTTCGGTAAACAAAACTAAAGCAGGTTGTTGTCCATGCAAGCTTGAGCTTGGGTGAATGTGGACAGCTTGCTTTTTATCCAGCTACAAAAAAGTGAAGTGAGTAATGTAATAAAAGAGGGTCTGCAGTATATTCTCTTGGGTGTAATATATATGTGTCTCACCGTAATATATTGTCGATCTCTCAAGAGCTCGGCAGTGTTCATGAACAGTCCTGTCACTAGGCACTTTCTGAGCTGGTCCATATTACTTCCACACGTCTTCGTGGTCAAGTCACATTTTTTACATATATCTTCTAGCTGACTCCTGATCTCTCTAGCATGCAGAATGTTGCGCATGTTGATGAAATGTTCATGACACCAATTTCTCTTGTTGTTCTGGCCCACATTGCTGAATTCCCTATGGAAAAACATGTGTTTAAAATATAACTGTAATGAATATAACGTCTAAACGGCTTTAAATAATTAATTTGTAAACAAAGCATAAATTCTGATTTATAATATCACAATTTATCTAATTATATCACACTATTTCAAACTAGACGATTTATGCTGCACTCTGTCTCTCACGGCATATAACTGTAACTGTCCCCTCGTGGCGTGATGCATATATCTACAGAAATTTCTTTTCTATGTAGTTCTGGACTACTTCCATTCGCATGTAGATGTCGCACTTCTAGAAGCGTTGACGACTGTAATGTCAGAATGACCTGATACTCTCGGGAATGCAGGCTTGTTTACGAGTACGAGCAACAGGGCCGGATCTAGGAATCGTTACATTACCCCTTCTTAAAGATATTTCGTCTCGAAATATCATCCTTGGGATGTGTTGATATTTGCAAGATTCTCCATATCTGCATCGTGAAGTTCGATGGAAATAACACTCCACGGTCTTCATATTCGGTACCAAAAGATGGTTACAAACCAAAACTTTGGCCTATCAATACCACAGGACAATTTTGGGATTAACAGGTCCACCAGATTGTGGTCCACCATAGTAGAAGGGAAATGAGAAAGCTTTGGGATTCAAGGTCAAAACCTATGAGAGAGCTTTGGGATTCAAGGTCAAATCGTATGAGAGAGCAATGGGAGCGGTGCACGTGTCAAAGATCAGATTACCTGGAATTTGCTGACGTCATATTTCCGGTTACAGACAAGTCTCAACAAGTTTGAAAGATTCAATACAGGTTCAATGACCTCTTTCGAAATCAATAAGTGCACGTCGGTATCAAATTACTTGGAATTTGATAACGTTATAGCTCCAGTAGGCGAAATTTGATACGGGTTCAATGACTTTTTTCAAAATGAATGAATCAGATATCAAATTACTTGGAATTTGCTGACGCCACGTTACAGACAAGTCTCGACATGTAGGAGAAGACGTATTGACCTTGACGCTTTTTCAAAATAAATGCACGTGTCAGATATCAAATTACTTGGAATTTGCTGACGCCACGTTACAGACAAGTCTTGACAAGTATGAGAAATTTGAAACGAGTTCAACGACCTCTTTCAATAAGTGCACGTGTCAGATATCAGATTACCTAGAATTTGCTGACGCCAAATTACAAACAAGTCTTGACAAGTAGGAGAAACTTGAAACTAGTTCAACGACCTATTTCAATGAGTGCACGTGTCAGATATCAGATTACCTAGAATTTGCTGACGCCACGTTACAGACAAGTCTTGACAAGTAGGAGAAATTTGAAACTAGTTCAACGACCTCGTTCAATGAGTGCACGTGTCAGATATCAGATTACTTAGAATTTGTTGACGCCACGTTACAGACAAGTCTTGACAAGTAGGAGAAACTTGAAACGAGTTCAACGACCTCTTTCAAGGTTAATAAGTTCTCATGTCAGATCGGTTACTGACAGGTCTTGACAAGTAGGAGAAATTTGAAACGAGTTCAACGACCTCTTTCAAGGTTAATAAATTCACACGGTTGCCAGATATCCAGGATGTCATTAATCTACTAATATTAAGTTGAAGTGGTTCATTTCCCCCACCACTATTGAAAAATATATAAACGGAATACAATATAACATCAAACATTCTCTTGCCAAAATGAGTACTACCGAGTTCAAATTCAACTTGTCTACAAGTGAAAGAATATTTCCATTAAACAAATCTAAAAGTAAATTTGTTGTTGTAAATCTTTCATATGATTTGAATTTCACTCCTTGTATTGAAATTGTCGGAAATAAGGGAGATCGAGTGATTTTCACGGAACATGAGTGGAAAAAGTTCTTGACATATCAAATAATCATTGCCAATTATTTTTACTCGGCCAATGAAGTGGAGACCGTTGAATACGATAGGTTTACCATTGAGTTTAGCCAATTTACAAACGGGCGAGTAGTCAAAATAAAAAAAGATTACTCCTCAGTGCACTTAGGGTTTGAAACAGTCTGCAAGCTATGGGAGCTCCAACCCTTAATTGAATATAGGGTAGATATTTTGAAAAGACAGCATTATGGACAATATTTCCTAATTTTGAAAAACGGGCTCTGCAAGCTGAGTGGCGATGTAATGCAAAATGCTTTAGATTTGCTCCAGCCAGAAGTGAATCCCAATAGTGAAAATATAAGTCTAACTCTGGAATTCATCCATCCTTACCCGGAAGTTTTCAGAAGTGAATTCTCTGATAAACCATGAATAAGATGGTGACAATTGATGAAAGTCATAACAAAACCTGTTATATGTACACATGGAAATTTGCATACAAGGATTCTCGGAAAATGTACTGGAATCACGCAGCAATCGATAGAATTCGCTTCGAGAGGCGAATAGCAGAAACCTCGAAAATCATCGCCCCCATTTTGGATTGAACACATAGAGAAATAATATTCAACAATAGATTTTGTGATCAATTTGTAATGTAAATATTATATTAATAAAAATTTTATTTGAATATTATATTGTTTTATTTGAAAAAGTATCATACAAAATCATTTTTCGATATCCACGAATTATACTTATTGCTTAAACCTAGCCATTGGATGTACAATTTATCTCCTTTTTTTCTTAAAATTTTTTCAACCAGAAACACATCAGGGTGTTTAACTTTTTGAAGCTCTTCTTCATAAAATCCACCTTGTATATCAACATCATTTTGATCTTTGAGAAAATACACTGGATTCGACTGATGAACTTTTCTTACAGTGAAAATTTCATTGGACCAGTTTGGTGTATACCCTTTATACCCTTTAATTTTGAATTTTCGTTTCCTTGGATCCACTGTTTTGAGGTGACTATAAGCGTTTTTGAGTAAATACTTTTCATGACATTTCTTTACATCTTTCGGCTTCATTCCTATTGTCCTGTGCAAGGAATTGTTATAGTCAGAAACTATTTCTGGTAGAATATTCAACCATTTGTAGCTTCCTTGTAGGCTGAATTGTTTCCACATTCTATTTTTCAAAGTTCTGTTTACTCGTTCAACTATGCTCGCTTTCAAATTGGAGAAAGTACTGTAATGGTTGATTTTCCACTCATCCATCAGTTGCTTGAATTTTCCATTGTAGAACTCTTTTCCCATGTCTGTTTGTAGATTCCTGGTTACAACTTTCATGTCTCTCAATATTTTTTGCATCACATGAGTCACATCTCCTCCACTTTTGGTTTTAACGGGTTCACACCAAACATATTTGGAAAATACGTTTATAACAACCAATATGTACTTAAATCCTCTGTTAGTTTTTGAGTAGGGAATCATTTCGACCAAATCAGCTTGAAGGAGATCATTGTTAAGAACATTTTACTACAAGTTTTACAAAATGGTATCTTCACCCTCTGTATATAAAAACAATAGTTGTTGTTGACGACATGTGTCAAATAAATAATTTTGATTGAGAAGTACTTGGGCTTTTCATTCTATTTAAAAGTAAAGTTTTACAGTCCATATTGGTAAAAGGGAAGTATTCCCATCATATTTTTGGTCCTTGACGAGCAGGATTTGGAATTTGGATATAAACATTGGTTGGAAAGCTTTGGTTGGAAAAACATAGGAACAAGTCCGAAAGTGATTGTTCATAACAAAACTGATCACCTCCAGTAAATTGAAAGGGCAGTTGCGATCCTCTGGATTATTAATTGGTTGGAATAGTTCAGTTGGGCAAACGAAGAGTACGCGTTGTGATTTGAGGACAGAGCTGTGAGCGTTAAGATCATCGAAGACTACGGCTAAGAGAAATTGGTGCTGTTGCCTGTCAGAGTACGCGTCAATTGAGTTAGAGGATTGGACAAAAAGCAGTGGATTTCCATTTTCAATACAAATAAGATAATTTCTACGAGGAATTTGACAGCTACTAGCTACTAATCTGTTTTGCCTGGTTCATGTCGAAGAAGAGTCAGTGAGTCCGTTCCTTTTCCTTTTTATTGAGTTGTTTCCATTTGTTGGGTGGGTTGTATAGTTGGATACACTAGTTCAATAATAAATGAAAATATGGCTAGCGAACTTAAGAATCTGATCAGGAAGAGGGGCGTGGTCAAAGGTAGGCTAACCCTATTTGTCAAGTTTGTTGAAGGGTATTTAGATAAAAAACGAAATGATCAAATATTTGAAAAAGCGTCTTTGATAGAATTTGAATCTAGAATGAACTCACATTATGCTTTACCATCAGAATTTGAAGAAATACAATCGTCTATTGAAGTTTTAGTGGAAGAATCCGATTTAAATAATCAATTGGCTGAAAGAGAACAATTTGATAATTTGTATCATAAAATAATGGCTGTTTCTAAGGATTTTTTGGATAGTTTTACTATAAATAAAATCGATAATTTCGATAAAATGTCTGAGATATCTTCCACGCACGATTCGGAAACTTCTTCTGGTGCTATAATGTTAAAACCCAAATTGCCACCAATTCCTATTCCAAAATTTAGTGGGGTATTAGATACTTGGCTTGAGTTCAGGGATACATTCGAGTCACTGATACATAAAAATAAATCTATTGGGGATATCGAAAAGTTTAATTTTTTACGTGGTGCTTTGAGTGGAGATGCAAAACAAATAATACATTCTTTGGAATTTTCTGCAGCTAATTACCAAATTTCGTGGGATTTGCTGTGTGGTAGATATAATAATGAATCTATTTTGGTAAATAATCATTTGAAAGGGTTATTTTCACTGCCATCATTGCTGAAGGAGTCTTCTAGCGAAATGAGAAAGCTTTTAGATTCGATGACTAAACATTTGAGATCATTACAATCTCTAGGGTTAACAATTGAGTCGTGGGATGTAATAATTATATTTTTGATCAGTGGAAAGCTAGATCCTAGTACGTTACGTCACTGGGAAGAAAATAAACCAAGAGATAGATTACCAAAGTTGGATGAGTTCAAAGATTTTCTTAAATCAAGAGCTGAACTTTTGGAAACTTTGGAAAACCAACGTGGTGACAAAAAACAAAATCAGTTTAAATCAAAGTTTGAATTTAAATCTAGCAAATCATTATCAGTTGTGACTGAATTAATTTGCGCATTTTGTAATGGAAAGCATTTTATTGGAAATTGCGATAAATTCGTAAATCTAACTGTACGTTCAAGATTCGAACATGCAAGCGCTCAAAATTGTGTTTGAATTGTCTTAAAAGGGCTACACATTTTAGTAAAGAATGTAACAACGGGTGTTGTGCAAAATGTGGACTGAAGCACAATACATTATTACATTATGATGCACATAAAAATAACAATCTTCATGGAGCAAGTACGAGTAACAATAACAATGAAGAAAGGTATATAGAAGGTGTTGCAGGCACATCGGCTAATAGTCAAGCTACGATGACAAATTCTTCGGTCTTGAATTCAAAGTTTGGTTATGTTCTGGATAAAAATAATTGTCCTCAAATTGCTAGGGCACTTCTAGACAATGGTTCGCAATCAAACCTGATAACATTGAACTTTTGTAAAAAATTGGAATTAGAACTAGAAAATATTCATATTGCTATAGTTAGTATTAACCAATGTGTATCAGAAATAAAACATAAGACTGATATTACATTTCAATCACTGAGAAATAACTTTAGTAAAAGTATTTCATGTTTAGTTGTTCCTCAAATATCAGGTAATTTACCTAGTTGTCATTTGGATATAAGTCATTTAGAAATTCCTCAACATGTTTTATTAGCAGATCCTGGATTTTCAAGATCTAGTTGTGTGGATATTTTGTTAGGTGCAGATATTTTCTATTCCCTTCTTTGTGTTGGTCAAATGAGTTTGGGACATAGAAAACCTGTATTACAGAAAACTTCTCTTGGTTGGATAATTTCAGGTCCTACTGGTATTATCAGAAATCAGACTTTTGAAAAGTGCAACCTCAATGTAAATTATGAGTTACATGAACAACTAGAGAAATTTTGGGCGTTAGAGGAACCTCCGTCGCTATGCAATTACTTATCTGAAGATGATCGTAAGTGTGAGGAGATTTTTGTCAATACTACAATTTGATCTTCTGATGGTAAGTTTGTGGTACAAATTCCTCTCTCAGATTCTCCAAGTAAACTGGGTGATTCTAGAGACTATGCTATGAATAGGTTTTTGTCTTCGGAAAAACGTTTATCAAAAGATTCGAAATTAAAAACAATGTATTGCATTTTTTTGAAAGAAAATATAAAAATGGGACATATGGTGTTGAGTACGCCTTCATTTTGTGAAGAACAAATTTCGTACTATTTGCCACACCATGGAGTCTTGAAAGAACAGAGTTCCACAACCAAGTTGAGGGTTGTTTTCAATGGCTCAGCTCCAACCAGTAATGGTGTTTCTTTCAATGATATCCAATATAAAGGGTCGAATAATCAGGACGAGTTGATAAGTATTTTGTTGAAATTTCGTCAGTTTAAAATTGTTATAAGCTCAGACGTGGAAAAAATGTACAGGCAAGTGTGGATTGATCCTAAGCAAAGTAGTCTTCAGAAGATCCTTTGGCGCGAAAATCCTGAACAAAGTATTAAAGAATACGTTTTGTCTACTGTAACTTACGGGACAAAATCAGCTCCATACTTGGCTATGAGATGCTTGAAAGAACTTGGTATACAACATTTGGAAAAATTTCCAAAAGCAGCACGAGCTATTCTACATAATTTTTATGTGGATGATTTGTTGTCAGGAGCAGATTCGGTTGAAGAAGCTGTTCAATTAGGTAATGAAGTTTCGTCAATTTTGAAGTCAGGTGGATTTTCTCTAAGGAAATGGATCAGTAATGATCCACAAGTGGTACAACAGATAGATGGTAGTTCTGCAACTTCAGACAAAATTCACTTCGGTGAAAAGGATCAAAACAAAACTCTTGGTTTATATTGGTCATTTAAATCAGATGTTTTGATGTACTGCATTGATTTTTCTAAAGATTCAGACAAAATTACAAAAAGGTCTATTTTGTCAGATATTTCTAAAATCTTCGACCCTCTTGGCTTACTGGGTCCATGTATCATTTTGGTAAAAATGTTACTCCAGAGTTTATGGACACTTAAACTCAATTGGGATGAAATCTTGCCATCCAGCTTCCATACGAAGTGGTATAAACTGATAAATCAATTCACTTCACTGAATGATCTTCAGATTTCCGGAAAAGTTATTGGTTCAAATTCTAATTGGTTAGAAATTCATGGCTTCTCAGACGCTTCACTCAATGCGTACGGGTCTTGCGTCTATATAAGAAGTGTAGATGTACATGGTTCCGTTAATGTATCATTAGTGTGTTCCAAGGTCAAAGTATCTCCATTGAAAACTTTGCCAATTCCACGTTTAGAATTGTGTGGTGCATTGGTTTTGGTGAAATTAGTTCAAAAGGTCAAACAATTTCTAGATGTTGATTTTTGTAAAACATTTCTGTGGTCAGATTCATCTGTAACATTATGTTGGATTGGAACCTCCCCTCATTTGTTACAAACCTTTGTTGGAAATAGAGTTTCTCAAATTCAGAGCCTATCTGAAATCAAAGACTGGCGTCATGTGAAAGGAGAAGATAACCCAGCAGATCTTCTGTCACGAGGTGTCTCTCCAATAGAACTTGAAAAATATGAAATTTGGTGGAAAGGGCCAAGGTGGCTTTCCCTAAGTGAAGAAAATTGGCCTTCAACATGTTTTAAAACTGTTGAATATGATACTTTACCGGAGATAAAAAAACAAATGACAATTTGTCATATAATAAAATTGAAATCAGTCATTGCCTTAGAAAGATTTTCATCTTTGATTAAGTTAAAACGTACTTTGGCATTTTGTTTTAGATTCATTTTCAATTGTAGAAATAAATCTACTTCACGCTATGAGTCTTTCTCACCTCTGGAATTGGAGTCATCTATGAAAATGTTGATAAAATTGTCTCAAATGGAATCTTTTTCTGAAGAAATTATCAACATTAGAACTAATAAACAAATTAAATTGAAGTCTTTCGCGATTTTGGCCCCATTTTTGGATGAATCAGATTTACTCAGGGTGGGGGGAAGACTTCAATTATCTGAATTAGATTTTCAAAAGAAGCACCCAATACTATTATCGGGTAAACATCATTTAACTTACCTGATATTCAAAGCAGAACATGAACGACTCCTTCACGGGGGCCCTCTCATGCTACTGAGTTCATTAAGAGAAAACTATTGTATTATTGGTGGAAGAAATTTAGCAAGAAAAATTGTATTTCATTGTATTAGGTGTTTTCGAACAAAGCCCAAAGGTATATCACAGATAATGGGCATATTACCAGAAACAAGAGTGCGACCAATGCCCCTTTTTTCACCACAGGCGTTGATTATGCTGGTCCCTTACTCGTAAAAGATAGAATTGGACGAGGGGCAAAATGTTATGTGTGTTTGTTTGTTTGCTTCTCCACTCGAGCAATACATTTAGAATTGTTATCAGCTCTTACATCAGAAGCATTCATTGGGGCTTTCAGAAGGTTTTGCTCTCGGAGAGGTAAACCGAATTGTGTTTGGTCTGATAACGGGTCAAATTTTGTTGGAGCCAACTCCGAATTAAAACAGTTGGCAGACTATCTAAAAACCGAAGAACATTCATTAGTTGAAGGATTCGCTAATGAAGGTATAATTTGGAAATTCATTCCAGTTCATTCGCCCAATTTTGGTGGGATCTGGGAAGCTGGGGTAAAATCCACAAAATTTCATTTAAAAAGGGTCATGGGAAATGCATCTTTGACTTTTGAACAGCTATATACCCTACTCACGCAGGTGGAAGCAGCTCTAAACTCCCGTCCTTTGACCCCATTATCTCCTAGTCCCAATGACATGGATGTTTTGACTCCTTCACATTTCCTCATCGGAAAAAGTCTTACTTCTGTACCAGACCCGGATTTGAGAGACGTTCATGTTAATAGGCTCTCAAAATTTCAACACATCCAAAGGTTGTATCAGCATTTTTGGGACCGATGGTCTAAAGATTATATAACCGAACTACAACAACGGCATAAATGGCAAAAGGAACACGTCAACATAAAACCTGGACAAATGGTAATAATACGCGAAGACAATCTTCCCCCACTACAATGGAAACTTAGGGCCGTGTTTGTGACATATTCGTGGGGCCTGATGAAAAAGTTCGTGTTGTTAATATAAAAACAAAAAATGGTATTGTTAAACGCGCCATTTCAAAATTGTGTCCATTACCTTTAGAGACTCATTCAGTTTGTGAAACCGACTAGACATTTCTTCACCCTCTGTATATAAAAACAATAGTTGTTGTTGACGACATGTGTCAAATAAATAGTTTTGATTGAGAAGCACTTGGGCTTTTCATTCTATTTAAAAGTAAAGTTTTACAGTCCATATTGGTAAAAGGGAAGTATTCCCATCAATCATTCAAACCTTTAATGATAACATGCCTTCTTTTGAAGTATCTTCGTGAATTTCTATGTAATTCTCCTACAATATCCTCTTTGATTTTATCCATTTTCAGTTATAGGGCACTGAAGTACAATTTCGACAAACAGTTGATTATGCTGCTGCTGATCGACTAAGAAAGAGATCTTATCACCTTTATTTAAAACCTTTCCTATGATGCTAATCAACGAAACAGTACCTGCATATTCTTCTCCTATTGATATATATATATATATATATATATATATATATATATATATATATATATTGTTGTTATTTTGAGTTTATTATAGTTTGAAATTATTATTAAATATTTCAAATTTCAGATTGCCCAGGCCAAATACTTACACTCTTTCAGATCTTACATTTTCTTTCTTTTTCAGCTACTCAGCTCAGTCGGTGCGCCAAACATGTAGATCTCAATTTCAAGCGGAGTTCTTGGAAAAGGACGTTTGATAACTTTAAGTCAAATGTATTGTAATAGAAATAGAAATCTTTCTAGAAAATAAATAATATAGTAGATTCAAACTCAAATTTGTTTTTTATTTCATAAACCAGTTGTAATAAATAAGAAAATGTGAACACTTTTGTAAATATCAAGTATTCAAAACCTTAATTTGCCTATTTCCTGCGACATATACCTTATATCTAATAAGTTTTCCTTCAGAAATAATGACAATATACAAAATTATTAATTCAATCGTGCTATCTGATTACGATTCCGTTACCGGTCATCTAACTACGGCCTATTACGTTGAACATTCCCATTGCAGGAAGAAGAAGTGTCTAGCATAAAACATAACCATGAATATTTCATAATTGTTTTTGTTATGAGATTCTCCAACACAGGTAGATATTAATTATAGTTATTAGCAATAAACCTTGTCTGTGGTTATTGACTTTATTGTTTATTTTAAAAAAAGTTTGTTCACTGAGTTCAAGAAATTTTAGATACCAAGTCTCCTTGAGGATTGTGTTGAATTGACGGAGTATTTGACAATAATTCGTTTTTCCGAAGTACTGGTATTTCAGCTTGGTCACAGCTTAGATAAGCACATAAGCTGTGGCTTGGTATTTGGAAATGTTTAGTCTAGAAATACCTTTTTTCTGGACCATTTGGATATAGGATGCTGCTCGGCCTGCTACTTCCAGCTCTGGAGATAGGATGCTGCTCGGCCTGCTACTTCCAGCTATGACTTCTCGTGGTGCTCCTCCAAGGTAAGTAGAACCTTGTTGTGCCGATCTTATTAGTTGTTTCCTGCATAAATCTTCCACTCTTGGTTGGTTTCTATTGATTTTTCTTGATATTTCTGGTTTTTAACAATCTCTCTGGCATCCAACTTTTTTCCACCCGTTTCTATATATCATCCTCCTCTTTCATTTTTCCGTTTCCAAGGACCTTTCCATCGGTTTTTAACAACACTCGCGATCACAAATCATTTTAAATTTTTCCTTATTCTTATTCCTATTCTAATTAATGCTTGAACTATGTACACATATTATTAATGATTCTATGATTTTGAAATAATCTTTATCTATTCTAAAGTTTTCACATTTTCTTCTTATTCAAGAAAATATAATTCAGAAACTCATTTGAAGTTTCTACCATCCATTTTCACTGTCAAATCTTAGATTTCTTTGACTGAATACCAAATTTTCTATACTGTGTGATATTTTATTATAACTTAAAGTTATTGTCCGGAAATGTTGTTGCCATTATTTGATATGCATCATAGACTGACTCGTACTCTCCTATTTCAATCTAGAACTTGGAATACCAACCTTCTGACTGCTTTTTACTGAAATTTTAGTATGTTGTTGAAGTTGTAAGAGTCTTCAGAGTTGAGGCATCGTATTTGTTTGGGTTTTCTGATATTTTATATAATTTTGAAACTTTTTGACCCACTTTTTTATTATCTGCCAAGTTTTCATAACAATATATATATATATATATATATATATATATATATATATATATATATATATATATATATATATCATTTGGTATAGAATTGACGCTTTCAATTTTTCCGGATACAGGAAATTCGTAGGATGTCGCATCATTTTCAAATACAAAAAAACCAACACTTTTCCTGATATCCTTGGCAGCCCTCAAATGAAGAACACATTTGGTATGATGCGAAGATGGATTCCATATGTAGAAAGGTGTGTTGATTGGTGAGGCATTCGGAAGTATTTCTGGTTTAGAATATGGTGTTTGAGATGTCCTGTACTCCTTGTAGTCCTTCCTGGGGCCGAACTGATCCTTGGTCTTGGCTTGGGCAGAGATAATCTGGTATTGTTTTGAGTTTTTTCAAGTTCACGTTCTTTTGCCAAAGAGTGTAGTGTTGTAATTCGTGGTTTTATTATATTAACAAACTTTGATAAACCCCTTGCAGGATCATAACGGAGGTAATGTGCATTACTTCTTCTTATTATATCGATATATGAATCAACATCTTTATTTTTGTAACCAAGAGGTTGTTTCTTGAACAGCAATTCATATAAGCCTGCAGTCCCGCTGTATCTGAACTTGTTATCAATAACAATATCCGCCCCATCAAAATCCACAGATGAATTACCTATGGCAAATTTTTCCATAGATGGATCAAAATATACTCCAAAAGTGTCATCAAATTTATTTTTAGTATCTGCAATTTTGTCTTCTATATATGCACGTGGCAAAAGAATCGCAAACTGTTGTAAGTATTGTTCTTGTGGATTTATCATAGAGGGTATACTTTCCTCAAAATAACTTCCTTCGAAGTCGGATTTTGGAATGGTTGGATCATACTGAAATGTCTCTTCATCAGGAGTGGTTTGATAAAATTCTTGAGGTGTTGGCTGATGAAATTGTTGAGGTGGTGACTGATGTAATTTTTGAACTTGAACGAGGCGATTTAATTTCATGTTTCAATTCTTGCTTGAACTTAGTCGCTGGGGGTTGTTGGACAGTAGACAAGAATTCTTTCAAAGGTTGAGTGATTGGTTCATAAGTTCTTTCTAAATTTGATTGAGATTTTGCTATATCAGATTTCAAAGTCTTATATTTTCGTCTCAAAGCCTTCCTTGCTCTAAATAGTTGTTCGTGTAATTAACTGCTCATTATGACTGGTAATCATTCCTCAATCTTGAAGTTTATACAGTGACCGCCAAAAAGTATGTACCATATGGGAAAAATTTTTATTATTGGAGTATTGGAAAAAATATTCTGGGGAAAAGTTTGTGCATGTCCAATAACCTAAAAATCGATTTTGACACATGTCACGTGATCGCTAGAATGGCGGCAAAATGAAAAAAATTGCAATGCAAAGGCAAAAAAAGGGGTAAGATGGCAAGATAGCAAAAAAAGTTATTTGAAAAAGTCACTTAGAATTCAATTTTATACACATAAACGAAGTTTCAAGAGATAATTCAAAAAAATTGAAAATAGCAATTTTTTAAAAATATTTTCCCATCTATTTAAAAAATTTTTTGTTTCTTATGAATAGCTTGACTATACTGAAACATTTGCATTTTAATGATAATGACAAAACTTTCTCATTTTCTCCACACCAGAAGATTCTTATGGGGATTAAAAATTTGAATTAAAGAACTACAGTCTGTAATTAATGTGAACTTGGTACCATATAAATATTGGTAGAATTTTTTAACTCCAAATATTATAGCATACGCCTCCCTATCTACTTGCGAGTAACGTTTCTGTGTGTCTGACAATGTCTGAGAATAAAACTGAATTGGAAGAGGACAGCACCTACCCCTACTGAGCTACTATCAGTAGCAAGAACCAAAGGTAGTTTGGGGTTGAAATGTGTCAAAACTGTGTCTGAACTCATTTCTTTTATTACATAACGAAATGATTTTTCACTCTCCTCATCCCATTTCCATGGAATATCAACGTGTAATAATCTATTTAAAGGGAAAGTTATAGAACTCAAATTCTTGAAAAATCTACCGTAATAGTTTACCAGCCCCAGAAATACTCGTAGTTCATCTTGATTGGTGGGTCTTGGAATACTTCGTATAGTTTCAATTTTTTTCGGAGCTTTTTGAATACCCAATTTAGTAATTATATACCCACAATATTCAATTTTATCTGCCATAAATAAACTTTTCTCAATATTAACCCTAATGTTATATTCGTAAAATCTTTGAAAAATTTCGCTTAACCTTTCTAAATGTAACTCATCATTTGAAGCGGTAACTCTAACATCATCGAAAAAGACAGCTACTCCTTTAATGCCTTGTAGAATAGTTTCGATAGTTTTTTGCCAGATAGCAGGTGCTGATGCAACTCCATACATCAAACGAGTTGGTTTTAACAACCCCTTTATTGTATTCAAGGTCAGTAGTTCCCTCTCATCAGGATGTACTTCTAAATGTAGATAAGCCTGAGTAATATCAATTTTGGAAAACTTTTCACCACCAGCCATATTTGAAAACAGTTCATCGATGGTTGGCAGTGGATAGTCGTCAACAATCAAATTTGGATTCAGAGTAGGTTTGTAATCCCCACATATACGTATTTTTCCATTTGACTTAATGACAGGGACTACTGCACTTGCCCACTCGCTGGTATTAACAGGTTCTAAAATTCCTTGCTCTATCAATGAATCTAATTCACCAATCACCCTTTCTTGTAATGCAAAAGGAACAGGTCTACTCTTTGCAAAAACTGGTGTAATGTTATCTTTTAAACGTAAATGTGCTTGTATATTTTTTATTTTTCCTATAGACTTTTGAAATAATGGTTCGCTTTGTGTAAGAAGGTCTTGTAGATTAGTATTAGAATTTTTGGTAATTTCAACTGAATTCATATTAAAAATATCACCCAAATTCAAATTTAGCTGACGTATCCATTCCCTTCCAAATAAAGAATTACTGTTTGAATTTACAATGTATAAATTTAATTTATTCAATTTTCCTTGATACGTAACATTTACTTATACATGACCTAATACGTGTAACGGATTTCCACCATAAGCAATTAGAGAAATTGTACTAGGTTCAATTATTAATTCCGGAAAATATGCAACAAAATCATTTTTGTTCATTATTGTAACAGCCGCTCCGCTGTCAAATTCGAATTTAATTCTTTTCCCTTGTACAATGATTGTAAAGTAAATTTTTTTTCGGAGCAGTGATCCCTCGCTTGACGATACTTGGTACAACTTTACAATATCATCAGTGTCACCCTGGTTGTCAGGTATTGAAATTTCATTACATTCATCTATTTTTTTCTTTTTGAAACACATTTTTTGTAAATGTCCTTTCTGCTTACAAAAGTTACAAATAGAGTTAAAAAATCTGCATGAATTTGCCAGGTGTTTAGGATCACCACAACGAAAACAGTATCTATTATTATCATTTACTGGAACATTGCTTTTTGTACATACCGAACTTGTAGGGTTCATCTTACTTTTACCTTTGAACATAATTTTGTGAACCTCACTCGGCATCCCAGTAGAAGTTCCTTCCATAACATTCATTTGTAATTCTGTAGCTTCAAAGGCTTTTGCAATTTCTCGAAGTTCTTCCAACTTAATATCCCCTTTTTCTAACATCCTCCTACGCAATTCAGAAGATAGACATTTCTCGATAACCTGGTCACGGATCTGGTCATTTAAATCAGTATAATTGCAATTTTTTCCTTGTTCCAATAGCTTTGTTACGAATTGATCAATTGACTCGCCTGGTTGCTGCTTAAGACTACGAAATATATATCTTTCATAAACAGTGTTAGACTTGGGACTAAAATAACCATCAAGGGCTTTCATAGTCAGATCATACTGTTGCTCGTTTTCAGTATCTTCAGATTCAGGCAATGTGAAAAATATGTCTTGTACGTCTGGTCCAGCACAGTGTAATAACAAGTTTTTCTTGCGGGTCTCCCCTGTAATTCCTCTTGCACTTAGGAATATTTCAAAACCTCGTTTCCATTTTTTCCATTTGATACCAAGACAGGCATTGTCTTCATTGCAAGTTAACGGGGCGTAAAACATTGAATCCATCGTATTTGCGTTAATGAAATTCTATCCTATCCTCGTCGCCACTGTTGTAATGGAATGGTAGACTATGAAGATTTCTATTCTCAACTCCTTTATTCGTAATATAGTAATACTATTTCAATTTACAATAATCAACCATCATATAGCCACATGGCTCATGGAACAACCAAGTACAGAACCCCCAGTAAGAGGTTAGGTGGTTCATAGAACACCGATTCATAGAACACAGATTCATAGAACACAACACGACCGAAACAGAAATAATTTTTGATTATGTTTTGATTACATGTGGCAACATCATCGAATATTATAACGGAATGATCTTTTATATTTTCAGGGAGAATAACTTCAACAGAATCCATATATTCATGGAATCCAATTTCTTTCATAGGTGCCAGCAAAGTCCTCAAATAATTATATTTGGGTAGTTTTGCATGATCCACTCGCTCCAACGAGTAAACCTCTTTTAGATTGACCTCCAAATAGCACACCATGCTTTCTTACATTATTCTCCACATTGATCTCATCATGATTGATAACTGGAAGCAACACCTTCTGTTTTTCGATCTTCATCATATTGAAATAGTCATCATACTGACATTAGTGTAGATGTGATAGGTATATATATACGTGTATCCAAGTTTCTGTAAACATAATATAATGGGACAGCGAAAGAAATCAGTCGTTAGTACGAGTCGAAACACAAGAAAGAAAGGTCGAGGTTTTCTGAATACCTTGATCAATAAACTTCCAGTAGAACTACATGTGCCTGGATATAATTACTGCGGTCCTGGCACCAAGTTGGAAAAGAGACTATTGAGAGGAGACATAGGAGTAAATCCACTCGACGAGGCTTGTAAGCGACACGACGTTGCTTACTCCGAAAGTGAAGATATAAAAGCGAGAAATATGGCTGACACGAAACTGGCAACGTTTGCTTCCGAACGTTTGAAATCATCTGATGCAAAATTAGGGGAAAAAGTTACAGCATTTGGGGTATCTAATATTATGAATCTCAAAAGCAAGTTAGGGATGGGATTTAGAAGAAAAACAAAAAAAACTAAGAAACAAAAGAAGGGTGGTGAATTGAAAGTTGCCAGGAAACGAAAGAATAAGCAGAGGAAAAGAATTATCCCAATTCCAAAAAAGGTGGATTTCTACCATTTTTACTACCTCTTCTGGGAGCGCTAGGTGCTGCAGGAGGCGGTGCTGCATCTATTGCTTCAGCAGTCAATAAAGCAAAATCTGAGAAACAACGGCCCACGGAACAAAAGAGACATGATTTAGCGATGCAGCAAAAAGGAAAAGGTCTATATTTGAGACCTCGCAAAGGTTATGGAATGTTTGCTCAACCATACCAAAAAAACTGTTGAAGTTACCACGCCGAGCCTTGACCAATATCGATTTAATGAAGAATTTAGAGCGTTTGGGGGTTCCTTATTTTCGAGATGTTTTTATGAGAGATAAACTTCCCAGAAAAATTGGAAGCAAGGAGTGCGGTATCATCAATCTGGATTCTGATTTAGGAGAAGGGACTCATTGGACTGCATATTCCAAGGATAATGCCAAAGTAATATATTTCGATAGCTATGGAAATCTTAAACCGCCCAAGGAATTGATAAAATACTTCCTCAGCGCTGGTGACGTGAATAATATAAAATATAACTATGATTCCATGCAGAAGTTTAACTCTTATCAATGTGGACAATATTGTCTTTTGTTTTTATATAATCAATATTTCTGATGTATTTCCTTCATTGATCAATAAACTGCCACTAGGAAAATATGTCTTTCACTTTCACATTGAGTGATTCATCCTCAGTGTTGAGTTATAATTTCAACCCACCAATTTATCTGAAGGATGATGTGGAATATGAGATAAGCTTGGCAAATTTTGATTCGTTCAATGTTATTCCAAACATAACAAAATTGAAAAATGTTTTGGTATGGGGTGAACACGATGAATTCAGTTTTATCATTCCTGAAGGATTTTATGATGTTACAGATGTTATTGATCTCATCATTAAACAGATCAATAAACTGCCACTAGGAAAATATGTCTTTCACTTTCACATTGAGTGATTCATCCTCAGTGTTGAGTTATAATTTCAACCCACCAATTTATCTGAAGGATGATGTGGAATATGAGATAAGCTTGGCAAATTTTGATTCGTTCAATGTTATTCCAAACATAACAAAATTGAAAAATGTTTTGGTATGGGGTGAACACGATGAATTCAGTTTTATCATTCCTGAAGGATTTTATGATGTTACAGATGTTATTGATCTCATCATTAAACAGATGATTGATAACAATGAAAAAGTTGCGGTATCCATCGATCCAAATTGGACAACTTCAAAAGTGATCATTCGGACAAACATCAAAATCAATTTTTCAGTACAAAACTCTATTGGTCAGTTGTTAGGCTTCGAAAAAAGAATACTAAATGCAAATAACATCTACAAATCAGATCATGAAGTGAAAATTCTTTCAATAAATACAATTTGCATTGATTGCAATATTGCGATGGGTTCATTTCTGAATGGTAATTGTTGTAAATGAAAGTCGGTTGGTACTAGGACTCCTTATAATTGTTATCACATACAAAATGGTGAATTAAATGAATTCTCAACAAGGCGTCATAACGCCATCACGTCTAGACAAACACTGTCCTCTCCTACAAGCATAACATAACCCTACTCATAAGCAACCCTAACATCCCCCCATTCATGTAAAAATTGAAACTCATACATAATCTTTTAAATAGTAAGGTTTTTGTATAACCCTACCTGATCTGGTGCTTGAATAAGAGGGAATGTCATTACTTACAGCCACAGTAGGTTTTTCGACAACTATTGGTTTGGGCTGAGCCGTTGTCTTATTTATTGCTGACGGGTCTTTGGATAAAAGAGATAAATCACATTTCGGGTTAACCGTAACATTATTATGAGATTTTCTCAAATGGAACGTGTTTCGTCTTAAAAAATTTACCATCATTTCTCTGCACTATAAATGATCTAGGTGTGTTGCAGGCTTCAGTTATTTTTGCTGGAGTCCAGGTTTTACTTTTTGGGTCCTGAACCAGTACATTGTCGCCGGCTTTGAGTTCAGTTCTCTTAACAGCAGTCTTATCATAATTGAACTTAGACTTAGCCTGTTCAATTGAGACTTGTTGCTTTGCCTGTTTACATGTATTTGGTTTTAAAATCTGAGTGCTACAAGGAAGTTTGTCTCGTAAGACACGGGACATTAACATTTGTGCTGGTGAAAAAGATGAGCCTGTTACGGGGGTATTTCGAAAAGCTAGTAAGGCAAGGTCTTCATTATTTTCTAAACATTTTTTCATCATTTTCTTAGCGATCCCCACTCCCTTTTCTGATAGACCGTTTGATTTAGGGTACCTCGGGCTGGAAGTAATTACACTTATCCCCCACTCTTTAGCAAAATTAAGAAACTTAAAGCTACTGAATGGCATATTATCTGCTACTAAAGTTGAAGGAACACCATGCACTGAAAATATTTCTTTCAACTTTAGTATTACACTTTCTGAAGTTTTATTATCAAGTTTCTTAATTTCTAACCATCTACTATTATAATCAACTAAGACTAAGTAATCATTATTTGCAAAATAACAGATATCAACCCCAACTTTACTGAAAGGCAAGTCAGGGACTTCATGAGACATCAATGGTTCCTTAGGATTTGAAATATTGTATTTTTCACAGACTTTACATTTTTTATTCAAATGTTCTATGTCAGATCCACAAATACTATAAAATATTAAAAGTTTAGTGTACCTAACCCAACATAACAATAAAAGACCGGCAGTGCAAGATTCCCGAAGTATTACAGTCGAACAAGCGAATACTGGACACATTGGGTTGATACCAAAATACCAAGGTTGATACTCTTGATAACAGTTCGACAAGTTTTGAATTAGGAGACTCAAGAAAGTATTTACAGCTATGGCGTGCTTCAAACCTCCCAGCAATTTGAGGTTCGATGAAAACATTGACAAAAATTTTCAACAATTTTATAATAGTTTCATGTATTACATGAAAGCTACAGGCTTCGATGCCAAAGATGAAGAAACTAAAATTGCCATATTTTTAAATGTGGCTGGGGAAGAAGCCCAAGTTGTATTTGAAACGTTAGGCCTGGATGATGACGACAAAAAGAAGTACAATGAAGTGATCGGGGCTTTCAAAAGACATTGTGCACCTGTTAAGAATGAAACTTATGACAGGTATGTTTTTCAACAGACTTCAAGGAGACAACGAGGATTTCGAACACTTCTTGACTGAAATAAAGATCCTAGCTAAATCATGTAATTTTGGAACACTTGAAGAAAGTTTGCTCAGGGACAAAATAGTAATTGGGGTAAACAGCAGTGAAACACAGGAAAGGCTATTAAGGACTCCCAATCTGGACCTAAAAACAGCAGTTGAGTACTGCAGGGCGGCAGAAATGAGCAAAAGGCAGCTAAAGGTTTTGCACAACGAGGAGAAAGCAGTGGATTTTGTTAAAAGAGCCGCAAAGAAAAGAGAGGAGTCCAAGGAGGTAGTACAAGAAGCAGACAGGCGACACTCTAGGAATGACAAGTGTAGGTTCTGTGGAAGATTACATAGGCCCAGGCAGTGTCCCGCGTTTGGAAAGACATGTGATTTGTGTAAAAAACTAAATCATTTTGCTGATGTCTGCGTATATAAGCAAAGGAAAGTGCTTGATGTACAAGTACAAGGCAGTGATTCCGAGGGAGAAGCAGGTGATTTTCTGACAATTAACTCTATTGAAGTAGATGCTATTGAAAAATCTTGCACTAATGATAGACGATGGATGCAGTTGGTAAGTGTGAACAATGTTGACATTAATTTTAAGTTGGACACAGGGAGTGAAGTCTCTATTTTACCCCACATCTGACACCATGTTGTAAATGAAAGTCGGTTGGTACTAGGACTCCTTATAATTGTTATCACATACAAAATGGTGAATTAAATGAATTCTCAACAAGGCGTCATAACGCCATCACGTCTAGACAAACACTGTCCTCTCCTACAAGCATAACATAACCCTACTCATAGGCAACCCACCTAACATTAATCCAGTGCATATGATTCATCAATTCTTCCCAACCGTGCCGAGGGGGTATAAAATAGTTGAAACCCCATTGAACATTCTGTATTTCCCCGTCACTATCAAGACAATCAACAACATCACTGTGAGGGTTGTGGATCAAAATTTCAATTTAATTGATTTCCGAAAAGAAGAAGTTACTGTTAGATTGCACCTCAGAAGAAAGATTGAATAATGGTCTGGAGATTTGATAAATCGTCTTTCCAACAACCCTATAAAAAGAAAGTGAAGCGAACTTCGGAGGGTAGTATGAAAACAGCTGCAGAATTACTAACACCTGAACGCAGAGAATACTTGAAATCTTTGGGATAGAACTCTTAATATAATGGAATTGCTACAAATCACGAGTCAACCTGTTAGTGATAACTCAATTGAAGATTATCAATTTCATACATATCAACCGTATATAACTAATGAAATCAAATATAATGATGAAATCAGAATTCCAATTCAGGACTTAGATGCGTGTACAGCACCTTGTAACTCATACATCTACATAGAGGGGAAGCTCACAAGACCAGATGGGAATCCAATTACGAAAATAAAATTCATCAACAACGCAATATCTTTCTTATTCCGTGAACTACGATATGAGTTGAATGGTGTGGTGGTAGACTCTGTCAGGAACATTGGACTAGTATCAACGATAAAAAAATTTTTGTCTATGAATGAGAATGAAAGTATTCCTTTGCAAAACGCTGGTTGGTTTCCTAAATTCGAAGATAAAATATTGGTTGATGATGGCGGGAATTTCAACGTTTGTATTCCACTCAAGTTATGGGCTGGCTTTTTTGAAGACTTTAAAAAAATTGTGATTAATATGAGACAAGAACTAGTTTTGATTCGTGAAAGCCATGATTTGGATGCTGTCACTAGTATAGATGATTCCGAAAAACCAAAAGTGGGCATAAGTAAGCTGACTTGATGTGTTCCTCATGTAACACTAAGTATTCAGAAACAAATACGATTAAATAAAATCATAAATACCAATGTCGAATTACCTTTGAAATTCAGGAGTTGGGAATTGATCGACTACCCTTCTTTAAATGAGACAACAAGACACACTTGGGCAGTGAAAACAACTACGAAGGTTGAAACTCCTCGACATGTTATAATTGCATTTCAACATGCTAAAAAATAAAAGCTCACCACCGATATGAGTACATTCGACCATTGTAATCTGAGTAGTTTAAGAGTATTTCTAAATTCTGAACGATATCCTTACAATGACTTGAATCTTGACTTCAAGAATAACAAGTTTGCAAAACTCTATGAAATGTATGCCAACTTCCAAGAGACTATCATCTTAAATCAAATCAACCTATTTTCAATCCAAATGAATTCAAAATGAAGGCACCGCTTGTCCATATCGACTGCTCACGTCAAAAAGAAGCGATTCAGACCGGTTCCATAGTACTCAGAATTGAGATTGAGACTGCTGAAGTCACACCCAAGAATGTAACAGTTTATTGCCTTATTCTACACGAGAAAGAATTTTCTATAATCCATTGACGAAAATTGTAAAGCGAAACATCTGCTGTCTAGACAACCAGATACTATGACTTGTCGAAACAAGTATAAAGCGCTCATACAAATCTTAAAAATAAAATATCAATATTTCTTCGGAAAAATATTTATTTAGATGTATCCATTATATACATTTGATATAGAGAATGAACATTTGAAAGTGCACATATACAATTATCTTTATTGTGATGAAAACAACTTGCTTCAGAGGCTCGTAAACCGTGTTGCTCTTCGAATTCTATAACTGGCTGATTGGTGAATTTTTTGATATATTCAGCTTTCTCCTTTCCTTTGACAAAAATAGTGTCAACTCCTTCAGTCAGCTTCTTAATCATATATCCAAATTGGTGTAATGGTGTGAACCCATCATTCCAATCCATACAGTGGTGATTATGCATTAACCAAGTCGCTTGACTGTGGAATTTTGGTGGAAGCATGTTTAATGGGAATGGAGGTTTGAATACATAGTGAGAAACCCTACTTCCATCGAATGCGGCCAATTCCTTGGTTACAAATTTCTCGTTCTCGATCTTGAAACCTTGAACATCTATCACCAATATCATATTTTCAAATTGATGAGTTTCCTTATTAATGATCGCTTCGAATTGTATGACTCAATCAATTGTTTGAGTAATTTAAGGTTCTTATGGTGCTGCTTCAACCTTCTTCGATACTCTGATATCATTTTCGAACTGATATTTTAAACATGTAAATCTTTATATATAACAACATGTTGAGCATGCGCATTAATATTGCTTTACAATTTTCGTCAATGGATTATATGAAAATTCTTTCTCGTGTAGAATAAGGCAATAAGCTGTTGCATTCTTGGGTGTGACTTCAGCAGTCTCAATCTCAATTCTAAGTACTATGGAACCGGTCTAAATCGCTTCTTTTTGACGTGAGCAGTCGATATGGACAAGCGGTGCCTTCATTTTGAATTCATTTGGATTGAAAATAGGTTGATTTGATTTAAGATGATAGTAGCTCTCTTGGAAGTTGGCATACATTTCATAGAGTTTTGCAAACTTGTTATTCTTGAAGTCAAGATTCAAGTCATTGTAAGGATATCGTTCAGAATTTAGAAATACTCTTAAATTACTCAGATTACAATGGTCGAATGTACTCATATCGGTGGTGAGCTTTTCATTTTTAGCATGTTGAAATGCAATTATAACATGTCGAGGAGTTTCAACCTTCGTAGTTGTTTTCACTGCCCAAGTGTGTCTTGTTGTCTCATTTAAAGAAGGGTAGTCGATCAATTCCCAACTCCTGAATTTCAAAGGTAATTCGACATTGCAATTTATGATTTTATTTAATCGTATTTGTTCCTGAATACTTAGTGTTACATGAGGAACACACTAAGTCAGCTTACTTATGCCCACTTTTGGTTTTTCGGAATCATCTATACTAGTGACAGCATCCAAATCATGGCTTTCACGAATCAAAACTAGTTCTTGTCTCATATTAATCACAATTTTTTTAAAGTCTTCAAAAAAGCCAGCCCATAACTTGAGTGGAATACAAACGTTGAAATTCCCGCCATCATCAACCAATATTTTATCTTCGAATTTAGGAAACCAACCAGCGTTTTGCATAGGAATACTTTCATTCTCATTCATAGACAAATAATTTTTTATCGTTGATACTAGTCCAATGTTCCTGACAGAGTCTACCACCACACCATTCAACTCATATCGTAGCTCACGGAATAAGAAAGATATTGCATTGTTGATGAATTTTATTTTCGTAATTGGATTCCCATCCGGTCTTGTGAGCTTCCCCTCTATGTAGATGTATGAGTTACAAGGTGCTGTATACGCATCTAAGTCCTGAATTGGAATTCTGATTTCATCATTATATTTGATTTCATTAGTGATATACGGTTGATATGTATGAAATTGATAATCTTCAATTGAGTTATCACTAACAGGTTCACTCGTGATTTGTAGCAATTCCATTATATTAAGAGTTCTAATCCCAAAGATTTCAAGTATTTTCTGCGTTCAGGTGTTAGTAATTCTGCAGCTGTTTTCATACTACCCTCCGAAGTTCGCTTCACTTTCTTTTTATAGGGTTGTTGGAAAGATGATTTATCAAATCTCCAGACCATTATTCAATCTTTCTTCTGAGGTGCAATCTAACAGTAACTTCTTCTTTTCGGAAATCAATTAAATTGAAATTTTGATCCACAACCCTCACAGTGATGTTGTTGATTGTCTTGATAGTGACGGGGAAATACAGAATGTTCAATGGGGTTTCGACTATTTTATACCCCCTCGGCACGGTTGGGAAGAATTGATGAATCATATGCACTGGATTACCATTCAGAAATGAACCCATCGCAATATTGCAATCAATGCAAATTGTATTTATTGAAAGAATTTTCACTTCATGATCTGATTTGTACATGTTATTTGCATTTAGTATTCTTTTTTCGAAGCCTAACAACTGACCAATGGAGTTTTGTACTGAAAAATTGATTTTGATGTTTGTCCGAATGATCACTTTTGAAGTTGTCCAATTTGGATCGATGGATACCGCAACTTTTTCATTGTTATCAGTCATCTGTTTAATGATGAGATCAATAACATCTGTAACATCATAAAATCCTTCAGGAATGATAAAACTGAATTCATCGTGTTCACCCCATACCAAAACATTGTTCAATTTTGTTATGTTTGGAATAACATTGAACGAATCAAAATTTGCCAAGCCTATCTCATATTCCACATCATCCTCCAGATAAATTGGTGGGTTGAAATTATAACTCAACACTGAGGATGAATCACTCATTGTGAAAGTGAAAGACATATTTTCCTAGTGGCAGTTTATTGATCAATGAAGGAAATACATCAGAAATATTGATTATATAAAAACAAAAGACAATATTGTCCACATTGATAAGAGTTAAACTTCTGCATGGAATCATAGTTATATTTTATATTATTCACGTCACCAGCGCTGAGGAAGTATTTTATCAATTCCTTGGGCGGTTTAAGATTTCCATAGCTATCGAAATATATTACTTTGGCATTATCCTTGGAATATGCAGTCCAATGAGTCCCTTCTCCTAAATCAGAATCCAGATTGATGATACCGCACTCCTTGCTTCCAATTTTTCTGGGAAGTTTATCTCTCATAAAAACACCTCGAAAATAAGGAACCCCCAAACGCTCTATATTCTTCATTAAATCGATATTGGTCAAGGCTCGGCGTGGTAACTTCAACAGTTTTTTGGTATGGTTGAGCAAACATTCCATAACCTTTGCGAGGTCTCAAATATAGACCTTTTCCTTTTTGCTCCATCGCTAAATCATGTTTCTTTTGTTACGTGAGCCGTTGTTTCTCAGATTTTGTTTTATTGACTGCTGAAGCAATAGATGCAGCACCGCCTCCTACAGCACCTAGCGCTCCCAGAAGAGGTAGTAAAAATGGTAGAAATCCACCTTTTTTAGGAATTGGGATAATTCTTTTCCTCTGCTTATTCTTTCGTTTCCTGGCAACTTTCAATTCACCACCCTTCTTTTGTTTCTTAGTTTTTTTTTTTGTTTTTCTTCTAAATCCCATCCCTAACTTTCTTTTGAGATTCATAATATTAGATACCCCAAATGCTGTAACTTTTTCCCCTAATTTTGCATCAGATGATTTCAAACGTTGCCAGTTTCTTGTCAGCAATATTTCTCGCTTTTATATCTTCACTTTCGGAGTAAGCAACGTCGTGTCGCTTACAAGCCTCGTCGAGTGGATTTACTCCTATGTCTCCTCTCAATAGTCTCTTTTCCAACTTGGTGCCAGGACCGCAGTAATTATATCCAGGCACATGTAGTTCTACTGGAAGTTTATTGATCAAGGTATTCAAAAAACCTCGACCTTTCTTTCTTGTATTTCGACTCGTACTAACGACTGATTTCTTTCGCTGTCCCATTATATTATGTTTACAGAAACTTGGATACACGTATATATACCTATCACATCTACACTAATGTCAGTATGATGACTATTTCAATGTGATGAAGATCGAAAAACAGAAGGTGTTGCTTCCAGTTATCAATCATGATGAGATCAATGTGGAGAATAATGTAAGAAAGCATGGTGTGCTATTTGGAGGTCAATCTAAAAGAGGTTTACTCGTTGGAGCGAGTGGATCAGGCAAAACTAATGTTATATTGTCTTTGCTGGAACAACCCAACGGCCTTCGTTTTACTAATGTTTACTTATTTTCAAAATCATTATATCAACCCAAATATAATTATTTGAGGATTTTGCTGGCACCTATGAAAGAAATTGGATTCCATGAATATATGGATTCTGTTGAAGTTATTCTTCCTGAAAATATAAAAGATCATTCCGTTATAATATTCAATGATGTTGTCACATGTGATCAAAACATAATCAAAAATTATTTCTGTTTCGGTCGTCACAGACATACAGATAGTTTCTATTTATGCCAAACCTATTCTGCCATTTCCAAACAGCTCATTAGAGATAATGCTAATTTGCTCATAATTTTTCAACAATACCTAACAAATCTGAAGCATATATATGATGATCATGTCAGTATAGATATGTCCTTGCAGAATTTCAAAGAAATCTGCACTTTTTGTTGGAAAGATAAATTTAGTTTTCTCGTTATCGATAAAGATTGTCCCATAAACGAGGGGCGATACAGAAAGGGATTCGACACATTTATTTATATATAAACTTCAAGATTGAGGAATGATTACCAGTCATAATGAGCAGTCAATTACACGAACAACTATTTAGAGCAAGGTAGGCTTTGAGACGAAAATATAAGACTTTGGAATCTGACATAGCAAAATCTCAATCAAATTTAGAAAGAACTTATGAACCAATCACTCAACCTTTGAAAGAATTCTTGTCTACTGTCCAACAACCCCCAGCGACTAAGTTCAAGCAAGAATTGAAACATGAAATTAAATCGCCTCGTTCAAGTTATCAATCGACACCCCAAAAATTACATCAGTCACCACCTCAACAATTTCATCAACCAACACCTCAAGAATTTTATCAGATCACACCTGATGAAGAGACATTTCAGTATGATACAACCATTCCAAAATCCGAATTCGAAGGAAGTTATTTTGAGGAAAGTATACCCTCTATGATAAATCCACAAGAACAATACTTACAACAGTTTGCGATTCTTTTGCCACGTGCATATATAGAAGACAAAATTGCAGATACTAAAAATAAATTTGATGACACTTTTGGAGTATATTTTGATCCATCTACGGAAAAATTTGCCATAGGTAATTCATCTGTGGATTTTGATGGGGCGGATATTGTTATTGATAACAAGTTCAGATACAGCGGGACTGCAGGCTTATATGAATTGCTGTTCAAGAAACAACCTCTTGGTTACAAAAATAAAGATGTTGATTCATATATCGATATAATAAGAAGAAGTAATGCACATTACCTCCGTTATGATCCTGCAAGGGGTTTATCAAAGTTTGTTAATATAATAAAACCACGAATTACAACACTACACTCTTTGGCAAAAGAACGTGAACTTGAAAAAACTCAAAACAATACCAGATTATCTCTGCCCAAGCCAAGACCAAGGATCAGTTCGGCCCCAGGAAGGACTACAAGGAGTACAGTGGGTTCAGGACTAACTATGCTTGATATCAACAATATTCCGGTTAAATATAGATATTTTGATGATTTTAATGAACTAGTGGATCGATTGAAACTCTTGATTGCATCGCGATGTGCTGGAAACACCGGTGTGAATAATGAAATTATAAGCATAATGGAGGAACTTCGCGAGGCAGCGATAATAAAATAAAAACCTCCAAAATTTGACATCATTTGTTGTTCAACCGTGTCACCATGCCTATCGATAAATTTGGAAGACATTTCCTGAGGACATCTCAAACACCATATTCTAAACCAGAAATACTTCCGAAAGCCTCACCAATCAACACACCTTTCTACATATGGAATTCATCTTCGCATCATACCAAATGTGTTCTTCATTTGAGGGCTGCCAAGGATATCAGAAAGAGTGTTGTTTTTTTTGTATTTGAAAATGATGCGACATCCTACGAATTTCCTGTATCCGGAAAAATTGAAAGCGTCAATTCTATACCAAATGACATATATATATATATATATATATATATATATATATATATATATATATACAGGGTGTTAATTAAGTACGTTGACAAACTTCGGGAGGTGATTCTTTGAAGGTTTTCAGGACGAAATGTTCATATAAACATATGTCCCAAACGGCTTGGTTTTCGAGATACAGGGTGATAAAAATACATTTTTTTCAAGATTTTTTAGAGTTAACTTCGACATTTTCTACAATAATCAGTTCAAATTAGGCAAGTACAATCCATTCAATAGTACGCACGATACAAAATAATGCATTTCTCAAATAATTCACAGGGTCCTCCTTTTTTAGAGTCAAGCTTTGTACAACCCTTCAGAATTTTTTTTTCCGCCGCCACTGACATATTATGAGAAAGGAATAATGAATGTTGTTTCATTTAACATCTTTTTGCTCTCCTGATGTTTTTCATTTACTTGTACGGTTCAGGAGTTATAATGAAAATATTAACGCAAACATTTTCCAGTAACGCATAACATAAAGAAATTTGAGAAGCAAATAGTCTAACAAACTTGAAGGGTGATTCTTTGAAAGGTTTCAAGATGAAAAGTTCATATAAACATGTCCCAAGCGGCTTGGTTTTCGAAGTACAGGGTGATCAAAATACATTTTTTAGGAGTTTTTGGAGTTTACTTCGAAATTTTCGACAATAATCGATCCAAATTAGTTCAAATTGGACAAGTACAATCCATTCAATAGTGCGCATGATATAAAATAATTCATTTCTCGAAGTGTCATTGCCACTCTCCAAAGATTAGCGCGTGACGCAATACGTCATTTTGTTCTCATTACACAAATAGCTATTTTCTGCTCGTGTTTAGAAAATGTAATGTTATGGAGCTCCCATACATTTTTTACCATAACTCAGGTTGAATGTGTATTGCACAAAGTTAATTATGGCAAAATAATTTTGGACATTTTCAATAGTAAATAACTTTATTATCAAATACTAGAGCAAAGTAACATAAATTCCCTAGGAATAAAATTAAGTTCAGAAAAGGACCATTATTGAAATTGATATGTCAGAGCAGCTGCTGGAAATGGCCACCGCCAACTTCAATGCATGCGTTTATGCGCCTAACCATAGACTGGCGGACACGCTCAAAAATACCAGGAGTGTTTCTTATAATTCCGCATGACTCCAGTATGCGATTCCTCAGGTCTTCTTCACTTTGAACTGGAGTTCGGTACACTGATGATTTAAGGTGCCCCCAGAGGAAAAAATCAAGTGGATTCATATCGGGTGACCTTGGTGGCCAAAGTTGTGGCCCACCACGCCCAATCCAGCGATCAGAATAATTCTCTTCTAAATATTGGCGTGCAACCAATCTGAAGTGTACTGGAGCACCATCATGCATAAACCAAATTCCAATTCTTTCCCTCAGTGGGATCTCTTCTAGGAATTCAAGAAAATGTCGATAATGGTCACCATTGAGTCTATGAGGCAGAAAATGTGGCCCGATAAGGAAATTCCCTACAATTCCAACCCAAACATTCACAGAAAACGTCTCTTGAAAATGGTTTTCAATCACGGCGTGTGGGTTTTCATCAGCCCACATATGATTGTTGTGAAAATTAATAATGGCTTTACGGGAAAAGCATGCCTCATCGGTGAATAACACTCGAGATAAAAACCATGGATTTTCCAACAATTTATTTCGAATCCAAGTGCAAAAAGTTAATCTCTTTGGAAAATTCCTTGGCAGAAGAGCTTGAACACGCTGTATGTGATAGGGATAAAGTTGTTGCTCTTTTAAAATTTGCCATACCAATACATGGGTTACGTTAAACTGTGCCGCAATTTGTCTTGTACTGGTGTCTGGATGCTGCTCAATTTCGTTAAGTACAGCTTCTTCTATCTGAACTGTTCTAACTCTCCTGGGTCTTCCTATGAGAACAGCAGACCTCTTGAAAGTACCCGTTTCACGAAGACGGGAGTGAATATTGATGAACATTTGAGTGCTGGGAATATGACGTTGTGGAAATCTTTCTAGATACATTCGTCTGGCGGCACGAGCGTTACCATCAGCCATTCCATACATTAAGTGCATGTCTGCCATTTCTGAATTTGTATATTCAACCATTTTATCCAAAGGAATATTGAATGAATCTGCTTTATAGCTTGCACTAATGAAGAATTAACAATGAGACAGTTTCTCAACTTTCGATAACTGTCAAGTTGTTGATATTTAAATAAATGAATTAATATCAAAGCCCACTTTGCTATTTTTATGAATTCAAATTGATTACAAAATTTCTGCGTTACTGCAGAAGAAAAAACAAACCGAAATTTCTGATAAAATAATGTACTCCGTACGGAAACAAAAATTTGTTTGATTTAGTTTTTCGGAGTTATGACCAGATTCATAAATGAAAATCAAATGTGTAATGATCTGCGACTATTAGATAAACCCTATTAATTATCTTCCATTACAGGATTACCTTTCGGAAGTTTTTTATGTTGAAAAGGAAACGTTCAATTGAAAACTAAAAAATATCTTTTTTTTAAAATAACAAAAAATTTGTATGAGTTCTCTATCAAGACTGATGGGTAAAAACATTTTTAATCAAATATCTCAATGAAAATGCACATTTTTACCATCAGAATCTTCAGGTTGAAAGTTAGGTTTTCCCAATATCTGTCAGATCTAGTTTAATATCCAGCGTACCGCAGTGACGGGGAGATAGTAGTTTTCTGTTAGATATCACAAAAAGAAATCACATCTTTACAATAACAAGCTTTTATTTAGCTTCACTTGTAACTAACTAACAAACAATTTAATAAAAGTTGAATTTGACCCACTTCTAATACTCCGATTAATTTGAAATTTGGCAGGTTTCCGTAATTCCGGTGACAATGCATTAAAAAAATGTTTGTTAAAAAACAAAATGGCGGCTCCAATATGGCGGACGATTTTTGTGATTATGATCCGATTCTGTTCAAAATTGGTATGTGATGGTTTTTGGGTTGGAGATTTTCAGTTTCACATAAAAAATAAACTAAAATGTTAAAAATGAAAATTATAAAAAGAAAACATTTTAAAGTTTTTATACAATACACTGAAAAGGAAAAAATAATTCATTTCATTGTTTGATCTAGGTAATCTTGTACAGAAAGATTTTGATACGCACAGAATAACCTACAAAAAATGAAACAAATTATTTTTTCATTTTCAGTGCATTTGTATAAAAGCTTGTCTTTATATTTTTTATTGAATAATTTTTATTCATCGTAGATTTTTCTAATTCTGAAAAAAGATTTCCATCAATTTACAATAATTGAAAATGTTTAATTTTCAAATTTTCTAATGTTATGCCACACTGGAAAATGTTTAAATTAATATTTTCATTATAGCCCCTGAACCGTACAAGTAAATGAAAAAATGCAAGATATCAAAAAGATGTTAAATGAAACAACGTTGATTATTCCTTTCTCATAATATGTCAGTGGCGGCGGAAAAAAAATTCTGAAGGGTTGAACAAAGCTTGACTCTGAAAAAAGGAGGACCCTGTGAATTATTTAAGAAATGCATTATTTTGTATCGTGCGCCCTATTGAATGGATTGTACTTGCCTAATTTGAACTGATTATTGTCGAAAATGTCGAAGTTAACTCTAAAAAATCTTGAAAAAAATGTATTTTTATCGCCCTGTATCTCGAAAACCAAGCCGTTTGGGACATATGTTTATATGAACTTTTCGTCCTGAAAACCTTCAAAGTATAGTATTTTTCGTTTTAATTCCGAGAGTTCTAACCTTTGACAGCTGTTTCGTGCTAACGCACTCATCAGAAAGGATTTATTAAGTTTCAACTAGTGACTGTAGATGTCATAAGTAATTTTCTGTTATATATATATATATATATATATATATACAAAGCAGGAAATTTTTGGGTATAGCAGCAAGCAAAACGTGTACTCTTTTAACACTATATTTCCGATATTTCAACAGTGAATACTGTCATCTTCAGGGAAGCTACAAGTAACAAGCAAAATTGTACGATTAATGGAAAGAAAACTTTGAAGAAGAACCACTTACTGTGTTGATGAGAATGATTGCTATGGATGTAATATTAAAAATTATAAACAACATGTCATGTAAGTCACATGTGACAAAGATGAACAAAACACATTAAAATACGTCAAACAATAAAAATATTAATATTAAGTCATTGTTATAAAATTTGTTTAAACATTTATTTGAATTATCTCCACACGTGGAGAGATTCAAATGTAACATAAGAAATTTGGTTAGGATTATTCGACAACAGACAGTTGACATTATTGACATTAGATGTCAGACACTTTTGAAGTGTGACACGAAACCACGAATTGGCCGCTGCTAGTGGGTGAAATTAACCAATTGTCTCAACTCAAAAGAGATGAAGTGTTCCCTAAGGGAGAATTATTTAAGTTATGTGTAATATTATTGTCGATGAGGAGTAAATATGAATAAATTTCACTTAAGTGATTAACGTCAGTTTTTTTATTTAAGCAAGAATCTGATTGAGAGATGAAAGCCATTTCCATGAAAAGTCTTTTAGTGGTATTGTTTTCTTTAGTTAAAAGACGGAGACGGGCAGTCAGTGAAGCGAAAGTCGAATATAAATACCTAGTTCCGTGATTGTTATGTAAATTAGAGTATTGTGCTATTGTATCATTGTATTTCGTTAAATAAATTATTTTAGAGTTAATTGGACTATAAATATATTACACAATATATATATATATATATATATATATATATATATATATATATATATATATATATATATATATCAATAGGAGAAGAATATGCAGATACTGTTTCGTTGATTAGCATCATAGGAAAGGTTTTAAATAAAGGTGATAAGATCTCTTTCTTAGTCGATCAGCAGCAGCATAATCAACTGTTTGTCGAAATTGTACTTCAGTGCCCTATAACTGAAAATGGATAAAATCAAAGAGGATATTGTAGGAGAATTACATAGAAATTCACGAAGATACTTCAAAAGAAGGCATGTTATCATTAAAGGTTTGAATGATCTCCTTCAAGCTGATTTGGTTGAAATGATTCCCTACTCAAAAACTAACAAAGGATTTAAGTACATATTGGTTGTTATAAACGTATTTTCCAAATATGTTTGGTGTGAACCCGTTAAAACCAAAAGTGGAGGAGATGTGACTCATGCGATGCAAAAAATATTGAGAGATATGAAAGTTGCAACCAGGAATCTACAAACAGACATGGGAAAAGAGTTCTACAATGGAAAATTCAAGCAACTGATGGATGAGTGGAAAATCAACCATTACAGTACTTTCTCCAATTTGAAAGCGAGCATAGTTGAACGAGTAAACAGAACTTTGAAAAATAGAATGTGGAAACAATTCAGCCTACAAGGAAGCTACAAATGGTTGAATATTCTACCAGAAATAGTTTCTGACTATAACAATTCCTTGCACAGGACAATAGGAATGAAGCCGAAAGATGTAAAGAAATGTCATGAAAAGTATTTACTCAAAAACGCTTATGGTCACCTCAAAACAGTGGATCCAAGGAAACGAAAATTCAAAATTAATGATCATGTAAGAATAAGCAAGTACCGAGAGGCATTTGCTAAAGGGTATACACCAAACTGGTCCAATGAAATTTTCACTGTAAGAAAAGTTCATCAGTCGAATCCAGCTGTGTATTTTCTCAAAGATCAAAATGATGTTGATATACAAGGTGGATTTTATGAAGAAGAGCTTCAAAAAGTTAAACACCCTGATGTGTTTCTGGTTGAAAAAATTTTAAGAAAAAAAGGAGATAAATTGTACATCAAATGGCTAGGTTTAAGCAATAAGTATAATTCGTGGATATCGAAAAATGATTTTGTATGATACTTTTTCAAATAAAACAATATAATATTCAAATAAAAATTTTATTAATATAATATTTACATTACAAATTGATCACAAAATCTATTGTTGAATATTATTTCTCTATGTGTTCAATCCAAAATGGGGGCGATGATTTTCGAGGTTTCTGCTATTCGCCTCTCGAAGCGAATTCTATCGATTGCTGCGTGATTCCAGTACATTTTCCGAGAATCCTTGTATGCAAATTTCCATGTGTACATATAATAGGTTTTGTTATGACTTTCATCAATTGTCACCATCTTATTCATGGTTTATCAGAGAATTCACTTCTGAAAACTTCCGGGTAAATAGTAGATTAATGACATCCTGGATATCTGGCAACCGTGTGAATTTATTAACCTTGAAAGAGGTCGTTGAACTCGTTTCAAGTTTCTCCTACTTGTCAAGACCTGTCTGTAACCGGAGCTATTACGTCAGCAAATTCTAAGTAATCTGATATCCGCATTGTATGGAGTTGTCTGAATTTCTTGGACAATTTCCCTCATATTATATAAACCAATCCAATGCCATCATTTTTTTTATTCAAAATGAGAAGAGGACTTTTCGAAAACACTGTCTCCAGCCCGTGGTATTTTCAAATCGGTGTTTCGCCTGGTCCTTATTGATACGTTTCCATAGCTACAATAATCACTGTAAATATATAAACGTCAGTTTGACGGTTCAACTCTACAACTGACATTAATGACACAAGATGAACCGTTCCTGCAATACGTATTTAGTCCATAATAATACAGTGTATTCGTGAAATTGTCTGATCGAATATCCCTTCAAAATGCAGAATTTTCAAAATACTTTCACCTTGCCAGTCGCTCAAACTGTGTTGCTTTACAAATCACCACTCGATCAAGCTCTCGTGGTGATTCTAAGCAACACAGTTTTCGTGACAGCAAGGTGAAAGTATTTTTTGAAAATTCAGCATTTTGTCGGGATATTACTACTGAGAACACCACAGCGATGACCCTAGAGATATTTGAAGATCTTCTGCGACGCAGTGTGCTAGTGCGTAATCAGCAGGCACCTTGAAAGGTCTCGTGGCTCTTCTACATGTAGAACTTTCTGCCCGTTTGAATACAAGGACATAACGTCATGTCATCCTCTGGTGGTCTGAGGGTCCGAACTTGGTCATGGTTTCCAGCGTAAGGGGCCAACCTGTTGAAATGAACGACCCTGGGTTTTCCTTTGGGTAGCTTGTGGATTCAGTAAAGCAGGTCGTCTAACATCTTGATGATATTGTACGGAGCTTCTCACGAATTCCGCAACTTCGGTGACCAACCTGAAATCCCCCAGCATCGGCCTTGATGTCATGGGTCTCTTTCATTCTGTCGCTGGCACTGTGGATGTCCTCCATTCTCTGCCGGTGTTTGCTGACGTAGTCCTCTCCCGTGGTATCCTTAGTCTAGTCTACAAGAACTATATTGGTGAATTTCTCTTCAAGGTCACCGAAAATTATGATCCAGGGCTCATTAAATTCGGAATGACCTCTAGAAACTTTTTGAAAAATTTGAAGGTGTGTCGGAAAAAATTGCAAAAGTTATAAACAATTTAGTGAAAAAAAAGTAGGGGGTTTGGAAACTATTGAAGATATCCAAAATTTGTAAAAAGATCGTGAAAGAGGAGAAAATTTACTAAAAAAAAGTCCTACCTCCCGGAACTCTACCACCAATATTTAGAATTTTAAATTATAGGCGAAAATAGCGCTAAAAGCGGGTGATGAGGGTCCCGCGTGCACTGACTGATACGGACCCTTGAACAATAAAAATAATTTTAACCCATTATCAATATTAAGAAATAAAAAATTCACTTACCTTTTAGACACTTGAATAAACGAAATCCATGGAAAAAAATGTTTCACGTAATTATTTTATTACATATGATTTTGTTAATTGACTAGTTTTTCCAAGTTTCAAATTTACATAGAAACCCTGATAATTGTTATACTAATAACCTCTAATTTGTTTCACTCCTTGGAGCTATTCTTGAAAGGCTTTAAAAAAGATCACCATTGGAAAAATAAAAAAATGTTGATTTTCTACTTTGTTATTAAGGTGGGAGTCGCAATGAACAATTTTGAACCGTAATCAGCGACTCGCCTTGTTATAGACAGTGAGCGAATGATTAGAGTAAATGAATTGAAATTTGCTACAGAGGTGGATGAATGATCAATATACAGAATTTGACCACTGACAACTCCCAAAAGTGGATGAGTATTCTGAAAATAAATCTTAAATGTGATCAAGTTTGAGGTTATCACAAATCATATTCTTGATTTTATTTCAGGATTATGAATCAGCTAATGTTATCACTCAGATTATAAAGAATACATCAAACCAAAAAAGTTGGGAAAAACGAACTTATTCTCAAGATGTCTATAACAAATTGAAACTGTGTGTAGGTACGCCATTTACTGCGTTTTCGCCCATTTTTATGATCACATAGTTCAGCTATTGCCTAACAGAGGGAGATTTTACTACAATCGAAATGATGAATGAAAATTGAAAGCCTAGTAGTAAGAAAACATTATCGTTGCGGAAAAGGAATTCGTGACGTTGCTAAATCTTTCAACTCGCTATTGGATTCAATGAAATTTCTCCAAAATAGTTTTTTGATTTGGTATTTTTGTTCAAATTCTTCTAGTTCTCTGATTACATTGAAATTTAGTAGGTGAAAATGTATTATAGAATTTTTGTTAGAGAAATAAAAACTAAATGGTGGCTCCAAAAAGTCGAACGAGATTTCGGATTTTGGTCCGTTTCTATTCAAAATTGGTAAGTGGCCATGTGGGGGTTTTTGAGATTGGATATTACGATTTTTAAAAGCTTTCATTCAACTTAGTGTGTGGGGGTGTGTGTGTTCGTTAGATGGTTACAAATGATGCAAGATGAATTAGAACCAGTTCCTCTTGTCCTATGGAATTGAAATTTCACATGTTGCTTCAGTTCCGATGACAATACATTAATGTCGAAGAAATTGTCCCCCCTGCCCCCCGAAAGAAGGGGAAAGTTTTCTTGGTGGATTTGGACGTCAAGAATTACAGCGAGAAAAAAATTAGGTGGAGGGGGCTCGCCCCATCCTTTTCTCGATAAGGTTGGAAAACTCGCGAAATTGAAATCGGAAAAATCCGTAAAAATATTGAAAAATATCTGACAGTCGAAAATTTTTGTTTGAAAAAATTTCCCCCTCTCCCTCCTGTTCCCCCTCAAAAGCTAGATATAGAACGCGTAGGGTTTCGGAAGTTTTCTTGACGGATTTTGACGTCAAAAATTACAGCGAAAAATAAAATTAGGTAGGGGGGCTCGCCCCCCCCCCCGTTTTCTCGAAAAGAGTTGAGAAACTCGCGAAATTAAAATCGGAAAAAACCGTAAAAATAGTGAAAAATATCTGACAGTCGAATATTAGGGTTTAAAAAAATTTCATCTTTCCTGTCCGCCCTCAAAACCTAGATGGAGAGCGCAAAAAAATTTGGGAAATATTTGAACAGTTTCGGACATGGAAAATAATGATGAAAAAAATTCGATCGGGGGTCTCGCCCCCCTTTTCTGCCACGAAAAAAAATGGGAAAACTCGCAAAATAGAAATCGAGAAAATCCGTAGAAATAGTGAAAATTATCTAACCATTGAATAATACTGTTTCAAAAAAATTCACACTCTTCCCTCCTCGAGAGCTAGATAGAGAACGCGTAATTGAAATGAACATACTAAGAAACAGGTCCAAAGACGGAAATAAATTTTGAAGTAAATTTAACCCATCGTTTTGTTACATTATAAAATTTAAAATTATATAGAAGCTTGTCGCGAGAATAAATCTTGAGGTAATTTAAAATGTAATTTACATTAAGAAATACATAGACAAGTTTTTATATCATTTGAATTTTATAATTTAACAAAGCGATGGTTTCAATTCACTCTGAAATTTCTCTAATTTCTCTAGTTTTTTAGAAGTTTATTTATTTTTTTCTTTTTTAGTTTTCTTCAGAAATGTTTCCCAGTCTGTTCATTTCAATTAAAGTATCATTGTTGCATGGTCGCTTGCCTGTTAATTTCTAGCTTTCGAGGGGGGAATACGGGTAAATTTTTTTGAAACCGTATCATTTGATGGTCAGATAATTTACACTATTTTAACGAATTTTCCCAATTTCCATTTCGCGAGTATTCCTAATTTTTTCCGTGACAGGAAGATCAAGTTTTTTCAATCATTATTCTCCAGTTTTTCGAAACTGTTGAAACATTTTCCGAATTCCTTCGCGTTCTCTATCTACCTGTGAAGGGGGAACAAAGAGGCGAAATTTCTGCAAACCCTAATATTTGACGGTTAGATATTTTTCACTATTTTATTTATCCGATTTTAATTTCACAAGTTTTCCGATTTTTTTCGAGAAGAGGGGGGGGGGCGAGCACCCCCAGCCTAATTTTTTTTCGCTGTAATTTCTGACGTCCAAATCCGTCAAGAAAACTTCTGAAACCCTACGCGTTCTCTATCTAGCTTTCGGGGGGCACTGAGGGACAATTTCTTTTTTCAACCATAATATTCGACGGTCAGATATTTTTCACTATTTTTACGGATTTTTCAGATTTCAAATTCGCGAGTTTTCCAATTTTTTTCAAGAAGAGAGGGGGGTGGCCAAGCCGCCTTCTACCCTTTTTAGTGTAATTTTTGACGTCCAAATCCGCAAAGAAATATTCCGATATCCTACGCGTTCTCTATTAAGCTTTCGGGGGGCACTGATGGACAATTTCTTTTTTTAACCATAATATTCGACGGTCAGATATTTTTCACTATTTTTACGGATTTTTCAGATTTCAAATTCGCGAGTTTTCCAACTTTTTTCAAGAAGAGAGGGGGGTGGCCAAGCCGCCTTCTACCTTTTTTAGTGTAATTTTTGACGTCCAAATCCGCAAAGAAATATTCCGATATCCTACGCGTTCTCTATTTAGCTTTCGGGGGGCACTGATGGACAATTTTTTTTTTTAACCATAATATTCGACGGTCAGATATTTTTCACTATTTTTATGGATTTTTCAGATTTCAAATTCGCGAGTTTTCCAACTTTTTTCAAGAAAAGAGGGGGGAGGCCAAGCCGCCTTCTACCTTTTTTAGTGTAATTTTTGACGTCCAAATCCGCCAAGAAAACTTCCGATACCCTACGCGTTCTCTATCTAGCTTTCGGGGGCAATGAGGGACAATTTCTTTTTTAACCATAATTAATATTCAACGGTCAGATATTTTTCACTATTATTACGAATTTTTCAGATTTCAAATTCGTGAGTTTTCTAACTTTTTTCGAGAAAAGAGGGGGGTGGCCGAGCCGCCTTCTACCTTTTTTTGTGTAATTTTTGACGTCCAAATCCGTCAAGAAAACTTCCGAAACCCTACGCGTTCTCTATCTAGCTTTCGGGGGCAGGGGGGGCAATTCATTCGACATTAATGTATTGTCATCGGAACTGAACCAACGTGTAAAATTTCAATTCCATAGGATGAGAGGAAGTGGTTGTAATTCAGTTTGCAAGATTTGCACCCATCTGACACACAAACACAGAGCAAGTTAAATAAAAGCTTTTAATAATAAAATCACACTCCTTCTGCGAGCTTCGAGAACGATAAAGAGGCAACGTCGCATGTTGTTATTCCTACCAAGTACAGACGAATCTAAAATATTTCAACTCACAGAAACTGAATGAATAGAGACGCGACAAAGAGTAATGTTTGTTGCATACAATTTTGTTTCCGTGGGGAAGTGAATTGCAGCTATAGCATTGCCATCTAGCGTTTTTAGGTTCTCAAGGATTCGGAAACTCTCATCTTAACAATCTAAGAGACTAAAAAATGGAAAATGCAAATAAAGCTATTATTTTTTTTTTAAATATTCCAATTTGTTAGTATTTTAATTATTTAAAGTAACAAAAATGATGTTTCAAATTTCTTTCTCTGATTGTTTAAATAATTGTTATAAACAATTGCATTGTTTATGAGATATTTGAATTTTTGTTTTTTGGAAGAACAAAATTTTTCTTAAAAAAATATTTCATTGCTTAAAAACGCATTCGTTGATTAACTATTTTTTTTGCTACCAAATAATAATATTAATTTTTTTTTACACAACAAATGACACATGGTTGATTTTGTTATTTATTGCAGTATTTAAAAAAAAATTGTATCGTGAAATTTAATTTGTTTATGACAAATTGTTTATTAAATAAACAAAGAAAATATAAATAATTTTTTTTTAGTAAAATGGTTCCTTAATATTAATATTTGGTAGCAAAAAAATAGTTGATCAACAAATGCGTTTTTAAGCAATACCTTTTTTTTAAGAAATGATTTTGTTCTTAAAGATCATAATATTTATTGCTGATTAAATTCCAAACACGAAAATTCGAATATCTTATAAACAATGCATTTGTTTATAAAAATTATTTAAACGATCATAGTAAGAAATTAAAAAAAAAACATTTTTATGTAACTTCAAATAATTAAAATAAATTTATAGCTTTATTTGCATTTTTCATTTTCTTAGTCTCTTAGATTGTTAATAACAAATTGGAAAATGAACATTTTTTTATTTTTCCAATAGAGATCTTTTTTAAAGCCTTTCAAGAATAGCTTCAAAAAGTGAAACAAATTTGAGGTTATAGTTTAACAGTTATCAGGGTTTGTATGTAAATTTGAAACTTGTAAAAACTAGATAATTAACAAAACATATGTAATAAAATAATTACGGGAAGAAATTTTTTTCCATAGATTTTCGATTATTCAAGTGTCTAAAAGGTAAGCGATTTTTTTTTATTTCTTAATATTGATATTTAATGGTTTTAAATTATTTTTATAGTTCAAGGGTCCGTATCAGTCAGCGCACGCGGGACTCTCATCACCCGCTTTTAGCGCTATTTTCGCCTCTAAATTAAAATTCTAAATATTGGTGGTAAATTTCCCCCTCTCCTCTTTCAGGATCTTGTTTCAAATTTTGGATGTCTTCAATAGTTTCCGAAATATTTGCAAAAAACCAAACCCCCTCCTTATTTTTCACCAAATTGTTTATAACTTTTGGAATTTTTGTCGGCGCACTTTCAAAATTTTCAAAATGTTTCTAGAGGTCATTCCGAATCGAATGCGTCCTGGATCATAATTTTCGGTGCCCTTGAAGAGAAATTCACCAAAATAGTTCTTGTAGACTAGACTACCTGTCCTGGTGGCGTCCCAAACTTTAGGTCACAGGGAAGTCGCAGCTCTCACAAGTGGCGGTTGATAGTCCTGCTCATCCGCTCAACCATTCCATCGGACTGTAGACGTGGAGCCGTTGCTATGGACTTGCGAATGTTCAGCAGCTGGCACATCTCTTGGAACAGGTTGGATTCAAAATTTCTGCTTTGGTCTGAGTGCAGCTCCAATGGAACACTGAATCGACATTTCCACTCTTTCACCAAGACGACCGCGACGGTGATGGCTTCCTGGTTGGGCTGGACATAGGCTTCGACCCACTTGCTGAAGTAGTCATTACCACGATGTATTTATTCTCGTGATCTGATAGTTTCCCTCGAATACTGATACATCGGAACCTTGGGTCGTGTCCGAGGTCCATTGCTGGCAGAGTAAACAGCACACTTTCTGTACCACTCATTGACATCAGCTTGCCAAATGGCCCAGTAAAACCGATGCCTCACTTTCTGCGGGCCTTCGTCACTCCCAGATGTCCTCCAGCAACTCTATCATGGATCTCTCGAAGTCCTTCCTGTCTTCTGTTCTTGGGTACCACTATCTGACGTCTGTCTTCCCCACCATCTTCGGACTTCAACACACGTTTCAAGACCCCATGGTCCAGGGTAAGGAAGTTTAATTGGACCCAGAAGGATTTCGACAGTCTTAGATTTCTACAAATCGCTGCTCCCTTCTCCTCTGCTCGTAGACAGTGTGAGCAGTCGACTGGGCATGGTCTCCTCGCCAGGGCATCTGCGTTCTTGTGGCTTCTCCCTGTTCGATGTTCGATCTTGAAATCAAATTCTTGGAGTCTTTCAATCCAATGTGCTACTTGGCCCTCGGGGTGTATGTACTGTAGAAGCCACTTAAGGGCTGCGTGGTCGGTCCTCACCAGAAGTGTTCTACTCCCTTGACAACAGTCAACAGCTTTCGACTGGCGACACAGTATTTATGCTTCGGTTTACTGAAGAGGATAGCTTAGAATTGGTGCGTTGATCAATGCCCCCTTCAGCTTCTTGAACGAATCTTGGCATCCTTCGGACCATTCTAACTTTGTTTGACCTTCTGTATGCCTGTTCAGTGTTTTAGCGATATTGGCGAACCCCAGAACGTATCGGCGATAGTATGTGCACAAACCAAGGAAATCTCTTGGGACAGTCCACTCCTTTACTGCTTTAGTCTTCTGGTCATCCACTACTACCCCGTGCCCAGAGACGTGGCCGAGGTATCGTACCTCTGTGTGGAACAGATGGCATTTCTTGGGGCTCAGCTTCAATCCAGTGTTTCTCAGTAGCAGGAATACCTCTCAAGGTTTTTTACTTGGTCTTCGAATGATCTGCCAACTACAATAATGTCGTCGAGATATACCAGACACGTCCTCCTTGAGAATCCCTTCAGAACCGTCTTTAATAATCTCTCGAATGTGGCTGGAGCATAACAGGTCCCAAATGGCATAATGGTGAATTGCCACAGTCCTGAAGGCTGTCTTTTCTCTATCTTCTGGAGCCAGTATCCTCTATTCAGATCAAGGGTTGAGAAAATCGTGGAACCGGCCAACGTGTCCAGGGTGTCATCTATTATCGGAAGAGGGTAACTGTCCTTCTTCGTCACGTTGTTCAGTTGACGATAATTTACGCAAATGCGCGTTTATCCACCAGCACGACTGGAGAGGACCATGAACTGTCGGATTGTTCAATAAATCCTTCTTTTCCTATATCGCTATTTTGTCAGCCTCTTCCTTCTTGACAAGAGGAAATCTTCTAGCTGATTGTCGGTCGGGCAACCCCAGTGTCAATTTTGTGCTACACCACATTTGTTCGCCACCCTTTTCCTTGTCCGGCATCGAAAATGTCTTGATACTTCCTAATTCCCTCAATTTGGGCTGTTGAGCTGGTTCAATGCCCTTGGAGGAAGTGACAAACAACTGTTCTAATTCCGCAGACAAGTTGCTGGCTTGGCTCGCACACTTCTAATCACAGAGGAAATTGACAAGTGCTGCCCTAAAATTGTTCCTTTCTTCAGGGTCTCTGGGTAATAATTGACATCCGTTACCCTAACCGGCACAAATTTATCCACACGCAATAGGGTCTCCCCTAGTGAAATTCCTCATCCAATTTTCTTATCATGAAGCTTGAGCTCGAACATTACCACGCTTCCACTGCTCGCATCTGCGTCCAAAAGAGCCTCCAGAATGGTCTCAGCCTTCTCAGGTACACTTACATATTCAGCCAGCAGAACACAAATCATTTCTCTGTTGCCGTGAGAAGCTTCCAAGTCGTCGGTTCCATTCGTGCTGGTGTTCGGGCAAAGGTAGGCCCAAGAATTGTTCTAGTCGTACAACAGCATGGTGTGAGGCTCGTTGTTGATGGGATCGTCTACAAAGACACCTTTGTATTGTTGTTGGAGTATAGCGACATATGCATTATTAACCAAGGCTTGTTGGACACAGGCCGAAGACTGGACCTTCTAATCAACCCTCGTCGGTCTCGATTTTTTTAATTTTGGGCATTGACTACAGACTTGCCCATTTTTCCTACAACTCCGGCATCTTATCAGTCTTTTCTTAGGCAACACTTCCCTTATCGCTTATCTTAGGACAGCTTCGATAGTAGCGGGCTCCTGTGGTTCTTCCTCCAGCAATCTAACTTCACTCTGACTTTTGTAGGATTGCTTGGCGGCCTCAAATTCCAAAGCGCGTGCTAGTGCATCTACAAGGTGTGCTGGACGGGCTAATGTCAATGCTTGTCCAAAAATGCCTGAACCGCTAGTTGCTCACGAAGCTGGATACGCGAGACGAACCAAGCATGCAATGTCAGCTTCGAATTCTTGAAAAGATTCACCCGATTTCTGGCAGCGGTTTTTCAGCTGGGAGGTTTTATCAATTTTTTATAGTCTTCCAGTTCTTGGGCTGTTAGGGTTGGTGAAATATTCGGTGCTTCTCCGCGTAATGCCAGTGTTAGTACTATAGCTCTTTCCCTTGCATTCCACCCGTTTGCTTAGGCGGCTGCTTCAATTCGGCGGCGGTAATTTGTCCATGAAGTTTTTCAGTTGAACCGAGGCGGCTTAGGTTTAGGTTTGAACGTGAGTGGGCCCGTATCAGGCTCTCCACTGCGGCCAATGACCTATTGTGGCTCACCCTATGGTTATATTTCTCCCAGTATATCCAATCTCTTGACGAAATTGAGTAATGCATTGGGAGAGCAATTTACCAGGTTTTCTGGCCTTACTGTCGTATCGCCAAACATTGAGAATCTGGTTCTGGCCGCTGCAGGGCATGTACACAGAATGTGTTCAGCCGTTTCATCATCCTCCATGCATAGCCGGCACTCTGCATCTTGTGCAAGTTCGATTTTATGCATGTGATGTTTGAGTTTGCAGTGGCCAGTAAGCAAACCTACTATAACTCTGAGATGCGCTCTGCTGAGTTCTAGCAGTTTGTCAGAGTCCTGTTTTTTCCTTGTACAAGCAATAAATGCTTTGGAATGGGCTAGGCCCGGTAGACTACGCCAGTACTCGAGTCTTTTATTGTCTGCCCAAGCTGTTATGACATTCTTGGCAGTGCTATTGCTAAACCGATTACCGGTTCTGGTCCAGTGAACGTTGTTTCGGCCCCCTCTTTTGCTAGGGCGTCCGTTATTTCGTTTCCTTCTAGGCCTGTGTGACCTGGTATCCAGACTAGGGTAACGTTGTTGCGTTGCGCCAGTCGGTTTAAGGTGTCTCTGCAGTTCGATACTGCCCTAGATTTAAAGCAGTTGGATTCAAGCGCTTTAAGTGCTGCTTGACTATCTGAAAATATTTTTATTGTTTTTCGTGTGTGGTGTCGATTTTCCAGCTCCCTGGCACACATTTAAATGGCATATACCTCTGCCTGAAATATCGTAGCTAGTTTGCCCATACTGAACGAGCGTTTCACTACTGGGTTCATTCCATATATTCCGGCTCCGACGCCTTCCTGAGTTTTGGAACCATCGGTGAACCAACGTTCATTTGCCCTACATAGGTTGGTTTCATTCCGGACCCAGTCTTCTCTTTCGGGAAAGACCACAGTGTAGGACGTGTGAAGGTTGATAGTTTTAGGCATGTCTGAGGGCATTCCTAGAATGTTGTGAGATATTATGCCCTCCAGCATGCCGCTGCCTCTCATGACACATGCCTGCGGTAGACTAATGTCCGCTTGATAAAGTCTGTATGTTGCCCATCTTGCCTCTCTCTCCAGAACTATGTGGAGAGGAAGTAATCCAAGGAGGACTTCCATTGCTGCCGTTGGCGTGGAGCGAATGCTTCCAGTAATCGCCAGGCACGCTTGTCTCTGTAGTCCGTTAAGTTTAGCAAATGCCATTTTTTTATGTCCCTTGCTCCACCAGACTATAGAGCCATACGTTATCATTGGACGTATGACGGTCACGTACAACCAGTATACGTGTTTTGGTGACATGCCCCATGTTTTGCCACATATTCTGCGGCATGTCCATAATGAAAGGCTAGCCTTCCGGATAGTCTTTTCCAAGTGCGAGTTCCAATTAAGTTTTTTATCCAGGGTTATTCCCAGATATTTTGCTTCACTCGCAAAAGGAATTGTTACACCATTGATGGAAGGAGGTACTAAATGTTCCAGCTTCCTTTTCCTGGTGAATGGTACTATGACCATTTTGTGGGGGTTAATGGACATTTCCTCCCTCTCACACCATTTATATATGGTATCCAATATATCCTGAAGGACGTAGGAGATCGTCTCTTCGGATTTATCGTTTATTACTAGGACCAGATCGTCAGCATATGCTTGCAGATCAACCTCCCAAAGCGAGAGAATGGCCAGCAGATCATCCACCAGCAGTGACCATAACAGTGGGGAGAGGACCCCCCCTGGGGACAGCCCCTGGCTGGCTTGAAGCCGACACTTTCCCCCTGTAGAGAAGTCGTTATAGTTCTGTTGTGAAGCATAGTTCTTATCCAGTCACATAGTATCGGTTCAATCTCTCTAGAGATAGTGGCCTCATATAGGGAGTGAGGTAGTGCAGTTTTAAATGCTCCTTCTATGTCCAAGAATGCAGCGACTGCTATTTCCTGGCGTTCCAGGGCGTCGTTTATTCCTGAGACAAGGTTATTGAGTTCTGTTGATTTGCCAGCCTGGTAGGCATACTGGTGAACATTGAGGGGGTGCTTTGTTAGTGCCCCACACCTTATGTGCCCATCCAGTATTTTCTCCATGCTTTTCAACAGAAAGGATGTCAGACTAATGGGTCTGAGCGATTTTGGGTGTGGGTCAATCCGACCCATCTTAGGAATATAGATCACCCTAGTCGCGGTCCGGAATAAGGTTCCATGCTAAACTAGCTCTAAAGAGTCTTATAATGATAGGTATGATATGTTCCAGTCCGATTTGTAACAGAACTGGAGCTATGCCATCCTCTCCTGGCGATTTGTATGGGTGGAATGAGTTAACCCCCCATCTTATCGCCTGTGGTGTAATCATTTTGTTGGCAACCACCCAGTCATCTCTGTGAGGTCGTTTTATCCGGCCTATATTTGTGACTAGAGGTTGATTGTCCAGAATCAGGCTGCCTGGGAAGTGGTTATTAGCTAATAGCTCTAGTGTTTCTTTCCTGGAGGCCGTAAAGGAGCCGTCTGGACGCTTTAACGACCCCAGCTCCTGTGTCGGCTGTCTGGATAGAATCTTGTGGAGACGGGTTCCGCTTGATGTGTTGGACACATTTTCGCAGAATCGTTCCCATGATTCTCGTTTTGCTTTCCGGATATCTTTGTTGTAAGTGGTTAGAGCAAACCTGTAATTTTCCCATTCACCTGATACCTTAGCTCGGTTAAATAACCTTCGAACTTCTTTTCGTGTTTTATCCAGATTTTTGTTCCACCAGGAAGCATTTCTGTTATCCCTTTTCTCCCTCAGTGGACAGTTTTCGTGATAAGCTGAGATAAGTGCAGTTTGTAGATGTTCCGCAGCAATATCTATTTGATCACGACTATTTATTGTGGACAATCCGGCTTGTATGAAAGCTTTTCTGGTTCACCACTGACCTTGAAATCTTTTACTCCCTTTTGAACTTTGTCCAGGTTCAAACTCGGGTCCAGCATTGAATTTTTGTTCAGTTTCTATGGTGTGCGCAGTATCGATTCGGTTTTCCAACTTACAGGTTGTTTCCTTCATTTTTTCCATTTCTGCCTCTCTGCCTCGATTTCACCTTTGATCTTGTCACTGATTGATTCCGTCATTTTGTCCATTTTCAACTCAATTTCATCTTTGATTTTATCACACATTGTTTCTTTCATTTCGTCCATTTCTGCTTCGTTGGTTCCTATTCTGTCTTCTAATCGGTTCAACACACCACGAAGCTCTCTTTTCCAGGAGCTTCTCCTTCAGACTCCTCGTATATTCTTGAAGATCTTCTATCAAGGTATTTGAATTTTCTAGAAGCTCTCTCTTCAAACTATTCGAATTTTGTTTGTTTGTTTATCTTCCAGACTATTTGAATTTTATTGTTGCTTATCTTCTAAACACTTTGAAGTTTGTTGCAGTTCTTCTTTCAAAGTCACTGAGTTTTGTAGGAGTTCTTCTTTCTAACTATTGGAATTTTCGTCGAGTTTATTCATTTACTCAAGTCAATTCCAGAAACTTTAAATAAAAAGGTTTTGGTATCCTCCTCTTCCTCGACCAAGTCGTCTAAAAGTATTGTCTACAGAACGGCCTTCTTACCAGTTGTCTCGAGTTCCCTTTCCTCCAATTCCTGTTTCAATTCCGCGACTTTCAAGTCCATAAGGCGCACTTTTCTCGAACACATTTTTGTCTTAGTGTCTTTGCTCGAGATATCCGTTTTACACAGAAAGTATATCAGTTCATTGTTTCTGAATTCGAAAACAGTTCGCCACACAAACAGTTGTTTTACCGACCACCAGTCTATTCTACCCGAAAAAGGTCTAACAGTTTATTTATTTTGCCGCAACACGGAGATTGTCCACTGAGCACTATTTATTTTTAAAATATTACTTCTGACACCACTATGATAAAAATAACGTAAAGGCTTTAAATAATATATTTGTAAACATATAGTTTAACTTGTGATTTATAATATTACAAGTTATCTAATGTATATGACACTATTTCAAACTAGACGGTTTATGCTGCACTCCGTCTCTTGCGGTTCTTTTTTAAATAGTTCTGGACTACTTCCATTCGCATCTAGATTACGCCTTCTAGAAGCGTTGACGACTGTAAGTCAGGATGACCTAATACTCTCAGGAATGCAGGCTTGTTTATGAGTACGAGCGACAGATCTAGGAATCGTTACATTATTTTCAATATGGCTTTCAAGAACTGAGCCCCACGTTGGGCGCCAAAACACCTAATATTAGTTGGTAAGCACAGCAATAAAATTGTCTAAACTAAGATTTTAGGAGAACAAGCAATTCCAAAGATGATTACCTGAAAATGTTCAGCAGCGTTATATGATCCCCATAAGCAGAACAGAATTTTTGCCTTATATTTTGAGCTTGATCACGTTTGTTAGTTGGACTGATCAAGATAGACTCTCCACTAAGTAGAGATACTACTGTTAAAGCTTCTTCCAGACATTCATAATCATGTGCTGAAAGAAGAATCTTCGAAAATCGAGGATCTAGGGGAAATTTCGCCATCTTCCTGCCAAGTGGTGTTAGACTGTTCGATGTAACAGATTCTACAGCACCAAGAAGTTTTAACTGCTCGAAAGCATCTGTTGTTGCATTCCTTGGAGGCTTATCCATAAAATCGAATTGCATAGCATGAATCCCTAATGCCAATAGTTGTAAGGCAACTGTACATAAGTTAGCTCTCTGTATTTCTGGGATGGAAGTCTTACGCATTAACTCGAATTGCGATCTGGTGTAAATTCGATAGCAGTAACCTTCAGAGTCACGACCAGCACGTCCCATTCTTTGCCATGCTTGTTCCTGTGATATCTTTTGGGTTTTCAGAAGCTCCAGGCCAGTTGAGGGGTGGAATGACCTGAAAATGTAGAAAAAAATTATTGAAATAAAAAATCCATGTATTTTGATGATATAATTGAATTTATACCCAGTTACCAATATGAGAATTCAAAGAGTAGTTACTAAAAACTCGGTTTTCAAACGTAGTTGTAAATAGGGGTTGACCCGTATAATAAATAAATTAACTAAATACATACAAATGACAAAACGAAAAACGTAAGATAGTATACGAAAGTATTTAGATCCTGGTGGATACTAATTGTACACAACTGTCAAAAGGAATGGTGGTGCATCTATATCCAACCAAAACAGGAAGGATAAGGTCGACGATCGACATGACATGCGCAAATAGAAAAATATATAGTCAGTCAGTACCTAAACTTACAATCCTGGATGAGAAAAAGAAACAGTAATTTTGGCCTAAAAGAAATTACTGTGGAGAAAAGGTTGATTACTCACAGTGGAATAAACTTCAGAAGCCTGCATTACATCAGAAAGTAATGATTTGGGGCAATTTGGAAGATAGCCAAAAGTAAATTTACAGATTTCTTGCTTTTCTTATGAGAAACATATATTGCAGATACATTTATTTCAAATGAGACTAATCTGGATGAGCTGATCAATACGATGAATACTGGTAATTCCAGCTCAAAAATTGGCAAAGTTAAATATTCATCGTATTGATCAGCTTTTAACTTTGCCAATTTTTGAGCTGGAATTACCAGTCTACCTCATCATCCATTCTTTTGCAATGGAATCTTTCCTAACGTTTCAAAACCGCATTGTAATTCCTATTTATAGAGGTGGTAACTCTTCTGATCCATCCAATTTATTTTCGGCCACCTCCCTCATTCCAGCCATTGGGAAATTAAGAAAAATTCAACCAAAAAAGTACAGAGTATGCTTTCTTTAATTTGTTGAAAAATATTTACTAAAAATTGAACGTAAAGGAGGCAAGCGTTGTGTGATTTGTCAAAAGCTTTTGCCTGTGTCAATCATGAGATAATGCTGCGTTTTCATTTCGAGAGATTCCATAAAGTCGTCCTGATGAGTAAGAAATCACGGAACAGCTGACGACGAATGATGGAACTTAATCACAAAACAGCTGTCGGCGAATGACGGAACTCTTGGAATTAAATTAAAAGTACTATTTTATGTTATGTCAACATTAACCCTTTTTCTGAAGAAATTGATTAAGAGATGTCAGCTATTGAAACTGAAAATGTTAGGGTAAATTCTTTCAAACTAACTCAGAGACAGTCAACCAAAAGAATTAACTATATGTACAGTTGTGTGCATAAAAAAGTCGTACAAGGGTCGACACTAATTGAGGCATTGCACTTATTACACCAGAAAAATGATAAAGCGCGTTACCGACAAAAATTGTTTGAATATTGACACTACTTGTCAAAGTCGATAAGTTTAATAATTAGGATTACCAAGCCTGGCCCGCAATAGCCTATAACTCCTGTACGACTTTTTTATGCACACAACTGTACATAACAGATGAGGGATTGGTACATCTTGGGAACTATTTGGAGACGGTAAAATGGGACTTTGTATATGATCCTGATCTGGAAATCAACAAAGAATTTGAATTATTTATTGATAAAATCAAACTGGCGATTCAGCTTTTGTTTCCTGAAAAATCAAGGCTTGTTTCAAATAAAACAACAACAAAATGGTTTACGGAGGATCTCCGCAAAATGAGAGATAATCTAAATTTTCTACATGAATATTCAAAAACATATCCTACTGAACAAAATGAACGACAACTAAGAAACTACAGATCCACATACCGTCATGAACTAATCAAGACAAAAAAGGTAGAAAATGAAAACTTTATTTCTAGACACCCCAACCCCCAACAAGCAATGTGGAAAATTATAAATAGTAAAAGAAAAACTACAAATAACCAAAAAATAGAAAATATTCTGCCAAATATCTTCAATCATCACTTTGTAAATATCGCAGATAATATATTGAGCAGCTTACCAAAAAGTGATATAGAATATACTGCCTACATAGTAGATATGAATGTACCTTCGGATACTTTCAACTTCAGGAATGTTAAAGAGATGGAATTATATGGAGCCATAAACCAAATGAAGAATAAAAATAGTATGGACACCTATGAACTCAGTCAAAAAATTGTAAAGGCTATAAAATAAAAAATTCTAACCCCTCTCACTCATTTGATCAATGAAAGTATCTCAAAAAATAACTTTCATGATGTCCTACAAATAATAGGCCTATCTCAGTAGCTCCCACACTCTCTAAGGTCTATGAAATTACTCTAAAAATAAAATTGTGTGAACATTTTGAAAATTATAATCTTTTCAACACCAATCAGTATGGGTTCAGAAACAACCACTCTACTACCCTAGCAATAAATAAATTAACTAGTTTAATAAATTCTGGATTTGAAAATAATGAGTATATAAATTCCCAGTTTCTAGATTTGACTGCATATCACACAATAACCTTTTGAACAAATTGAGCTACTATGGCTTCAGTATAAAAAGTATATTTCTTATGAATTCTTGCCTAAGTGGCCGACATCAATTTGTCAAGGTCAACAGCAAAACATTTGATTTGCTAGAAGTCAAAACAGGGGTTCTCCAAGGATCAGTTCTTGGCCCAATACTATTTCTTATTTATGTACATGATTTTTCAAATTCAGTAAAAGAAAACATTCTAACAATAATGTTTGCTGACGATACCAGTCTCACAACAGCAGGCTCTGCAAACGACATCAACTTCCAGTCAAACGCCCAAAATGCTATATCATACAGGGTGTACATTTTTTTCGTGCCGTATAAAAAAAAAAGTTGATGATGGTTTCTTCCCATCGAAACGTTGCACGAAGATTTTGTGAACGCCATTTTGTAGAGGTAAAATTTGCAATGAGAAAGTACATTTGTTTTTTTTGAAACTTTTCAAATAACTTCAGAAAGAAATAAAAACCAAATCGCCAAATTTCGGGTTTTTCCCAACATCTCCGGATGTAAACATTTTTGGGATTTCTCAACATCTATTTATTGGCCCCTTAATTGCGCAACTTTTTGCCCCTTTGACCTACTGTGTAACTCTTACGGTTACCGAGATCCCCATGCTATCCATCCTTATCTTGGGCACACTGTATATATATACAGGGTGGGGCACCAAAAACGAAACAGATCGAATATCTTCAAAACGCATGTTTTGCGAAAAAAATGCAAAAACACGTCGATTTTGAATCCAAGGGGCACATTTTCCTATCATAACCTCAACTGCCATACCTCTCTCCCCACCCTTGATCGCTATCACCCAAACAATTTGAATAGGGAAAGTAATAAGTGTGACACATCATTAAAAAGGTATTTTCATAAGGAATTCAGCCATGTCAATTTTTGCTACCTAACTATTTATTTTGGCCCTTTCTTGCGGGAAAGACAATGTTCCGTATTCCAAATTATGATACTTCATTTGCTAGCTTATTTGACATAAATTCGGTGACAATGCATTATGGAATTTTTCTAAATGAAAAAACAAAAATAGCGGCTCCAAAATGGCGGACAAGATTTGTAATTATGGTCCGAACGAGTCAAAATTGATATGTGGTGGTTTTCAGGGTCGGAAATTATGATTTGTTTGACAACGCAAAAAAACAAGATGGTGGCTCCAAGATAGCGGACGAAATTTGTAATTATGGACCGATTCGAATCAAAATTAGTATGCGAGGATTTTCAGGGTCGGAAATTATCATTCTTTTGTCGATGCAAAAAACCAAGATAGCGGACGAAATTTGTAATTGTGGTTCGATTCGATTCAAAATTGGCATATGGGGGTTTTACAAGTTTCTAGTATGACTAAAATGAATTAATTAACAAAAAGCTTTTATACAAAAGAGCTAAAAAAATTTTTTTAGATGTGTGACGGAGGTTATTCTTTGCTTAGCAGAATCTAAATTTTACCGCGCAACAATACCTGTTTTGTACTCGCGCCAAGGTTTTGAATCTGTTACGCACAGATTAACCTACGTCATACATCTGAACAAATTATTTTTTTTCTTTTCATCGCATTTGTGTGAAAGCTTTTACATTTACAAATCTCATCCGCCATCCTGGAGCTGCCATTTTGTTGTCTTTATTTTGCAACAAAAATTCCATAATGCATTGTGTCATGGCAATTATGATCACCTACCAAAGTTCAAGTTGATCGAACAACTAGAAGTGGGCCAAAAATTGGAAAACCTTGCATACATTCAAATCCAATCATTCCAAACTGCATTAATTCACAGTAGACGCTCAAAGCGTTCGCCATGAACTGCCATACATAAGTATAAGTTAATCTCGAAACGCTGCCTGACGCTTCTGAGCAATTTATGCAAATTTTTCCAAGTTCATACAATGTTAATTGTTTCAATTTTTGTTATGTTTTCATGAATTGTTCACATTATCTTTCAAATCAAACATCATAAGTTGGAATACGAAACAGTAGTTTTTCCCGCAAGATGCTGTGTTACACTTAGTACTTTCCCTATTAAAATTGTATGAGTGACCAAGGGGTGGAGAAAATGGTATGACAGTTTAGGGTATGATAGGAAAATGTCCCCATTGGATTTAAAGTCGACGTGTTTTTGCATTTTTCTCACAACACATGTGTTTTGAAGAATTCGTTTTCGGTGCCGGGTCCAATCGAACCATAATTACAAATTTCGCCCACCATCTTGTTTTTTGCATCGACAAAAAATCATAATTTCCGACCCTGAAAATCCCCACATACTAATTTTGATTCGAATCGGACCATAATTAAAAATTTTGACCTCCTTCTTGGAGCCACCATCTCGTTTTTTTGCATTGACAAACAAATCATAATTTCCAACTCCGCATAATTGCAAATCTTGTCCGCCATTTTGGAGCCACCAATTTGTTTTTTTTTTCTTAGAAATTTCATAATGCATTGTCACCAAATTTCTTTCAAATTAGCTTGAAAATGAAGTATCGTAATTTGGAAGACGGAACAGTTGTTTTTCCCGCAAGAGGGCGCCAAAATAAAAAGTTAGGTTTCAAAAATTGGCATGGCTGAATTCCTTATGAAATTACCTTTTTAATGATTTGTCACACTCACTACTTTCCCTATTGAAATTGTTTGGGTGATAGTGCCAAAGGTTTGGGGGAAGAGGTATGACAGTTGAGGTTGGATTGAAAATCGACGTGTTTTTGCATTTTTTTTCACAACACATGCGTTTTCGGTGCCCCACCCTGTATATTATGTTATATAATAATATAATAGTATATTTTCAAATATTTACTTTACCATGTTTTGTATTTTTTGACGTTTGTAAATACTATGTATAAATGGCACCAATAAACTGAACTAAATCAAAATATGTTCATCATCTTTATCATTATCTATTACAGTGACTGAAGAAGAAATAAACTAATTCCGAAAGCTCTCACCAAAGTTAAAAGAGTTTAATTAAAACGCAAACAAAATATCTACATAATATTATGATTATGAATGTATTTAAGGGTCTTCATTCCTGAAAAAAGGGGAGTTAGAAACTTTTTTTTTTCTGAGTGGTGAAGAGTTGTATGATTGCATACAGATAAAAATAATGAAAAAAATATTCTTTTTGTTTTAAATGAATGAAAAGGATATTTCCCCCCATTTTTGGGCATTTTCGTTCAGTTCCACCATCAAAACGAACGAATATTTTGGTGTTGTTTCATTTCGGTATTGAAGTCTAGATGTTTCCTTTTTTTGTGAATAATTTTACAAAAATGTCTTGTTTTCGCGAAATGGGTTTCCTTGCTTTATTCCATTTGAAATGAGAAATATCCAGCTTTACCAAAGTCAACTAATAAAGGTTTGGTTCAGCCGTCGACCAGTGAAAACTAATTATTACTTACAATTCTGGATTCAGAAATGGAACTGAATTTCTTTTAAATGACACGCCTCTCAGGTTGCTCCTCCCACACGACTGATGAGGAAAAGAGAGAGTATCATATAGCCAGTATGACATCTGGCACAGGGTCGGACAGGGAATGAGAAAAATGAAAATTCATTCGGGTCGATCGAAACTATGGAATATTTTAACTTTTACAATTAATACATTTTTTCAACAACATGTGTTCATCACTTGGGGCACAATACTCCATAACATTTTTATATTAGGAAAAACCAAGAGGCGGCTCCAGAATGTTGGACGAGTTTCGTGATTTCTGATACGATTCTATTCAAAATTGGTATATAGAAGCTATTGGGTTTGGGTGTCATACTTTTTTATGATTTCTGATTCTTGGTCTGATTCTATTTTGAGTTGGTATAGGGATTTTTGTGGTCGGAGATCATGATTTTTTTGCTCAGATCAATAAGTAAACATAGATCGGCCCGATGCTACGTAAACATCATATTCACTGAACCGAAGATAATTCTTGCGGAAACTGTTTTGTTTCGGGTTTTTGACATTCGAACCAAAACACAACACCTCTAGCACAGTGCCGTGCATTTTTAAGGGGGTCAAAATTACTTATGCAAATGCAGTACCTGTGAGCTGCAACAAGTTATGTCACGGTTTTGTCTTAAAATTCCTAGGGTCAATAAAAAGCCGGGGGTTGGCAGCAAATAACTTTTTATCAAAATTTGGGGATTCAAGATAGCGGATTAGTTTTGTGATATTCTTTCCTTAGTTGGATTCTAGGAGTTTTCAGCTATCAAAAATAAAGCATTATTTATGGTCTAAAGTAATTATTTCGAGAGATTTAACAAGTTCCTCGACTATATTTCAAGTTTGGTGTCTGGGGGTTTATGTTGTGTAGATCAAGTTTCAACGAATCAATACGAATATTTGAATAAATATGGACCAGTTGCATAAAGCCTTCTGTTAACGTAGGTAACATAACTGGTGAGCTTAGACATGCGTTGCCATAGTAATCATCAAATCAAATATTTATTTGTCTGTTAAATTCTTTATGCAACTGGCCCTATGAGTTAAGAAACCTTCTCCAACATCTATAAATGAATTGTTCATTCTGTTGAGTATTATCCTTCCCAAATTTTGGACCAGTTCATTCATATGGCAAGTACCTGTCAGAAAACAACTACTCTCCTGGCTAAGACCACGACGGGGATTGAATTAAATCGAACAGATACTTGTGCAACGTTCCTCAAAGCATCAGAGAACGCAAGAGCAAGTGTTTTGTGTTGATGAAGTGTTGTTAAAATATTCCGGTGTGTTTGTGGTTTTTGTCCTGCTTAAACAAGTTAAAGTTACATTTGGAATATTTTTCAAAATAGTGCAGTGGTTTAGTGAGACACAATGTCGAAATAGTGCTTTGTTTTCAAAACAAATGATATTAAACAAACATTCCACAGGCGAGGTTCCAGTGGCGTCAAATGCACGATACAAATCATGCAATCAAACGTATTCGTCAAATATAATATTGGAGGACAAAGAAACTCATTCAAAATTACAGATAAGAAAAGCCTATGGCAAAATGGTGAATGCTTCAATGTTTGTTATAAATATCTGTAAGCAGGGGGAAAAAACATTGAAGCTTATGACAGGAAAATTGAATTTATTTTCCAATAACATCGATAATGTTAAAATTCTAACAGAAGGACAATTAATTATATACCAAAGGACTTGCTTAAAAGTTTTGGAAATCATTTCTTTGAAGAAGAGCCTTTATCAAACCATAGTTATGCCTTGGTAAAGGCAATACTTCATTTTTTTTTTTTTCAAATTCCGAATATACCATGAATTGTCAATAAGCGGAACTGACAAAGTAGAAAGGGTAATGTCTCTTTTGACAAAGACAGTTTTCTAATGAACAGTCGTTACCGACCGATGATGAACCCTTTACTCCCATAAACACCTACTACGTAGGCTTATTATGGCAAGTACCTATCAGAAAACAACTACTCCCCTGGCTAAGACCACGACGGGTATTGAATTAAATCTAACAGCTACTTGTGCAACGTTCCTCAAAGCATCAGAGGACGCAATTGCAAGTGCGTTTAATTCAATACCCGTCGTGGTCTTAGCCAGGGGAGTAGTTGTTTTCTGACAGGTACTTGCCATAATAAGCTTACGTAGTAGGTGTTTATGGGAGTAAAGGGTTCATCATCGGTCGGTAACGACTGTTCGTTAACATCAACATTAACACAGGAAATAAAATATTTATTGAATGAAATATATGCTATACCACACGTTATTAAAACAAATTGGCAAATATCACTATTATTTATTTAATTTTAAGCCTAACATACAATATTACAAATGTATAAATTTAAAGTGTCAAAGTGTATGTGAAAGAATGATTCTCAAGAAAGCTCAGTACATGAGGATTTCAACACTTGGTATTTATTGATTTTTAAATAGAACTGTCCTTGTCAAAAGAGACCTGACCCTTTCTACTTTGTCAGTTCCGCTTATTCAAGGTATAATCAGACTTTGAAAAAAATTTGAAGTACTTATTACCTTTACCAAGGCAAAACTATGGTTTGATAAAGGCTCTTCCTCAAAGAAATGATTTCCAAAAAGGACATGGCACTGGATACATGTATTCCTGGGGCTCGACAGATTTTTTTTATTTTTGGATATTTTTGGTCAAAAGAAACCTTCATTAGACTTTTTTTCTGACCCTACAGGGTGAGCCAAAAAATTGGGTTGAATGTCTAATGTAAATTGTGGAAAATATTGTCTGTAAGTTGTTTTTTCTTCATTTTTGGGTATAAAATGCTGTGAAAAATATCAATTGACTTTTAATGATGTGCATATTTACAGGATGAGGCATCAGAATAGGCGATTTTTCTAAAACTGTTTATTACCTTCTCGTCCCAGTGTGGACTCTTCATTGAATTTATCGAAGCCAAAAATTGTCCCAAAGTTGCTCGTGTTAGCATTTTTGTTTTTAACTTGTTTACACCCATATACAGTGTATTTCACTTGTCATGGAGACACCCTCGTATCTTCCGTAATTTTTGACGTAGAACCATAAAATTTTCAGAATCGATAGATGCACTAGGAATGAACTCACTGCACAAAAAGGGTCATCCAACATGATATACACTGCACGCCAGCAGCGATGGAAAAATGGGCAGTTCCATCGCTGCTGACGTGCAGTGTACAACACGTAGGATCTCCGCTTTTGTGAAGTGAGTTAATTTCTAGTGTAACTATCGATCCCGGTAATTTCATGGTTCTACTTCGAAAATTACGGAAGATAGGGGGGCGTTTCCATGAGAAGTGAAAAAAATTAGAATATTTGAAGATTGAAAATTTTTCAGTAGATAGGTGTAATAGTAGTGATTTGGGGATCCTGAACACCAAAAGAATTTTGGGTCAATTTTGTCCCCTAATATAACTTTCCGGTAAAATGGGTGGTTCCATCGCTGATGGCGTGCAGTATATATCACATAGAATGACCCCTTGTTTGCAGTGAGTTCATTTAGTATATGGGTACAAACATATGAAAAACAAAAATGCTAACACGAGCAACCTCAGGAGAACTTTTGGCGTAGAGAAATTAAATAAAGAGTCCCCTCTTGGGCGAGAAGTTAATAAACAGGTTTTGGAAAAATCGCGTATTCTGCCTCATCATGTATGAACACCATTCAAAGTCAATTAATATTTTTCACAGCATATTTCACTCAAAAATCAAGATAAATCAACTTACAGACAGTATTTTCCACAATTGACATTAGATATTCAACCCAATTTTTTAGCTCACCCTGTACGGCCAGAAAAAAAGTCTAATGAAGAAAGTTGCTTTTTTTGACCACTATAATGATATATCCAAAAATAAAACAAATCTGTCGAGCCCCAGGAATACTGTATTCAGTGCCATGTCCTTTAAAGCAACTCCTTTGGTATATCATTAATTGTCCTCACTGTTAGAATTTTAACAAAATAAATTCAATTTTCCTTCCATAAGCCTCAATGTTTTTCCCCCTGCTCACAGATATTTATAACAAACATTGAGGAATTCACCACTTTGCTTTTCACTTTTTTGCTTTTCGTATCTGTAATTTTGAATGAGTTTCTTTGTCCTCCAATATTATATTTGACGAATACGTTTGATTGCATGATTTGCATCGTGCATTCGACGCCACTGGAACCTCACCTGTGGAATGTTTGTTTACTATCATTTGTTTTGCAAACAAAGCAGTATTTCGACATTGTGACTCAATAAACCACTGCACTATTTTGAAAAATAGTCCAAATGTAACTTTAAGTTGTTTAAGCAGGACAAAAACCACGAAAACACACAGGAAAATTTCTAACAACACTTCATCAACACAAAACGACAAGGTACAATGTCCGCCACGGCCGGTGTCACAAGCGTTGTTGCCAAGAGTAAAATAATTCTAGTAACCGCTCGAAGTGCCTAAAATTTCATCAGTTCAAAACGACATATATCTTCCTTTTTGGTAATTTTTTCACACCTTTCTGGACATAAACATTTCTCTAGAATTTTTAGAATAATACATCTGAATATAAAATATGATTGATTATGCATTTATTGGTAGGTTCCTACCAAAATCATATTTTTTTACCAATTTGACAACAGAGCGTCAATGTTTGAAAACATTAGGGATGAGAGGTGTACGTAAATAAACAAAGTTGTCTTCGGTTCAGTGAATATGATGTTTACGTAGCATCGGGCCGATCTATGTTTACTTATTGATCTGAGTTTTTTTGTCAATGTTTAATAATTCGAAATGACAGCTACAAAATGGTGAAAGAATAATTATTGTCCGATTCCATTCAAAATAAGAATTTAGGAAGTTCTTTGGATCGGTGATTTTGACTTTTACTGTCAAAATAAAAAAAATATTCAAGATGGCGGCCTCGAGATTTAAGGTCAGATTCTATTCGAAATTTATTTCTAGGAGTTTTTGGAATAAGAGATGAGTTTTTCAAAACTAAATAATTCATTGTGACATATTTCACTAAAGAGAATATTCGTGCATTTGAATAAAATCTTGTCTTAATAGTTATTTATGCAACAAGTGCAAAAAGTGAATGTTTATTGCACTCGACGTGAAATTGTCCGACGAGGCCGTCAGGCCGAGTTGGACAACACGTCGAGTGCAATAAACAATTTTTGCACGAGTTGCATACAACATTTTTTCTACGTTCATGCAAAAAGCAAAAAATGATTTATTGAGGTGCGGCACTAGGTGTAGGAAAATGAAAAGCGCAACTTGAATACTTTATTATTAATATCGATTTGCATTGAAACAGGAACTAATACGTTACGAACAATTTAACTCAAACTTTATTTTTACCCTCAATGTTGAAAGTGAATGAACAATTGGTGCAATTTTCAATATGAATATTTCGTAGTGAAGTACCTATTGCCAATATCACAGAATATCTGCTAAATATGTAGTAGGTTTAAACGTTTATGTTTGTCATGATGACAGCACGTTGAAGTAGAATGACAGATAAGTGCAATAAAAACTTTATTGCACTAGTGCAATAAAGAACTTCTTTTTCCACTGAATATAGTTCAATAAAGTTTTGCTTTTTGCATGAATGTAGAAAAAAACATTTTTTCATTTATATTCATCAGGAAATACACTCTCCACTTCGTCAGGTCTTTTAAGCGAGAATTTCGGAGGTAGTGGCATATTTTTACGCATATTACTAAATAACTTGTTCTTGTGACTCCCATATCGGCAACTCCGTTCGACATTTCCAACAATACAACGGTTTATTTCGGCAGCGCGGCGTTATTTGATGTTCCGTTGAAGTTGAAAAGCTACAGCGGAATGTTGCAATTGGGCAGCGCAGCAAGGTAAATAAAGGAAACATATTGACTTGATACCAGGTGAATGTTACGGCTTTGTTCGTTTCTTTGGCGGCATTTATATCGAGAATCGTAATCATTCGAATTTATTCACTCCGTTTTTTTATTTTCATTAATGATTCTATGTTGAAGAAGGATCACAATTATTTTTATCAAATTCAAGGAAAATAATATACTTAACCAGAAGAAAATATTGCGATTTAGTTATATATACGTGATATGATTTCGATGTAAAAAGACAAATACATTTGTGTCTGGGACTCAATGATGCTTCCAAAGCATTTTATGTAAATAGCATTCTAATTGAAATTTTGAACGGGCATCTTCCTAGAGGAATGAGAATTTGGGAAATATGCTTCTAATGTTGTTGAAGGTAGAGAAAGAAATGTAAAAAAAGAAAAATTAATCTATTTTTTTTCAATTTTCAGGTATATTAGAGTAAAACATCTAGCTAAAACATTGTTTGATTTATTTTCAACAGTTGTATTAATTCACATCGGTTGAATTGAATGTTTCACGGGTGATGGAGTCTTATATTGATTCACCCTTTATATGGAATAAGACATATGTACCTAAACTATGTACCTTTCAAATCGAGAAAATAAATTTCAAGAAAATTGCGATCAGATCTTAAGGGTAGCTATTTTCAATAGCTAACTTGAAAGTCAAAATCTGATAACTGATTTTAAAAATTTTTATTCATGATTCCACATCAGATTTTATATTTTCGAATAAATTCAAATGAATGCATTCATTTACACCTAAATAGTAATTTTGAACAGAATACGGCATAACTCACAAAATAAACCAAATCCATCTTGGAGCTGCCATTTTGAATTACTGAAATTTGATGAAAAATTAATTTCAATTCAATTCAATTTATTTTTGATCGAACTGAATAGCTATAGGACAAGTCAGGTTGTACATATATATTATCTTCAACCCCAAGATACCATTCTTATACCGTGTGACACAGACTCATCGTACATGCCCTTTTCTCCTTTGTTTCTGCAGATATATCTCTGAAATTTGGAACATTGAATATGCTCACTATAGAGCACTTTTTGACATATTTGGAGAAAAAAAATCCAAATTCTGGTTTTTCCGGAAATGACATCAACTCTCGATTTTCAAATAGGACACCGTGTATATTTTTACATTTTTGAAATCTGCATAATTTTCTGAATCCAATGATACCTCATAGTTGATATTTCATTAGTCAGAATACCCTTTTTATTTTTCGATCTAGAGAGCCATGAACTCCCTAAAATGAGTCCAAATAATCAAAATAATGCTCCACTGTCGTAATTTCAATTTAAAAAGTATCGTGGTTCGAAATACGTAAGTAATCCAAAACCCTTTTTTACTCGAAACTCCGTTTTTTCAAATGGCACCATAATGGTACTCTGACGTCATTCGAAAGTACCATCGACGGGGTATCCATCCATATTAAATTTTTATGTATAACCAATATGTCATATTGAATTTTCCAAATTTCAGAAATATAGCAACAGAAACAAAAGAGAAAAGGGCGTGTATCATGAGTCTGTGTCACACGGTATAGAATTCGACCATAAATCATGAAACTCGTCTGCCATTTTCAATTCCTGTATTTTGACAGAAAAATCATTATCTTCGAACTCAAAAACCACTACATAGGTAGGGTAGAACCCGCCCAGATATTACAAAACTTTTCCGTCATTTCAAATTCACGAATTTTAATAGAAATCATCAGGATCTCTCAACCCAAAAACCAATTTTGAATCTAATCGGTCATAATCACAAAACTCGCCCGCCATCTTGGAACCGCCATCTTAAATTAATCAATTTTGATAAAAGATTCATAATCTCTGAGCCAGAAAAACCCACAGAAAAATTTTGAATCGAATCAGACCATAATCACAAATCTCGTCCGCCATTTTGAAATTATTAATTTTGACGAAAGATTCATAATCTGCGACCCCGAAAACCTGCACATACCCATTTTGTATCGAATCAGAAACCAAATCACAATTCTCGCTTTTTTGTGTTTTCTTTTAAAACATTTATAATGGAGAATCCACCTGCTACTGGAATTATGAACAGTAAACACCTATCAAATATCAAATCATTCGGACGTTTGCAAGTGTACATTTTGTTCAACGATTCCATATTACATAGCTACATATAGCATACAGATCAAATTAGTATGAAACGAGTAATAAGAAAAACAAGTATCCCATAAAAGTAATTCTGGTCCAATTCATTTAAAAAAAAAATGGAATAAACTGTTTACGTCAGCGTTGTATATTCATTTTGTGCTGCATGCATGTCATGTTTTATTTGACAATACCTTTTATCTGATATATCAGACGTCATTATCTGTTTCTTTTTGCGATTTACTTCTTTTTGAAATTCACATTCAAAACATTTCCGAGATAGTTCATACAGATTTTGCTAAAATATTTTTTCAATTCTTGATACATTGTGTGACTGGATTCCATTATATTTATTCTTTTGAAATTTTCGTGCAAATTTTCAGATTACCATGAATACCATGAAAACAAATAGGCTTTAATCTAGAGTTGTAATTTGGAAGACCGAGCACCGAATTATCTAATTCGGACCTGTATCTATCGAGAATCGCCAAGTGAGGCGTAGTTTGTATTTATTCAATCGGGAGAACACGCACTGCCATCTGGCGATATACGTTTGTTATTTAGGAGGCTAAAGAACTTTAATTGAATCCATTTGATCCAAAGTGCAATTTTAACATCCAAAACAATTATTTTTGCCCAAAGCGAACTCCTGGTACCAATGCCACATGCAATAGTTATTTATGTACCAAGGGTATAAATAGATGTTTATGCCCTGAGGGCGACGTTTTACGAACCCGATGGCCTCTGGCCTGAGGGTTTGTATTTCGCCCGAGGGTATACACATCTGTTTATGCCCGCGGTACATACATAACTTTATGTCATACTAGTTCGTTATTGCAATCCAATCTCAATATAAATCAGTATTTTAAAAAATCCGGTTTGAATTAATAACATTGCCATTTTATCATAGTAGACACTATCGTTGCTAGGTGAATGTTGACAAACGTAAATGTCATAAAATAACAATAATTTTTATATGTGTCAAAGTTAGAAGTCAAAATGAACGAAGACTTTGGAATTCCTGACGAAATTATTGAAAAAGCCTAGAAAGCAACTGAAAATCTGTTGCCAAAAAAGTCTAAAGAAGCTTAACTATCACCAGATCTTTTCAGAACTGCCAATTTTATGTTAATTCGTCAAAATAATGTTCATCGAATACAAATACAAATACATTTATTCAGCTTTGAGACCTTACACATTTACAAATTTAAAAATTCACAAATACATAGGGACTATTAGCCTTGTCAACATTTAGTGTATAATATAGTGGTAAAATTTAAAATACAATAAGTATAGATAAAAAATAAATAAAATTCAGGAAATAACAATATAGCTCCATTACAGGTCACCGGTATCATCATGAAATTCCTCATAGGAATAATAAGCCTTCAGGGACATATATGTATGGAGCTTATTTTTGAAAATATTGAAGCTTGCATCATTTCCATTAGTTTTTACATATTTATTAAAACAAGCAATGCCTCTATAAATATGAGAGTTCTGACCAACGGACAGTCTCGAAAATGGTTGACGCAGGTCATTGCAGTTGCGGGTTCCATAGTTGTGTAGTTGGCTATTTGTTACATGGATTTCTTGTCTTTTTATGTTACACATCAATAGATATATATATATATATATATATATATATATATATATATATATATATATATATATATATATATATATATATATATATATATATATATTTATATACAAACAAGGGAGTGTCAGTATTTGAAAATCTTTGAAAATGGATTTACAGCTAGTGCTTGATCGAACCCCCGCCATACACCTCAAGATTTTTTTCTGTGCAATGAAGGCTCTTTGAATATGAGCTGAACAACCCCAAAATATTAGACCATAAGAGAGAACAGATTCAGTGAGGCCAAAGTAAACTAATCTCAATACGTCAGGACTAACGGTATTTTTCAACTGTCGCAGTAAGAAACATATGCCGCTCAATTTATTTGTGACATGATCGATATGATTTTCCCATGTCAACTTAGCGTCCATAATGAGACCTAAAAATTTGAAATGGTTCATTTTAACTAGATAACTGAAATCGAGTTTAGTATTTTTTGGTAAAAAGGTCATAATTTGTGACTTCTTTAAGTTGACAGATAAGCCGTGGTTTTGGCAGTAAATATAGAATTCATTTGCTGAAGTGTTAGCATCAGCTAGCAGTTCTGACACCTGTTTTGCTGATGATAAGAAAGTAGTGTCATCTGCATATAAAACCTCAAGATTTGGGGTAGGACATGATAGTACGACATCATTTATGAAAACCAAAAATAAAATGGGTCCCAGTATTTACATATATTACTATATTCCGTTTGTAATTTCATTAATAAAGGTTATTAAATAAGTTAAACAAAAAATTATTTCTCTTAATGACCGCGCGGGCCATAAAGTGAACTTTATGCCCGCACGGGCATAAAGTACGACAGTAGATAGTTGGTAACTAAGCAATAAAAACACAATAATGAACTAGTATGACATAAAATAATAAATGAGAATTCGTATTCTTCGAATGACCCTTGATTGGACTTAAACTTGCAGCACAGTATATCTTAAACTGTGCTTGTAGTGGGAGCTAGTGGCGAGTGCGTAGCTAACTTTTCACTACAGCTACAGCCAATGCAGCAATAGTGCAGTCAGGATAGGTCGTTGGCTTGTTATCTCCGTTTTCATTGAAATTCAATGAGAAATCGCGAAGGTTTTATTTCATGAATACTCAGTATGGAAAATTTACTTTGTTTTGGCCTATTAGGCGCCCTCCGCCTGGAAAAATACGAAGCGCGCGCCTCGTACGCCTCACCTATGATCCGCCACAGAGTGCCGGTAGTTGGAGAGGAGTTCTTGAGCCTGTGGTTGAAAATGATAAATTATGACTCGTGGGATTGGATAGGAGTAGCCATTTATTGAACCTGTTTGTTGCTTTTCAGATCGAGTTATCCTGTTTATGCAGATGATATGATAGTTTATGTTGTTATAGAAATGAGTTGTTAAAAAAAAAGTTTAGATAAGTTGAATTGTCATTAAAACTGAATAAAAGTAAAGTTGTGAGATATTTTTGAATTCCTGATATAAAAGACAATTTACATTCGAGAAATTACATTGGTCCTTCGAGCTACAAGACAAGTCCTATGGAAAGCATGAATTTGGAAAAATCAGACACACCATCAAATTCAGGCAGAAGACATCGTAGAAATGCTGGTACCCACCCGCTGGATCCAGATTTTGAATGGCCAACAGGTTTTGGTACTGTAAACGTCCTGACAAGGAAAGACAATGAAAATGTTGATGAAATGGTTGAAGAAAATGATGACAACATTGAACCATTTCACAAGAAAACGGAAACTGTTCGTTCCTCGAGTTCAGTAAAATCAAGGGTGTCCAATGCCAGTGACATTCTGAGAATGAGACTACAAATTGAAGCCGAAAAGAAGAAACAAAAAATTGAGAATAAAATAATGCATATGGAAAAAGCTAGACTATTAAAGCAGTTGAAATTAATAGAAATGGAAAGACAAGCTGAAGAAGCGGAAATATTAGAAAACGAAGAGAAACGGTCACAAACTTCATTCATTGAAACGAATTCCAACCGACAAGTAGAAATTTGTATCCAGAAATAATTGTCCAAAATCAAGATGCAATACCGTGTTCATCCAATACGTCAGTGTCAGAAAATTTACAAAAATCCTATAAAAACTCATTCGTTTCATCAAATTCGAATAAGATCAGAGGATCAAGATTCCCAACGTTTCCTTTGGAGAGACGGAAATCAAAATCAAAATTGTGACGTCTATCAAATGCAAGTAATGATATTTGGAGCTTCGTGTTCGCCAACTTGCGCTCAGTTTGTCAAAAATTTAAATGCACGTCAGATGGGACAGTCGAAACGAACAATTGAAGCAATAACCAGGTGACACTATGTTGATTTTTACCTGGATTGTGTCGGTTCTCCTGAAGAAGCATACAGGGTGATATCCGAAGTCAGCCGAATTCAAAACATCGCAGGCTTCGAGTTAGTAAATTGGACAACAAATTCGAAAGAGTTGATGAATATGATGACATTCGATGAAAAACTGAAGAAAGACTTGAATCTTAGGACCGATTCATCTATGCAAAGAGTTTTAGGACTCGCATGGGACGCCTCACATGATATGCTCATATTCAAGATAATGATCAAAGACCCACGAAAAGACATGTTTTGAAAATACTCATGTCAGTATTCGATCCGCTGGGATTAATTGCGAACTTTGTTATTAGAGGACGAATAATAGTACAGGATATATGGCGAAACGGAATAGGCTGGGATGACTTCGTGGATGATGATGTACATAGAAATTGGTCATTATGGTTAGCTGATCTTCGAAAAATTGACAATTTAGCTATCCCAAGATGTTATTATCCTAGCATTCCTGTAGCGGATAAAATCGAGCTACCTGTTTTTTGCGATAGTAGCAAGAAAGCCTTTGCAGCCGTCGCATATTTCAGAGTCATACATGGTAACAAAATCGATATTGCTTTCGTATTTGCCAAAGCGAGGATTTCTCCAACAAAACCTATATCCATTCCACGACTAGAATTGCAAGCAGCCGTGATGGGTAGTAGAATGGCCAAAACCGTCAGAGAAGAAATTGACATCAAAATTGATCAGACCTATTTTTGGACAGATTCGACAACAGTTTTGTACTGGATTCGTAGCGATGGTGGAAAATTGGGTCAATTTGAGTCGCACGGAGTGGAAGAAGTTCAGGAACTGACCGAAACAACCGAATGGAATTGGATATCTACAAAATTCAACGTTGCCGATAAAGCTACAAGGAGTTATAACGAAACTGGTAGCAATCCAACAAATTTTGACGATTGGTTCCTTGGACCAACATTTTTGTTGGAGAAAGATCCAATGAAATGGCCTTCAACAGATTTCCCGATGACACCTACACCTGCAGAAGAGACAGAAAAAATGGAAACAACCATAGTTACATTTTTTCGAGAAGATTTGCCATTACCAAATATTCAGAGATTCTCCAAATGGAACCGACTGATAAGATCTACTGCCAGAGTTCTAAAATTCATCCAAATTATGAAAAATACCATAGTGAAAAATCATCCAATTGAAAAGGAGTTGACCGTGGATGATCTTCGAGCAGCCGAGCTTCTTTGGATAAAACAAATTCAAAAAGAGAGTTTTTCCGGAGAATTAGCAGCAGTTCTTGGAAATAAATCTGTAAATAAACAAAGTCAACTCAGGAAGTTTCTACCCATAATGGATGGTAGAGGTGTTCTTATAGTCCAAGGAAGAACTGATCTGGCACCATTCATGTCTGAATTCACCAAACATCCTGCGATACTACACCAAACAAACATCGTTTGACAAGACGACTCATACAGCATGTTCATGAATCATATGGTCATCAAGGCGTTGAACTTGTCCTCAACGAAATTAGACAGAAGATGGAAGATCAGCCGTTAAATCAGTATTCGCTACCTGTCAATTGTGTCGAATCAATAAATCTAAGCCACAAGTACCCATAATGGGACAACTACCAGTTGAAAGACTCACTCCTGATGTAAAACCGTTCACATTCACTGGTATAGATTACTTTGGACCTCTAACCGTTACAGTTGTTAGACGACATGAGAAAAGATGGGGAGTACTCTTTACCTGCTTGACTATCCGAGCTATCCATCTGGAAGTGGCTTATACGTTATCGACCGATTCTACGCTTATGGCTCTCCGAAGATTTGTAGCGAGACGAGGCCACCCACAAACTATTTCTTCTGACAACGCAACTAATTTTCGAGGCGCTATGGAAGAATTAAAGAAAGCAGTAAAGGACATTGACTTGCATAGGCTTCAAGAAGACATGCAACTGAAAAACATCCAATGGAAAATGATTCCACCATCAACACCCCACATGGGAGGACCTTGGGAACGTTTGGTACGTTCAGTGAAGAAATCATTTTACACTATTCTGCGGAATCAAACACTGAGATGCAGATTCATGAAAAACTGTGGCATAAATAACTGCAGACGTCTTCACCACAGATATTTACATACCGACGTAATTGACAATATTTCTGACGAAACCCAAAGTAGCACGAAAGATAGTAACGAATCAAGCCAATCCGTACTTGGAACAGGACATGGTGCAAGAAATGTTCTTTCGAGAATGGTCAACACACAACGGTTGTTTTGTACCTTGTATTTTCAACTTTTTCATAATAGTAATCATTGTGGTAGGCCCTGTTCTGGGGTGAATTGTTCTGAATGAATGTTCAATATCTTCACTTTAAGTTTTATGACAAGAAATTCTTAAGCATGTTCAATGAGGATTTGGGACAATCTAGCGCCTTGATGCCATACATTGTCGAATGCCTTGTTTATGTCTAGGAATATTGCAAGTCTTTTTTCTTGTGAGTTTGATCTCTTCTAAGTCATTTCTGTTATTTGCGAATATGCTTAGTGAGTGCATAGCCTGGAGATGTATATTATCCTTTTTCCACTACTTCGAAATTGTCTTCTTCTTCGATTGTAAATTAATAATTGTCAGCACTTTCGGCATTTAAATGATTCGTATTCCTACTATTCCGCATAGTATTTCCAAATATTTGTTCTTTTTTTGGGGGGTGTTTCGTATTTCCTTCCATTATTTTCTATTGTAATTTGGGTGTTGGTTTTTGCTTTGAACTTGGAAATTTTTTGATGATGTGCCAGTAGCTTTTACCTTTTTTTTCGTCAATTATTTCACAGACTTCTATCTGTTTGTGTGTTTTGAATTCTTCTATAAGTTTCTGAATGTCTTGTATAGGTACTCCTGTATTCTCTATATCAATGGGGGCAGTTCGTGAGAACGACAATTATGTTTTGTTTTGGGGCTGTTATCTAGAATGGTGGCAGTTAGAGTTTGGTTGAAGTCTGTAATTGATTGTTCACGTATTGTTTTGTTGTTCTAACTAGTTAATAATCTGTTCGCTAACTTTTTCATATCGTTTTTTTTATGTTGTATTGACAAATTTCTTATTGATTTGGTAAATTTATAAATATAATGAAATTATGAATCCTAGATGGTTTCTTCTACCGAGAGGATGTTGTTTTTAATGTCCTCTGTATACTTGGTGTCCGCGGAAAGTGACTCGCCAATGCAACTTTTTTGTTTCTGAATGGAATTAAATTTGGAGGATCTGTATAAGACATAAAACTGCATCTTTCAACATATAACTCAGCTTCATGCAACTTTGGGTTTCACCAGAAGCGACATAAACTTTCGATTTTCAAATAAGCCACCCAGTATATTTTCACTTCTTTTGTATCCATATGACATACTAAATAAAATCATGTGCTACTTGTCGGTTTTTGTAACCATATTTAATTTTCATTTTGAATTTTACTTTTCATTCTAGCGTGCTATGGATATCTTCACTAATTTCAGTCCTAAACTTTTAAGAATAATAGAACTTTACTGTTTTTGATCAAAATGTATCTACTATGCAAAATTTCATTTTAAAAGCTTTTATTTAACTTGTTCTGAGAGTGTGTGTTTTTTTAGATGGGTACAAATCTTGCAAGCTGAATTAGAACCACTTCCTCTTATCCTATGGAATTGAAATCTTACATGATGGTTCAGTTCCGATGACAATACATTAATGTCGAAAGCTAGATAGGGAACGGGTCTCGGAAGTTTTCTTGACGTAGTTGGACGCCAAAAATTGCAGCAAAAAAAAATTAAGTTGGAAAACTCGCGATATTAAAATCGGAAACATTCTTAAAAATGGTGAAAAATATCTGAATGTCGAATATTATGGCTTAAAAAAATTTCACACTCCTGTCCCCCATCAAAAACTAGATACAGAACGCAAATGAATTCGGAAAATATTTCAACAGTTTCGGACATGGAATGATGAAAAAAATTCGATCGGGACACTCGACACCCTTATCTGTCACGAAAAAAATTAGGAAAACTCGCGAAATAGTTTTGTTTTTTTTTCACTCAGTTGTTGATATTGAAATCTATTATCAGTGAGTACTTTCAGCAGTTGGCCTTGATAAATATATTTTCTCCTATTCTAGCATAATTGTATGAGCATGGTAAAATGAAGGCATTCGTTGAATTGGTGATTGATTGATTGATCGATATATATATATATATATATATATATATATATATATATATATATATATATATATATATATATATATATATATATATATGTAAATACAGTGCCCACCATAAAATATGTAACATAACATATGGAAACGGTTTATTATTAGAGTATTGGAAAAAATAGTTGGTGATCGATTGTGCATGTCCGACAACCTGAAAATCGATTTTGCCGCCATACCATTGGTCACGTGACATGTGCCAAAATCAATTTTCAGGTTGTTGGACACGCACAATCAATCACCCAAAAATATTTTTCCAATACACTAATAATAAACTTTTCTCCCATATGTTAAAAAAGTTTATTACTAGAGTGCATGCGCGACATGTTCCCACGGGAGACGAAGCCGAACACGGGGGGAAGTCGTGCAAGTACGGAAAAAGCATATATGGACGAGTAATGAACGAAATTCATAACTATGACACTAGAATGAGGACTGACTTTCATTTTCACAGAACCAATTCTAGTATGAGCACGAGTTCGCTATTTTTCAAAGGGTTAAATGAATCAAATAAACTGCCTATGAACATAAAATCATCAGTATCTTTATCTTCTTTCAAGTCATCATTATCAGAGTATATTAAAACTCTATGATTGTTGGACGTATTAAATTGGAGTGTTTGCACATCTTTGTAAAAAAAATCATTTTATGTTATCTTTGTTCAATATTATCAATAGTATTGTTATAGGATTCTGAGTCTGTTACTGTCTCATCTTGTATTTCTGTCTTATCTTGTATTACTATCTTATCTTGTGTTACTGTCTTATCTTATATTACTGTCTTATCTTGTATAACTATCAACTGCCTGTGATATTTTAATGGAGATATTTGTATATTAGGCTTACCTATTTTAAATAAACTACTAATACTACTACATTTTTCATTATATCTACCTGAAAACCACAGATTGTTAGGAAACGTTTATTTTTAATGATGAAGGAACAAAAATATGTATTATTAATTGAAATATTTATGGTACAAAAATATCCAGAAATTGCCACAAAACAAGCGTTATTTATTTACCTTGTTGGTAAGGAAATATTCAAACAATTTGCGATTTCTAGAGAACTGTCAACAACATATTTTGATTTAATTTTGACATGTAAATAGGCAGCTATGACACCAGCGCACGGAAATTTTTTCCGTGTGGGCGCACGGAAAAAACCCTTTTTCAGTAAGCTAAATAAGCATGTGAATATAGTGTTTTCAGATAGGTATAATGAAAAACCATTTTTGGGGGCTCGATTGTGCATGTCCGAAAACCAAAAAAACGATTTTGACACATGTCACGTAATCACTGGAATGGCGGCAAATTGAAAAAAATACCATTAAGAGGCCAAAAGTGGGGTATTATGGCAAGAGGTCCCACTATAACATAATACAATTTCAGCTAATTTGACTGAGTGCCAATTTCCCATATGTTTTCGTGAGGGGTCCTTTATTTACGAAAATCCACTATTATACAGGGTGTCCCACGAAGATTAGGACAGGGAATATTTCGGAACTCGAGAGTAGTAGAGAATTGTAATTTTGGGTTTGTAAATTAAAGCAATTGGTGCACCGTTTTTTTGAAATTTTTTTTTCCTTGGTGTTTTGGCATCGACTGCTATGGTCATTATATTATGTTACCCAATGACTTTTTTGTTTTCGGTAGCGTGACATCAGATTCAAAATTATTAATAGGACAACCTGTATATTTTGGCATTTCTATGTAGTCTGAAACGATTAGTTCAAGAACTATAAAACTTCAATATCCTTTGTCCCACGACGAAATATGCTTCATTTTATGAAACATCTAACGTAGTTTTTTGAGTTATTTTACGGAATTTTGTTTAAAACCTATAAGTGTGCTGCATCGAATTATTGGTAACAAAATGGACTTTTTTCCTAACCCGACGAGCCACCATGTGGCCATTTAAAAAAATTAGTAATTCCAATTTTAAAATTAAATTTAACATAGCACATACATTTTGACCGAAAACAGTGACGTTGTATTTTTCTCAAAATTTTAGGGCTGTAATCAGTGATTTGAACGGATCAATAGCACTCTAAAAAAATAAAAAAAAATGGTTACAAAAATAAAAAAAATGGTTACAAAAAGTGACAAATGATACACGGTTGTATTCAGAATGTCATACAGGGACAAAAGAGCTGAAGATATACTGGGTGTCCCATAAGTCACTTTCGGCGAAACCGGAAGTTGCATGAACTTGACTTATCGTCAAAAACGCAGTTTTTTGTCTTATATAGATCCTCCAAATATCATTCCATTATCTTCAAAAATAAAAAAGTTATAGGGGCGAGCCACCTTCCGCGCACATTATTATATCTGGGTCGTGTCTCTGTTGTTGGACATAATGAAGGTTGGAACTGTTTCCCATTTTTTAGAATTTGAGTTTTTGAGGAACTTATCCAGTTGTTTTTTTTTTCACTCAGTTGTTGATTGTTGCTTCTCAGATCGAGTTATCCTTAATATGCAGATGATATGAGAGTTTATGTTGTTATAGAAATGTGTTGTTAGATATAAGAAAAAAGTTGGAAGTTGAATTGTCATTATAAACTGAATAAAAGTAAAGTTGTGAGATATTTTTGAATTCCTGATAAATAAGACAATTTACATTCGAGAAATTACATTGGTCCTTCGAGCTACAAGACAAGTCCTATGGAAAGCATGAATTTGGTAAAATCAGACACACCGTCAAATTCAGGCAGAAGACATCGTAGAAACGCTGGTACCCACCCGCTGGATCCAGATTTTGAATGGCCAACAGGTTTTGGTACTGTAAACGTCCTGACAAGGAAAGAAAATGAAAATGTTGATGGAATGGTTGAAGAAAATGATGACAACATTGAACCATTTCACAAAAAAACGGAGACTGTTCGTTCCTCCAATTCAGTGAAATCAAGGATGTCCAATGCCAGTGACATTCTGAGAATGAGATTACAAATTGAAGCCGAAAAGAAGAAACAAGAAATTGAGAATAAAATAATGCACATGGAAAAAGCTAGATTATTAAAGCAGTTGAAATTAATAGAAATGGAAAGACAAGCTGAAGAAGCAGAAATAATAGAAAATGAAGAGAAACGGTCACAAACTTCATTCATTGTGGGAAACGAATTCCAACCGACAAGTAGAAATTTGTATCCAGAAATAATTGTTCAAAATCAAGATGCGATACCGTGTTCATCCAATACGTCAGTGTCAGAAAATTTACAAAAATCCTATAAAAACTCATTCGTTGCAGACTGGGTCAAACCAAATGAATGAGGTGAATTTCCCTTCCAAATCGCCAGAAAGTCAAAATCAAGTGAAGTCAGATGTCGATAAACTTTGCGATGCCTTGGGAAAAGTGATTCAAAAAGTCATACGAAATCAACCAGTAAATATAAAACATGATGCTCTATACGCAAGAAACGCAATCGAGAGGGATTTTCCTATATTCGACGGAAAACCAGAAGATTGGCCGACTTTTATCTACCATTTCCGGAGAATATCAACCATATGTGATTACACACAAGAGGAATCGATGATTAAACTTCAGAAGAGCCTGAGAGGAGATGCAAAACTAGCCGTTGCGGGAATGATGATCAGCCCAGAAAATCTTGAACAAGTAATAAAAACTCTGGAAATGAGGTTTGGCAGACCTGATCAAATCATTGACACAATGTTGAATAAACTGAAAACCATTTACCCGATACGTGAAAATGACATGGAAAATCTCATCCAGTTTGCAAGTCATGTGAACTCTTTAGTCAGCACAGTGAAATCCTTGAAGTACAACTCCCATTTGGAAAACCCTAACGTCTTGAGAGCGTTGATACAGAAATTGCCAGATACGTTGAAACTGCGTTGGGGGGAAGAAGTTCTGAAAGAAAACGGTATCGTCAACCTTGAGAATTTTTCCCAATGGCTTATGCATATAGCAAACGCAGCATGTTTTGTTACTGTACCTAAATCTACTTATGTCCAAAAAGTGACGGTGAAAGGTTCAAATTTTCAAAATAATCGAAAATTCGAAAAATCATTGGTGATATCTCAATCGGAAAGTGACGAAATGTGTGCTTACTGCAAGACAAAGGGCCACAAAACTCCTAGTTGCCAAACACTGAAGTCCGACGATGTTGATACCAGATGGAAAAATGTCACAATGAACAAACTCTGCTTTTCATGTCTCCGAAACAATCATCAAACGCTGAAATGCAGATTCAAGAAAAACTGTGGCATAAATAACTGCAGACGTCTTCACCACAGATATTTACACACCGATGCAATTGACATTATTTCTGACGAAACCCAGGGTAGCACGAAAGATGGTAAAGACGAATCGAGCCAATCCGTACTTGCAATAGGACATGGTGCAAGAAATGTTCTTTTGAGAATGGTCAACATCAAATTGTTTGGTTCAGACAATTCAGTCATTCATACAGTTGCCCTGCGTGATGAAGCTTCCTCTGTTACACTCATCGATCATTCTATAGTGGAAAAGTTGAAAATACAAGGTACAAAACAACCGTTGTGTGTTCAGTGGACGAATCAGGTTACTTCACGACATGAAGACTCTGTTTGCATGAATTTAACCATATCAGGAGATTTTGATAATGCAAAAACCTTCACAATGCAAAATGTTCGTTCTGTGAAAAATTTGTCTCTTCCATACCAACAAATATCTTCCATTGAATGGCAAAAATATCCTCATTTGAATGGTTTACCGATTGCTGACGTTACAAAACAACCAATGATCCTTATCGGCCAGGATAACATCAGACTGACTGTTGCACGGAAAGTCGTTCAAGGACCCGATAACTTACCTGTAGCAACCAAAACCCATCTCGGATGGATTCTTCATGGAAACACAAAAACGACGACTGATAATATCTACAGTTTCCATATTTGTGAAAAAGACATTTCTGATGACGCACTTCATCAAATTGTTAAACATTCCTTTACTTTGGATGCCTTCGGAGTCTCAACACTTTCAAGAACGAAAATAGATAAAGATAATGAAAGAGCAATGGACGTGATGCAGCGAACAGTAAAGAAAATTGACAACCATTATGAAATAGGGCTTCTCTGGAAAACCGACGACATGAAATTACCAGAAAGTAAATCTTGTGCATTCAGAAGACTTTTATGTGTCGAAAGACAGATGCAGAAAAACCCAGATTTCAAGCGGAAATATTGCGAAAATATCCAAAATTATGTTGATAAAGGATATGCTCGCAAATTGTCAGAAAGAGAAGCAGAAACGGAAGGCCCCAGAACTTGGTATCTTCCCCATTTTGGAGTCACAAACCTTAATAAACCCAATAAACTTCGATTGGTATTCGATGCTGCAGCCAAGTCCCATGGTAGTTCTTTGAATGATCATCTACTTCCTGGTCCAGACTTTCTTCAATCTTTGGTGGCAGTCCTAATGAGATTCAGAGAAAGAAAAATTGCATTTTCTAGTGACGTACGGGAAATGTTTCATCAAATTCGTATACGATCAGAGGATCAAGATTCCCAACGTTTCCTTTGGAGAGACGGAAATCAAAATCAAAATTGTGACGTCTATCAAATGCAAGTAATGACATTTGGAGCTTCGTGTTCGCCAACTTGCGCTCAGTTTGTCAAAAATTTAAATGCACGTCAGATGGGACAGTCGAAACGAACAATTGAAGCAATAACCAGGCGACACTATGTTGATGATTACCTGGATTGTGTCGATTCTCCTGAAGAAGCATACAGGGTGATATCCGAAGTCAGCCGAATTCAAAACATCGCAGGCTTCGAGTTAGTAAATTGGACAACAAATTCGAAAGAGTTGATGAATATGATGACATTCGATGAAAAACTGAAAAAAGACTTGAATCTAGGGACCGATTCATCTATGCAAAGAGTTTTAGGACTCGCATGGGACGCCTCACATGATATGCTCGTTTTCAAAATAAAAAATGATTTGCTTCATGAAGATAATGATCAAAGACCTACGAAAAGACATGTTTTGAAAATACTCATGTCAGTATTCGATCCGCTGGGATTAATTGCGAACTTTGTTATTAGAGGACGAATAATAGTACAGGATATATGGCGAACCGGAATCGGCTGGGATGACTTCGTGGATGATGATATACATAGAAATTGGTTATTATGGTTAGCTGATCTTCGAAAAATTGACAATTTAGCTATACCAAGATGTTATTCTCCTAACATTCCTGTAGCAGATAAAATCGAACTACATGTTTTTTGCGATAGTAGCAAGAAAGCCTTTGCAGCCGTCGCATATTTCAGAGTCATACATGGTGACAAAATCGATATTGCTTTCGTATTTGCCAAAGCGAGGGTTTCTCCAACAAAACCTATATCCATCCCACGACTAGAATTGCAAGCAGCCGTGATGGGTAGTAGAATGGCCAAGACCGTCAGAGAAGAAATTGACATCAAAATTGATCAGACCTATTTTTGGACAGATTCGACAACAGTTTTGTACTGGATTCGTAGCGATGGTGCAAAATTGGGTCAATTTGAGTCGCACAGAGTGGGAGAAGTTCAGGAACTGACCGAAACAACCGAATGGAATTGGATATCTACAAAGTTCAACGTTGCTGATAAAGCTACAAGGAGTTATAACGAAACTGGTAGCAATCCAACAAATTTTGACGATTGGTTTCTTGGACCAACATTTTTGTTGGAGAAAGATCCAATGAAATGGCCTTCAACAGATTTCCCGATGACATCTACACCTGCAGAAGAGACAGAAAAAATGGAAACAACCATAGTTACATTTTTTCGAGAAGATTTGCCATTACCAAATATTCAGAGATTCTCCAAATGGAACCGACTGATGAGATCTACTGCCAGAGTTCTAAAATTCATCCAAATTATGAAAAATACCATAGTGAAAAATCATCCAATTGAAAAGGAGTTGACCGTGGAAGATCTTCGAGTAGCCGAGCTTCTTTGGATAAAACAAATTCAAAAAGAGAGTTTTTCCGGAGAATTAGCAGCAGTTCTTGGAAATAAATCTGTCAATAAACAAAGTCGACTCAGGAAGCTTCTACCCATAATGGATGGTAGAGGTGTTCTTATAGTCCAAGGAAGAACTGATCTGGCACCATTCATGTCTGAATTCACCAAACATCCTGCAATACTACCAAACAAACATCGTTTGACAAGACTACTCATACAGCATGTTCATGAATCATATGGTCATCAAGGCGTTGAACTTGTCCTCAACGAAATTAGACAGAAATACTGGATAATAGATGGAAGATCAGCCGTTAAATCAGTTTTCGCTGCCTGTCAATTGTGCCGAATCAATAAATCTAAGCCACAAGTACCCATAATGGGACAACTACCAGTTGAAAGACTCACTCCTGATGTAAAACCATTCACATTCACTGGTATAGATTACTTTGGACCTCTAACCGTTACAGTAGGTAGACGACATGAGAAAAGATGGGGAGTACTTTTCACCTGCTTGACTATCCGAGCTATCCATCTGGAAGTTGCTTATACGTTATCGACCGATTCTACGCTTATGGCTCTCCGAAGATTTGTAGCGAGACGAGGCCACCCACAAACCATTTTTTCTGACAACGCAACTAATTTTCGAGGCGCTATGGAAGAATTAAAGAAAGCAGTAAAGGACATTGACTTACAGAGGCTTCAAGAAGACATGCAACTGAAAAACATCCAATGGAAAATGATTCCACCATCAACACCCCACATGGGGGGAGCTTGGGAACGTTTGGTACGTTCAGTGAAGAAATCATTTTACACTATTCTGCGGAATCAAACACTGAGAGATGAACTTTTATGCACCATTTTTGCCGAAGTGGAAAATATGGTCAATACCAGACCATTAACAAAAGTGTCCACCGATCCATGTGATTTAGAGGCACTTACCCCAAATCATTTTCTCCTCGGCAGTTCGAACGGTGACAGATTCGGAGAAATGGGACAACATGATCTAAGAAAAGGATGGAGAAAGGTTCAGAGTATTACAGATGAATATTGGAAGAGATGGACTAAAGAATATCTACCTACCTTGACCCGAAGAAATGTTTGGTGTGATGATGGAAATTCTATCAAAGAGGGCGACATTGTTGTATTACGTGAAGACAATATTTTGAAGAACTCTTGGAAACTGGGTAGAGTGGAGAAAGTTTTTCCTGGACCAGATGGCAAAATTAGAGTAGCAGATATCAGAACAAAAACTGGCACTTTCAAGAGACCTGTTGCAAAACTTGGGAAAGTTGTGATGGAAGGAGAGACCTGAGGAAATATACTTGATTTGTTAGATCTTCACTAGCAGGGGGAAGAATGTTGCTTCTCAGATCGAGTTATCCTTAATATGCAGATGATATGAGAGTTTATGTTGTTATAGAAATGTGTTGTTAGATATAAGAAAAAAGTTGGAAGTTGAATTGTCATTATAAACTGAATAAAAGTAAAGTTGTGAGATATTTTTGAATTCCTGATAAATAAGACAATTTACATTCGAGAAATCTATCATCAGTGAGTACTTTCAGTAGTTGGCCTTGATAAATATATTTTCTCCTATTCTAGCATAATTGTATGAGCATGGTAAAATGAAGGCATTCGTTGAGTTGGTGATTGATTGATTGATAGATATATATGTAAATACAGTGCCCACCATAAAATATGTAACATAACATATGGAAACGGTTTATTATTAGAGTATTGGAAAAAATAGTTGATGATCGATTGTGCATGTCCGACAACCTGAAAATCGATTTTGCCGCCATACCATTGGTCACGTGACATGTGCCAAAATCAATTTTCAGGTTGTTGGACACGCACAATCAATCACCCAAAAATATTTTTCCAATACACTAATAATAAACTTTTCTCCCATATGTTAAAAAAGTTTATTACTAGAGTGCGTGCGCGACATGTTCCCACGGGAGACGAAGCCGAACACGGGGGAAAGTCGTGCAAGTACGGAAAAAGCATATATGGACGAGTAATGAACGAAATTCATAACTATGACACTAGAATGAGGACTGACTTTCATATTCACAGAACCAATTCTAGTATGAGCACGAGTTCGCTATTTTTCAAAGGGTTAAATGAATTAAATAAACTGCCTATGAACATAAAATCATCAGTATCTTTATCTTCTTTCAAGTCATCAATATCAGAGTATATTAAAACTCTATGATTGTTGGACGTATTAAATTGGAGTGTTTGCACATCTTTGTAAAAAAATCATTTTATGTTATCTTTGTTCAATATTATCAATATTATTGTTATAGGATTCTGAGTCTGTTACTGTCTCATCTTGTATTTCTGTCTTATCTTGTATTACTATCTTATCTTGTGTTACTGTCTTATCTTATATCACTGTCTTATCTTGTATAACTATCAACTGCCTGTGATATTTTAATGGAGATATTTGTATATTAGGGTTACCTATTTTAAATAAACTAATACTACTACTACATTTTTCATTATATCTACCTGAAAACCACAGATTGTTAGGAAACGTTTATTTTTAATGATGAAGGAACAAAAATATGTATTATTAATTGAAATATTTATGGTACAAAAATATCCAGAAATTGCCACAAAACAAGCGTTATTTACCTTGTTGGTAAGGAAATATTCAAACAATTTGCGATTTCTAGAGAACTGTCAACAACATATTTTGATTTAATTTTGACATGTAAATAGGCAGCTATGACACCAGCGCACGGAAATTTTTTCCGTGTGGGCGCACGGAAAAAACCCTTTTTCAGTAAGCTAAATAAGCATGTGAATATAGTGTTTTCAGATAGGTATAATGAAAAAACATTTTTGGGGGCTCGATTGTGCATGTCCGATAACCAAAAAAACGATTTTGACACATGTCACGTAATCACTGGAATGGCGGCAAATTGAAAAAAATACCATTAAGAGGCCAAAAGTGGGGTATTATGGCAAGAGGTCCCACTATAACATAATACAATTTCAGCTAATTTGACTGAGTGCCAATTTCCCATATGTTTTCGTGAGGGGTCCTTTATTTACGAAAATCCACTATTATACAGGGTGTCCCACGAAGATTAGGACAGGGAATATTTCGGAACTCGAGAGTAGTAGAGAATTGTAATTTTGGGTTTGTAAATTAAAGCAATTGGTGCACCGTTTTTTTGAATTTTTTTTTCCTTGGTGTTTTGGCATCGACTGCTATGGTCATTATATTATGTTACCCAATGACTTTTTTGTTTTCGGTAGCGTGACATCAGATTCAAAATTATTAATAGGACAACCTGTATATTTTGACATTTCTATGTGGTCTGAAACGATTAGTTCAAGAACTATAAAAATTCAATATCCTTTGTCCCACGACGTTTTTTAATGAAATATGGATGATTAAAATAATTTTGCCTTGTTTAAATCATCACAAAAAATATAGGACTGCACAAATATACAGGGTGACCCTAAATCTAAATAATTTGGCAATTGTATGTTTCAGACGTCGCCGTCGTGAGACAAAGGATATTGAAGTACCTGTATTTCTTGAAATAATCGTTTTAGACCACAAGTGTGATAGTTCGTTGAAATTGTTTTATCGGGAGGAACATAAAAATGCCAAAATATACAGGTTGTCCCATTAATAATTTTGAATCTGATGTCACGTGACCCAAAACAAAAAGCTCATTGGGTAACATAATATCAAAAAAAGCTGCACCAATTGCTTTAAGGTTCATATAAAGTCAAATATTTCGCGTTTCTGAACTGTAAGATGGCACTGACTAGATATGTTTTTCATACCATAGTTTCAGCGATCTTTTATATTTCCATATAAATTACAGCTTTCTGCAACGGTCAACCCTACTGCTAATGCATTGTTGCCAAATCTCAACATTATTCGGAGTACTGCGAAATAACTCACATGATTATTAATTATTACCTGGTATTAATTGTGGTAATGTGGTTCAATGCTTTATGAAACTATATTACGGAAAGCCGGATTACTAGTAATAATAATAATTATTACAATTCTTGTTCGTTGTGGAGATGATTTTGTGATTTATTTCTCTTCAATTATGAATTATTTATTTACTGTATTATCTATATTAGAGATATAGAATATTAATAATATGTATAAGGCGAAGGGTAGTCTTGACTGACTAGTTGAGGAAAAATGCGGATGACTGCATCCTCAATGCAGTCAAAATACTGGGCTGTTTAAAATAATACTATTTGTTATTTGGTCGAGTTTTTGGAAATGTTTATTTTCTTATAGAGGCTAAGTAAAACTCGAAGTCGTCTCCACAATATATATTTGACCCCTAGGGTAGGGAAGGGTGGGCTGTTGTCAACACAGCTTTTGCAATAAATTGTCAAACAACAGCCCACCCTTCCCTACCCTAGGGATCAAATATATATTGTGGAGACGACTTCGAGTTTTACTTAGCCTCTATATACTGAAACTCCACTTCGAGGATGGACTACTTCCTTCATATGTTTATTTTCTTTATCTAGACCTTAAACATGAGGTTTATAGTAACAAGTCAACATTGATGAGACACATACAAAGTCATAATTCATGACGGTGGAATACATCCAATTCCTTCTTTAATCATTATAATTATTTCGGTTCAAACTTACCTATTATATTTTTTCAAACTTGCACTCATAACTCAGTATGGGGTGTTGAGTTTGAACAATGAGGTCTCCATCCAAGACAAATCTGAGGGCGCGCGCAACAAAATTCCTGAAATTTGTTGACATAACACAGCAAGGGACATTGAAACCGAATGCTTATTGTTCAGTGGTTTACAGATTATTTCAGTTTTACAGTATCTCCGTCTTTTTTTGTGAATGTAGACTTCGCGGGCCTCATTACTGTTGATTAGCGACCTCTACATAGCCTTGTCAATGAATTTAGTGAAACTAACAGAGCCTCTAGTTTTTTGTTGGGTGGAAACCTCGGAGAAATAATTTTTCGAGATCAGTTGAGTCCTGTCTGTGAATTTGGTGGAATTCACAGTGACTCCATAAGTTTGTTGGGTGGACACCTCGGGGACCTCGTTTTCCGAATACTGTGGGCCTCTGCCGAGTCATGTCTACGAATTTGCTTGAATTTGTAGTGTCTTCGCTCTTTTGTTGGCTGGAGACCTCGGTGACCTCGTTAATCGAATTCAGTGGCCTCTGCCGAGTCTGTGAATTTGGTGAGAGTTGCAGTACCTCTGGTTTTTGTTGGGTGGAGACCTCGGAGACTTCATTATTCGATTCAGTGTTCTTTGCTGTGTCCTGTTTGGAAATTTCAGGAAATTTGCAGCGCCCTCAGATTTGTATTGGGTGGAGGCCTCATTTTTCGAACTTAACCCCCGTGCCGAATCATGTCTGCAAGTTTCGGAAAATGTGCTGAGTCTTCAGTTTTGTAATGTACACCACATTTTTCAAAAACAGTGATGTACTCGTATTTTCCTTGTCTGTAAATTTCCGTTGATTTGCAGAACATCCAGGCTTACCATGGATAAAGACCCCCTTTTGTTCTCTTTTCAGTGTTTCCAAAGGTGGGGACCATTTTCTTTAAAGTTGGTTTATTCTTTTTCTTACATTTTGGTTTATTGATAATTCCTGTGCAGTCAGTTTTCCTGTGGGAGGAGATCTTGGGAATCTTTGGAATTGCCCCTTTTTTCCGGTTCACCTGTATATTATTTATTGTCTTCATTTGTTTGTTTTTCTGATATTCGGGGTTGCATTGCCCATGGATTCGTTATAGATATAGTCAGTCCGTCCTTGATCTTGCTTAGATTAGATTTGGTTTTAGCACAAACAACAATATTGTTGGTAAAATCCAAAAAGAGCAGCTAATATGAACAACTCACTACAATTTATTTTTATCAATTATGCCGTTATTTTTTATGTATATAATATAATGGAAAGGACAATAAAGACGCTAATATGATTATTATTATTATTTTTCAATTCTGTTTTGCGTCCTGCTTTATTTCCAAAACTGATATTTCAGATCGCAAAACAAAAAACTTATTACTTACATACTTCTTCAATTGTGTCCAAGGACTCCAAGGCTTTAGGCGGATCAATCCAACATCCAACTGATGAACTGATAAACCCCTATCGAAGTAACTTTAATTTTCCAAAAATTAAACAAATTACATCGGTTACCGCTGTCTAGAACTATTGGCGACGCTGTACAGTAAATATGACAGTGACAATAATTCTGTGCAATACCTTGTGGACAGTAGCAGAACTATTTTCGTCTTTTCGTTCATGTACTACAAAGGGTTCACTTACTGGAGCGATATACCGTTTTTTGTCCGAGGTTTTGAAAATCATTGTTAAAAATATAAATCGTTTGATTTTATGTATGAAAACTAGAATGAATAGTTCCTCAATGTTCAGTCTTCTAAGTTTCATATAAATATCACTTGCAAAAGCGATTCTTCTCAACTGTCTTTGATATTATAACAAGATTTTCAGAATTTTTTTAAATTGTGAGGGAACGTTAAAATTGAAAATTCTGAAAAAAATCGTGATTATCTTTTACTTTGACATTGATATGTCATGATATTTGAAATGGAATCTGATGAGTGGTTTTTGGGAAAACTTTAAAAAACCTCTAAAAATTAGGTTTTTATTTTTTTCCTCGAAAACTGTTCATCAGATTTTCTTCTACATCTCTCTGATTATTCAATTTGAATGCCAAATTAACTCGAATTTTTTTCAGAATTTTTAAACTTGCCGTTAATTTTTTCATGGGTTTATATAAACCTTAAGTCAGAACCCCAAAATTACAATTCTCCACTACTTTCGAGTTTCGAGATATTCCCTGTCCTAATCTTCGTCGGACACCCTGTATAACATGTTCACTTCTCCTTAACTTTAACATAGCTTCTGAGTGATATTATTAAATAAATTGACCTTACTGAATGAGTAATCCATACTCTGCAAAAAGAACTCACCGCTTACCTTACTTTGACCATACCACTGTCAATAACATACTTTATACCACTGATAGTAATACTTGTCTCAGCTATATTCGTACTGATAACGACTTTTCTTGTGTTCGGTGGTGAGGGATGAAATACGCTGAGCTGTTGGGAACTTGGTTGGGCAGCATATAATGTACATACTTTTACTGAAGGCCCCTTAACGTCTGGGTCTTTGGACAATAATCTTATTTGATGAGCACAGGCTTCTATCTCTTCTTGACCAGTGAGAAAAATCAAAACATCATGACTGAAAGAAGAACATCAATACAACATCAGTATGATATAACGTTAGAATTACATAACAAGTGGTGGATATCTTGATCAAAGGACTTCTAAAACTTTTACTGAAAGTGATTATTGGAATAATGGTGATTGAAAAAAATGCCATCTGTTCAACGATAAAGTCTTCAAAAAAAGGCACCACGGAAAACGATCACCAACAAACTCCTACCAAACAATTGAAAGTCCATCATTCTTGTTTCGAATATTATTTTCCATTAAGACGAATTCTGAACTTATGCAAGATGTTTCTGATATTCATTTCTCTAGTTGAAATGTATTTTGAAATGTATTGCATGTAATTTTGAGAGATTAATAACAGGATAAATATAAGTAGAAAATAGGTAAGTGTGGGAGAGCTGCATGTGTGAATATTTTTTGTCCTTGTTCCACTTAAAGCTCGAAGTGCTCACGCCCATTGAACGCAATTTTCCTGTTCCACTAGCACACAAACGACGCGGACGAAAATTATCCAAGTGGAACGGACGTCGTGATCAAATGGCGTATGTCTATGTCGTTATACAAGCTGTCACTTATTTCCCTTGTACTTAAGTATTGTTTACCGCGTTTTTCGGAAAGTACAGAAAATATTGGATGATCCCGAAATAGATATGTAGAATAGTTGGACAACCTAGAGCTGTCAATGTCCGCCATACTGAATCTTGCCCTATAGTCTGAAGAACAAATTCAAAAGTAGCTCGAGACATTACAGGAATTTAAAAAATGGATGATTCAATAGTATTGAAATGCACCATTGTTCACTGAACCTGAAATGACTCTTGAACTCGTGAGTACCGATATACAAGACCTGTAGTTCAGTATACACGGACGCAATTGACGAGTACCTTTTTCTATCAAGACTGTATCCCTTGTTGGGATGTTTGGATTGAAACAACGAGTTGTTCAGCGTACTTTATTTCGGAGACCACCTCCGACTTTCAACCGTCCTCTAACAAGTTCTAAAACGTACTCCCTTTCCAAAAAACCATTTACAAGCATAAAATCCTCGTTGCGAAATTCGTTGACTTCCCCCCATTCAACAGGGAATCGATTAATTGCAAAAAAAGGTGATTACCTCTAGGGCAACGAACCTCGCAAACAAGAGCATGCTCGTCAATAATTATTGCAACTAATGCTAAATATACACCTACATATGAAATTGAAAACAATATTACAGATACTTTGAAATAGTTCTAAAATAATTAATATTTGGAAAAAAAGAAAATGTTATCTGAGGAAAATATCTACTTCACAACACCCTCTCATCGTCGGAACTAGGCTCACTTTCACCATCAACTTTTCTAAATAGTAAATTACCCAGGACTCTCTCAATTTCGATACAACACTTATTTTAATTGTTGATATTGTTTGTATGATCGTCGCATAATTAATATTTGAATTTGACCACTACCGCGTTCCACTTGACTAAAGTGTCATGAATGCCAGGACGTCTATGCAAACTCACCCATCGATATTGGTCGTGGTGGGCTTTCGTCAAGAAGATTAAAAACAAGGAGGGTTTAATAAGCTCTAGCAAATCAGAAACTTGTATCATCAACGCGTCATAGTGACGTACTTGGGTATGAGTACAAAGTCGAACTCGAATCAAGCAACAAAACTGTCAGCAGTAACTCTCATATACCAAGAGCTAGTCCGTCACTGTCTATGGAGAACGGCGGCCATGACATGTATAACTACGTCACATTTCGTCACAAATGCTCTTTCATCTCTTTCCACTAGTGTCCCCATTGTCTTATGGGAATCAAACACTCCTTGTTTTTAGTCTTCTTGGGCTTTCGTGGCTTCTATCCATGACGTCACTCATAACATTGCAGAATTGAATAGAGCTCGACCGTAACAAATATGGCTTTAGGTGGAACGCCAAAAATGTCATTATGATCGTTGTGGGCCCTAAGTGGAACGCACTGTTAATAGGATCAATATGGAACAAATTATATTGCTTATTGACGTATCTCCAAATTAGTAGTTGTGCGAAGTTTATTTACAATACTGTCATTTTGAAAGGTCCAAATATATGGAGTTCAGAAATTGTGTAGAGTCGATTTGTTGTGTCATATAGAAGACAAAAGAATTGCTGAATTTCCTTTATAAAGTGGAAATTTGTATTAAATCCTTTTTGAAAAATGTTTCCCTAATGCTTATGAGGATATTTATTTACGAGGATGTATTGATATCTAGTTAGCCTAGTTCCCTGCATAAACAAAATATAGCGTTACCATAGCAACGAACAATAACTTATTAGAAGAGTCAGTGTAAAGTTTGACGTCAAAAAAGTAAACAAGAGTTACGCAATAAATGAAAAGAAAAAATATGTCCTCCGAAATTGTGAAAATTGAAAAATTGGAGTATCGAGCCATCATCAAGTACCTGTATTTAAAAGGGTTAAGACGTAAACAGATTTACGAAGATATGCTTAATACTCTTGGTGATCAATGTCCTTCGTATGCGACCGTGAAAAATTGGACTGCAAGCTTCAAAAGAGGTAAATTTTCCATTGAAGATGATGACCGATCGGGAAGGCCAGTTTCTGTGTCAGTCCCCGAAAATATCGATGCAGTTCATGACATGATTTTAACAGACCGTCGAATTGGGCTAAAACGGATATCTGAAGCACTGAATGTTTCATACGAACGCGTTCATCATATAGTTCACGTCAATTTGGACATGAGAAAAATTGCTTCAAATGGATCCCCAAATGTTTGATTGTTTACCAAAAGCGTGCAAGGGTAGTAGCATCGCGTTCGATCTGTGCTCGATTTGAAAACGATGTAGACTTCTTAAACCGAATTGTTGCTATGGATGAGGTACATTTATACGATCCAGAAACAAAGCAACAATCGATGGAATGGCGACACTCCGGTTCTCCGTGTCCAAAAATCTTCTGGAAAAGTTCTTGCTTCAGTTTTTTGGGTTGTCATGGAGTAATCATGATTGATTTTTTGGATAAGGGTAGAACAATAACTGGAGATTACTATTCGACATTACTGACCACTCTACGGGAAAAAATTAAAGAGAAAAGACGCGGAAAGCTATCCAAAGGTGTTTTGTTTTTGCAGGACAACTCCCCTGCACACAAATCTCATGTTGCCATGCAAAAAATTCGTGATTTTGAATTACTAGAACACTCCCCTTATTTACCAGATTTGGCTCCGTCCGACTATCATCTCTTTCCTCAACTGAAAAAAAGTTTGAAAGGTCGTAAATTTTCTTCCAACGAGGAGGTAATAAAAGCTGTGGAGGTCCGGTTTGCAGAGCAAGAAGAAACTTTTTTTTTGAAAGGTCTAGAGATGTTGCAGGTTCGCTGTAATAAATGTATCCAATTAAGGGTGAGTTTTTCAAGTTGCAGTTAACCTCCAGATTAATTAAATAATGGTTAGAATGTGATCCTTCAAACATCATTTAAAGACTGTCATCCACCATCTAAACTATTAGTTAGTTATCTGGAGTTTAACTTTAACATGAAAAACTGGACCTAAGAGGAGAATATGTTGAGTAATAAAATATTTTGACATTGAAATTTTGTTTGGTTCTATAGTAGGCTAAAATTTTTTCAATATATCCTCGTAGAATATGGAAACGCAGAATCACACACCCACTATTTATATCGGATTTGGGACCCTTTCTCAGAGCTACAATGAGATAAATAAAATTATAATTTATTTATACAATTAAAAATTGTTTTTAACAATTCATACATGATTAAATTAAATTAACAACGGAAGTGTCATTAAGTTATAAAATGAGAAGGCCTCAATCACTTCACAGTTTCAAGCTATTATACAGTTCAGCTTTTTATAGTTACCCCCTGTTAACTTTTGAACAGTTCGACGTAACATAGGACAAAAACTGTTTTGAATGGTTATCACCAATACTATTTTTTGAAATAAAAGACATTGTAATTGCTTGATAGAGGGTGCGGGGGAGCACATCAACTCAAAAATTTCAAATGGCATGGGAATCAAGTGACACATCGTTGAAAAGAGAATTTAAACCATCTTAATTTTTTCGGATTTCGTTAATTTTTTTACCATATGCACTCGTAATATTAAGATTAGTGCAGATCTGAATGGTACCCTTATCTCGATAAATTTGAACGGTTTGATGTGGAACAATGGCACAAAAAACATTTTGAATGGTATTACCGATACCACTTTTTGAGACAAGATACATTGCAGATAGATAGATAGATATAAGTGAAAATAGAGTATTTTTCGTTTTGATTCAGAGAGTTCCAACATTTGACAGCTGTTTCGTGGTCACCCACTCATCAGAAAGGATTTATGGAGCTCTCGAAATCAAAACGAATCCACTCAAGAATTAGTACTGTGAAGGCAAGACTAGTGACTGTAGATGTCATAAGTAACTTTCTGTTAGATAAATTGACAAAGTAAAATCACTAAAATTTAAATAAATATAAATAAATATTTGTACAATACATAAAAAGATACCAATAGTCACGATAATACAGATACAAATATTTAAACAATACCGTAGCATATCAAAGATGTGATTGAATAACAATACAAGCACAAATAAAATTAAAATAGGAATAATAAAAACGTGGTTACATATATTAGATGTCCTGTCATACATGTAAAAAAATTAATTATCATAATATAACTTATGTAAGTATCTATATGGCAATTACGATGCTTGCGACATGTCAGCATGGTATTCATCCAGTCTATAATAGGCTTTATCAAGAAGTAGATTCTTTACCGTTCTTCTACATTTTTTTTTTTTATCCAGAATATTTTTAGTTGTCCGTGGCAGGTGATTGAAATTTTTTTCCCTCATACATATTACAATATTTTGTTAAGGTAATTTTAGGTATTGGGAGGTGAATATTACTGTTTTGTCTGGTATTATGAGGTCTATTTTCAGCTGAATCAGGCACACTACTTCAAGAATAAAAATGCACACTACAGTCAATAGTCGATGTTATACAAACAGGTGTCTGTAGTTTGCCCTACATATATCTTACAGATCTCTTCTGTAGCACAAAAACCTGTTTAAGAAGTTGTTTGCTGCAAAATCCCCAGAAAGCAATGCCATGTCGCAAATGGAATTCTACTAGGGCGTAGTTAATTGATCTGGCTGTAGTGATGTCTAACTCAGTAGCAACAGTTCTTACAGCGAATGATCCAGATGCCAATTTCTTACATAGTTATACGATGTGTTCATTGGATTTCAACTTATTGCCTATGTGTAAACCAAGAAACTTAGTACAAAGTGTTTCTTCAACATTGATATGGTTGAGTGGAAGAGCAATTATCGATTTAATCGTGAAATTGAACTCTGCCATTTAATAATAATAATAATAATAATAAATATCTAGAGCGTCTGACTTTGGGTCGAAAGGTCCGGAGTTCAAGCCCCAGTTGCGGCTGGGATTTTTTAATTTAATTTGACTGATTAAATTATTCAAATCTCGTGGCTGGACTGGGGTGAGTCCTGCACGATTCACTGTTGCGCTCCAATTAACAGTGCTGCTCCTAAGGTGGCGCATGGAGTTAGTAACAAGGCCTATCCAGAACACGTGGCTAATGACCATAACAGTCGATGCCAGAACACCAAAGAAAAAAATAATAATAATAAATATCTTTATTTCAAAATTGAGCCAACAATTACAATGTTTGTAACAGGCGGCACAGAATGAAATGGCGTCACAGGAGAGAATTGTACATTTTATGTTTGGTAATTTAGATAATCATTCATATGGTAAGGTTCTAATTCTAACAGCAATTTTTTTTATTTCTTTTCTGAAACTACTCAGTACATTAATATTTTTGACATTGTTTGGTAAATGGTTGTAACATTTTATTGCCATATAGTAAGGCGTTTTTTCTGATCGGGTTAACCTATGTACAGGATATGTGAAATAATTTCTGCCAGTTTGATATGTGTGTTGCACCACACTACTACTGAATAAATATTTGTTCATAGATATATAAAGCAAAAATTGTCATTATGTTGTTATTTTTAAATACAGATCTACATTGTGTTTCATATTATTGATTATTCTGAGAGTTCTTTTCTGGATAACAAAAATCCTTTCAATGTTACTGTTGCTTCCCCAAAAAATAATGTCGTATCTCGCAACTGATTCGAAGTTAGCATAATAAAGAGTTTTTACAGATTCTTTCTTCAGGTGTTTATTGACCACTCTTATTCCATATGATATTCTGCTGAGTTTGTTTGCTGTATATTCAATGTGTTTATTCCATTTCAAGAATTCATCTATGTATATTCCCAGAAATTTGGTATCTTCCGTTATTGTCAGTATGGTGCTTCCTAAGTTATACCTTTTTTAACTTTATACATGTGTTCATATAATTATATTGTAGCCCTCGAAAAAGCAAATAAAAATTTGCGAAAGCTCGGGTAGCTTATTACTATTATTACTATTCTAGAAGAGAGGGAACAACTTCCTAAAGATATCGCTGCTGGTAAATTCAATAGTTATTTTACACAGGATCAGGCGAGTGGCAATATTGACTACGACTTCATGATAAGCTGTGTCAATATGTGCGCAAACTCCATATATATGGTGCCAGTTTCTGCTGCTGATGTTATAGCTTTAATAAGATCTCTCAAAACTTCAAATGCTAGTGGTTACGACGACATTTCAAATAACCTTTTAAAAAAATGTCAGGAAAAATTAAGCTATCCCCTGACACATATCATCAATATATCAGTTGAAAACGGTACTTACCCGGATAGATTGAAGCTAGCTCAAATAAATCCAATATATAAAAAAAATTACCCGCACCAAATAGAGAACTACAGGGCAGTCAGTATCCTATCCAGCATAGGTAAAATTTTTGAAATGAATATAAAGAACCAATTTCTGTCATTTTTAAATAAAAATGAAATGCTTTCCCCTCATCAACATGGTTTTACGCTGGGTAAGAGCACAGAAACGGCATTGAATGCTTTTCAGGAACAGATAGTAACGGCTCTTGATAGCAGGGTTAAAATATGTGGACTTTTCATTGATTTTTCACGAGCTTTTGACTGTGTTAACCACGAGCTGTTATTATCAAAAATGGAAAGGTATGGGATAAGAGGAGTAGCCTTAAAGTTGATGCGCTCTTATTTAACAAATAGACATCAAAGTGTTGTTATGCAAAACACACAGAGCCCTTCCCTACTCATTAAACAGGGTGTGCCTCAAGGTTCCATATTGGGTCCCCTTCTGTTTCTCATATATGCAAATGATCTCATTCACTTTTTACAGAACCTGTCAACGATCCAAGTGATCACGTATGCTGACGATACAAATATTATAGTATCACAAAAGGATGTCGAAAGTCTTGTGGAATCAACTGAAACTGCCTATAAAAAAGTTATTTTGTGGTCGGCAAAAAACCACCTAACTTTAAATGTACAAAAAACAGTGTTAGTTAATTTTTCCCTGAGCAATCAAACCGAAACCCTCTCTATCTTTGAAAATGAGGATATAAGAGTAGATGCATCAGAGACAACTAAATTACTGGGTGTCAATATTGATAATAAATGGAGCTGGGAAACACATATTGATAGTCTCTGTGCAAAACTACGTAAGAACTGCTATGCATTGCGATTTATGTCCAATCACTGTAGCAAATCTATATTGTTAAGTCTATATTATGCCAACATCAATAGCCATTTGAGGTATGGGATACTTAACTGGGGTTCATCTGCTTCATGGGAAAGAGTTTTTGTTTTACAAAAAATGGCAATTAGGATATTGGAAGGTCTAGGATGGAGGGTCTCATGTAGAGACACTTTCAAAAGTTTAAAAATTTTGACTGTAGCAGGCCTGTATGTATATGAGCTGTGTATTTTTGTCTATCAGAACAGAGATAAGTTTGCTCGTAATGGAGAAAATCATCTGCATGAAACAAGATCTAGAAATATGCTTGTTCCAGGCCAACACCGTACAAAAAAGTTTCAGAGAAGCCACCTGTTTCTTGGCTGCAAGGTCTACAATAAATTAGATCAGAATATTAAAAGTGCCTCTAATATAAGTTTATTCAAGAAATCATTGAAAACCCATTTAATAAATAAGAATATCTACTCTGTAGACGAATTTCTCTCATAATCCGTATGTAAAAACTTAATCGTTTATTTCACTTGATCAATGTCTCTACTGGTATTTTTGTTTTAAATTTAATTTACATTTATTCTATATTCTAGACGTTTTCTTTGTTATTGTACAACTGTACCTTTCAACAAACGAAATAAATTATATTATTATTATTATTATTATAGCAAAAAAGAGTATACTTCTTTTCCCAGACCGAATCCCCGATAGAAGCAAGTTTCTTTAAGATAAGACGGTCGATATAATTTCCTCTTTATATATATATATATATATATATATATATATATATATATATATATAGGAGAGAGGTAGTCTTTGCTGACTAGTTAAGATCAAGCTAGGGAAATTGTTGGGTGAGCAGCATGCAGGAAGTATACTCTTATAACACTTTATTCCAATATTTCGACAAGTATTATTGTCATCATCAGGGAAAGCTACAATAATGTTTTAACTATAGTGAAAACAATTGACAAAAGTGGATTCTAAACTACTTACGTGTAGGTGAGATTGGTTGCAATAGATGATATAAAAAGACGTGTACAGTAATTGAACATATTAAAAAACAAGTTGTGAGATAATCTTAAAGGTAATCATCACACATTATTACCAACTCAGTTGTGTATAAAATCTAATTCTATTGAAATTTATTAAAATGGATATCATACCGATGTCACACCGGTTGAGAGGCAGGCTGTCTTTTTCACGCCTTCTCCTTTGATTTGGCACTCGCTATTTTTTACCTCAATATATTGTACCCTACTGATATCATTGTTTTCAAATAATACCAATAGGATATCCAACCTACTCTTACATTCAGTTATTTCGTTATCTGTAGGGTAGTTTGATTTACCTCTATTGTTGTTAACTAATTTACGAGGGAAACTTTCATTAAATACCAACATGAAGGAATTCATAAAAGTATTCCACTGCTTATCCACACATGACCCATCAAAGCCACACACTTCATCCCAGGCTTGTTCTTTTAGTCTATTTTTGAATGCATCCTTATTTTCATTTGAGAACAGTCTTCTGAAAGTATAATTCTCTTTTTTTTTCACGTTTCATTGACCATGTTATTATTTGTGATCTGAGATCTGATGTATGGACATCTTTAACTACTGCCTCATATGGCTCTGTACAGTTCGTTAATATATTATCAATGCAACTTTTTGTAAAACAGGTGATACGTGTGTAGTCCTTGATAGTCATGTGAAGGTCGAAAGATTGAATTAGTGCTAACATGTCAAATTTTAACTCGTTTTCCTCTTTGAGTTCTATATTAAAGTCCCCTGCAATAAATATTACATTATTTTTACAATTGAGCATTGTTAACAACAGTTCAAATTTATCGAAAAATACTTTAATGGCCCTCCACTTGGTCTATACAGAGAAATAATGGTTATGTTCTCTCCTGAAATAGTAGCTTCTATAGCTGAGCACTCGAAATCACCAGTTACTGATATTTTTACTATGTTATTTAGTGATTTGAATGTTATCCCTCTTTTGCAGTAAATGGCCGAGCCACCATGTTTATTTTCGTCTCTACAAAAGTATGAAGCTAATTGAAAATTATCGATTCCTATGTTTTCAAGTTCACTTTTTGATTTCCGGTGTTCAGTAGCACAAATAAAGTTGCATCCTGGAGTGTCCCTCAAAAATACCTCAATTTTTTCGATGCTGTTTCCTATAGACTGCATTTTTTGATGTATGAGACTCATTTTTGAAGAGTTTTTATCTATTTCTCTGACCCCCGTTTGTTGCGTTCTTTTAGAATCGCCTGGAGTTCTTTCTTTTGCCTTTAGAAAAATTTTTTCGGTGATTCATTTTGTTGGTAAGAGTTATATTTTCTGAAATCGAACCTACGGTATCCCACCCCTTTTGGCCAAAAAGATGGAGTGTATAAGTTCTCCTTAAAAGAAAAATTTGTTCCTACCATAAAACATTTTTGTTAGATATTTTGGATTGCAATTCCTTTACCACTATGTTTTCTTCTTCACCCAACTTTTCTTTTAGGTAACTCATTATATGCTTCTACTTCTGGTAGCACTCTGTATAAATACATCCACGCCTTGGGTTGAGTTCCACCAAAGCCATGATTGTTTTCTTCTAACGCCTGTCCTAGTTTTTTAGTTGGTCTTCTTTCTAGTTTTCTTTGTCTTCTTGACTGGACTACGGTGAATAATTCCTCTTTATCTGTTTCGTTCCCAGGTTCACGGTCCTCTGAATCAGATGACTCGTTGTTTACATTTTCATCTGTGTGGATTCTCATATTTTCAATTGCTGGCTTCGTTTTTTCTTGCCCATCATTAGTCTCTGTGTTTTTATTTCTCTGGTGTCTGTTTTTTGTTTCTGCCCATTTCTTATGATGGGTGTTTTTGTTATTGCTCAGGTATTTGGCTTTTTCAGCTAGCACCCTATTGTTTTCTAGCAGAATTTCGTATTTCTCGTCTTTTTCCGATATACTTTTTAACAAAAGTTCATTTTCCCTGGTGAACCATTCAATATTCTTCTTTAGTTCATTTTCATCTACATGATTTTCTTTTGGTTTTTCGTTCAGTGATACATATCCCTTGATTTTGGTTTTACTTGATGTTTCACTACTACAGCAGATGATTCAGGTTTCATCAATTGCTTCATATTTTTTTCGGTCCAGGCAACTTCTGTGGAATACTTTCCCGCATTTTATGCACACTGATGTTGAAACTGGTTTTGATTTGCAACATTCAAACATTTTATCGCACTTTTTGTCTGAGAGCTCTTTAACCGCTGTTGACGTTTCCGCCATCTTCATAATCATTTGAGTGGCATATTTAGTCATAGTGTAATGTTATGTAGTTTTATGTCTATTCAATAAAATCATTTATTATCAAGTGTCAAGTTATCATAGTTAAATTTAAAGTTAAGTATTTTAGTCTTGTCCACATTGAAATAAAGTAAGAATCACACCATTGTTTAACCTAGGGGCACATCAACTTGAAAATTTCAAAAGGTAAAGAGATCAAAATTTTGAAAATTCGCATTAAAGAAAATGAATGAAAATTCAGATGGTCGAAAAGAGAATTGAATTGTCTTTTAAATGATGTGTAATATGACCCCCCACCCCCTTGGAGCAGCCACAATGTCTCTTATTCCAAAAAGTAGTATTGGTGATACCATTCAAATTTGTTTTCATCTGTTTGTACGTCGAACCATTCAAAAGTTGACAAGGAGGGGCTAAAAAAAGCATCACAGGTTTTCATTAAGGATAACTGAATTTGGATTTTTCTTAGACTTGTTTATTTCTAAGAATTCCAACAAGTTTATCCTTTTCCCTTTGTAACAGGTATAGATAATTTTCAAGTTATCTGTATCGTAACTTTGTATTGCTGATTTTTGTATCTGAAAATACATGTTCTTTATACCATATTTCAAATTTTCTTCCTGTTTGTACTATATATGAAGCGGAACACTCGCCACATTCAAGTCTAAATGAGCCAGATTTGTCCATTTTGTTCAATTCAGTTTGTATTGAATAAAATCTATTGCACAAATTACTATTGGTAGCAACGGATGTTCTTATCTGACAATTCTGACGTCATGTTTTTTATACATTTATATGCATAAGATTTGTCAATAAGATTTAGTCTTTGGACAATAAATCATATCTTTTTAAGGTGCAGTCAACATCATTTTAAAATTGTACTTAAATATATGTTAAAAGCGAAAGTTGGAACTGTTATATCAAATGGCATCATTTATACAACAATGTTAGGTTTATGCTAAAAACCTTTGATGTTCCGTTATGTTTATGATAATGCTTGTGCTAAAGTTAACTAAATCCACCCTTAGACAGGAAACTAAAAAACTTTACTGGCTAAATAGGAGTAAATCCTAATACAAAGACATACATAATAATAATACAAGCATTATTCAACAGTGTTAGAAACATAGTATTTCCTCCAGAAGTTCTTATGATCTTTTTTGGATTGATGTTGCAAGTTTTTTTTCACTATGTTCACGTTTGGGTTATCCTTTCATTTGTTGGTTCATATTTTTTGAAATAGTTTGCAAATTCTTTGTTAATGAGTTGATAGAAATTTAAAATTCATCTTAAACAAATATTGAACCTTTTGATACAACACAGTATTTATCTTTCAGGAAACTCCTATTTGTAATAGGTACACATAAAATATTGGACTAACGTGTGAATTTTCAGTAGTAATATCCCGACAAAATGCAGAATTTTCAAAAAATACTTTCACCTTGCTGTCACGAAAACTGTGTTGCTTAGAAACTAATACCACTAGAGCTTGCTCGAGTGGTGTTTCGTACAGCAACACAGTTTGAGCGACTGGCAAGGTGAAAGTATTATGAAAATTCGATCAGACAATTTTACGAATACACTATATTATTATGGGCTAAATACGTATAGCAGGAACGGTTCATATTGTGTTATTAATGTCAGTTGTAGAGTTGAACCGTCAAACTGAGGTTTCTATATTTACAGTGATTATTGTAGCTATGGAAACGTATAAATAAGGAACAGGTGAAACACCGATTTGAAAAATATGAGGGAAATTGTCCATCTAATACCAATACCATATAGATTTTAAACAAAATCTAATTTTCTTTTAAAATATCAACTTACTCAGCAGGTGCTTCTTTGTGGATTTTGAAAAATGTAGCTACGCAACTTGTCTGATAGTCATCATGGGGTTTTATTGTATGATAAACATTCACAGGGTAAGTCCTTCCTTCCAAATAGACAGCCTGGCAGTTATTGAAGTATTTTGAAAAATGATCAACATCCATTGTGGCAGACATAATTATTATCTAAAATAATAAAGAGAACAATTATATACTTTGATAAAATTTCATTTGTTAACAAACATTTTTGTAAAAATTTAAACTGTCTTACCAATTATTAGTACTATCAATAAAAAATAAGATTCCACCAAATAAAAAGAATTTTACCTTTAATGGTGGTAATTTTCTATCTTCTCGAATCTTTTGAGCCTTTTTCACAATCCCAAACAATACATCAGTGTGTATAGTCCTTTCATGGGCCTCATCCAAAATTACAACAGTGTATTCCATTAAAAGTCTATCAAACATGGCTTCTCGTAATAACATACCATCAGTCAAAAATTTTATTTTAGTTTTGGTAGACGTCACATCTTCAAATCTCACAGCATAACCTACCACGTCACCAATTTGCATCTGAAAATTTTCAGTACTGAATTATATTTTCCACAGAATGAATTCTATAATTGCAAGTTTGAGTAAAAATAAATAAATTGTATTGAAACCGTTTTATAATTGCAACAAAATATAATCATTGAACAGCTTTAATCACTTATTTATATTTAATTACCCCTTGACCAAACTCCTGTGCAACTCTGAGGGCTATACTTATGGCTGCTACCCTTCTAGGCTGAGTTACAGCAATTTTCCCATTTTCTTGTAGCCTGGCAGAATGAATATACTGGGGTATTTGGGTGGTTTTCCCACTGCCTGTTTCTCCCAAAATTATAAGTGTTTTGTGTCTCTTCAAGAGCTCTAGCAGTTTATTTCTTTTATCAAATATGGGTAATTTTCTCCTCTGGTCTTGGATGCTCAATTTGGGCCTTGGATTGAAAATACCATTGGAACTGCTGGGATTTGCATTTTCGCTAGGATTCAGTTTAATTTTTTTAGGGTTTGGGGGACCATTATTATTGCTAAATAATATTGGAGTTGGCTTAATTTTCATCTGAAACTTTGTGATCGCGCTATTTTTACTGTTAGCTATATTGTATTTCGAGTTCATTTTTGAGGTTACCCACGTTGTTTACTTTTTGAGTTTTTAGACACAGAACACCTAACCTACAGGTTAGGTTAGGTGTTCTGTGCCACAGACCTCTCTCTCTCTCTCTCTTCTCTGCTTCCATTCGGCGCAATTCGGACATGCCTTGCTGGGAGAAATCCGTTCCCATCCGGCCTCTAACCGGCGAAAACAGCAAAGCTGTATCGGGGGGACGCAGTTGTCTTGCTCTAGGCAATACTGCATCCCATATTATTTTACACTTTTCAATTTTTAACAAACACTATAATCTTGGGTCGTTGCACGTCCTCAGACGGCGGACATTACAGATTCGATCGTTGCAAGTTGAGTACGACCATAGAAATCATAATATCTATATACTTATAATATATATCTATGGGTACGACTGACGCTTTTTGGTGAACACGTGGTACAGACGAAGGACGAAGAGAATATAAGTAAGAATTTCAATTGTGCATTTACTAACACTTCTTCAATACTTTCATTTCTTGGGTATCATCCTCATATTTCAAAAATCTATATTAAGATATATAGTTTGATTTGACGCTATTATGAGTGCTGGAGCGGGGGGAGGAAAGCCTCCCCCCAATAAAAAGTTTTTTGCGGGTATAGGTAACGCCGAATCGAAAGTGGATGTTACCACTGGTGATAGTAATGATCAGGAAGTAGCAGGATTCCTTGGTTTCGAACAGATAGAAAATGCTAATAATACAGATTTTGCAAGCAATACTGTGCATATAAATGATACGGAAAACTCAAGGCCAACAACACAAGCAAAAGAAACAGGTACAAAAAACATGGATGGGATAGAAGAACAAGGAGAAAAAAGAGAGGTCATTTATTACAAACAAGGAGCTTTAGGCCCATTCTTGGTTATAATAGAAGCAACCGAAAATACAGGGAACATTGGTAGGTTCAACCACATAACTCATACTTATATGATATAAGTATGAGTTCTGTGGGTTCAACCATCTCAGAATAGCACGAGATATATGTGAGTTAAAACTGGAACACATCATTAGAATTAAGAATAAAGGAAGAAACAAAGTAGGAGTAGAGTTTACCAATGGCAACAGTGCCAATAAATGTGTAGACAATAAAAGATTATTAGATAGCGGATACCGTGCTTACATTCCTTTTAATAAAGTGACGAGCAAAAGGATTATTAGGGGAATTGATACCACCTTCACAGATGATGATTAAAAGTCAATTTAAAATACTAGGAGTAAGAAGGCTAAATAGGAGGACCAAAGTAGACGGAGAAAATAGATATATACCGAGAGCAACTATACTTGTAACCTTTGAAGGGGTGGTACTACCACGGTACATTGATATGTGCTACATGACATACGACGTACACTACGTCCCCCCTGTTACTCAATGTTTCAGGTGCTTGATGTACGGTCATACCAAGATGCATATAACTCCTGGTGGAATTACTTATAGCTGTGAAATTGTCATCCAAAACTGTTGATGTACAGCCTGCTTGATTCATGACATTTTTATTGCGTCAAGAGAGTTTACTCAATTTTAACATAGATGGCAGGCAAATCATTACCGATCATGATGACTTGACATGTCGTTTTGAGAAACGCATGCTGCGTCATCGACATAACCTCAAATTGAACCATGTCATGATTGTCATGTCGAAGTCGAGACTGACAAAAAAATGCTATACACTACCCTAACTTTTACGAATGACAGAAAAACACAAGAACAAATAAATAACAATAACCCAACAACTAAAAACGTCGCAAAACTACCGAACTGAGCGAAAAGTATTAAAAGAACAGAAAAATCACACGATAAATACCAATATGCAATGTAATTGACATATAACCTCAAAATAATGTTAACGTTCAAAAATTCAAAAAATGTATCTAGTAGGCACTTTGGATTGTTGGAAACTCCACTATATTCGACTTAAGCGTCATCCATTGACGAATGGAACAAACTCTATTGACGCAATTACAGGATCAAGAACTTTACTTGAAACAAAAGCGAATCAGTAAACGCACCAGGAGTTATATGCATCTTGGGTCATACAGATTAGATTAGCAAAGATGGCGCACTCTAAAAGGGCGGGAACATTTCGCGATTGGCCTTGAATTTTTACTACTATTTACAATTTGTCAAATGTCAAATTCTGTTATTTTTCGGAGCTAAAACTGAAAGTGATTCCAAATTTTGCTAGCAATTTTTGCCAAAAATTATCAAACGATAGCGAATTTATCAAAGCTCAAAAATCAGAATTGAATTATTTTGGTGCTTGGAGTGTTTTACTGTTGGAGCTATTCCTAATTTGACCACAAACTTTGAAACTTTTTACAGACTGTTCATACCTTTGTCTTTCGCCGTTTTTATTAGTAGCTAAAAATGGCCAAAATGGGTGAAAATTGTGGCATTTAGTGTGCTATTATAAACTGTCCTAGCCAATATTTTTCCAGTGATAGTTAAAACTTTGATTTCAACCCAAAAGTAAAGGACCTTGTTCTTAAATGGAAAATTGCGCGCAATGATGAAGATATAATGTTGAAGGAACCATTAGTTTTATACAAAAATAGAAGGATTTGTATTCTACATTTTAAAGACAATCTGTGCCTAGACATAAGTTATGTCATATTGCAGTGCCTTCATTAAATCTGTGGCAGCCACCAAACACGCTCATTTCTGAAGAAAATTCTTATTTTTTCCGAGTTGATAGTATGGATATTGCAAGTTATGAGGAAATTGGATTGGAGAGTAAATTTATTGATGCCAGCACTCAGACAAGAATCGAAGATACAGTGAATCAAGCAATTCTTCATTTGTTTTTTTATTGTAGCATCTTTGAACAAGAAAATGTCTGGATATTACTTGTACGGCTAGGGATGTGAAATCCCATTGTAAGTAGGTATTTACTAATTATTACATTGAAAGCATTCTACCCTTCTACCCTTTTTTATTTTTTAGGAAACTATGATAGCATCATCATCCCAGTAGATTATAGAAGCTTACGAACAATAATTGTGAGTGTACACATCAGAAGGTTATTATATTTCACTGTATATTCTTCTTTAATTTCATGTATAAGTATTTTTGTGGATATCGAGGAGAAGATGTCAACTCCATAGAAGGTTTAGGTTAGGTTTAGGTTTTGAACGTGAGTGGGTCCGTATCAGGCCCTCCACTGCGGCCAATGGCCTATTGTGGCTCAACTCCATAGAAACCTCAATATTTTTGCAGACCAGTCAGATAAAAAGAAAAATGAATGAAGTTTTAGTTTTCCTGCAGCTGAAATAGTGAATTCGCTAATATCTTGAATGCAACTGAATTTATTTACCTCTCAGTTTTATCAACTTGAAATTTAGAATGTTTTAAATTTTATAAGTAATTAATGTATTTTGAAACTTTATATACTGGCATTTATATTGAAAAAAAAAATAATAAAGTGTATTGGTAATGAGAAAGTGTTTTCTCTTGTCATTCTGAAGACATGCAATAACTTGCATACATAAAACGTTACATTCTATCATCTAAAAATAATCACGAATCGTTTTAAAAACAAGTTCAAAGTATTTGCAAAAACAGCAGTGATATTGCGATACAGAGTGAAAGTTTGATTCACCAAAAAATATAGTTCCATCAGTTTCTGATGAGCTATTAACTTGGGGAAACCACTCTTTTAGTAAGAGTACATATAACTGCAAAGGTTGAAAATTAGTTTAATTTAGAGAAACTTTATCAAGTAATGAATATAATAATAAATGGACTTTATTTTACTTAACAGAGTTTAGCTAATAGCTATTTTCTTCCACTCATCATTTTGTCTCTCAACATATGTAGTCTACTTCCTGCAGATAGAACATGAATACTTAAACAAGATCTATTCAAGAATGATGATGTAAACTATGAATATTTTAAGTTTGACATACTTTTTGAATTTTAACCTTCCTCAAATATCTACAAAAAGAAAAAACATCATTAGTCTGTTGATGAAACGAAAAAAAATAGTAGGTATATTTTCAGTAGCTATTTCACGAAGCATTAAAAGTATTATTATAAACATGAACAATCAATTCATCATAGCCACTCCTTCGATTTCCTTGTATTTTTCGGTACATTTTCATCGATTTTTTCGTTGATTGATTCGATAGAATTCATCCCAAATCTACTTATTTTTGAATGCGTGCACAGCGTAATCACTTATATTTGACGTTTAACTGTCACATGCACTGTAAACAAATCTGAAAACACAGAACTTCTAGAGCTTCTGATTGGTTCATTTCGTAGGTGAGTGAAATAGTCAAATAACTTATGAATGTTTGATAAAAAGGAAGAAATTATATAAAATTCTGGTTGATGGAAGACTCGTACGTCTGCTTCAATAACAAATAATTATAAATATTCAGAAAATATTTTCTTGCGAGTCGTTTTCCTTTTTTCGATAGTTTGTATATTAGAAGATGAAAAACCCAAAAAGATTTCGAACATCATATATCATAAAACCACCACAATAAAATGTGTTTCAAAACAAAACAAACAAAATTCAAACGTGAAATATGTTTTTACTTCGTTTTTCGTCGGTTGTCCGAAATTACATTTTTTTTTTTTAATTTCCTACCAGAATGATCTCTGTGCAGCTTTCCAAAGACTATATTTTTCTTGAAAACATTAGTTTATCTTGCTTTCTGATCAAAATAGTAATTATAGGAATAATTGCTTAGAAACGATTGTTCGTTTCAACTCGAATCTTTCCGAAGCGATTTCTCAATTACGATAATTATAATCTCGAATGACATCGACAACTGTCACTCTACAATCGCTCTGATTGGCTTAACCCATCGCTCCATCCCATTCATAAATTCGTAGTTGGGTTAGCCCAAGGTCAACGAGAAAAATTTACTATTTCATTGTTGATTGGACGAAGAGTTTCCTCTTATACTAGGAATCAATGTAAAGGGAAACGTCGTTGCTTTTCATGCGCAGAGGTACACAATTTAGAGGAGGAGTATGATAGCTGTAATGTAATAAAATGTCACAACTGTAATAATAATTTACACAAATCAAATAGTAGAGATTGTGCCGAATATGATAGACAGAAAAAAATCAGAGAGATCATGAGCCTGGAGAACAAGTCCTTCTTTGAGGCTGCTCAAGAATTCCCTAAAAATTACCCTCATAATAACCAGAATATTAGAGATTTTCCCGTTTTAAGGAACAGCTCAGTGTCACCAGCAAACCGGATTGAAGTTTCCGAGAGAAGAATACACAATGAACGAACAGCAAGGACCAAACGAACATATTCTGAAACCACTAAAAGGAATGCTCGAACACCGAGAGTAGGTTTTGATAGTCAACAGTTAAATGAAATATTACTACACCCCAATGGTCAACTGACTCAACCAAGGAATGGTGTGATGTTTAGCAAACAGATTAACAACCCACAGTCTGCTGAGAGTAACACCTGGGAGGGTGCCACTAGTCTGAAACACTCCCGCCCAAGCGTAAATAGGTCCACAGGTGCCATGACGGATTTCAAAGGTAAGGAGGAAAAGGATATCATTAAATGTTTCTATGATTTATTTTACAATATTCCGGAAAAAATAAAACCAAAAATTATTGAAGTAATTAATAAGTATAACCAAGATATGAGTAGGGAGAACTTGGAAAGTCTAAGTTCTGCTGACGAATATTAGGATATAACTCACTCCACAATGATCAAGATATTGCAATGGAACATTCGTAGTGTCATAGCCAATAAATACAACTTAGTTAATTTCATTAATGAACACAATCCAGATATTGTTTTGTTGAATAAGACCTGGCTGAAATCAGAAGCAACATTTCAAATTTCACATTATAACATTGTCAGACAGGACCGAAATGATGGTTATGGAGGCATAGCAACCATGATAAAAAATAATGTTGTATATTCAAAGTCTACTTTACTCAAAAATAATTTATTTAACGAAATACAATGATTCAATAACACAATACTCTAATTTACATAACAATTACGGGACTAGGTATTTATATTCGACTTTCACTTCACTGACTGTCCGCTGCGTAGTTCTTTTTATATCCGACGTTGACTTCTCTGAATGCTCCAGAATTTTCCTTCGAATCGCCCAGACTCACCAAACCGTCCAGATTCTTCTCGGTGCAAGCGCATCTACAGTCTCCCGCGGTTGGTCGCTAGCTATACGTGAGAGTTCAGGTCCGGCATCGCCCGCAGCCTTGCCAGATTGCCCCCTTCTTAGAGATATTTCGTCCCGAAATGTCATCTTTGGAGTGTGTCGATATTTGCAGGATTCCCCATATCTGCACCGTGAAGTTCGATGGAAGTAACACTCCACAGTCTTCATGTTAGGTCGTGGAATAGGATTACAGCAAACCAAAATCTGGATGCCGCTGGATCGGAATATCGTCTCCAACATACTTCTTATAACTCTCCAATCCAGCCCATCAATACCACAGGATAATTTTGGGATTGCCAAGTCCACCAGATGCTGGTCCACCATCGTATCTCTCAGTTGGGCGAGGCTCCTCCAGACATCTTCATAGGACGGTTTATCTTGAGAACGCTTCTTGGTCACCAGGTAGTAGATGTTCCTCTGGCCCTTCTTCAGCTGTAGCACACCTCCAATTTCTGGATTCTGTTTCCGTAGTGTTTGGAGTTGACCAAATTTCTTGGAGAACACTACAGCGATGCCCCTGGACATTCGAAGATCTTCTGCGACGCAGTGTGCTAGGGCGTAATCGACTGGCACTTTGAAAAGGTCCCGTGGCTCCTCTCGAGTTACCCCGTGTGACACTTTCTGTCCATTTGAGTATAAGGACATGAATTTCTGGAACGTCATCGCATCCTCTGGTGGTCTGAGGGTGCGGACTTGGTCATGGTTCCCAGCGTAAGGAGCCAACCTGTTGAAATGCACGACCCTGGGTTTACCTCTGGGTGGTTTATGGATTCCTTCCCATGAATTCCGTAATTTTGGTGACAGGCCACGGCGACGCATCGGGTTGTACAGCCAAACTAGGTCACCAACCTGAAATCCTCCAGCATCGGCATTGATGTCATAAGTCGCTTTCATTCGGTCGCTGGCACTCTGGATGTTCAAACGGACTCGTTCGTGGATGTCCTCCATTCGCTGCCGGAGTTTGCTGACGTAGTCCTCTCCCGCGGTATCCTGTCCTGGTGGCATCCCAAACTTTAGGTCACAGGGAAGTCGCAGCTCTCAGCCCATTATGATACTTGCAGGGGTTTGGCCGGTCGACTCGTGTACTGCGGAACGGTAGGCCATCAGGAACAAATGGAGATACTGGTCCCAGTCTTTTTGATGGTCAGAGACTACCTTGGACAAGTGGCGATTGATAGTCCTGTTCATCCTCTCAACCATTCCATCGGACTGTGGATGTAGAGCTGTGGTTCTCGTCTTTCGGATGTTCAGCATCTGGCACATTTCTTGGAACAAATTGGATTCAAAATTTCTGCCTTGGTCCGAGTGCAGCTCCAAGGGAACGCCGAATCGACATATCCACTCTTTCACCAAGACGTCCGCGACGGTGATGGCTTCCTGGTTGGGCAGGGCATAGGCTTCGGCCCACTTGCTGAAATAGTCCATTGCCACAAGGATGTATTATTGACATCAACTTGACAATTGACCCAGTAAAACCGTTGCCTTACTTTCTGCAGGGTCTTCGTCACACCCAGATGTCCTCCAGCAACTCCATCATGGATCTCTCGGAGTACTTCCTGCCTTCTGTTCTTGGGCACCACTATCTGACGTCTGTCTTCCCCACCATCTTCGGACTCCAATACACGTTTCAGGACCCCATTGTCCAGGGTAAGGGAATTCCATTGGACCCAGTAGGATTTGACTGCTGGGGAATATCTTGCGATTTCCTGCCATGTCGGTCTTTGATTACTTTTTTTCCAGCCGACGACTAAACCAAGATCTGGATCGCTTTCTTGGTCTTTCTGGACCTCGTTGTCATTCCAGTTGTTGTCAACTGCCGTGGTTCTACAAATCGCTGCTTCCTTCTCTTCTGCTCGTCGGCAGTGTGAGCAGTCGTCTGGGCATGGTCTCCTTGACAGAGCATCTGCGTTCTTGTGGCCACTCCCTGCTCGATGTTCGATCTCGAAGTCGAATTCTTGGAGTCTTTCGATCCAACGTGCTACTTGGCCCTCGGGGTTTTTGAACAGTAGAAGCCACTTAAGGACTGCGTGGTCGGTTCTTAACAGGAATCTTCTCCCGTACACGTATTTATAAAAGTGTTCTACTCCCTTGACAACAGCCAACAGTTCTCGTCTGGTGACACAGTAGTTACGCTCCGGTTTACTGAAGTATCCGATGACCTTCTCTTACCCATCCTGGATCTGGGACAAGACAGCTCCAAGTCCCACGTTGCTGGCATCCGTGTCCAAAATGAATTTTCCACTCGGAAGGGGATAACTTAGAATCGGTGCATTGATCAATGCCCTTTTCAGCGTCTTGAACGAGTCTTGGCATTCTTCGGACCATTGGAATTTTGTTTGACCTTCCGTGAGCCTGGTCAGTGGTTTAGCGATGTTGGCAAACCCCAGCACATATCGGCGATAGTATGTGCACAAACCAAGGAAACTACGTAGTTGGTGTATGTCTTTCGGGATAGGCCACTCCTTCACTGCTTTAATCTTCTCGTCATCCACTGCTACTCCGCGCCCAGAGACAACATGGCCAAGGTAACGTACTTCTTTTTGGAACAGGTGGCATTTCTTGGGGCTCAGCTTCAATCCAGAGTTTCTCAGTCGCATGAATACCTCCTCCAGGTTTTTAACGTGGTCTTCGAACGATTTGCCAACTACAATAATGTCATCGAAATATACCAGACACGTCCTCCATGAGAGTCCTTTCAGAACCGTCTCCATCAATCTCTCGAATGTTGCTGGAGCATTACAAAGTCCGAATGGCATAACGGTGAAATGCCACAGTCCCGAGCCGATGATGAAGGCTGTCTTTTCTCTATCTTCTCGAGCCAGTTCTACCTGCCAGTATCCACTCTTCAGATCAAGGGTCGAGAAAATCGTGGAGCCGGCCAACGTGTCTAGGGTGTCGTCTATTCTCGGAAGAGGGTAACTGTCTTTCTTCGTCACGTTGTTCAGTTGACGATAATCTACGCAAAAGCGTGTTGATCCGTCTTTCTTCTTCACCAGCACGACTGGAGAGGACCATGGACTGTCGGATGGTTCAATAACTTCATCTTTCCCCATATCACTGACTATTTTGTCAGCCTCTTCTTTCTTGGCAAGAGGAAGTCTTCTAGCTGATTGTCAGATTGGTCGGGCATCCCCAGTATCAATTTTATGTTGGACTACATTCGTTCGACCCCCTTTTCCTTGTCCGGTATCGAAGATGTCTTGGTACTTCTTGACTAATTCTCTCAATCTGGGCTGTTGGGCTGGTTTAATGCCCTTGGAAGAGATGGTAACCAATTTTTCCAGTTCCGCTGTCAGGTTGTTGTCTTGACTAACAGTACCGTGTACACTCCTGATCACAGAGGAAATTGACGAACAGTGCCCCAAAACAGTTCCTTTCTTCAAGGTCACTGGGTAATAATTGACATTCATTACCCTTACTGGCACAAATTTATCAGCACGCAACAAAGTCTTGCCTAGTGCAATACCTCGTCCAATTTTCTCATCATGAAGCTTGGGCTCGAACATCACCACGCTTCCATTGCTCGCACCTCCGTCCAAGCGAGCCTCCAGTATGGTCTCAGCCCTCTCGGGTACACTTACATCTTCAACCAGCAGAACACGAATCATCTCTTCACTTCTTCCATGTAGCACCAGCTCTTCTCCGTTCACACGTAGGACGCCATCTTTGAAGTTCAATTCAAACCCTCTGGAATTCATGATGTCCATTCCAATAATTGCGTCGTCCTCAATGTCCGCTACTAATGCCCGATGTTTCACTATTGTGCTGCCTAGAATCAGTTCAATCGGCAGCTCACCATGTACAGTGGCCGGCTCTCCTGTTGCTGTGCGTAGCTTCCAGGATGATGGTTCCATTCTCTCTGGTGTTTTAATAAAAGCAGGTCCAAGGATTGTCCTAGTCGCACCAGTATCCAGCAGCATTGCGCAAGGCTTGTTGTTGATGAACCCGTCTACGAAGGCTCCTTTGTTCTGTCGTTGGAGGACAGCGACATATGCGTTGTTCACCGGGGCTTTCTGAGTATAGTCCGATGATTGCCCCTTCTCAACAACCTTCGTTGGTCTCGACCTCTTGAGGGTTGGACATTGACTACGCACGTGTCCAAGTTTCCTACAGTTCCGGCATCTCACTAGTCTTCTCTCAGGCAACATTTCCTTCACGATCTTTCTTATGGCAGCCAGCTTCCAGGTTAGCAGGCTCCTGTGGGTCTTCTTCAATAACTCGGACTTTACTTTGGCTTCTGCAGGATTGCTTCGCCGCCTCAAATTCCAAAGCGCGTGCCAGTGCATCCACGAGATGTGTTGGACGAGCTAGTGTTAATGCTTGTCTCGTTTCCTGGTCATGAAGTCCATCTAAGAATGCCTGAACTGCTAGTCGTTCTATTACCTTTTCTGGAGTAGCTGGGTATGCAAGGCGAACCAAGCGTGCAATGTCGGCTTCAAATTTCTGTAGGGATTCGCTTGACTTCTGGCAGCGGTTTTTGAGCTGTGAGTGGTATACATGTTCTAGATGAGTCTGTCCATACCGTAATTCTAGATGTTTGATCAGCTGCTCGTAGTCCTCTTGTTCTTGAGCCGTGAGGGTTTGTAAGATATTCGTTGCTTCTCCACGCAACGCCAGTGTTAGTGCCACAGCTCTATCTCCTGCATTCCATCCATTCGCTTTTGCTGCATCTTCAAATTGTCGGCGTTAGTTTGCCCATGGTGTTTTCCCATCAAACTGAGGTGGTTTCATAGAGAGTTTTCCTGTTTCCGAACTGATCTTCACATCTTTCAGACCCTTTTGTACATCATCCAAGTTCAAACTCAGTTCCAGCATTGAATTTTCGTTGACAGAATCTTTGGTGTGGGTAGTATCATTCTGGTTTTCCAACTTACTGATTTTCTCCTTCAATTTGTTGATTTCTTCCTCGATTCCGCCTCTGATTTCGTCACTAATTGTTTCCTTCAATTTTCCCATCTCTTCCTCAATTTCATCTTTGATGCCGCCTCTGATTTCATCACTGATGGTTTCCTTCAATTTCCCCATCTCTTGCTCAATTCCATCTTTGATTTTCTCCATCTCTGTCTCAACAGTCCCCATTCTTTCTTCTAATCGATTCGCCACGCCACAAAGTTCTTCTTTCATGTTCTTCGAGTTTTCTAGAAGCTCTTCCCTTAAACCCTTCGAATTTTCTAGAATCTCTTCTCTCAAATTCCTCGAACTATCTTGAAATTCTTCTTTCAGACTATTCGAATTTTCCAGAAGTCTTTCTTGAAGATTTTCTTCCAATTTTCTCGAATTTTGTTGCAGTTCTTCTTTCATTTATTTGGAATTTTCATCGAGTTTATTAATTATGGAACCCAAATCAATTCCAGAAACTTCGAATAAAAATGTTTCTGGGTCCTCGCCCTCCTGAACTAATCCCTCGGCAAGTCTTGTTTGAAGCACGGCCTTTTTACCACTTGTGTCAAGTTCCCTCTCCTCCAGTTCTTGCTTCAATTCCGCAACCTTCAATTCAACCAGGCAAACTTTCCTCGAACACATTTTGTCTTAGTCTATGTCTCACAGTCTATTTCACGGGTCACCAGTCTATTATTATTCTTATTGTCTATCTCACACAGTCTATTTCCCCGACACTAGCCTATTACTACTATTATTGTCTATTTCACACAGTCTATTCCACGGCCACCAGTCTATTATTATTATTGTCTATTTCACACGCGAAAATAATTGTCCGAAATACACAAGCTGTCTACTTACACGAACACTCTGTATTTTATCTCTAACAATCGCACTTCTGATCACCACTGTTGTATATTCAAAGTCTACTTCACTCAAAAATAATTTATTTAACGAAATACAATGATTCAATAACACAATACTCTAATTTACATAACAATTACGGGACTAGGTATTTATATTCGACTTTCACTTCACTGACTGTCCGACTGTCCGCTGCGTAGTTCTTTTTATATCCGACGTTGACTTCTCTGAATGCTCCAGAATTTTCCTTCGAATCGCCCAGACTCACCAAACCGTCCAGATTCTTCTCGGTTGGTCGCTAGCTATACGTGAGAGTTCAGGTCCGGCATCGCCCGCAGCCTCGCCACAATAACTTGAATTTCAACATTATGAACTTACAGACCCAGGTGCAAAGTGAGGAATGTCAGATTATTATAATCAAACTGGGTAATCTGACTATAATAAATATGTATAATACCACGAATAATATACCATCTTCTAGTAAATTGAGGGGAATGATAAGATAATTAGAGGGCGATATAATTGGGATGGGAGATATGAACTCCCATCACCCAGTATGGGGCAGTTCTTACACTAATCATAATGGGAGAACTCTTATGTCAGTTTTAGAAGAAGAAGATTTAGTAATAATTAATGATGGGTCAACAACTAGATTGTGTAATCCTGAGGAAAATTGTAGTCCGTTGGATTTAACACTAGTAAATAGCTCCATTGCTAGGCACTGTGTATGGGAGGTACTTTCTGATAGTGGTAACAGCGACCATTTTCCCACTCTGTGTTCTTATGGGAATGTAAATACTCAAGGCGAAATAGAGGTTCATGTGGCTCCAACACGAAATTTTCACAAGGCTAAATGGTTGGAATATCACAATGTTTTAGAAGCAAGATACAACCCCAATTACCATTATTCATACGATGAATTAACAGGTCTGATGAATGAAGCCGCGAAAGTATTTATACTTAAAACTAAAATTAAAACAGGTAAACCTAGGAACCCATGGTGGGATGAGGAATGCGAAAGAATGGTAAGAAACAGGAAAGAAGTCATGAATGCTTTCAAAAATAATCCTACTCTAGATAATTATATAAAAACGAAAAAAATTATTGCGGTGACTAAGAAATTTCTGAATAAAAAAAAAATTAGGATTCAAACTGTTTTGCTCAACTCTAAACAGAGAATCGAACATATCCTATGTATGGGGTATGTTTAGACAATTTTCCAATCATGTCAGAACTAAATCTAGGATACCTAGCAGCACTATAGCACTTGGACTATTAGATAAAGTATCAGTATGCAACATATCACCGCAATTCTCATTGATACCCATCAGGGAGATAGCCCATCCTTTCACTATCACAGAACTGAATAGGGCACTACAAGTCAAAAAGATCACGAAACCCGGTAGAGACGATATTTCATATCAAATGTTTATTAACTTACCAATAAACCTAAAGCATATACTTCTCGAAACTTACAATAAAATCTTAGACAACGATAAGATACCAGAGCCATGGAAAGAATACACTATAATAGGTATATATAAAAACAATATAAGTAGGGACGATATCAATAACATACGACCAATTGCACTGTCTTCATGCGGTCTCAAACTAATGGAGAAGCTAATTAAGTTCAGACTGGAATGGTATATAGAGCACAACAATATACTTTCAGAGTACCAAAGTGGGTTTCGAAAGGGAAAGGGTACAATGGACAGCATTGCATACCTTACCCTATATGTAAAAATGTCATTTGGTTTGAATCAGTCATTGCAGTTTTCCTAGACATTAAGGGTGCATACGATAACGTCAACATATACAGGCCGTTTCTTTTATCATGTGGTAACATTGCTATATTCTAAACCGTAACAGATACGAAGACGATTAAATGGGAGAAAAGGTAACTATTGTTGAGAACAGTACAATGGTCAAAGAAAATTTACAGGGAGTCTCGCCCTTCCCGAGTTATACAGGGAAAACTAAAAATGCTGTTATTTGTTTTTTACGAATAGAATTGTTATTTCTGAAAATATAAAAAAATGGAAAAGGAAAGTTTTAATGTATTCTAAATGTACTATAAAAATGTAACAATGAATCTTTGATTAAACGTTTCGTGTCAACACGGCCACCATCAACATTTCTTTTCAAATACGGACCTGTCTGTTTTAGTACAAATATTGATAAAGCGATAAAATCACAATTCAGTGGTACATCACACTTGATATTTTTATAACGTTTCATTTAAAATAACTAACATCATCAGTGACAACAATTTTTAATTACGGTCCTGTCGTTAGGTCGTTTATGGATTCCACAAAAGCTAACTCTCCGATATAAAAATTATCAGTGATGCTTTGAATAAATGTATGTATTAAAATTATGTTTACACTATAATAAAAGATATCTGTAATTTCAGAGACGAACGATAGCAATTTACCTCGGAAATAAACTTACTTAAGAGTAGAAGAAATCAAACAAACAGAAAACAATTTATTTCATATTGAATTTTTGAGTGAAAATAAAACCAATACAGAAAATGAATTCTTCATGATAACCTACATTAAATGCTCGAATTGCCGACCTCTTTGTTGAATGCACATAAGTTGTCTGTCCATACAATTTCTGTGGCAATTTTCTAGCATGATGGGTGTAATGCCATTACATGCATCTCTTATTTTTTGTTTGAGATGGTCGATATCTGTAATAGTTGTCGAAAAAACTTTATCCTTTATGTATCCCCAGACAAAAAATCTAAAGGAGTCAGGTCTGGGGATCGAGCTGGCCAGGCAATTGGTCCATTGTTTCCAATCCATTTTCTTGGGAATATTGCATCTAAATGTTCCCTTACTATTGCTGCATTATGGGGAGGGGCACCGTCTTGTTGAAAATATTGTATTTCACGGCGGATGTTCAGTGGCAATTCATCTAAGTAGCCATCAAACTCATTGGATAAAAATGTAAATACATCCCACCATTCAAATGCTCGTCGTAAAAGAAAGGACCTAGTATGTTTGTTCCCAAAATTCCCAACCAAACATTTATTCCGAACCTTTCCTGGAAATTAGTTTCTCTATGTAAATGTTCATTTGTATTATTCCACCTATAATGGATGTTTCTGTTAAACCAACCATTGTTGGTGAATTTTGATTCGTCCGTCCATATTATTTTATTACAAATATTTCCAACTTCCCTATTTCTACGTCTCAACCACATCGCAAATCGTACTCTCCTTCCGTAATCCCTTTCATTGAGGTGATGAACTTTGCGTATCCTGTAGCATTTGTATTTGTTCTTTTTCAAAATATTTCTGGTAGATTTTACAGAAATCCCTAGTTCGTGGGCAATTTCTCGTAAAGAACAATCTTGATTAGAAATATTTTTGTAACTGACCAATCCTAAATTGAAAAAAAATATTTTTTAGTTATTTTAAATGAAACGTTATAAAAATATCAAGTGTGATATACTAATGAATTGTGATTTTATCGCTTTATCAATATTTGTACTAAAATAGACAGGTCCGTATTTGAAAAAAAAATGTTGATGGTGGCCGTGTTGACACGAAACGTTTAATCAAAGATTCATTGTTACATTTTTATAGTACATTTTAAATACATTAAAACTTTCCTTATAAATTTTTTTATATTTTCAGAAATAACAGTTATATTCGTAAAAAACAAATAACAGCATTTTTGGTTTTCCCTGTATAACTCGGGAAGGGCGAGACTCCCTGTAAATTTTCTTAGACCATTGTACTGTTCTCCACAATAGTTACCTTTTCTCCCATTTAATCGTCTGCGTATCTGTTACGGTTTAGAATATAGCAATGTTACCACATGATAAAAGAAACGGCCTGTATATACAGGGTGTTAATTAAGTACGTTGACAAACTTCGGGAGGTGATTCTTTGAAGGTTTTCAGGACGAAATGTTCATATAAACATATGTCCCAAACGGCTTGGTTTTCGAGATACAGGGTGATAAAAATACATTTTTTTCAAGATTTTTTAGAGTTAACTTCGACATTTTCTACAATAATCAGTTCCAATTAGGCAAGTACAATCCATTCAATAGTACGCACGATACAAAATAATGCATTTCTCAAATAATTCATTTCTCAAATAATTCACAGGGTCCCCGTTTTTTCAGAGTCAAGCTTTGTTCAACCCTTCAGAATTTTTTTTCCCGCCGCCACTGACATATTATGAGAAAGGAATAATGAATGTTGTTTCATTTAACATCTTTTTGCACTCTTGATGTTTTTCATTTACTTGTACGGTTCAGGAGTTACAATGAAAATATTAACGCAAACATTTTCCAGTAACGCATAACATAAAGAAATTTGAGAAGCAAATAGTCTAACAAACTTGAAGGGTGATTCTTTGAAAGGTTTCAAGATGAAAAGTTCATATAAACATGTCCCAAGCTTGGTTTTCGAAGTACAGGGTGATCAAAATACATTTTTTAGGAGTTTTTGGAGTTTACTTCGAAATTTTCGGCAATAATCGATCCAAATTAGTTCAAATTGGACAAGTACAATCCATTCAATAGTGCGCATGATATAAAATAATTCATTTCTCGAAGTGTCATTGCCACTCTCCAAAGATTAGCGCGTGACGCAATACGTCATTTTGTTCTCATTACACAAATAGCTATTTTCTGCTCGTGTAGAGAAAATGTAATGTTATGGAGCTCCCATACATTTTTTACCATAACTCAGGTTGAATATGTATTGCACAAAGTTAATTATGGCAAAATAATTTTGGACATTTTCAATAGTGAATAACTTTATTATCAAATACTAGAGCAAAGTAACATAAATTCCCTAGGAATAAAATTAAGTTCAGAAAAGGACCGTTATTGAAATTGATATGTCAGAGCAGCTGCTGGAAATGGCCACCGCCAACTTCAATGCATGCGTTTATGCGCCTAACCATAGACTGGCGGACACGCTCAAAAATACCAGGAGTGTTTCTTATAATTCCGCATGACTCCTGTATGCGATTCCTCAGGTCTTCTTCACTTTGAACTGGAGTTCGGTACGCTAATGATTTAAGGTGCCCCCAGAGGAAAAAATCAAGTGGATTCATATCGGGTGACCTTGGTGGCCAAAGTTGTGGCCCACCACGCCCAATCCAGCGATCAGAATAATTCTCTTCTAAATATTGGCGTGCAACCAATCTGAAGTGTACTGGAGCACCATCATGCATAAACCAAATTCCAATTCTTTCCCTCAGTGGGATCTCTTCTAGGAGTCCAGGTAAGATGAATTCAAGAAAATGTCGATAATGGTCACCATTGAGTCTATGAGGCAGAAAATGTGGCCCGATAAGGAAATTCCCTACAATTCCAACCCAAACATTCACAGAAAACGTCTCTTGAAAATGGTTTTCAATCACGGCGTGTGGGTTTTCATCAGCCCACATATGATTGTTGTGAAAATTAATAATGGCTTTACGGGAAAATCATGCCTCATCGGTGAATAACACTCGAGATAAAAACCATGGATTTTCCAACAATTTATTTCGAATCCAAGTGCAAAAAGTTAATCTCTTTGGAAAATTCCTTGGCAGAAGAGCTTGAACACGCTGTATGTGATAGGGATAAAGTTGTTGCTCTTTTAAAATTTGCCATACCAATACATGGGTTACGTTAAACTGTGCCGCAATTTGTCTTGTACTGGTGTCTGGATGCTGCTCAATTTCGTTAAGTACAGCTTCTTCTATCTGAACTGTTCTAACTCTCCTGGGTCTTCCTATGAGAACAGCAGACCTCTTGAAAGTACCCGTTTCACGAAGACGGGAGTGAATATTGATGAACATTTGTGTGCTGGGAATATGACGTTGTGGAAATCTTTCTAGATACATTCGTCTGGCGGCACGAGCGTTACCATCAGCCATTCCATACATTAAGTGCATGTCTGCCATTTCTGAATTTGTATATTCAACCATTTTATCCAAAGGAATATTGAATGAATCTGCTTTATAGCTTGCACTAATGAAGAATTAACAATGAGACAGTTTCTCAACTTTCGATAACTGTCAAGTTGTTGATATTTAAATAAATGAATTAATATCAAAGCCCACTTTGCTATTTTTATGAATTCAAATTGATTACAAAATTTCTGCGTTACTGCAGAAGAAAAAACAAACCGAAATTTCTGATAAAATAATGTACTCCGTACGGAAACAAAACTTTGTTTGATTTAGTTTTTCGGAGTTATGACCAGAGATTCATAAATGAAAATCAAATGTGTAATGATCTGCGACTATTAGATAAACCCTATTAACTATCTTCCATTACAGGATTACCTTTCGGAAGTTTTTTATGTTGAAAAGGAAACGTTCAATTGAAAACTAAAAAATATCTTTTTTTAAAATAACAAAAAAATTGTATGAGTTCTCTATCAAGACTGATGGGTAAAAACATTTTTAATCAAATATCTCAATGAAAATGCACATTTTTACCATCAGAATCTTCAGGTTGAAAGTTAAGGTTTCCCAATATCTGTCAGATCTAGTTTAATATCCAGCGTACCGCAGTGACGGGGAGATAGTAGTTTTCTGTTAGATATCACAAAAAGAAATCACATCTTTACAATAACAAGCTTTTATTTAGCTTCACTTGTAACTAACTAACAAACAATTTAATAAAAGTTGAATTTGACCCACTTCTAATACTCCGATTAATTTGAAATTTGGCAGGTTTCCGTAATTCCGGTGACAATGCATTAAAAAAATGTTTGTTAAAAAACAAAATGGCGGCTCCAATATGGCGGACGAGTTTTGTGATTACGATCCGATTCTGTTCAAAATTGGTATGTGATGGTTTTTGGGTTGGAGATTTTCAGTTTCACATAAAAAATAAACTAAAATGTTAAAAATGAAAATTATAAAAAGAAAACATTTTAAAGTTTTTATACAATACACTGAAAAGGAAAAAATAATTCATTTCATTGTTTGATCTAGGTAATCTTGTACAGAAAGATTTTGATGCTCACAGAATAACCTACAAAAAATGAAACAAATTATTTTTTCATTTTCAGTGCATTTGTATAAAAGCTTGTCTTTATATTTTTTATTGTATAATTTTTATTCATCGTAGATTTTTCTAATTCTGAAAAAAGATTTCCATCAATTTACAATAATTGAAAATGTTTAATTTTCAAATTTTCTAATGTTATGCCACACTGGAAAATGTTTAAATTAATATTTTCATTATAGCCCCTGAACCGTACAAGTAAATGAAAAAATGCAAGATATCAAAAAGATGTTAAATGAAACAACATTGATTATTCCTTTCTCATAATATGTCAGTGGCGGCGGAAAAAAAATTCTGAAGGGTTGAACAAAGCTTGACTCTGAAAAAAGGAGGACCCTGTGAATTATTTAAGAAATGCATTATTTTGTATCGTGCGCCCTATTGAATGGATTGTACTTGCCTAATTTGAACTGATTATTGTCGAAAATGTCGAAGTTAACTCTAAAAAATCTGGAAAAAAATGTATTTTTATCGCCCTGTATCTCAAAAACCAAACCGTTTGGGACATATGTTTATATGAACTTTTCGTCCTGAAAACCTTCAAAGAATCACCTCCCGAAGTTTGTCAACGTACTTAATTAACACCCTGTATATATATATATATATATATATATATATATATATATATATATTAACAATTACTTGATCCAATATGGCATAACAGTTTACTTGGCAAACCTAATATTTAGAATAACGGACAACAGGAGAAACTTTATACAGGATAATAATGGGGTGACACATGGTCCACGGATTTCTACAAAAGGTCTGGCTCAGGGATCCCCCCTGAGCCCCACCCTTTTTAATATATATATATTTGCTCTCTATTTGCATTGATACCGACTCATAGTAGAGTTCTGGCTTATGCTGATGACATAATAGTTATGGCAAAAGGAAGCGATATGAAAGATATCGAAAATAAAATCAACCAAACGATAGACATTATAAATCAGTGGATGTCTTCTCATGAACTGGAGCTAGCCACGCCTAAATGGCCATCTGGTTTCGCACTAATAATAGAAAAGGGGTGACCCCTGAAATCAGTATCGGTAATGTTAAAATTAATATGAAAAGTGCGATTAAATATCTGGGTGTAACTTTTACCTATAATCTCAAATGGGATAAGCACATAGAAAATATTTCACAACGAGCTCATCGGGGGTTGAATATAATGAAATGTTTTTGTAGAGTCTGGTGGGGAGCTGATCCCAAAACAATGATCATGGCGTTCAACGGATTAGTTAAATCACATCTTGATTACGGAAGTATTTTGTTTAAGCCATCCTCCAAAAAATCACTTGAAAAATTAAATAAGATACATAACCAAGGTATGAGAATTATTACGGGAACTATGAGGTCAACTCCAATAAATGCTCTTCTAGCAGAGACAGGCGAAATCAGACTTGAATATAGGAGGCAATGGCTAGCAACAAAATTCATTAATAAGAGATTGGACATACATCCTGTAGTGTATGGCCCCGTATACTGATTACTAATAAAGAATTGGTGGTCGATTACATAAGCGATAGCTATCATCGATGACTAGGGAGTCAGTAGATGCGAGACGTTTGTGGAGTCGAGACTAAAGTGTGCAGTTAAATAAAGTGTTTTATTTCTATTTCCCAACGAGCAAATAGCGAACTTTACATGGCGACGAGGATAAAACTATACCAAGTAAGTACCAAAATATAACTTAAATGGAAATTGAAGGTGTTAAACACCGGATAAATGATAAAATGGCATGGAGCCGTAATGGCATCGGTGTTAAACTCCGGATGCATTACTTTATTCAAAGCCGTAATGGCAAAGGTGTCAAACACGAAATAAAAACATGACTGTATAAAGAGTAAGGGCATCGGTGTTAAACACCGGGTGCATTACAGATTTATTCAGAGCCGTAATGGCATCGGTGTTAAACTCCGGATGCATTACTTTATTCAAAGCCGTAATGGCAAAGGTGTCAAACACCAAATAAAAACATGACTGTATAAAGAGTAAGGGCATCGGTGTTAAACACCGGGTGCATTACAGATTTATTCAGAGCCGTAATGGCATCGGTGTTAAACTCCGGATGCATTAATTTATTCAAAGCCGTAATGGCAAAGGTGTCAAACACCAAATAAAAACATGACTGTATAAAGAGTAAGGGCATCGGTGTTAAACACCGGGTGCATTACAGATTTATTCAAAGCCGTAATGGCATGGGTGTTAAACACCGGATGCATTACAGATTCATTCAAAGCCGTAATGGCATAGGTGTTAAACACCGGATGCGTTACAGATTTGATCAAAGCTGTAAGGGCGTAGGTGTTAAACACCGAATGCATTACACATCCATTCAAAGCCGTAAGGGCGTAGGTGTCAAACATCGAACAAAAACACATGACTGTGTGAAAACGTACTGGTTACACACAGAAAAAAATTTGAATTCTAATACGTTTTTACATACTATGTAAAAGTAAAAGTACACCAAAATGTGCAAGCTTCCGAACAACTGAATGAAATGAAGCTGTTGTATTTCAGAAACGATGTCGAACATTCCATCTCTCGAAGCATTCGATTGTGATGGAGATGTCAGTTCTGTTGGACTCCGATGGAGAAAGTGGATAAGAGCCCTCGAAATATACTTGGAAGCTGCCTCTATAACTGATCCGAAGAAAAAGAGAGCGAATCTTTTACACCTCGGAAGACCAAAACAATAACTTCAAAAAACTCAAAGAATCACTGTCACATATCAAAACCTTGGGTTACTATGACCCTAGCGATAGAACCAAAGTGGTAGCAGATGCAAGTCCAGTGGGTCTTGGAGCAGTTCTCATACAGTTTGATAAGGAAGGCCCCAGAATCATCGCGTACGGCAATAAAAGCCTCACAGATTGCGAAAAAAGATATTGCCAGACTGAAAAAGAAACTCTAGCTTTGGTATGGGCAGTAGAGCATTTTGGTATCTATTTATATGGAAAAGATGAATTTGAACTGGTCACAGACCACAAACCACTTGAAGTTATATTCTCACCTAGATCTCGTCCGTGCGCAAGAATAGAACGATGGGTTTTACGATTACAATCTTTCAACTTCAAAATCATTTATAAGCCGGGTAAAACAAACATCGCTGATCCTCTATCTCGATTGTGCCAAACAAATCCTAGCACATCCTTCGAGGCATACGATCAGGTTAGCCAAATTGTCGAACTGGCTCGCCCCGTAGCAGTAACGATGCAGAAAATACAAGAATCATCACAAACTGATGAAGAGATATTAGAACTCAAAGATGGCATTCAAAACAACCACTGGTCTGAGTCTGTGAAGCGGTGCCAAATCTTCCAGGAGGAATTTTGTCTGTGTGGTGATATTCTCCTGAGGGGTACAAGAATAGTGATTCCAAAGAACTTGCGACAGCGTGTACTAGACGCAGCGCATGAAGGTCATCCGGGAATAGTGGCTATGAAGGGTAGGCTCAGAACGAAAGTGTGGTGGCCAAAGATAGATGAACATGCTGAAAAGATCGTGAAAACATGTAAAGGGTGCCTGTTAGTTTCTGCCAACAGGACCTTGGATAGACGTAGCCATGGACTTCATGGGCCCTTTGCCTACAGGAGAACATTTGTTTGTAATAGTTGACTATTTTAGTCGCTACAAAGAAATAAAAATAATGAGGAGCATCACCTCTATGAGCACAATAAACATCTTGAAAGATATATTTTCAAGATTGGGGTTTCCCATGACTATCACATGCGACAACGGCAAACAATTTATAAGTGAGGAAATAAAAACGTATTTTGAAGAAAACGGCATAAAAATATTCAACTCCATTCCATACTGGCCCCAGATGAATGGAGAGGTTGAAAGACAAAACCGGGATATCTTAAAGAGGATTAAAATTAGTCAAGCACTCAAGAAAAATTGGCGACAAGAACTGGTAGATTACCAAATGATGTACAATAGTACTCCGCACTCAACAACTGAAAAAACACCAAGTGAGTTATTCTTTCGACGCCAATTCAGAGATAAGATCCCTAGTTCTGGTGATACCTAAAATAGCATATTTGAAGAACATGCCAGAGAAAAAGACCAAACACAAAAACAAATAGGAAAAGAATATGGTGATAGAAAAAGGAGGGCTGGAGAAACGGACTTGGAATTGGGCGATAAAGTCTACAAGAAAATATTGATTAGAGAAAATAAAACAATGCCAGAATTCGATCCAAGCACACACACAGTGGTCGATAAAACAGGTGGGGATGTTGTGATTCGAAATGACGACTCTGGTTAGGAATGTAGAAGAAACATCGTCCAACTGAAGAAAATAGAAGGAAAATGGAGTGTGTGTGACGATTCAAATTGTTAAAACTTTATTGTTTTCAGATTATTGTTCAGGTCACTAATATTTATTTCTTTCATTATTATTATAAGCTATTTTTATTATTGTTCTTTGATACATACTTATATGAATAGAATACTTATATACGCTTTGTATTTATATTAAGTTAAGGTTGTGAAAACGTATAAATGTTCGTGTTATTTTCACATATAAGTTACATTAGAAAAAGGAAGAGATGTAGTGTATGGCCCCGTATACTGATTACTAATAAAGAATTGGTGGTCGATTACATAAGCGATAGCTATCATCGATGACTAGGGAGTCAGTAGATGCGAGACGTTTGTGGAGTCGAGACTAAAGTGTTCAGTTAAATAAAGTGTTTTATTTCTATTTCCCAACGAGCAAATAGCGAACTTTACACATCCGCCATTGTTTTACTTAATACAAACTCTAATAATATGTGCAAACAACACAGGGTATTGGATAGCGAGAGAGACTCCCTCCCTAATTGAAGCTTTTGATAAAAATATTGTGTTTAATCAGGTGATATATACAAAAATAAGATTTTACCATGTTTTAGTTTTGAATTGGAAACATATCTCTACCAACCCCAACGAATAGATTTAGGGCTGCAAAAACAGGACATCCATAACAAGTCTCAATTTTCTCAATTTCTCGCTGAAAATATTGGCGAATATCTCTGTGTATACACTGATGCTTTTAAGAATAATACTAGGGTTGGTTTTGGAATTTATATACCAAACAGCAATTACAGTTTCTCTTCTAGACTGCCTGATCTCACTAATATTTGTGATGCAGAGACCATTGCGATCCATCAGGCAATGATGGTCTGCCTTGAAAAACAATTCACTAGAATTTTCATATTCACAGATTCAAAAAGCGCTCTTGAGAAAATCACAGGGATTTCCAATAATTCATATTCCGATTACATCACACTAAAAATCAAACAAATGATATACTTGACTTCTCTTAATGATATAATTTTCAAGTTTGCCTGGATTCCAGGCCATTCGGATATCGAAGGATATGAAAAGGCTGACAAACTGGCTAAGATTAGCACTATCTTGAATATTCCATTGAATATTAAGTTGGATAAAAGCTGCGCCATACCTTTGCTACATAGTAATATCAAACATGAGTTCTATAATCAGTGGCGACAGGACATAAGACGTGCAGGAAGATCTTATATAGCAATCAACTCAGAGTACCCTAAGGAAACATGGTGGTATAAAATCCCATTTATGACTCGTAGACATATAAATACATTAATTAGGATAAGAACCGGACATTGTAGAAGTAAATTACATTTACACAACATAGGAATAGAAGAACACCCTTATTGTGAGTGTGGTGGCCTTGAGAATCTGGATCACATCTTTTTGGAATGTCCAATTAACAAACTACCCAATGATGACATCTATTTTTTATTTGCAAAACAAGGTCTTCGTACACCTTTTAACTTTACAGAAGTACTTAGAAACCTAAACACTTCTCTTATCAAATTAATAATACAATTTTTAGACTATAACCAGATCAAACTATAAATACACTATCATCCTTGCTTTTAAGTCTCCACACCATCCTCACCTTTGTTTGTTATGTATGTCCGACCTACTAATACTTTTCCAGCACACGACACGGATAGCATCAAACAGAATACTGACGCAACCACACCATATAAGCACGAAAGGATCCCATTGTGAACAAGAATCTGGGCTGGGAGATGATTATGTAATCAGCCAAACTTGCAGCCCCTGGAGTCGAGCTGGTCAAATGCACCAATGAGGAGCAACAACCAAGAAATATTTAAGAGAGAGAGACGGCGGACATTACCAAAGATTAGATAGATTAGCAAAGATGGCGCACTCTAAAAGGGCGGGAACATTTCACGATTGACCTTGAATTTTTACTACTATTTACAATTCGTCAAATGTCAAAAATTCTGTTCTTTTTCAGATCGAAAGAAAGTGTTTCCAAATTAGCTTAACAATTTTTGTCAAAAATTATCAAACGATAGCGAATTTATCAAAGCTCAAAAATCAGAATTGAATTATTTTGGTGCTGGAGTGTTTTACTGTTGGACCTATTCCTAATTTGATCACAAACTTTGAAATTTTTTATAGGATGTTCATGCCCTTGTTCTTCGCCGTTTTTATTAGTAGCTAAAAATTGCCAAAATGGGTGGAAATTGTGGCATTAAGTGCGCTATCATAAACTGTCCTAGCCAATATTTTTCCAGTGATAGTTCAAAGAAAACTTTAAGATTTCTCCGGTTTCCCAACCCAAAAGAAAAGGACCGTGTTCTTAAATGGAAAATTGCGTGTAATGATGAAGATTAATGTTGAAGGAACCATTAGTTTTATACAAAAATAGCATAGGATTTGTAGTCTACATTTTAAAGACAATCTTGTGCTTAAACATAAGCTATGTCATACTGCAGCGCCTTCATTAAATCTGTGGCAGCCACCAAACACACTCATTTCTGAAGAACATTCTTATTTCTGAGTTGATAGTATAGATATAACAAGTTATGTGGAAATTGGATTGGATAGTATATATATTGATGCCAGCACTCGGACAAGAATTGAAGACACATTGAATCAAGCAATTTTTCATTTGTATCCTTTTTTCATTGTAGCCTCTGTGAACGTGAAAATGTATGGATATGACTTGTACGGCTAGGGATGTGAAATCCCATTGTGTGTTGTTCTACCTTTTTTTTGTTTTATGGCAAGAATATTATTTAGGAAACTGCACGAAAACATCATTATCCCAGTAGATTATTGAAGCTTACGAACAATAATTGTGAGTGTACACATCAGAAGGTTATTATATTTCACTGTATATTCTTCTCTCATTTCATGTATAAGTATTTTTGTGGAAATCGAGGAGAAGATGTCAACTCCATAGAAACCTCAATATTTTTGCAGACCAGTCAGATAAAAAGAAAAATGAATGAAGTTTTAGTTTTCCTGCAGCTGAAATAGTAAATTCGCTAATATCTTAAATGCAACTGAATTTATTTTCCTCTCAGTTTTTATTGCTGTATTATCTTGAATTTTAAAATGTTTGAAATATATAAGTAATTAATTCATTTTGAAACTTTATATACTGTCATTTATATTGAAAAAAAAAAAAAAAAAAAGTGTATTGGTAATGAGAAAGTGTTTATTTCTTGTCATTCTAAAGACATGCAATAACTTACGAACATAAAACGTTACATTCTGTAATATTACCAGCTAAAAATAATCATGAATCGTTTTGAAAACAAGTTTGAAGTATTTGTAAAAACAGCAGTGATACTGCGATACAGAGTGAAAGTTTGATTAACTAAAAAATATATTTCATCAGTTTCTGATGAGCTTTTAACTTGGGAAAACACCACTCTTTTCGTAAGAGTAAATAAAGATGTACTTTTGTGTTTAATGCTAAGGTTGAAAATTAGTTTAATTTAAAGAAACTTCAAGTAATAAATATAATAATAAATGGACTTTATTTTACTCAACAGAGTTTAGCTCATAGCTATTTTCTTCCACTTATCATTTTGTCTCTCAACATATGTAGAGTCTACTTCCTGCAGGCAGATAGAACATGAATACTTAAACAAGATCATTCGAGATATTTTAAGTTTGACATACTTTTTGAATTTTAACATTCCTCAAATATCTACAAAAAAACAAATCATTAGTCTATTGAAGAAACGAAAAAAAAATATCTTGTCAAATAACTTATGAATGTTTTCTGAAAAAAGGAAGAAATTAGGTATATAAAATGAACTTATCATTTCTGGTTGATGGAAGACTCGTACGTCTGCTTCAATAACAAATTAATAATTATAAATATTTCTGAAAAATTTTTCTTGCGAGTAGTTTTCCTTTTTTCGATCGTTTGTGGAAGATGAAAAACCCAAAAATATTTCGAACATCATAACACCACAACAATAAAATATGTTTCATATATGTTTCAAATAATTATAATAAAAAACAAAATTCAAATGTGAAATATGTTTTCACTTCGTTTTTCGTCGGTTGTCCGGAATTACATATTTTTTTTTTTTAATTTCCAACCAGAAAAGTGTGGCTAACTTCACACAAATATTGATCTCTGTGCAGCTTTCGAAAGAACATATTTTTCTTGAAAACATTAGTTTAAATTGCTTTCTGATAAAAATAGTAATTATAAGAATAATTGCTTAGAAATGATTGTGCGTTTCAACTCGAATCTTTCCGAAGCGATTTCTCAATTACGATAGTTAGAATCTCGAATGACATCGACAACTGTCACTCTACAATCGCTCTGATTGGCTTAACCCATCGCTTCATCCCATTCATAAATTCGTAGTTGGGTTAGCCCAAGGTCAACGAGCAAAATTTACTATTTCATTGATGATTGGACGAAGAGTTTCCTCTTTATAACCTACTCTTTGACATTACACACATTAACCTCTGACTTCCAACACAAGGCCGCCGTCTGGACTCTGACCCATAGAAATCATAATATATTATATATATATAATAATATAATATATATCTATGCTCTGACCTCAACCGCTGCCGGAAGTCGAATCTGCCTCAAGCCTGATTCACATAATGGCAGTAGCAGTGGCACTAAGATGTCTAGAAACCATGGTGTGTGCACTTATAGCTGAAAATCTGTGGGATCAAATTGAAGACACCTGCCTACTTGATTCATCTGCATTTTTGACAATAACGTTCTAGTTCCAAATTTACTGCCAGAGGACTGACTCCGTTATATTTATGCACAGGGTGTTTATATTTTCGTAACAGGTATATTTCAGTGGCGACAACCAGTGACCGTTCGGATTCGATGTTCCGTTGATGGAAGTGTTTGTTTTGTGACTGCTGAAGTGTTATTATGTTGATGAAATTTCCAAGGAAAACAGCAGTGTTGTTTTTTCGTTCAGCGGACTTTTTTCGGACCAGGAAATAATTCGGACTTTTTGGATATTACATATTTGCAGCACCATCAACTAACAAGTTTTGATTGGCAATAATCAACAGTCAAAATTAACACGGAACGGGGAACACGCCATGCAGGAGATACTTTTCATTTTTGAATGGCGGACTTTTTCGTGTAAAATCGGACTTTTTTCGGAACGCAATCGGACTTTATGGTTTAACGCGTCCAACAACACTGGAAAACAGTGAAAATTTAATTATTTACGTCCTTGTGAGATGCTCATGTTGTGGAAGAGTGGAAGGATTGAAAACGGATTATACAACAGTTTTATTTTCACGTTTATGGTAAGTACCAAAAATCTCATCCTTTCTTGAATTCGATCATTCGTGCATGCTTCCATTACTTCAAATTTTTACTAAATAAAAGATCAAGTTCCAATAGATGAATAAAATTCTAAATATATCCTGGTTAATTATCACTGCTTATCAACAACATATCACGTTTTTAATCTTGTTGAATATGAATATGTGATCAACTTTTCCAGCTAATGTTTATACTGAGCCTGGCTTGAACATTTTGTTGATGAAAGGAATGTAAAAATATATTTACTAACGAATCAATTGCACTATTAGCTACCTATAACTATGGTTCATACATCAACATGGCACAAAATACTCTTTGTAAACTTGTTTGGTCATTGAAAGTAAAATTTGACATTTGAGATACTACTATTCCAAATTATAAGTTTTGGGATGAAGGCTTAGGTACATATACTTTCAAGTTACTATTTTCATTACTGATATGAAAAATGAAATAGTTTTATAAAGAAGTAACAAACCTTGCATAGACACCAATAAAAAGCTTAGTATCCAAGATTTACTGATCAGTGAAAACGAAGAAACAATGTAGGTATTTAGAAAATCACCAACATGAAAACTGATTTGCTAATATAATGGCTTCTTAGAAGTAGTCATGGTGCTAGAGGGTTTGCCACTCACCCTTATCCCACCGACTGCCACTGAGCTAGAATAGCTCGGAATCCACTCTCATGTAAGCTTTAAGTGTCGGATATCCCTTGCTCACACAAGCTCATGAGCAAATAGGTTTCTCCGGAAACCTGAGGGATTCATGAAAACAAATTTTAAAATTCTCTTTTTTTTTGGTGAAGTAAACTTCTACTGTTTGCAGGTGTTGGCCTAATGAGAAAATTTATACGAAGATGTGTTGGAGAAAATTTTGAGCGTTGCTGTCACACTCTGAGAAAAGTGGAACAAAAAACATGAAAACAGAGGTAACTATCATTTAATTTCACAATTTGAAATGACATATACATTTTACTGAAGTGGAGAAACATACATTTTTGGAAATATAAAATATTGCTGAAATGTTTTAAAAGTTTTCAAAACATTTCAAGAATACCCCAATCATGCACTAAGAATAAAATTTAACAGCAACATTATCTAGGAGATTTTTTGTTTTTAGGAATGTTCCAAGAACCGACTTATTTATTTATTTACGGTTTCACCATTAGAAAAAATATAATCACAATTACAGAACAGTGAACTACTACTCTAAGAAGTAAAATTTTTTACATAAAATTGAATTTTAAAATATTTCATAACTTCTAAAAATCAACAACTAAGTTTTTATCTTTCAGTATTCAGAATACCAATGTTTAGGATAATAATTTAAGATTAAAATATGGAAAATAACAGCTTCCTTAGTGAACAATGGGACAATGTTTAGGAAGTTGGCAGAAATGAAGGGGTCATTGGTATGATGATGGGCGTCTGTTTGTCTTTTATTCTCGTACAGTTGCATGCGCTCATTCTCGCCTCAATGACTCCTCTGGTAGTACTGTAGGTTTTTCCCGAAGTTGAAATAGGAAATGCGCTACCTTTTTTGTCAAGTCGCCCTGGAGGGCAGCTGGTGGTAGTACCCCCTTTTAATCTGGACTTATGTTTAGATGGAGGAGACTATCACTATTATAGTTTAGATATATAGCTGAAATGCTTTGAAAATAAGTTGAAAAACTTCTGACAGTAAAGTATATTTTGACTTCTACTATATTTATTAGATTTTTTCAAAATTGAGACCACATGTACAATTTCAAAGAAAAAATCGATTGAAACTCTGAACTACAAAGAAAATCATATTAGTAATGTACACTTTTGAAGTAAAAGAAATATTATAACATTCTGACAATTCAAGAGATGTTGACTTGCTACATAACTAAAATAATTGACATTGGCCTATTCTGTGAAGTATTCTGTAACTTCTGTCCCACTTGAAAGGCTAGCAGTGTATAGATCTTTTCTCCACATTTCGGCTTAATATGACTCTATGAGCTTAGCCATCTTGAATTCATTTTTTGATTCATATTCGAAAATGTATTTGAAATGAGAAAACAAAACTAAACCTTCTGGAATCTAAAATGATAGGATTACTATGTCTGGCAAGCAAAGTGAATTTGCTGAATTCGTCTGAAATAAGGAACAAAAATGATTGTGTTACAGATAAGACATCAATTAGAATTTTCACTAACCTGCCCGATAGTGCCTTAGAATACTTTATTTGCTCAAAATAACAAAACATGTTTCAGCATGTTTTAGCACCTTAGAAAGTATTGTCACCATTATCAACACTTTGATTGGGAATGGATTGTTTTCTGATGCTTTATAAAAAGCATTTGTGATGTGAATGAACCTTCCAATCTGAGACCAATTTCATTATTACCAGCCTTATCGAAAATAATCAAGAAACTCCTCAAAGAGAGACTGAATTCGTATATTATAAAAAACAAAATCTTGAGTGCACAACAGTTTGGTTTTCAACCAACACTCCCTATCTCATCTATAGATTGAATCTCCAATAGAAACTGGACATTTAACAAATAATCAACTATCTGACTGAAAATGCAAATTTTCACTTTCAGATTTTTTCTTTCAAGTTCTTTTCACAATATCTATCGGATGTAGTTAAGCATGGCTTTTGCCAGGGAAGTAGTTGTTTTCTGTTAGATATTGCAAAAAATAGCTTATTTTCTTTCAACTATCTGAACGAAAATGCAAATTTTTACTCTCAGATTTTCGTTCAAGTTATATAGGGTCTTTTCACAATATCTCTCAGATGTAGTTCAATATCCAGCGTGGCTTTAGCCGGGGAAGTAAGTAGTTGTTTTCTGTTAGATATTACAAAAAATGAACTTCAATTTATCGTAGGTTTTTTCCATTTCCAGAGGAGTCATGTTTTGGTTCAATTTTGAATCCGTTCCAAGAGAGGTTATCTTGCACGATGGAAAATAGCGACTAAAGTTCGTCTTTCAGTCGCAAATGATTCCACAACTGACTTCATGAACATCCTGTTCATATTTTTAATTTTTTGGAAGTAGAAAATGTCAACTTGAATTGTGTGGAGGCGGCTGAAACAGACTTTTGTCATTTGTCAAAGGCTTTTGACTGTGTCAATCATGAAAGGCTGTTGCTAAAGCTGCACCCTTATGGCTGTAGAGGCAATGCCTATGATTGGTTCAAATCTTTCCTGAGTAATCAAAGACAATCAGTGAATGCATCCTCTGATCTCAAATTAGTGTGTTGCGGTGTGCCTCAAGGCTCAGTTCTGGGACCCTTACTATTTTTGATATACATCAATGATATGATAAACATAGACACTGAAGGAACTTTTACACTATTTGCAGACGATGCTACTACTATCACATAACACAATAAAGATGTGCATGTTCTACACACGGTAATCGAAGCAGATCTACGAGTCATCAAAGTCTGGTGCGATATGAACTTATCTATTAACTTCGATAAAACCAATATGATTTCCTTCAAAGATACCATTGGAAATATCAGTGTAGATGATTGCTTAATTCATTAAATAAAACATTTCTAGGTTTAAATGTTGTCCTCAATTTGAAATTTGACACTCACATTGTATCATCATTTGACACTCACATTGTATCATCCGGTGTCAAGTAGATGGCAGAAACACCCTTGCAAGACCTTACTCACGAAAGGCAAGATTTTAACTTCACCAAGTCTTTATAATATATTGGAAACTGTGTGTCTTATGCATAGACATCTATTCAGACAGAAAAATCCAATCAATACAAGACTTCGTCATATTTGGTCAGAATTGGTAAAAGCTCATTCGTTTATAATGTAGGAAAAATGTTTAACCACCTGCCAAGTTCAGTGAAAAATAAAGGAGCTTATGTTTTATTCAGGAAAGCTGTTATAGAATTTTTACTTCGTAGACCTTATTATGAATTTCGCGAATTTTTTGCTGAAGGAATATGAGATGTTTTCTGATTTTATTAAATGTATATATTGTGTATTTGTATTGTTCGAGTTATATTTCAAGGTTTTAATCTGTATTACCCATTTTGTATTGTTGGCCCTTTTACACTCAGTTTTAATAATTGCTTTATCCACAAGATGTGTAATATTTGACAATAAATAAAGTATATTAGATTAATTGATACTCTGCATTTCTTTTTCAGCATCAAGTTATTTCTCAAGCATTTAATGAGGTGTGGAAAATCGGAACAATCTCAAATTCCTTGAAGCATCCATAGGATGCTAACACCAAGATTACAGGCTATTCTCAACACCAAGATGTTCCCACATTGTCCAATTCCAAAGAACAACACATTCAAGAATGATTTTGGACAAAATTTCCTCAATGACATCACCTCCACTCAAAAAACATGCCAAAGCTTGGAGACCACGACCGGCAAATAGTTGAAACATTAGAATCAAAGCATGGTCCCTAAGATTGTCTTTGTTAGTTTCTGGAGTATCATCACCCAAGTCAACAAATCCGATAAAATCCATCAGATTTTTAACAAACTTTTTAGTTTTTGTTATTTTGCATTCATCCACCAAGAGAGATACATGTTTTTCCTATTCTACCAAATGCTTAGTTTTTCTTTCAATTGTGAAAAAAACTCTTTTCTGGATGACAAAACTGCCATCTAGGTTCCTTATATACCTTAAAAACAACGATTAGTGAATGTGGTAGTAGAATTACACCCTTATAAATTGCTTTTGCTCGTACCTAATACCGATATCCACTTAATTATTTTAAATATTTTTATTGTAACTAAACAGCATTTTTTATTTCAATTAAATCAATACGACTAGAGTATAATTCTGAGTTAATTAACTTAATGTTGAGTAGAAGATTTAACTTTGTAGAATATTCAGTAATTAACTGCTAGCTCGTAGATTTTTTCCTCTATGCTTGAAGTTCGTCATAATCCATTATTATTATTACCATTAAATTGATGTTCAATCAGTATTTTAACCTTTAAAAACCTTTGAAACCTGAACTTTGATAATGGGAATGATACAAATTTTATATTAAATATATCCAATACTCCCCTCAACTGGGTACATGGAGATGGTGAGGTAGTATAATATTTTCCCTCATATGATTATATAATTTTGGACTTTTGATTTTAACCAAATTGCAGGTATTCATCAAGTCCAAAGTATATCTTTTACCTGTTTTCTTGCATTGACTAGCTGTAGAACATGTTTTTATCATTTCTTGTCTATTCACTTGGAGATGTCTCATGTAGTTTTCCAATTTATTGGAGTCAATAATTTTTTTTCTCATTTTAATTATTATAGATTCCAATTGCCTATTTCTTTTTCTGATACAGAACTGTTGTTTAGTTTTAGATTTTTTAAGAAATCATACATTTCCTTTTCGCTCATTTTCTTTTAAAAACTATTATATTTTGAACAGAATCTGCATTCATTTGCATAAGTAGAAATGAAAATTTCACAGGAAGGACTTGATTGATCCTTTGCAAATATAAATTTCATCTACCATTTTTATGTAATCTTCTAAATTCTCTATGGTAGTGACAAAGTCAATGAAATAGAGGAATTTGTTTGAAGCAACAGCACAAATTGAGTGATTCCTCAAAACCACTGTTCGCTTAAGGTAGGGCAAATCATTATTCATTGCTGTCAATTTTGAGAGTACTACATGTTCCTCTAATTTATGATAACCCCATCTATCATGGAGCTTGATGTTAATATTATCTTGTTAAATCAAAGAATATAGGTCTGTCATTATATCAAATTTTTCTATTAATGAAAATGTTTGTTCTATCTCGGAAGTGTCAGGTATTTCTGTAATCGGACTTGGAAAGGAATATCTGGTATGGTTGAGTCGGAGGCAGTGTTATCACAAGATGGACCAGGAGAGGAGTGAAATGAAAGATTGGAAGCCATACTAATATGAAACATTGATTAGTTATATGCCTACATATTTATTTTGATACAATATAATAATAAACTTCTTTATTCAGTACGTACATACAGTTAATTTACATTGTCACAGGTGAAAATATATAATACAATTTCATCCATCCATTGAATTAATTTAACGAAGTCGATTACCTGTTATCTAGATCAGTGACTTAATTTCGAAAGTATAGTATCAAAGAAAAAGTTCTAGAAATTGAATATCAGTTCATTAATAGACAAAAACTTCATTGCTTTCAAAAATAACTTATTTCAAGTAACATTGTTATTTCAATATATTTTAACATTTCATGTGATTTGAGGAGTTTCTCCACTTCATTGGCCATGAGCAAACTGAAAATGCAAAACAATTAAATCAATTAACTGTAGAGGCAATGTAAAATACCAAGGCATTCATTTTGAATTGGGTGAAAGCAATAACTAGATTCAGAGTTTTTTTTTCCAGTATACTGAAATCTTTGTGTAGATTGATCAGCCACTTCTACGAAAAAATGTAAACCAAAACGAAAACATCTATAATTTGTTATGATAAGGCTGAAATACAATTGAAGTTTTGTTTTAAGCATTAAGTTTTACGATTTCAGATTTCCTTTTAACGAGAAACGTATTGTTATTCTGGTCACGCCACACAGTCTTGTTGGTAAAATTCAATCTTTCAATTCTTTTTGCGTCCTGTTTTATTTTTAAAATCTTCAAGCTTAATACATAAATCTTCTATTGTGTTTCAGCCTATATGTAGCTAAAATACAATATTTCATATCCTGCAATCACAAGTATTTTTTTTTAATAACATTGTTTACGTTGATTTCATTGAAAATATGAACAGGATGTTCATAAAGTCAGTTGTGGAATCATCTGCAACTGAAAGTTGGAATTTAGTCGCTATTTTCCATCGTACAAGATAACCTCTCTTAGTGGCACTTAAGATGTCTAAATAACCTGGTGATTCTAACGATTCGATTTTGTTTTGATTTTTTCGGACGGCACCACCTGTTGGATTACGAGTTAGTTCCATAATAACCGCGCGCAGCGCTTAGATCGCTGACAGAAACTGTTAAGCGACTTACACATAACGGCGTTTTGCGTTCACGACTTTTATTTTTATAATGTTTTCTTATTGGTTCCATTCGAGAAGGGTTAATGTTGTCATACATTTGACATTATTTTCATTATTTTGGTATTAAGTCTGATTCTGACTTTCTGATTCAGTAGTGATTCTTATCTCCTCATATTTTTTGTGGTGTATTGTGTTCGTCATATTTATCCTGTTTTCCGTTAAAATTTGTTTTCCTGTTCTTTTGTATTGTTTCCGTTAGTTTTGTGTGCAGTGTGTTATTTTAGTTACGAGATTTCCTTGGTGAATTTACTTTATATTATTAGTGTCTAGTGAAGATGACACGAATGTGTATTTTGTGTGGAGAGTCAAAGGAAGGAAATCCCTATATCCCAAACCAAAGGCAAGTTGAAATTAATATTTTTTTTTATCAATAAATCATTCTGAAGAATATCAGATTGGTAGTCGAATGGTGAGGTGAAATTCATTCAAAAATCAAGCAGAGACTGTTGAGACCAAGGAAATATTCTGGATTGTTTTCATAGCACCATTACAAAATAAATAACTATGAAGATTAGATGACTATTATCACCTTCTCTCATAGGACTATCAACCTGTTGCACCCCTACGCGCAACAGAAGTCTTCGATATACTTGTGCTAGCTAGGCAAGACGCATCCCTAATTACCTTTTAACGTGTGATGTCATGCAAGAGAGTGAGTGACCAAGCTGGGAATCAACGTTGTGCCACGCGACCACCACGACCCATTGATGAAATATCCAAAACCTTTCATGTACTGCTAGTATCAAATATGTACTGTTGGTTATAATAATTTCAATAAATTAGAACTACTTCTTCACTCCACTATTCCTACTATTTAGCATACTAGGCAAATATTCGATAGAAAACAGCTACTTCCTTGACTAATGTTACACAGTTTATTGAATCACTTCTGCCTGACGAATGAAATAAAATTCATTAGAAAAAAAGTTTATTGTTATGAAAATATACAGAGAAAACTTGCTTTACTTGGAGAGCGATGAGATATGTAGCTAGTGTGCACTTGAGCTAGTAGTAAGTGGAGCTCACATACATATATTACCTTATAGTATGCTAAGACATCCATATTTTCCAGAATGATTGACTCCAAACATGGATTGATACCATTGGAAAACACCTCCCAGTTTCTGGACACCTGTGTTCTGCCGAAGGGAATATATTGGTTCAAGGAAGCTATTGAAAAGTGCAGTACCATTCATATGACTATTTAAATTCAAATTTCTAACAGTATTCAGTAACTTTGCAACACTGAATTATCAAATGGTGTTTCTTTTACCCCAATCTTGAAAGCTCAACCTCATGAATAAGCAAATTGAACAAGAAGTTTTCAACATTCAAATCTGATAACTAGACACTGGAATAGTTTCATTGATTTTAAAACCCTCCGATAATTCCTTTCTCAATTCCTAGTGATAATTCATTGTGTGCAGTGACATATTTGTATACAAATAGAAAAAATCTCGTTCAAACCCAAAATGCATAATCCAAACTTTGAATACCTTCTTTCAAATATGAAGGTATCTAGAGAAAAGTATCTTTTTTTAGAATACGTAAACAATGTTATTAAAAAAAAATTACTTGTGATTGCAGGATATGAAATATTGTATTTTAGCTACATATAGGCTGAAACACAATAGAAGATTTATGTATTAAGCTTGAAGATTTTAAAAATAAAACAGGACGCAAAAAGAATTGAAAGATTTAATTTTACCAACAAGACTGTGTGGCGTGACCAGAATAACAATACGTTTCTCGTTAAAAGGAAATCTGAAATCGTAAAACTTAATGCTTAAAACAAAACTTCAATTGTATTTCAGCCTTATCATAACAAATTATAGCTGTTTTCGTTTTGGTTTACATTTTTTCGTAGAAGTGGCTGATCAACCTACACAAAGATTTCAGTATACTCGAAAAAAAACTCTGATTGTTTTCACCCAATTCAAAATGAATGCCTTGGCATTTTACATTGCCTCTACAGTTATTAATTGATTTATTTGTTTTGCATTTTCAGTTTGCTCATGGCTAATGAAGTGGAGAAACTCCTCAAATCACATAAAATGTTAAAATTTATTGAAATAACAATGTTACTTGAAATAAGTTATTTTTGAAAGCAATGTCTATTAATGAACTGATTTTCAATTTCAAGAACTTTTTCTTTGATACTATACTTTTGAAATTAAGTCACTGATCTAGATAACAGGTAATCGACTTCGTTAAATTAATTCAATGGATGGATTAAATTGTATTTTATACATGTTAATGTATTATATATTTTCACCTGTGGCAATGTAAATTAACTGTATGTACGTGCTGAATAAAGAAGTTTATTATTATATTGTATCAAAATAAATATGTAGGCATATACTAATCAATGTTTCTATATTAGTATGGCTTCCAATCTTTCGTTTCACTCCTCTCCTGGTCCATCTTGTGATAACACCGCCTCCGACTCAACCATACCAGATATTCCTTTACCAAGTCCAACTACAGAAATACCTGATACTTCCGAGATAGAACAAACATTTTCATTAACAGAAAAATTTGATATGACAGACCTATATTCTTTGATTTAATAAGATAATATTAACATCAAGCTCCGTGATAGATGGGGTTATCATAAATTAGAGGATCATGTAGTACGCTCAAAATTGACAGCAATGAATAATGATTTGCCCTACCTTAAGCGAACAGTGGTTTTGAGGAATCACTCAATTTGTGCTGTTGCTTCAAACAAATTCCTCTATTTCATTGACTTTGTCACTACCATAGAGAATTTAGAAGATTACATAAAAATGGTAGATGAAATTTATATTTGCAAAGGATCAATCAAGTCCTTCCTGTGAAATTTTCATTTCTACTTATGCAAATGAATGCAGATTCTGTTCAAAATATAATAGTTTTTAAAAGAAAATGAGCGAAAAGGAAATGTATGATTTCTTAAAAAATCTAAAACTAAACAACAGTTCTATATCAGAAAAAGAAATAGGCAATTGGAATCTATAATAATTAAAATGAGAAAAAAATTTATTGACTCCAATAAATTGGAAAACTGCATAAGACATCTCCAAGTGAATAGACAAGAAATGATAAAAACATGTTGTAAAGCTAGTCAATGCAAGAAAACAGGTAAAAGATATACTTTGGACTTGATGAATACCTGCAATTTGGTTAAAATCAAAAGTCCAAAATTATATAATCATATGACGGAAAATAATATACTACCTCACCATCTCCATGTACCCAGTCGAGGTGAGTATTGAATATATTTAAAACCTTTATTGATAAAATTTGTATCATTGTTAAAAATTGTTAAAATTGTTTTTTCCGTTAACCAGCTGTCGTTCCCTTACGAACGGCATCCCTCAGAAGTCGAAACTTGTGCGAGCCTAGGATTAACGAGGTCTTACCTTTTAACGTGCGATTCCTAGCTCGATTGACACATGAAACAATCCCATTATCAAAGTTCAGGTTTTAAAGGCTTAGGTTTGTTAAAATACTGATTGAACATCAATTTAATGGTAATAATAATAATGGATTATGAAGAACTTCATGCATTGAGGAAAAAATCTACGAGCTAGCAGTTAATTACTGAATATTCTACAAAGTTAAATCTTCTACTCAACATTAAGTTAATTAACTCAGAATTATACTCTAGTAGTATTGATTTAATTGAAATAAAAAATGATGTTTAGTTACAATAAAAATATTTAAAATAATTAAGTGGATAGCGGTATTAGGTATGAGCAAAAGCAATTTATAAGGGTGTAATTCTACTACCACATTCACTAATCGTTGTTTTTAAGGTATATAAGGAACCTAGATGGCAGTTTTGTCATCCAGAAAAGAGTTTTTTCACTATTGAAAGAAAAAACTAAGCATTTGGCAGAATAGGAAAAACATGTATCTCTCTTGGTGGATAAATGCAAAATAACAAAAACTAAAAAGTTTGTTAAAAATCTGATGGATTTTATCGGATTTGTTGACTTGGGTGATGATACTCCAGAAATTAACAAAGACAATCTTAGGGACCATGCTTTGATTATAATGTTTCAACTATTTGCCGGTCGTGGTATCCAAGCTTTGGCATGTTTTTTGAGTGGAGGTGATGTCATTGAGGAAATTTTGTCCAAAATCATTCTTGAATGTGTTATTCTTTGGAATTGGAAAATGTGGGAACATCTTGGTGTTGAGAATAGCCTGTAATCTTGGTGTGAGCATCCTATGGATGCTTCAAGGAATTTGAGATTGTGTTCCAATTTTCCACACCTCATCAAATGCTTGAGAAATAACTTGATGCTGAAAAAGAAATTCAGAGTATCAATCAATCAAATATACTTTATTTATTGTCAAATATTACACATCTTGTGGATAAAGCAATTATTAAAACTGAGTGTAAAAGGGTCAAACAATACAAAATGGGAAATACAGATTAAAACCTTGAAATATAACTCGAACATTACAAATACACAATATATACATTTAATAAAATCAGAAAACATCTCATAATCCTTCCGCAAAAAAATTCACGAAATTCATAATAAGGTCTACGAAGTAAAAATTCTATAACAGCTTTCCTGAATAAAACATAAGCTCCTTTATTTTTCACTGAACTTGGCAGGTGGTTAAACATTTTCCCTACATTATAAACGAATGAGCTTTTTACCAATTCTGACCAAATATGACGAAGTCTTGTATTCATTGGATTTTTCTGTCTGAATAGATGTCCATGAATAAGACACACAGTTTCCAATATATTATAAAGACTTGGTAAGGTTAAAATCTTGCCTTTCGTGAGTAAGGTCTTGCAAGATGTTTTTGCCATCTACTTGACAACCGGATGATATTTATTTCATAGTGCTACAATGTGAGTGTCAAATTTCAAATTGAGGACAACATTTAAACCTAGAAATTTTTTATTTCATGAATTAAGTATCATCTACACTGATATTTCCAATGGTATCTTTGAAGGAAATCATATTGGTTTTATCGAAGTTAATAGATAAAAAGTTCATATCGCACCAGACTTTGATGACTCGTAGATCTGCTTCGATTACCGTGTGTAGAACATGTACATCTTTATTGTGTTATGTGATAGTAGCATCGTCTGCAAATAGTGTAAAAGTTCCTTCAATGTCTATGTTTATCATATCATTGATGTCAGTTATCAGTTTCCATTGGAGATTCAATCTATAGATGAGATAGGGAGAATGTTGTTGAAAACCAAACTGTTGTGCAGTCAAGATTTTGTTTTTTATAATATACGAATCCAGTCTCTTTTTGACGAGTTTCTTGATTATTTTCGATAAGGCTGGTAATAATGAAATTGTTCTCAGATTGGAAGGTTCATTCACATCACAAATGCTTTTTATAAAGCATCAGAAAACAATCCATTCCCAATCAAAGTTTTGATAATGGTGACAATACTTTCTAAGGTGCTAAAACATGTTTTGTTATTTTGAGCAAATAAAGTATTCTAATGCACTATCGGGCAGGTTAGTGAAAATTCTAATTGATGTCTTATCTGTAACACAAGCATTTTTGTTCCTTATTTCAGAAGAATTCAGCAAATTCACTTTGCTTGCCAGACATAGTAATCCTATCATTTTAGATTCCAGAAGGTTTAGTTTTGTTTTCCCATTTCAAAAACATTTTCGAATATGAATCAAAAAATGAATTCAAGATGGCTTTCAAGCTCATAAAGTCATATTCAGCCGAAATATGGAGAAAAGATCTATACACTGCTAGCCTTTCAAGTGGGACAGAACTTACAGAATACTTCACAGAATAGACCAATGTCAATAATTTTAGTTATAGCAAGTCAACAACATCTCTTGAATAGGCAAGATCACAAACGCGTCAATCCGATCCGGATGTGCATATGACTGAAATATAGCTATTAAATAATATATAGGCATACTTTTTATAACAAGTTATCTCGTAATATTCCGGCAAGCGCCATTTGAAAACCATAAAATTTCATGGATCATTCAAACATGTGAGCTTTGGCGCCACTTGATGACGTCCCAAGTGCTGTTAATTGCTTATTTCAGCGTTGTCGGTTGTAATATTTCAAATGAATACCAAAGTAATAATTGTTAACTCTTCGTTTGAAAACGGGAAGAACCATACTTAAAATTGACATAGATCAATATATCAATGGTCCATTTAGTATGTTTCACTCACATTTGATTAATATTAATCCAACATCCATATGAAAATAGCTGTGTTCTATCGTTCTATGCTTTACGCACGATGTTGATAAGCAAAATGCTTGGCAACGCTGTAACGATTATAAATTATAACCTGCAAACTGTCCTAACCTAAAACCCAGATGTCAGAATTTAGATGCTGCCTTGTAGCGTATCTTGTAGCCTTGTGTTAGTTGTTTTTGTTTAGTTGTGAATTCAAGTTGAATCTGTGTTTATTGAAGAGAGATATTCATCACTTGTTGTTTGTTTCGTGTAATTATATCGAAGAGATGGAGTTGGGTTTTGAAAAATCAACAAGTCATAATCTTCCTGTTGTGGATTCCACCATGGTTTTCGAGTTTTATAATTCTAACTCAGACTTCAGATCTGCTGAATTGAAAAATGTTAAATCGACTCGGTAAGTTTCAGTAATCTAGGTATTGATCTCTTTGTTGCTTTGTTGCTCTTTTACAGAGCAGCTAGGGAATCTTATGGAGATGAAGCGATCGGTTATGTTCAAGTGAAGAGAGTTGGCATGAGCTGTATTGTCAAAGCCAAAATAAGTCCAGAGCATAAAGTGCGTGATAAACCTTACAGGGTTGAGGCTGGAATTGATGAAGCAGAAGAAACAGTACTATACTGTAAATGTATGGATTGTGCAGCTTCAAAAGGTGAAACATCAATTGACAAATCAGGTTTTGAATTGAGTTTTTATATTCTTTTGATATTTTCAGGAGGATGTAAACATAGCGTAGCATTCCTGTTATGGCTACACCGTAGATCAGAAGAACCTTCTGTAACTGCAGTTGAGTGTTACTGGAAAGTATCCAAATTATCAAGAGTTGGATCAACAACAAAGTTCATGACTCTTGGAACATTGGCATCGAAACCAGTTCCATCACTCATAGATGTACCAGATACATTTCTGGAAGAAGTTTTGCACGAAGGCATGAAACGTGGTTGCCAAGGAACGTTATTTTTGCAAGAATATAACTCTGATGTGATTTCTAAAACATCTATGCATAAGTTGATATTATTATATAAAACACATTCCTCTGATCTATCTGTTCAAAATTTCTTAAAGTTCATACATGAAAATGTCAGTGAAGAAGATTGCAAAACAGTACAAGAATTGACTGTTCATCAAAATAAATCCTCAGCTTGGTATGAAGTACGCTATGGCAGAATAACTGCTTCAAAGCTCTATGAAGCATCAAAGTGCACAACATTTGCAGGTAGCCTAGTTGAGGATATTTTGGGTGGAGGTAAAGTTATTGAAACTGCGGCAATGGCTAGAGGAAAAACTTTGGAAGAAAAAGTCTTGAAGAAGTTGATGCAAAGTGAAAATATGAAGATTTCAAATTGTGGAGTATACATCAACAGAAATTATCCAATTTATGGTGCCTCACCAGATGGACTTACCGAAACCCATGTAATTGAAGTAAAGTGCCCATCCAAACAAAAAACTCTTTCAAATTATCTAAAGTCAGATGGGAAAATTTGTAATAAACCATATGCTGATTCAATTACAAATGTTGTTTGCAAAAAGAAGTAAGGGCTACTTTTGTGTAGCTTCTCCAGATTTTGAAAGAACTGGCAATTTTCAGTTGATAGAAGTGTTATATGATGCTCCATTCATGACAAAAATTATGAAAGAGGCAGAATATTTCTGGAAAACTGTAATTTTCACTCATTTAATAAAATATTAGAAAATATTGTGTTTTTTTTATTTTGATTCTTCAAAAATAGTTTTTTTATAGTTCAAAATAGTACATTTCAGAAAAAGGTACTTGCAATGCACTGTTTGGAACCTTTGGTGGTGAAGTAGTGATTGGAGTTTCATCCCAACACCAAACCACTATCTTTAACATCTCCACATGTGTTTATGTCACCAAGTAAGCATTTTCTGGAAGAAAGATTAAACTAACTAGTTGAAAAAGGTATCTATAAAATTATTCAATCAAATAAAAAACACCTATAAAAAGTATTAAGTAATAATTTTTTTTCCGCATAGGTTATTAACTCATGTGATATAGATAACTTTTTTAAACTGAAAAATGTTCATGTCCTTTGAAAATACTCAAATAAAATAGTAGTCTCAGAAAATGTATCAGAAAAAATATCAAAATATTGATACATTGGTGAATATTGATTTTTTTGTTTCAAGTTCTTTTTTATTTCACTGCTGATATTTAAACGGGAATAGTTGAATAAGGCAACATTTCAAATGAAAGATTTATTGTATCAAGTTTTTTTCAATCCATTGTTACAAGAAATATCATTTTTATGGAGAAAGTTAACACAGTTCAAAAAATATATATAAAAAAGTACAAAAAAATGTGAGATAATAATAAAAAACATATTTAATACACAAATCAGGAAGATGATGTGAACAGCAGGGTTCGAAAATATCATGATATTTATATAAATATCATATCACATGATATATATTCGATATATATCATTTTTTGATTCTAATTATTTATTAAAAAAACAGCATTGTTTCTTGCACAAACTATAGTTTAACACAAATACATTAACAAAATCCTGTATTCTAAACAACAAAACTGTTTGTTCCAACTCTAATTAAAAAGACAAAACAAAAATAAATAATAAAATGAACATGTTGAAAAGGGAGAACATTCTCCTTGATAATTGAAAAAATTAAAAATGTGATTTTTTGTAATATCTAACAGAAAACATCTACTTTCCCAGCAAAAGCCACGCTGGACATTGAACTACATCTAATAGATATTGTGAAATGACTCTAACTGAAAAGAAAAAAATCTGAAAGTGAAAATTCGCATTTTCATTGAGATAGTTAATTTTTTAATTATCTCTAGTTTTCAATGAAAACTAGAGATGCTTTTGCCGGGGAACTAGTTGTTTTCTGTTAGATATTACAAAAAATCACATTTTTCATTTTTTCCATCATCATGGAGAATGTTCCCTTTTTCAACATGAATACCTCTCAAGAGGTTATCTTGAACGATGGAAAAGGGCGACTAAAGTTTGTCTTTCAGCCGTAGATGATTCAACAACGGATTTTATGGATACTCTATTAATATTTTCGAACAAAAATCAAAATGAACATATTTTAACATTACTTTATTATTTCAACACAAACACATAATTTAAAACCTTTTCCAAACAACAAACATTGATAACTCTATAACTCTAATTAAAAAGAAAAAAAATTAAAAACAAATAGATTTTAATTAACATAATTAACATTTTTAACATTATTTTGTCAACATTGATATTTGTATGTCCTTATCTGATGAATTATTAATATCAATAATGTCATTCTTATTATTGACAATAACTTCAGAATCTTTAGATATGGCTGGTTTCAAGGGTTGGTTTTCTTTTTATCTATATTTTGATACATACATTTGAATATAAAAACCAGTCTACTGGCTTTTTAGTTCGCTAAGCGATTCCGTAAATACGATTGAAACAAACAGAAAAAAGAAAAGGTCCTTTTCGGATGTTTAGAATGATGAAAAACATTTTTAATTCAATAAATAAAATTATCGAATATATCGGATATATATCAAGTAATAAATATCATGATATATATTGTGATATATATCACTGGATATATATCCTCCGAACCCTGGTGAACAGCCAAACTAAAAACCGTTTACAAAATGTCACCGAGTTAAACACAATTAGATTTCCACATATTAAACTAATTATGTTTACCTCATTGTCATATTATGGATTTACATCAAGTAAGGGCCAGATCAATTGAAAAGGCTTGGTAGCGAGGAAAAATCTGCAAACTTCTTCACATGGATCACTGTATAATGGGATTTTGTAAATTTATTATTCCACAAGCTATTATTATCATAAGGTCAAGTAAATGAAGAATTTTATGGTTTACACAGGAATGCATTTTAAGAATTTTGAATTCTCTCAAACGCCTGATGACCCTTTCAATGTGAATTCTTAGAGCAGCTATTCTTTTTCCTTCCTTTACTTCTTCTTTCGAACTCATTTCTGTGGCACTAACACTAGGTGGCCTGATCAATTCACACTGTTTTGAAGATAATAAAGTAGAAATTTGTTTAAAACCTCTGTCAGCCATTACATGGGCACCATTAGGTAAAGCCTCTAAAAACCCACATTTTTCAACTATTATTTTATCAGTAGCACGTCCCCCAAATCCACTAGAAATAAAATTGATGAAACCATGTGGTGTTGCAGAAATCAAATACTTGACAGTGTTGCACTTCTTATACTGAGACCAAGACTGTGCCTGTTTTTCAGGGTTTGAGGGAATCTCGATTTCAATTTCTAAACAATCAATTATTGACTGCACATTTCTATACCTATATCTGAATGGAATAGGCAACAAAGCTTGGATTGTCTCACGTTTTTGCCAAAATATACATTTTTTGAATACACTTGCTAGGACAGGCATGGTTTTTTGGATAGTTATTGAAACATGTGTCTTAGAAATTCCAAAATCATCTGATAACCTACTATTACTATCATATAATCTTATTTTTTTCAAACAAATAAGAACATCACTTGCACTAATATCAACATGTTTAACTATAAGATCTACTATAAAATATGTGTTTTCTGGCAAACCTAGATAAAACCTACTTTTTTCTATTATAATAGGAGTTGATTGTTTCAAATCACTTATACCACTCAAAGCACTGCTCGATTCAGACAAATTTCGTGAATTAACAGTGTTTGAGGGTGAACTGTTCATCGATGAGGACTCTGAAGAACTGCATCTCTGCCTTGAGATTGATATGGACGTCTCTTGAGGTTTCCGGAAACTTTTTGCATCTAAATCAATAGTGTTTGTACTACAAGAACGTACACTCATGGAAGTTCCAATACATATACTTCTTTTCTTTGGTTTAATGTTAACTTGAATCTTTTTATTAGAAAACTTTGGGGTTGGTTCAGGTTCATAGTATATGATTTCAGGGTTGCGTTCACTTTCACAATCTACATGAAAACTTTGACCACTGGGATGATTCACTAGGACCTCTAAGAATTTTCCTGAAGGAGAATCAATTTCATTTGTTATTAGTTTTTCCTCAGGGCTGCATTGAGAAGTAACAATTCTATCAGTTTCTCCTATGGAAGGCCTATCAAAGCCAAGCTTCCTCTTAACCTTGTCTCCCAAGCTCCCAAGTGATTCAGATCTTCTCTTACGAGATGATGAAGATAGTTGGGATTTCGGTACATGTTCTATTGGTTTAGGACTGTTGATGAATTTATGAGGTACCACATCATCTCGCATATAAACTCTGGATCCAATAAGTTTGTATTCCATCCAATTCAACATATCAAATTTAAGCTGGAACAAATATCTTATTAGAATTCTTTAATGTAACTAGGCACTATAGTGATTATGAAAATTATGAAAAAGTAGCCATAACTGGCCTACAAAACATTTCACTTACGTCAAAATGATCTTCACAGCAATACAAATGTTTAGTTTTTGTATATGGTCTACTAACAGCAACGCACCATTTCATTCTAATGTCTTGCTTGATAGGTACCATAATAAATATTTTGTTTATACTTTGTTCACTATTATTCAAGCATGATGGAACAAAACACGTCTTCAGAGCCATTGTTATTCAAAACTGCAATATCGGAAAATCGGAAAACAGAATAACCTCAAAAGTGTAAACAAAACTCTGTCAACTGCAACTGTCCGCCATTCCATAATGATATAGAGCGGTGTTGTCAGATCACTTTCAAGTAAACACCATGAAGCTGCCTCAAAACTGATTTCAACTCAATTGAATATGAAACTACTCAACTTTCTATACCATTATATTACTCATCATGAATAATATTACTAACATCATGGGAGATTCGAGAGCTTATAATCAGACTGATTAAATCTTCATATTATGATATTCAATTGTGTGGCATTTTCCGGTGAATAAATTGAGACGGCAACGTTGTTATCTGTATTCGTCCTAACTTCTCTTGGCCGCCGCAGTGTTCTAGCGCTGTCAATGATTGGCCCACGCACTTATGACGTAAATTCCCGGGCTTTTTTCATCGTGTTTAAATTAAAGAATTTCTTTGGTATTTTTTTTTTGAAAAACTGCATCGAATAAAAAATTCAAAAATATGTTTTGCGGCTTTATTCATCGTACTGAAGGTCGTGGTATTTTTTTCAGAAATTAGTGATCTCGCCTATGTCAAGAATGTTATAATATTTCATTTACTTCAAAAGTGTACATTACTAATATGATTTTCTTTGTAGTTCAGAGTTTCAATAGATTTTTTCTTTGAAATTGTACAAGTGGTCTAAATTTTGAAAAAAATCTAATAAATATAGTCAAAGTCAAAATATACTTTAAGTCAGAAGTTTTTTAACTTATTTTCAAAGCATTTCAACTATATATCTAAACTGTAATAGTGATAGTCTCCTCCATCTAAACATAAGTCCAGATTAAAAGGGGGTACTATCACCATCTGCCCTCCAGGGCGACTTGACAAAAAAGGTAGAGCATTTCCTATTTCAACTTCGGGAAAAACCTACAGTACTACCAGAGGAGTAATTGAGGCGAGAATGAGCGCATGCAACTGTACGAGAATAAAAAACAAACAAACGCCTATCATCATACCAATGACCCCTTCATTTCTGCCAACTTCCTAAACATTGTCCCATTGTTCACTAAGGAAGCTGTTATTTTCCATACTTTAATCTTACATTCTTATCTTAAACATTGGTATTCTGAATTCTGTTGTTCTGTTGTTGATTTTTAGAATTTATGAAATATATTTAAAATTCAATTTTATGTAAAAAATTTACCTTCTTAGAGTAGTATTTCACTGTTCTGTAATTGTAATTATATTTTTTCTAATGGTGAAACCGTAAATAAATAAATAAGTCGGTTCTTGGAACATTCCTAAAAACAAAAAATCTCCTCGTTAATGTCGCTGTTAAATTTTATTCTTAGTGCATGATTGTGGTATTCTTGAAATAATGTTTTGAAAACTTATAAAACATTTCAGCAATATTTTATATTTCCAGAAATGTATGTTTCTCCATTTCATTAAAATGTATGTCATTTCAAATTGTGAAATTAAATGATAGTTACCTCTGTTTTCATGTTTTTTGTTCCACTTTTCCCAGAGTGTGACAGCAACGTCCAAAATTTTCTCCAACACATCTTCGTATACATTTTCTCATTAGGCCAACACCTGCAAACAGTAGAAGTTTACTTCACCAAAAAAAAGAAAATTTTAAAATTTGTTTTCATGAATCCCTCAGGTTTCCGGAGAAACCATTTTGCTCATGAGCTTGTGTGAGCAAGGGATATCTGGCACTCTTACATGAGAGTGGATTCCGAGCTATTCTAGCTCAGTGGCAGTCGGTGGGATAAGGGTGAGTGGCAAACCCTCTAGCACCACGACTACTTCTAAGAAGCCATTATATTAGCAAATCAGTTTTCATGTTGGTGATTTTATAAATACATTGTTTCTTTGTTTTCACTGATCAGTAAATCTTGGATACTAAGCTTTTTATTGGTGTCTATGCAAGGTTTGTTACTTCTTCATAAAACCATTTCATTTTTCATATCAGTAATGAAAATAGTAACTTGAAACTTATAATTTAGAATTGATCAGTAGTATCTCAAATGTCAAATTTTACTTCCAATGACTAAATAAGTTTACAAAGAGTATTTTGTGCCATGTTAATGTATGAACCATAGATATAGGTAGATAATAGTGCAATTGAGTTGTTAGAAAATATACTTTTACACTCCTTTCATCAACAAAATGTTCAAACTACGCTCAGTATAAACATTAGCTTGAAAAGTTGATCACATATTCAAATTCAACAAGAGTAAAAACGTGATATGTTGTTGATAAGTAGTGATAATTAACCAGGATATATTTAGAATTTTATTCATCTATTGGATCTTGAACTTTTAAGTAAAAATTTGAAGTAATGGAAGCATGCAAGAATGATCGAATTCAAGAAAGGATGAGATTTTTGGTACTTACCATAAACGTAAAAATAAAACTGTTGTATAATTCGTTTTCAATCCTTCCACAACATGAGCATCTCACAAGGACCGAAATAATTGAATTTTCACTGTTTTCCTTGGAAATTTCATCAACATAACCAAAGAGTAGGTTATAAACACTTCAGCAGTCACAAAACACACATCCATCAACGGAACATCGAATCCGAAGTCATTCCGAACGGTCACCGGTCGTCTCCAGTGTTGGCAACCATGAGCGATGAAAATATGGTACCAACCGAATGAAAATAAGGTATCTCAGATAAAAATAAGGTACATTAAATTGTGACGTCATTATAGGTGACAGAAGATATAACCAATTTTGCGCATGCGTATAAAGGAATACATGCCAATAAGTTCGTTCCTATCTTCCCTAGACGAGGAGTCATGACGTCACAAATGTCAAATGTCATTCTTGTCAAAAATTGATTCAAAACCAAAACAAACCTCTGTCAAAATTATGACAAGTTTAATGTTTATTCGGAGCAGATCCAGCCAAATAAGGCAAACATTTCAATAAAAGAGAAATCCAAAGGCAAACAATCAAACACAAACTAATAAGCAAAGCATCAACAGAGAACGTAACCTCAAATTCTCTATTTTTAATCAGTTTATGAGGATTGAGTTTTGAACTAAAAAAAAAATCGAAAGTAACTGTCAAATATATTTCCGTCCTACACGTTAGGCTGAATTCCCACAGATCCGACGTCCGATGATACGATGGTACGAAAATGTTCTGATTGGTTGGAAAAATGTCCTGATTGGTTGATTTGTTGTCACACCTACAAATTCAACCAATCAGAACATTTTCGTACCATCGGATCATCGGACATCGGATCTGTGAGAATCCAGCCTTAGCCAGAAAATGAGTTAATAAAAACACAAAAAGGTTATAAAAATAAACTAAAACAAAACAAAAACAACAGGTACATTGGTTTCAGTCTCTACCACAAAAACACAAAGGTTATAAAAATAAACTAAAACAAAACAAAAATAACAGCAATATTTCTTTCTCTCATCTTATGTTTAGATGATTTAGCATGTTGTTTTAAGGAGTAAAGCTCTGCTTTCAGCGATGTATTACAAAATGAACAGAATGCTTTAAAAACATCTCCTGCAACTGGTTTCAGCCACATCTTCAAAAGATTTTCACCCATCCACTCTTTCCTAAATTTTTGTACTCGTTTATTTTTTTTCTTAGGAGTCTATGCAGCTGAGTCCGATGAATCCGAATTCATGATCAAGACCAATATCAATAAATAATGAAAGATAAAAGCGATTATACAAATCAGGAGTTCAAATATTTGAAAATGTACAAATAACAAAATACGTTTGATGTTTGATAATCAAAATCAACGTTTGTCACTTGTCATTTGTCTGACTTCTGACTTTTCAAAATTGTCACATGTCACAAGTCTGATATGATAGAATATAGTTGTGGCACAGAGCACAGAAAACAATACACGTTTATATGTGCCTGTGGACTTGTTGTGTTCATGTTACGTGTACTGTGTACTTCGTGTACATCCAGTCAGTATCGGTAACCTTATTCAGCATCATGTCAAGTGGTTCCTCTTATTTTACACGAAATATGGTACAAATAGCGTACCTAGTCACATTGTTAAGGTACAAGGTACAACGACGCAAAAATTGGTACATGTACCTTAAATAAGGTACGGTTGCCAACACTGGTCGTCTCTGAGGTCTGTGGTCATGCCACCCGGTCATGGATGAAAAATAGGCACGAAAATATAAACACCCTGTGCATAAACATAACGGAGTCAGCCCTCTGACGGTAAATTCGGTACTAGAACGTTATTGTCAAAAATGAAGCAGAATCAAGTAGGCAGGTGTCTTCAATTTGATCCCACAGTTTTTCAGCTATAAGTGCAAACACCATGGTTTCTAGACATCTTAGTGGCACTATCTTAGTGGCACTAAAGGCAGTGACTCCGCCCCTTTTGACGCTGTTATCCGAATGAGTGACATTGGAATGGAAATTTTCAACGTTAAAAGCAGTAGAAAGGAATCATAACAGCAATCTCGATTTCATGATGATTTTAAGGTTAGAAATACGAACACTACCAGATTTTACTGCAAAAAGTTTAAATGAATCAAACTTTCAGCAGCGTGACCTTGAATTTTCAGCGTCGGTCGTCTAAACATGTTTGCCATCAAGAAGACTAAAAACAAGGAGGGTTTAATAAGCTCTAGCAAATCAGAAACTTGTATCATCAACGCGTCATAGTGACGTACTTGGGTATGAGTACAGAGTCGAACTCGAATCAAGCAACAAAACTATCAGCAGTAACTCTCATATACCAAGAGCTAGTCCGTCACTGTCTATGGAGAACGGCGGCCATGACATGTATAACTACGTCACATTTCGTCACAAATGTTCTTTCACCTCTTTCCACTGGTGTCCCCATTGTCTTAAGGGAATAAAACACTCCTTGTTTTTAGTCTTCTTGGTTTGCCATTGGTTATCTTATCAATAGAGGGGGGTGACGCCACTGCTACTGCCATTATGTGAATCAGGCTTCAGACCTCATTAATTTTACTCACAGAACTTAATTAAGTTCTGTGATTTTACTCCATACGACTTTGCACAGAACATGTGTCATGTGTGTGTTCTGTGCGACTATGCACTCTGAACTCATAGAAATCATGAGTAAGTATATATATCAGTGTTTATAGAGAAAGAAGATAGTTAGCCAATCTTACGTACTTTCAGTTGGATTCAAATGGAGACCATCACTAGAGGTCGCTAGTCCACGAGTCTCCAGTCACGTCTGTTCTTAATTTTAACGTATGTATTTGATCAGTTCGTAAAATATGATTTATTGAATAATCCCATAGATGGCTCTGAAATATGATTTTGACACATGCATCCTATCCAATCCAGGGGTGCGATTACGAACACTCGATCCGTAGTTAGTTTGACATATGTCAGATTTTAGCAATTATGAAAACCAATACAATTCAAAATATATAGTAACTTGAGTCGATATCAATGGTCTATATGGTAGATATAATTCCATTCTATCTCTATTCAAAGAAATTTCATAGTTTCGATTTCGTTTCGAATCAAGAACATACATCGTTCTAGCCTACGTATCGTGACAGCTCTCGTATCGAGTGTTCATAATCTCACCCCAGCGTTGTACTGGTAAACGCGAGATTTCATTCGTTTCAGTGTTTCTATTTAACCTGGAACTTGATGTTATCAAGACCATTCCCAGTGAATTTTGTGTTTATTTGTATTGTGCCGTTATCATTTGTGAAATTGTCACGTTACCCTTCGTGTATTGTTGAATATTATATTTGTTCAACACTTGCTAATAATATACAGGATGGGGCACCGAAAACGAAACAGATCGAATATCTTCGAAACGCATGTGTTGTGAATAAAATGCAGAAGCACGTCGATTTTTAATCCAAGGGGTACATCTTTCTATCATAACCTCAACTGTCATACCTCTCCCTCCACCCCTTGGGCACTATCACACAAACAATTTGAATAGGGAAAGTAGTAAGTGTGATACATCATTAGGAAGGTGATTTCATAAGGAATTCAGCCATGTCAATTTTTGCCACCTAACTTTTCATTTTGGCGCCCTCTTGCGGGACAAACAACTGTTCCGTATTCCAAATTACGATACTGCATTTGCAAGCTATTCTGACATAAATTAGGTGACGATGCATTATGGAATTTTTCTAAATGAAAAAACAAAATGGCGACTCAAAATGGCGGACATGATTTGCAATTATGGTCCGATTCAATTCAAAATTGATATGTGGTGGTTTCCAAGGTCGGAAATTATGATTTGTTTGTCAATGCGAAAAAATAAGATGGTGGCTCCAAGATGGCGGACGAAATTTGTAATTCTGGTCTGATTCGAATCAAAATTAGTATGTGGGGATTTTCAGGGTGAAAGATTATGATGTTTTTGTCAATACAAAAAACCAAGATGGTGGACGAAATTTGTAATTGTGGTTCGATTCGATTCAAAATTGGCATATGGGGGTTTTACAAGTTTTCAGTATGACTAAAATGAAATGATTAAATTGAAAAAAAAATTAAACAAATGCTCTAAAAAGGAAATAATATTTTTTTCAGATGTGTGACTGAGGTTATTATATACGTAACGGAATCAAAATTTTACCACGCAAAAATAGCTATTTTGTACTCGAGGCAAGCTTTCGAATCTGTTACGGACAGAGTAACCTACGTCACACATCTAAAAAATATATGAATACCTTTTCTCTCTTTTTCGTTTATTTGCCGTTATCTCCTTTTAGCGCATTTGTATATAAGCTTTTTTTATCAATTTAAATAATTCATTTTATTCATACTGAAAACCCCCATATGCTAATTTTGACTCTAATCGAAACACAATTACAAATTTCGCCCGCCATCTTGTTATTTGCATCTACAAGAAATCCTAATTTCTATCTAACCCTGAAAATCTCCTCATACTAATTTTGATTCAAATTGGACCAGAATTACAAATTTCATCCGCCATCTTGGACCACCATCTTCCCTAATAGCACCATGAAGTCCGATGGTAATCCATAGGACATCCTCTCAGGACGTTCGGGACGTCCCCAGGACGTGCAGAATTGGTACCGCGGACGTCCATTGGACATCCGTGGGAAGCACCAATGTCTCGACTTCTCACCAAAATTGGACGTTCTATAAGGATATCCAATGGACATCCACCTGGGATGTTAATCGGACGTCCCCGAATTACATCAATCGAAAGTACATCTTGGACGTCCTTAGGACGTGCAATATTGGTACGTCCTTAGGACGTGCAGTACTGGTACTGCGGACGTCCATTGGACATCCGTGGGAAGCACCAATGTCTCGACTTCTCACCAAAATTGGACGATCTATGAGGATATTCAATCGACATCCACCTGGGATGTTCATTGGACGTCCCCGAATTACATCAATCGAAAGTACATCTGAGACGTCTTTAGGATGTGCAGAATTATCAGATGTGTTTGTTCATACATCTCTTTCAGGACTAAGATTATGATATTGTTGTAGATTACTGGAGATAACAATTTGGATGGAATCAGATTTACTTACTAGGTAAGCTCAGCACTCTCCCAGAGTCATTCAATTCGGTTTTGTACATGTTTAAAGGATACACACAACTCTACCTGTCTTACGGAAACATCTTTGTCAAAACAGTGTTGAATAGGTTAGTAATAACTATTCAATAGTATAACAAAACTTTTATTTTCATTTAAAGATATAACTACACTGAATGAACACAAAATAACTTACAGAACAGTCACTAAACTAATTAATCACAAAAGACGATAGAAAAGCCGCCATAGCTGGTAAATACTCAACAATTGTCTGTCAATTCGTCAACACTTCATTTGAACACAGAACACAAAACACAGAAAACAACTTTATGCACGGAATCCATACATAGAGGAATTGTTCGGTTTCAATCCGTATACGAACTAGAGAGACAAACATAAATTTTTTATTTTCATTGTTGTGAAACAGTGAATCTTATTGGCATAAGCACAAAGTCGAGAATATGGCCCCTGATTACCTCAATGATAGTGAAAAGGGTTTTATTTCAGATGGGTTGTTTTCGCTGTAATGTTTAGCCCTATTGTAAATATGCGATCCATTTTATACCTCTTCTGTAAAACCATTGGCTGGGATGTATTCTTTGGATGGATGCACCTAGGAAACATTCCGAAAAATGTTCAATCCAGGACATCCCAAGGAAGTCCTCGCTGGGACATTTTCTGAAATTCACTGATTGGGATAACGTCCGATGTACATCCATCAAGGACGTTCCAGAATGTACCCGTACCAGGACCACCATAGGAAGTTTTTTCTAAGACATGCCAAATACATGCCAACCAGGACATCCAATGGATTTCCTAGAAAATTCTACAAAATATATCCGAACCAGGACATCCCAAGGAAGTCCTCGCAGGGAGATATTCTAAGATTAACCAATTGGGACGTCCAATATTCATTCATGCGACATGTTCCTAAATGTCCCGTACCAGGACAACCATGGGACGTCCTTTCAAAGACATGCCAGAATACTTACTAACAAGGACGTCCGATGGATGTCCTAGTAAACATTACAAAATATATCCGACCCAGGACATCCCAAAGACGTCCTCGCAGAGACGTTTTATATGATGTACCGATTGGGACATCCATAGGAAGTCCTTTGGGGAAATTCATGAAAATGCACTGAATCGGACGTCCCATGGACAATGATTTTAAGTCCCGGACATTCGGACATGATTTGTACCAAATAGGGACGTCCCTGGGACATAGTGTGCTATTAGGGTTGTTTTTTTGCATTGATAAACAAATCATAATTTCTGACCTTGCAAACCACCACATATCAATTTTGAATCGAATCGGACAATAATTGCAAATCATGTCCGCCATTTTAGAGCCGCCATTTTGTTTTTTCTCTTAGAAATATTCCATAATGCATTGTCACCGAATTTATGTCAAAATAGCTTGCAAATGCAGTATCGTAATTTGGAATACGGAACAGTTGTTTTTCCCGCAAGAGGGCGCCAAAATAAAAATTTAGGTGGCAAAAATTGATATGGCTGAATTCCTTATGAAATTACCTTTCCAATGATGTGTTAGACTTACTACTTTCCCTATTCAAATTGTTTCGGTGATGGTGCCCAAGGGGTGGGGGGAGAGGTATGACAGTTGAGGTTATGATAGGAAGATTTCCCCCTTGGATTAAAAATCGACGTGTTTTTGCATTTCATTCACAACACATGCGTTTTGAAGATTTTCGATCTGTTTCGTTTTCGGTGCCCCACCCTGTATATATTATAGTTCACAGTATAGATAACAATTTAGTTGGTAAACACATTCAATCTCTTCATTCAATAGACGAGGAAAGTGATGACGTCACAAATGTCATTCTTGTCAAAAACTGATTCCAAACAAACATCCGTCAAATTTAAATCAGCTTGTCCGATTGTTTCCGTAAAGATTTTTCAACTTCTTTCGCTTGAGAAAACAAAATCTAAACAACCAAACACAAACTAATAATCAAAGCAACAAATCATCAACAGAGAAAGTCACCTAAAATTCTTTGTTTGGAATCAGTTTTTGACAAGAATGACATTTGTGACGTCACACTTTCCTCGTCTATAGTCGTTGTCTTTATAACACTTCGAACCTGTTCTGATTTCTGACGGCATATATGGAGCCCCATTTCGATGAAATAAATTAAGTTTGAATAAATGAGCACAGGTATAAAATGTACACACTAGTTAAGTGATATCTTCAAGGTGAATACAGAGACTAAATAAACTGATGATTACAAACATACTATTTGTTCCATTGTGTGTCACCACCTTTTCACTGGTAAAGTGTGCGACACAAATGTCACCTACCCACAGTGATTGAAATTAAATAACAAACACAAAGCAGTTTGCCCCGAAAATAATAAGGCAAAGGTGCTGTTCACCGGTAGTGTATTATGAGCTTCGTCCCAGTGATTTTGGCTTAAAAAATACACTGGACACCACATATAGGTGAAAAGATATGAAATTCCACACTCATTTTTCAATTGAACCATGCCGCAGTATTGTTCATGATGATTGAAGTCAAAATGACAAAATTGATATTAAGTTCACCTTCACTTTATTACATTTATGAATAGTTCATTCAATTTATATCAAATAATAAACAAAAAATTATGCACTTCATTTTTATTGAATGACATTGAATTTGTGAATAAAATAACTCTGTTAGAAACTATCATTAGAAAATTTCAAGTACGTCCCTGTCAGGGCGAACGATTCACTACTAGCATTGTTTAAATAGAACATAGTCAATGCCTGTGGGAAAGGTATTGGACACAAACGCGAGTGTCATCTGGCGTGATTAGTTACAAATATTTGACGTCATTTTAATGCAGGTTTCTTTAAAAAACCCAGGGTAGGGATCACGAGACTCGACTCGATCAAATCGACTTAACTCGTTATGGCGTCTATGGAGTTCTTCACATACGTCGATCGAAAATGGAATCGAGTACTCGATTGTGCTTAACTCTCTAGTTAGGATAGCACATTCCATATTCGATCAACGTTCGTGAACAACTACATAGACACGATAACGAGTCAAGTCGATTTGATCGAGTCGAGTCTCGTGATCCCTATGCTGATTTTAATGCTTTTCCATTGTTTTAATCAAGTTACGACATGACTTGGAGGCCAGATCACTGAAGTTACGACCTGACTTGGATGCGAGCTCTTTATCGCCATCTACATGTCGCATCCATTTTGATCCAATTATAATTCCATAAGGTTGACTAACTATAATCTATATAAACAATGCTACTAGGATTCCTTGACGAAAATAAAAATCCTCAAGTATACCTCAAAAAATGCAAGTTGATTGTAGGGGGCGCATTCGTACGGGTGTAGGTTCGTCGTTATCGAGCTAGATGTCTCGCGCGATTGTATCAAACGCGATTTCCACAGGCATTCTATCTTCTTTCTCTATAAACAATGATAATAATGATAATATCATTGTTCCAATATGTCTGCACTCTACCGGCTGCCAGAATGAAAATCAAATCATACGATTTTCTACACGATAACGTACTAAAATTAAGTTGTTTCTGGTTATTCTTTTTGTTACTGAACTTTTTTCAGGTTTAATCCTTTTTTTCGTGTGTATCAGATTTTTATAATATTTTGTCATGAAACCATCAATTGCAAAAATGAAGGCCACTGTTTTTATGAAAAAAAAAACATAATTGTGGTCTTGCCTAGTTTTAAGACTGATTGGAAAATATAAGGTTCATTAAAAAAGAACACAATAAAGTCTTCTACTGTGTTTCAGCTTAACATGGCCCAGACATTTGTATGCCAAAATAGAAGAGGTAAGAAGATGATATTCATTTCCAAAATTTATTTCTGATTTTTCCGACTGTTGAGTGCTCAAGTCAATAAAATAATATAAAATTGTGATGAATGCCAAAAATTACGATTTTTACATCAAACCGAATCTCAAATACAATGAAGAATGTCAGTGGGTCTGAAAAATTACTTGAAACTTCATGACCGTGTAGCCAAAATATTTATAAATAAACCTGTTTTTGTCTCATTTAAATCAAGCGAGTTGTGTTGAAGTTGCGACAATTTTACTTTCCGTCCCATTCAATGATTTCGGGCGAGCGTGTCATGCTCGCGTGACGTCATTTTACAACGCAACGTTCCCACCGTACGTACACTCATTCATTCATTCGTTGATTTGCTATCGGATGTTCCTTATATGTTCGATCTCAATAACATTTTTAATTTAATTTTTTATGTGAATCAGTGTTACAATAGTGTTATAAGTATAAAAAAATTCAAAATAAAACAGTCTGGGCTTATTTTGGACAGCAAATGGCAGATATTTGGTGTTTCACCTGATGTGCCATGGACCTCTATAAAGTATTGGACTGGACCTAGCTGTTTTCATCCTGGTCTGAAGTAGTGAATGGTCACAATCTGTAGTCGTGATATTGAGTTGGGCGTTGTCATATCTCGTAGGTATATCATATCCACTGAAATAAGATATATATTTCAGTGATCATATCTCGTAGGTGAAGTCTTTATCATAGACATAATTGTGTCACTATACGTAGTCCATTCGATAACAATCGAAGAATGAAGGAAGGTGATGGTGACATATTCAGGGTTATTCAGGTGACCATTGAAAACGGAACAACATTGACTGTCGAAAATTTTCAACGTTGACTAAAATTTCCTATTCGGGTGACCATTGAAAACAAAACAACTTTCACTGGAAATCAGAATTGTTTATTTTTCAACGTTGATTTAATTTTCCTATTCAGGTAACCAAATGTATTGAATTTTTACCAACCTCTTGTAGAATCACCGTTGGTTATTTGGCAAGTAGATTTGGTACTTGCTATCAGCTATTCAACTTTGTTTGTCAGTAAAATGGCGAATAATGGTTTCATTCTGGTAATTAATGTTGCCAATGATGAAGAACGGTAAAGAAAAAGTTTTCACAAAAGAATTCCTATTTTTGGAATAAGTCAAATAGGTATTAATAGTAAATGTCTTTATATTTATCTTAGGGATATCTAGATAAGTTATCGTTCCATATTCACATTGCAGAACAGAGTTTTGAGGAGGCAATTGAGGGATCAAAGCGATCCTTTAAATATGAATGAGAATCAATTTTGTGTATCGCCTATCAAGGGTCATGGTGAGACAGTTGATCGAGACTCTGGAACCTCACTTACCTCAAGGAGTAAGGGAGGAATTATTCATCTCTGAGAAATTGAAAGTAAATATTTTTGTTTAACAGAATTTGTTTTTGTCATTCCTGTAAAAAAAATGTAAATTAAATGAACTAATATGTTACTTTACTTTTCCACTTCATTGTTTCCCTATATTTTGCTCCTATAACAAAAGTTGATTTCTGCTTTTTTTTCTGGCTTGTTAGACCAAGTTCAGTAATTTTCGTGCTAACGATTATCAACTTATTCATTACACATTTTAGCCAATTAGTCATCCGGAATTTTTCCCCCCACTTTGAATTTTTCTAGTATTGGAGGTATACTTTGTATTGCTCTTCACTGGTTTTCATAGATTTCGCAGCAAAAATTAAACATAATAATATTTATTCATCGCAAGACACAAAATACAAAGTATGGTATATATAAAAGACAGAAATCGATGAATAAATCATAGTTCCACTAAGGGTAAAACCCTGTGTGTGGTAAAATTAACAGTATATAAATAAAAATAGTAAAAATAATATAAACAGATAGAACATAATATATAATATCCAAATAATTATAAATATCTGCATATCAAGGATGAGATGGTAAATGTAGTTAAAACAAATTTGATCAATTTGATCATGTTTGTTGATTTTCAAAAACATATATTAATATCAAATTCTGGTACAAACTAGTCCCGTTATTCTTGTGAATAATTTTAAAACAAATTCAGATATAAATAATAAATTAAAGTCTCTATCCTCCTTTTGATATACAACAAACGCATTTCAGGTATTAATCATCACAGAGCTTCATATGAAATGAAAGTTAATTTAGATGAATCCTCTCGTAAATATCACAAAATCCATGAATACTATTGGCCACATTATCAAGGGCTCTGGCAAAATTTTCCAAAACCTCCATCTCCTGCCCATCTTGATATACGCATTTCAGGTATTAATCATCACAGAGCTTCATATGAAATGAAAGTTAATTTAGATGAATCCTCTCGTAAATATCACAAAATCCATGAATACTATTGGCCACATTATCAAGGGCTCTGGCAATATTTTCCAAAACCTCCATCTCCTGCCCATCTTGATATGCAGTATTTTGGGCGATTTTTTTTCTGTTTTTGTGGAACTTGAATCACCGAAATTTCCTCATTTTCAGATGGTCTTTCCTTAGTTTCACACATTGTTGCCTCATCTGCAAGTACAAATTCAGCTGCAGTTACCCCTTCAGTATCTGATACACCAGCTTCCCTAATTTCTTCATTGAGACCAGCTTCAAGCAGTTCAAAACCTGCCACAGCCAGTAATCCCGTTAGCTCTAAGATCTTTCTCTCCAGGCTAGTCAGTTCTTTTTTCTCCCTAGCCCTTTTCCTGACAGCACTTTTCCACTTACGAAATACCTGTAATAAGGGAGTAATAATGATTACTCTCTTCATACCACACAGATCATGATAATTCACTCACCTTTTTTCAGTCATGACTGCTACAAGAGGGGACTCGCCAGTGGCCTTTAATTCCTCGGTAATTTTTTCCATATTTCCGATATTTATTTTGGGGTCATCCCAAGTAGTTCACGTATATTTGTAATTTTGTAAATGTAAAACGAAACGAATCGTAAACAAAAACAAATTCCAAAAAAGTCAACATGAAGTTAGCGCCAAAGCATAATTTATGTGTTCCGTGAATAAAATAGCTAACACACAGAACTCATACTTAAGATATAAGTATGAGTTCTGTGAGCTAACATCAACCCCATTGTTATTTCAACGTTGAAAAAGAGTCGTTGGGAATGAGTAGTCACCTGAATAGGTTACTTTGCTCAACGTTGAAAACATGCATTGAAAAGTAGTTGGCAATTAATCAATGTCGCCTCGTTTTCAATGGTTACCTGAATAACCCTGATTATCATGCAACTTAAACCTGTATTAATCAAAAGTTTCGAAATCCGCAAACTATCGAAAAAAAAGCATTACTTGCGTTTTCAAATGGTTGTGTAGAGTTAGTTTGTTGTGTCTGGTCGTTTGTCAACACTGTTATTGAATATCAATGTTTATGTTTTCCACAAACACTTCTGACAGTTCTATCATTTTCTGTTATCGCTTTCTTGTGAGATTATTGTTGAAATAGTATTTTTCGAACTTATTTGTGTTATATAGTGGTAATATTTTTGGGTTTGCAAACAATCCATGTGTTCGAACCTGAATGTCAGATCCCATATTCGTTAGTACCATAGGCGTTACAGTGGGTATCAATCTATTTTCCCCGAACAAAATGAAATTAATACGTGGATTCAAACCTTTATCTGCGAAGATAATGAAATTGACACCTCACGAAACATTTACTACTTCATTAGGTCTTTGGATGATGCATTATGAAAAGAAGGTTGGCAAAGAGTCCAAGAAATGTATATCAAAATTTGGATTAATCTTTAGGTTTCCAGCTGATGTCACAGAAAAAGCGGCTTGGTTGAAAAATTTGGGGATGAAATGTTCAACGGAATGTGTTCCAAAGTCTCCTAGGATTTGCTGCGGATATTTTTAATTCACAATATTCATTTATTATAATTTCTACATGAGAACTTGAATAAATAAATTACAATTTTTTAGTCTATACTCTTTTATTCTTTTTGTTTTTCATTGAAAACGAAAGTCTTAAAAGTCTAATTCTTTTCTTGTAAACCTAATTTTCTAAGGATTGAAACTATCTCAGTCAATGAAGTATTGCATGTCATCAGGTATGTCATACGAGTTTTTGTATCTCACGAAGTCCCATTGGATGTAAATTCTATCACTTTCGTTGATACTTTCACCATTATTTCAAATTCAGCTTTTTTTTCTTGTGATTGAACCCTATTTGTATCGAATGCCTGCGCTCCTGTCGGTTGTGAAAAGGTCACAGTCAAGATGCATATAACTCCTGGTGCGTTTACTGATTCGCTTTTGTTTCAACTAAAGTTCTTGATCCTGTAATTGCGTCAATAGAGTTTGTTCCATTCGTCAATGGATGACGCTTAAGTCGAATATAGCGGAGTTTCCAACAATCCAAAGTGCCTACTAGATAAATTTTTTGAGTTTTTGAACGTTAACATTATTTTGAGGTTATATGTCAATTACATTGCATATTGGTATTTATCGTGTGATTTTTCTGTTCTTTTAATACTTTTCGCTCAGTTCGGTAGTTTTGCGACGTTTTTAGTTGTTGGGTTATTGTTATTTATTTGTTGTTGTGTTTTTCTGTCATTCGTAAAAGTTAGGGTAGTGTATAGCATTTTTTTGTGAGTCTCGACTTCGACATGACAATCATGACATGGTTCAATTTGAGGTTATGTCGATGACGCAGCATGCGTTTGTCAAAACGACATGTCAAGTCATCATGATCGGTAATGATTTGCCTGCCATCTATGTTAAAATTGAGTAAACTCTCTTGACGCAATAAAAATGTCATGAATCAAGCAGGCCGTACATCAACAGTTTTGGATGACAATTTCACAGCTATAAGTAATTCCACCAGGAGTTATATGCATCTTGGTCACAGTCTATTACTACCTTCTTTCTTCCTCGCAGCCCGCGTGTCTACAAAATGAGCGACTTCAAAAAAATCCGTGTTTTAGGTATGGCAATGCTGAGTCCATCTGTATTTATATATCATACGTCCATATGTGATGTACTCACAAATGAGTACCTATATTTCATTGATACACCAAACAATAGAGCATAAAATGAGTGAGTTTTTAACAAAAATACTAGTAGCAAACCGACTATGCCATCACATGGAAAACAGTTCGTAGTTATATATTCTGTTATGTTTTCGACTCGCAACTGTCATTTATTAATTTGTTATAAATACTTAAACAACAAAAAATGTGTTTTTTTACCAAACCAGTGATACTGATAAGTGACAGTGGATAATCTCTGATACATTTTACTGTTTCTTTGAGCGATTTGGTAAGAGGTGAGTTATAAAAATATACGTTTGACATTGTAATTTCAATAGTTCCGATTAATTTCACGTATTGGGTAATTGGAGAATGTATAAACTTTTTTATATATGGATAAATTACTTAACATAGACTAATTAACAAAAAGCACAGAATGGTGTTCTCTATTGGAACAAAAAAACTAGACTGTTTCCTATAGTGGACATGGGTTACAACAGGAACATGAACTTATGTATTTTTTTTCTTATTTTAGCTTAAATTGGTGTATTATCAAACTGCTATAAATTTTGATAAAATGCAAGGATCGGATCCAATAGTGAACAAACACATCATGTCCACTATTGGATCTTCAAGATGCCCACTATAGGAACTGTAGTATTATATTGATTTTTCAAATTTTGTTGCAACACTGAACTGATATAAAATATTTTTCAAGGTATGGAGAAAAGGAAAATTTTGAAATACCCAGAAAGAAATATGTTGTTGGCTGCTGAGGCCGTAAATAGGGGAACGTCTTATAAGGCAGCAGCAAAAATCCATGGTGTTCTCCGGGCAACATTAATGCGAAAACATAAAGGAAAGGTCCCATTGAAAAGAAAAATGGGACCTGAAGGTACTTTTACTGTTGACCAATACTGATACATTGGTTGAAATCAATGGCACTTACTCATGCTGAATTTCAATTTCCATTACGCTCATGTTTTTTTTTTCGCACTTTTCTCTATTGCTTGAACTATATATCAACTCCAATCGACGAGGCTATTACAACAAGAGAGTTTTGCAAATCCGAGTTCTTCAACAATGAAAGAGAAACAAACAAATGTAAGTGATATATCCAGCATAACCACCCAGCAAACACAGTTACATCACAGATGCATCGCAGCGATGTAACAATGTGACCTGCGATATCGCATTCTATGTCGAATAGACGTCGCTGCGATGTTGGAGGGATGTTATTTTGTCCCACTCAAGATTCATCCATGCGACGTCGCTGCAACAAGTTCTGCGATGTCACAACGATATATTTTTTGAGATGTAACTGCGATGTATACGAGATGATTCCATATTGATATCGCAAGTATGTGAACATGTGACATATCACAGCGATGTACTTTTATCACGAAGGGGTTTAGGTAATACAAAGGAAAATATATCAATGAAAAAAAGCTTTGGATGGAAAATATGTATTTAAACATTTTATTTTCAATAAATATAATGTACTCAAAATGAAACAACATTGTTCTAATCGAAGCATTTTCCAATTGTGAAAAATAATGATACCTAAAACAATAAAACTTTATAATCCTTCTTTTATGACGATAAGAGAAAAAGGGAAATGAACGCTTTGCCATGGTTTCAAGTGAAAAATTATTGTAACTAGCCCTATTTTGGGTGCAACCAGTTGGTAAAGAACCTACCAAGAAGAAAAAGGAGAATTTGCAAGCTATGGCAATATCACCATAGATTGAAATTGTTGTTGTAATTGTTATTTCCGTCAACCGATTGCACTCCTACGCGCAACCCTCAGAAGTCTTTGAGAGACTTGTGTGAGCTAGGGAATACGCAGCCCTCACCTTTTAACGTGTGATGCCATGCACGAGACCGGTGAATCGGTGGATCGAACCCACGACCCCACGCATGCGAGGCGAACGCACTACCAGCCGACCACCACGGAGATGATTGAGTATTTTAACAAAAAAGAACTAAGAGAAAACAACAAGAGAAAGAGGCACGGAAGCTGGCGAGAGCTGAGAAGAAAAGAGAAGTAAAAGCAACAGAAGCAGAAAGAAAGAGAAAAGAAAAAATTACGGTAAGCAGAAAACGAAAATGTATGACATCAAGTTCTTCCGGTTCGGGAAGCGATTTTTCTGACCAAGGATCCAGCAAGTCTGAAGGAGAAAAGGAAAATGTAACAGAAAAAAAAGGCCAGAAGAAAAACGAGGGCAAGAAAAGACTACAGTCCTTAGAAAAAGAAACTATCAATCAACATCTTCCGATTCAGTGAGCGATTTTTCCGTACACGACAGCTCCGAATTGGAAGAAGAAAGCGATGAATAAACGACGGATCTTGAGAATGATGGATCTGGTCCCAGTTTTGACGAGCTAAGGGAGGGTGACTACATTCTCGCAGAGTTTAGGGGAGGCAAAAGGGATTCCTCGGTTTTTGTTTATCTCTGTGTGATTCAGAAATTGATTCCAGAGAAGTCAATTACCGTTATGGGATAGAAAACCACTGACAAACTGAAGGAGTTTGTGGCAGACGATAAGGATATTTCTGAAATTAATTTGAATCAAATTAAGTGTGTTCTTTAACAAAACCTGAACTAGTTGTAAAGGGGAAAAAATGAAGCTATAAGTTTCAGAATTATCTCAATGTAACAGCTTAACAATAAAAATGTTCACTTGAAAATCTATTTTCATTTCAAAGAGTGTAAAACGTATATTCTATAACACTGTAGTAGATTTAAACTCGAGTTAACTGACTAAAATAATTTATTTAACGAAATACAATGATACAATAACACAATACTCTAATTTACATTACTATCACGGAACTAGGTATTTATATTCGACTTTCACTTCACTGACTATCCGTCTGTCCGCTGCGTAGTTCTTTTTATATCCGACGTTGACTTCTCTGAATGCTCCAGAATTTTCCATCGAATCGCCCAGACTCACCGCACCGTCCAGATTCTTCTCGGTGCAAGCGCATCGACAGTCTCCCGCGGTTGGTCGCTAGCTATACGTGAGAGTTCAGGTCCGGCATTGCCCGCAGCTTAGCCAAATTGCCCCCTTCTTAGAGATATTTCGTCCCGAAATGTCATCCTTGGAGTGTGTCGATATTTGCAGGATTCCCCATATCTGCATCGTGAAGTTCGATGGAAATAACACTCCACAGTCTTCATGTTAGGTCGTGGAATAGGATTACAACAGACCAAAATCTGGATGCCGCTGGATCGGAATATCGTCTCCAACATACTTCTTATAACTCTCCAATCCAGCCCATCAATACCACAGGATAATTTTGGGATTGCCAAGTCCACCAGATTCTGGTTCACCATCGTATCTCTTAGTTGGGTGAGGCTCCTCCAGACATCTTCATAGGACGGTTTGTCTTGGGAATGCTTCTTGGTCACCAAGTAGTAGATGTTCCTCTGGCCCTTCTTCAGCTGTAGCACACCTCCAATTTCTGGATTCTGTTTCCGTAGTGTCTGGAGTTGGCCAAATTTCTTGGAGAACACTACAGCGATGCCACTGGACATTCGAAGATCTTCTGCGACGCAGTGTGCTAGGGCGTAATCGACTGGCACTTTGAAAAGGTCCCGTGGCTCCTCTCGAGTTACCCCGTGTAACACTTTCTGTCCATTTGAGTATAAGGACATGAATTTCTGGAACGTCATCGCATCCTCTGGTGGTCTGAGGGTGCGGACTTGGTCATGATTTCCAGCGTAAGGAGCCAACCTGTTGAAATGAACGACCCTGGGTTTACCTCTGGGTGGCTTGTGGATTCGGTAAAGCAGGTCGTTTATCCTCTTGATGATCTTGTACGGACCTTCCCATGAATTCCGTAATTTCGGTGACAGGCCCCGGCGACGCATCGGGTTGTACAGCCAAACTAGGTCACCAACCTGAAATCCTCCAGCATCGGCATTGATGTCATAAGTCGCTTTCATTCGGTCGCTGGCAGTCTGGATGTTCAAACGGACTCGTTCGTGGATGTCCTCCATTCGCTGCCGGAGTTTACTGACGTAGTCCTCTCCCGCGGTATCCTGTCCTGGTGGCATCCCAAACTTTAGGTCACAGGGAAGTCGCAGCTCTCGGCCCATTATTATACTAGCAGGGGTTTGTCCGGTCGACTCGTGTACTGCGGAACGTAGGCCATCAGGAACAAATGGAGATACTGGTCCCAGTCTCTTTGATGGTCAGAGACTACCTTGGACAAGTGGCGATTGATAATCCTGTTCATCCGCTCAACCATTCCATCGGACTGTGGATGTAGAGCTGTGGTTCTCGTCTTGCGGATGTTCAGCAGTTGGCACATTTCTTGGAACAGGTTGGATTCGAAATTTCTGCCTTGGTCCGAGTGCAGCTCCAAGGGTACACCGAATCGACATATCCACTCTTTCACCAAGACGTCCGCGACGGTGATGGTTTCCTGGTTGGGCAGGGCATAGGCTTCGGCCCACTTGCTGAAATAGTCCATTGCCACAAGGATGTATTTATTTCCGTGATCTGATACTGGGAACAGGCCGGCGATGTCAATGGCGATTCTCTCGAATGGACTACCTACGTTATACTGACGCATCGGGGCCTTGGGTCGTGTCCGAGGTCCATTGCTGGCAGCACAAACAGCACACTTTCTGCACCAGTCATTGACATCAACTTGACAATTGACCCAGTAAAACCGTTGCCTTACTTTCTGCAGGGTCTTCGTCACACCCAGATGTCCTCCAGCAACTCCATCATGGATCTCTCGGAGTACTTCCTGTCTTCTGTTCTTGGGCACCACAATCTGACGTCTGTCTTCCCCACCATCTTCGGACTCCAATACACGTTTCAGGACCCCATTGTCCAGGGTAAGGGAATTCCATTGGGCCCAGTAGGATTTGAGTGCTGGGGAATATCTTGCAATTTCCTGCCATGTCGGTCTTTGATTACTCTTTTTCCAACCGATGACTAACCCAAGATCTGGATCCTTTTCTTGGTCTTTCTGGACCTCGTTATCATTTCAGTTGTTGTCAACTGCCGTGGTTCTACAAACCGCTGCTTCCTTCTCTTCTGCTCGTCGGCAGTGTGAGCAGTCGTCTGGGCACGGTCTCCTTGACAGGGCATCTGCATTCTTGTGGCCACTCCCAGCTCGATGTTCGATCTCGAAGTCGAATTCTTGGAGTCTTTCGATCCAACGTGCTACTTGGCCCTAGGGGTTTTTGAACTGTAGGAGCCATTTAAGGGCTGCGTGGTCGGTCCTTAACAGGAATCTTCTTCCGTACACGTATTTGTAAAAGTGTTCTACTCCCTTGACAACAGCCAACAGTTCTCGTCTGGTGACACAGTAGTTACGCTCCGGTTTACTGAGAGTTTTACTGAAGTATCCGATGACCTTCTCTTGCCCATCCTGGATCTGGGACAAGACAGCTCCAAGTCCCACGTTGCTGGCTTCCGTGTCCAAAATAAATTTTCCACTCGGAAGGGGATAACTTAAAATTGGTGCGTTGATCAATGCCCCCTTCAGCTTCCTGAACGAGTCTTGGCATTCTTCGGACCATTGGAACTTTGTTTGACCTTCCGTGAGCCTGGTCAGTGGTTTAGCGAAGTTGGCGAACCCCAGCACATATCGGCGATAGTATGTGCACAAACCAAGGAATTTACGTAGTTGGTGTATGTCTCTAGGAATAGGCCACTCCTTCACTGCTCTGATCTTATCATCATCCACTGCTACTCCGTGCCCAGAGACAACATGGCCAAGGTAACGTACTTCTTTTTGGAACAGGTGGCATTTCTTGGGGCTCAGCTTCAATCCGGAATTTCTCAGTCGCAGGAATACCTCCTCCAGGTTTTTAACGTGGTCTTCGAACGATTTGCCAACTACAATGATGTCATCGAGATATACCAGACACGTCCTCCATGAGAGTCCTTTCAGAACCGTCTCCATTAATCTCTCGAATGTTGCTGGAGCATTACAAAGCCCGAATGGCATAACGGTGAAATGCCACAGTCCCGAGCCGATGGTGAAGGCTGTCTTTTCTCTATCTTCTGGAGCCAGTTCTACCTGCCAGTATCCACTCTTCAGATCAAGGGTCGAGAAAATCGTGGAGCCGGCCAACGTGTCTATTCTCGGAAGAGGGTAACTGTCTTTCTTCGTCACGTTGTTCAGTTGACGATAGTCGACGCAAAAGCGTGTTGATCCATCTTTCTTCTTCACCAGCACGACTGGAGAGGACCATGGACTGTCGGATGGTTCAATAACTCCATCTTTTCCCATATCACTGACTATTTTGTCAGCCTCTTCCTTCTTGGCAAGAGGAAGTCGTCTAGCTGATTGTCGGATTGGTCGAGCATCCCCAGTATCAATTTTATGTTGAACTACATTCGTTCGACCCCCTTTTCCTTGTCCGGTATCGAAGATGTCTTGGTACTTCTTGACTAATTCTCTCAATCTGGGCTGTTGGGCTGGTTCAATGCCCTTGGAAGAGAGGGTAACCAATTTTTCCAGTTCCGCTGTCAGGTTGTTGTCTTGACTAACAGTACTGTGTACACTCCTGATCACAGAGGAAATTGACGAGCAGTGCCCCAAAACAGTTCCTTTCTTCAAAGTCACTGGGTAATAATTGACATTCATTACCCTAACTGGCACAATTTTATCAGCACGCAACAAAGTCTTGCCTAGTGCAATCCCTCGTCCAATTTTCTCATCATGAAGCTTGGGCTCGAACATAACCACGCTTCCATTGCTCACACCTCCATCCAAGCGAGCCTCCAGTATGGTCTCAGCCCTCTCGGGGACACTTACATCTTCAGCCAGCAGAACACGAATCATCTCCTCACTTCTTCCATGTAGCACCAGCTCTTCTCCGTTCACACGTAGGACGCCATCTTTGAAGTTCAATTCAAACCCTCTGGAATTCATGATGTCCATTCCAATAATTGCGTCGTCCTCAATGTCCGCTACTAATGCCCGATGTTTCACTTTTGTGCTGCCTAGAAGCAGTTCAATCGGTAGCTCACCATGTACAGGATGATGGTTCCATTCTCTCTGGTGTTTTAATAAAAGCAGGTCCAAGGATTGTCCTAGTCGCACCTGTATCTAGCAGCATGGTGCAAGGCTCGTTGTTGATGAGACCGTCCACAAAGACACCATTGTTTTGACGTTGCAGGATAGCGACATATGCATTGTTAACGGGGGCTTGCTGGATACAGGTCGACGATCGCCCCTCCTCATCGACCTTCTTTAGTTTTCCTGCATCGGTGCCGATTCTGTGAATGTTGGACATTTGTTACGCACATGCCCAATTTTGCCACAATTCCAGCATCTTATCTGTCTTCTCTCAGGCAACATTTCCTTCACCACCTTCCTTATGGCAGCTTCCAGGTTAGCAGGCTCCTGTGGGTCTTCTTCAATAACTCGGACTTTACTTTGGCTTCTGCAGGATTGCTTCGCCGCCTCAAATTCCAAAGCGCGTGCCAGTGCATCCACGAGATGTGTTGGACGAGCTAGTGTCAATGCTTGTCTGGTTTCCTGGTCACGAAGTCCATCTAAGAATGCCTGAACTGCTAGTCGCTCCATTACCTTTTCCGGTGTGGCTGGGTATGCAAGGCGAACCAAGCGTGCAATGTCTGCTTCATACTCCTGTAGGGACTCGCTTGATTTCTGGCAGCGGTTTTTGAGCTGTGAGTGGTATACATGTTCTAGATGGGTCTGTCCATACCGTAATTCGAGATGTTTAATCAGCTGTTCGTAGTCCTCTTGTTCTTGTGCCGTGAGGGTTTGTAGGATATTTGTTGCTTCTCCACGCAACGCCAGTGTTAATGCTACCGCTCTTTCTCCTATGTTCCATCCATTCGCCTTTGCTGCAGCTTCAAACTGTCGGCGGTAATTTGCCCATGGTGTTTTTCCATCAAACTGGGGTGATTTCATGGAGAGTTTTCCTGTTTCCGGACTGATTTTCACATCTTTCAAACCATTTTGAACATCCTCTAAGTTCAAACTCAGTTCCAGTACTGAATTTTCATCGACAGATTCTGTGGTGTGGGTAGTGTCAATTTGCTTTTTCAACTCACTGATTGTTTCTTTCATTTTGCTGATTTCTTCCTCGATTCCGCCTCTGATTTCATCACTGATTGTTTCCTTCAATTTTCCCATCTCTTCCTCAATTTCATCTTTGATTTTCTCCATCTCTGTCTCGACAGTTCCCATTCTTTCTTCTAATCGGCTCGCCACGCCACAAAGTTCTTCTTTCATGGTATTCGAATTCTCTAGCAGCTTTTCTTCCAAATTTCTCGAACTTTCTTGAAATTCTTCTTTCAGACTATTCGAATTTTCTAGCAGCTTTTCTTCCAGATTTTTCGAACTTTCTTGAAATTCTTCTTTAAGTTTTTCTTCCAGGTTTCTTGAATTTTGTTGCAGTTCTTCTTTCATTGATTTGGAATTTTCATCGAGTTTATTCATTATGGAACCCAAATCAATTCCAGAAACTTCGAATAAAAATGTTTCTGGATCCTCGCCCTCTTGGAGTAATCCCTCAGAAAGTCTTGCCTGAAGCACGGCCTTTTTACCACTTGTGTCAAGTTCCCTCTCCTCCAGTTCTTGCTTCAATTCCGCAACCTTCAATTCAACCAGGCGAACTTTCCTCGAACACATTTTGTCTTAGTCTATGTCTATTTCACGGGTCACCAGTCTATTATTATTATTATTGTCTATTTCACACAGTCTATTTCCCGGACACCAGTCTATTATTATTATTATTGTCTATTTCACACGCGAGAAGTGTCACTTCACGAAAAATGTTTATCAGTCACTGTCTATTTTCGCGAAAACAATTGTCCGAAATACACAAGCTATCTACTTACACGAACACTCTGTATTTTATCTCTAACAATCGCACTTCTGATCACCACTGTAGTAGATTTAAACTCTAGTTAACTGACTAAAATAATTTATTTAACGAAATACAATGATACAATAACACAATACTCTAATTTACATAACTATCACGGAACTAGGTATTTATATTCGACTTTCACTTCACCGACTATCCGTCTGTCCGCTGCGTAGTTCTTTTTATATCCGACGTTGACTTCTCTGAATGCTCCAGAATTTTCCATCGAATCGCCCAGACTCACCGCACCGTCCAGATTCTTCTCGGTGCAAGCGCATCGACAGTCTCCCGCGGTTGGTTGCTAGCTATACGTGAGAGTTCAGGTCCGGCATCGCCTGCAGCTTCGCCACAACACAAACCGAGTGTCCACCATTGGACCAAAACTAGTGCCCACTACTGGACTAGTCTTAACAATGGATGTTCACTACTGGACAATTTACCCCCACTATAAAATATATTTTTTCACAAAAAACCATTTTCAAAATCTTAATTTAGAATGGGGCAATCTTAATTATGATAGATAAAGGTATGTTAGATTCTATAATAATGGTATACTTTTATATCTGCACCAGAAATTTGCAATGAATATATTTGGTTTTTCTTAACGTGTCCGCTACTGGGCCATTTACCTTAGTGGTGGTGTTCCCTCTCATCAGGAATGAAGTGCCGATGGTAGGGGGTATCACCATCATACTTTTGAAGTATTAATTTAATTTCCATTCATTTTTCGACATTATCTTCAATACTTTGACTTTGACTAACTCAACAATGAATCGTGGAGCATTATTCCCAGCCGACACGAGCCTCAATCATTCAGATTCAGATCTGAAAATGAAAAAACTTCGCCCGGCTGGGAACCGAACCTGGAACCTCTCGGTTACCAGGCGGGCGCTTAACCACTGCGCTAATCCCCGCCCAATTTTCTCATATGTTTATATCCATTTTCGATTTTTATTAAAATGAAATTTTGGAGATCTGTAGAATAACACGCTTAATGAATACATATTCGAAAGATAAGGTCAATTGATTCACTCAATTTACCTTATTTTCACTTTTGTATGATCTAAAAAATAATGTTCCACACGGAAAGTATGTATTTCCCGCACTAGACTATAGCTGCTTGCCCGAATTCCACCCCGCGTCAAGAAGTGTCACTTTCCGAACTTCTTAGAAAAATGACTATTTTGATATTTTGATTAGTGTTCAGATATTCATTAAATTATTATTTTCAAATACATGAAATGTGTTTGAACTTACTATCGTTTTCTGAATCCATTTTACTTTCCCCATCAGATTTATTTTCTGGGAAATTATCTGGATCAGTAGGTTCAGCTTCTTCTTCCTCTGATGAGTGCTCCAAAACCAGGTGGGTTTACTAGAGAATAGAGTTAATTCCAATCCATATTTCTTGTTGTAGCTGTATTATTTTCTTTGTACACCATTCATCCAAATATCCCAAAATCTGTTCTAACCAACAAATATTTCCATATATTAATCAGATTCAAATTCAAACATTCTTCTAACAATATTTTCTATGATTGAAATCATGTTCATATTCACCAACGACATTATTAAGATCGATGTCGTATACAAACGATACATTTAATTGTGCAGTAACGACAACAGTCGCGTTCGATATTATGATATCAGAGTTGAGCAGATTTTAGTCACGTGGCCACAGATTAATCGAATAAATTTGTAATAAAAGAATGAAATGGACGTAGGTTTGACTTTGACATGCTGTTAACCAATCACCACATTCAAATTTGAATCGATTTTTTCGTAAAGAATCTTTAAGTTTGAAATTTGAACCCATTGAGGATTTCAATAGTGAATATACAAAAAACAATGCTAGTTTTTGTTACGGAAAATCAAAATATTATTTTTGATGAGATAACCAGAACCTCACACTTCCAAATTAATCGTACTCGTCTGCCAAAATTCTCCGAGCAAACAAATCAATCTTGGACTGGATAGATTTGAAAAACCGAACGATCAAGATTTACCTCCCCTACAATCGGTTGCAATAAACGAACGATGCAGACTAATCTGAGCAGTCGGACGTAAAAACCGAACGCGCTTAATATTCAACTACAACCCACTGAAATGATAACTGGAATGCTCGTCAGGATGCGAAACTGGATTTCTCATGGAGGCCGCCATGTTTGTTTTGTGGTTCTTCACAGTGGCGGAGGAATCGAGATTGAGTTGATTGTAACATATAAAACTGATACAAAGACACGCTGTACTGCACTGACGAGTTTACAAACCATAAATTGCGAAACTCATAACACGTACGTGCAGATGAATGTCTCTCCCGCACCCATACAAGTACGTAATAAAGTATATTTCTCTGCTAGATTGCATGTGCCTCCTTTCTTCATCTCCTAGAGTTATCACTTTATACGGGTGCGCAGAGGAACTAATAGCATTCCAGTCATCATATTATAATTTAATTTCAGTGCGCAGACCTCTGTGTTCACTCCATGAAACATATCATCTTTCCCTTTTCTGCCTTCGACATAACCTTGAACTTTTCTGCGTTTAAGTTCATGGAATCATGGATATGTCATATTGTCTATGGATACCAAAAAGAGATAAGTGAAGTCTCTTTGCATGGACAGCATGGAGCATGGACACAGCTCGTATAAGCTGTGCCAGGGGTGCTCGTTCGGTCTCAACCTCCGAGCAATAAAAGATATAGAGAGGGCTTTTATGTCTCTTTCTTGAAAGCAACATACCCGACGTTGTTTACACACATCTCAGCTCAAATCATGTTGAAAAAGGGCATTGTCAGATATATCCGTTTGCACTCGGTGTTCAGGTTTGAATGTCGTATTATATTTACTTTTAACTTGGCGATCATGTTTGTTTACGTCCGTTTACGACTTATTTGTCGTCTTGTCAAATCAAACCATGGGCGTCGCAGTATGGTAATCATAAGATGAACCATATTTGACGTCTTCATTGGCATTAAATAAGTTGATTTTTATTGAATTTGCTCGTTTTCATCCCGATTTTGAGACAAAAATACACTATTTGTTGAAATAGCTGTAGAAAAACTATGTTACTATATAAATCGACTAAATGAGTGTCTATCAATAATTAGGAAAAAACTTGTTGCAATGTAGGTATACTAAAAAGTAAGTAAAAGTAAGCAAACTCAACTCTTCATTAACCAAATTCAAATCATAAGCCACTAGCTATATCAAATGGGTATTGGAATGTTTTTTTGACATACAGGGATTATCACGTAGGTAATCCGTTCATCAGAAGTTGTCGATATTCCCATTTGAATAAAATTTTATATACACGGAATATCACATATATCAATATGAAAAATCGATGTGGAATGTTGTCAGTGTCGTATCGCTTCTGGTAAAACTTCTTTACTGTGAATAGAACACTGTAAATTATCGCAGGTTTAAAATCTAATCAATGGGTTGAGTAGTATTTTTAATCTCTTGAGGGAGCCCATACTCCTTCTTAATTTCGGGAGATACCTCATTGAATTTCTTCAATCCTTTTGAAAGATGCAAGAAGTTAAATACCCAGCAAACACATCTGTGACATGACATCTCTGAGATGTCGCAATGAGGTAACACGGCGATATCAAAAAGGTTGCATCGCTGCGATGTACAGAAGCAAATACATCTGTGACATGACATCTCAAAGATGTCGCAATGATGCAACAGTACGATATTACATTAGAGGAAGTACTCAGATCAGGGTAAGTTATTGAAATATGTCCTTTTGCAGTAGTAACCGTATAAGTGCCCAGCAAACACATCTGTGACATGACATCTCTGAGATGTCGCAGGAGGTAACACGGCGATGTCAAAAAGGTTGCATCGCTGCGATGTACAGAAGCAAATACATCTGTGACCTGACATCTCTGAGATGTCGCAATGAGGCAACACGGCGATATCAAAAACGTTCCATCGCTGCGATGTACAGAAGCAAATACATCTGTGACATGACATCTCTGAGATGTCGCAATGAGGCAACAGTACGATATTACATACGTTTCATCGCTGCGATGTACAAAAGCTAATCTATGACTTGTCATTTCTAAGATGTCACAGTTGCGATTTTACAAATTTCTCCTCGCCGCGATGATGTTATTGTCATATGTGTTTTTTGCGATGTCAAAAATGAACGCCACTGCACATGCGCCTGAGATTCGTGAATTTCTATATTCGTTCATTTTGTTTCTCGATCGTGAACATTGAACTTAGATTCAACTTCCGGCAGTGGTTGAGGTCAGACGGCGGCCTCGTATTGGAAGTCAAGTTAATGTAGAAGTAAATGTCCGTCATTATAGATAATGTGCAAGAAGTGTATGTAAATGTTAGTGAATGTTTTCCATTAGGTCTTAGTCCATCTAATGTGCATGAAGTGTAATCAAACAATAGACCAGGGTGAGGATATTGCAAGAGATTAGATGTTGCCGGTTGTAAAATTAAGTCTGGAGTTGGGAAAGAAAGAGAGTGAGTGTTGCCGCATAGTGAAATTTATCTTGGACTTGAGGAAATTAAGATGGAATTTCGTGGAAAGCATAGACGGATCCATACATTTTAAAGTGCGCCACCATCAGGTAAGTGAGTGTGAGGGCAATATTATTTTTCGAAAGCGTAAAAGCTGCGCTTAACCGTTTTCGTGGGGAGTGAATATAGGTAGAAGAAGTAAGTTGTGAAATTTGGAAGGAGCATTGGGCAGGATTTTAGAGAAAAAACATGGCGGTTGTCAAATTTGGTATACAGGGTGTACCAACTTGGCATTTTAGAGAAAAAAACATGGCTGCTGTCATACAGGGTGTATCAACTCGACAGGGAGTGTCAACTTGGCATTTTAGAGAAGAAAAAAAACATGGCTGCTGCCATACAGGGTGTACCAACTTGGCATTAAAGAGAAAAAGACATGGCAGCTGCCAAATTTGGTATACCAGGTGAACCAATTTGACAATTAAGAGAAAAAACATGGCTGCCTGTCAAATGTCATGAGACAGAGAAAAAAACATGACAGCTGTCAAATTTGGTATACCGGATGAACCAACTTGACATTTGGGAGAAAAAAAAACATGGCTGCTACTTGTCAAATGTCTGGTGGAAAATGAGTTAATGAAAAAACGCTTATTGGGGCTATGCTAACGTTTTGCGTTCGCGTTAAGCGTTCGCGTTTTCGTTCGCGTTTTGCGTTTTCGTTCGCGTTAAGCGTTCGCGTTCACGTTTTCGTTAGCGTTAAGCGTTTTCGTTCGCGTTAAGCGTTTTCGTTCGCGTTCACGTTTTCGTTCGCGTTAAGCGTTTTCGTTCGCGTTAAGCGTTCGCGTTAAGCGTTTTCGTTCGCGTTCACGTTTTCGTTCGCGTTAAGCGTTTTCGTTCGCTTTAAACGTTTTCGTTCGCGTTAAGCGTTCGCGTTAATCGTTCGCGTTTTCGTTCGCGTTAAGCGTTTGCGTTCACGTTTTCGTTCGCGTTAAGCGTTTTCGTTCGCGTTTTCGTTCGCGTTTTCGTTTTTCTTTCTCTATTTTATTTATCATTGAGGTTAGGTAAATAATAAACAATACCATAGAAATTTTTTCAATTTATTAATAAAAAATACATATTATTTGGGCAGTATATCGCAGAGCCATTTATATAGGTCATTAACGTTATGAAGGCTGCAACTGTATGAGCGTCCTTTGAAATGATGTATACAGGATGGGCCTCCACCGTTGGTGTCATCGAAAACGGCCGACAACCACAATGAATCTTGAATTTGTTCCAAATTTACAACTTTCGTATGTACATTGAACGTCAACTCACTGAATTAAAATGATCAAAATAGACATTTATTGGGTTAAAAAAAAGATTGGAATTCAAAAGCGCAATTAACGCAAAAATGTTTTAGTATTAACTATATGTGAAGCTTACGTCGCGCGTCGTAGCCGTAAAAAGGTAAAAACTTCGGTCGGTTGCGACATTTATGGTGTTAGTGTCTACAGAACGGAGGTTTGAGGAACAACACAAGAGAAATTACTTCTAGAGGTTGAAAAAATCGTAGAAAGTCGCAAAAACTCATTTCAACGAAAAGTAAATGTGTGAGTGAGCATTTAACAATTCCACCTGAACGAAACACACTGTTTATACCTGACTTTTTGATGGTGACAACCTCCGTTGTAGAGAGGGATAACAGACTCCAAAGCCGGTACATTCTCCTCGTAAGGATACTTGACGTGGTTTTGTGTGAGAAAAGTCGACCAATTTTCTTCAATTGTTGATGTGTTGAGTGATCTTTGTATCAAGGATTGTTTGTATACATGCATGCTTTTTCAAAATAACTTCCGGCAATTTGATGAAAGATGAGCCGGCGGTTCCTATTTCATATTTATTGATGGCCACTTCCAAAATCCTCCATACCCCCAATGAAACGTTTTTTCATTGACTCATTTTCCACCAGACATTTGACAAGCAGCAGCCATGTTTTTTTTCCTCTTAAATGCTGTTTTTTCTCTGTCTCATGATATTTGACAGGCAGCCATGTTTTTTTCTCTTAAATGTTGCGTTCGTTCACCCGGTATACCAAATTTAACAGCCGCCAGGAGATTCTGTTGGTGTGCGCGCGCACCAACAGAAGCTCACTTATTCCGACTTTGATATGTACATTTCAACCATAACACAATGTTGAATTGAAAGCGAATAGTCTTTCCGCCCATGAAATCTACCTACGGACAACTCTTACAATTCACTTGGAAATATTTCAAGTCATCTTGATACTTATTGAAGAAGATTCTCTGGTCGGTGAAATATTTCTCACAAATTTGCCTACAACACACATCAAAGGACCCCGCAAACTTCTTATGGAATTTGGGTCCCGGTGGATTTCTTTGAATTTTTGGTATGATGTAGTCCATGTAATTCTCAACCAATGTTACCATTGCGCCAACCTAAAAAAATGAACAGTTTTGCTGCTAGGGGGCGTTGAAATCACCCCTTGCACAAATTAGACTATTTATTTTTGAACCCGGTAACAATATTTTCACTTGTTTCATTGTTGCTAATGTTGCACAATATTGTGCTGTTTAATAAAAAAATTCTTACCCCCTCCACTTTTCCCCCAACTCCTATTACGAAACGCAAAAAAAATATTTCTCGAGTACCTTCAAATATATCGTCGAATGTTCAAATATGCCTAAATAAGGGAAATAACAGTTTTTTATGATTACCCCCCCACCCCCCAAATGACACAAAATGAAAAAATTTTGGTGGATTTTTCTGAATTTTTGATACAATGCAGTTCAAGTTATTTTGAATAGAAATGAATCGGGTGACAAAACCCAAAAATTAATAGTTTTGATGCTAGGGGGCATCGAAATCATACCTTGAATAGACTATTCTTTATTATAGGCGGAAACAATATCTTTACGTATTTTTGTTTTATTTTATGCCGAACAATTGTGTAAATTTTTATAAATTGAAAATCTACAACCTCCCCCTTACCCCCAACCCCTTTTTCAAAACACGACAAAATTTAATTCAATCACCACCTCAAATTCAAATTGTGGATGTCTAATTTTTATTTATTTTCAATTAATTGATATTCAAAAATCATGAACTACTCCCTACTAAGAAGTCAGCGAAATCCACCAATATTTTTCTGAAGGGAGGAAAAGGTGAAATTAAACAACTGTACGATTTCCTCAATTTCAGCTGATTAAAACATTTATTTTGATAAAGCATTTACAAGTAGTCGGGAATTAATTTTTTTCATGTTTTAAAATAGGGGTAGGGGGTAAGGGGGAGGTTTTAGATTTTCAATTCATAAAAATTTACACAATTGTTTGGCATAAAATAAAACAAAAATACGTAGAGATATTGTTTCTGCCTATAATAAAGAATAGTCTATTCTGAGCAAGGTATATGATTTCGACGCCCCCTAGCATCAAAACTATTCATTTTTGGGGTTTGTCACCCTATTCATTTCTATTCAAAATAACTTGGACTGCATCATATCAAAAATTTAGAAAAATCCACCGAAATTTTTTCGTTTTGTGTCATTTGGGGGGTGGGGGGATAATCATAAAAAACTGTTATTTCCCTTATTTAGGCATATTTGAACATTCGACGATACATTTGAAGGCAATCGAGAAATATTTTTTTTCGTTTAGTAATAGGAGTTGGGGGAAAAAGAGGAGGGGGGTAAGAATTTTTTTTTATGAAACAGCACAATATTGTGTAACATTAGCAACAATGAAACAAGTGAAAATATTGTTACCGGGTTCAAAAATAAATAGTCTAATCTGTGCAAGGGATGATTTCAACGCCCCCTAGCAGCAAAACTGTTCATTTTTTAGGTTGGCTCAATGGTAACATTGGTTGAGAATTACATGGACTACATCATACCAAAAATTCAAAAAAATCCACCGGGACCCAAATTCCATAAGGTTTTTGCGGGGTCCTTTGGTGCCTTCGTCGATGAAACCTTGCTCACGCACCAACTCACTCCACTGAAACATATACCACAATACTTGTTGAGTTGAAACAGAATAATCTTCCCAGCCGTGAAATTTCGCTACGAACCCATTTTTGAATCATACACTTCACTTGAAAATATTCCAAGTCATCTTGATATAATCTTCAGCCTTTTGAGTCTGTTCATTCGTCGGTGATGTATTTCTCACAAATTTGCTTACTAACACGCATCAAATTTGGTGTATTCGTCGGTGAAATCTCGTTCACGCACCAACTTACTCAACTGAAACATATACCACAATACTTGTTGAGTTGAAACAGAATAATCTTCCCAACCGTGAAATCTCGCTACGAACCCATTTTCACTCATACACTTCACTTGAAAATATTCCAAATCATCTTATTGATGTAATCTCCAGCCTTTTGAGTCTGTTTCTCTCGTCGGTGATGTATTTCTCACAAACTCTCTCAATTACACACTGCATGAGACTTGTTGAATTGAAAACTGGTCTGATGAATGTTTCCACCCGCACTTCCAATATGGTGTCAGATTGGTTTTGTGAAAGCTTTTCACAGCATCTCCTTCATCCACCTATTTTAACTGCTGGAGCATATTTATTTGTTTGATTTTTGAGATTACTTTCAAATTTCAACACTTGAAAGAAAAATTCACAATTATTCCAATATTTTTTACGTTAGTCTTCTTCACCCAAACATTCGATTTCTGTTTTTGTACGGTTGACAAACTTAAAGCTGTAACATCGGTGATAATGCAACTCTTGAATTTTGTTCCGAAGACTCATTATCGGAGTGGTGCATTTGAAAGAAAAATTTTCAGCACATTTCAAATATCCGTATTGTTTTGTCATGCACCTTTCTCCCCCTCAAGGAATTTCTTGATATTGTTGTATGATGTGATCCCGCATTTCCTTCAAAGAGTTATTTCGGTTTGGCATATATTCATAACAAGTCTTTTTTTGGTTGATTTGACGATTCTGGAACTATCAACTTCATGTATATTTCGTCTGAACTCCTAATTTTCTACGATATTTCGTTGTGCTAATCCTTGAATAACAAATTGTTACATGGTTCTCATTGATATTTTGATATTTTTGATTTTGTTCTTGCAATTCACATGTTCGTTTTTGTAATGGTGGTGCGATAAGTTATCCAAGTTTTCCTACAGCTGTAAAGTGAATACGTCTCCAGAATAAGTCGACTTGGTGCGCCCTGGCAAATAATAATAATTACAACCATTCTCCACCCGCACATGCTATGTCTTCGAGTGTTTTTGGGGGAATATTATTAAAACTCCAATTCGCAGTATAACTCCGTTTTTTCGATAGAAGGAATTACCTCTTCAACTATTCAAGCAGTGGACTTTTTGGCAATAGATAATTTTGAAGAGAAAACCAATTATTTCTTCGATTATCACTATTGTTTAATTTTTTTGTCAATTCGAAGGAAAATATGTATTCACACGGGGCATGCGTAATAGTGTTTTCAGCCAAAATATTTGTCATCAAAAATTATCTGGAACTATTTATTTGAGTGCTTTGGCTATAAGCAATTTCAACAAAAATTATCTGAATATAATATTCATTTTGGTGAGACTTTACATCTGAATCGATACATAGTTCAGTCAAAAATATTCCTCTCAATATTACCTCAAGTCTTTCGGCTCATTTCCACTGAGAAGTAATAACATACGATTCACTTGAAAATATTTAACATTTAAAGTAATTCCTTTCGTTGGTGATGTATTTCTCACATACTTTTATAGTAAAAGCCTTTCGTTTGATTGAAACCAATCTGATGAATGTTGTGTCAAAGTTAATGTCCTTGTCAGTGAAATCTTGCCCACAAACCAGCTTACTTAATTGGAACATAACACAACACCTGAATTGAATTGAGTTGAATTGAATACCAATCTGATGAATCCTTCCACCCGCACGTTAAATTTGGTGTCTGATTGGTTTCGTCTATGTAATGGTTCCTTGAGGAATACTCAAATCAGATCAAAAACGTCCAGAGGAATTCCACAAGAACTTAAATGGAATTTATAGAAAAATGCCCAAGATGTCATTGGAAATAATGTGAATAAAGAATGGCAACGGAATTGATGTATTTTATAGAGGGTTGATTTTTTTGGTCCCCCTAGAGATATCATCTCATAGGCAACCAAACACCATTTTCATATAGGAACGAGGATTATATACTCATGCAACACGTTCGAAAAAAACCCGAAGATATCGAATTTACAAAAACTGGTGGATATTAAACGTCTTTGATGGGTGTCTTTCTAACAAACTTGCTTACTGAAATTTCTCTCCTCTATGATTAATTTCTCACAAACTCTCTTGCTAACACACTGCATGAGACTTATTTAATTGAAATCAAATCTAATGAATATCAAATTTGGTGTCTCATTTGTTTTGTATATGTTATTGTTTCTCGAGAAATACTGTGATTACGAAATGTCCATGAAACTGTTCCTTGAATGCATCTTTTCCCATCGTTCCATATCTTTTTGTTCACCTCAATTTTTCATTTTGAATCTCGTTGGCATTTTATTTTTCACGTTATCCTTTCGTTTCATTGCGATTCGTTTTATTCAACACGTCAAGTCAGACATATAGGTTATTAGTTGTTGTTCTCTATATTTCGTAGTATTATGATTATTTTCACGACACGATGTTTCGTTCAATGCGTTGATCTCTAAACCTGTCGAACGCGTAATTTATGCGCTGTCTCTATTTCTCATCATCACAATTATTTTTATGATTTCATCAATTCATTTTCATTTCATTTCATATCGTTTTGGTTCTTCCAACGCGTCAAGCTTAATACCCGTCGGACGCCTACGGTATATGACGTCGACCGCATTTTTATTATCATTGTCATTATTTTCGTAACTTTTTGTGTCGCTTCGTTTCATTCAAATCATCGAATTTGATACCTTCCATATTTATTTCAACCTCTACATTTATTACTATTATTATTATTATTTTCATAATTTCGTTGATTCATTCCGTTTCATTTCTTTACTTCTGATGCGTTGAGCTTGAAATCTGCCGCAAGCATAATTTATTAACAGCCTTCTATACTGTATAATATGATGTCTTCTACATTTTTTATTATTATCATCATTATTTTCTTGATTTTTTGTGTCGTTTCATCGTTTCATCCAAATCGTTGAATTTGATCCTTCCATACGTGTATTTCAATGCGCTGACCTCTATATTTATTACTATTATTATTTTCATAATTTCGTTGATTCATCCCGTTTCATTTCATTTCTTCTGACGCGTCAAGCTTGAAATCTGCCGCAAACATAATTTATGTACAGTCGTCCATACTGTATATGACGTCATCTAATTTTTTTTATAATTATTTTTTTTCTTTGGTGTTTTGGCATGGACTGCTATGGTCATTAGCCATGTGTTCTTTATAGGCATTGTTACTAACTCCATACGCCAACTTAGAACCAGCACTGTTAATTGGAACGCAACAGTGAATCGTGCAGGACTCACCCTACTTTTATAATTATTATCACTATTTTCATGATATTTTGTGTCGTTTTCGTTTTATCCAAATCATTGAATTTGATATTTTTATACGAATATTTTATCATGTCCCGATAAAGGTTTATTATCTGATTTGAAAGCTGTACTTTTGAGAGTGATTCCCATTTATGACTATATGTTTATATAAAAAATTATTGTAGATAAAATAATCAATTGACCAATAATGACGTCACCATGCCTCACAGCTAAAACTTTTATGAAAATTTCACTCAATCACATTTCAGACAATTAAAAACATATGGCAAAAATGTTATCTTACGAGTATTTTGAAATTAGACTCTAATAATTTGTGATAACCCCAAAATTTAATAAAACTGACTATATCAAAAAAAAAATCATAATGGACTTATGTATCCAAAACGGACTTTATTCAAAATGAACATTGTGAAAATCGACAACACGAAATAAATTTTTGTAGATGCTAACTGAAGTAAAATACATAATAATACTCATAATTTACTGGATAAATTCAAGATATGAAATACAAACGCCTATCGCCCTAAACAACACAATGGTGATAACTCCAATAATAAAACACGATATTTGCTGAAATTATGTTTTCTCGACTGAATGATCAATTGTCATCTTTAGACCACGTTGCTACATGATTAACTGAAACCCACTTACCTCAAAATCCTCTGTACTTTCAAACATAATCCATATTTTATTGAATTACAAACTACACATACTTAAAATGATGCCGGTACTGGTCACAAAATAACTATGAATAACATTTTCATTTCTGGGTTTTCGCTCACAGGAAATGCGATAATAACTCAACGGGAAGTACGTCGGTTGTAATAATCGAGTTTTGTTTCGTGCCTCTAAGATCCGTTCTGAGGTCACTATCACCATAAACGAAATCACGAAAACTCATGCTTTTAAACTTGCACATTAAGCTGAAAACACGCAACGAAAATTACACTGTTTTTCATAAACAAATAATTTTGAAGCCGTTTTCAACCTCCATACCCCCAATGAAACGTTTTTTCATTGACTCATTTTCCAACACCGAAGCTCTTACCTTTTTTACGTCCACGACGTAAGCACAACATGTAGTTGATACTCATTTTTGCGTGAATTGCGCTTTTAAAATTTCAATTTTGAACGTAATAAACGTATATTTTGGTCATATTATTTGAATGAATTGACGTTTATCTTATTTGTAGCGTGTAAAAACATCCATTTTGAACAATTTAGAAATGTCAAATCTACATAAGAAATACATGTAAACGTGTATTTTGTATGTCTTAATTTTTGTCGTAATAATGAATGCGAAAACGGCTATTTTTGTACGTATTTTTGCGTGAAGTTCGTATTTTTTATCTCTTTTGAAACGCGTAAAACGTATATTCTGTTCACATTTTTGCGAGTTCAAACGCATTTTAAATTTACTCTTTTTTTTTGGAGCGTGAGGAACGTCTATTTTGGTCGCATTTTTGAGTGTGTATTGACGTTCTCATCAATTTGTATACAAACAAACCTTGATACAAAGATCACTCAACACATCAACTATTGAAGAAAAATGGTCGACTTTTCCCACACAAAACCACGTCAAGTATCCTTACGAGGAGAATGTACTGGCTTTGGAGTCTGTTATCCCTCTCTACAACGGAGGTTGTCACCATCAAAAAGTCAGGTATAAACAGTGTGTTTCGTTCAGGTGGAATTGTTAAACTCACTCACACATTTACTTTTCGTTGAAATGAGTTTTTGCGACTTTCTACGATTTTTTCAACCTCTTGAAGTAATTTCTCTTGTGTTGTTCCTCAAACCTCCGTTCTGTAGACACTAACACCATAAATGTCGCAACCGACCGAAGTTTTTAACTTTTTACGGCTACGACGCGCGACGTAAGCTTCACATGTAGTTAATACCAAAACATTTTTGCGTTAATTGCGCTTTTAAATTCCAATCTTTTTTTTAACCCAATAAAAGTCTATTTTGATCATTTTAATTTAGTGAATTGACGTTCAATATACATACGAGAGTTCTAAATTTGGAACAAATTCAAGATTCATTGTGGTTATCGGCCGTTTTCGATGACACCAATGGTGGAGGCCCATCCTGTATACATCATTTCAAAGGACGCTCATACAGTTGCAGCCTTCATAACGTTAATGTCCTACATAAATGGCTCTGCGATATACTGCCGAAATAATATGTATTTTTTATTAATAAATTGAAAAAATTTCTATGATATTGTTTATTATTTACCTAACCTCACTTAATAATGATAAATAAAATCGAGAACGAAAAACGAAAACGTGAACGGGAACGCGAACGAAAACGTGAACGCGAACGCAAAGCGCAAACGCGAACGAAAACGCGAACGCCTAACGCGAACGAAAACGCGAACGCTTAACGCGAACGCTTAACGTGAACGTTTAACGCGAACGAAAACGCTTAACGCGAACGAAAACGCTTAACGAAAACGTGAACGCAAAACGCGAACGAAAACGCGAATGCTTAACGCGAACGAAAATGCTTAACACGAACGAAAACGTGAACGCGAACGAAAACGCGAACGCTTAACGCGAACGAAAACGCTTAACGCGAACGAAAACGCTGATCGCGAACGAAAACGTGAACGCGAACGATTAACGCGAACGCTTAACGCGAACGCAAAACGTTAGCATACCCCCACTAAGCAAGGTGAGGTTGCATAAAGTTTTCAAAAACCTATCAAGAGCAACTGTAAAGTTGTTACGTCCTTTGCAGCCAACGTTCAGCAAGTCTCCTGCAAACAGCAGATCTTCCCCCTCATAGCAATACAATTGTAAAGGTATCATTTGCAAACTTGTCAGAAACTTGAGTGAGTTAGATACTGATTTTCAGTACAGTTAGGGTGGATTTAGTCAACTTTATCATAAGCGTTATGATAAACATAACGGTAACATCAAAGGTTTTTAGCATAAACTTAACATTGTTGTATAAATGGTGCCATTTTATATAACAGATTCAACTTTCGCTTTTAACATATATTTAAGCACAATTTTAAAACGATGTTGACTAAATGCACCTTTACAATTGCTGAGTTCCAGCAAATAAATATTTGATAACTTATCTGAAACTTCTCAATTTTGTCACGAGTTTGCGCTAAGCTTACAGATACAAACTTCCATCACATACAATTTTACAAACTTACCTGCAATTTACTTAATTTCGTTGTAGGTTTACAGTATAGTTACAAAAGCTAACTGCTAGTAAATTAATCTTGAGACACTTGCCCAAAATTCTCTCACTTTTGTCTTAGATTTGTATTACAGATATCATTTTCAGTTTCAAAACATATGAGAGGAAGTGAAATACAAGCTGAAAAGCATTTCTTATTTTAACCTAGTTTGAATTATAAGTTTCGAGATGTTCTTCACACACTTCAGGAAACAACTATTTTCTCCTTCAATTGGACTTGTGAAAAGTGAAAACAGGAGGCTGAAACTAATATTCAAGGATTCAAATTAAACAATAGATTGATTGTTTTGACTATTTTAATATTAGTTTTTTTTGGTAATGTACACATATTTGATCTTTCTTAATTTGTCCGAGGGATTACCTATAAATTCACCTTTTGTTTTGACGTCAACTGCAAATTAGACTTCATGGATTTGAAGATATGTAGCAGGCGATGAGGTTGACGCCATCTTGAACTCAAATACTGTAAGAGAAAACTCACCATTTTATCAATTGATTATACCTACTCACAAAATATTATTATTGTTTATCTCAACATTCCAAACACTCGAAATAACACACAACTGACACTTACTAGACTAACCTATCTCTGTCACTCTGTCTCTCGCTGCCATAACGCTGTGCTGTGAAACGACCTGACGCGATCGGTCACGAACAAAAGCTATGGGCATTGTCTGATGCAACATAGTGAGCGCCAAATTTAAATCAGTGTTTTGAATATTTGTGACAGAAATTAAGAGTTTGAGAACGTGGTTTCAAAGTTGTTATGTTAGGATGAACCGGAATGTTTATTAGGAGATTTCAAAATTATCGGGAGTTCTAGAAAATGGATATTTATATCCATTGCTTTTATCCCACCAACAGGCGGGTGGGTATTCACATACCTATTATTCTCAAAAACGCTTTAAATTTCGTTTGCAATGTAAAATTTGTTTTTCACTTTTTTCCTAGGGATAGGTTAATACCTATAACACATATTCTTATAAATAGGTACAGGAGTGACATCATGAACTTCTAAATCCTATTTCCGCCGTAGATAGGTACACGACCGCAAACTTGTGAATGTAATGTTCATGATGAATAATATTTAAAACTTTTCAGCAAATCTGATTGGGTAACGTTGTTTCAAAAGTATGTAGCGATCTATTTCTTGTAAATTCCTCGAAAGTGAAAATTTGCAAATGAATGACAATCTTCCTGGTTTAAGTTTGCATGTGTCAAATTCCGGCGACGTTACAATTGTACAGTTATACAAATTTACAATTGGAGATGAACGAAGAAGTTGCACGGGCAATATTGCAATTGTAAGGTAACAGTAAGTGTTAACTGGAATACTTTCAAATGATTCTTGACAGCAAATATTTGGAATGTCCACACAAACAAGTTCTCAAATGATGCATTTTGTAACCTTATTGCAAACTAGTGTAACTTACCGTGCTTAGTGGGCCTTCAATGAAGCGTTATTTCATTAACTCATTTTCCACCAGACATTTGACAAGCAGCAGCCATGTTTTTTTCTCCCAAATGTCAAGTTGGTTCACCCGGTATACCAAATGTGGCAGCAGTCATGTTTTTTTCTCTCTCATGACATTTGACAGGAAGCCATGTTTTTATCTCTTAAATGTTGCTTTTTTTCTATGTCTCATGACATCTGACAGGCAGCCATGTTTTTTCTCTTAAATGTCAAGTTGGTTCACCTGGTATACCAAATTTGGCAGCTGCCATGTCCTTTTCTCTTAAATGCCAAGTTGGTACACCCTGTATGGCAGCAGACATGTTTCTTTTTCTTATCTAAAATGCCAAGTTGACACTCCCTGTAGACCAATTTTCGTAGCTGTCATATGTTTTTTTCTCTTAAATGTCGAGTGGTACACCCTGTATGACAGCAGCCATGTTTTTTCTCTAAAATGCCAAGTTGGTACACCCAGTATACCAAATTTGACAACCGCCATGTTTTTTCTCTAAAATCCTGCCCAATGCTCCTTCCAAATTTCACAACTTACTTCTTCTACCTATATTCACTCCCCACGAAAACGCTTTCGAAAAATAATGTTACCCTCACACTCACTCACCTGATGGTGGCGCACTTTAAAATGTATGGATCCCGTCTATGCTTTCCACGAAATTCCAACTTAATTTCGTCCAAGATAAATTTCACTATGCGGCAACACTCTCACTCTCTTTCTCCCTCAACTCTAGACTTAATTTTACAACCGGCAACATCTAACCTCTTGCTCTACACACACACAAAGTTCATGACACAAACCGATCTGAAATATACATGCCGCTGTTATATTCTGACTTCCAACCAGTCTTCAGGATTAACATAGCGTGCTCCGACTTCATGACACAAACCGATCTGAAATGTATATGCCGCTGTCATATTATCACTTCAAAACACAGCGCGACAAGCAAAAGCTATGTTTTTTCTTTCAAATTATATGTGTTGGTACACCTGGTATAGTATCTGACAGGCAAACACCATGTTTTTTTTCTTAAAAGATTTTTCAAACACCCTGTGTTGTTCTCTCTCTCCCTCTCTCTCTTAATGTAATTTGACACACCCTGTTGTTTTTTCTCTTAACTGATGTGCGATTCATGACTTGGCAGCCGCCATGTTTTTTTTCTCTTGAACGATGCGTTTTGAGACACCCTGTATACGTTTGTGAGGGAATCGCACAACGCACCTTTGTTAAATGCCGTCCTGTATATACGTTCCATATTTTTTTCTCTTAAATGTTAAGTTGACACTCCCTGTATACCAATTTTCATTGCTGCCATGTTTTTTTCTCTTAAATGTCAAGTTGGTACACCCTGTATGGCAGCAGCCATGTTTTTTTCTCTTAAATGCCAAGTTGGTACACCCTGTATGGCAGCAGCCATGTTTTTTTCTTTAAAATGCCAAGTTGACACTCTCTGAATACCATTTTTCATAACGTCTATCGTCACTCTATATAACCAACATTTAAATCCTCATTTACTACGTCCTTCATAGCCTGAGCTGTTACACGTTCGCTTCGCCCAAAACCTGGACAACCCTCGCGAGGGGGCATTGCTGGAGATATCACAGAGTTATCTGGAGTGATCCAGGAAATTCACTCGCTCCTCGATGTCTCTGCACTATGCAAGACGTTTAGAGAATTGGTGGTCAGACTCAAGCAGGCTAAATCACCTCTGGAAAAGAATCTGGCAGTCCTGGAGATCCTGGGAGGCCAGCGAATAAGTTTTTAGGCCGTTACGGGCATGTATGTTCAATGCCAATGGAGTCAGTAACAAGCATGCGCTTCTTATTGACTTCGTTGACAGGCACAAGGTGGATGTGATGTTCGTTTCTGAGACGAAGATCCAGCCGCATCAGAGACTTAGTCTCAAGGGATTTACGACGATCCGCGCCGACCGCCCTCAAGCGGTGAGGGGGGGGGGGGTGTGGCCATCCTTATTCGGAACGGGATCGCGCATGCGCTGATCCCACCCAGACCAAGTGCAGTAGAGCACGTCGGAATTAAGTTTGAGGATGGGGTCTGCGCATTCGCGGTTTACAACGCCCCGAATAGGAGATTCACGCAGCTGGACTTGGACAATCTGTGTAGCACTGGACACAAAGTGCTGCTGGTCGGGGACCTTAATGCGAGAAGGCCTGAATGGACACACGGGTCCCAGCCCAATGCCAATGGCAAGACTCTCTGGGAATACTCCGTCAATAACGAGGTGGTAATCGTGCACTCTGACGAGCCGACACATTACCCCTGGAACGGATCCACCCCGACCGTGATCGACATGGTGGTCAACAAGAATGTCTCCGATCTGAGCGACCTCAAGGTAATACATGAGATGACTTCGGATCACGATCCGGTCATGTTCCAGTTGAAGTACAGGGGTGAGGACATTCCCCCTACGTTTAAGTACGACTACGGAAACACTGACTGGAAAGAGTTCCGAAGGCTTTTGAACGCTAGGACGTATATCAAGTCAAACATCTCTAAGCATGACATTGAGGAGGCAACGCTCGCTTTGATCGGCGACATTCAGTGGGCTAGAAGCCGCACCACCAAGAAGATTCAGGTTAGGGCTGACCGGAATATTCTTCCAGTGGAAATTAGGAACCTTATCAGCCTGAAGAACTCAACCAGAAAGCGATGGCAAGCTACACGCGACCCCATCGCTAAACAGGACATGCTCCGACTCGGAGACGAGATCTCAGAACTGATTAAGGAGAATAAGAACCGAAACTGGAAGAATAGACTGGAAAAGCTAAACGTTCGGAACAACTCTCTATGGCGGATGGCCAAACGCATTTCCAGGCGTTATGAGCCTATCCCCGCCTTGGAGAGGAGTGACGAACGTTTAGTGACGGACCCCCAGAAGGCCGAATTAATGGCGGAGTACTTCGCGGGAGTACACCGTAGGGCGCCTGACGTAAGTGAGGGGCAAAAAGCGAAAACTAGGTTTACGGAAGTATTCCGTGACACGCCCCTCACGATCGGCCCTCATCGATTGGTCAAAATATTGACCAATTATGAGGAGCTGACGGAAGTCATTAAGCGACTTCCGACGAATAAGGTGCCCGGACCGGATGGGCTGGACACTATTTTAATAAAGAATCTGCCGAGGAAGGTCCTCGTCCAGCTTCTGCACATCATCAATGCAATCCTGAAATGGCAGAGCTACCCAGATTGCCTGAAGAAAGCTGTGGTGGTCCCGATTCTAAAACCGGGCAAGGATGGCCACAAACTTGAAAGCTATAGACCCATCTCGCTGCTGAGCGTAATAGCAAAGATCGTCGATAAGATCCTTTTGAGACGAATGATGAGCCTTGAGGGAAAACTCAAAATGATCCCCGATGAGCAATTCGGCTTCCGATCCGGTCATAATACGACCTCGCAGGTGGTTCGGATTGCTCACGAGGTGAAAGAGGGTTTCCATCAGGGTCTGGTCACAGTCATTTTGCTGCTGGATATGCAGAAAGCTTTCGACACCGTCTGGATCGAGGGTCTCATCGCTAAACTGCTAAGAGCAGATATGCCCGTATATATGGTCAAACTTATTGATTCCTACCTGGTCGGTAGGACTTTTGAGGTGAGAGTAAACCGCACTCGCTCAAAAGCATACCCAATCGAGGCAGGTGTTCCGCAGGGCTCGAGCCTTTCACCACATTTGTACTCTCTATATACCCATGATTTCCCTCGGCACGAGAGAACGAAGACGGCAATGTATGCGGACGATATCGCAATATATTGCCAATCGTTCTCAAGCGATGTCGCTGCTTACCAGATCCGGGTAAGGCTGGATAGGGAAGTCATGCCGTATCTGGAAGAGAACAAAATAGTGGTGAATCCGGGTAAGACCGAGATCATCAACTTTACACGAAAATATAAATTTACCAAAATTTATCGTAAAGTTGTGATCTCGGGCAAAGCCATAAAGGCGAAAAGCCCGGCGAAATACCTGGGAGTACTTATGGACAGGCGTTTAACAATGAATGCGCACCTGACGCTTGCCATTCAGAGAGCGGCCGCGGCGGTAAAAAGGATATATCCCTTTATTTACCGTACATCAGATCTCTCGTTGGAGAACAAGATGCTGATGTACAAGCAGATGGTGCGCCCGGCGTTGTTATACGCCTGCCCAGTGTTCTGCAATATCTATGACAAACAGTGGAAAAGACTGGATGTTATGCAGAACAAAGTGCTTCGTATTATCCTTAAAAAGGATGGTTACACTCGTGTGGATGTTCTGCGAGCGCTTGCGGGCGTCGACTCCATCCCGACATATGCAAAGCAAATCGCTTATAAGTTCTATAAGTACTTTCTCCCCAGAAGTCCACTGACTAGAGACCTAACCAGGCTTAGGATCTATGATAATGAACCCCGCAAACACGGCGGAGTTCTTTATCAATCGCTCGACCTTTTCCATGAGCGCCGGGAAGAACCGGCGGCCTAGGAAATTCAAGTTCTAAACCAAACGCCCAGTACCAAGATCCGGTTTTTTGCTTGTAGCCTTTTCCGGAGCAACATCGAACTAACTCACGCTGATCAAACCAATCCCTCGCATTTGTCTGCATAGAACAGAGCCATCCCACGCATAAGCAACGCAGGAGGCGTGGACACTACCAGATACCTCTCTGATATCTCATAAGTTGACTACCCGCACAACATCTGCGGGGGTCTGACCAGCGCCCTTTCGCGAGGACCCTTGGTTATTCCTTGGCGAAGTGCGCGGCTCCCGAATCGGAAACGACAGGGAGTCGTCGTGCACATCTGCCGTCCTTCTTCCCTTCCTCCATTCCCCGGGATGAGCTCGAAGAAAGAAGAAGTATATGCTTATTGAGATATCTTAAGATTTTTAGAATTGTAATATAATAGGGAATAAATGTAAATGTAAATGTACGTTCGCTTCGTAATCCATACATGGCTGGTCGACCCCACTTCGATCCATCAGCACGGCAAAATCTTTTTTATTATCGATGAGGCAGAACCGGTGTAGCCCTACTACTACGGATGATAAAGTTTTATTGTTTTAGGTATCATTATTTGTTACTGTTGGAAAAAGCTTTGATTAGAACAATGTTGTTTCATTTTGAGTACATTATATTTATTGAAAATAAAATGTTTAAATATATATTTTCCATCCAAAGCTTTTTTCATTGATATATTTTCCTTTGCATTACCTAACCCCTGCGTGACAAAAGTACATCGCTGTGATATGTCACATGTTCACATACTTGCGATATCAATATGGAATCATCTCGTATACATCGCATTTACATCTCAAAAAATATATCGTTGTTACATCGCAGAACTTGTTGCAGCGACGTCGCATGGATGAATCTTGAGTGGGACAAAATAACATCGCAGCGACGTCTATTCGACATAGAATGCGATATCGCAAGTCACATTGATACATCGCTGCGATGCATCTGTGATGTAACTGTGTTTGCTGGGTAACTACATGAGAAATTATCGATTTTCTACTGTCAGACTTGTAATATCGATCGCTCCCTACCTAACTCCACACAAGTTGAGAAATAACTGTTTGACAACTCTAAAAAAATTTCAATCATCTGCCTCAGGATATCAATAACCTGAATTCAGAAGAAGAGTTAGAGAGCTACTAGCTTCCTACACTTTGGATGCGTATTTCAATGATACACTTTCGTCATAAATTTAAATGTAATCTCTTATGTGTATTATAGTTTATGCGTAAATCCTTATGTGTATTATAATTCATGTATATCGTATATAATTATATATAGTTTACTAATGTGATCAGAAGATTTGGATATTTTGACTTTTTTACTTTCTCTTCCACTTTCATTTATTTTTTCAGTATTAATGACCTTATTCTATGCTTTATCGGCAAAAATCTAATTCTTCACACAATACAGAGTATTTTTGATTGATTGAACCATCAAAAGTAAGTGTTCATTGCTTTGAAGCAATTTAGTTTCTATTGCCACACAGCAATAATCACTATCTTTCTGCGTTCACAATTGACGAATAAAAGTCAATTTTTAAAAGATCGTAGAAAAAATAGTGTGTCATCAGTGTTTATAGAGAAAGAAGATCTAGACTAGAGGTCGCTAGTCCACGAGTCTCCAGTCACGTCTGTTCTTAATTTTAACGTATGTATTTGATCAGTTCGTAAAATATGATTTATTGAATAATCCCATAGATGGCTCTGAAATATGATTTTGACACATGCATCCTATCCAGCGTTGTACTGGTAAACGCGAAATTCCATTCATTTCAGTTTCAGTGTTTCTATTTAACCTGGAACTTGATGTTATCAAGACCATTCCCAGTGAATTTTGTGTTTATTTGTTTTATGCCGTTATCATTTGTATTGTATTGTTGAATATTATATTTGTTCGACACTTGCTATTAATATACAGGGTGGGGCCACTGAAATGGAATTATAATATGGTGACTGGAATGCTCTTAGTTCCACTGTGCACCCGTATAAAGTGATAACTATAGGAGATGAAGAAAGGAGGCACATGCAATCTAGCAGAGAAATACTTTATTGCTTACTTGTATGGGTGCGAGAGAGACATTCATCTGCACGTAAGTGTTATTAGTTTCCCAACTTATGGTTTGTAAACACACCAGTGCAGTGCAGCGCGTCTTTGTATCAGTTTTATATGTTACAATCAACTCAATCTCGATTCCTCCGCCACTGCCAGGAACCACAAAACAAACATGGCGGCCTCCATGAGAAATCAAGTCGCGCAGCCTGACGAGCATTGCAGTCGTCATATTGTAATATCATTTCAGTGGGTGGGGCACAGAAAACGAAACAGATCGAATATCTTCGAAACGCATGTGTTGTGAATAAAATGCAGAAGCACGTCGATTTTTAATCCAAGGGGTACATCTTTCTATCATAACCTCAACTGTCATACCTCTTGGGCACTATCACCCAAACAATTTGAATAGGGAAAGTAGTAAGTGTGACACATCATTAGGAAGGTAATTTCATAAGGAATTCAGCCATGTCAATTTTTGCCACCTAACTTTTCATTTTGGCGCCCTCTTGCGGGACAAACAACTGTTTCGTATTCCAAATTATGATACTGCATTTGCAAGCTATTCTGACATGAATTAGGTGACGATGCATTATGGAACTTTTCTAAATGAAAAAACAAAATGGCGGACATGATTTGCAATTAGGGTGCGATTCGATTCAAAATTGATATATGGTGGTTTCCAAGGTCGGAAATTATGATTTGTTTGTCAATGCGAAAAAATAAGATGGTGGTTCCAAGATTTGTAATTCTGGTCTGATTCGAATCAAAATTAGTATGTGGGGATTTTCAGGGTGAAAGATTATGATGCTTTTGTCAATGCAAAAAACCAAGATGGTGGACAAAATTTGTAATTGTGGGTCGATTCGATTCAAAATTGGCATATGGGGGTTTTACAAGTTTTCAGTATGACTAAAATGAAATGATTAAATTCATAAAAAAAAATTAAACAAATGCGCTAAAAAGGAAATAATATTTTTTTTTCAGATGTGTGACAGAGGTTATTCTATACGTAACAGAATCAAAATTTTACCTCGCAAAAATACCTATTTTGTACTCGCGGCAAGAGTAACCTACGTCACACCTACGTCACACATCTAAAAAAAATATGAATGCCTTTTCTCTCTTTTTCGTTTATTTGCCGTTATCTCCTTTTAGCGCATTTGTATAAAAGCTTTTTTTATCAATTTAAATAATTCATTTTATTCATACTGAAAACCCCCATATGCTAATTTTGACTCTAATCGAACCACAATTACAAATTTCGCCCGCCATCTTGTTATTTGCATCGACAAAAAATCCTAATTTCTATCTAACCCTGAAAATCTCCACATACTAATTTTGATTCGAATTGGACCAGAATTACAAATTTCATCCGCCATCTAGGACCACCATCTTGTTTTTTTTTTGCATTGATAAACAAATCATAATTTCCGACCTTGCAAACCACCACATATCAATTTTGAATCGAATCGGACCATAATTGCAAATCATGTCCGCCATTTTAGAGCCGCCATTTTGTTTTTTCTCTTAGAAATATTCCATAATGCATTGTCACCGAATTTATGTCAAAATAGCTCGCAAATGCAGTATCATAATTTGGAATACGGAGCAGTTGTTTTTCCCGCAAGAGGACGCCAAACTAAAAATTTAGGTAGCAAAAATTGACATGGCTGAATTCCTTATGAAATTACCTTTCCAATGATGTGTCACACTTACTACTTTCCCTATCCAAATTGTTTCGGTGATGGTGCCCAAGGGGTGGGGGGAGAGGTATGACAGTTGAGGTTATGATAGGAAGATTTCCCCCTTGGATTAAAAATCGACGTGTTTTTGCATTTTTCTCAAAACACATGCGTTTAGAAGATATTCGATCTGTTTCGTTTTCGGTGCCCCACCCTGTATATATTATAGTACACAGTATAGATAACAATTTAGTTGGTAAACACATCAATTGAATAAATGGGCACAGGTGTAAAATGTACACACTAGTTAAGTGATATCTTCAAGGTGAATACAGAGACTAAATAAACTGATGATTACAAACATACTATTTGTTCCATTGTGTGTCACCACCTTTTCACTAGTGAAGTGTGCGACACAAATGTCACCCACCTACTGGTTAAAATGAGTCGCCCAGTGATTGAAATTAAATAACAAACAATAACAAACACAAAGCAGTTTGCCCCGAAAATAATAAGGCACAGGTGCTGTTCACCGGTAGTGTATTATGAGCTTCGTCCCAGTGATTTTGGCTTTAAAAAATACACTCGACACCACATGTAGGTGAAAAGATATGAAATTCCACACTCATTTTTCAATTGAACTATGCCACAGTATTGTTCATGATGATTGAAGTCAAAATGACAAAATTGTTCACGTTCACTTTATTACATTTATGAATAGTTCATTCAATTTATATCAAATAATAAACAAAAAAGTATGCACTTCATTTTTATTGAATGACATTGAATTTGTGAATAAAATATTTTCAAGTACGTCCCTGACAGGGCGAACGATTCACTACTAGGATTCCTTGACGAAAATAAAAATCCTCAAGTATATCTCAAAAAATGCTAGTTGATTGTAGGGGTCGCATTCGTACGGGTGTATTTTTGCCTCGGTTCGTCGTTATCGAGCTAGATGTCTCGCGCGATTGTATCAAACTAGGGTCACTAAATCCTAGAAGGCTTTGGCCTTCTTACGGGTATGGCCAATGGGTGGAGTCTAAATAGCTCCAATGTTCCAAAAACACCACGAAAATTAGGTCCGATGTTTGAACTAGTGACACATGTCAAAAGTCAATTTTTATGACATCGCCGTCATTGAAAATGTTTTCAAAAATAGTTTTAGCAGATTCACAGTAAAGAAAGCAGATTGTCCCAAGTCCCAAAATCTTCTGATGAGCCCTGCTGTCACTGATCCAACTTAGGAATATGTTGATTACTTTTTTTACTGATACAAATATTCCTTTCTTTTGAAAGTGAAGTACCTATTGTGCAGTGAAACCTGCAAGAATTCCGACAAAAGTCGTAAATTATATTGTATTCTCAGAGGTGAGTTCAAGATCATTTTTTTTTATAACTTGTTAATTAGTAGATTGAAGAATACATTTTTCCCATTTTCCTCACTAAAGACAAATACAGATTATATTTTCATTCAAACTTTTTTTTTCAAGATTGAAACAGGAAACCTTTAGAAAGAAATGGCTATCAATAGTATCAATATTGAATAACTTGGTGTAAAATTGTGACAGAAATCAGGACCACAATTAAATTAAAAAATGAACTAAAGAAGTGTATACCTACTTAATAGATGATTTCAATTCCTATATAATATAACAATGTTTCACCTTTGACTGTTTTTGATTTGATGTGACATTTATCATTTCACAAATTATTCTCATCATTCCTTTTTTAATAATTGTTTGATTTCTTCATCGATTTTTATTTCATATGTATTGCTGTTGAACAATTTATGTAAAAATGTAATCACTCTCTAAACAGAAACGTCTCTTGGGATCAATTGATAAAGTGTGTGCAGTGTAGGTATAACAATTTTCGTGTTCACAGGAGTTTAGGACTGACAATTTTTTTCTGAATTGTTCAGAAAAGACCCAAAAATGGTCATGGGAGAAAAGTAGTGATACAACCCCATTACGAGCGCACGCATGCGCATTGACGAAGCTCGCTGGGTTCACCGCGTGACGTTGGGTGTTGCCGGATTTAAAATTAAGGAGTAGAGTTACGGAGGGTGGGACGTTGCCGGTTTTTAAATTTAATTATGGAAGAAAAAAGATATACACGGTGTCGCAACGTAACATGACAGAAAAAACAGTTTGTCAAAAATCGTTTTATATACAGGGTGTCTCAAAAGACATCGGAAAAATGAATCATCACATCATTGGGGCATCGCATCATTGGGGCATGCAGGGATTCAGAAGTTTTCGTTTTACGTATACAGGGTGTGTCAAAATACATCATTTAAGAAAAAATAAATAAATACAGGGTGTCTCATAAACGTGCATCGTGATGGGGTTTGTCATTTAAGAAAAAAATATATACCAGGTGTACCAACGTGCCAGTTGAGACAAAAAATATATACAGGGTGTCTCATAAATGTGCATCGTGACGAGGTCCGTCATTTTTAAAGTGCGATACCAATTCGTTTTCAAGGAATACATCAGAGCCATCTGTCGTTCAATATATAAATTAATGATATTTTGGATCTGTACGAATCATCAAAAAATAAACACTTCCGGTTTCAAAAAATTAAGATAGAAAGAAAAGTAATAGTAAATTCGGATTACCCACATCGAGGAGAGTCCAAATCTGCAATAAAATTGCTACTTCCGGTCCAAACCGGAAATGACACTTCCGGTCGTCCGATTTTGATGATTTTGGCATCAATAGATTCGTTTGGATGTCAAGAAACATTTTAAAGCATTTTCCGAGGTCAAAAGGGCATAGGAGGCTATCTTCGTTATTAGTAAAGTTACAGAAACGTGCGGGTACTCTAAGAAGACAACTTTCATGGGTGATCAAGAAAATAATAGAATTTGCGTACGTCAACTGCCATAAGGGCCGTAAACCGCACATATTAATGTGTTATGTACTTATTGCTTAAATCTTAGAAGCTGATTCATAAAAGTTTGTCATTTTTTGTTCAGAATTCCTGGAAAAATGCGTATTGTGGCCGCATTTTCGCATGTTTTAACGTTTAAAATTTTAACTGTTTTTTTCGAACGCGAAAACGATCATTTTGAGCAATTTTGAAATGCCTATTGTCCATAAGAATTACACGTAAAAGTGTATTTTCGGCGTTCGTTGGGACGATCCCAACGAACTCTGCGAACGTCTCAAATTATTGATAGCCTCTCGAGATGCTGGAAACTCGGATAACTTATCGCACCACCATTACAAAAACAAACATGTGAATTGCAAGAACAAAATAAAGTCAAATCCCAACGTTAGATGTGGTCCCGACACATGTAAATGTCATTTCATATACTGGTACGTAGAAGAAGCAAAAAAGTTGTAAAAAGTAATAGGAGAGTTCAATAGAGGCGGCGGAGGGGATGAAATGAAATGAAATGAAATTTTGGTGAAAAAATAATTAGTAATACAATGGCATCGGCAGAATACAGACGTAAATTAGAGAAATTTGAGAGACGTCTTCAGGAATTAAAAAAAGACATTCAATTTTTTGAAGAAAAAGAGAATGTTTGGAAGCAGTTGAATAATTTATACATTCAAGACAGAGTTTTCATGCGAAAATTACCTGAACCGAGATACCCATTGAGAAGGATACAACCTCACATCGTAGAATATGCCAACACCAATGCTCAAAATGAATTTTATTCTTCTAACTGCAATAATAAATAATGTTTTGTATGTTAACAAACCAGATGGAGTGAAATTCATGGCAATATGTGTGAAGATTAATGATTTCGAAAATGGATGCAAGAACAACAGAACAGAATGGCAATCTATGTGTTCAACAAAAGTCAATGAGGGCCAGTTACCAGTTTTTACCAGCACAGTTCCAAAGAATGTAGCATTTAAGTATAAGCTGAAGTTGATATTTGAAGATCGCCGAGAAATAGACACAAAAACTGAAGTATTTGTTCCGGCAGCAAGGCGGGAGAAAAGCAGGACAAAAATGGAATTTGAACTTTATAGAATTTTCATTATAGTGTCCACAATATTATCATGTATATTGCTCCGAATTTTAGTGGAAATAATTGTAAACGCGAGAAAATGGAATATATTGTTTGATTAAAATTGTTGCAAATCGAATTTAGTTTCATTTCGTTCGTTTCAGAAATATAAAATTATCAAACAACCACGGCGTTATCACTTCCGTTAATCGGTTTATCTGCGGTTGGCATTAAAACGCGCCAGTCGACGTTATCTGTTATTGAAAAACCGCAGTGGACGGAGAATTCAACATATGATAAACACTTTGGCATTGACTTGGGGTTTTAACAGGAAATTACAATACCACACGCTAGCAACGGTTTTTCGTTATCTAAGAATTGAGAATCGTTCGATGAATTTCGAGAAGCTTGCGCTGGCACCGACTGCGCGTTGACGTAGCGGTGGGAGATAGCAATCCTATAAAAGCAATTCTGGGTGTGAACGGCTTCAGTCTGCATCTCAAGTATACCGAACCAGCTCTTCTCATTTCAAGTGTTTTGTGTGTGTGAAAAACAAAGTAAGTTTTTATTTATTTGAATGTGGCATTAAAATTATTGGTGGGCTAGATGAAGTAACTTCAATATTCAATTTGAGAATTCAGAGATTTTTTATGTGAATTTTAGAGTAGAAAGTGATTGAAATATTTTTCATAATCGAATTTTGGGGGTTTTGTGTGCACGTTCAATTCAAAGTTTTCTCAGATGAATTAACGTAAATGCTTTTTAGCGTGTGTTTAAAGTTTTTTGTTTAATTTTTAATGCAAAGGGGTTGTGTTCGAATTGAAAAATCGTTGGTTTTCATCAAGGCAAAAACTTTTTATTTCGGTTTGTTTCAGATGGATTTACAAAAAATCAACGCATCTTCATTGGTGGAAAGGAAGCCAACTATCAAATTGTCGAGTCTTGCAGTAGGGGTGCCGCAGCCAATCAGGAAAGCCAAAATTGTGAGAAGTAAATTTGGAGAAGTTATACTGGTGGAATTATTGGAGAACGTGACATTCCTACCGTAGCGAGTGACAGAGGTGTATCAGTCCCATGTTGAAGAATTCTCATCGGGAAAATATTCAATAATTTTCCGTGGTGTCATCGATACTGGCAAGGCGAATCCTGCAGTTTCATTTGAAATTGTAGAAAATTAAGGTTAGTATTGGTTTTTTTTTCGTTCAATATGTGAAGAGTTTGTGTTTCGATGCAGAAGTTTTTTGTTTGTGAAGAATATGTGTTTTTTATTTATTACCATAGCGCTCATGTTGTATCATTCGAAATAAATCTGGTGTATGTTTTTTATTTTTTGGATATATACAGAGTGTCTTAAAAACGTAATAAATTTTGCCTGATCTAGCTAGAACGAATCAACGTTACTTAGACATATAGTATACAGAGCGTCTTAAAAAATATTCAATAAATTTTGTGTGATCCAATTAGAACGAACTAACCTTACATAGACATATATAGAACAAACTCAATACATTTTTTTACCATCACTTGATGAAGGACAGGCGACAAGACATTCCCCCATTGAAAAAATAAGTTGTATATTTGTATTGAAAATTGAATTTATTTCAGAACAATACATCAACGTGTGCAGCAATATAACCGAAGTCATCACAGCAGCCTCTCCACAACAGAATTCAACAAGTTCCACAACCATCTCAACAATTCCAGTAGCTTCCAGAGTCATCTGAGCAGCTTCCAGAGTCATCTGAGCAGCTTTCAGAACCGGGACCATCGCACCAAGAATTCTATTTTGAACAAAATATCGGTGAGACTCATTCATAAATAAAATCCAAATGGCTGAATTTTCTAGAACAATGTCAACAATTGATAAATACCTTGCACTTATCAAAAATAATTATTCTGATGATATTGCCAAACAAGCTATTAAATATATAAATAGTCATGTGAGGAAATGTGTTTTAGCTATGAAAAAAATTAAATTTTCGGTTGGTGAAAAAAAAGAAAATAATAACAAAAATTGGGGAATTGAAACGTTTTAGATTGTTGATTAAATTAATGGATAAGAAACATGTTGGCTCAGGTTTGAAACGACGAAGCTCCAGGGTACAGTGGCAGAGTGTGAACAATGTTTTCAATCGTAGAGTAACAACGGGGGTAATTATTAATTTGTCTCATAAAGATGCTAAAAATTTTCTAGACGATGCTTTTTCCTTGTTCAAACGCGAGATTGTCAAAATTTTACAACAAATGCCATGTCTCAAAGTTAATTTTACATTTTCAGGGGATTTTATTAAAAAATCACATGACGAGGAAATTGTTGATAGAAAATATTTTAGTACTCCAAATAAAGTGGTTGATTTAGGTACGGACTTAGCGTTATGGTACACTGAAAATGTTGTGGATGTTATATTGAATAAATTGGGTGGTTTTGAAGAACAACAGTCGGGGTGGGCATTAAGTAAAATTCTTTTGTTGGAGGTGGCCATCAATAAATATGAAACAGGAAACGGTTCATCTTTCATTCCTCTTCCTGAACAAATCGCAAGAAAGCAAGCATGCATAAATGTACATAACAATGATGAAATGTGCTTCTTTTGGAGTATTATTAGCGCGATATATCCAGTAAAAAAAGATCCTCAAAGAGTTTCAAAATATCCTCATTATTCTACAGTTTTGAATAATACAGGGCTAGACACTCCAATGAAGTTACAACAAATTTCCAAATTCGAAAAATTAAATATTTCTGTAAATGTTTACACGTTAGAATTGAATCAAGCAAAGGAAAAATTTTTTTATGTGGTAGTACCTGCCAGACTTACAGCGACAAAACGAGACAGATATGTTAATTTGTTATTGATTCAAAACAAATATTTTCCAAAATTGAATGATTACGAGGCTCTCCCCATTGACGACGACGAGACTAAAATAAAATTCCATTATTGTTGGATTAAAGACATGTCCCGGTTAGTATCTAGTCAATTGAGTAAGGATTATCATAAGAAATATTTTAGTGACAGGTGTCTCAATTATTTTTCAAGTCCACAAAAGTTGGATGATCATACTACACACTGCGAAAAATTAAATGATTGCAAAATTTCTTTTCCCACATACGACCATGTGGAATTCCGAAATTATGTTTATAAACAAAAATATCCTTTTATCATGTCTGCTGATTTCGAATCACTGCTGGAAAAATGTGGGGAAAAGATTTCTGACAAGAGTATGAAATATCAAAAACATACAGCGTTCAGTGCAGGCTACTACCTAAAATGTTCGTATGACGATAGCCTTTCTTATTTCAAGAGTTATCGAGGCGAAAACTGTATGCAATGGTTTGCCGATGAGTTGTCTGAAATTGCAAAATTTGCAGAGTCAAAAATTAAAGAAATTGAGCCAATGATTGTGCCTTTGAGTAGTATCGGTGCTGCAACGACTTGTCATATTTGCGAAAAACCGTTCACCCCAAAGATGTTATCGTGCACGACCATGATCATTTTACGGGGGCGTTTCGGGGATAGGCCCACCGAGCCCCTTGTAACGTCAATTTTCGTAAATTGTTCGTGGTACCCATTACGTTCCACAATTTGTCGGGGTATGACAGCCACTTTATCATTAGGGATATAGCAAAAAGAGGAAAAGTGAGCATACTTCCTTCCAATAAAGAAAAATACATTTCATTTACACAACACGATGCTGAAACTAAAATTAAATTCCGATTTATAGATTCTTTTCGATTCATGGGAACTTCGTTGGATGAATTGGCATCCACATTAAGTAAAGATAATTTGGAAATTTTAAAAAAAGAATTCAGTCATTTAGATGATGGGAAATTCACTCTTCTCACCAAGAAGGGGGTATTTCCATATGACTATGTAGATAACTTGGAAAAATTAAACAAAACGGGAAGAATTCTATAATAAATTAAACGATGAGTACATAAGCGATGAGAAATATGCTCACGCCCAAAAATGTTTGGGGGTCATTTAAAATTACAAATTTGGGATCGTATGCGGACCTATATTTGAAAACGGATATTTTATTATTGGCAGACGTTTTTGAGAATTTTCGTCAAAAATGTATAGCATTTTATGGGTTAGATCCAGCGTGGTACTATACCATGCCGGGCTTCACATGGGATGCTATGCTAAAGTATACAAAGTGTAAATTACAAATTTTGAAAGATATTGATATGATTATGTTTGTGGAAAAGGGAATAAGGGGCGGGATTTCGGTATGTTCAAATAGATATTCGGAAGCAAATAATAAATATATGGAAGGATACGATCCCAAAAAAACCTTCAAAATATCTTGCTTTTTTGGACGTTAATAATTTATATGGGTGGGCAATGTCAGAATTTTTACCGTACGACGGTTTTGAATGGGTTGAAAATTTTGATAAAGATGTGACTGAAATTCCCGACGATAACCCCGAAGGGTATATTTTGGAAGTGGATTTAGAATACCCCGAAAAATTGCACGACTTGCACAAAGATTTCCCGTTTTGTCCCGAACACCGCGCACCGCCAAATTCAAAGCAAAAAAAATCAATGGGTACCCTGCATAATAAAGATAAATATACGTTGCATTATAGAAATTTAAAACAGGCGTTGAAACACGGTTTGATTCTGAAAAAAATCCATCGTATATTGAAATTCAAGCAGTCTGCGTGGCTGCGGCCCTACATTGAGTTGAATACTCGTCTGAGGGCTGCAGCCACCAGTTCTTTTGAAAAAAATTTGTACAAATTAATGAAGAACGACGGTTACACAGGGTGGTCAAACTTGTGAATTCCTGGAACGGTCGTTATGGTGCCAAAAATTTAATATCTAGTCCTAGATTTCAGAGTCGAACCGTGTTCGATACAGACTTGGTAGCTATTGAATTGAGAAAGACTGAACTTATTTTCAATAAACCTTTTTACTTTGGAATGGCAATATTAGACATTTCAAAAACATGCATGTTTGATTTTCATTACGATTTTATGTTGCCCACTGTAGGTATCGAAAATTGTAAATTAATGTATACAGATTCAGACAGTTTTTTGTATGAAATAACGTGTGATGACGTATATTTGGAACTTATTAAGAAGCACATATCGAAATTTGATACTTCCGATTATCCGCCTGATAATAAGTTCCAAATTCCACTTGTAAATAAAAAAATTCCTGGGCTAATGAAAGATGAAGCGAATGGTAACATCATCACGCACTTTGTAGGGTTACGTTAAAAAATGTACACCTACAAAGTGCAGGGCGGAAAAGTGGTGAAAAAATCTAAAGGCATTCGGTATAATGTCGTTAAAAATAAAATAAATTTCGAGGATTATACCGATTGCCTTAGGAATTTCAAAGAGAAAATTTGCGAACAATTTAGTATTCGATCATACGCTCACAACGTTTTCAGCATCATGCAAACGAAAATAGCTCTAAGTCCGTATGATAATAAACGAAAATTAATTACCAAATCATCTGACACTTTACCTTGGGGCCACTATAGTTTGAAATAATATTTTAAATCATTTGGATTTTATTTATTAATGGTACTCAACGAGAAATTTTGTTCTAGTTTGAAGTTATGGTCGATAGGTGTGTTACGCTGAAAATGTCTCCCAGCAGTGGTAAAACTCTACCAAGTTTACAAGAATTGGCTGCAAATGTGATTTATTGGACTGTTAAAGATTGTGAAGCAAAAAATATATATTATTAATAGCAAACTTGAAATTGAGATTTGGTATTTCAAACACATGAATAGATGTTATTTCAATATTCCAAAATAATTTAAACAAATTCTCAATTTGAATTGTATTACAGAATTAAAAAAACAAATGAGAAAAAATCATGATTTTAGTGATTCAGAATGGTCCAGATTTTTTAAATGTAAATTTATAGCTCATACCAGTTATGTTTAAAAACTGGATATTGTATATTAGTGCACACGTTGATATAATTTAAATAAAAAAAATATATAGTGAAATTTGGTATTTTATTTGTTGATTTTCATAACTTTTGTAAGTGCACCGACTCGGTGCGCTTTAAACTCGATGAAATAAAAAAAAACTAGATCATATTTTTTATCATTTATTACATAAATTATACAATATTGTTTGTTTATAATAAAATAGATATTCTCGTAAAGCATTAGCATACAGACTATCTAAAGGTGAGGCTTCACAGAAACCTTCTATAATTTCTTCTAAAGTTAAATAAATTTTCCTATCACGCAACCACGATCGAATAAGATCAAAAACACCTCGATAATAGGCACAAAAGTTTAAAGCATCCAGCATGGCGATGCGGCCGGACAGCACTCCCCGATGTGTTTCCAGAATATCGTTTACATCTTTCTCAGACAGCTCCAGGTTCACAGCGTCCTTGGCAATGGAAATTTGTTTGGTGCAGCTTTCGATGTATTGTGTAACGTAAATGTAATCCTTGCAACGTGTTACAATCGGATTATATTCATCTACATAGTCATCGATTAGTGATTCAAAGAAAGTATCCACTGTCGTTTGCAAAATGCCAATGAGGGTTAACCATTCATCGAGTGTAAAATTGATGAATCGAGGTGAAAATTGCTGCTTCAAAATGACGCATGGGCTAAAGTCTCTGACTGGGCTGAGACCACATCGAAGTTCATAGGACGGCATGGGAAAAGTCGACAACAGCAATTGGTGTTCGTGTCGAGCAGCCTTTTCGTATTGGTCCAGCGCTTTTTCTACTGCACTAAATGGTTCAGGTTGAGTAGCCCCATCGTATTGTTGCAACACTCTGTCTAGGTCATTCAGAGTTCCCCTGTAATCTTCACCACCACTATCGCACATTACTTCAACTTCACTACCGTAACCACTATCTTGAGACATTTTTTTACTTTCAAACTTTCGTTTTCAAACTGAATATCTGAGTGTGCCTGCATCCGATTTTATAGTTTCACTTCACATCACGTGGTTATGTGTGACGTAGTGAAGTTGAAATAATGTTTCAGAAAATTAATTTCGTCGAAAGGCCCCCCCTAATAGACTTTCAAATTGTGCTTCTTTTCCATAAGATTCTATACAAAATCAGCGTCACTAACCCAACTGTATTCTTGTAAACCGAGCCATTTCACGTACATTTTTTTGCCTTTTCTCCTCAGAACTTTTTCCACTAGATATATATCTGGATTTGTAGTTTTCTGCAGTTCCTCCCTATAGAAAGCACCCTTGATAGGTGCAACATGAAGGTGGCAGGATTGGTAATATTGACTTTGATAATTTTGAATAATTCTGTAGTCCAATTGGGCGTATAACCTTTTTCGAAAACGTGTTTTGCCTTACTGATTCGCACAACATCACCAACTTTGAATTTTCTCGGTCCAGCTATTTTCAAGTGACTATATGTCGATTTGAGAATTTGCTTTTCGTTGTTTGCGTTCATTTCCGAAGGTTTCATCCCTGTCTTTGAGTGGCGTGTATCATTGTAGGATTTTGTGATTTCAGGCAATATATTCAACCATTTGTGGGTGCCATTCAAACTGAAATACTTGTACAATTTTTCTTTTAAAGTTCTTATGACACGTTCGCATAGAGCAGCTTTGGTGATGCTGTACGTATTATAGTGATTTCAATGGTCTAGTCCACACAAATTTGGAAAAACAATCTATAACGACTAGAATGAGTTTGAAATTTCGATTTTGATGGGCGTACGGTCTCATCTCAGCCAAATCCATTTGCCACAAATCATCCAAACCTTTGATGATGGTACGGCGTCTAGGATAATTTTTTCTAATGGGTTTATGCAGTTCACGAACAAGTTGAATCTTTTCTTTGGAAGCCATGACACATATCTGATGATGAGACTGCGTAACGTACTATTTTATTATGGCTGTGCGACAACTACATTCTGCATTTTGCGGATTTGTTCAATAGCTGATTTTGTATTCGCTATATCAGAATTTATTTTGTTGATTTGTTGTGAGATATCATCTCGCAATTGTTCTAACAATTGGTGTGCCAATTTCCCATTAACATCCCATTTTAAATTGTTTGAATGAACCAAATCACTAATTTCACCAATTTTTTTCAACAAATCTTTACGAACATTTTCAATATCCTCTATATATTGTTGGTTGATTTTTCGAAAAATGCTGTCGTTTCCTTATACCGTGTGTCGTTCGTTTGTACCATTTGACTTAAATTACTATCAAGTGTTTGAGTTTTCTTTTCAAATTGTTTGTTTTATTCATCTCATTTTTAATTTCATTACGCATCTCTGTTAGATCACCATTCAGTCGATTACTCAATCGATTCTGTTGCATTTGATGTTGGTTAGCTTGATTTTGCATAATTTCCGTAAGATTTTTATGGATTTCATCCACATATTGTTTATTGGCAGCATCAGTATCCTTGGTGGGGCTCTTCACATTACTCAATTTCAAATTATCGAAATCAATATTACCATCTGGGGTGTGCAGTAAACCACCTCCAGAGGGCGTTGGTAATTTTCGCTTTTTATCTACGCTTGCGCTATCGCTACGTCCAAACTTGTCAAGACCCATTTTGAAAATGACAATGTATGGGGAAACGCCCTTTATCTTAGAGAATTATATTCGCCTCTTTGAGTTCACTCAAAATGGCAATAATCTCGTTGTCATGCGAAGTATTTCCAGCATCTCGAGAGGCTATCAATAATTTGAGACGTTCGCAGAGTTCGTTGGGATCGTCCCAATAAACGAATTCCATAGGTTTGGTATTGAATGTCATTGTAATAGGTGTTTTCGGTAAACAACCGCTGCCTAGACTTGTTGAATTGGATGCTTTACGTAAATTTGTACGTGTCGATGTTTTACGTTGTTGTTGTTGTTGTGTAGGAAACATCGGTTTAATTAGGTTGTTGTACTTCCACCCTTTACTAAACTTTGTGCGACCTAAGGTGTCTTTGTGGCTGGTCGATAAATCCAAGATTTGCCTGTATGCTCGTAAATCTTCGTCATTGTAATTTTCAGGCTTAATGAGAAATATCAATTCATATATACCTGGTGTCCCTTTCCATTGATACCCACCAATTTTAATGTATCCGCTGCGTTTGTCAAAATCTATTTCTTTTACACCAAGGAACCACTTTGAATCACGTTGATCATAAAAGGGTCCGTATACTTTGTCTATTTCTTTATTTTTCTCCCAATGCTTTATAATGTATGGTTGGACCATTATAGGATATTGATTGAGATATTCTTCTAAAACTTCTTCATTCATGTCCATCAGATCATTTTGCTCCTCTTCTTCTGTGAAAGAATTATCACCATTATCAGCATCATCATCATCCTCTGCACTTGCAATAACGTCGAGGGATTGGAATGGTGTCGTTTCGGGCTTTTCCATTTTCTCCTCTTCAGTTTCGGTTTTCGTCTCAGTTTTGATTGGACTAGTAGCTTGTGCCGTTTTATTCGCTAATATTTTCAGCGGAACTGATACAGGTTTGAAGAATTTCTGCAGCGATTCATCTTCTTCAGATTTACCCAATTTCAAGGCTAAATATTTTTTTCGAATAACGTTTGCAATTTCGTTGATTTTAGTCTTTCGAATAACATCAACTTCTTTGCTCAACGGTTTCATGATGACGAATGATAATACATCACATCTTGTGTATAGTTATATATTTGTCGAATCCTTGTCGATATCGACCAGCATTCGTATCGAAATCTTTGCAAATCACAACAGTTCCATATTGCTGCTGCTGCCAACATTTTGCACACATTCTCTTGAATTCATCGAAAGACATGTCGGGAGAAACGTGTTCATCGAATACATGTTTTAAATTTATTTCATCTTGCTTGAAAAGTACAATCATATTACAGTTGTCGCGTATCAGCTGTTTTGGGATTTTCGAATATGTTTGACAAAGGTAGGCGGCGTCAATGTTCTTGTGCCTGCAGACGGAATAATACTCTCAGATTTTCTGTTGACTATCGCAGGCGACATCTTCGAAAATAAATATACTATTCGATTTGGATTCGTGAGGACTGATGATTTCTTCGTTTTCTCTGAACGGATAATAACCCAGCCCCTTGACTTTCTTCAAAATTTCTTGAAGTACTTGATATTTGGGTTGATACAATGACTTTGAGTATACGTAAATGTTTTCAAACTTAGCACCATTCAGGTGGAATAACAATGTTAGGATGGCGTTTGTTTTTCCACAACCACTTGGTCCGCAGATGATTGCACGGAACGAATTGGGTAATAATTTACCATGTTTCCTAATCATACTACCACAACCGTCTCCATTCAAAATATCCAAATTTTCAATGGGTAGTGACTCGTCTTGCTGAATGACTTCCATGATGTGATGGTTGAAAATGAGTGCGCCCCAGTTATAAATAAAAATATCACAATCACTTTACGTCATTCTCAATGTTGACTTACTCCGGTGCAGGTGTTGTTAATTCCATAATCAATAAGCTCCCGTTCGAATTACATCTTCCTGGTTATTCGTTTTGTGGTCCAGGCACCAAATTGCAAAAGAGATTGGATCGCGGGGACAAAGGTGTGAATCCTTTGGACGAGAGCTGTGAAGATCACGATATTGCATACTCCCAAAGTGATTCTCTACAAGACCGGCACAAGGCAGATCAAGTGTTGGAAAATCGAGCTTGGGAACGTGTTAAATCTAAAGACGCTAAATTTGGAGAACGTGCTGCAGCTTGGATGGTAACTTCCACCATGAAAGCGAAACGTAACCTTGGTATGGGTCTGTCCTTTCGTCGTAACATGCTTCAAAAAATTATTAAAAATTGGAAGCCTCATCCTAGCAATCTTAAGAAATCTAGTGCTTCAGCTTTGCGAGCTGCTAAAATGGCTGTGAGTCAAGCTGGAGGACGTAACAAAATACGCATACCTAGGGTAATTCCATTCGATGCAAAATCCGGAGGAATCCTGCCACTCATACCCATATTTGCTGCCCTTTCAGCTTTGGGTTCGTTGGCAGGTGGAGCGAGCGCTATCGCAAAAACAGTAATAGATGCCAGAGATGCCAAAAAGAAACTCGAAGAAGATCAACGTCATAATAAATCCATGGAACATTTGGGATCTGGTTTGTACCTACGAAAAACACGTCGAGGATTTGGGCTATTCCTGAAAAAACAATGTAAAGGACGAGGTCTATACTTGAAAAAACAAAAAAACTACTAGACAAGCTACCTAATAGAGCATTATACGATTCGGAAATTCTACAGTGTGCCCGTCAACTTAAAATACCGAATTTCCGTGGAGTTTTTATGCGTGATATGTTGCCAACTTGTGGTCCTTGGCTGCGAGAATGCGGCGTAATAAACCTGGATTCGCATTTGAATGCGGGCACTCATTGGGTAACTTACAATAAAACCGGCAACGTTGCACAATATTTCGACAGTTTTGGCAATCTAAAACCTCCAATGGAATTGGCGAGATATTTTGGGAAGGGGGTAAAAATTACATATAATAATGATCAATATCAAAATTACAATCAGAATAACTGTGGCCATCTTTGTCTGAAGTTTCTACTTCATAATGTCGTCCGATAAAATGTATAAATCATTGATTGAAATGCATAAGTATAAATCTTTGCGAGATTTCACCGATGCCGAACTGCAAGCTTTACCAATTGAATATTTGATGGGGAACGCAGGACCTTGGGAATTGTTGGATGTATGGCGCAGATTGCCAATGGATTACCAGCATCGATACGCTTTGCAGATCCGCCTACCATGTTTCATCCATCTCCGACATGATTTTCCCGCATCAGCGCCGCTACATCGAATATTGTATACTGATATTGTTAGCGCACAATTTGAATGTTATTATTGTAATAAAAAATAAATGATTTTTGTTCAAATGTTTCTTTATTTAAGGTGTGCGATTGTTTGATGTGTGTCAGTCATGTCTATGATATTAACGCTAACAAGTCGTTCTTCGACGCTTTCCATTGATTTCAATCCACCCATTCGATTGGATTCCGATTCAGAATATAGTTTGGCTTTGCTCAGCTTCCATTCCTACAACAGTATACCCAACATTGAAGACGGTACGAAATTCTACTACTATGAAAACGGTGATAAAGCTAAACGAAGAAATATCGATATTCCTGCTGGATCTTACGAAATCAGTGATGTTGAAGATTTAATAAGCAAACATGTCATACCCAAAACGTACAAAGAAAACCCTGAGGAATTTTTCTATCTCAAACCCAATAATAATACACTGAAAAGCGAAATATTTTGTTTTAAGCACTCGATCGATTTCCGACCTGCAAATAGTTTAGCTCGTATTTTGGGGTTTTCGTCTAAACTTCTCAATCCCAACTTGCATTACGCATCAGATCTGCCTGTGGATATCATTAAAGTACGAACCATACACATAGATAGCAACATTACCTTTGGAGCCTTCTACAACGACACACCGTCTCATACGATATACGAATTTGCTATAGGTGTTGATCCAGGTTACGCCATTGACGAAACACCCAATCATCTCATTTATCTGCCCATTTCTCATACAAACGAAATAAATACCATTACGTTGCGAGTGCTCGATCAACATTCTCAACTTGTTGATTTTCGCAACGAAGAAATAATAATTCGTTTGGAATTGAAGCGAAAGTATGGTGCTAACTATCTAAAATTATATATCATCTCCATACCACACCTCAGTCTTCACCAAGACATTCAACCATCAGCAGCAGCAGCAGAAACAACCTCAACTACTGTCAACGGATAATAAATTGTTTTTGGAATCTCTCGGTTATCATGTTGTCCAATCAACTATTCAACATTTTCCGAAAACCTCACAACGATGAATCCATACAAAAGGTAGAGTGGCGCACCTACTACCCATATGTCAAGTCTTTCCGCAACAATGATGTTATTGAAATCAATATTAATCAATCTGATGCCTATGATGCCTTGTACGATAGCTTGCTATTCATCAGTGGAAAGGTTGAGAGAACCAAGGGAAATGGTAGGGTGACGTTCGTAAACAATGCTGGCGCTTTCATGTTTCAATCTGCTAGTTATGAACAAAATGGCAAGGAATTGGAAACAGTTCGTGAAGTAGGAATTGTTAGTAGTGTCAAAGGCTTTCTCACCTACACTGATGAAGATATTAAACACTTGGCCACCTCAGGTTGGACTTTTCCCACCAATACTGGAATCATCCACCCAACCCATCTAACATTCAACATGCTAATACCCATTAGACATTTTCTGAATATCTTCAGTGATTATCAATGTGTTTCCTACGGTAAGCATACCATTCGATTAGTACGAGCTGGAGATGATAGCAACCTCTTCAAAATAGACGAGACTCCTGGATCAACATTACCCCCCACGGAAGTCAAACTGGAAATTGAGAATATTGAGCTTAAAGTTAAACGAATCTATCCGCATGATCAAATTAAATTACAACTTTTGAAAGCCATCCAAGCTGACACTCCCATTCTTATACCCTTCAGAAAATGGGAACTACATATGTTGCCTGCTCTCACACAAGGTGCAAAAAATGAAATATGGGCTGTCAAGACTTCATCGTTTCTCGAAAGCCCCCGCTATGTGATTGTATGTTTTCAAAAAGATCGTGATTATACGAAGGTCAATAATGATCCGACAATATTCAACAATTTGAATATCACTAATATAACGCTGACTCTAAACGGTGAGAATTACCCCAAATTGGATGCCATCCTCAAGAAATATCTGCACGATGCTGATATCATTTATGTGCGAGGGCTTCAAAAACGAAACTATCTTGCCGAGAAATTTCAACAATTAGGTCTACCTACACGTATTGTGAAGGAGGATTATGATAATACGACGTGGATGGTTCCTACATTCACCAACAACACCAATGATACCGCCTTACCTTGTATGCATCACATTCGTCGCAACAATACCAACTATAGTTGCAGCCTCCGAAACGTCGATATTCTTTACAAATGGTTATGTGATATGTTACCGAAATAAAACTGCTTAATAAATTTTGTATTCAAGATGTTTGAATTTTTTACCCTATCCTACAATACCACCATCTCATTATGTATACTTATAAGTCAGGTTGGCCGAGCGGTCTAAGGCGTTGTACTTAAGTTACGATTCCCGAAAGGGAGCGTGGGTTCGAATCCTTTTTTTTCGATTTATCTAACCTCACTTTTTTATATTTTATTTGTCATAACAAAACAGATTATTCAGAAACCACCTAATCCCACATTTTATAATAATATGTACTTATAATTTCATTTCATTATGTATACTTATAAGTTAGGTTGGCCGAGCGGTCTAAGGCGTTGTATTAAAGATTCCTTCTTTTTTTTCTTTTTTTTTTCGATTTATCTATCTAACCTCACTTTATGGCGTTTTTCGAAAACGTTGCACGGTTGAAACTCTAAAACATGCGAAAATGTTATCAAAATACACGTTTTCCGCGTTCTAAGAAACACTTGAAATTTGAAACGCAAAAATGTCATCACAATAAGCGTTTTTCATGTTCTAAAAAACAACTAAAATAACGAACGCCGAAAATACACTTTTACATGTATTTCTTACGGAGATTCAGCATTTCAAAGTTGCTCAAAATGTTCGTTTTCGCGTTCGAAAAAAACACCTCAAATTTTAAACGCCAAAACGTGCGTAAATGCATTTTTCCCGTTCGAAAAATGACTAAAATTTTGAATGCCAACTGTACTCCCAAATCGCACTTTAAAAATGACGGACCCCGTCACGATGCACGTTTATGAGACACCCTGTATTTATTTTTTTCCTTAAATGGTGTATTTTGACACACCCTGTATACGTAAAACGAAAACTTCTGTATCCCTGCATGCCCCAATGATGCGATGCTCCAATGATGTGATGATTCATTTTTCCGATGTATTTTGAGACACCCTGTATATAATTCGATTTTTGACAAACTGTTTTTTCTGTCATGTTACGTTGCTACACCGTGTATATCTTTTTTCTTCCATAATTAAATTTAAAAACCGGCAACGTCCCACCCTCCGTAACTCTACTCCTTAATTTTAAATCCGGCAACACCCAACGTCACGCGGTGAACCCAGCGACGCTGAGAAGTCGCTACTGCGCATGGTGGGCTCGTAATTGGGTTGTATCACTACTGAGAAAGTGGCCAATTCTAATAAGCACATAGAATGGAAATGTTGTAAATTGCAAAAATGGAACCTTTTCTTTCGAACAAGTTTAAAAATTCTATATTGACGTTTATCTTGAGAAAATTGGTCAGACCATAATATTGTTAGTATATTGGTAATCTCTTTAGAACAGCTGTTTTATAGAAGTGAATGGCTATATTTTCTTGTTTCAACCATACCACATGGAGGTCATAATTCACTATCTCAAGAAACTTCTTATTTATGATAGAAATACAAAAAAAGAATTCATTATATATAAAGGAATTTTTATAATCATATAAATGAGAATGTACAAAAATGGGTGAGTCAGAAATGCAGTATTTCAATCATGTCAATGTTTTTTGCATGTTTTGTAGTACTGATCGACAAGCGTAAGGATGCCTCCGAGAATTGGTTGCGCAGAGTAAACAAAACCCTGGAGTGGGGCAGGAGCTCAATCGCTCTGCCTTATTAAACAGTGGTCGATCTTTGTCGCACATCTACTCACGCTTTCTATCGTTTGCGCATCTCAGAGGCATCCTTACGCTTGTCGATCTGTACCTTATAATATGTCTGATAGGTATTAATTTTTGCCTTAAGTTTTTTGCTAAAGCTTGATTTCATCTGAGAGGCATTCAGCAAATATATTTGACACGTGTTATGTTCACGAATACTAGGCACTTCTATAAGATTCAAATTCGATAATCGATATTTGGTTTTTGAGTTATTAGCAGTACCTCAAATTGATACCCCATATTGAAAATTCGTATTGATCAAACAAAGGTTTATATATTGTGACTAAGAAGTATTTGGAGAACATTAATCTCTAATTTTGAATAATGAACCCATTAATGGAGAAGTTTTAGTGTTTTTATAACTCTGTGTTTGTAACTCTGTGGATATATTTAATCAATCATTGGCAACTTTTACACATCATTCTGAAAACAACACTTAGGTTCTGCCCTTCTAAAATAAACTCTTGTACCTGCAGCAGAGATGGTCGACGGCTGAATCTCCATGTTCCATAATGGCTGGTGGTCGGGCCACAGAATATCGGGGCCGTGTCCGAAAGTCGACGATTTTTTGAAATTCGAGTCAATTGTACACCTGATAATTTCAATCCATAAAAATAATTAGAATTGATATGTATCCACTGAAATTAAACATGATATCCATCTTATTTGACATTCTGACTTCTCTCTCTCTCTTAGCACCCTTGCTTCCTAATTGGCGATTTTGTGGGTTATTTGGAACATTCGAACTATTTAAAGAGATTGGAACTATTAGACTCCACCCATTGGCCATACCCGTAAGAAGGCCAAAGCCTTCTACGATTCAGTGACCCTATATCAAACGCGTTCTCCACAGGCATTGACTAACTATCTTCTTTCTCTATAAACAATGGTGTCATGGTAGTGCACGTGGCGTTTTAACAATTCTCATGTCATTTACAATTGTCACTTATTTTTGAACCTATTCATCGTAACAAAATATGTTACTCTCTACTGACAACACTCGTAGACTGTAGGTACTCAAAGACATAGCCTATGAGAGTACATTATTTGCCGTGGCGCTCTGGGGTGACTTAGAAATTATTAGTAGCGCATTCATTTTTCAGCTTAGGGAAACCTACAGCACTTCCGCCAAGCATTAAACGTCAGGATTGACATCTTGATAACACACGTGCTTTCTAACCAGGCATGTGGTCGCCTATCGATACCAATACATGCGAGAACAAATTTCTGCACCGACTGTGTCTAATTATACATATTTTTAATTAAAAATGAAACATGAGAAATATTAGCACGCCACTGATGGTTCTGCGCTTCCTTCCGAATATCATAACAATAACAAATCTCCCCCTCCGAACTCGGAGTTTTACCCCTCACCCACAATCTGTAACAAAGGATAGTGTTATGGAGCTTTCATAACAAATGTGTGTTGTGATTAAAGAAATGGCATATCTATGTCTTTTATTGCTCGGAGGTCTCAACCAAAAGAAATAGATATCGCATAGTCACAGAACTAATACTTATATCTTATGACATAAGTATGAGTTCTGTGCGCATAGTCCGCCTTGCCAATGCAATAAAAATGTCCCCGCTCATCTTGGCCGCCATGCTTATACAGTTTACGTTGGCATCACTTTTTGTTGATCGTATGTACTCTTCTAATGGTTGAAACAAAATGAGATGCCAGATACTTTTCACCGAGTCTCTTTAAATCAGAGAGTTACCAGAAAAATGTGAAAATATCGTCGATGGTGAATAAATCATCAAATTCACATTCAATACAATTTTACTACATTTTTCTTTCATCTTCTGATTTCCACGAAAAGGAATATGGTGAAATAGTGGAAGAATATCGTTAGAAATGAAGGAAATTGGGTAAAAATTTGCACTCTTTCCTACGAAAGCACCTTGGTGTCACGCACGCTTCTCTTTTTATGCAAACTCATTATAGACTTTTTTCTCATTAATGTCTAGAACTGTCAGTATCATGCACAGTTGATGGGAAGTTTGTATTTTAGGTTTACATTCGTTCACTTTTTTCAACTGCGCAAACTCCTGACAGTTCTAGAAGAGTTTCTGTTCGAACCTGAATAAACCTATAGATAATGAGCAGCACACAGGACGAGAAATGGCTCACAACAGGTAACCATGTTTTTCAGATAATTAAAAGTGGACCATGAACAAAAAGAAATAACAATTATTTGAAATTTTATTTATTTCATACCTACAATTTATTTAATTTTCAACCATTTACAATCTATAACTCATTTGAAACTTTTTATATCACATCACCGTATTATTTATAAGAACATCGTGTTTGTTTCAAGATTATTATAAAAATCCACCATTCCCAAATGCACATATACAAACATATACCTACGAACTTATGTCCAATAATTTTAAATAGAACATCTGAATACTGTTATGAACGGATGGGAATGACGGGTTTCTACCAATACTTCTATTGCTAGTTTCTGTTCATTAGAATTGTCAATCTCAGCACCATATCTGTATATCCCCATAGTTTGGGAGTGTGTCGATCACTCACTACCCATATAGCACACGACGTCCAGTGGACGTCCATTTTGGGTCCAAGATTAATCCAAACGTCCAGGGACTCGATATGGATGTCCAATGGACGTTCTATTCTGGATGTGCTTTGTACATTGCGTATTGTACGTCTTATGGATGTTCAATGGACGTAAAATATTGGACCAACGTGGAACATCAACTTGAGAACAATTGTGGATGTACAATGAATGTACAATAATGGACCAATAATCCAAAATGTACGCCCATTGGACGAACAGTACTGGATCAACCTGATACGTCCATAAACTGTACGTATTTGGATGTATATCTTAAATGTTCAATATTGGACTTGATCTGTACGTTCAATATTTTACGTTTTTTTACGTCCATTGGATGAACAAAACTGGGTCAAATGGAAAGTTCCATAATTGTACGTTTACGGATGTACACCGAATGTAAAATACTGGACCATTACGTCCATTATTGTACGTACAATGGACGGACAGCACCTGGCCAACTTGAAATGTCTTTAATTGTACGTTTTCGGATGTTCATGAAATGTAGAATCCTGGACACGATCTGTTCGTTCAATAAGCTACGTTTTTGAACGTTATTTGTTTGAACAAAATTGGATTTTTGGAAATTTACATTTTTAGACGTTTACGAATGTACACCTAATGTATAGAATATCGGACCATACAATATGTACGTTGAATGCGGCTCTCTGTCATTTTGAACTTTCCGCCATAAAAAGTGACAAATCACAAAGCATCTACTGTCGTCTGATGGTAAGGGATATCCGCCCAATCGCCGTTTATGGGTGTCATACTGTCATATGCTAAATGATGTTTCGTTTGTTTTGCTTCTTAGTCCGCCATTAAATATTATATTGGTGTTGTTACTGTTATTGTTGGTTGTTGTTACTGTTATTGTTGTTGTATTGTGAGTTTTTTGAATATTTTTGAGACTTGTTATTGTTAATAGTTTGGTGAAGATCAAAGTGTGTGAAAAAAACAGAGGTTAGGTTAGGTTCAATGAATATACCAATAAATGGTGAAATAGATATTATATTATTGTTAGAAAAACCAGTAATAATGGCCACAACAGGCCATGAGCCGCTGTGAATGGACTGGTACAGGTACTTTTAAACGTAACCTAACCTGTCTGAAAAAGATGTTCTTTTTCTGAAAATGTGGCTGGAACTTCCGATACAGGTCCTGATGTTTGCTGCTGCTGTCCAGTACATAAACAAATTGTTCAGATAGGTATGCAGGATAGTTCAATTCAGTTTGGAATAAATACTTCTGATTCACTGAAAAATTTTGATTCGAACTGAATTTTACAGGGAGTTGCAGAAGTAGTGACAACAAGAAAAGACAGAAGAAGCCATCTCCAAATGGCTCGGAAGGGCAAATGAGAGGAAAGGGCAATAATACTAGTCTAGCTATTTTTGTTCATGATACCTACTATATATTTGGAAATGTGCATTAATTTGTAAATGTGCATTTTGATACGTATTTTAGTTTTTTTGTTGTAGAATGTGTGAAGTGAGAGTTCGGAAGTTCTCAGTTTTTGTTTTGACTGATGGTTTGGTATTTCATTTATATTTTATGTTTAATTTTTTGTTGAAAACAATAGTGACTTTTTATTTTAGAATATTATCCTTTTTTTGAATGGAAATATAGTCATATTGTTGCGAAGGTGTTCTGCAACGGGTTCAGTTGGGAAGTTTTATAGGCCACCAAGAATAACAAGCTACCCGAAAGTAAACTACACTGCTGTGAATGTGAAGAAGAGATGTAATGATTAAAAGATTTATTAGAAAACACTTCAAAAAAGTACACAACTATTATATATTATATATATGATATCAACAACTCTTGAGCTATCGGCGTTCTGGCGCGCTGTCATGGATGCGTTCTGTCAGTCTGGAAGTCCAATGCTGCCAACTCTAGCTAAAGCCGGGATTAACTAAAGCTGGTGTTACAACTCTCCCCCTTTGCTTCACGAAACGTCTCGGGAGTAGAAGCAATGGATTTTGTCTATTCACAACATGAACAGGGTTTGGGTTTTATTATGGTCCTGTTGCGCAACGGCCTTACGCATGTATCTTCGGTAGCAGCTTCATCATCTACGGATTGGTCTTCGGATTGAAGATCTGGAGTCACTATTGAGACATCAGCAGTTGTCTGGTTACGGGGGCGACCTCGCTTACGCAGGGGGCGCACAGGCTCTGGGACATCAGCCTCTTCCTCGGTGCAGCACCGATAGGGAGTGATGGCGGAAACATGATATTTCCCAAGCACTTCCGGAGGATCTTGGAGAGTGGCCACATCATATGTGGTTGGAGTAACAATCCGCCATATTTGGTAAGGTCCATCACGGCGAGGTGCGAACTTCGCGGTATAAGACTTTTTAGCCTTACTCGAAGCATGCACTGATACCAGTACTTTATCTCCCACATTGTACTGATCACATTTTCGGCGGGGATTTGTCAGCGTTCGATTTAGCGCGGTCTTGTTGTCTTTCACTGGCATCGCGAGCTTGTCGTAACACTCCACTTAATGTTCGAAGGTAAGGGGTGATAAGCGGAACAAAATTGTCCAATATAGCGCGTATGTCTCTTTGCACGTCGTCGGGTGTGCGTAACTCACGACCGAAAGTTAGGTAGGCGGCACTATAACCCGTTGCTTGAGATTTCACAGAGCTCATAGAAAAACGGATAGAGGGCAATTTATCCTTCCAGTCGGTATGGTCCGAGGCTGTCAAGATTGACAATTGACACTTCAGATCGCGGTTGTTTCGCTCTACCGGATTGGCGGCAGGGTGATACACGGGTGTTAAAGTTTGTTTAAATCCTAGCGTGTGCGCTACTTGCTGCATAACTGCACTCACGAATTGTGAGCCATTATCGCTAATGACCCTTCGAGGAACACCGTAGCGAAGGATGACTTCATCGATTAGACACCTGGCACAATTTTCGGCAGTCGCCTCTTGCAGCGGGAACAGTTCTACCCATCTACTGGCGGTGTCTTCAATAATGTAAATCCATCTATATCCATCAGATGTCTCCGGCAGTGGACCGAATAGGTCCATAGAAAATGTTTCAAATCTCTGGGATTGAACAGGAGTTTGTAGTTGACCAACCGGTTTCAAGTTACTAGCTTTATATCGCTATTCGTTTGGTAGGTCCTGGCAACACCATAGTGGCCTGCTAGTTCTGAGTCATGGTACTCGGCAAGGATAAGATCTCTTCTGGATTTAGGTACAAGTTGAGCATCTTCTTCGTCCATTTCGGGAACAAATCTGTACAGGATTCCATTGTTCATCACATATCCTCGTTCTAACCACTTCTTGAGGTGCAAGTCGTTAGCATCTGGATTTTCAAATGCCTCGATGATTTTCCGTAGATCTTCGTCCGCTAACTGGTCATTTCTAAGGTCGTTGGGAGACTGCTTGGGCAAGTCTACAGCGATTAGTCCTGGGGTATAGTCTATGCGTATGTCATAGGACTGCAATAGAAGGCACCATCGTGCTAGACGACCGGAAGGTGATCTCAGTGACAGAAGCCATTTAAGTGGTTGGTGATCACTCTGGACGTATGTAGTTGCGTCTTCAAGATATCCCCTGAATTTCGTGACAGCCCAAACGACTGCGAGGGCTTCCCTTTCAGTAGTGCAGTAATTTCTTTCCGGCTGCGTCAGAAGTCTACTGGCATATTCGATAGGTCGCTCTTCTGGACCCTCCCCCTGGAGTAAGCATGCTCCAAGAGCATATGCACTTGCGTCAGTTCTGAGGATGTATGGTTGAGCAGGATCAGCTTGCCGAAGGATCGGGCTAGTAGTCAATAGTGTCTTGAGCGTAGCGAAAGCCTTTACCTGATTTGGTCCCCAATTCCATTCAGCATTCTTTTTGGTGAGGACGGTCAATGGCTTAGTGATATCTGCAAAGTTATTTACGAATCTCCTATACCAGCAACAGGTTTGTAGGAAGGACAACAGTTGTTTGACATTACGAGGTTCTGGCATGCGAGTAATGGCAGATACCTTATCTGGATTGGGCATTATCCCTTCAGGACTAATAACATGGCCAAGATATAGGACGGAGTTACAAGCGAAAGAACATTTGGATCGATTTAGATGAAGCTTGAATACACGCAGACGTTCGAATACCATTTGTATTTCTCGGATATGTTCGAAAAACGTAGACGAAAAAATTATTAAATCATCGAGATAAGCCAATAGGTTTATATCTTGCAATCCGGAACGGAACCTATCAATTAATTTTTGGAATGTCGAGGGTGCGTTACGCAACCCAAATGGCATACGAGTGTAGCGAAAGGTGCCTAGAGGGCAGATGAAAGAAGTTTTATCTCGATCAGAGGGTCTGACGGAAACTTGGTGGTAACCAGATTTCAGGTCCAATGTAGTTATATATTCGGGCTTCTTGGTGGCTTGAAGGATATCGTCTATACGAGGGAGGGGATATCTATCAGCACGAGTGATCGAGTTGAGTTTTCGATAGTCAACTGTTAAGCGAATAGTACCATCCTTTTTGGGAACAAGGACAACCGGAGCTGCGTAAGGAGATTCACACTCCTCTATTATACCCAGTGATAAGAGTTTATCAATTTCTTTTCGAAGAAGTTGTTTTTTCGATTCTGAGAGACGATAAGGAGGGACAGAGATAGGGGTGTCATCCGTGAGACAAATGGTATGTTCAGCAAAAGGGGTAGGCTCACTACTAGTTCTAAAAATATCTTGATTTTTCCTCAGAACATCGTCGAGTACTCCTCTTTCTTCATCGCATAGGCTAGCGCCTTCATTTTCCCTAAGCTTGACTTCGACTACATCGACAGCTTTCAATGTGCATACTCGCAAGTTTTCCGGTTGATCGACGAAACTATAAGCCATGTCGGGAGCATCTCCATAGAACCATGAATCACGTGGAACATCAAGAACAACGTTTGCCGTTTTCAAAAAGTCAGAACCCAAAAGTGTCCTGATGCTGGTGTGGTTAGGAACAGATATAAGAGTTACGGAATGTTTTCTATTTTCAAGAATTAGGTTAACTTCAAATATTTCCACAGCGACAGTAGTCGTATTACCATCGGCGAGGGTCATTTCCATGACCTTCGAAGAGAAAGGTACTCCATCTTGTAATAAAATGTCTCGTAGTTTTGCTCCAGCGATACTAGACTGTGCACCGGAGTCGAGATATGTTAAGCCTTGGTGACCTTCAATGTTGACCATAGCTAAAGGTCGCATTTTGTTGGGTGTCAACGAGAGTGAGTTACACATAAACTCAGCTGATGTTGAAACAGATGAACGTGGTGTTTCTGGGGGTTTAGAACACTTCGGACAGTTGCTTCTAACGTAGCCAGGTGTCCTACAGCCGTAGCATACCACAGTTTTGCCGTCATTAGATGTACTGGCATGAGATGAACTATTAGAAGGCAAATTCGTTTTATTTTTATTATCTGAGTTCATTCGCAAAGCTAATTTTCGGCATTCGTCCTTTAGATGTCCGTAGTTTCTACAGAAAGAGCATTGAATTTTTGATTTTCGGTTTGTGGAACCAGTCGAAACTTGAGAAGTTTGCGTGTTTGATTTTTGCGAAAGATTGTTTTCAAACAGCGACTGTTCAGCAGTACGAGCAGCTTCTATAAGTTCTTTGAACGTTTTAGCTTGGTCACGCGATACTTTGTCTTTGATACGCGGGTTTAACAATCCATAAACCATATCTAACTGAGCATGTTCAGATATTGACGAGTTTCCGGATAAGCGAGACAACAACGCACGTTTTTTGCTAATGAAAATGTCTGTTTTTTCATCACCTTGATCACTGGAGAAAACCTCCCTGTATATCTGGTGTGCTGGCTTTGAGAAACCATACGCATGGCGTAAAGCATCCACGGCTTCGGCAAATGTACTAACTGATGATTTTATGCCCTGCTACCATCAGGTAGCAGCATCATTAAATAATAACATGCTCAATCCTTTAACTGCATGTGCATCCGATATACTAAGACAGTCTTTATATGTCGAGATTGAGTCAATGAAAGCTTCCACATCCTTATTTGGACTTCCATCAAAGCGAGATTTGCATGCCGAAAATTTGGCAATATTATTACTTACATTCTGCTCTCTATTAGGTTGACTCTGTATATTTTGCATACCCTGTATAAGACTTTGCAGCATCTCTGTAGTCATGAGAATTTGTTGAGTAGGAGATTTGAGCCGGTTCTGGGCCTCCTCCCACCACTATGACGTCATCAGTGACCTTGACCTTGTCCTGACCTGACCTTGACCTTGACCTTGACCTTGACCTTGACCTTGACCTTGACCTTGACCTTGACCTTGATACATATTGTTGGGAGAGATGTTCAGGGTTTGTATTTGACCTTGAGATTTTTTTTTAATTTTCATACACGGACAACTACTTTTTCCAAGTACGTATATCTCTACCTGCATGTCTCTGCTACTGTGTATGATCCTTATGTGTAGAGTACACATAGAACTATACAGGGTGATTCACGACGAATTGTACATAGTCCAACCATAAGTACTATGGACCAAAGCCATTTCATATCTGATATTGAAAAATGCCTTGTTTCGTTTTTGACGGATATACAGGGCGATATTTGAAAATATGTGAATTATTAAACGTTAAATATCTCTAAAAGTAAAAAACTCAGGCATATGAAATTTTCCACACTGAAAATGCTTCCTGAGCTCAATTAAATAGTTTTTGAAAAAAAAAAATTTCAGGTCAAGACTTAGTTTTTTTAGATTTTCATTGGTTTTTTAAAAACAACACCCTGTAAGCAACATCAGGCAAATTTTATTTTTCTCACTTTGAAGCTTAAGGACCATACTAAGCAACAGTTGAAAAAAATTGAACGCGGAAGTTTTTGTTTTCTGCAGAAAAAAATTGCACTTTCAAAAATACTATAATTTTAATGGATTCACATTTCGCTTATGACTGATGCGGCACTTCATCGATAACACATCATAATTTTTCAACAGAAATTATGAGGAAAGTTCATAATACAAGAGATAAAGTATTATTCAACCAACCGTTAAAATTCCAGGGTCGTATTTATTTATTTTTTTAATGTTTTTATTGATACAGTATAAACAACACCCTGAAAAGCGGGTTGAATATATTTTCTTTCTGTCACATCAATGCGGATGGTACGATAGAAAAAACTTTTTTTTTTAACAGTGCAAATGTATTTTTTTCTACCATGGCTAATACAGCACTACATTGAAAAAAACATTTATTTAAAATAAAATCGTTCGGAAAGTATTACTTACTCGATTTAAAGATTGATATTACAGGTCCTAACTTATTTAACGTTCTAATTGGTTTTGTAAAAACAATACCCTGTCACCTTGGAGGCTGGCTAATACTATATGCCTGAGCAAAATTAACTAAAGAAAATTACCGTAAAATATTCAAAAACTAATTGATTTCTATCCTGCAAGTAAAACAAAACCTTGGATGTTGTATCCAATAAAGATGGCAGCCGATCAAATGTAAAATATGGAGCTAAACTCACTTTTATTTTTCTACGGGACAATTTTTAAAGTTTGCTGCTAACCGTCACCGTAAGAAATACATGAAAATGTTTTAGTCAACTTCAACAACCGTTATTGTGAAAAATGGAACGGAGAGTAAGTGCAATTACAGACATACAAATAACAAATTCAGTTTTCTAGAAAATTTTATTTAGTTGACTCAACGATAACAATAACAAATAAACACTACTTAAAAGAGACCTAATCGGATTTAAATTTATTTTCAAAATTCCATCCATTCGCCTCACGGCACTTCCTTTCTCTTTTCAAGATATTCCTTACGGCTTTTCTCATCTGATCTGGATGCCTTCTTGTGGAGAGAAATGCTTCAATTATTCTCTCACGTAGCTGTTCTCTTGTTGTAATCTCTACCTCATATACTATGCTTTTCAAAACGACCCACAAATAATAATCTAGTGGGGTAAGGTCAGGTGATCTCGCCGGCCAGGGAATCGGCCCACCACGTCCCATCCATCTATTGGGAAAATTTTGATTGAGAAACTGATTAACTGCCCTGGTTGAATGAGGTCCTGCTCCATCGTGTTGAATTCTCATATCTCTCACATTGACTTCCTCATCTTCCAGAAGAACAGGGAGAACATTCTCCAGAAAATCAAGGTACTCCTGCCCACTCAATCTATCGTTCAAAAAATAAGGACCCACTAATTTATTAGCGATGATACTTGCCCAAACGTTGACAGAGAATCTAACTTGAGATCTAGTTTGCTTTATAACATGTGGATTTTCATGTCTCCAGTTGTGATTATTTCTGGAATTGTTTATGTCGTCTTTCATGAACTGGGCTTCATCGCAAAACAATATCTGATAAATGTATCTTCTATTTGCAGAGATCCACCTGCACAATCGCAAACGTGGAAGATTATCTCCCGGATGCAGTCTCTGCACCAGTTGGGGGTGATTGGGATGGAGGAAATCTTTCTTCAACGTCCTGAAAATTGTGGACTGGGAAATGTGCAAAATGCTGGATATTCGCCGGGTACTTATCTTATCATTTTGATTAACCATTTTTAAAATATGCTCTTTTTGGTCTTCAGTCAGTCGCTCACCACGTTCTGCAGTACCAGAAGGAAATTTTCCCGTTTCTCGCAGGTGCGTAAAAACGTTGTTAAACGTTTGGTGGTTCGGTACTCTTCTATGTGGGAATCTTCTCCGGTACTCCCTGACTGCTGCTCTGGCATTTCCATTACAACATCCGTATACAAAAATGATATCTGCGTATTCTGCGTAAGTGAACTGATAAGGCATCGTGCTGAATGACCAACTCAAACTGTCAAAATGGATACCCGAGCTTCTGTCACCCGTTGCTTTATTTGTTTTTCAAAGCGAATTAAAAGCCTACTTGCATTTGAACTGTTTTCAAAAGTAATAGTTTCTTCTATGGCAAATGGTGTCTATTTATTTCAGTTAGTATCATCATCATATTTGACGTGACAGTAAGAAAATTTGTTCAACTCCATTTACTGGGTGTTATTTTTACAGGATCAATAAAAACTTGAAAAAAAAATACGGCCTGAAATTTCAACGGTTGATTGAAAATACTTTATCTTGAGTAATATGAACTTTCGTTAAAGTTTTTGTTGAAACATGATAATGTGCTATCGATGTAGTGCCGCATCAGTTATAAGCAGAATGAGTATCCTTTAAACTTATCCTTTTCAAAATATTCCATTTTTTTTGTAGAAAACAAAAACTTTCGTGTTCAATTAAAACTAAATCAGCTTAGGTCATTTTCAGGTAGTTTTATTTAATATGTTATTGTTATCGTTGAGTCAACTGAATTACATTTTCTAGAAAACTGATTTCAGTATTTGTATGTCTGTAATTGCACTCTACATTCCATTTTTCACAATAATAGTTGTTCATGTATTTCTTATGGTGACGGTCAGCAGCAAACTTTAAAAAGTGTCCCGTAAAAAGATAAAACGGAGTCGGCTGCCATCTTTATTGGATACGAAAGGTTTTGTTTTACTTGCCAAATAGAAATCAATAAGTTTTTAAACATTTCACGTTGATCTTCTTTGATTAATTTTGCTCAAGTACTTAGTATTAGCCAGCCTCCAAGGTGACAACTTTCCTCATAAATTCTGTTGAAAAATTATGATGTGTTATCGATGTAGTGCCGCATCAGTCATAAGCGGAATGTAAATCCATTAAAATTATAGTATTTTTGAAAGTGCAATTTTTTTCTGCAGAAAACAAAAACTTCCGCGTTCAATTTTTTTCAACTGTTGCTTAGTATGGCCCTTAAGCTTCAAAGTGATAAAAATTAAATTTGCCTGATGTTGCTTACAGGGTGTTGTTTTTAAAAAACCAATGAAAATCTAAAAAAAACTAAGTCCGGACCTGAAATAATTTTTTTTTCAAAAACCATTTTATTAAGCTCAGGAAGCATTTTCAGTGTGGAAAATTTCATATGCCTGAGTTTTTTACTTTTAGAGATATTTAACGTTTAATAATTCACATATTTTCAAATATCGCCCTGTATATCCGTCAAAAACGAAACAAGGCATTTTTCAATACCAGATATGAAATGGCATTGGTCCATAGTACTTATGGTTGGACTATGTACAATTCGTCGTGAATCACCCTGTATACCAAAGTATAGAGACGGTACACGTCCGCACACCATGGAGATCCAGCCAGATATGTAACCTGTGGTTCCTCTCTCGTGATGTTTACCAGGCGATGGTAGGGGGGGAAGAGGTCGCGTGACGTCAGTGCTAACCGCACGACGATCCACTGATGTGTGTCAGATACTCGCTCTCGACACGGTGGGTCCGCTGACATCACACACCCATACAGTGTGGTGATGTAGCGACTACTATTTACTCTCCGTCCTCTATCGATGCGATGCAAACTCGCGCATGGTGGGGTCTTTGCAACACACACGCGGTGCATAAGTCTGTGGTGGGGGTGGTTCACTATCTATTATGAAAGAAGTGGGTATGGTGATATGAAATCAGAAGTTGTATACCTAGCAGTCGAGTAGTTAGCAAGAGAAGAGAAGTTGATCCGTTCCTGCACTTCATCTTCATGTGTGACTTTCGTGTGTAGTCACTATAAACTGTCTAGTTTGTAAGAGTACATGGGAAAACCATGTGTCTTTTACCGATATTTCCCTTACTTGTGAAACTATTGAAAATTGATTATCAACAAATGTAGGCTTTATTTTACCACTCTTTTAACGTTTCGAGTGGTGGTGGCGATGGGCTCTACTGTGTGGCAATGACCTTGAGATGTCCTTGAGATTACTTTGTAATTTGGTGGTTGTTTGACCTTGATGCAGATTTTTTGTAGTGTTCTGGGTTTGAGTTTGACCTTGGCGTGACATTGGGATTTGTTCATACACGGTTATGATGACGAGGCATGTTTCGAATACCTCCAAGTGTTGCCACTACTTATGACCTGTGTACTGTAATTGTGATGGAGTACTTGAGTACTTATTACCTTCATGTCTTGCAACTGTGTACGATCATATGTACTCCAGACTTGTTACTGCGTATGACTTTCATGTGTACACACAAGTGAACATGAAAATCTGAAGTAGCAAATTCGAGAATGCACACGTCTGCACACCACGTAGCTCCCGTCAGATATGCAAACTCTGATCTGTTCACGCTCAGCCCTCTCTGTATCGATGCGGTGTTGGTGCGAACTGGACATAAAACCGGTTCTGGATCTCCTTCCACCACCATCAGTGACCTTGAAAAATCGTCTTGGTACATAGGTACCTGTGTGCGGGTCTATGACCTTAGCATACCAATGACAGGGTTTTGAAGTTTTGTGTTTGACCTTGATGTATAGTGTTGGTTCAGGCTCAGGGTTAGTGTGTCGACCTTGTGATGTCATTGTGATGACTTGGAATTTTTTTCATACTCGGGCAAGTACTTTTTCCAAGTACATATATTTTTTTCACCAACATGTCTTGCATATCCTTCATGTTTACTTACTCTGCTATTGTGTATGATTCTTATATGTGAAGTACAAATATAAAATATATACTGAAGTTTAGTTCTGGTACCTCACGTCTGCACAGCACGGAGATCCAGTCAGACATGTGAACTCTGATTCCTCTTCCGTGATGTATGGCTTGCGATGGTGGTGGGGGGAGAGGTCGCGTGACGTCAGCGCTATGCGCACTACGATCCACTGGTGTCAGGCCCTCGCTCTCGACATGGTGGGGTGGGTCCGCTGACGTCACACACCCATATGCTGCGATGCAGCGACCACTATTTACTCTCCGTCCCCGATCAATGCAGTGCAAAATCACGCATGGTGGGGGCTTTAGATCGAACACGCGGTGCATAAGTCGATGGTGGGGGTGGTTCACTATCTATTATAAAAGAAGTGGGTAGGTGAAATGATATCAGATGTTTTATACCTAGCAGTCGAGCGGTTACTATTGTTTTCATTGGGGTAATTTTTTACATTCTAGTTAAAACTGACTGTTTTAACTAGAACTTGAAGCAATATTTGAGTGAAACATAATTTTGTACCAGGATTAATATTAATTTTCCACTGGTTTTGCATAAAGATGTCGTTTATCGTCATTGAATGATAGGGCTACCTTATTCCTTATTTCAGTGAACTTATCATGCGAGTAGCTTCTAAACGAATTCGTCTTCAATCGTTTAGTTGTTATTTGATCAAATTATTTGCGTTTGCAGTTGATTTACTCCATTACGAGCGTACCGTTGATGTAAATTTCCAAAATATGTGTCAAAATTATGCACAAGTTGAAATCTCAAATTTTACAATGAAAAACGTCTGCATTCGAGAAGAATACAATGAAATTCATTACATGTTTGCTTGGACATATGCCTACAATAAATCACGAAGTAAATTTTGGAAGTATTGATCAAAGTCGCTTCAAGCGGTGTTTTGAAGAAGCTGAGAAGATATTGGCACCTAATCTGATTGAAGAGCATAGGAGAAATATTTATAAATCAAGATTATTCAACTGGAATCTTGATGATGAGAAAAACTGACGATTTATTTCTTATTGTTGCATTTCTACCAGTAAAAGTATGCCTTATTCGATTTTTTCTTCCAAAATCCTGCTACGTGTTGATTATATTATTTTTTGTGGAAAACTTTTCATCACATTTTCTCATTTTGTAGGTGCTTTTTACGGGAAATTTCAGACATTTCTTATGTAATGGTTTCCCCAAACCAACGCGGAACGCGGGACGAGAGCAGGAACTGGATGAACGCGAGACTAAATTCGATAGTAGGATATATAAAAATGCATACCAGTGCGATTATTCGTATTCCTAAATGCAGGCAAACAGCGAAATATATTTGGTTTGCTCCGTGCACTGTTTTTCTAGCAATTCGCACAGGTCCCATTTTCCATTCCCGCTCCCGCGTCACGCTTTGGTTTGAGAAAACCTTTACACTTGTTTCTTTGTCACGTACGTTATTTTATATACTACGTATGTCATTTTATGCCCCACGTACGTCATTTTATGCCTAACATCAAATTTTTATGGAATGCGGTTTGGTAGCAGTCGTACGTTTGAGATGTTCAAGGCCGAATTCATAGTGTCCCAAAGAAGTTTTTAACCCTTCCTTTCATCACAATATAGCGGAAATGAAGACTTGCGTGAAAACTTGTGTAAAGTTGGAAATAGAGTTGCTCCGCGGATGTCTCCATTGCCCAATAAAGGAACGTTTGCTACATGTTATGAATATACTCATCGTGGCAATAAACGTAAGAATCACACGAAATCAATTGACAGAAATTGAAGAACGTGATCAAATCATGCAAAAGTACCGCGATAATCTGATGTCAACAAAAACTACAAGACCGTTCTCCAATAAGCGTTATAGTTGGTTGAAGGATGCTAATAATTTTTATAGATGAAATGTCCAAATCCTATCAGTTTGTGGTTGGAAATTCGTGAATTATATTCAAATATTTGCTATAAATTTTGATTCGTCGTCAGTGCAACACCGTTTCAGTGAAATGATCTGTCATATTAATTTGATGACATCATTCAGAAGCATCAACATTATGACCGAAGGTCATAAAACATAACCCCAATGTCGTGTGTCAGAACTGGCTCTGATTCACTACTTTTTCAAACGTCCAGCACCGGTTATTATCTACTACTGATTCAAAATAAACTAAACTCGTAGAGTGCACCCAAAGGCGTTGCCTGTGCGGGTGAACGACGACTATTATTATCATTTGCTGTGGTGCTCCGGAGCGACTTAGTGATTTTTGTTGGCATATTCACGTTTCAGCTATAGGTAAACCTGGAAAACCTACAGCACCACCCCGAGTGGTCATTGCGCACTCCAATCAAGCGCCAGACTTCGGGATTGGCATCTAGGTAACTCACATCATCTAACGATTACTATGAAACTCCAAGGAAAATTTGAAAAATTCTCTCGAACCTGGTCTGACGCAGGCAGAAGTTTACAACGGCATACTCTATCCGTTGCAGGACCGACCACCTTAAATATGAATATGAATTGCCGTAAGACGTGTTTATTTTATAGGTATAGAGTATGATAGTCGAATAAAACATAAAATAAATTAGGAAAACACAAGAGCAGTTGAATATAATGTCTTTATTGAAGTTCAACTCATGTTTAAAAAAAAAATTGTTGTTTAAAATTGTTTTTTCCGTTAACCAGCTGTCGTCCCCTTACGAACGGTAGCACTCAGAAGTTGAAACTTGTGCGAGCCAAGGATTAACGAGGTCTTACCTTTTTACGTGCGATTCCTAGCACTTTCTCGGGCCATCAGAAAAAGTTCTGCAGTCGCTAGGGTTTGAACCTTTGACTTGCAGCCAGAGTGCTATTGAAACAATGTCGCTTTAACCACTCGGCTACCTGGCCCCGTGTGTCATTTGTGTGTTGGAAAAATATGTTGTATGGCGACTATTAAACCAAGCTAAAGAGGTTTTTTCCTCCACAAAATAAAGGACGCAAATGGTCTATACTGATTTTTTGAGATGGCTCGTTAATGAAAACCTTGGTTTTCGCCCCAGCAAAATCGCTTTGTGGAATTTTTTAAAAAAGAAATGGTGAAAAAAATAACAACTTTTTTGTTTTTTTGGATTATTCAAGAAATCGTTTTACAGTCGAGATAACTTTTGTAGAGAATTATAAAACCCATAAAACAGTTATTTATACGACCAGATCGGTGCATTTTCCACTGAGAAATTCCAAGAAAACCTCGAAAAAATGCCATAACTCAATTTTTTTATTTTTATAAATCTGTAGCGGAACAAACAATATTTCGGAAACTGATAGATAATAACATGTGGTTCAACTGTGTGGAAGATGTTTTCTGTCCGATGCGTAGTTTTTACACAATCGCGTTATAAACAATTTAAGGGCAAATCTTTCTAAATGATCCGATTTAAGGGAAATAGTCGTATTCAAATTCTGTATACGGCATCTGGAAGTAGAGGTCAATATCTACAATTTCTATATTTTCACCTGAGAGGTGGGAAATGTGTTGAAAATGTCCCTGAAAGTTACCCTAAATGCTTCAAAGTGCACCCGAAGTCGGCAGAACTCAACTCGAGTTGAGTTCGGGCGACTTCGGGTGACTTCGGACGGACTTTGAAGCGTTTCGATCAACTTTCAGTGACATTTTCAACACATCAAATATTATTCATGGAATCGTTTTACAGTCAATGGAACTTTTGTAGAGATTTATAAAACCTACAAAATGGATTATCATAGTCCGAATCGGTGCATTTTTCACTGAGAAATCAAGGAAAACCTCGAAAAAAAAGACCATTCTCCAATTTTTCTTCATTTTTATAAATCTGAAGCGGGACAAACAATATTGCGGAAACTGATAGGTAATAATATGTGGTTCAACTGTGCGGAAGATGTTTTCTGTCCGATGTGTAGTTTTTGTACAATCGCGTTATAAAAAATTTGAGGGCAAATCTTTATGAATGCGTGGATTTAAGGAAAATCGTCGTATTACAATTCTGTATAAGGCATCTGGAAGTAGAGGTCAATATCTACAATTTGTATATTTTAAATTTCCACCTGAGAGGTGGGAAATGTGTTGAAAATGTCATTGGAAGTTACTCTTAATGCTTCAAAGTGCACCCGAAGTCGCCAGAACTCAACTCAAGTTGAGTTTGGACGACTTCAGGTGAGTTCGAACGTACTTTGAAGCGTTTTTATCAACTTTAAGTGACATTTTCAACACATTTCCCACTCTGTACAGTTGAACCACATATTATTATTTATCAGTTTCCGTAATATTGTTTGTCCAGCTCCAGGTTTATAAAAATTATGAATTTTAGAAAAAAAGTCTTCTTTACGAGGATTCTCCGAATTTTCTCAGTGAAAAATGCACCGATCTGGTCGTATAAAAAACAATTTGTGGGTTTTATAATCCTCTACAAAAGTTCTATTGGCTGTAAATCGATTCCTCCAGTACTTTTTTTGAGATATTAGCAAAAAAGTTTTCATTCTTTTCACATTTTCTTGTTCAAAAAATTCCACAAAGCGATTTTGCTGGGACGAAATCCGGGGTTTTCATTTACGAACTATCTTATAAAAAGTAGTATAGGCCGTTTGCGTCTTTTATTTTGTGTGGAAAGAGCCTCTTGTTTTTAGTTAGAGCTTGGCCTATATAACTATACGGGAAAAACGTGAAATATAGTTTTTTATTGTCCAAAGATTGCCCAATTCTCAGAGAATTTCCAAAGTGTGATAAATGGGTTAGGTTCTATTTCAAAGAATTTCCAAAATGTGATAAATGATTTAGACAATTTTCAGTGAACTTTTATTAGGAAAAGCAATTGCATCACTACAACATCATTTTATCCCCATTTTAGTTTTTTTTTTTTAATATTTTTGCTTTTTTCTATGAGTTTACCTCAAAGTTTTTTAGAATAATGCATAATCCAAATGTCTACACGAATGAGACGTGAAAAAGCATATGAAAAATTCTTAACTATTCTACTTCAAATCAACTATTTACAATCTACTTATAAGTGCCTATAAAGGTAGAATTCAAATATTGATTGTATTTTCTGAAAAAAGATAAGTTGAAATCTAAATATATGCATACAATATATATGGATTATCCAGTCTGGTATCTGATTTGCAATCGAAAAATCTCACAGGCCATGTCTTTGAATATGATAATTTTTCATGAAATGTTTCAAAAATGTACAGGGAGTGTGTGGAAAAAACACTTCAAAAAATTATTCCAGAAATATATTTTATAATAGATAAATAGAAAAAATACAAAATAAAATATTACTTATATCAACAAATCACTCTTTATCGCTCTCAAAAGCCTTATCAAGGTCTTCCTGCCATTGTTTATGTACAATTCTGATTTCTTCGTATTCATTCACGGATTGTTGAACTCCATTTCAGCTTGTTGGAAGGCATTCAGTGGTAGGAATATGATTCAATTCAATCTCCTTTTGCAAATTCTCGGGCTCCTTTTGCAACTCGGAGATTTTCAACTCTAAACAAACTATTTTGTCATGGATTTTATTTTTTTCAATAATTTTTCCACGGATACAAGTATCCATTTCTTCGTAACGATGAACTGATAGTTTGGCATCAATAATCCTTTGTTTGCTTAATTTCTTCTTCACTATATATTCCTGAACGGGTTGGAATGATAATATTGACGTTTTAGACTTCACTTCATATGTCCCAGAAGTCGAGGGCCTCGAAATAATGATTGGTTCGATGAGTTTTTTTTTCTTCATTGGTACTTGGCGAATTTTATTGGATAGTTTTTTCACAATTTTCTCCTTTTCTTCATTGATCTTGATTGATGTTGCAGGCATAAGATCGTCATCTATCATAGTAAGATCAATGTAGTTATCTTGATTAGGCTCTGCAGCTGTAGGCGAAGTCATCTTTAGGAACTCGTTCATATTTATGGTGTACAATTCATTTGAGTATTCACAATCATAAGTCTGTTGGTCTTGATTCACTATTGCCACGGAAGATTCCTTGGATTGAACAGTTTCACTACGTAACAGAATATTTTCCAAAATAACGATTGGACCCATTTTTTACAATTCAAATAATATTTAAAGTCAAATTAAACTGATCTAAAGTTAAAGAACTGTGAACTATTCAACACAAGTTAATTCATTTTATAACCATCTCAACCATTATGTAGAAACGCCCACGAAAGAAGTAGGAAGAATCCAACCCCAAAACGATAAAAATAGAGTATCAACCACTAGATGTATTGCATGTATGAGCTTTATCTAAAATTATTTCACCAATAGAGGGGCTTCTTCGACAGCATTATAATTCGTTTTTCTTAAACATTTGAAATTTATTTTGAAATATCGATAGCATCCCTAAGGAACATTGTACTTTTTAGCGTAGAATATTCTACCCAAAGACAATCAAGTGAATTTTAACGAATTATTTCAGTGATCTGAGTTTCATTTTGAAATTTATTTTGAAATATCGATAGCATCCCTAAGGAACATTGTACTTTTTAGCGTAGAATATTCTACCCAAAGACAATCAAGTGAATTTTAACGAATTATTTCAGTGATCTGAGTTTCATTATTCATTATTTTTGGTGTATTACTCTATCGATTTGGCTGTGAAATCTAAGATAAAGAGTATCGAAAATTTGAAAATAATATATTTTTTAAAACTCTTGAGGAAAAAATGAAACTTGGTGCACTAATCTAAGTTCATCAATATGATACCTAATTAACAAAAATCATATGCATGTGAGTATGGTCCGTGGTGGAGGGCGGGTAAAGCGATTACCTTATAATCCATAGGTCGAAGTTTCGAAGCCCAGCGCGATCACCGGACAGCTGAGCATTACTCGTTAGGGTGCAGCCGATTGATGGAAATAACAATTACAACAATCTACAACGTCAAATAATTCGACGACTGAAAAACCAAAGTTTCACAATATTCACTATGTTTTCTATTCTCCAAACAATGAATGTTCAGGAGATTATAATTCCGATTTCAAGACTGCACCTACTATTTTAATTTTGAATATAAAAATAAGGCTGTCTTTCTTCTGGTAAGCTATAAATTAGATGGTCCTACGTATCTAGCATGAAAAAAAGGGTTCTGAGAGGTAGGAATTCAAACCGTAAGTTTGAAGGCAATAAATGTCAACCGTAACATGGACTCAAAAGCTTTTCGATAGGTACCAAAAATGCCGACCCACTGTCCATATAATGAATCGTTAAAACTCGTAAAGGACTTAACGAGCGATGATACCCTTGAAAAGACCGACATTTTCAATCTATGGAAATAATTGCGATACGTGTTTGATTCAAATTTTTAAACAATAACCATACCAATACCATTTGATATCAATGGTTAAAAACTTTTTTTAAGTTCTGTCTAAGGTTTTTAGAATTTAGTTTCAAAGTTATATGCGAAGTTAAAATTCATAAATTAAGAAAATTGAAAACTGCATTTTTTATAAAATTTTCCGATCTCAACAAAAATATTATTTTATTAACAAGTCTCGAATATAACCTATCAAATTTTATAACAACGAGAACATTGTTTCTCGGAAGAATGTCATTTGTTTTCTTTCCAAAATAGTGCAATGTGATGTAATATCGACAAAAATGCCTCTCAAAACTTGATTTTCTGTTTCACACCAACAGCTGCTTCAATATGCGTTAGCTGTATTTGATTTATAAGAAGCATAAAACGAGTGAAATCACTTGAAAATTACTACGAGATCAGTCAAAATCCCTTTCTCTCCACACCATCTCACAAAGTGGAAAGTTTTTTGTAAATATCTGTCAGAAAACAACTACTTCCCCCTACGAACATTGAAAAACATCTAATTTCTATTTGTACTATGCCCCTCCAAGAGGATACTAGAATTTTAAGCTTATTCTAGAATTGATAAATCGAGATAACTGATATTAGCATTTTTCAAAAAAATTAAAATACAATGGAAATAGAAAGGAAATATATTGGAAATAGAATGGAAATAGAATGGAAATAGAATGGAAATAGAATGGAAATAGAATGGAACTGGAAAGGAAATGGGTTTGTCCATTTTTAATGCATTTCAAATGGGGCATATGTAATTCTTTGAAATCTCAGTGTTTTCTTCACAGTTCCTGCAAATTGTCAGAATCATGCTAATTTCAGTTATATTTAGGCTCCTTTCTCATTTAAAGGCTGCGATATCCACTACGCCAAATACTTCATAAAAAACAGGAAATAGATTTACATGGTGTTAAGTACGTTGACAAACTTCGGGAGGTGAAAGTTTTCAGGAAGAAAAGTTCATATAAACATGTCCCAAACAGCTTGGTTTTCGAGGTACAGGGTGATAAAAATTTTTTTTTTCTTTCTTTTTTTTGGAGTTAACTTTGACATTTTCGACAATAATCAGTTGAAATTGTGCAAGTATAATACATTCCTCGTTTTTCCAATGTCAAGCCTTGCTCAACCCTTCAGAAATTTTTTCCGCCAGAAAAATATTCTGAAGTGAAAGGAGGACCCTGTGAGTTATTTGAGAAATGAACCATTTTGTATCTTGCGTACTAATGAATGTATTATACTTGCACAATTTCAACTAATTATTGTCGAAAAAGTCAAAGTTAACTCCAAAAAAAAGAAAGAAAAAAAAATTTTTATCACCCTGTACCTCGAAAACCAAGCTGTTTGGGACATGTGTAACGATAATTCGTTTCATTCAAATAATTTTAACAATTCCATTCAAATAATCTTATTAAATGGGTTAGGAATTGTCAACTATGTTATACACTAGCCTACTCTTATAATTATACTTTCATTCATCTGTCATCACAAATACACCAACATGTATACTCCGATATCAACCATATTAATTCAGAACTTTATCCCATCTAACCGCTACGCCACTGCTAAGTCACTGCTAGTTCGTAGGGCGAATGAGATCGAGGATCGGTTGGTCTTGCGCGAAGGGCAAAAATATGGGTTTCGGACGTGCAATGCGGGGAATTGTTCTCTTGATTTCCGACATCGTTAGCGAAAGGTTGTGGGTTTGTTTGATTGAACTTGGAATACATTTTCTGGTAGGCCATCTTAAATTGTTTATAATATCTCTATTGGATTTAACAGATATTAGTTCTGGTTGAGTATATTGTTTTTTATTTAAATAATAGTGCTTAATTAGCATGAGATCGCTTTATCAAAGTTTATTTGCATGATTTTGGTAACGCCATACTGCATGGTTTGAAGAAATATTTTTGATTATTCATTGTGTTCTATTAGCCATCGATCAATTTCAAATGTGTTTTCGTAATTTAGAGGTCCTAGTCCGACTTTTTAATATCATATTTTTGGTCTTTTCATATTAAAAGTAAATTTCATATATTTTCACTTTTAGAGGTTAAAAATCCTATTTTTCCATTTATTTAAGTAATCGCTACATAGTATTAAATTTAGAGGCTTTTAATAACTTCAGGACTCAATAAATAAATTATTCAATAACATATTTTTGTCCTAATTGATTTTTGGAAGACAGTGTACCTGTAGAGAGGTTAGAGTTGTATTTGCTGATTCAGTTTCTACGCTCTGTCAAATTTCAGGTACCAGATAATTGGTAATTTCTTCTTGTGGATGACTCCCATCAACTAGCAGTGTGACGATACTATTACCACCAAGAGATAGGGTAGAGTTGAACCTTGTAGAGGAGAAGTGGGTTGATTGCTTGTGACTTCCAGGCGGAACGTTGTCAGAACAATTCTTCAGGTGAGCATTTCTTTCTATACTGCTTGTTCAGTTATTATCTTTGAGAAATAAATGCAAGCTTGACAGAGTTTGTTCTCTGGCCTGTGGAGTTGCACCACACTCGACCACGATTCTGCCTTTGTAGACGAAAGCACTTATTTCTGCTTCGTAGACCAGGGTATCGTCTCTTGGTTCAATTGTTTGTTAATTACAATCGTACTCAATCAGATATCTGTAGATTAGGTATCTTCAAGGTCTACCAGGTAGTGTTTTCTTTTAGTCAACCAAACGTGCACCAACCTTCACTTATCGAGCATAGTTTTATGTAGGACTTGCCACCTACTTTATCTTTCTTTCTCTTACATATCTGAAAGTCAGAAACCATAGAGCGTAGTTTCTTTGAATTCAGAATAAGTATTCAATCTTTGCGAAGGACTTATCACCTTCAATTCTTTCTTTATATCTCTATATTACTGTTTTTCTCCTTTCTTTTCGAAAGGGTGTAATTATCATTTATAAGTATTGTTATCTAGTACTCTTATGGTACATTAAATTATTTATCATTATTACCCTTCTGGTACATACATTTCGGGTAAATTAACAATTTATCAAGGATGTTTCTTTATCTTCTATTATTATACTGTAATAATTCCTTGGAAGGATTTCCAATGTTTTTCTTTTAAATATTTCATCTACAAATATTAATTATCAACTTTAAATAGCTTCACAACTATTATTTCCATTTATTTGGAGAATAGTTATTTTTTTATTGATATTTATTTAACTATATTGAGCATTCTGAGTTGAATGTTTGAGTAGTTTTCCCAATCATATTTCAAGTGTTGAAATTTTGTTTTTTCATAAAATTCAGAATATAATCTTGCGGTACTAAGGATATCCTTGTCCCCCACCATATTGTAACTATCAAATCTGATTCCTTTCGTCTGCTTCTCATGTCTTCGAGGAAACCATACATTGGATGAAGGACTGGTACCACTAGGAGATCCCATAGTTGTCAAACACAGATCCGAGGGCTCAATTCTCAGTCAAGCCAAGTCAACGGGCAATCTTCGTGAAGACCAACCATAACTAGTAAGGTCGAAGTCCATACGAGACAACCACCAAGTCTCTGACTGACTAAGCCAAAGACGATCCATCAACAACTCGTCGTAGGGATCATCGACGCTAACCCAGCCTCCAGGTATTATCAAACAGGACCATCTTCGGTTGAATCAGATTTGTTTTCAAAAGTGTAAATGTTCTGAATTTTGTAGCCTTCAGCTTGTTAATTTTGTAGCCTTCAGCTTGTTAATTTTGTAGCCTTCAGCTTGTTAATTTTGTAGCCTTCAGCTTGTTAATTTTGTAGCCTTCAGCTTTTATAAAGTTTTTTGGAAATAAAGTTGTTAATTGTTTCTTTGCATATTTATTCTGCCTTCACAATCAAGCTAGATACAAATATCTCCTATCTTCGGTTTTGTCTTTTACAACCTGGCGCCCAGATTATCTGAACTAGTCAGGTCAACTGGTGCCCTATTTGTTCAATAGTTAAAAAATCTCTGTAGTACGCTATTGAGCAATCAGTAGTTGAAACTTATCCACACCCTCACCGTATCGATCTGAGCAGCCTATCAGCCTAAGTGTTAACTTTCCATAATTTAAAATCAGGATTTATTCCAAATTTGTAAATTGAAAATTTATGAGGTTACACAATTGGCGCCCAACGTGGGGCCCCGAAAACTTGACTGTTCTTTGCTTTATCTTTTGTATCTTATTCTAGCTTGGTGGAAGACATAATAAATTTTCTCTAGCACATTGAAAAATCTGATCCAAGAGAACTTGGAAAATATTTATTTTTTTATTACTTATCTTTGATATTTTGTTTCTTGTATATTATCTCATTGCCTATATATTATCATACCTTATATTATCTAAACATTTTTTGAAGTTTCCCAAGACTATTAGCTTCTTGATTATCTTTATCTTATCTTGCCTATTAATTTATTTATAATGGATCCTAATCACTTGAAGATTAATGAGTTAAACTATGAGTTGAGTATTAGAAATATTGATCCTTCGGGAACTGTTGATTTGAAACGTAAAATTTTGAGGGGACTGTTAAGTCAAGAGAATGCTAATCGTAGTTTCCAAGGTGGTTTTGTTACTCCCAATGCACACGCTGTAGAGGTCACTCAAATGAAAGAAACTATAACTGACTTGAACACCATAATTGCTTCTTTTAGCGGTTCAAAAGAAGATCCTGCATTTAAAAGAATCTCTAGTCGTTTGGCTCATTTATCTAATCGTTTTCACCTTCTTAAAGCTGACGACGAAGCAGAAGAATCTGCTAGAAAAGAGATTCAATTTCTTATGTTAGAGTTGGAAGCTGACTTTGATTTAAAAGTAACTCCAAGTACCTCTACCCCCACTCAAAATAGTAATTCTCAAACATTTCCTAGTACCCCTGTAGTATCTCACAAATCAGTTGCTCCATACAAATGGAATGTTTTCTTTACTGGATCAAATCAGAAAGAATCAGTAAATTCATTTCTTGAAAAAGTTGAACTATTACGAGAAGCTAGAGGTGTTTCCAAGCAAGAGCTATTCCAGTCTGCTTGTGACCTGTTCAAAGGTTCTGCATGGACTTGGTTTGTAAACAATAAAAGTAAACTCAATACTTGGGATGATCTTGTTAAAGCACTAAAAAATGATTTTCTACCTTACTTTTATGAGGAAGATCTCGAGAGAGAAATAAATTCCAGAACCCAAGGTACTAATGAAAGGGTAGCCCTATATATTTCTTCCATGGAAGGTCTCTTTAACAGGTTGACTACCAAGCCTGATGAAGGAACAAGGGTTCAGAAAATTCGTAGAAATTTATTACCTTTTTTTATTTCTAACTTGGCTTTGCAAGATCCAAAAACAGTTTCTGAACTTTCTGATTTGTGTAAAAAGTTAGAAGAATCTCGCTTATGGGCTGATCGCTACAAAGCACCACCCAGTCGTAATACTGGTTTATTGGAGCCTGATTTGAGTAGTCCTTATAGTACTTCCTTTCCTTCAACTTCTCAACAGTCTTATAGTAAAAATTTTTCTCCGAGTAATAGACTCTCTTCAAGTAGTAAATTTCATTCAAGTAATATTGCAACAGTATCGGACTCTCGATGTTGGAATTGTGATTTGGCTGATCACACTTATCCTCAGTGCAGAAAACCACGAACAATGTTTTGTTTTGGATGTGGTTTGAAAAACATCATCAAACCAAAGTGCCCTAACTGCCGTCCAAAAAACGGAAAACAGGGTGGCGAAAAGCTGGACATTGTCACCAGTCAGCATACCGAAAGTCCAGAACCCCAAGCAGCCAAATCTCAATCCAAACGGTCGAACAAAAGGCAAAACAAACAGGACCATTAAAACCTTCTTTAGTGGAATGGAAAAAATGGTTATCTTTTGTAAAAGAATTTTTACATCCTGTAAATATTAATCCTATCTTTGTTAGGAAACCTAATGATAATCGTCCTTATCTTAATGTTGAAATTTGTGGCCAGCAAATTCTCGCTTTGGCAGACACCGGTAGTACAGCTTCAATTTTAGGTTCTGCAGGTTTTAATCTCTTGCAGAAATTTAATATCCCTATTCAATATGAATCTATTGTTCATGTTACCACTGCAGATGGTAAACCCCAAGATTTTCTTGGATATGTATTAGTCCCTGTTTCTCTTAATGGTATTTCTAAAGAATTAAAAATTTTAATAATTCCATCAGTAACTCATTCTCTTATCTTAGGTATGGATTTTTTCCAGCTTTTTAAAATGGAAGCAAATTTCTGTAATTTATCATATTCTGTACCAACCTCTATCTGCTCCGTGAACACTATCCAACCATTTTCTGAACTCACTGGTTCTCAGAAAACAGAACTTCAGGAGGTCATTGAATGTTTTAAATCTATAGCTCCCAAGGAGAGACTTGGTCGCACTCATCTATTGACACACCGGATCGATACTGGTGATGCTAAACCTATTGTTCAACGACAATATCCTTTGTCTCCTACTATGCAGGAACACTTGAACAAAGAAATTGATGAGATGCTGAAGCTCAAGGTCATTCAACCTTCTCAATCTCCCTGGTGTAGTCCCCTATGGTTGGTTCCTAAACGTTCAGGAGATTTCCGTGTGTGCTTCGATGGTCGGAAGTTGAATGAAGTCACGGTCAATGATAATTATCCTATGCCACTAATTGATAGTATTCTGAATAAATTACGAGATGCTAGGTATCTATCTTCAATTGATTTGACCAAGGCTTTCTTTCAAATTCCTCTAGAAGAATCTTCTAGACCAAAAACCGCGTTTGCAGTATATGGTAAAGGTCTCTTTGAATTTACAGTTTCTCCGTTCGGTCTGAACAACAGTCCGAAACTGATGGCACGATTGATGGATATAGTCATTGGACCTTCTTTAGCTCCATATTGTTTCGTGTATCTAGATGACATCATCGTGGCCACCCCTACTTTTGAGCTTCATATTGAAATTTTAAAGGAAGTATATCGAAGACTTAAGAATGCCAATCTCACTATTAATTTAGATAAGTGTGAGTTTTGTCGGTCTTCTCTTGTTTATCTTGGGTTTGTTGTGGATCAACAAGGCTTGAGAACAGATCCTGAAAAGGTTTCAGCTATTGTTAACTATCCGACTCCCAAAACCACCACTGAAATTAAACGTTTGATTGGTCTTGTTGGTTGGTATCGTCGTTTCATTAAGGATTTTTCTTCCATTTGCTCCCCCATATCTGATCTTCTTCATGGGCGAAAAAAGGGCCAACCAATAACTTGGAACCCTGAAGCAGAGGCTGCGTTCGAGGAGATTAAATCTCGTCTTACTTCTGCTCCTGTGCTTGCTAGCCCTGACTTCACAAAACCTTTTGTTATTCAATGCGACGCTAGCGACACGGGTGTTGGAAGTATTTTATACCAAGAATGCGACGGTATTGAACATCCAGTGGCGTACGCCAGTAAGACCCTTACGGCTTGTCAGCGAAAATATACAGTTACTGAAAAGGAGCTGTTAGCTGTCATTTTTGGTATAGAAAAGTTTAGAAGTTATATCGAAGGCACGAGGTTTACCGTTGAAACTGATCATGCTTCCCTTATCTATCTTCACAATTTATCTAACCCTTCTGGACGTTTGACCAGATGGGCGGTGAAGCTGTCACAATTTGATTTTACCATTAAACATCGTAAAGGTTCCTTAAATGTAGTGGCAGATGCCTTATCTCGTTCTGTTGCAGAAATCTCTGTTATCGACGTTTCTACCTTTCAGCCGGATGGTTGGTATACTTCTTTGATTAATAAAATCAAGGAAAATCCACAAGCTTATCCTTCTTTCCGTGTCGAAAATGGTATTATCTATAAACATATCTTCTCCCGTCACAATCTAGTTAGTAATCTTACTGATTGGAAAATTGTGGTACCTTCTGCCAATCGACAGGAAGTTTTAAAATTTTATCATGATAGAGAAACTGCTGCTCATTTAGGAATATCTAAAACTCTTTCTCGTATCTTAGAACTGTACTACTGGCCTCATGTAAGAAAAGATGTTTATAAATATGTTAAAAAATGCCCTGTTTGTGCTGCCTGTAAAAGTTCGAATTTACCTAAAGCTGGTCATATGGGATCTTACAAAAATATTAACTTTCCTTTTCAATGCGTTTCCGCAGATTTATTGGGTCCTTATCCAAGGTCAAAGAATGGCAACCAATATGTTTTAGTTGTGGTAGATTGGTTTACCAAATATGTCTTGGTTCATCCTATGTCTAAAGCTACTTCGAAAGGTATAATCAAGTTCATTGAAAATAATGTTTTTCTTATCTATGGAGTACCTCAAGTATTTGTTGTAGATAATGGAAGCCAATTTATTTGTAAAGAATTTAAAAAATTAATGGAAGATTATAGAGTTCAGAAAATCTGGTATAATGCCAGATATCATCCACAAGTCAATTTTGCTGAAAGAGCAAATAAAGTTATTGTGACTTCAATTCGATGTTATATCCATGAGAATCATCGAACGTGGGATTCTTCTATTTACAAGGTTGCACAAGCTATCAGATTGGCTAAGCATGATGTAACTGAGTATTCTCCGGCTTTCCTGAATTTTGCTAGGAATATTCCTGTTACAGGAGATTTTTATGGCAAAATTTCAGAAAATGAAAATAACATTCCTACGGTTTCTGATAAATCCCAGCGCATTGATGATGTTCAAGAACTTCCTAACCTGTTTGTTGATATTCGTAAGAAATTGCATCAAGCGTATCTGAGGAATGCTCGTCAGTACAACTTGAGAAAGCGAGAACTTAAATTTCATGTCGGTGACAGGCTTTGGAAGAAAAATGTAACTCTATCTTCAGCTCCTAATAATTATTCTGCAAAACTGGCTCCTAAATTCATACCTTGTATTGTTTCTAAAGTTATATCGAACCTTGTTTATGAACTCAAAGACATGGATGGTAAAAACCTAGGTCGTTGGCATGTTAAGGATCTAAAATCTGTTTTTATTGATAATGAGGCAGATTTAACTGAGGAAGAATATTTCAGTGCTGATTCTGATGGGTCAGATAACTGAGCATTTTTTCTTCTTTATCTTACCATATCTTTTATCTTAACTATCGTACTTATCTGACATATTGTCTATTTATCTTTTTCCTCACTTGGCATATCGATATATTGTCTCTATCTTGACATCTAGTATCTCTTTCTAGGCTCTGTGAGAGGGGCCTAAGAATATCTCTCACCATGGCATTACCAGATGGTAGGTAAAAGTCCTACGACTGGCCACTTTTTAGGAAGTATCCAACAACATAATAAACAGTATCTCTTTCTAGGCTCTGTGAGAGGGGCCTAAGAATATCTCTCACCATGGCATTACCAGATGGTAGGTAAAAGCCCTACAACTGGCCACTTTTCAGCATTAATAATATCCTTTGCAGAGTTCTGCTTACAGTGATAGCAGCTGGAAGCTATGGGGTTATATTAGTCATGCAGTAGCTACTTCGCTTGAGCTGAAATTCCATATCTTTGTGCCTAGGTGGCATTATCTGATCAATGTGATCTTATCTAGGAATTTTTGATTTCAATGTGATGTAGTAGTACTAATGCATTTATCCTAAATGGGCCCGTTGCTGTCATTCCAAATAGCTGCAAAACTTTTTCTCTGTTGCTAGGCTCTGTGAGACGGGCCTAAGAATATCTCTCACCATGGCATTACCAGATGGTAGGTAAAAGTCCTACGACTGGCCACTTTTTAGCATTTAATATCTTACACAATGATAAGCATTTGGGAAATTTTGGGTAATGTTGGTCATGCAGTAGTTACTTCGCTTAGCTGAGATTCCATATCTTTATGTCTAGGTGGCATGTTCTGATCAAGTGTTGATCTTATCTAGGAATTTTCGGTTTTACTGTGATGTAGTAGTACTAATGCATTTATCCTAAAATGGGCCCTGGTGTTGTCCTTGGCGATACCTGCTAAACTGTATCTCTTTCTAGGCTCTGTGAGAGGGGCCTAAGAATATCTCTCATCATGGCATTACCAGATGGTAGGTAAAAATCCTACAACTGGCCACTTTTGGATACATGACATCTTCCGGTGGAGAATTTATATCGATATATCTTGTTATCTTTATCTAATTACCTATGCCTAACGTCTACAGTAACTTCTCTTATTTATCTTGAGATTTCTCACTTCACTTATATACCTTTTGTCAATTATTTACCTAATTTTGTCAACCTAATTTTGTCCAAGTCATAAACCTGAGAGAATTGTTAACATTGAAGTAGAAAGTAACTGTTGTTATAATTATATTTCTTGAAATTATTTATCTTTGATAATTCCTTAGGGAACCTTTGAAATTTCAGAAAATAATTGTCAACCACTTCTGTAATTTTTATTCAAGTTTCTTGATTCCTATTTTGAAAAAATTCAGTAAGTAAATCTTTCAAAATTTCTAGTTGCAATTCACCTCAATGTTTTCTTCATCTCGCTTTAATCTCTTATCTTGTTATTGGACAGTTATTTATCTTTGTTGTGAAGTAATGCACTTCTAACTCGTAACTGTCTGATAATTGTTTTAGTGGAATACTGGTTCCATTGAAGTTACCTTTTGGTCAATGAAACATTGCTTTCATTGATATTGTCTTGCCGTTCAGGTGGAGATTAGTTGTACTTCCATTCAGTGAAGTGTTCCTCCCTTGAAGTATCTTACCGTGTTCTTCCTTGATGATAAGGAAGTATAAATGACTTATGACAAAATTTTTGATTTTCTTGTACCTTGAGCTTTTGTTACTGTAAATGTATTCTCTTATATGGCATTTATCTCTTTACCAGTTGAGTTGTTCCTGTTGTATCTTATCTTATCTTATCTTATCTTATCTTATCTTATCTTATCTTATCTTATCTTATCTTATCTTATCTTATCTTATCTTATCTTATCTTATCTTATCTTATCTTATCTTATCTTATCTTATCTTATCTTATCTTATCTTATCTTATCTTATCTTATCTTATCTTATCTTATCTTATCTTATCTTATCTTATCTTATCTTATCTTATCTTATCTTATCTTATCTTATCTTATCTTATCTTATCTTATCTTATCTTATCTTATCTTATCTTATCTTATCTTATCTTATCTTATCTTATCTTATCTTATCTTATCTTATCTTATCTTATCTTATCTTATCTTATCTTATCTTATCTTATCTTATCTTATCTTATCTTATCTTATCTTATCTTATCTTATCTTATCTTATCTTATCTTATCTTATCTTATCTTATCTTATCTTATCTTATCTTATCTTATCTTTATCTTATCTTTATCTTATCTTTATCTTATCTGTATCTTATCTGTACCTTATCTGTATCTTATCTTCATCTTATCTTTATCTTGATTTTATCTTACCCTTATTTTTTCTTTGCAACAATTTTGGGTTGGAAGTTTTGGGGTTTAAGATGATTATTGTCTATGGGATGGCAGCTCCCTTAATGCTGGACGATCTGTGTGGTGGATTTGGCTTGGGGTGTCGGTTTGGCGGTTGAAGTTCCACGCGGATTCACTTTGGACTTTATCGTGGTTCTAATGCAAACCTTCCAAGGTTTTGGAGTGGTAATTTTGCAGACGTAGTCACCACGTCGGATGTTCAGGAGGTGTTGGCTGGAGTTTTTTCTGCTGAGTCGATTCAACGAGTTGGACTCGCTACACATTGATCTGTGTAGGGATAGTAAACTTGGAGGAGGTTTTCTATCGGGGATTTTAATCCTCCCATTCTTTTATAGAATGTTGCTAGTGTCCGCTAGGATACCAAACTTGGGCGGTTTGGTTAGCGTTTTAAATGCCTTGTAAATTGTATGGTAATTACATCAAATTAGTTATTTAATCTTCACTTTTTATCTGTTTATTTGCTTACTAGTTCCCTACGTATTCACGCCTGTTACTGGTTTGGTACTCGTTTATTTGTTGGCTTAGTAACTTAATTGATAAACAAAAATTTGGAAAACTCCTAGAGTTTTCAAAATTTTTTCACCGGGAAGAGGTGGTGTGTAACGATAATTCGTTTCATTCAAATAATTTTAACAATTCCATTCAAATAATCTTATTAAATGGGTTAGGAATTGTCAACTATGTTATACACTAGCCTACTCTTATAATTATACTTTCATTCATCTGTCATCACAAATACACCAACATGTATACTCCGATATCAACCATATTAATTCAGAACTTTATCCCATCTAACCGCTACGCCACTGCTAAGTCACTGCTAGTTCGTAGGGCGAATGAGATCGAGGATCGGTTGGTCTTGCGCGAAGGGCAAAAATATGGGTTTCGGACGTGCAATGCGGGGAATTGTTCTCTTGATTTCCGACATCGTTAGCGAAAGGTTGTGGGTTTGTTTGATTGAACTTGGAATACATTTTCTGGTAGGCCATCTTAAATTGTTTATAATATCTCTATTGGATTTAACAGATATTAGTTCTGGTTGAGTATATTGTTTTTTATTTAAATAATAGTGCTTAATTAGCATGAGATCGCTTTATCAAAGTTTATTTGCATGATTTTGGTAACGCCATACTGCATGGTTTGAAGAAATATTTTTGATTATTCATTGTGTTCTATTAGCCATCGATCAATTTCAAATGTGTTTTCGTAATTTAGAGGTCCTAGTCCGACTTTTTAATATCATATTTTTGGTCTTTTCATATTAAAAGTAAATTTCATATATTTTCACTTTTAGAGGTTAAAAATCCTATTTTTCCATTTATTTAAGTAATCGCTACATAGTATTAAATTTAGAGGCTTTTAATAACTTCAGGACTCAATAAATAAATTATTCAATAACATATTTTTGTCCTAATTGATTTTTGGAAGACAGTGTACCTGTAGAGAGGTTAGAGTTGTATTTGCTGATTCAGTTTCTACGCTCTGTCAAATTTCAGGTACCAGATAATTGGTAATTTCTTCTTGTGGATGACTCCCATCAACTAGCAGTGTGACGATACTATTACCACCAAGAGATAGGGTAGAGTTGAACCTTGTAGAGGAGAAGTGGGTTGATTGCTTGTGACTTCCAGGCGGAACGTTGTCAGAACAATTCTTCAGGTGAGCATTTCTTTCTATACTGCTTGTTCAGTTATTATCTTTGAGAAATAAATGCAAGCTTGACAGAGTTTGTTCTCTGGCCTGTGGAGTTGCACCACACTCGACCACGATTCTGCCTTTGTAGACGAAAGCACTTATTTCTGCTTCGTAGACCAGGGTATCGTCTCTTGGTTCAATTGTTTGTTAATTACAATCGTACTCAATCAGATATCTGTAGATTAGGTATCTTCAAGGTCTACCAGGTAGTGTTTTCTTTTAGTCAACCAAACGTGCACCAACCTTCACTTATCGAGCATAGTTTTATGTAGGACTTGCCACCTACTTTATCTTTCTTTCTCTTACATATCTGAAAGTCAGAAACCATAGAGCGTAGTTTCTTTGAATTCAGAATAAGTATTCAATCTTTGCGAAGGACTTATCACCTTCAATTCTTTCTTTATATCTCTATATTACTGTTTTTCTCCTTTCTTTTCGAAAGGGTGTAATTATCATTTATAAGTATTGTTATCTAGTACTCTTATGGTACATTAAATTATTTATCATTATTACCCTTCTGGTACATACATTTCGGGTAAATTAACAATTTATCAAGGATGTTTCTTTATCTTCTATTATTATACTGTAATAATTCCTTGGAAGGATTTCCAATGTTTTTCTTTTAAATATTTCATCTACAAATATTAATTATCAACTTTAAATAGCTTCACAACTATTATTTCCATTTATTTGGAGAATAGTTATTTTTTTATTGATATTTATTTAACTATATTGAGCATTCTGAGTTGAATGTTTGAGTAGTTTTCCCAATCATATTTCAAGTGTTGAAATTTTGTTTTTTCATAAAATTCAGAATATAATCTTGCGGTACTAAGGATATCCTTGTCCCCCACCATATTGTAACTATCAAATCTGATTCCTTTCGTCTGCTTCTCATGTCTTCGAGGAAACCATACATTGGATGAAGGACTGGTACCACTAGGAGATCCCATAGTTGTCAAACACAGATCCGAGGGCTCAATTCTCAGTCAAGCCAAGTCAACGGGCAATCTTCGTGAAGACCAACCATAACTAGTAAGGTCGAAGTCCATACGAGACAACCACCAAGTCTCTGACTGACTAAGCCAAAGACGATCCATCAACAACTCGTCGTAGGGATCATCGACGCTAACCCAGCCTCCAGGTATTATCAAACAGGACCATCTTCGGTTGAATCAGATTTGTTTTCAAAAGTGTAAATGTTCTGAATTTTGTAGCCTTCAGCTTGTTAATTTTGTAGCCTTCAGCTTGTTAATTTTGTAGCCTTCAGCTTGTTAATTTTGTAGCCTTCAGCTTTTATAAAGTTTTTTGGAAATAAAGTTGTTAATTGTTTCTTTGCATATTTATTCTGCCTTCACAATCAAGCTAGATACAAATATCTCCTATCTTCGGTTTTGTCTTTTACAACCTGGCGCCCAGATTATCTGAACTAGTCAGGTCAACTGGTGCCCTATTTGTTCAATAGTTAAAAAATCTCTGTAGTACGCTATTGAGCAATCAGTAGTTGAAACTTATCCACACCCTCACCGTATCGATCTGAGCAGCCTATCAGCCTAAGTGTTAACTTTCCATAATTTAAAATCAGGATTTATTCCAAATTTGTAAATTGAAAATTTATGAGGTTACACATGTTTATATGAACTTTTCTTCCTGAAAACTTTCAAAGAATCACCTCCCGAAGTTTGTCAACGTACTTAACACCATGTAAATCTATTTCCTGTTTTTTATGAAGTATTTGGCGTAGTGGATATCGCAGCCTTTAAATGAGAAAGGAGCCTAAATATAACTGAAAGTAGCATGATTCTGACAATTTGCAGGAACTGTGAAGAAAACACTGAGATTTCAAAGAATTACATATGCCCCATTTGAAATGCATTAAAAATGGACAAACCCATTTCCTTTCCAGTTCCATTCTATTTCCATTCTATTTCCAATATATTTTCTTTCTATTTCCATTGTATTTTAATTTTTTTGAAAAATGCTAATATCAGTTATCTCGATTTATCAATTCTAGAATAAGCTTAAAATTCTAGTATCCTCTTGGAGGGGCATAGTACAAATAGAAATTAGATGTTTTTCAATGTTCGTAGGGGGAAGTAGTTGTTTTCTGACAGATATTTGCAAAAAACTTTCCACTTTGTGAGATGGTGTGGAGAGAAAGGGATTTTGACTGATCTCGTAGTAATTTTCAAGTGATTTCACTCGTATTATGCTTCTTATAAATCAAATACAGCTAACCCAAATTGAAGCAGCTGTTGGTGTGAAACAGAAAATCAAGTTTTGAGAGGCATTTTTGTCGATATTACATCACATTGCACTATTTTGGAAAGAAAACAAATGACATTCTTCCGAGAAACAATGTTCTCGTTGTTATAAAATTTGATAGGTTATATTCGAGACTTGTTAATAAAATAATATTTTTGTTGAGATCGGAAAATTTTATAAAAAATGCAGTTTTCAATTTTCTTAATTTATGAATTTTAACTTCGCATATAACTTTGAAACTAAATTCTAAAAACCTTAGACAGAACTTAAAAAAAAGTTTTTAACCATTGATATCAAATGGTATTGGTATGGTTATTGTTTAAAAATTTGAATCAAACACGTATCGCAATTATTTCCATAGATTGAAAATGTCGGTCTTTTCAAGGGTATCATCGCTCGTTAAGTCCTTTACGAGTTTTAACGATTCATTATATGGACAGTGGGTCGGCATTTTTGGTACCTATCGAAAAGCTTTTGAGTCCATGTTACGGTTGACATTTATTGCCTTCAAACTTACGGTTTGAATTCCTACCTCTCAGAACCCTTTTTTTCATGCTAGATACGTAGGACCATCTAATTTATAGCTTACCAGAAGAAAGACAGCCTTATTTTTATATTCAAAATTAAAATAGTAGGTGCAGTCTTGAAATCGGAATTATAATCTCCTGAACATTCATTGTTTGGAGAATAGAAAACATAGTGAATATTGTGAAACTTTGGTTTTTCAGTCGTCGAATTATTTGACGTTGTAGATTGTTGTAATTGTTATTTCCATCAATCGGCTGCACCCTAACGAGTAATGCTCAGCTGTCCGGTGATCGCGCTGGGCTTCGAAACTTCGACCTATGGATTATAAGGTAATCGCTTTACCCGCCCTCCACCACGGACCATACTCACATGCATATGATTTTTGTTAATTAGGTATCATATTGATGAACTTAGATTAGTGCACCAAGTTTCATTTTTTCCTCAAGAGTTTTAAAAAATATATTATTTTCAAATTTTCGTTACTCTTTATCTTAGATTTCACAGCCAAATCGATAGAGTAATACACCAAAAATAATGAATAATGAAACTCAGATCACTGAAATAATTCGTTAAAATTCACTTGATTGTCTTTGGGTAGAATATTCTACGCTAAAAAGTACAATGTTCCTTAGGGATGCTATCGATATTTCAAAATAAATTTCAAAATGAAACTCAGATCACTGAAATAATTCGTTAAAATTCACTTGATTGTCTTTGGGTAGAATATTCTACGCTAAAAAGTACAATGTTCCTTAGGGATGCTATCGATATTTCAAAATAAATTTCAAATGTTTAAGAAAAACGAATTATAATGCTGTCGAAGAAGCCCCTCTATTGGTGAAATAATTTTAGATAAAGCTCATACATGCAATACATCTAGTGGTTGATACTCTATTTTTTATCGTTTTGGGGTTGGATTCTTCCTACTTCTTTCATGGGCGTTTCTACATAATGGTTGAGATGGTTATAAAATGAATTAACTTGTGTTGAATAGTTCACAGTTCTTTAACTTTAGATCAGTTTAATTTGACTTTAAATATTATTTGAATTGTAAAAAATGGGTCCAATCGTTATTTTGGAAAATATTCTGTTACGTAGTGAAACTGTTCAATCCAAGGAATCTTCCGTGGCAATTGTGAATCAAGACCAACAGACTTATGATTGTGAATACTCAAATGAATTGTACACCATAAATATGAACGAGTTCCTAAAGATGACTTCGCCTACAGCTGCAGAGCCTAATCAAGATAACTACATTGATCTTACTATGATAGATGACGATCTTATGCCTGCAACATCAATCAAGATCAATGAAGAAAAGGAGAAAATTGTGAAAAAACTATCCAATAAAATTCGCCAAGTACCAATGAAGAAAAAAAAACTCATCGAACCAATCATTATTTCGAGGCCCTCGACTTCTGGGACATATGAAGTGAAGTCTAAAACGTCAATATTATCATTCCAACCCGTTCAGGAATATATAGTGAAGAAGAAATTAAGCAAACAAAGGATTATTGATGCCAAACTATCAGTTCATCGTTACGAAGAAATGGATACTTGTATCCGTGGAAAAATTATTGAAAAAAATAAAATCCATGACAAAATAGTTTGTTTAGAGTTGAAAATCTCCGAGTTGCAAAAGGAGTCCGAGAATTTGCAAAAGGAGATTGAATTGAATCATATTCCTACCACTGAATGCCTTCAACAAGCTGAAATGGAGTTCAACAATCCGTGAATGAATACGAAGAAATCAGAATTGTACATAAACAATGGCAGGAAGACCTTGATAAGGCTTTTGAGAGCGATAAATAGTGATTTGTTGATATAAGTAACATTTTATTTTGTATTTTTTCTATTTATCTATTATAAAATATATTTCTGGAATAATTTTTTGAAACATTTCATGAAAAATTATCATATTCAAAGACATGGCCTGTGAGATTTTTCGATAATCCATATATATTGTATGCATATATTTAGATTTCAACTTATCTTTTTTCAGAAAATACAATCAATATTTGAATTCTACCTTTATAGGCACTTATAAGTAGATTGTAAATAGTTGATTTGAAGTAGAATAGTTAAGAATTTTTCATATGCTTTTTCACGTCTCATTCGTGTAGACATTTGGATGATGCATTATTCTAAAAAACTTTGAGGTAAACTCATAGAAAAAAGCAAAAATATTAAAAAAAAAAAAAAAAAAAAAAAAAAAAAAAAACTAAAATGGGGATAAAATGATGTTGTAGTGATGCAATTGCTTTTCCTAATAAAAGTTCACTGAAAATTGTCTAAATCATTTATCACATTTTGGAAATTCTTTGAAATAGAACCTAACCCATTTATCACACTTTGGAAATTCTCTGAGAATCCTTTGGGCAATCTTTGGACAATAAAAAACTATATTTCACGTTTTTCCCGTATAGTTATATAGGCCAAGCTCTAGCTAAAAACAAGAGGCTCTTTCCACACAAAATAAAAGACGCAAACGGCCTATACTACTTTTTATAAGATAGTTCGTAAATGAAAACCCCGGATTTCGTCCCAGCAAAATCGCTTTGTGGAATTTTTTGAACAAGAAAATGTGAAAAGAATGAAAACTTTTTTGCTAATATCTCAAAAAAAGTACTGGAGGAATCGATTTACAGCCAATAGAACTTTTGTAGAGGATTATAAAACCCACAAATTGTTTTTTATACGACCAGATCGGTGCATTTTTCACTGAGAAAATTCGGAGAATCCTCGTAAAGAAGACTTTTTTTCTAAAATTCATAATTTTTATAAACCTGGAGCTGGACAAACAATATTACGGAAACTGATAAATAATAATATGTGGTTCAACTGTACAGAGTGGGAAATGTGTTGAAAATGTCACTTAAAGTTGATAAAAACGCTTCAAAGTACGTTCGAACTCACCTGAAGTCGTCCAAACTCAACTTGAGTTGAGTTCTGGCGACTTCGGGTGCACTTTGAAGCATTAAGAGTAACTTCCAATGACATTTTCAACACATTTCCCACCTCTCAGGTGGAAATTTAAAATATACAAATTGTAGATATTGACCTCTACTTCCAGATGCCTTATACAGAATTGTAATACGACGATTTTCCTTAAATCCACGCATTCATAAAGATTTGCCCTCAAATTTTTTATAACGCGATTGTACAAAAACTACACATCGGACAGAAAACATCTTCCGCACAGTTGAACCACATATTATTACCTATCAGTTTCCGCAATATTGTTTGTCCCGCTTCAGATTTATAAAAATGAAGAAAAATTGGAGAATGGTCTTTTTTTTCGAGGTTTTCCTTGATTTCTCAGTGAAAAATGCACCGATTCGGACTATGATAATCCATTTTGTAGGTTTTATAAATCTCTACAAAAGTTCCATTGACTGTAAAACGATTCCATGAATAATATTTGATGTGTTGAAAATGTCACTGAAAGTTGATCGAAACGCTTCAAAGTCCGTCCGAAGTCACCCGAAGTCGCCCGAACTCAACTCGAGTTGAGTTCTGCCGACTTCGGGTGCACTTTGAAGCATTTAGGGTAACTTTCAGGGACATTTTCAACACATTTCCCACCTCTCAGGTGAAAATATAGAAATTGTAGATATTGACCTCTACTTCCAGATGCCGTATACAGAATTTGAATACGACTATTTCCCTTAAATCGGAGCATTTAGAAAGATTTGCCCTTAAATTGTTTATAACGCGATTGTGTAAAAACTACGCATCGGACAGAAAACATCTTCCACACAGTTGAACCACATGTTATTATCTATCAGTTTCCGAAATATTGTTTGTCCCGCTACAGATTTATAAAAATAAAAAAATTGAGTTATGGCATTTTTTCGAGGTTTTCTTGGAATTTCTCAGTGGAAAATGCACCGATCTGGTCGTATAAATAACTGTTTTATGGGTTTTATAATTCTCTACAAAAGTTATCTCGACTGTAAAACGATTTCTTGAATAATCCAAAAAAACAAAAAAGTTGTTATTTTTTTCACCATTTCTTTTTTTAAAAATTCCACAAAGCGATTTTGCTGAGGCGAAAACCAAGGTTTTCATTAACGAGCCATCTCAAAAAATCAGTATAGACCATTTGCGTCCTTTATTTTGTGGAGGAAAAAACCTCTTTAGCTTGGTTTAATAGTCGCCATACAACATATTTTTCCAACACACAAATGACACACGGGGCCAGGTAGCCGAGTGGTTAAAGCGACATTGTTTCAATAGCACTCTGGCTGCAAGTCAAAGGTTCAAACCCTAGCGACTGCAGAACTTTTTCTGATGGCCCGAGAAAGTGCTAGGAATCGCACGTAAAAAGGTAAGACCTCGTTAATCCTTGGCTCGCACAAGTTTCAACTTCTGAGTGCTACCGTTCGTAAGGGGACGACAGCTGGTTAACGGAAAAAACAATTTTAAACAACAATTTTTTTTTTAAACATGAGTTGAACTTCAATAAAGACATTATATTCAACTGCTCTTGTGTTTTCCTAATTTATTTTATGTTTTATTCGACTATCATACTCTATACCTATAAAATAAACACGTCTTACGGCAATTCATATTCATATTTAAGGTGGTCGGTCCTGCAACGGATAGAGTATGCCGTTGTAAACTTCTGCCTGCGTCAGACCAGGTTCGAGAGAATTTTTCAAATTTTCCTTGGAGTTTCATAGTAATCGTTAGATGATGTGAGTTACCTAGATGCCAATCCCGAAGTCTGGCGCTTGATTGGAGTGCGCAATGACCACTCGGGGTGGTGCTGTAGGTTTTCCAGGTTTACCTATAGCTGAAACGTGAATATGCCAACAAAAATCACTAAGTCGCTCCGGAGCACCACAGCAAATGATAATAATAGTCGTCGTTCACCCGCACAGGCAACGCCTTTGGGTGCACTCTACGAGTTTAGTTTATTTTGAATCAGTAGTAGATAATAACCGGTGCTGGACGTTTGAAAAAGTAGTGAATCAGAGCCAGTTCTGACACACGACATTGGGGTTATGTTTTATGACCTTCGGTCATAATGTTGATGCTTCTGAATGATGTCATCAAATTAATATGACAGATCATTTCACTGAAACGGTGTTGCACTGACGACGAATCAAAATTTATAGCAAATATTTGAATATAATTCACGAATTTCCAACCACAAACTGATAGGATTTGGACATTTCATCTATAAAAATTATTAGCATCCTTCAACCAACTATAACGCTTATTGGAGAACGGTCTTGTAGTTTTTGTTGACATCAGATTATCGCGGTACTTTTGCATGATTTGATCACGTTCTTCAATTTCTGTCAATTGATTTCGTGTGATTCTTACGTTTATTGCCACGATGAGTATATTCATAACATGTAGCAAACGTTCCTTTATTGGGCAATGGAGACATCCGCGGAGCAACTCTATTTCCAACTTTACACAAGTTTTCACGCAAGTCTTCATTTCCGCTATATTGTGATGAAAGGAAGGGTTAAAAACTTCTTTGGGACACTATGAATTCGGCCTTGAACATCTCAAACGTACGACTGCTACCAAACCGCATTCCATAAAAATTTGATGTTAGGCATAAAATGACGTACGTGGGGCATAAAATGACATACGTAGTATATAAAATAACGTACGTGACAAAGAAACAAGTGTAAAGGTTTTCTCAAACCAAAGCGTGACGCGGGAGCGGGAATGGAAAATGGGACCTGTGCGAATTGCTAGAAAAACAGTGCACGGAGCAAACCAAATATATTTCGCTGTTTGCCTGCATTTAGGAATACGAATAATCGCACTGGTATGCATTTTTATATATCCTACTATCGAATTTAGTCTCGCGTTCATCCAGTTCCTGCTCTCGTCCCGCGTTCCGCGTTGGTTTGGGGAAACCATTACATAAGAAATGTCTGAAATTTCCCGTAAAAAGCACCTACAAAATGAGAAAATGTGATGAAAAGTTTTCCACAAAAAATAATATAATCAACACGTAGCAGGATTTTGGAAGAAAAAATCGAATAAGGCATACTTTTACTGGTAGAAATGCAACAATAAGAAATAAATCGTCAGTTTTTCTCATCATCAAGATTCCAGTTGAATAATCTTGATTTATAAATATTTCTCCTGTGCTCTTCAATCAGATTAGGTGCCAATATCTTCTCAGCTTCTTCAAAACACCGCTTGAAGCGACTTTGATCAATACTTCCAAAATTTACTTCGTGATTTATTGTAGGCATATGTCCAAGCAAACATGTAATGAATTTCATTGTATTCTTCTCGAATGCAGACGTTTTTCATTGTAAAATTTGAGATTTCAACTTGTGCATAATTTTGACACATATTTTGGAAATTTACATCAACGGTACGCTCGTAATGGAGTAAATCAACTGCAAACGCAAATAATTTGATCAAATAACAACTAAACGATTGAAGACGAATTCGTTTAGAAGCTACTCGCATGATAAGTTCACTGAAATAAGGAATAAGGTAGCCCTATCATTCAATGACGATAAACGACATCTTTATGCAAAACCAGTGGAAAATTAATATTTATCCTGGTACAAAATTATGTTTCACTCAAATATTGCTTCAAGTTCTAGTTAAAACAGTCAGTTTTAACTAGAATGTAAAAAATTACCCCAATGAAAACAATAGTAACCGCTCGACTGCTAGGTATAAAACATCTGATATCATTTCACCTACCCACTTCTTTTATAATAGATAGTGAACCACCCCCACCACCGACTTATGCACCGCGTGTTCGATCTAAAGCCCCCACCATGCGTGATTTTGCACTGCATTGATCGGGGACGGAGAGTAAATAGTGGTCGCTGCATCGCAGCATATGGGTGTGTGACGTCAGCGGACCCACCCCACCATGTCGAGAGCGAGGGCCTGACACCAGTGGATCGTAGTGCGCATAGCGCTGACGTCACGCGACCTCTCCCCCCACCACCATCGCAAGCCATACATCACGGAAGAGGAATCAGAGTTCACATGTCTGACTGGATCTCCGTGCTGTGCAGACGTGAGGTACCAGAACTAAACTTCAGTATATATTTTATATTTGTACTTCACATATAAGAATCATACACAATAGCAGAGTAAGTAAACATGAAGTATATGCAAGACATGTTGGTGAAAAAAATATATGTACTTGGAAAAAGTACTTGCCCGAGTATGAAAAAAATTCCAAGTCATCACAATGACATCACAAGGTCGACACACTAACCCTGAGCCTGAACCAACACTATACATCAAGGTCAAACACAAAACTTCAAAACCCTGTCATTGGTATGCTAAGGTCATAGACCCGCACACAGGTACCTATGTACCAAGACGATTTTTCAAGGTCACTGATGGTGGTGGAAGGAGATCCAGAACCGGTTTTATGTCCAGTTCGCACCAACACCGCATCGATACAGAGAGGGCTGAGCGTGAACAGATCAGAGTTTGCATATCTGACGGGAGCTCCGTGGTGTGCAGACGTGTGCATTCTCTAATTTGCTACTTCAGATTTTCATGTTCACTTGTGTGTACACATGAAAGTCATACGCAGTAACAAGTCTGGAGTACATATGATCGTACACAGTTGCAAGACATGAAGGTAATAAGTACTCAAGTACTCCATCACAATTACAGTACACAGGTCATAAGTAGTGGCAACACTTGGAGGTATTCGAAACATGCCTCGTCATCATAACCGTGTATGAACAAATCCCAATGTCACGCCAAGATCAAACTCAAACCCAGAACACTACAAAAAATCTACATCAAGGTCAAACAACCACCAAATTACAAAGTAATCTCAAGGACATCTCAAGGTCATTGCCACACAGTAGAGCCCATCGCCACCACCACTCGAAACGTTAAAAGAGTGGTAAAATAAAGCCTACATTTGTTGATAATCAATTTTCAATAGTTTCACAAGTAAGGGAAATATCGGTAAAAGACACATGGTTTTCCCATGTACTCTTACAAACTAGACAGTTTATAGTGACTACACACGAAAGTCACACATGAAGATGAAGTGCAGGAACGGATCAACTTCTCTTCTCTTGCTAACTACTCGACTGCTAGGTATACAACTTCTGATTTCATATCACCATACCCACTTCTTTCATAATAGATAGTGAACCACCCCCACCACAGACTTATGCACCGCGTGTGTGTTGCAAAGACCCCACCATGCGCGAGTTTGCATCGCATCGATAGAGGACGGAGAGTAAATAGTAGTCGCTACATCACCACACTGTATGGGTGTGTGACGTCAGCGGACTCACCGTGTCGAGAGCGAGTATCTGACACACATCAGTGGATCGTCGTGCGGTTAGCACTGACGTCACGCGACCTCTTCCCCCACTACCATCGCCTGGTAAACATCACGAGAGAGGAACCACAGGTTACATATCTGGCTGGATCTCCATGGTGTGCGGACGTGTACCGTCTCTATACTTTGGTATATAGTTCTATGTGTACTCTACACATAAGGATCATACACAGTAGCAGAGACATGCAGGTAGAGATATACGTACTTGGAAAAAGTAATTGTCCGTGTATGAAAATTAAAAAAAAATCTCAAGGTCAAATACAAACCCTGAACATCTCTCCCAACAATATGTATCAAGGTCAAGGTCAAGGTCAAGGTCAAGGACAAGGTCAAGGTCACTGATGACGTCATAGTGGTGGGAGGAGGCCCAGAACCGGCTCAAATCTCCTACTTTGTTGAACAGGCACTTCGTTGTTATCAGGCATCGTAGAGGTGTTTTCCACTAATTCACCCGATCTCAAGATATTCGGAATATTACATATGCGAAAAGAAAGGGAACTGTGAAAACCAGTGTCCAAACGATGTGCATTCAATACTCGGATAGGCGGAGCATTAAGCACGACCAAAACGGCGTATTTTGAACGAAATAACTTGAATTAATGAAAATGTTCACTATCACACGTTCACGAAAACGAACCAACAACAATCAGTGTCGATTTCTGCGGAAAGCAGTTCACAGTCACAATGGCTTGAAAAAAATCTTGATGGGTCACGCTGGAGCGCCAAATTGTTGCGAAGGTGTTCTGCAACGGGTTCAGTTGGGAAGTTTTATAGGCCACCAAGATTAACAAGCTACTCGAAAGTAAACTACACTGCTGTGAATGTGAAGAAGAGATGTAATGATTAAAAGATATATTAGAAAACACTTCAAAAAAGTACACAACTATTAACAATATGATATCAACAACTCTTGAGCTATCGGCGTTCTGGCACGCTGTCATATGGATGCCTCAGTCTGGATTCTGGAAGTCCAGTGCCGCCAACTCTAGCTAAAGCCGGGATTAACTAAAGCTGGTGTTACAATATCTATTAAAAACTGTTATAAGTAATAAAATAAGTGAGCTTTTACCAGATTCTTATTTTATTGAAAAACTTTTACCAGTGAAATTTCGAGATCCATACTGTACTTCCAATGGACGTCAACTGGGTCCTATTTCCGTATATCCCATGGACGTTCTTTATGTACGTCCATTGGACATCCTCGGTGTACGTACATAAGATGTTATATTCAGTGTATCTGGACATTTAGTAGACTTATAAGGACATTTATGGAGGTAACTGGACGTCCTTGAGATCCATGTTGGACATCCACTGGACATACATTAGACGTACATGTGCCATGTGGGTGGTTCTTTTTTAATACTCATCTCATCAAGCATAACATCACATAACAATGGCTTGTTGAATCTTGAAGTGTAGAAATGTTATACACGAGATTGAGTTGCAAATTTATAAAATTTAGTGATATTTTGTGTTCTGTAAATGGTGTAGTGACTGCTGAATATATTTACTACTCTTTTCTTTGGCATATACATGTCAGATATTTGGTTTGCTCATCCAGTGTATTTTTACATACAAATAATCATGAAATGTTTTAACAAGTCTACTTTTAACAGATGAATTTGCAGAAGATGAGGATGGGAACATCTTGATAGGGACTTTGTTTTTCTTGTTTTAATATGGGATGATGATGAACTGCAGAAAAATCCTTAATATCTTCTTTTTGTAGGAATAGCTATTTCTTGATCAACACTGAAAAGTGAAAAAAAAATGAACTCAAAAGAAATATAAGTATTACGTCTTACTACTTACATTGTGATGGTATTACCATTGTCTATATAGAAGATGGTTAGTCAACCTTATGGGATTATAATTGGATCAAAATGGATGCGACATGTAGATGGCGATAGTGAGCTCGCATCCAAGTCATGTCGTAACTTCAGTGATCTGGCCTCCAAGTCATGTCGTAACTTGATTGAAACAATGGGACAGCATTAAAATCAGTGTTTTTTTAAGGAACCTGCATTAAAATAACGTCAAATATTCATGTTTGTAACTAATCACGCTAGATGACACTCGCGTTTGCGTCCAACACCAATTACACAGGCATTGACTATCTTACTTCTTTATAAACAATGGTATAACTCCTGGATTCAGAATTCTACATTTTCCTGTTTTATTAAAATATTCTGAAGTGAAATGGTCTGAACGAACAACTTCATTTGAAATGGAAACAGTTGGATCTTTATCGCTTCTAACCACTTTCTCTGGGATGTTTTTGGAAATCTAAAAATCAATTAAATCAGTAAAAATATAGCTCACCAGAATTGTGTACTTTCTCACCTATGATATGATGCTAGGATACCAATGGTAGATCTATATTTGTCAAGGCAACCAGGCACGAAACAGTGGCATGTAGTCAAATGTTCTTAAGGATGAATTGAAGAAAAACAATTCAGAATAACACAATAAAATGCATGATTGGACTAATGAAAACAGATGCAAACAACTGCTGACAAAATCGTCGTTCCTTCTAGAAACATCAAAAATGAAGTGAAAAGTGAATGGAAATAAGAACAACGTTCAGTACGATCACTATTATAAGCTAAGTAATACCAACACCGACCCAGGAGTTTCAATTGTCTAAGCATGGCGGCGCGCATAGGAGGGGACAAAAATACTTCGATGCGCAATATCTACTTCTTTTATGAGGTCTGTGGTCTCAACTCGTAAGAGCTTGTAGTGAAATTTTTTAATATGATGGATTTTGTAGAATTGAGACTATTGTCAATTGCAGTTATTAGTATTTTAGAGATAATCCCTGGATTATTCAGTTATATGAGAATTATGAGATTCTATTTGTGTTTATATTTTTTTTATAATTTTAGGTGAAGATGCCAATAGTACAAGGGGACCTTATACTCTCTTCATTATTTTCAATCTCAATTTGTCCTTCATTTGGCAGGTTCCCAGATTCTTCCTTTCATAGGTAAAACTCTAATCACATTTTCATTAATATAATATGGTCTCTTGAGTGAGCAAAGTAATTTTTTCAAAGAACAAGGCGAACAAATAACTTATTCGCAATCATGCTTGCTCTATTCAAAATGTAATTTGTACAGTTAATGTATCTTGCATGTAACGTCAAATTTCCGCCTCCTTGGATGTCCTTCACATGTCTGAGATATGTTTAGTGTTTCCAAAGTAACATTGCATCCATGGATCAGACACATTATCAGTAACGGAATTTGTTACTGTACAGATACTTTGATGAACGTTACAAAGTAATACTTAGGATGAATTACCAATAACATACTAGTTCATTTCAGAAACTATACTTGTTTGTAGAACGACATATTCGTGATTGTTTTAAATGGATGGGTCGAGTGAAAATAATACTCCACAATTTACACAACACTAACATTTATTGCTAACAATTGTTTCGACACACTGTGTCATCTTCTGAGCGAGATAATAAACTAAGTGAATCAATTTATAACTCGCTTAAACAACAATTTTAATTAGTCCTACCACATATATACCTGATATTCCAACTCAGTCTCTGCAGTGGATGAAGTTTTTATAGATTTACTTGCTGCTGAAGGCATGCTATATAATGATCTCAATGTTCACATTAAGGTCAATGTTATCAACAATATCTATTAATTGGCTTAAATGTGGAATATCTGAAACGCCTGCCTTTTAGGGATTATTCATGTAAGCCACAGTTTACATCCTTCATTCCTACATCCATGTGTACATCTTCAGATTCGTTTGTTTTGAAGACGTCTGGTGATGGCGTAGATGACATACATGGGCAGGGTTATCATCAGACTCAAAGACAATGGGAAAATCATTTTTAATTATTATATGTTCCACCTCTACCTTTTACTCAGATATGGTAAAAATATATCTGAGACAGTTAAATATAACTTTATAACAATACATAACGAAAACACTTCACTATTTAAATCTTCGAATTACGAAAACACACCATTCAAAGCTGAAATTGTCTAAACTAACCTCAAAATATATCATTTGTCTCAAATTATGTTTACGACATAAAAACTATATCAAATATCAACTAATACAAATTCGAATGTTGCAATGATAAAAAGATTTTGGTAATCGGGAAATAATCTTGAATAGTTAAAAGATGTGTCAATGATCGACCCAAATATACATTTCAGTTACATAAGAAAAACGTAAATGAAACATGCGATTTTGTTTTCTTTACGATTCGTGTATGATTCAATTCAAACAGTTTCTTCATGGCGTTCAAGGCATCAGTTATTATATGTTATATACTTTATAGAGGTCCATGGCAGATCAGGTGAAACACCAAATATCTGCCATTTGCTGTCCAAAATAAGCCCAGACTGTTTTATTTTGAATTTTTTTATACTTATAACACTATTGTAACACTGATTCACATAAAAAATTAAATTAAAAATGTTATTGAGATCGAACAGATCGAACATATAAGGAACATCCGATAGCAAATCAACGAATGAATGAATGAGTGTACGTACGGTGGGAACGTTGCGTTGTAAAATGACGTCACGCGAGCATGACACGCTCGCCCGAAATCATTGAATGGGACGGAAAGTAAAATTGTCGCAACTTCAACACAACTCGCTTGATTTAAATGAGACAAAAACAGGTTTATTTATAAATATTTTGGCTACACGGTCATGAAGTTTCAAGTAATTTTTCAGACCCACTGACATTCTTCATTGTATTTGAGATTCGGTTTGATGTAAAAATCGTAATTTTTGGCATTCATCACAATTTTATATTATTTTATTGACTTGAGCACTCAACAGTCGGAAAAATCAGAAATAAATTTTGGAAATGAATATCATCTTCTTACCTCTTCTATTTTGGCATACAAATATCTGGGCCATGTTAAGCTGAAACACAGTAGAAGACTTTATTGTGTTCTTTTTTAATGAACCTTATATTTTCCAATCAGTCTTAAAACTAGGCAAGACCACAATTATGTTTTTTTTTTCATAAAAACAGTGGCCTTCATTTTTGCAATTGATGGTTTCATGACAAAATATTATAAAAATCTGATACACACGAAAAAAAGGATTAAACCTGAAAAAAGTTCAGTAACAAAAAGAATAACCAGAAACAACTTAATTTTAGTACGTTATCGTGTAGAAAATCGTATGATTTGATTTTCATTCTGGCAGCCGGTAGAGTGCAGACATATTGGAACAATGATATTATCATTATTATCATTGTTTATAGAGAAAGAAGATAGAATGCCTGTGGAAATCGCGTTTGATACAATCGCGCGAGACATCTAGCTCGATAACGACGAACCTACACCCGTACGAATGCGCCCCCTACAATCAACTTGCATTTTTTGAGGTATACTTGAGGATTTTTATTTTCGTCAAGGAATCCTAGTAGCATTGTTTATATAGATTATAGTTAGTCAACCTTATGGAATTATAATTGGATCAAAATGGATGCGACATGTAGATGGCGATAAAGAGCTCGCATCCAAGTCAGGTCGTAACTTCAGTGATCTGGCCTCCAAGTCATGTCGTAACTTGATTAAAACAATGGAAAAGCATTAAAATCAGCATAGGGATCACGAGACTCGACTCGATCAAATCGACTTGACTCGTTATCGTGTCTATGTAGTTGTTCACGAACGTTGATCGAATATGGAATGTGCTATCCTAACTAGAGAGTTAAGCACAATCGAGTACTCGATTCCATTTTCGATCGACGTATGTGAAGAACTCCATAGACGCCATAACGAGTTAAGTCGATTTGATCGAGTCGAGTCTCGTGATCCCTACCCTGGGTTTTTTAAAGAAACCTGCATTAAAATGACGTCAAATATTTGTAACTAATCACGCCAGATGACACTCGCGTTTGTGTCCAATACCTTTCCCACAGGCATTGACTATGTTCTATTTAAACAATGCTAGTAGTGAATCGTTCGCCCTGACAGGGACGTACTTGAAATTTTCTAATGATAGTTTCTAACAGAGTTATTTTATTCACAAATTCAATGTCATTCAATAAAAATGAAGTGCATAATTTTTTGTTTATTATTTGATATAAATTGAATGAACTATTCATAAATGTAATAAAGTGAAGGTGAACTTAATATCAATTTTGTCATTTTGACTTCAATCATCATGAACAATACTGCGGCATGGTTCAATTGAAAAATGAGTGTGGAATTTCATATCTTTTCACCTATATGTGGTGTCCAGTGTATTTTTTAAGACAAAATCACTGGGACGAAGCTCATAATACACTACCGGTGAACAGCACCTTTGCCTTATTATTTTCGGGGCAAACTGCTTTGTGTTTGTTATTTAATTTCAATCACTGTGGGTAGGTGACATTTGTGTCGCACACTTCACCAGTGAAAAGGTGGTGACACACAATGGAACAAATAGTATGTTTGTAATCATCAGTTTATTTAGTCTCTGTATTCACCTTGAAGATATCACTTAACTAGTGTGTACATTTTATACCTGTGCTCATTTATTCAAACTTAATTTATTTCATCGAAATGGGGCTCCATATATGCCGTCAGAAATCAGAACAGGTTCGAAGTGTTATAAAGACAACGACTATAGACGAGGAAAGTGTGACGTCACAAATGTCATTCTTGTCAAAAACTGATTCCAAACAAAGAATTTTAGGTGACTTTCTCTGTTGATGATTTGTTGCTTTGATTATTAGTTTGTGTTTGGTTGTTTAGATTTTGTTTTCTCAAGCGAAAGAAGTTGAAAAATCTTTACGGAAACAATCGGACAAGCTGATTTAAATTTGACGGATGTTTGTTTGGAATCAGTTTTTGACAAGAATGACATTTGTGACGTCATCACTTTCCTCGTCTATTGAATGAAGAGATTGAATGTGTTTACCAACTAAATTGTTATCTATACTGTGTACTATAATATATACAGGGTGGGGCACCGAAAACGAAACAGATCGAAAATCTTCAAAACGCATGTGTTGTGAATGAAATGCAAAAACACGTCGATTTTTAATCCAAGGGGGAAATCTTCCTATCATAACCTCAACTGTCATACCTCTCCCCCCACCCCTTGGGCACCATCACCGAAACAATTTGAATAGGGAAAGTAGTAAGTCTAACACATCATTGGAAAGGTAATTTCATAAGGAATTCAGCCATATCAATTTTTGCCACCTAAATTTTTATTTTGGCGCCCTCTTGCGGGAAAAACAACTGTTCCGTATTCCAAATTATGATACTGCATTTGCAAGCTATTTTGACATAAATTCGGTGACAATGCATTATGGAATATTTCTAAGAGAAAAAACAAAATGGCGGCTCTAAAATGGCGGACATGATTTGCAATTATTGTCCGATTCGATTCAAAATTGATATGTGGTGGTTTGCAAGGTCAGAAATTATGATTTGTTTATCAATGCAAAAAAACAACCCTAATAGCACACTATGTCCCAGGGACGTCCCTATTTGGTACAAATCATGTCCGAATGTCCGGGACTTAAAATCATTGTCCATGGGACGTCCGATTCAGTGCATTTTCATGAATTTCCCCAAAGGACTTCCTATGGATGTCCCAATCGGTACATCATATAAAACGTCTCTGCGAGGACGTCTTTGGGATGTCCTGGGTCGGATATATTTTGTAATGTTTACTAGGACATCCATCGGACGTCCTTGTTAGTAAGTATTCTGGCATGTCTTTGAAAGGACGTCCCATGGTTGTCCTGGTACGGGACATTTAGGAACATGTCGCATGAATGAATATTGGACGTCCCAATTGGTTAATCTTAGAATATCTCCCTGCGAGGACTTCCTTGGGATGTCCTGGTTCGGATATATTTTGTAGAATTTTCTAGGAAATCCATTGGATGTCCTGGTTGGCATGTATTTGGCATGTCTTAGAAAAAACTTCCTATGGTGGTCCTGGTACGGGTACATTCTGGAACGTCCTTGATGGATGTACATCGGACGTTATCCCAATCAGTGAATTTCAGAAAATGTCCCAGCGAGGACTTCCTTGGGATGTCCTGGATTGAACATTTTTCGGAATGTTTCCTAGGTGCATCCATCCAAAGAATACATCCCAGCCAATGGTTTTACAGAAGAGGTATAAAATGGATCGCATATTTACAATAGGGCTAAACATTACAGCGAAAACAACCCATCTGAAATAAAACCCTTTTCACTATCATTGAGGTAATCAGGGGCCATATTCTCGACTTTGTGCTTATGCCAATAAGATTCACTGTTTCACAACAATGAAAATAAAAAATTTATGTTTGTCTCTCTAGTTCGTATACGGATTGAAACCGAACAATTCCTCTATGTATGGATTCCGTGCATAAAGTTGTTTTCTGTGTTTTGTGTTCTGTGTTCAAATGAAGTGTTGACGAATTGACAGACAATTGTTGAGTATTTACCAGCTATGGCGGCTTTTCTATCGTCTTTTGTGATTAATTAGTTTAGTGACTGTTCTGTAAGTTATTTTGTGTTCATTCAGTGTAGTTATATCTTTAAATGAATATAAAAGTTTTGTTATACTATTCAATAGTTATTACTAACCTATTCAACACTGTTTTGAAAAAGATGTTTCCGTAAGACAAGTAGAGTTGTGTGTATCCTTTAAACATGTACAAAACCGAATTGAATGACTCTGGGAGAGTGCTGAGCTTACCTAGTAAGTAAATCTGATTCCATCCAAATTGTTATCTCCAGTAATCTACAACAATATCATAATCTTAGTCCTGAAAGAGATGTATGAACAAACACATCTGATAATTCTGCACATCCTAAAGACGTCTCAGATGTACTTTCGATTGATGTAATTCGGGGACGTCCAATGAACATCCCAGGTGGATGTCGATTGAATATCCTCATAGATCGTCCAATTTTGGTGAGAAGTCGAGACATGGGTGCTTCCCACGGATGTCCAATGGACGTCCGCAGTACCAGTACTGCACGTCCTAAGGACGTACCAATATTGCACGTCCTAAGGACGTCCAAGATGTACTTTCGATTGATGTAATTCGGGGACGTCCGATTAACATCCCAGGTGGATGTCCATTGGATATCCTTATAGAACGTCCAATTTTGGTGAGAAGTCGAGACATTGGTGCTTCCCACGGATGTCCAATGGACGTCCGCGGTACCAATTCTGCACGTCCTGGGGACGTCCCGAACGTCCTGAGAGGATGTCCTATGGATTACCATCGGACTTCATGGTGCTATTAGGGAAGATGGTGGTCCAAGATGGCGGATGAAATTTGTAATTCTGGTCCAATTTGAATCAAAATTAGTATGAGGAGATTTTCAGGGTTAGATAGAAATTAGGATTTCTTGTAGATGCAAATAACAAGATGGCGGGCGAAATTTGTAATTGTGTTTCGATTAGAGTCAAAATTAGCATATGGGGGTTTTCAGTATGAATAAAATAAATTATTTAAATTGATAAAAAAAGCTTTTATACAAATGCGCTAAAAGGAGATAACGGCAAATAAACGAAAAAGAGAGAAAAGTTATTCATATATTTTTTAGATGTGTGACGTAGGTTACTCTGTCCGTAACAGATTCGAAAGCTTGCCTCGAGTACAAAATAGCTATTTTTGCGTGGTAAAATTTTGATTCCGTTACGTATATAATAACCTCAGTCACACATCTGAAAAAATTATTATTTCCTTTTTAGCGCATTTGTTTAAAATTTTTTTCAATTTAATCATTTCATTTTAGTCATACTGAAAACTTGTAAAATCCCCATATGCCAATTTTGAATCGAATCGAACCACAATTACAAATTTCGTCCACCATCTTGGTTTTTTGCATTGACAAAAACATCATAATCTTTCACCCTGAAAATCCCCACATACTAATTTTGATTCGAATCAGACCAGAATTACAAATTTCGTCCGCCATCTTGGAGCCACCATCTTATTTTTTCGCATTGACAAACAAATCATAATTTCCGACCTTGAAACCACCACATATCAATTTTGAATTGAATCGGACCATAATTGCAAATCATGTCTGCCATTTTGAGTCGCCATTTTGTTTTTTCATTTAGAAAAATTCCATAATGCATCGTCACCTAATTTATGTCAGAATAGCTTGCAAATGCAGTATCGTAATTTGGAATACGGAACAGTTGTTTGTCCCGCAAGAGGGCGCCAAAATGAAAAGTTAGGTGGCAAAAATTGACATGGTTGAATTCCTTATGAAATCACCTTCCTAATGATGTATCACACTTACTACTTTCCCTATTCAAATTGTTTGTGTGATAGTGCCCAAGGGGTGGAGGGAGAGGTATGACAGTTGAGGTTATGATAGAAAGATGTACCCCTTGGATTAAAAATCGACGTGCTTCTGCATTTTATTCACAACACATGCGTTTCGAAGATATTCGATCTGTTTCGTTTTCGGTGCCCCATCCTGTATATTATTAGCAAGTGTTGAACAAATATAATATTCAACAATACACGAAGGGTAACGTGACAATTTCACAAATGATAACGGCACAATACAAATAAACACAAAATTCACTGGGAATGGTCTTGATAACATCAAGTTCCAGGTTAAATAGAAACACTGAAACGAATGAAATCTCGCGTTTACCAGTACAACGCTGGGGTGAGATTATGAACACTCGATACGAGAGCTGTCACGATACGTAGGCTAGAACGATGTATGTTCTTGATTCGAAACGAAATCGAAACTATGAAATTTCTTTGAATAGAGATAGAATGGAATTATATCTACCATATAGACCATTGATATCGACTCAAGTTACTATATATTTTGAATTGTATTGGATTTCATAATTGCTAAAATCTGACATATGTCAAACTAACTATGGATCGAGTGTTCGTAATCGCACCCCTGGATTGGATAGGATGCATGTGTCAAAATCATATTTCAGAGCCATCTATGGGATTATTCAATAAATCATATTTTACGAACTGATCAAATACATACGTTAAAATTAAGAACAGACGTGACTGGAGACTCGTGGACTAGCGACCTCTAGTGATGGTCTCCATTTGAATCCAACTGAAAGTACGTAAGATTGGCTAACTATCTTCTTTCTCTATAAACACTGATATATATATATACTTACTCATGATTTCTATGAGTTCAGAGTGCATAGTCGCACAGAACACACACATGACACATGTTCTGTGCAAAGTCGTATGGAGTAAAATCACAGAACTTAATTAAGTTCTGTGAGTAAAATTAATGAGGTCTGAAGCCTGATTCACATAATGGCAGTAGCAGTGGCGTCACCCCCCTCTATTGATAAGATAACCAATGGCAAACCAAGAAGACTAAAAACAAGGAGTGTTTGATTCCCTTAAGACAATGGGGACACCAGTGGAAAGAGGTGAAAGAACATTTGTGACGAAATGTGACGTAGTTATACATGTCATGGCCGCCGTTCTCCATAGACAGTGACGGACTAGCTCTTGGTATATGAGAGTTACTGCTGATAGTTTTGTTGCTTGATTCGAGTTCGACTCTGTACTCATACCCAAGTACGTCACTATGACGCGTTGATGATACAAGTTTCTGATTTGCTAGAGCTTATTAAACCTTCCTTGTTTTTAGTCTTCTTGATGGCAAACATGTTTAGACGACCGACGCTGAAAATTCAAGGTCACGCTGCTGAAAGTTTGATTCATTTAAACTTTTTGCAGTAAAATCTGGTAGTGTTCGTATTTCTAACCTTAAAATCATCATGAAATCGAGATTGCTGTTATGATTCCTTTCTACTGCTTTTAACGTTGAAAATTTCCATTCCAATGTCACTCATTCGGATAACAGCGTCAAAAGGGGCGGAGTCACTGCCTTTAGTGCCACTAAGATAGTGCCACTAAGATGTCTAGAAACCATGGTGTTTGCACTTATAGCTGAAAAACTGTGGGATCAAATTGAAGACACCTGCCTACTTGATTCTGCTTCATTTTTGACAATAACGTTCTAGTACCGAATTTACCGTCAGAGGGCTGACTCCGTTATGTTTATGCACAGGGTGTTTATATTTTCGTGCCTATTTTTCATCCATGACCGGGTGGCATGACCACAGACCTCAGAGACGACCAGTGTTGGCAACCGTACCTTATTTAAGGTACATGTACCAATTTTTGCGTCGTTGTACCTTGTACCTTAACAATGTGACTAGGTACGCTATTTGTACCATATTTCGTGTAAAATAAGAGGAACCACTTGACATGATGCTGAATAAGGTTACCGATACTGACTGGATGTACACGAAGTACACAGTACACGTAACATGAACACAACAAGTCCACAGGCACATATAAACGTGTATTGTTTTCTGTGCTCTGTGCCACAACTATATTCTATCATATCAGACTTGTGACATGTGACAATTTTGAAAAGTCAGAAGTCAGACAAATGACAAGTGACAAACGTTGATTTTGATTATCAAACATCAAACGTATTTTGTTATTTGTACATTTTCAAATATTTGAACTCCTGATTTGTATAATCGCTTTTATCTTTCATTATTTATTGATATTGGTCTTGATCATGAATTCGGATTCATCGGACTCAGCTGCAGAGACTCCTAAGAAAAAAAATAAACGAGTACAAAAATTTAGGAAAGAGTGGATGGGTGAAAATCTTTTGAAGATGTGGCTGAAACCAGTTGCAGGAGATGTTTTTAAAGCATTCTGTTCATTTTGTAATACATCGCTGAAAGCAGAGCTTTACTCCTTAAAACAACATGCTAAATCATCTAAACATAAGATGAGAGAAAGAAATATTGCTGTTATTTTTGTTTTGTTTTAGTTTATTTTTATAACCTTTGTGTTTTTGTGGTAGAGACTGAAACCAATGTACCTGTTGTTTTTGTTTTGTTTTAGTTTATTTTTATAACCTTTTTGTGTTTTTATTAACTCATTTTCTGGCTAACGTGTAGGACGGAAATATATTTGACAGTTACTTTCGATTTTTTTTTTTTAGTTCAAAACTCAATCCTCATCATAAACTGATTAAAAATAGAGAATTTGAGGTTACGTTCTCTGTTGATGCTTTGCTTATTAGTTTGTGTTTGATTGTTTGCCTTTGGATTTCTCTTTTATTGAAATGTTTGCCTTATTTGGCTGGATCTGCTCCGAATAAACATTAAACTTGTCATAATTTTGACAGAGGTTTGTTTTGGTTTTGAATCAATTTTTGACAAGAATGACATTTGACATTTGTGACGTCATGACTCCTCGTCTAGGGAAGATAGGAACGAACTTATTGGCATGTATTCCTTTATACGCATGCGCAAAATTGGTTATATCTTCTGTCACCTAGAATGACGTCACAATTTAATGTACCTTATTTTTATCTGAGATACCTTATTTTCATTCGGTTGGTACCATATTTTCATCGCTCATGGTTGCCAACACTGGAGACGACCGGTGACCGTTCGGAATGACTTCGGATTCGATGTTCCGTTGATGGATGTGTGTTTTGTGACTGCTGAAGTGTTTATAACCTACTCTTTGGTTATGTTGATGAAATTTCCAAGGAAAACAGTGAAAATTCAATTATTTCGGTCCTTGTTAGATGCTCATGTTGTGGAAGGATTGAAAACGAATTATACAACAGTTTTATTTTTACGTTTATGGTAAGTACCAAAAATCTCATCCTTTCTTGAATTCAATCATTCTTGCATGCTTCCATTACTTCAAATTTTTACTTAAAAGTTCAAGATCCAATAGATGAATAAAATTCTAAATATATCCTGGTTAATTATCACTACTTATCAACAACATATCACGTTTTTACTCTTGTTGAATTTGAATATGTGATCAACTTTTCAAGCTAATGTTTATACTGAGCGTAGTTTGAACATTTTGTTGATGAAAGGAGTGTAAAAGTATATTTTCTAACAACTCAATTGCACTATTATCTACCTATATCTATGGTTCATACATTAACATGGCACAAAATACTCTTTGTAAACTTATTTAGTCATTGGAAGTAAAATTTGACATTTGAGATACTACTGATCAATTCTAAATTATAAGTTTTGGGATGAAGGCTTAGGTACATATACTTTCAAGTTACTATTTTCATTACTGATATGAAAAATGAAATGGTTTTATAAAGAAGTAACAAACCTTGCATAGACACCAATAAAAAGCTTAGTATCCAAGATTGACTGATCAGTGAAAAAAAAGAAACAATGTATTTATAAAATCACCAACATGAAAACTGATTTGCTAATATAATGGCTTCTTAGAAGTAGTCGTGGTGCTAGAGGGTTTGCCACTCACCCTTATCCCACCGACTGCCACTGAGCTAGAATAGCTCGGAATCCACTCTCATGTAAGAGTGCCAGATATCCCTTGCTCACACAAGCTCATGAGCAAAATGGTTTCTCAGGAAACCTGAGGGATTCATGAAAACAAATTTTAAAATTTTCTTTTTTTTGGTGAAGTAAACTTCTACTGTTTGCAGGTGTTGGCCTAATGAGAAAATGTATACGAAGATGTGTTGGAGAAAATTTTGGACGTTGCTGTCACACTCTGGGAAAAGTGGAACAAAAAACATGAAAACAGAGGTAACTATCATTTAATTTCACAATTTGAAATGACATACATTTTAATGAAACATGAAACATACATTTCTGGAAATATAAAATATTGCTGAAATGTTTTATAAGTTTTCAAAACATTATTTCAAGAATACCACAATCATGCACTAAGAATAAAATTTAACAGCGACATTAACGAGGAGATTTTTTGTTTTTAGGAATGTTCCAAGAACCGACTTATTTATTTATTTACGGTTTCACCATTAGAAAAAATATAATTACAATTACAGAACAGTGAAATACTACTCTAAGAAGGTAAATTTTTTACATAAAATTGAGTTTTAAATATATTTCATAAATTCTAAAAATCAACAACTAAGTTTTTATCTTCCAGAATTCAGAATACCAATGTTTAAGATAAGAATGTAAGATTAAAGTATGGAAAATAACAGCTTCCTTAGTGAACAATGGGACAATGTTTAGGAAGTTGGCAGAAATGAAGGGGTCATTGGTATGATGATAGGCGTTTGTTTGTCTTTTATTCTCGTACAGTTGCATGCGCTCATTCTCGCCTCAATGACTCCTCTGGTAGTACTGTAGGTTTTTCCCGAAGTTGAAATAGGAAATGCTCTACCTTTTTTGTCAAGTCGCCCTGGAGGGCAGATGGTGATAGTACCCCCTTTTAATCTGGACTTATGTTTAGATGGAGGAGACTATCACTATTACAGTTTAGATATATAGTTGAAATGCTTTGAAAATAAGTTAAAAAACTTCTGACTTAAAGTATATTTTGACTTTGACTATATTTATTAGATTTTTTTCAAAATTTAGACCACTTGTACAATTTCAAAGAAAAAATCTATTGAAACTCTGAACTACAAAGAAAATCATATTAGTAATGTACACTTTTGAAGTAAATGAAATATTATAACATTCTGACATAGGCGAGATCACTAATTTCTGAAAAAAATACCACGACCTTCAGTACGATGAATAAAGCCGCAAAACATATTTTTGAATTTTTTATTCGATGCAGTTTTTCAAAAAAAAAATACCAAAGAAATTCTTCAATTTAAACACGATGAAAAAAGCCCGGGAATTTACGTCATAAGTGCGTGGGCCAATCATTGACAGCGCTAGAACACTGCGGCGGCCAAGAGAAGTTAGGACGAATACAGATAACAACGTTGCCGTCTCAATTTATTCACCGGAAAATGCCACACAATTGAATATCATAATATGAAGATTTAATCAGTCTGATTATAAGCTCTCGAATCTCCCATGATGTTAGTAATATTATTCATGATGAGTGATATAATGGTATAGAAAGTTGAGTAGTTTCATATTCAATTGAGTTGAAATCAGTTTTGAGGCAGCTTCATGGTGTTTACTTGAAAGTGATCTGACAACACCGCTCTATATCATTATGGAATGGCGGACAGTTGCAGTTGACAGAGTTTTGTTTACACTTTTGAGGTTATTCTGTTTTCCGATTTTCCGATATTGCAGTTTCGAATAACAATGGCTCTGAAGACGTGTTTTGTTCCATCATGCTTGAATAATAGTGAACAAAGTATAAACAAAATATTTATTATGGTACCTATCAAGATGCATATAACTCCTGGTGCGTTTACTGATTCGCTTTTGTTTCAACCAAAGTTCTTGATCCTGTAATTGCGTCAATAGAGTTTGTTCCATTCGTCAATGGATGACGCTTAAGTCGAATATAGTGGAGTTTCCAACAATCCAAAGTGCCTACTAGATAAATTTTTTGAGTTTTTGAACGTTAACATTATTTTGAGGTTATATGTCAATTACATTGCATATTAGGCTATCCAAGATGCTGTCAAACTAAAATCAAGATGGCCGCCTGAAGGCACACATTGTATTTGTTATTGTTTGAACGAGACTGATTATTGTTAATTTTCATCTATTGGAGTGAAATTTTTGTATGAAACCTTGCCGAATAAAAAACATGCCTACAAAGTGTTATGTTGTAAATTGTGGAAGCCGTGGAGATCGCGACTTAGTGAAGTTTTTAAAAATTCCTAGCTAGCTACATTTTGATAATGTGGTATATTAAATCAAAGACTAGATAGATAGATGTTTATTAAGTAGGATACCCTAATATACATAGTTCCATGTTACAAAATAACAAATTAGTAGGTAAAAATATGTAACAAGTGAAAATAATTTACTTTGCGATATCTGACACTCGGTGTGTAAAAAAACGACCAATCCAATGAAGATTTGAAAATAAAAATAGATAAATGTGTAGGCAATCATATATTACAAATAATAGTGTTGAGGAAACAGTCATAACTTCATGCACTGAGAACCAATCCAGGGGTTTTTTGGTACATCGGACAGTCCTATAGGGTCCAATAGAATTTCACAGATATCATTTTCACACTGCAGCACAACTCGGCCATCCTCACCTTTTCACAAAGACACCATCTTTACTCTAAAAAATGTCTTCCTTTTATGAAACTTAGGTAGCACAACTACTTTACGAAAATTGTACGCTTTTGGGAAATCAACTATCCAGAATTATTCATCTGGGAAAATTTATTCATGAACATATATCCTTTGGGTGACCAAATCACAAAATCGCAGTATTTTCATTCAGTTAGTTTCATTTGTAAATGAGTTTGGTAATAATAAGCATGGTCACGTTTTAGGGTAATTGCAATTCCACCGCTTATTATAGTTGAGGTTTTTAAATTTGAATACTGCCCCATATCAATATTCCTTAATGAATATGGACACTTCACTTCCATAGCAGCCACAAGACATCGTCGCATCAGGAGAACCATCAATTTATTAAATAATCTATACTTTCAACAAAGGAATATCCATTCGCTGTGAATGCCTCATCTGAAAAATTAATTGGAAACATTAATAAACAGTTCATAAATTACGAAAAATCAGTACCTACCTTGGCAACAACAACAGTATGTTCATCCATTTTTCTTGCTTCACAATCATGGGCAAATCCAGCTTCAAGATATTTATAGCCTGTTAAACTTTTGTAGGCCTTCATTGGCTTTCTTGTTTATGAGTCAACAGCAGATATGTAATAATGTCGAATGCCGTTACTGTTGTGAAAAGATCTAGAGATATGTCCATTTCACAAGGAGTGAAAGTAAAAGGATCCATGCACTTTATCACTCTCCTTTTGTCTCTATAGATCGATGCAGTGTCTTTGTTTACTCGTTCTAATGATAATAAATAAATCACTTTTAGTTAAAACAGCCATAATAACATTTCAAATCACAACTAAACAAAACTATTAGCAGTAGAAGCTAGTGCCAAACACAAACACCATTCATGTGTGCCTACAGCCGGCCATTTTTAAAGAGCCGTGGTCACGTGTTCTGGATAGCCTAATTGGTATTTATCGTGTGATTTTTCTGTTCTTTTGATACTTTCGCTCAGTTCGGTAGTTTTGCGACGTTTTTAGTTGTTGGGTTATTGTTATTTACTTGTTCTTGTGTTTTTCTGTCATTCGTAAAAGTTAGGGTAGTGTATAGCATTTTTTTGTGAGTCTCGACTTCGACATGATGACATGGTTCAATTTGAGGTTATGTCGATGACGCAGCATGCGTTTGTCAAAACGACATGTCAAGTCATCATGATCGGTAATGATTTGCCTGCCATCTATGTTAAAATTGAGTAAACTCTCTTGAAGCAATAAAAATGTCATGAATCAAGCAGGCCGTACATCAACAGTTTTGGATGACAATTTCACAGCTATAAGTAATTCCACCAGGAGTTATATGCATCTTGGTACCTATCAAGCAAGACATTAGAATGAAATGGTGCGTTGCTGTTAGTAGACCATATACAAAAACTAAACATTTGTATTGCTGTGAAGATCATTTTGACGTAAGTGAAATGTTTTGTAGGCCAGTTATGGCTACTTTTTCATAATTTTCATAATCACTATAGTGCCTAGTTACATTAAAGAATTCTAATAAGATATTTGTTCCAGCTTAAATTTGATATGTTGAATTGGATGGAATACAAACTTATTGGATCCAGAGTTTATATGCGAGATGATGTGGTACCTCATAAATTCATCTGAATCGCTTGGGAGACAAGGTTAAGAGGAAGCTTGGCTTTGATAGGCCTTCCATAGGAGAAACTGATAGAATTGTTACTTCTCAATGCAGCCCTGAGGAAAAACTAATAACAAATGAAATTGATTCTCCTTCAGGAAAATTCTTAGAGGTCCTAGTGAATCATCCCAGTGGTCAAAGTTTTCATGTAGATTGTGAAAGTGAACGCAACCCTGAAATCATATACTATGAACCTGAACCAACCCCAAAGTTTTCTAATAAAAAGATTCAAGTTAACATTAAACCAAAGAAAAGAAGTATATGTATTGGAACTTCCATGAGTGTACGTTCTTGTAGTACAAACACTATTGATTTAGATGCAAAAAGTTTCCGGAAACCTCAAGAGACGTCCATATCAATCTCAAGGCAGAGATGCAGTTCTTCAGAGTCCTCATCGATGAACAGTTCACCCTCAAACACTGTTAATTCACGAAATTTGTCTGAATCGAGCAGTGCTTTGAGTGGTATAAGTGATTTGAAACAATCAACTCCTATTATAATAGAAAAAAGTAGGTTTTATCTAGGTTTGCCAGAAAACACATATTTTATAGTAGATCTTATAGTTAAACATGTTGATATTAGTGCAAGTGATGTTCTTATTTGTTTGAAAAAAATAAGATTATATGATAGTAATAGTAGGTTATCAGATGATTTTGGAATTTCTAAGACACATGTTTCAATAACTATCCAAAAAACCATGCCTGTCCTAGCAAGTGTATTCAAAAAATGTATATTTTGGCAAAAACGTGAGACAATCCAAGCTTTGTTGCCTATTCCATTCAGATATAGGTATAGAAATGTGCAGTCAATAATTGATTGTTTAGAAATTGAAATCGAGATTCCCTCAAACCCTGAAAAACAGGCACAGTCTTGGTCTCAGTATAAGAAGTGCAACACTGTCAAGTATTTGATTTCTGCAACACCACATGGTTTCATCAATTTTATTTCTAGTGGATTTGGGGGACGTGCTACTGATAAAATAATAGTTGAAAAATGTGGGTTTTTAGAGGCTTTACCTAATGGTGCCCATGTAATGGCTGACAGAGGTTTTAAACAAATTTCTACTTTATTATCTTCAAAACAGTGTGAATTGATCAGGCCACCTAGTGTTAGTGCCACAGAAATGAGTTCGAAAGAAGAAGTAAAGGAAGGAAAAAGAATAGCTGCTCTAAGAATTCACATTGAAAGGGTCATCAGGCGTTTGAGAGAATTCAAAATTCTTAAAATGCATTCCTGTGTAAACCATAAAATTCTTCATTTACTTGACCTTATGATAATAATAGCTTGTGGAATAATAAATTTACAAAATCCCATTATACAGTGATCCATGTGAAGAAGTTTGCAGATTTTTCCTCGCTACCAAGCCTTTTCAATTGATCTGGCCCTTACTTGATGTAAATCCATAATATGACAATGAGGTAAACATAATTAGTTTAATATGTGGAAATCTAATTGTGTTTAACTCGGTGACATTTTGTAAACGGTTTTTAGTTTGGCTGTTCACCAGGGTTCGGAGGATATATATCCAGTGATATATATCACAATATATATCATGATATTTATTACTTGATATATATCCGATATATTCGATAATTTTATTTATTGAATTAAAAATGTTTTTCATCATTCTAAACATCCGAAAAGGACCTTTTCTTTTTTCTGTTTGTTTCAATCGTATTTACGGAATCGCTTAGCGAACTAAAAAGCCAGTAGACTGGTTTTTATATTCAAATGTATGTATCAAAATATAGATAAAAAGAAAACCAACCCTTGAAACCAGCCATATCTAAAGATTCTGAAGTTATTGTCAATAATAAGAATGACATTATTGATATTAATAATTCATCAGATAAGGACATACAAATATCAATGTTGACAAAATAATGTTAAAAATGTTAATTATGTTAATTAAAATCTATTTGTTTTTAATTTTTTTTCTTTTTAATTAGAGTTATAGAGTTATCAATGTTTGTTGTTTGGAAAAGGTTTTAAATTATGTGTTTGTGTTGAAATAATAAAGTAATGTTAAAATATGTTCATTTTGATTTTTGTTCGAAAATATGAATAGAGTATCCATAAAATCCGTTGTTGAATCATCTACGGCTGAAAGACAAACTTTAGTCGCCCTTTTCCATCGTTCAAGATAACCTCTTGAGAGGTATTCATGTTGAAAAAGGGAACATTCTCCATGATGATGGAAAAAATGAAAAATGTGATTTTTTGTAATATCTAACAGAAAACAACTAGTTCCCCGGCAAAAGCATCTCTAGTTTTCATTGAAAACTAGAGATAATTAAAAAATTAACTATCTCAATGAAAATGCGAATTTTCACTTTCAGATTTTTTTCTTTTCAGTTAGAGTCATTTCACAATATCTATTAGATGTAGTTCAATGTCCAGCGTGGCTTTTGCTGGGAAAGTAGATGTTTTCTGTTAGATATTACAAAAAATCACATTTTTAATTTTTTCAATTTTCAAGGAGAATGTTCTCCCTTTTCAACATGTTCATTTTATTATTTATTTTTGTTTTGTCTTTTTAATTAGAGTTGGAACAAACAGTTTTGTTGTTTAGAATACAGGATTTTGTTAATGTATTTGTGTTAAACTATAGTTTGTGCAAGAAACAATGCTGTTTTTTTAATAAATAATTAGAATCAAAAAATGATATATGTCGAATATATATCATGTGATATGATATTTATATAAATATCATGATATTTTCGAACCCTGCTGTTCACATCATCTTCCTGATTTGTGTATTAAATATGTTTTTTATTATTATCTCACATTTTTTTGTACTTTTTTATATATATTTTTTTAACTGTGTTAACTTTCTCCATAAAAATGATATTTCTTGTAACAATGGATTGAAAAAAACTTGATACAATAAATCTTTCATTTGAAATGTTGCCTTATTCAACTATTCCCGTTTAAATATCAGCAGTGAAATAAAAAAGAACTTGAAACAAAAAAATCAATATTCACCAATGTATCAATATTTTGATATTTTTTCTGATACATTTTCTGAGACTACTATTTTATTTGAGTATTTTCAAAGGACATGAACATTTTTCAGTTTAAAAAAGTTATCTATATCACATGAGTTAATAACCTATGCGGAAAAAAAATTATTACTTAATACTTTTTATATGTGTTTTTTATTTGATTGAATAATTTTATAGATACCTTTTTCAACTAGTTAGTTTAATCTTTCTTCCAGAAAATGCTTACTTGGTGACATAAACACATGTGGAGATGTTAAAGATAGTGGTTTGGTGTTGGGATGAAACTCCAATCACTACTTCACCACCAAAGGTCCCAAACAGTGCATTGCAAGTACCTTTTTCTGAAATGTACTATTTTGAACTATAAAAAAACTATTTTTGAAGAATCAAAATAAAAAAAACAATATTTTCTAAAATTTTATTAAATGAGTGAAAATTACAGTTTTCCAGAAATATTCTGCCTCTTTCATAATTTTTGTCATGAATGGAGCATCATATAACACTTCTATCAACTGAAAATTGCCAGTTCTTTCAAAATCTGGAGAAGCTACACAAAAGTAGCCCTTACTTCTTTTTGCCAACAACATTTGTAATTGAATCTGAGCATATGGTTTATTACAAATTTTCCCATCTGATTTTAGATAATTTGAAAGAGTTTTTTGTTTGGATGGGCACTTTACTTCAATTACATGGGTTTCGGTAAGTCCATCTGGTGAGGCACCATAAATTGGATAATTTCTGTTGATGTATACTCCACAATTTGAAATCTTCATATTTTCACTTTGCATCAACTTCTTCAAGACTTTTTCTTCCAAAGTTTTTCCTCTAGCCATTGCCGCAGTTTCAATAACTTTACCTCCACCCAAAATATCCTCAACTAGGCTACCTGCAAATGTTGTGCACTTTGATGCTTCATAGAGCTTTGAAGCAGTTATTCTGCCATAGCGTACTTCATACCAAGCTGAGGATTTATTTTGATGAACAGTCAATTCTTGTACTGTTTTGCAATCTTCTTCACTGACATTTTCATGTATGAACTTTAAGAAATTTTGAACAGATAGATCAGAGGAATGTGTTTTATATAATAATATCAACTTATGCATAGATGTTTTAGAAATCACATCAGAGTTATATTCTTGCAAAAATAATGTTCCTTGGCAACCACGTTTCATGCCTTCGTGCAAAACTTCTTCCAGAAATGTATCTGGTACATCTATGAGTGATGGAACTGGTTTCGATGCCAATGTTCCAAGAGTCATGAACTTTGTTGTTGATCCAACTCTTGATAATTTGGATACTTTCCAGTAACACTCAACTGCAGTTACAGAAGGTTCTTCTGATCTACGGTGTAGCCATAACAGGAATGCTACGCTATGTTTAAATCCTCCTGAAAATATCAAAAGAATATAAAAACTCAATTCAAAACCTGATTTGTCAATTGATGTTTCACCTTTTGAAGCTGCACAATCCATACATTTACAGTATAGTACTGTTTCTTCTGCTTCATCAATTCCAGCCTCAACCCTGTAAGGTTTATCACGCACTTTATGCTCTGGACTTATTTTGGCTTTGACAATACAGCTCATGCCAACTGTCTTCACTTGAACATAACCGATCGCTTCATCTCCATAAGATTCCCTAGCTGCTCTGTAAAAATAAAATGAAACTTAGTAATCAACAAAGAGATCAATACCTAGATTACTGAAACTTACCGAGTCGATTTAACATTTTTCAATTCAGCAGATCTGAAGTCTGAGTTAGAATTATAAAACTCGAAAACCATGGTGGAATCCACAACAGGAAGATTATGACTTGTTGCTTTTTCAAAACCCAACTCCATCTCTTCGATATAATTACACGAAACAAACAACAAGTGATGAATATCTCTCTTCAATAAACACAGATTCAACTTGAATTCACAACTAAACAAAAACAACTAACACAAGGCTACAAGATACGCTACAAGGCAGCATCTAAATTCTGACATCTGGGTTTTAGGTTAGGACAGTTTGCAGGTTATAATTTATAATCGTTACAGCGTTGCCAAGCATTTTGCTTATCAACATCGTGCGTAAAGCATAGAACGATAGAACACAGCTATTTTCATATGGATGTTGGATTAATATTAATCCAATGTGAGTGAAACATACTAAATGGACCATTGATATATTGATCTATGTCAATTTTAAGTATGGTTCTTCCCGTTTTCAAACGAAGAGTTAACAATTATTACTTTGGTATTCATTTGAAATATTTCAACCGATAACGCTGAAATAAGCAATTAACAGCACTTGGGACGTCATCAAGTGGCGCCAAAGCTCACATGTTTGAATGATCCATGAAATTTTATGGTTTTCAAATGGCGCTTGCCGGAATATTACGAGATAACTTGTTATAAAAAGTATGCCTATATATTATTTAATAGCTATATTTCAGTCATATGCACATCCGGATCGGATTGACGCGTTTGTGATCTTGCCTATTGTTAACTTTTATACAAAACAACATATTTCAGTAAATATTGTAACCCTCTTTTCTTTAAAGTTAAATAAAAAGGAGCAATGCAGACGGCAGCTCTTCGTCGGTAGGCACTATGGGTTCGTTTATACTTTATAACACAATTATATCATTGAACAGTAACAGAATGGTCACAAAAATAAGAGGGGGCGCCACAGCAACTTTTGATATGTCTATGTCAAAGAGTACTTACTTGGGAACCCAGCAAACACACTTGTTACATTTACGTGAATGTGATATAAAATTAACGGAACATATTTATGTAAAATAGTTACGTAAATACTCCATCACATTTCTAAGATAGTTAAACCGCATATTTACGTAAATTTTTTATGTGAGTATGTCGTAGCTAATACGTAAAAACTTACGGTAAATATAGTATCTTCTGTTTTACTTAAGTGCTACGTAAAGTTGTTATACTCCAATTACGGTAGACCCTCTGGTGTCGAGTTTTGAACCTATACATAAAGTACATCGTAATTATTGTTTTCATCGAAATTCCTAAGATTTTGGGTATTGTTTGGGTGCATTTTGTTGAATCTGTAGTAATTATGAATTAGTGATGAAATTCTGATACGTATATGTATATTTATATATGGTGAATATTCTTGAAAGTGGTTTGATTTTCACCACTTTAGCGCTGGCACCTAGTTTTAAATCCCTAATTTATATTGGCCATACTGCGGAAGGTCCGCTGTGTGATATCTGTTGGTAACTTCCAGACTTTTTGACAACTGACAGTCTGACAATTTCTAGACTCTCCGTGTTTTAGCTGTTTTTTTATCAAAACGTTTTGTTTATTTGAGTGTCTCTTATTTAATTGTTTTTTATTCGGAAAATTAACGTTATTATCACCAAACTGTGAAACTACGTAAGTAAATAAATTAATACAAAATGTCTCGAGATTTCCCCAACCTTTCTAAAAAACACAAGTGCTGTTGAACACAAATCAGCAGCAATATTTTCCTGTTTTGAATATATTTGTATATCACTTGTTGATTAATGATTTATTTATTGTAGGAACAGCTATAACTTTGGAAACATTATACGAGGAAATTGGTAATAATTATTTTTTTCACTAAAAAATTAAACTATTATTGTTCTGTTTTTTAGTTAAACTGAGAACTATTTGTGTTTCAAATAAAAAGTTTTTAAACACAATTTACAATAAAGTCAATTCCTTGGAGTTTGGCCATCAGCCAAACCTTCACAAAGAAAAACTGAAAAATATTCCAATGAAAACTATCGATGAAGTTCAGAAGTTCGAACTCCAGTTAGAAAATGACGATGTGAAAACTTCTTTGGTAAGTTTTATATTATATTACAAAATCCTAATTCACTGTACATTTTTTCTTTCATTCAAGTCAGTGAGTATAGCACATACTTGAAAAAATAGAAAGACATTTCAATTCACAGTCAGCTCTGGAAGTTAAATATTTTTACTTTTATTTTTTGAATCAATAACCTGGGAACAGATTTGTCATTCCACTCTGACGAATCTTAGGGAGATTGAAAAATCTGGAAAATTTATACATTTGGCTTTTATTTCATTTAACTGAATATACTTTCATTTTAGACCCATCTCTTCAAAACTTTGGGTGGAAGAGATGCGAAAGACCACCTATATAGATGTCTTGGACAATTATTTGCCAATGAGTTGGCTACTCATTATTCCTGGTTCGGACAAAGGGGAAATTACAAAGCTAAAGATTTATACTCCATAAAAATATTAACAGGTAATATATATTAAACTCTGATTGCCAAAAATCGTTATTATTAATGTTTTCAGAGAGTATTGTTAGCAATCATTCTGGTATATCATACGCGGACATAGATAAATATGCTGCGGAATGGTTCCGATTGAGCCGCCAAAGGCTCAATAGGGAAATAAAGAAAACAAATGCAGAAGCCAATAAATAATCTTAACAGAAAAATGGAAATAGTGATTTCAATCATAATTATAATTGACAGAAAAAGGGAAATAGTGATTTCGTTTTATTTTCAATACCAAAATAAATTGTGATTTTAGCAATTAGAGGAATTAAATAGTTTATTTTTTTTGTACTGAACTTTTATTTTCTCCATTGTAATCTGGCAGTATGAATTTACCAATAATCCCTTAGAATTACATGCAGAGTTATCGAAAATGGTCATATTATCATGTTTATGTACCATTTTAGTGAAGGTATATTACAAGTAGGTAGTAGTATTTGTGGTGGTCATCATCTACGATGAAGACTGGATGGATGCTGTGGTGTCACACAATCAATAATTGTACAAATAACCCCTTCACCACACCAGCTCACTTTACACCTACATGCACATTTCGATAACTAAAAGTTATCATTATCAGTGGGTAATCTACACAGTGTAGATTATAGCAGTTATCAAAATGTGCATATGAGTAGGTCTAAAGAGAGTAGTGTGGTGAAGAGGTTATTTGTACAATTTTTGATAGTGATCATCTATATAGCAATGATGTCAAAGTTACATAACAAGTAGTGTATGTTAAGTAATATTTATGTCAGTTTGTTACATTTGTTATGTAATATTTATTTAATAGAATAATATAAAATATATGTGAAGCAGTTACGTCATAGTTATGTAAAAGTTACATAACATCTGATGTGAATTATGTAATATTTATGTCAGTTTGTTACATTTGTTACGTAATATTTATTAAATAAAATCATATAAAATATATGTAAAGTAGTTACATCAGTGTTATATAAAAATGAGGTTGAATTTGTGGCGGACATTTCGCCATAACAGGGACGTGAATTTTACATAACATAGTTACGTAACAAGTAATATTAGTTATGTAACAGTCATGTCAATTTTACATCATTGTGTTTGCTGGGAAGTTGTGCAACCGAATAAAGACAATTAGATGTTAGACCCAAAACTATAAGAGACTTTACCACGATGTTGTCAAGTTGAAAAGTGTTAATCAAAAAATAAATAAAACATAAATAAACACACAAACATTTAATATGAATTAATCTTCACTGGTCAGAGTAACAGTTTCTCAAAAATAAGACTGATTCTAATAATATTCAATATTCGGTATCTGTTGAATCTGAGGTTAAAATTGTAAGATTTTTTTAGGAAATCAATTTTCCCAGCGCATAGTACTATGTGGTGGTTTACAGATAGTCGTTGAAAGATATAAACTTCAACCGGAGATAATATCAATATTGAATAATAATAAATAATTAAAATTGAAATTGTAGGATTTCATCCAATATAAAAAATTAGTAAGTGAAACCTGTTCCTCTGGTGACACCAACGTGAAGATTTTTGGACTAGATCCTAGGCCAACCAGGACTGGAGTGATGAAGGAAGGGAGTCTACGAAGACTATCAATGATGAAGGCCTCATCACATTTGACAGCAATTCAACAGTTCATCAAGCAATACCAGGCATTCTATACTTCAGCAAATCAGCTATACTGGAGCTATAATACCATAAATATCCAACAGGAAGACGTGGGGCTCAACCAAAGCTTGGGAGATACCCAACCAGGCAAGGAAACGTGAAAATTCTCTGGGTCAAATTCCTCCGGGTACATCAACCCTATAAATGTTTTTTAGTAAATAGCTGTTCTAAACAGTCGTTAGCATGAAAACGATGAAAAGAAAAGTTGGAAAACTCACCTTCCGTGAAGAGTTTTATCTTCCAAAAAAATGTCGGCCTGGTACAAAGTTTTCAAACTCCAAATTGTTCCAAGATAGGCATTTCTCAAAAGCCAGGACTTTGGAGTTGATAGTGAGATGAGTAGAATGGAATATCCACAAAGGATCACTTAACAAATTCAGGATTCGTCAGCCGAACAAAACCAAGAACCCCTGTAATGCTAGACAGCTGTAGCTTCCAACGACCCTTCTCTCCGTCGGAAACGATATCCACCTTGAACACAAAACAACAACACATAGAAGTGAATGTCAAATGGCAACATTGGCACACTTGGTTATGTGTTACGCGGCTGCCAAACCAAAGATGGCGACACCATCTGGTTTTCTCCGCGTGCCTTTCTGCGCACGCATCATTTCATTTCATCACAGAGGACTTCGGATAAGGATTCAGTCATGCCACCACACAACTTTTGGCTTTAAAACTACTGGCACGTTTTTCGGCAAGTTTTCTTCATGTCAGGGTTCCTGGCAGCCTCAGGAACCCCGTAATATGATTGAAATTGTTCATAACGACGGGAATATTGAGATTTTCCATAAAATACAAAACCCTAGGGACTTTAATTTTTTTTAGGGATTTTTCTCACAAAATGGCGCTAATTTCAAAATATATCATTTTCCTGAATTTTTCCTAGTTGCCAAATAGTTGATCGATCTAGAAAATATTCTGAGTGGTAACTTTCACGGACAAACAAACCTTATTACCTTTCTGATTAAAATGCTCTTGGCCTGAATACTTTGAGGTTATATCACAGAATGTGTATTTTGTGTCAGTTTTGTGGGTATGTTACATTTTAATCATAACTGTTAAAATGGTTGAATATCATTTCTACTTTTGAACTTTTTCATGGAAGGAATGTGCACTGACAAAGAAATAACCCTACACTCAGTGCCGCATTTGCCAGCTAGCATGCTACCAAGTACCAGTTAGCAAATTAAGGTGCATTTAGTCAACATCATTTTAAAATTGTGCTTAAATATATGTTAAAAACGAAAGTTGAATCTGTTAAATCAAATGGCACCATTTATACAACAACATTAGGTTTATGCTAAAAACATGTCACTTTGAAAATCTCAATTTTATAAGAATCTTACTTTTACGACGAAAATATTATCGTTAATTCACGTGAACCTAAAGTTTCATGTCATAAAATGTACCTATCATTCTTAAATGTATGCCTAAATGTAAAACTCGTGTAATATCAGGTCTCATTCAAAATTATTTTCACGGTTATGTTAGTTATGTCAGTGCTTGTGCTAAAGTTACGTTTATGTTGACTAAATGCACCTTTAGCCAGTAAGCAAATGCTACGGGCCCCGCGCCTGGGGGGCCTCGCGCCTGTGCGCAAAGTAAAAAAAAACTATCAAGTAAGATATGTTTTTTATACCACCTACAGAAAATGAATAAAGTTAGAAATGGGAATAATAACTATAGCGTGGAATGAAATTCTAGAACACTTGCAAGCGACTAACGCTTCGTTGCAGTCGTCCGATCAAGATCTTAACACGAGATAGGTACGCTCTTTATAAATCATTACAAGGCTACTTCCAAGCAATACAATCCAAATTTTCAGATATAGAGGCCAAAGCCCTAATTGGCTGTGAAGAATATCAGCAATCAACTTCAAGAAAACCCAAGCAAAATACAAAGTACGACAATTTCAGCAGTAGCTCTACTCACAGACCTCATAAAAGAAGGCTCTACTACACTCGAAGAAGTTGTAGAACATCCTGGACAACGTTTTGAAATTCATGTTTTTATTGTTGTAATTGTCTACATTAGCTAAATGCATGGAAGCTTACCATCAAGTGACTAGTGTATTTGGAATACTTCGGCAGAAAAGATCTTAAAAAGAACTATCGTCAATTATTTCCTAGACGATGTGGAAGACAGTCTGGGCAATGAACTGGTGCAGTTTGCGAAGCTGCTGAAAACAGATGTGGCTGCTGATATTGACAGCAGAAAGAAAAAGCACGAGGCTCAGGAACTTCAAGTTTATAAACTGTTTACATAAAATTCATTGGTATCGTGTTTCCAGTAGTGGGACAACGTTCATTCTAGCGCACGCATGCGCATTGACGAAGCTCGCTGGGTTCACCGCGTGACGTTGGGTGTTGCCAGATTTAAAATTAAGGAGTAGAGTTACGGAGGGTGGGACGTTGCCGGTTTTTAAATTTAATTATGGAAGAAAAAAGATATACACGGTGTAGCAACGTAACATGACAGAAAAAACTGTCAAAAATTGAATTATATACAGGGTGTTTCAAAATACATCGGAAAAATGAATCATCACATCATTGGAGCATCGCATCATTGGGACATGCAGGGATTCAGAAGTTTTCGTTTTACGTATATAGGGTGTGTCAAAATTTAAGGAAAAAAATACAGGGTGTCTCATAAACGTGCATCGTGATGGGGTTTGGCATTTAAGAAAAAAATATATACCAGGTGTACCAACGTGCTAGTTGAGACAAAAAATATGTCTCATAAACGTGCATCGTGACGGGATCCGTCATTTTTAAAGTGCGATTTGGGAGTACAGTTGGCATTCAAAATTTTAGTCATTTTTCGAACGGGAAAAATGCATAATTGTAGTCGCATTTACGCACGTTTTGGCGTTTAAAATTTGAGGTGTTTTTTCGAACGCGAAAACGAACATTTTGAGCAACTTTGAAATGCCTATTGTCCATAAGAATTACATGTAAAAGTGTATTTTCGGCGTTCGTAATTTTAGTTGTTTTTTAGAACATGAAAAACGCTTATTGTGATGACATTTTTGCGTTTCAAATTTCAAGTGTTTTTTAGAACGCGGAAAACGCATATTGTGGTCACATTTTTGCATGTTTTAGAGGTTCAACCGTGCAACGTTTTCCAAAATAAAAAAAAGGATGTTAGGTGTGGGATTCGAACCCACGCTCCCTTTCGGGAATCGTAACTTGAATACAACGCCTTAGACCGCTCGGCCAACCTAACTTATAAGTATACATAATGAAATGAAATTATAAGTACATATTATTATGAAATGTGGTTTTTGATTAATTTATTTTGTTATGATAAATAAAATATAAAAAAGTGAGGTTAGATAAATCGAAAAAAAAGGATGTTAGGTGTGGGATTCGAACCCACGCTCTCTTTCGGGAATCGTAACTTAAGTACAACGCCTTAGACCGCTCGGCCAACCTAACTTATAAGTATACATAATGAAATGTTGGTATTGTAGGATAGGGTGAAAAATTCAAACATCTTGAATACAAAATTTATTAAACATTTTTATTTCGGTAACATATCACATAGCCATTTGTAAAGAATATCGACGTTTCGGAGGCTGCAACTATAGTTGGTATTGTTGCGACGAATGTGATGCATACAAGGTAAGGCGGTATCATTGGTGTTGTTGGTGAATGTAGAAACCATCCATGTCGTATTATCGTAATCCTCCAAGTTCACAATACGTGTAGGTAGACCTAATTGTTGAAATTTCTCGGCAAGATAGTTTCGTTTTTGAAGCCCTCGCACATAAATGATATCAGCATCGTGCAGATGTTTCTTGAGAATGGCATCCAATTGATTATATTCCACAAAGCCGGAGGAATACCGCAATCCGTGAATGTTTTTCTCCAAGAAACAGGTGGTACGTCGATCCTCTTTAGTCAAAGAGGAAAATGGTATGTTTGGCAACAGTAAAAAGTTACTACATTGAATTCCAACCCTAATAGCTATTTCCTTAGGATGAAATTGCCGGTCGACGATGAAGCCTTGAATATCTACAACAGCTATTCTCATGTTGACTCTGCGATTAATACTGAAGCTGAATCACATGCTCAGTTCCATTTTTTAATAATTTCTGAGAGTGGGAGGTGCTCAATGACAGTGTCGTGCACAATAATAGCATAGGCTCGAGTATTTTGGGGAAATCCTTCAGATGCCTCAATTTCCAGTTTCACATCAACACTGGAACTTTTGATGCTCTCATCCCTTCTGGAACAATCGATGACAAAGAGAGTTTTGTCAAAGAAGGCAGAGTAAGCCAAAAGAGGATTATGCTGATTGGTAAGTTTGTAGCTGAGCCCAAATTGTGAGTAGTTGAAATAGGATTGAGAAAAATTTCCCTTTGCAAAATCCAGATGCATATTTTCTTTGGGGTAATTCTCACCGTTTAGAGTTAACGTTATATTAGTGATATTCAAATTGTTGAATATTGTCGGATCATTATTGACCTTCGTATAATCACGACCTTTTTGAAAACATACAATCACATAGCGGGGGCTTTCGAGAAACGATGAAGTCTTGACAGCCCATATTTCACTTTTTGCACCTTGTGTGAGAGCAGGCAACATATGTAGTTCCCATTTTCTGAAGGGTATAAGAATGGGAGTGTCAGCTTGAATGGCTTTCAAAAGTTGTAATTTAATTTGATCATGCGGATAGATTCGTTTAACTTTAAGCTCAATATTCTCAATTTCCAGTTTAACTTCCGTGGGGGGTGATGTTGATCCAGGAATCTCGTCTATTTTGAAGAGGTTGCTATCATCTCCAGCTCGTACTAATCGAATGGTATGTTTACCGTAGGAAACACATTGATAATCACTGAAGATATTCAGAAAATGTCTAATGGGTATTAGCATGTTGAATGTTAGATGGGTTGGGTGGATGATTCCAGTATTGGTGGGAAAAGTCCAACCTGAGGTGGCCAAGTGTTTAATATCTTCATCGGTGTAGGTGAGAAAGCCTCTGACACTACTGACAATTCCTACTTCACGAACTGTTTCCAATTCCTTGCCATTTTGTTCATAACTAGCAGATTGAAACATGAAAGCGCCAGCATTGTTTACGAACGTCACCCTACCATTTCCCTTGGTTCTCTCAACCTTTCCACTGATGAATAGCAAGCTGTCGTACAAGGCATCATAGGCATCAGATTGATTAATATTCATTTCAATAACATCATTGTTGCGGAAAGACTTGACATATGGGTAGTAGGTGCGCCACTCTACCTTTTGTATGGATTCATCGTTGTGAGGTTTTCGGAAAATGTTGAATAGTTGATTGGACAACATGATAACCGAGAGATTCCAAAAACAATTTATTCTCCGCTGACAGTAGTTGAGGTTGTTTCTGCTGCTGCTCTCGCTGCTGATGGTTGAATGTCTTGGTGAAGACTGAGGTGTGGTATGGAGATGATTTATAATTATAGATAGTTAGCACCATACTTTCGCTTCAATTCCAAACGAATTATTATTTCTTCGTTGCGAAAATCAACAAGTTGAGAATGTTGATCGAGCACTCGCAACGTAATGGTATTTATTTCGTTTGTATGAGAAATGGGCAGATAAATCAGATGATTGGGTGTTTCGTCAATGGCGTAACCTGGATCAACACCTATAGCAAATTCGTATATCGTATGAGACGGTGTGTCGTTGTAGAAGGCTCCAAAGGTAATGTTGCTATCTATGTGTATGGTTCGTACTTTAATGATATCCACAGGCAGATCTGATGCGTAATGCAAGTTGGGATTGAGAAGTTTAGACGAAAACCCCAAAATACGAGCTAAACTATTTGCAGGTCGGAAATCGATCGAGTGCTTAAGACAAAATATTTCGCTTTTTAGTGTATTATTATTGGGTTTGAGATAGAAAAATTCCTCAGGGTTTTCTTTGTACGTTTTGGGTACGATATGTTTGCTTATTAAATCTTCAATATCACTGATTTCGTAAGATCCAGCAGGAATATCGATATTTCTTCGTTTAGCTTTATCACCGTTTTCATAGTAGTAGAATTTCGTACCGTCTTCAATGTTAGGTATACTGTTGTAGGAATGGAAGCTGAGCAAAGCCAAACTATATTCTGAATCGGAATCCAATCGAATGGGTGGATTGAAATCAATGGAAAGCGTCGAAGAACGACTTGTTAGCGTTAATATCATAGACATGACTGACACACATCAAACAATCGCACACCTTAAATAAAGAAACATTTGAACCAAAATCATTTATTTTTTATTACAATAATAGCATTCAAATTGTGCGCTAACAATATCAGTATACAATATTCGATGTAGCGGCGCTGATGCTGGAAAATCATGTCGGAGATGGATGAAACATGGTAGGCGGATCTGCAAAGCGTATCGATGCTGGTAATCCATTGGCAATCTGCGCCATACATCCAACAATTCCCAAGGTCCTGCGTTCCCCATCAAATTTTCAATTGGTAAAGCTTGCAGTTCGGCATCGGTGAAATCTCGCAAAGATTTATACTTATGCATTTCAATCAATGATTTATACATTTTATCGGACGACATTATGAAGTAGAAACTTCAGACAAAGATGGCCACAGTTATTCTGATTGTAATTTTGATATTGATCATTATTATATGTAATTTTTACCCCCTTCCCAAAATATCTCGCCAATTCCATTGGAGGTTTTAGATTGCCAAAACTGTCGAAATATTGTGCAACGTTGCCGGTTTTATTGTAAGCTACCCAATGAGTGCCCGCATTCAAATGCGAATCCAGGTTTATTACGCCGCATTCTCGCAGCCAAGGACCACAAGTTGGCAACATATCACGCATAAAAACTCCACGAAAATTCGGTATTTCAAGTTGACGGGCACACTGTAGAATTTCCGAATCGTATAATGCTCTATTAGGTAGCTTGTCTAGTAGTTTTTTTGTTTTTTCAAGTATAGACCTCGTCCTTTACGTTGTTTTTTCAGGAACAACCCAAATCCTCGACGTGTTTTTCGTAGGTACAAACCAGATCCCAAATGTTCCATGGATTTATTATGACGTTGATCTTCTTCGAGTTTCTTTTTGGCACCTCTGGCATCTATAACTGTTTTTGCGATAGCGCTCGCCCCACCTGCCAACGAACCCAAAGCCGAAAGGGCAGCAAATATGGGTATGAGTGGCAGGATTCCTCCGGATTTTGCATCGAATGGAATTACCCTAGGTATGCGTATTTTGTTACGTCCTCCAGCTTGACTCAGCCATTTTAGCAGCTCGCAAAGCTGAAGCACTAGATTTCTTAAGATTGCTAGGATGAGGCTTCCAATTTTTAATAATTTTTTGAAGCATGTTACGACGAAAGGACAGACCCATACCAAGGTTACGTTTCGCTTTCATGGTGGAAGTTACCATCCAAGCTGCAGCACGTTCTCCAAATTTAGCGTCTTTAGATTTAACACGTTCCCAAGCTCGATTTTCCAACACTTGATCTGCCTTGTGCCGGTCTTGTAGAGAATCACTTTGGGAGTATGCAATATCGTGATCTTTACAGCTCTCGTCCAAAGGATTCACACCTTTGACCCCGCGATCCAATCTCTTTTGCAATTTGGTACCTGGACCACAAAACGAATAACCAGGAAGATGTAATTCGAACGGGAGCTTATTGATTATGGAATTAACAACACCTGCACCGGAGTAAGTCAACATTGAGAATGACGTAAAGTGATTGTGATATTTTTATTTATAACCGGGGTGCACTCATTTTCAACCATCACATCATGGAAGTCATTCAGCAAGACGAGTCACTACCCATTGAAAATTTGGATATTTTGAATGGAGATGGTTGTGGTAGTATGATTAGGAAACATGGTAAATTATTACCCAATTCGTTCCGTGCAATCATTTGCGGACCAAGTGGTTGTGGAAAAACAAACGCCATCTTAACATTGTTATTCCACCCGAATGGTGCTAAATTTGAAAACATTTACGTATACTCAAAGTCATTGTATCAACCCAAATATCAAGTACTTCAAGAAATTTTGAAGAAAGTCAAGGGGCTGGGTTATTATCCGTTCAGAGAAAACGAAGAAATCATAAGTCCTCACGAATCCAAATCGAATAGTATATTTATTTTCGACGATGTCGCCTGCGATGGTCAACAGAAAATTCGAGAGTATTATTCCGTGTGCAGACACAAGAACATTGACGCCGCCTACCTTTGACAACTGTAATATGATCGTACTTTTCAAGCAAGATGAAATAAATTTAAAACATGTATTCGATGAACACGTTTCTCCCGACATGTCTTTCGATGAATTCAAGAGAATGTGTGCAAAATGTTGGCAGCAGCAGCAATATGGAACCGTTGTGATTTGCAAAGATTTCGATACGAATTCTGGTCGATATCGACAAGGATTCGACAAATATATAACTATACACAAGATGTGATGTATTATCATTCGTCATCATGAAACCGTTGAGCAAAGAAGTTGATGTTATTCGAAAGACTAAAATCAACGAAATTGCAAACGTTATTCGAAAAAAATATTTAGCCTTGAAATTGGGTAAATCTGAAGAAGATGAATCGCTGCAGAAATTCTTCAAACCTGTATCAGTTCCGCTGAAAATATTAGCGAATAAAACGGCACAAGCTACTAGTCCAATCAAAACTGAGACGAAAACCGAACCTGAAGAGGAGAAAATGGAAAAGCCTGAAACGACTCCATTCCAATCCCTCGACGTTATTGCAAGTACAGAGGATGATGATGATGCTGATGATGGCGATAATGCTTTCACAGAAGAAGAGGAGCAAAATGATCTGATGGACATGAATGAAGAAGTTTTAGAAGAATATATCGATCAATATCCTTTAATGGTCCAACCATACATTATAAAGCATTGGGGGAAAAATAAAGAAATAGACAAAGTATATGGACCCATCTATGATCAACGTGATTCAAAGTGGTTCCTTGGTGTAAAAGAAATAGATTTTGACAAACGCAGCGGATACATTAAAATTGGTGGGTATCAATGGAAAGGGACGCCAGGTATATATGAATTGATGTTTCTCATTAAGCCTGAAAATTACAATGACGAAGATTTACGAGCATACAGACAAATCTTGGATTTATCAACCAGCCACCAAGACACCTTAGGTCGCACAAAGTTTAGTAAAGGGTGGAAGTACAACAATTTAATTAAACCGATGTTTCCTACACAACAACAACAACGTAAAACATCGACACGTACAAATTTACGTAAAGCATCCAATTCAACAACTCTAGGCAGTGGTTGTTTACCGAAAACACCTATTGCAATGACATTCAATACCAAACCTATGGAATTCGTTTATTGGGACGATCCCAACGAACTCTGCGAACGTCTCAAATTATTGATAGCCTCTCGAGATGCTGGAAATACTTCGCATGACAACGAGATTATTGCCATTTTGAGTGAACTCAAAGAGGCGAATATAATTCTATAAGACAAAGGGCGTTTCCCCATACATTATCATTTTCAAAATGGGTCTCGACAAGTTTGGACGTAGCGACAGCGCAAGCGTAGATAAAAAGCGAAAATTACCAACGCCCTCTCGAGGTGGTTTACTGCACACACCAGATGGTAATATTGATTTCGATAATTTGAAATTGAGTAATGTGAAGAGCCCCACCAAGGATACTGATGCTGCCAATAAACAATATGTGGATGAAATCCATAAAAATCTTATGGAAATTATGCAAAATCAAGCTAACCAACATCAAATGCAACTGAATCGATTGAGTAATCGACTGAATGGTGATCTAACAGAGATGCGTAATGAAATTAAAAATGAGATGAATAAAACAAACAAACAATTTGAAAAGAAAACTCAAACACTTGATAGTAATTTAAGTCAAATGGTACAAATGAACGACACACGGTATAAGGAAACGACAGCATTTTTCGAAAAATTCAACCAACAATATATAGAGGATATTGAAAATGTTCGTGAAGATTTGTTGAAAAAAATTGGTGAAATTAGTGATTTGGTTCATTCAAACAATTTAAAATGGGATGTTAATGGGAAATTGGCTCATCAATTGTTAGAACAATTGCGAGATGATATCTCGCAACAAATCAACAAAATAAATTCAGATATAGCGAATACAAAATCAGCTATTGAACAAATCCGCAAAATGCAGAATGTAGTTGTCGCACAGCCATAATAAAATAGTACGTTACGCAGTCTCATCATCAGATATGTGTAATGGCTTCCAAAGAAAAGATTCAACTTGTTCGTGAACTGCATAAACCCATTAGAAAAAATTATCCTAGACGCCGTACCATCATCAAAGGCTTGGATGATTTGTGGCAAATGGATTTGGCTGAGATGAGACCGTACGCCCATCAAAATCGAAATTTCAAACTCATTCTAGTCGTTATAGATTGTTTTTCCAAATTTGTGTGGACTAGACCATTGAAATCGAAAACGGGTGAGGAAATTACCAAAACGTTTGCAGATATTTTGGTACATACGAAACGTTGTCCAAAAAATCTACAAACAGATCAGGGGGTGGAATTTTATGACACCAAATTTCAAGGGCTGATGAAAAAACACCAAATAAATCACTACAATACGTACAGCATCACCAAAGCTGCTATATGCGAACGTGTCATAAGAACTTTAAAAGAAAAATTGTACAAGTATTTCAGTTTGAATGGCACCTACAAATGGTTGAATATTTTGCCTGAAATCACAAAATCCTACAATGATACACGCCACTCAAAGACAGGGATGAAACCTTCGGAAATCAACGCAAACAACGAAAAGCAAATTCTCAAATCGACATACAGTCACTTGAAAATAGCTGGACCAAGAAAATTCAAAGTTGGTGATGTTGTGCGAATCAGTAAGGCAAAACACGTTTTCGAAAAAGGTTATACGCCCAATTGGACTACAGAATTATTCAAAATTATCAAAGTCAATATAACCAACCCTGCCACCTTCATGTTGGAAGATATGCAGGGTACACCTATCAAGGGTGCTTTCTATGGGGAGGAACTGCAGAAAACTGCAAATCCAGATATATATCTAGTGGAAAAAGTTCTGAGGAGAAAAGGCAAAAAAATGTACGTGAAATGGCTCGGTTTACAAGAAAACAGTTGGATCGAAAACATCGATTTTGTATAGAATCTTATGGAAAAGAAGCACAATTTGAAAGTATATTAGGGGGGCCTTTCGACGAAATCAATTTTCTGCAACATTATTTCAACTTCACTACGTCACACATAACCACGTGATGTGAAGTGAAACTATAAAATCGGATGCAGGCACACTCCGATATTCAGTTTGAAAACGAAAGTTTGAAAGTAAAAAAATGTCTCAAGATAGTGGTTACGGTAGTGAAGTTGAAGTAATGTGCGATAGTGATGGTGAAGATTACAACGAAACTCTGAATGACCTAGACAGAGTGTTGCAACAATACGATGGGGCTACTCAACCTGAACCGTTTAGTGCAGTAGAAAAAGCGTTGGACCAATACGAAAAGGCTGCTCGACACGAACACCAATTGCTGTTGTCGACTTTTCCCATGCCGTCCTATGAACTTCGATGTGGTCTAAGCCCAGTCAGAGACTTTAGCCCATGCGTCATTTTGAAGCAGCAATTTTCACCTCGATTCATCAATTTTACACTCGATGAATGGTTAACCCTCATTGGCATTTTGCAAACGACAGTGGATACTTTCTTTGAAGCAAGAATCGATGAGTATGTAGATGAATATAATCCGATTGTAACACGTTGCAAGGATTACATTTACGTTACACAATACATCGAAAGCTGCACCAAACAAATTTCCATTGCCAAGGACGCTGTGAACCTGGAGCTGTCTGAGAAAGATGTAAACGATATTCTCGAAACACATCGGGGAGTGCTGTCCGGCCGCATCGCCATGCTGGATGCTTTGAACTTTTGTGCCTATTATCGAGGTGTTTTTGATCTTATTCGATCGTGGTTGCGTGATAGGAAAATTTATTTAACTGTAGAAGAAATTATAGAAGGTTTCTGTGAAGCCTCCCCTTTAGAAAGTCTGTATGCTACTGCTTTACGAGAATATCTATTTTATTATAAACAAACAATATTGTATAATTTATGTAATAAATGATAAAAAATATGATATAGTTTTTTTTTTTTTTTTTTTCATTTCATCGTGTTTAAAGTGCACCGAGTCGGTGCACTTACAAAAGTTATGAAAATCAACAAATAAAATACCAAATTTCACTATATATATATTTTTATTTAAATTATATCAACGTGTGCACTAATATACAATATCCAGTTTTTAAACATAAATGGTATGAGCTATAAATTTACATTTCAAAAATCTGGACCATTCTGAATCACTAAAATCATGATTTTTTCTCATTTGTTTTTTTAATTCTCTAATACAATTCAAATTGAGAATTTGTTTAAATTGTTTTGGAATATTGAAATAACATCTATTCATGTGTTTGGAATACCAAATCTCAATTTCAAGTTTACTATTAATAATTTATTTTTTTTTGCTTCACAATCTTTAACAGTCCAATAAATCACATTTGCAACCAATTCTTGTAAACTTGGTGGAGTTTTACCACTGCTGGGAGACATTTTTAGCGTAACACACCTATCGACCATAACTTCAAACTAGAACAAAATTTCTCGTTGAGTACCATTAATAAATAAAAATCCAAATGATTTGAAATATTATTTCAAACTATAGTGGCCCCAAGGTAAAGTGTCAGATGATTTGGCAATTAATTTTCGTTTATTATCAAACGGACTTAGAGCTATTTTCGTTTGCTTGATGCTGAAAACGTTGTGAGCGTATGATCGAATACTAAATTGTTCGCAAATTTTCTCTTTGAAATTCCTAAGACAATCGGTATAATCTTGAAATTTTATTTTATTTTTAACGACATTATACCGAATGCCTTTAGATTTTTTCACCACTTTTCCGCCCTGCACTTTGTAGGTGTACATTTTTGAACGTAACCCTACAAAGTGCGTGATGATGTTACCATTCGCTTCATCTTTCATTAGCCCAGGAATTTTTTTATTTACAAGTGGAATTTGGAACTTATTATCAGGCGGATAATCGGAAGTATCAAATTTCGATATGTGCTTCTTAATAAGTTCCAAATATACGTCATCACACGTTATTTCATACACAAAACTGTCTGTATCTGTATACATTAATTTACAATTTTCGATACCTACAGTGGGCAACATAAAATCGTAATGAAAATCAAACATGCATGTTTTTGAAATGTCTAATATTGCCATTCCAATGTACAAAGGTTTATTGAAAATAAGTTCAGTCTTTCTCAATTCAATAGCTACCAAGTCTGTATCGAACACGGTTCGACTCTGAAATCTAGGACTAGATATTAAATTTTTGGCACCATAACGACCGTTCCAGGAATTCACAAGTTTGACCACCCTGTGTAACCGGATGTTCTCCATTGTTTTACCAAAAACGGCGTTATTCATTAATTTGTACAAATTTTTTTCAAAAGAACTGGTGGCTGCAGCCCTCAGACGAGTATTCAACTCAATGTAGGGCCGCAGCCACGCAGACTGCTTGAATTTCAATACACGATGGATTTTTTTCAGAATCAAGCCGTGTTTCAACGCCTGTTTTAAATTTCTATAATGCAACGTATATTTATCTTTATTATGCAGGGTACCCATTAATTTTTTTTGCTTAGAATTTGGCGGTGCGCGGTGTTCGGGACAAAACGGGAAATCTTTGTGCAAGTCGTGCAATTTTTCGGGGTATTCTAAATCCACTTCCAAAATATACCCTTCGGGGTTATCGTCAGGAATTTCAGTCACATCTTTATCAAAATTTTCAACCCATTCAAAACCGTCGTACGGTAAAAATTCTGACATTGCCCACCCATATAAATTATTAACGTCCAAATAAGCAAGATATTTTGAAGGTTTTTTGGGATTGTATGCTGCCATATATGGATTATTAGCCTCACTGTATCTATTAGAACACACCGAAATTCCGCCCCTTATACCCTTTTCCACAAACATGATTTTGTCAATGTCTTTTAAAATTTGTAATTTACACTTTGTATACTTTAGCATAGCATCCCACGTAAAACCTGGCATTGTATAATACCATGAAGGGTCCAGCCCATAAGTTGCTATACATTTTTGACGAAAATTCTCAAAAACGTCTGCCAATAATAAAATATCGGTTTTCAAATATAGGTCTGCATATGACCCCAAATTTGTAATTTTGAATGAGTCCCAAACATTTTGTGCGTGAGCATACTTCTCGTCACATATGTATTCATCGTTCAATTTATTATAGAATTCTTCCCGTGATGGCAACTCCGTTTTGTTCAATTTTTCCAAGTTATCTACATAGTCATATGGAAATACCCCCTTCTTGGTGAGAAGAGTGAATTTCCCATCATCTAAATGACTGAATTCTTTTTTTAAAATTTTCAAATTATCTTTACTTAATGTGGATACCAATTCATCCAACGAAGTTCCCATGAATCGAAAAGAATCTATAAATCGGAATTTAATTTTAGTTTCAGCATCGTGTGGTGTAAATGAAATGTATTTTTCTTTATTGGAAGGAAGTATGCTCACTTTTCCTCTTTTTGCGATATCCCTAATGATAAAGTGGCTGTCATACCCCGACAAATTGTGGAACGTGATGGGTACCACGAACAATTTACGAAAATTGACGTTACAAGGGGCTTGGTGGGCCCATCCCCGAAACGCCCCCGTAAAATGATCATGGTCGTGCACGATAACATCTTTGGGGGTGAACGGTTTTTCGCAAATATGACAAGTCGTTGCAGCACCGATACTACTCAAAGGCACAATCATTGGCTCAATTTCTTTAATTTTTGACTCGACAAATTTTGCAATTTCGGCCAATTCATCGGCAAACCATTGCATGCAATCCTCGCCCCGATAACTCTTGAATCGAGAAAGACTATCGTCATAGGAACATTTTAGGTAGTAGCCTGCACTGAATGCTGTATGTTTTTGATATTTCATACTCTTGTCTGAAATCTTTTCCCCACATTTTTCCAGCAGTGATTCGAAATCACCATACATGATAAAAGGACATTTTTGTTTATAAACATAATTTCGGAATTCCACATGATCGTATGTGGGAAAAGAAATTTTGCAATCATTTAATTTTTCGCAGTGTGTAGTATGATCATCCAACTTTTGTTAACTTGAAAAATAATTGAAACATCGATCACAAAAGAATTTTTTATAATGATTTTTATTAACTTGTTGGCTGAGCAACCGGGACATGTCTTTAATCCAACAATAATGGTATTTTATTTCAGTCTCGTCGTCGTCAATGGGAGGAGCCTCGTAATCGTTCAATTTTGGAAAATATTTGTTTTGAATCAATAACAAATTAACATGTCTGTCTCGTTTTGTCGCTGTAAGTCTGGCAGGTACTACCACATAAAAAGATTTTTCCTTTGCTTGATTCAATTCTAACGTGTAAACATTTACAGAAATATCATTTAATTTTTCGAATTTGGAAATTTGTTGTAACTTCATTGGAGTGTCTAGCCCTGTATTATTCAAAACTGTAGAATAATGAGGATATTTTGAAACTCTTTGAGGATCTTTTTTTACTGGATATAACGCGCTAATGATACTCCAAAAGAAGCACATTTCATCATTGTTATGTACATTAATGCATGCTTTTTTCTTTACGATTTGTTCAGGAAGAGGAATGAAAGATGAACCGTTTCCTGTTTCATATTTATTGATGGCCACCTCCAACAAAAGAATTTTACTTAATGCCCACCCCGACTGTTGTTCTTCAAAACCACCCAATTTATTCAATATAACATCCACAACATTTTCAGTGTACCATAACGCTAAGTCCGTACCTAAATCAACCACTTTATTTGGAGTACTAAAATATTTTCTATCAACAATTTCCTCGTCATGTGATTTTTTAATAAAATCCCCAGAAAATGTAAAATTAACTTTGAGACATGGCATTTGTTTTAAAATTTTGACAATCTCGCGTTTGAACAAGGAAAAAGCATCGTCTAGAAAATTTTTAGCATCTTTATGAGATAAATTAATAATTACCCCCGTTGTTACTCTACGATTGAAAACATTGTTCACACTCTGCCACTGTACCCTGGAGCTTCGTCGTTTCAAACCTGAGCCAACATGTTTCTTATTCATTAATTTAATCAACAATCTAAAACGTTTCAATTCCCCAATTTTTGTTATTATTTTCTTTTTTTCCCCAACCGAAAATTTAATTTTTTTCATGGCTAAAACACATTTCCTCACATGACTATTTATATATTTAATAGCTTGTTTGGCAATATCATCGGAATAATTATTTTTGATAAGTGTAAGGTATTTATCAATTGTTGACATTGTTCTAGAAAATTCAGCCATTTGGATTTTATTTATGAATGAGTCTCACCGATATTTTGTTCAAAATTGAATTCTTGGTGCGATGGTCCCGGTTCTGAAAGCTGCTCAGATGGCTCTGGAAGCTGCTCAGATGACTCTGGAAGCTGCTCAGATGACTCTGGAAGCTGTTGAGATTGGTCTGGAAGTTGCTCAGATGACTCTGGAAGCTACTGGAATTGTTGAGATGGTTGTGGAACTTGCTGAATTCTGTTGTGGAGAGGCTGCTGTGATGACTTCGGTTATATTGCTGCACACGTTGATGTATTGTTCTGAAATAAATTCAATTTTCAATACAAATATACAACTTATTTTTTCAATGGGGGAATGTCTTGTCGCCTGTCCTTCATCAAGTGATGGTAAAAAAATTTATTGAGTTTTTTCTATATATGCCTATGTAAGGTCAGTTCGTTCTAATTAGATCACACAAAATTTATTGAATATTTTTTAAGGCGCTCTGTATACTATATGTCTAAGTAACGTTGATTCGTTCTAGCTACATCAGACAAAATTTATTACGTTTTTGAGACACTCTGTATATCCAAAAAGAAAAAAAAACATACACCAGATGTATTTCGAATGACACAACATGGTTATAATTAAAAAAAAAAAAAACACAAATTCCTCACAAACAAAAAACTTCTGCATCGAAACACAAACTCTTCACATATTGAACAAAAAAAAAAAAAAAAAAAAAAAACAATACTAACCTTAATTTTCTACAATTTCAAATGAAACTGCAGGATTCGCCTTGCCAGTATCGATGACACCACGGAAAATTATTGAATATTTTCCCGATCAGAATTCTTCAACATGGGACTGATACACCTCTGTCACTCGCTGCGGTAGGAATGTCACGTTCTCCAATAATTCCACCAGTATAACTTCTCCAAATTTACTTCTCACAATTTTGGCTTTCCTGATTGGTTGCGGCACCCCCACTGCAAGACTCGACAATTTGATAGTTGGCTTCCTTTCCACCAATGAAGATGCGTTGATTTTTTGTAAATCCATCTGAAACAAACCGAAATAAAAAGTTTTTGCCTTGATGAAAACCAACGATTTTTCAATTCGAACACAACCCCTTTGCATTAAAAATTAAACAAAAAACTTGAAACACACGCTAAAAAGCATTTACGTTAATTCATCTGAGAAAACTTTGAATTGAACGTGCACACAAAACCCCCAAAATTCGATTATGAAAAATATTTCAATCACTTTCTACTCTAAAGTTCACATAAAAAATATCTGAATTCTCAAATTGAATATTGAAGTTACTTCATCTGGCCCACCAATAATTTTAATGCCACAATCAAATAAAAGCAATAAAATAAATAAAAACTTACTTTGTTTTTCACACACACACACAAAACACTTGAAATGAGAAGAGCTGGTTCGGTATACTTGAGATGCAGACTGAAGCCGTTCACACCTAGAATTGCTTTTATAGGATTGATATCTCCCACCGCTACGTCAACGCGCAGTCGGTGCCAGCGCAAGCTTCGTGAAATACATCGAACGATTCTCAGTTCTCACGTACACACTTAGATAACAAAAAACCGTTACTAGCGTGCGGTATTGTAATTTCCTGTTAAAACCCCAAGTCAATGCCAAAGTGTATATCATATGTTGAATTCTCCGTCCACTGCGGTTTTTCAATAACAGATAACGTCGACTGGCGCGTTTTAATGCCAACCGCAGATAAACCGATTAACGGAAGTGATAACGCCGTGGTTGTTTGATAATTTTATATTTCTGAAACGAACGAAATGAAACTAAATTCGAATTGTAACAATTTTTAATCAAACAATATATTCCATTTTCTCGCGTTTACAATTATTTCCAATAAAATTCTGAGCAATATACATGATAATATTGTGGACACTATAATGAAAATTCTATAAAGTTCAAATTCCACTCGTGTCTTCGTTTTCTGCCGCCCTGCGGGAACAAATTCTTCAGTTTTTGCGTCTATTTCTCGGCGATCTTCAAATATCAACTTCAGCTTATACTTAAATGCTACATTCTTTGGAACTGTGCTGGTAAAAACTGGTAACTGACCCTCATTGACTTTTGTTGAACGCATAGATTGCCATTCTGTTCTGTTGTTCTTGCATCCATTTTCGAAATCATTAATCTTCACACATATTGCCATGAATTTTACTCCATTTGGTTTGTTAACATACAAAACATTATTTATTATTGCAGTTAAAAGAATAAAATTCATTTTGAGCATTGGTGTTGGCATATTCTACGATGTGAGGCTGTATCCTTCTCAGTGGGTATCTTGTTTGAGGTAATTTTCGCATGAAAACTCTGTCTTGAATGTGTAAATTATTCAACTGCTTCCAAAGATTCTCTTTTTCTTCAAAAAATTGAATGTCTTTTTTTAATTCCTGAAGACGTCCCTCAAATTTCTCTAATTTATGTCTGTATTCTGCCGATGCCATTGTATTACTAATTATTTTTTCATTAAAATTTCATCTAACATAATCATCCCCTCCGCCGCCTCTTTCGATCTATCTAACCTCACTTTATGGCGTTTTTCGAAAACGTTGCACGGTTGAACCTCTAAAACATGCGAAAATGTTATCAAAATCCACGTTTTGCGCGTTCTAAAAAACACTTGAAATTTGAAACGCAAAAATGTCATCACAATAAGCGTTTTTCATGTTCTAAAAAACAACTAAAATTACGAACGCCGAAAATACACTTTTACATGTAATTCTTATGGACAATAGGCATTTCAAAGTTGCTCAAAATGTTCGTTTTCGCGTTCGAAAAAACACCTCAAATTTTAAACGCCAAAACGTGCGTAAATGCGACTACAATTATGCATTTTTCCCGTTCGAAAAATGACTAAAATTTTGAATGCCAACTGTACTCCCAAATCGCACTTTAAAAATGACGGATCCCGTCACGATGCACGTTTATGAGACATATTTTTTGTCTCAACTAGCACGTTGGTACACCTGGTATATATTTTTTTCTTAAATGCAAAACCCCATCACGATGCACGTTTATGAGACACCCTGTATTTTTTTCCTTAAATTTTGACACACCCTATATACGTAAAACGAAAACTTCTGAATCCCTGCATGCCCCAATGATGCGATGCTCCAATGATGTGATGATTCATTTTTCCGATGTATTTTGAAACACCCTGTATATAATTCAATTTTTGACAGTTTTTTCTGTCATGTTACGTTGCTACACCGTGTATATCTTTTTTCTTCCATAATTAAATTTAAAAACCGGCAACGTCCCACCCTCCGTAACTCTACTCCTTAATTTTAAATCCGGCAACACCCAACGTCACGCGGTGAACCCAGCGAGCTTCGTCAATGCGCATGCGTGCGCTAGAATGAACGTTGTCCCACTACTGTTTCCCAAATGTTGGAATAGTGTTTTGCATTCACTTGATTTTGATAATCACCAACTACAGCGGAGAATGTTCTTTTTTAACGTTACAGCGTTTTAAAAATGTGTTAAGGAGCACAATGGGACAAGAACATCAAACGACCTCAATATAATGAACATAGAAAGTGATTAACTTAGAAATATTGATTTGACGAGTGTTATCTCCAAATTTGCTCGGATTAAATCACGGAAAGTCTTTTTTTAAATGTGCTGTTTTATTTTATATTCTATACTTTAATACTTAATGCAAATCAAGGGTCTCTTGTTCACATTTTCTACGGACCCCACGGTGGCTTTATCCGGCACTTCCTAGACTACACAATACCTCTTTCAAAAACAAAACTCTGGCTCTAGTTTTGAATTTAGCGCCATTTTGAAAGAAAAATCCTTAAACAAAATTAAAGTCCCTAGTGTTTCGTATTTTATGGAAAATCTCAATATTTCCGTCGTTATGAACAATTTCAATCATATTACGGGGTTCCTGAGGGTGCCAGGAACCCTGTCATGAAGAAAAAATGCCGAAAAACGTGCCAGTAGTTTTAAAGCCAAAAGTTGTGTGGTGGCATCACTGAATCCTTATCCGAAGTCCTCTATTTGTTGCGCCTTTTGCTGTGCTGTTATTGGCGAAAGAAAATAAGATCGCAGCCCCACCTATAGCAAGACTTTGAACTACGAATCACGGACAGAGGTTTTTGACTTTACACGTGTTTATATGGCGTTTTGACGATCTGTACTCCTATTTACAAACAATTGTGAAAATTTGTGATTTCTCTATCTAAAAAGTGATTGTGTTTCTATTGAAAGACTCTAAAGAACGTTTCAGTCAGGTGATTTAAAGGAATTTCATGTCCGATTAGTTTTGAATGCCTCTGCAATTCAAGGTTGCATGGCGTTTTGATGAACTGTTCTTCTATTTTCAAACAATTTGTGAAAATTTGTGATTTCTTTAACTGAAAAGTTATTGTGTTTCTATTAAAAGACTTGAACGATAGTTTCAGTGTAGTTTACAAATATTTTACGTGTTTTTTGAAGTCATGATTTGTGAGTTATTGATCTGATTCATTCTGTTGATTAAGGATATTTCCATACTCGATTTCTGTTTCTGTTCGTATTTTTTTGGTTTATACTGTTGATAGACTGCCAAATATGGGAAAATACAATCCTAGTTGTTCAGTCCCAGGATGCAGGACATATGGCAAGAAGGAAAATGTGGGATATCACAAATTTCCCCCAAAAATAAAAGCAAGGTTAAAAAATCACCAATTGGTTCGACCAGATTGAAGAAATTGACCAAAGGAAAGCATGGATTTTGAAACTGAAAATTGGCAAGCTAAATAATATCGAAGTATATGCTTGTTTGACAAACAGACTGATGAATGAATCAGATCAATAATTGATCGCAAATCATGACCTCCAAAAACAAGTAAAATATTTGTAAACTACACTGAAACTATCGTTCAAGTCTTTTAATAGAAACACAATAACTTTTCAGTTAAAGAAATCACAAATTTTCACAAATTGTTTGAAAATAGTAGAACAGATCATCAAAACGCCATACAACCTTGAATTGCAGAAGCATTCAAAACTAATCGGAGATGAAATACCTTTGAATCACCTTACTGAAACGTTCTTTAGAGTCTTTCAATAGAAACACAATCACTTTTTAGTTATAGAAATCACAAATTTTCACAAATTGTTTGAAAATAGGAGTACAGATCGTCAAAACGCCATATAAACACGTGTAAAGTCAAAAACAAAGTCTTGCTATAGGTGGCGCTGCGATCTTATTTTCTTTCGCCAATAAATTGTGTTTTTTCTTGTGTAGTGTGTTATTTGTATCTTTACCGAAATGGAGAGTACCTCAGGAAATAAAAGTTTTCGAAAAAAGTGCTGTGTTCCTTCTTGTGAAGATAGGGAGAGTAGCCAACATCGGTTTCCCAAAAATGACTCCGCTGTTTTTGATATTTGGCTCAAGAATATCAACAGTAAAGAACTGATCAATGTACCCCGTGAGACAATTTATCGTAACTCACGAGTTTGTGACAGACATTTCACTAATGCAGATAAGGTTACTGGCAAAAGAGGTTTGAAACGATACGCTGCACTGTTTTATTTCTTCCTGGTAAGGATAATCATACTATAGCAATCAACGACATTCACAATTTCTTGGTATTGAAAAATGAAAGGGTGGATTTAGTCAACGCTAGCACAAGCATTATCATAAACATCATGGTAACATCAAAGGTTTTTAGCATAAACTTAACATTGTTGTTTAAATGGCACCATTTGATATAACAGATTCAACTTTCGCCTTTGACATATATTTAAGCACAATTTTGAAATGATGTTGACTAAATGCACCTTTAAATTAAAATATCGTATCCACTGAATCTTCATCTAAGTAAAGGTCCATTTGTTCCTCAAAATAGACTAAGATTATACAATACAGTGTGACCATCTCTAAATTACAGATCCTGCCTTACTTTGGTTAAAAACCTGCCAACGTCTGTAGTGAAAAATGCCTAAATGTTGCCAACTTAACCAACTTTATTTACCGTTTTTATAAACCAACAAAAGTAAAAATACACATACATATATACGCTATATTTTTATTAAAATAAAATCAAATATTGCAATTAGCATCGTATTCTTCACTTTCCGCATCTTTGTACATGGACTTATTCATTCTATTCAACGTGCCATGTGTTGGTATGAATGCAGTGCAATCGCCATGCTCACCAATACCTTGTTTCACATGCAAGATAGACTCTACATGTTTGTTAATGAATCTGTTTCGTGTTTTAGTCTTTATTAAATTAATTTTAGAAAATATTCTTTCGCATGCAGCGTTGGACATTGGTAAGCATAGCGTCCCTTTGCGAAATTTGCAATATTTGCATATTTAAATTGTCTATTACAATCACGCATTTTGCCGACAGCACCCCAAAAATTGTCAACACTTAGATGAGAATTCGAATTACTACTACCACCAGATTCTAACCATAAAGTATAAACTCGTGTTTATGAATAGTTTGGTTGTTTTATGATTATCACCCTTATACACAAAGTATTAAATTTGTTAATGGACGATTCCAGTACCCTTATTCAGTGTTGCCACTACAAAATTTTCGGGTCTAAATCGACTGACATTTTCTAGGCCTTTTCTGGTATCATCTAAAGTGGGAACGGGTACAATTTTCAATTTTAAAGATTTCTGAATGTTCCCGGTTATATGAATCGTAGTATTAATGTTGATATGGACAAAAATAAAATATCCCAGGGAATTTTACTTCTGTATGTTGTTCAATTGTTCGAAACCTGTCACCTGTCATTTTATTGTTTATATACATTCTGTTTTGTTAATTGTTGTTCATTGTTCAGTAGTTCAGTTCGAATTTGTTTATGTCGAGTCGTTAAGTCGTTGTGTTTTGCTCTGTGGATTATTATTATCGCTTTAGATTTTGTATCATGTCTTCGCCCATACTATCATTATTACCAGAGGATGTTCCAGGTGCCCTATTGAAGGACAATTTGTTGATTGAAGACCATTCAGTTGCAGAACTCCAAAGATGGTTAGAATGTAGGGGCTACAAAAAGAGTGGATTGAAATTACAACTAATTGAAAGGTAATTCACATTTTATATGATTTAGGTTGACAATTATCTAATTAACACTAGAAAAGACAATATACACTATTCTTTAATACTCTAGTTAACTTTGAATCTTATGCCTTATTTATCTTCTAGGGTTAAAAACTGCATAAAAAATGGTCAAGATCAGAAAATATGTCCCGGAATTGACAATGGAAAATGGTATGATTTGAAAAGAAACTTGAGAAACGATGACCAAATTAGCAAACATAATGATGACTTGCAGCTTATATTTGCTACAGCGAAGTGGGGAAGATTTCCGTCTTGCTGTATTCCTAAATATTTCAACAAGGGAAATATTTATTCCTATATTATTGTATGGGCCAATATGTTTCACGTATTGAGTAGAGCAATTGATGAGGTCCAGCATGAAGAAGCTTTTTATGCTCGTTATGGAATAGTAACTTTGAGAAATGATGATTTGATGAAATGATTATGGGGTGCTTCTTATCAAATTCATATGGAGAATGTCTTAGTCTGCCCCCAACCCTGAGAATACCATTCTCATCAATAAAATGAAGTAGGGACAACATTCTACTTTTGCGAGGAAGAGGTTTGCCTTTCGATAAGTTATGCAGTTCCTCTGGGAATGATTCAGCTTGAGAATATTTGATAAGATAACGAAGTGAGGAATTCAACTCCTGCATAGAAAGAGGACCAGAATTTCTTTCCAGGGATCTGAAACGAGCTAATGAATTGTGAACGAATCTTAAGATATAGGCAAAGGTGCGTTTGAGACGATTCAATGTTGAAAATCGTTCGAAAGGAAAACTGGAGAGGGCTGTCAAATTCAGGGAAGTTATTTCTGTTCGCTTCATCTCCGGAAGTTCATTGGTCAACTCAAGCGGTTGAGTGGAGCAAATTTGAATGGAATCATTCAGAAATTTGGGACCATGCCACCAAAGATCAGATGATTTCAAACTTTGTGGACTAATACCTCTTGAGATGAGATCGGCAGGATTTTCCTTTGTATTCACGTGGTTCCAACAAGAGATATCCGTATTGGATTGAATTTCTGAGACTCTGTTGGCCACGAATGTTTTGAGGAGATGAGGAGAAATTTTGAGCCATCCTAGAACCACCATAGAATCCGACCAATAAAATATTTTATTGAATTTAAGAGAGAGAGATCTGAAAACTTTGGTAGCTAGCCTACTGAGGATTACAGCAGCGCAGAGCTCGAGCCGCGGAATGCTGATTTTTTTGAGTGGAGCAACCTTTGACTTTGCACATAACAGATGGGTTTGGACGTTACCTGATTGATCTAAGCTGCGGATGTAAATAGCGGAACCGAACGCTAGTTCAGAAGAGTCGCAAAAAACCGTGTAATTCAATATGAACAGCGTTGTCTAGTTTCACTTTACGAGCAATCTGAATATCATTGAGTTGAGGGAGTTGATCTCTAAAATCTAACCAACTAGTATGAATATGTAAAGGCACTGAATGATCCCAACCTAATTTTTCTAGCCAAAGTTGCTGTAACAACATTTTAGCTTGGATTGTAGCTGGACAGAGAAGACCTAAATGGTCAAAGATTTGTGCTATACCCGACAGGATTGACCTCTTTGTGATTGTCTTCGGAAGAATCTCCGAAGAGATAACATATCTTAGAGAGTCAAATTTGGGATACCAATGAAGTCCAAGTGTTTTTGTGTTATCGTTCGATCCAAGAGAGTGGGCGATGTCCAAGAAAGAAACTGATTGCTGGATAGCATCCAATATTGAAGGATTGTTAGAGACCCATTTGCGAAGTGGAAAGTGAGCTTTGGACAGGATATGAATGATTTGCTTACAATAAACAATGATTTCCGAAACTGAATCAGATCCAGTTAAAAGATCATCAACATAGAAGTCATTCGCTATTATGTTGGTGGCTTCAGGAAAACTTTCGGAATACTCCTGCGCTAGTTCACTCAAGCATCTGGTAGCAAGGAAGCTCGCCGATGCAGTACCATAAGTGACCGTGTTCAAGGAAAAAGTTTGCAAAGGCTGACATGGATCAGACCTCCACAATATTTGTTGAAAATGTCTCTGAGAAGGACAAACCAATATTTGGCGATAAAATTTTGCAATATCCGCTGATACTACGTGAGAATGTTGCCTGAATCGAAGAACGATCGACAAAAGATCACTTTGAACGACTGGCCCGACCATTTGGACGTCGTTGAGTGATAAACCGCTTGAAGAAGGAGACGATCCGTCGAACACAACACGAAGTTTCGTGGTGAGACTGTCCTTCTTCAAAACTCCGTGATGAGGGAGGTGATAGCTGAATGGTTGATGGTGATCAACCTGAGTCATGTGACCCATGGAAACGTAATCTTCCATAAATTCGATATACATTTTCTTTAGGGTTGAATTGTGCTGAAGCTTACGTTCAACACTATAAAATCTCTTTTCGGCTGTGCTTCTTGATTCACCTAGCTTTTCAACTGAATCTTTGAAAGGCATTGAAACTACGAAACGTCCATCTGAATTCCTTTTAAGAGTAGATTTAAAATGCTCTTCGCAATGTTCCTCCTCCTTAGAATAGAACCGAGTAGTGGGAAACTCTTCTATTTCCCAGAATCGTGAGAGTTCATCACATACACTATTGTGCGAGAAATTACAGAAGGCATTCTGGGAAGGCTGTACCTGGGGAAGAGGACCTGAGATAATCCACCCAAGCTTTGTCTTTTGAAGTACGGGGTTTTGTGGGCCCAAATTGATCTGCCCAACGCAGAGCAAGTTATAGAAAAGGCCGGCCCCTATCAGGAGGTGTATATCTGAATTCACATGGAAATTTTTATCTGACAGCTGAATATTAGCAGGAATGCGCAATGAAGAAATGTCTATTTGACAACCTGGGAGCTGATTGCATATGGCATTGGTGACTAAACAAGTTAGGGATGCCGAAAATGAGGAGTGGAGTGACCTAAGGAACACATTGCACTGGTAATTCATATTAGAGGAAGTTTGAGCAATCCCTATCACAGAAATGTCAATTCGCCTTTTTGGAAGACCTAATTTTGAGACTAAATGGGATGAGATAAAATTTGATTGCGAACCACTATCCAAGAGAGCTCTGCATTCTTGTGCCTTACCAGAACTATCCAAAACTTGAACTACTACTGTGGATAAAAGAACAAGATTTTTCCGAACAGCGCTAGTTGAAAGCGCATGCGTAGATTCAATATTTGAGTCTGCTTCACTGGCACTCGAAATGACATTTGGAGCAATTTCGGTAGTTTCGACATGAATGAGTGTGTGGTGCTTCTTGCCACACTTATAGCATTTGCCGTATTTGCAATTGGAATTCACGTGACCAGGATGTAAACAATTTAGACAAACCTTTAATTTTTTGGCTTGCTCTGTTCTATCAGTAATGCTTAAATTGAGAAAATCACGACAATTGCTCAATTTGTGATTTGAAGACTTGCATAGAAAACAAGAAGCTTGACTTGATGTCAAAGATCTCGTAAGAGATTTTTTCTGAAATCGATTGCGATCTTTATTGCCACTAGAAAAGTGATTAGCCTCAATTTTTTCAAGAATGTCAGCTTTCGTTTTCAGAAAATTCAAAAGATCTTTGAGAGTTGTCTCTGTTGATTTCTTTGACTCCCATTCAAGAGTGGTTTCAGAATCAAGCTTCTCAACGATTAGAAATATCAATAAGGTATCCCAATGGTCTACGGGTTCATTCAAAGATTGCAGAGAACGCAAGTTACTTTGTAGGCCATCTACTAGCTGCCTGATATTGAAAGAAGACTGTTTGATAATTTTTTGCAAATTGAATATGCATTTGGTGTGATTGTAAACAAGAAGTTCACGATTCGCAAACCTCTCGCAAAGCATTTGCCACGCCACTGAGAAATTCTCGGAAGATACCGGAATACTATGAATAACTTTCTCAGCTACGCCACTGACAGATGATTTCAAGTAATGAAATTTTTGTACTAAACTGATGCTCACATTTTTAATAATCATAGACTGAAAAGAATCATGAAATTCCAACCAATTCTCATAATTACCGGAAAATCTAGGTAATTGAACAGTTGGTAATTTGATACCCAAAGATGCATGATTATTTTCATCTTTACTTGAAACACCTGAGTGAGAGCTATCATGTTCATGTGGATTTCCTTTCACGTTGGAAGACTCCCCGACACTGGCAGTATGTTTGGACAAAAGAGTTTCGGCCTTTGCAATTATGCCAAAGTAATCGTTTTCAAATTGTTCACTTTGAGCCGATTCATCTTGAACGTCATCGACCTGACAATCGATTTCAGTTTGAATTTCTTCGAATTGATTCAAAAGAAGTTCAGACCTTGATAACCTCAATTTCAATTCATTTTCAGGAAAGATAAATTCTGGATTAGCTAAATCATTTTCGAGATTATTTATATAGTTTTTGAAAATTGTAAGTTTCGATTTTATAGATGCCCGCCTTTTTCTCAATTTGTCAAGAGTCATTCTAGTTTCGGCTTCTGTCATATTTATCGGAAAAAGAAACTCTTCTTTACAAGAATTAGCACAATACAAAATTATTGAATGAGAAAAAGTTGTTTTTTATTAGATAAATGAAACGTGAACTATTTGAACTGTTCATGTGTGAAAAGATGTGTTTGAAACACTCAAAACTGACAGTTCCTTAATAAGAATGAGCGTTTTGACAAAGCAAACAAATTGAATTTGTTCAATAATTCACGAAATATATATGCAAATGCAAGTGAAAGCTATTTTAAATAAGGGAAAGGGATCAAGGATTAGGAATGATTACCTGGGAGACCGCAAATTAGTTCTGTACAGTAGAAATTGGATGCTGCGAAACTGGAAACTCGAAACACGTGTGGAAAACGAAACTTCGACTTTATCGAATTGTTTGCCAATGACTTCGTGTGTGTTTCCGAAATTTTCACCAACTTCCCAATCTTCTTACTTGAATATCCGGATGAAGGACCATGTATAAATATAAATGTAGAATGTACGCGCTGGTTGCAATTCTTTTCTTTAATGAAGGTATTTTTACAAAGATGTAAAATTTGACAATTCAGAGAAATTGAATATATTATTGACATTATTCGACTGCATTTGTTATCCGTCGTCACGTTCGCCAGGAGCAGTCATGGGCGCCGACTTGGGATGGAAACTGGACAGTAATATATTTTGTATATCAATTTACATTCAATAAAATGTGTTATTATTTATTTATTTTTTTACTGACAAGTAGGTAATTTCTTGAAAGAATAATCATTGTATGATCACGTAGACTTTTGAGAAAGTCTCTAGTATGCATAAATATTGTTTTATTTAGATCAAAAGCAATTAGCAATTTTGGTGTGTAGTCTGAGTAAAAACAAAACTTTTTTTTGAATTGCCTCGTCCGTTGATAGAAATCCATGGTAAATGCTACTAAGTGATAACATTTCCACAAATTTTTATTATTCTCGCGACACGAATCTCTACACTAGCCTTTTCAAGCAATTGGCTCAATAAATAATTTTTCGTTGGACCTAACTTCTCTCAGTGAAGTTGATGGGTACTATCTATATTGAGAATATCTATTCTTAATTCCTGAAACTCCTACAAACTATTGAATAACAATCATAGTAATACCTGGAAATGTAATTTATATAATTCTATATGGGAGAAAACAATAATAATACCTTGGATGTCATTAAAATATTCTATAACCAATCTGACTTTTTCAGAACACAGATTTCTAAGAATAGCAAATTGAGCCTTATACCTTTATTTTCCACATGAATTCAGAAGTTGTCATCAAAGTTTGAACTTCTTATATTCATGAGATTCAAGGTATTATTGTTTTCATGATTAATGATATTGCCAGGTATTACTGTAATTGTTATTCAATAGAGGTTGTGAATTCTAGTAATTAAGGAAAAGTAATCTCACCATCTTTACCAAGAGAAGGTATTAGCCCAACAAAAAATTTGTTGTTGTCCTAGTTGCTCAAAAAATGCTACAGTGGAGCAAAACATGTAGCGAGTATAATAAATATTAGTGAAAAATCGTCTGTAACTTAGTGTATTAAAAAAAACTCTGATCTAATTATATACTTTTTTTATTACAAATAATTCAGTACATGAAAAAGTGCCTAATTAAACAAGTGGCTTTTCAAAATTTACTAAAAAACATATTATTGTGAATATTTTTGAAATAATAGGCAGCAATAAAATTGGACATCTTTTAGAAAGAATTCTGTAGCATTTTATTCTTCCAATAGCTCTTTCAACATGTATTCTTGCTTTCGCAATTTTTTTTGTCATCCTTTCCTCTTCAGCCAAAATTACATCATTTTCTTCAAGAAAAACCCTAATGTCACTCTTTTCAAATAGTTCGACATCTGAAATTGCGCCTTCAAAACCATCACTGCAGTAAACAATAGCTCCACTATGACACATCATTACGAGGAATTTAATGGTATTTGAATGTTTATAAGAAGAGAAAGTATTTCCTTGATGTCTGAAATTTGAAGGCATTTCTATATATACTTCAGTTGCATCTAATACAAAATTAACATTTTGACCATCAAAGTTCTTGAAACAATATGGTATCTCTTGTATTTTTCTACTCTCAGAAATCTGATCCCCACGAATGCCAATTATTTGCTGATACATAAATTGAACCCAAGTGAAAAATACCACAGATACATATGATTTACTTAAGTTACAAAAATAGGACATTTCTACTAGAGTGAATCCTCTTCTCAATCTAACAAGCGATAAGCACAATTTATCCTTATTAGATATTTTTGAAACAACCCTGTTATTTTCAATATTGTGTTTTCTCTTGTAATTATTTTTATATGAATATTTCAAAGTACTCATTACTGATTCATCCAGAAAGTTATACAAAGCTTCAAACTGCCACAATTCTAGCCCAGAAAAATATTTGAATTCTTTAGGATTTTTCTTTAAATTTTCAAAAGAAAATTTATTCCTCTTCAGAACTATATCTCCTATAGATTGTTCTCCATCTGTAGAGACTTCTCTTGTGGATTGGTCGAAACTTCCACTTGGTAGAATATCCTGATGACTCTCTTCTATATTTTCATTATCACCAGTATAATTATGGTGTTGTGAAATATAATTATGCATATCATCACTTTCTTGAACCGCTTCATCTTCAGTACCTACTTCAAGAAGAGAGTCATCACAACTGTCATTAGGTGGACAATCAAAGCGTGTAATACGGTGTATACTGAAAACACACTTTTTAGAACCGTGCAGACCACTTTTCAAAAAACTCGGTGTACTACCACTTCCCTCTCTTTACATATATAGGCTACTTATTTTTGTCAAAAGTAACCCAAATCTATTCATGACAAATGTAAATGGACGTACTAATAGTAATAGAGTGCTACGTTATTCCGACAGTCTGAGAATTCCAGCACACAGTACAGCCCTATTCGAAAGGGGGGCAGAGTATAGGGGAATAAAAATTTTCAATTCCTTACCTGTCAACCTCCAATCAATCAAGGGTATAAATTTATTTAAACATAAAATTAAGGAATATTTGCTTGAACACTGCTTCTACACTGTTGAAGAGTACCTTAGTTACACCTAAATTTTAACATGTTAATGTAAATAACGTTTGTGCTATGTTTGTTGTTTGATGTTGAAAGTTTTTTTAAATTAATTTACTCAAATTGTTTTTAATAGATGCTGACCATGTCAATGTCCAAAATGGATCCAATGACAACAATAAATATTATTATTATTATTATTAATCAAGTGAATTGTCAGAATGTACTATGGAATGTGAGTTATCAGAATTTCCACTGTGAAGTTCACTGCTGCCCACTTCTACATATTTGGCAACTTCTAATGTCTCTGTACAAAAAGGTGAGGGATCTGAAAATCCTCTAACAAAATGCTTGCTACAGACAAAAGTGTTTCTTTTAACATTGTCGATGGTCACCTTTTTGTTTCCACATAGTTCAATCCAGCACAAACACTTCACAAGGTTTGCCTTAGGAAACGGATAATATCTCACTTTTCTGGACTTGATACGCCGTGAGTTACTTTTGCAGTTACTATAAACACAATAATAAACCATTTTCAGGAATCAGTTTCAAAATAACACTCTTTCACAAACACAGACAGAAGACTGATTTACTACCATCATCACTAATTCTTTTATTCATTACTCAGAGGGTAACGGTAATTAAAATATAATCAACTTTCCCAGAAGATATCACCTCCTTGATCAGGTAGGTAAAGAAAATTGATAACTACATTTGAAATGACTGGTTCATCCAAGGTTTCTTTATGAGGTATACTGTTCAATACTAGTTCACAAATAAAAATTTAACCAAAATCTACTAGGGAATAATGGGAATATTTCTATTTTCATTTTTAAACTTCGTACAAGCTAATACAAAATACAATAAATACATAATAACAATATTGATTATTGACAATAATGACATAAAAATGATAAAATGGCAGATTTGCTACTATTAAACAACGTACAGAAGTAAAATTCCCTAGGATATATCATTTTTGTCCATATCAACATTAATACTACGATTCATATAACCGGGAACATTCAGGAATCTTTAAAATTGAAAATTGTACCTGTTCCCACTTTAGGTGATACCAGAAAAGGCCTAGAAAATGTCAGTCGATTTAGACCCGAAAATTTTGTAGTGGCAACACTGAATAAGGGTACTGAAATCGTCCATTGAATGCCAAACAAAAAACAAACATAACAGGAGAAGTACGAGGGAATCCCCTACTCGTTGTTTTATGATTATCAACCTTATAAACAAAGTATTAAAGTTGTTGATCGAATGCGATACAAACATAACACGAGAAGTAGGAGGAAGGGGAATCCCCGACCCTAACCCCAAGGTCCCCAAGCCGCCAAGCCCACATTCCACATGCATACATGCTCGCGACGTGTCCAGGGTTGCCATTTCCGGCATTTTGTGTTGCCATAATGAAATTTATTTTCAATAACCCAATACTGCCAAGTTTTATAAAACGTCAACTGATCATGCCAAAGGCTAAAATAAGAGGCAAATCCTGCCAAAATGGCAGGAACCTGCCACATATGGTCACACTGACAATAGGCCTTTTCATTTAGATGGTTTTTTAAGGCGCATGCGTTCGTTTTGAGACCCAAAGTCTGATTGGATATTGGGAAAGTGAATAGCCATTGGTTAGTTTTGAAATAACAATTTGGGATTGGCTCAGTTCAAAATTAGCGGTATTTTCACATTCTGTCAACCGTCAACTTCATGACAACAGAGTAGTGTGACCATATGTGGCAGGTTCCTGCCATTTTGGCAGGATTTGCCTCTTATTTTAGCCTTTGGCATGATCAGTTGACGTTTTATAAAACTTGGCAGTTTTTGGCAGTATTGGGTTATTGAAAATAAATTTCATTATGGCAACACAAAATGCCGGAAATGGCAACCCTGGACACGTCGCGAGCATGTATGCATGTGGAATGTGGGCTTGGCGGCTTGGGGACCTTGGGGTTAGGGTCGGGGATTCCCCTTCCTCCTACTTCTCGTGTTATCGTGTTATGTTTGTATCGCATTCGATCAACAACTTTAATTTTTTGTTTATAAGGTTGATAATCATAAAACAACGAGTAGGGGATTCCCTCGTACTTCTCCTGTTATGTTTGTTTTTTGTTTGGCATTCAATTAACAAATTTAATACTTTGTGTATAAGGTTGATAATCATAAAACAACCAAACTATTCATAAACACGAGTTTATACTTTATGGTTAGAATCTGGTGGTAGTAGTAATTCGAATTCTCATCTAAGTGTTGACAATTTTTGGGGTGCTGTCGGCAAAATGCGTGATTGTAATAGACAATTTAAATATGCAAATATTGCAAATTTCGCAAAGGGACGCTATGCTTACCAATGTCCAACGCTGCATGCGAAAGAATATTTTCTAAAATTAATTTAATAAAGACTAAAACACGAAACAGATTCATTAACAAACATGTAGAGTCTATCTTGCATGTGAAACAAGGTATTGGTGAGCATGGCGATTGCACTGCATTCATACCAACACAAGGCACGTTGAATAGAATGAATAAGTCCATGTACAAAGATGCGGAAAGAGAAGAATACGATGCTAATTGCAATATTTGATTTTATTTTAATAAAAATATAGCGTATATTTGTATGTGTATTTTTACTTTTGTTGGTTTATAAAAACGGTAAATAAAGTTGGTTAAGTTGGCAACATTTAGGCATTTTTCACTACAGACGTTGGCAGGATTTGGCAGGTTTTTAACCAAAGTAAGGCAGGATCTGTAATTTAGAGATGGTCACACTGAGTCTGCAACAGACAGATGCAACCATTGGCGTTCGTACTTCGAAAGTGAATAATAATTACTAGTGAATAAAATACCTATTCCCCGTGGTTTACTTTTATTTTTGAGTGTTATATACCATTTCTTGTGGTAATTATAGTGAAATTGATTTATTAGCTCGACTTTACTGTGTGACAGCTACAATGGCATCGGAATGTTGTGTTGGTGCAGAAGAAATCGGAAAAACCATACTCGAACCTTTCACAGGTAAGTTTTAGTTTACTTTTAAAATGATTTTAGAAGTCAAATGGAATGGGTTCACTGTGTTTACATTTCAGTTATTATAATTTTTTAAAGTTTTTCAATTCTATAAACTTCCACAACCTGAAAAGTCGATAGAATTAATCAAGAAAGTTTATGCAGGTGTGGAAGGCAAATTATTAGTCAACGGTTTTCCCTAAAGCTCTGCTTTTAAGGGGTTTTCTCCGAAAACCTGAAAGTTTCGTAAAAACAAATTTAAAATTTAATTGATGAACTGTTCCATCCGCGAAATTATAATCCCTTCACAAAGAAAATGTTTCAATTTATTTCGATCTTTTGGTAGGCTGATTCAGAATGCCACAAGTCCTTGACAAATTGAAAATATTTGTTTAAGATGATCGAATTTGATGAAGAAAAATTGTTTATAAATCCTCCTACACTAGTATTGATTTTCTATATTATTTCTCACTTTTTTTAGGTTGTGGAAAGGTAAAACTCTGGAAAAACTCAATGTTTCATTAGGGTTTGTTGCAGGCTTGTTAAAAAATGGGCTAATGCCATGATCCTCTTTCGATCTACAAATTGAAAATATGGCAAATGTAATACTAATGAAAATTCCATGTTGCGGAAGAGGATTGAAGAACTGGAAAGGAATGAAGCTGGAGAAGACATGAATAACTTTGTGGAAAGTCTAAAGCAGAGTGATAAAAAGTGTAAGTTTTATACATCTCAAACTTTTACCAGCGTTCTCACATAAATTTACATATTTGCAACACATAGAGCCTTTACAGTATTGGGGGTGTAAAAATTTGAAGGTTAATCGACCTTTGGAGAAAAAAGTCCTTTCAAAGAACTCGTTATAGTTTTGATCAGATTAAGCACTGGTTCATTAATTGAAGATATACTTACATTATAGTGTCGCGACTAGGGCTACTAGGGTAGCATCCCTAGCCGTATAAGGGGTTGTTTCCCTTATACTAAATGCGACTTGGGGTGTAGCTACAGATAGTAGCTATTAAAACTCAAGGGGTAGCAGAGGAATATAAACATTTATTATAGAACAACAGGGATACTGGGGAAAGTTATATACACAATTAAATAGTAAGGGACATTGAATAATATAATGGGGAACAAATAAAACTCTTACCTAAAACCATCACTTAACCAATATTTACAGCTAAGGCCAAAAGGGCCTAGCCTATAAGGCTAACAGAGCGCTAGGGCTCTCTCATCTACAGGAGTCTATTACTAACTATCTCCCTAATGCAAATCACCTTATATTTATATATAGATAGAAATGTTTTATTTTTATTTGGTGTGCACTGTCACGGTCATATAATTTGCTAGTCATCAAACCCGCAATTGTTAATGACCTGCGATCATGACCTAATCAATTAATAACAAGAAACAATAGATCAGTGCACCAAAACGATTCAAATGGCATTGCTCGATATCACGACATTTGCCCACCTTCTAAAAAAGCTGGACCCCAGCTTTAAAATACAAACACAAACCTACGAAAACCTTATACAAAGCAAGTGCCCTATTCTAATAATACATAAATCTACTACTGAAATGATTACAAAAAATATATTTTTCTGGGTCCTATTACGTGGTACACACACCGCGACGGGATCTGGTCCTGTTGACACCATAAGTTTCTTCAGCTCTGGCATTTCTACAGTATTCCGTATCCGGTAACACAGCTCGAAATTGAACGGGACTGCATCGTTTGGCACCCTGGGTACTGGCTGTCGACAAACATTCATCGATGGGACTGGCAGCTACGGTAGGCGTTACCAGCGCTACCACATTCTGGGACTGCAAGTATTCGGAATCACAGCATCTGGAACATCCTTCGGGGCAGTTTCAGGAACAGCAACGGCAAATGTTTGGTGTCTCTTCTGGGCACCACTGGTTCAGGAAGCTGAGTCGGCTTGGAAGTTTTCGACCTGGATAATCTTCTGGAATCCTTGACAAACTCACGTTTCTCCATCCTCCATTTATGACTTCAGGAGGAAGCATCTGGATTACTCAGTTCATCCAGTGCTTCACTCCTTTGTACAGCCTCTCCATCTTGATTTGCTGTCGACCTTTGAAACCTTTCATTCCCGATACTTCCTGGAATTCTCACCGGACTCACGTTCAGAATCCTCATTACACTTCTGGGGAAGGAAACATCTGGATTACTCAGTTCATCCAGTGTTCCAACCCTTTTTGAACCATTTTGAATATCGCAGCTTCTCACTTTCAGTTATTGCCAGCCATGTTGGGTGTCCAAATTCTTTTCTCGAAATGCCAGACTGGGTACTCGGTTGTCCTGATCTCTTCTCTCCAGGATTGTGTGTGTACCATAACCGAGAAACAAAACAAGATGCAAATAAATACATAACTATATCAAATAACTAATCAAAATCTAAACCATTACAACTATTACTATTTCCCATTTTTTTTTTCATAATTATATTTATTACGATTAGTTTTTTTTCCAGCTTCTATGACTAATAGAAAAATTCAAAATTTTTTTTTTTTTGTTACAGGTTAATCCTTAATAATTCTACTCAAAAGAAAATTCAATACAAAATATTATATTCTATCTAACCAATAATTTTCAAACTTCAATTTAAATGACCAACAATTTTTTTTCTTCTAATCTTGAGATAAAAATGACCCGTTAAATATTTCTTATCGAATGAATATCTCCATAAACTTGAGCCATATAAAAACGCTTTATTGCCAAAAACTATCAGTCGAAAATTTGTAATCAAACTGTTTATTGTTTTCAAAACACTCACGATCAACTATTCTCACAGTTCGAATTATCAACAAATATTTCACATTAATAACAAAAGGAAACCGTCGAATGTTTCGTACGACAAATCAATTGACTATTTACTGGCCATATAAAACGCTGAATCGCAAACGTATTACTCGACTTTGTTTTCAAAACACAATTGTTCATCAAATTTCATTCAATATTTTCAGTATTGCATTTTTCGATAAAATTCCGAATATATTCATAGAAGATACCGACAATGTGAGTTTTTAAGGAATTCAACAAAAAAATAATATCATTCGAGAAACGAGATGGCCAAATTATAATTTATCAATTTGGGAATAATAATCAAAACACGATTATTTGTTATGACCCATTTCATTATTTACTGTTGCAATCTTGTAAATGAGCAATTGTTTTCATATGATTCAAAAAAAATATCATTCGAGGTAATGGGGATGGCCAAATTACAATTTATCAATTTGTGAATGTTAGATATCAGTTCACGCCTCCTGATCACCATCTTGAGTGTAACACTGGTATGCCATCAATTTGGTTAGGACAGTCATACAAATCTTCAATCACATTATATCACAAATTTCAAATTAGTAATTCAAACCTCTTAATCACCTTTATGACAACATAATTTTCATCTCTTCAATGTTCTGTTTTGCAGTTCAAGTACATACTTTAAATTTCGTATTCACACTCTTTACAATTCCTCATGACTCATTCATCCAAAAACCTTTCTCCGTGCAACTGTTTCTCTCATACATCGACATCTCACATTATCGCAATTCACCTATTTTCTCGGCAACACATAGAGAAAAAACAACATCATTCACCAATGATTCTCTTGGAAACCCATCAAGAGCATGTATATCACTTTATACCATTTACCAAAAAATCTCGAAACTCTTGGCAACACTTCAAGAGTAAGATACTGCAGAGAAACGCTCAATCCCACTTTGAGGATTTTCTCCCACGTCTCTCCTGCAAACTTCTTTACAACAGCTTCTTCCGGCCATCATTCAATTCTTCTATAACTCCTTTATAGACATAGGTAACCAATTACCCTATAAATATTCTTATATCACGATATTCCATTAAAAAGTCGATCATACACCAATTGCACCAGATATTTCGAAGACGTCATGAGCATAATTCCAAGAGCATGCAAAGCAGAACATATTTAAAAAAAAAAAAAATCGAAAACATCACAATGTCATTTACAAGTGAAGCAATTCAAAATTCAATTAAAAAATATGACCCTAATCTTGTCAAAAAAAAAAATTCTTCACATTAAGTGTTTCAAAAATACCTTCAACCCTTTCATATAACTACTGTCACTCAAAACCATAATGTACAACAATTGAGGCAAACTCCTCATCCTCAAAACTTTCAAGGAAGACTCAAAAAAAATCCAGGAAAATATGCAGCTTCCATATTTCATTCTTACTCAACATTTCCCAACATGTCCTTTCATTCGGGCATTCATCTACATTTTTCTCCACAGTTTTCTCAGTACAACTCGCATTTTTACAAAGTGACACATACTTCTCGTGAAGGTATTTTTGAGATAAATTTCCTCACATTAATTCATACAATCATCGCTTTTTTTTTCTCCTTTTCATTCAAATAATCATCTCGCTTCTTTGCATTCTTTCATTTATATTCTCTCATTTTCTCATACTTGCAAAATCTTTCATAGTCATAGTGTCCCTCTTGGTCCTTGTTGTTGTCGACGGTTCCTGCTATATACAAAAAAAATCATTTTCCATTATTAACAAACAAAATAAATTATTTCCAGTGGTTATTGTACCTTTGCACCGAAAAAACCATTTTTCTTCAGGAAGTATTACTCTAAAATTCTGTATAAAAATCCTTTTGTAGTAAAAATTATTAAAAATATTGAAAACCTTCTATTAAATAATATATAATACACGAAATAACCGAACATCCATAGTATACCTGAGTCGGGACAAACTCAGATAAACTCATTTTGATTTTTTCGGAATTGTATGCTTTTTTCTCAGTTCGGTATTAGGAAAAATTCATGAAACTAGCAAAAATTTTCTCATTTCTATAATATACAGAAAAAAATTACTAAAATTAGGCCTGAATACTCAAATTCATTTTGAATATTTGTCCAAATATTCATGACACTTCTATATTAGTAATACTATACAATACGAAGAAAAAATAAACCCTTACTCTATATGGACTAAAAAAAATTGGAGTAACTCTGAAAACTTCAATTTCTGTATTCACATTTATCTTTTCCTGGCTGAGAGGAAGATACCGTGAAACATTTTGTACAGACATATTCTGAATCGGGTTAATTCTGTAGAACAAACCTACAGGACGAGCAAGGCACATCCATCATAGTCCTTAGGCTATGGTTGGGGTGAAACGGGGCAGGGTGAGGTTAATTAATTTTTAAAGATGGCCGCAAGTGACGGGCGACTTGCAGAGCTCTGTGTAGTAAATGATGTAAATTTCAACGAAAAATCGCTAAAATGTTGTCAAACTAAAGGCAGCAAATTACTAGTATGCGTGAAGTGTGGAAATGTGTTACATTTATCCTGTGCTACACGAAACAAAACTCAATGTGTGAAGATATGCGATACACGAATTGTCTGCTCAGGCTGTTTCCTGAATGAAGAGAATCAAAATCAAACAGAGGTAAATAAAAGTGGAAAATTGATGCTGGAAAATGAAATGCTGAAAAGAATCATGAGTGAAATGACGGAAAAATATAACATCCTAGTAGACAATAATAGATTACTACAACAAAACAATACCTTCCTGCAGGAAAAACTACACAACCAAAAAAGTGAGGAGAGAATGATAAAGCATACAGATAAAGCAGGTAGCAAAAAACATAACAATGTGTTTATACCAACTAACAAAAAAACGTCAGTTCCACTGAACGAAATCAAAGACACACAAACAGTGTTGCCAAGTACTTCTGCAAATAATGCAAATCTTGGAAAATCGCAAAGCAGTCAAAATCTGGCAGAGGCCCAAGAAAACAAAATGTATGAATTGATTAATCTTGAAACTGATATTGAAGAGTCACAAAACGACTTCAAAACAGTTACGTACAAAAGAAACTCAAAACCTAGACAAACCAAGAAAAATTATGGAGAAAATGACACTGAAGATGATTTTGGAGTCCAGCGAAAAGTGTGGTTATACCTATACCGCATAAAACGACACATCACGGCAGAAAAAATCAGCACCTACATCAAGGAAAAACCTCAGTTTTCCAATGCAGATGTTGTAATCAAAGAGCTCCCAACAAAGGATACCCAAAACAAGTGTTTCATGTTTGGAATCAACTTTGACCTTAAAGATGAAATATACAAGACATCCACCTGGCCAAAATCGGTAGCTTTCAGACGCTTTGACTTCAGAAAGTACAACCAGTACAACACAAGAGATGAGGATTTTTGAAAACGGTCTCTAGGGATTCCACAACCCAAGAACGACACACTGATACTTTAAATGTAGTGCATCAAAATATGCAATCCATCGGAACTGGACTAGATTGCCTAGTTAAGGTGCTGGACAATATAAATTGTACTAGTAAATTAAAAAATGTAAATCTCGGTAACCAAAGTGAGGTGATAACAAGTGACGAAAAACCAGACGTTTTCAGCATATCTGGCAAATCTGACATCTGTCCTCTGAAAGACAAAGTTCCCGAAGCACAACAAAAACAACAGCCAGTGACATACCATCCACCCAGTTCCAAGAAGATTGACAAATCGGACAATACGGGTAAAAATTTTAAAAAATTTGCACATGACAATCATTGTTTAACGGTATTGCACATTAACATACAATGCCTACGCAATAAAATTGATGAACTAGATACCTTTTTAGAAAATAAGTTTATAGACTTTGTTTGCTTTAATGAACATTGGTTGAATCAACATGAAATTGCCTATACTCAATTACATAATTATTATTCCGCTACTGATTTCTGTAGAAGTACAAAAATTCATGGAGGTGTTTCAATTCACTCATCTAACAAACATAAATCCAGCCCTATAAACCAGGTAAATGATCTTTCTATTGAGATACATTTCGAAATTAGTGCTTTGAAATCTGGAGACTACCAAGTTGCAACTATATATAGATCTCCTAATGGGGATTTCAAACTATTTATAGAACGCCTAACTGATGCACTAGACATTTTGACTGAGTCAAAAAAAAACAAAAATTATTATTACTGGTGATTTCAATGTGCATTTCTTTGATGTAAATGATAGAACCGCAGTAGTCTTATTGAATCTCTTTTTGTCATATGGATTCACACATACGAATAATGATAAAACCCGTGGAACATACTGTCTTGACAATATATTTGTGAACATAAACGAAGATTCATTCAATTGCAACACTACAGACACCCGATTATCCGATCATAAAGCAATACAGTTGAAACTACTCGGTAACAAAAATGCGAAGTTTGAGAGAGTGGTTTATAGACCTATACACGATATGGGACTGTTTACCATGCATTCTATTATGGAAAATATCGACTGGGGATTTGTAGAAAATGAAAATGAAAGTCTTGAAAACCGTTTCGAAAGTCTTGTCAACATTATTTCATCAGCTATTGATATAGCCTTCCCGGAAAAAACTAAAATCATTAGTCACACCCCAAAGAAACTCAATTGGTATACTCCTGAACTCAGACGTGAACGAGAGTGTTTGAATTTCTTACGGGATATGTACAAAAGCAATCCTCATTTCCGTCAAAGAACAAATAAATGCCCGAAAGAAAGAATATGATAAAAACGTGTCTGCAGCTAAAAAAGAGGCAAATGACAGATATATAGCTGAGGCAAATAATTCTCAGAAAGCAATGTGGGATATTATCAAAAACAAAAAGAATGTTAAGATGAATAAAATACAAGGTGAGTCAAATATCAGCCCTGATCAATTCAATGAGTTTTTCAGCACTGTTGGTAACGATATCATCGAAAATATTCCGCAGGCGAATATCACTTACGAGCAATACCTACATAGTGAAAACTTTTATTGTAAAAAGGATACGTTCGATTTTACTCCCGTGTCCTTCATTGAGGTTAACGATATTATAGGTAGTTTGAGGAAAACGAATAGCAAAGATGCATTTTCTATCAATATCCGTATCATTCTAGCTATAAGATATATAATACTGTGTCCCCTTACGAAGCTGATAAACAACTGTATTGCGAATAATATATTTCCGAGTATATTGAAAATTTCTAAAGTGGTACCTATTTACAAAAAAGGGTCTATAGGTGAACCATCCAACTTCAGACCCATCTCTGTCATTCCTTTTCTAGGCAAAATTTACGAAGTAATCCTAAAAAATCAATCAACACTATACTTAGAAAATAATCACCTTTTTACACAGTCACAATTTGGTTTCAGGGCAAAACATTCCACTACACTAGCAATCAACAAACTCACCGAAATAATCAATAAAGGATTTGAGAATAACGAATACACATCCGTGGAGTTCTTGGACCTCACGAAAGCGTTCGATTGTGTTTCACACAACATATTACTGCATAAACTGAAATTTTTCAACTTTAGTCCAAACAGCATTTCGTTAATTGAATCATATTTATCAAACAGATCCCAGTATGTATTATTCAATAATAAAAAGTCAAATCAGAAAACCGTAGACTGTGGGGTTCCCCAAGGATCTGTTTTGGGGCCCATACTTTTTCTTCTATATGTGAATGATCTGCCCAATGCGTCCCCCTCCACTGACCTCATACTATACGCAGATGATACAACTGCAATTCAGTCTGACAACAACGCGACCTCACTGGTGTCTAGGATAGATAGTCAGCAGAAACAACTAGAACAATGGTTCCTAGCAAATAAATTAAAAATAAATGCATCTAAGACAGAAACCATCTTATTTTCCCTCAGACCTCAAAATGCAAATCTGGCTGCTCTGCCCTCTTCAACCCACACAAAATTTCTTGGAGTTTATTTAGATGAAAAACTCTCTTGGAAATATCACAGCGAACATCTTTGTAAAAAAATGGCCAGCTACTTATATCTTCTTAGAAACTTATCGCGAAATGTTACTCAAAATACATTAGTAACGGCTTATTATGGACTCATACACGCTAATATTTCATATGCGATACTCACATGGGGACATTCCTCCCATTGTTCAGATATTTTCGGAATACAAAGAAAGGCATTACGTATTATATCAGGCTTGCGACATAGGGATGACTGTAGAAACGTTTTCAAGCAGCTCAAAATTATGACCCTACCTTGCATATATATCTTTCGGTGTCTTATTTACGTCAAAGAAAATGAACACATATATAGAAGTCATTCACAAATTCATGACTATCCTACGAGAAATCGACAGAATCTCCAGCCGAACTATCTGAGGCTGTCACGTACACGTGACGCCACCAGCTACTTTGCGCCAACATTCTACAACGTTCTTCCTGCAGAAATCAGAGAGCTAGAAAACAACCAGTTTAAAAACTTTGTCAAACGCTTTTTAATACAAAATCCATTTTATTCACTCGACGAATTTTTAACTTTTGACTTTCACACTATACATGTTAACTAACTTTCTACAATGTAATTTTATTGTTTTATTGTTTTGATGTTTTTGTCTTTACTTTCATTTTACAACTACTATGTACCTGACTTGTGTAAACATTCGTGTATTAGCACCAATAAAGAATTGATTGATTGATTGATTGATTGATTATGAAGAATTAACCCCCCGGGACAAGCAAGGTGCTTCCACCATAGTCCTAGACTATGGGTGGAGTAATTATGGGGGTGGGGTTAATTATGACGAATCAACCCCCTGGGACGAGCACTGCGCCTCCACCATAGTTCTTAGACTATGGTTGGAGTAATGAGGGATGGGGTAGGGTTAATTATGAAGAATTAACCCTCGGAACCAGCTAGGCACCTCCACCATAGTCCTTAGACTATGGCTGGAGTAATAAGGGACGGGGTGGGGTTAATTATGAAGAATCAACCCCCCGGGACGAGCACTGCGCCTCCACCATAGTCCTTGGACTATGGTTGGAGTAATTATGGGGGTGGGTGGGGTTAATTATGAAGAATCAATCCCCCCGGGACTAGCAAGGCGCCTCCACCATATGTCGCGACTAGGGCTACTAGGGTAGCATCCCTAGCCGTATAAGGGGTTGTTTCCCTTATACTAAATGCGACTTGGGGTGTAGCTACAGATGGTAGCTATTAAAACTCAAGGGGTAGCAGAGGAATATAAACATTTATTATAGAACAACAGGGATACTGGGGAAAGTTATATACACAATTAAATAGTAAGGGACATTGAATAATATAATGGGGAACAAATAAAACTCTTACCTAAAACCATCACTTAACCAATATTTACAGCTAAGGCCAAAAGGGCCTAGCCTATAAGGCTAACAGAGCACTAGGGCTCTCTCATCTACAGGAGTCTATTACTAACTATCTCCCTAATGCAAATCACCTTATATTTATATATAGATAGAAATGTTTTATTTTTATTTGGTGTGCACTGTCACGGTCATATAATTTGCTAGTCATCAAACCCGCAATTGTTAATGACCTGCGATCATGACCTAATCAATTAATAACAAGAAACAATAGATCAGTGCACCAAAACGATTCAAATGGCATTGCTCGATATCACGACAATAGATTCAATCTTTCAACCGGTTTACCAGCTGGAGAAAACATATATATTTAATATACTTCAGCCTACGATGTTCCCATCTAGAGATTTGATAAAGCAACATTTGCCCATATATTAATTCAAAAGATCAAAGAATATTAGAGTAATCAATGATTGCACTGAATTTTTTTGTCAAGTGCCAAGCAATTTTGAGCACCAAAGCAATCTGTATTCCTCTTACAAAGTTCATACTACATTTAAAGTATTAAAAGGTTGTACTCCAAATGGTGCTATACCTTTTGTTATCGATTTGTTCAAAGGTTCCATATCGGATAAAGAATAGGTAAAGAAGTCCAATTTAATGGATTTACTAGATGAAGGTGACTTAGTTTTAGCTGACAGAGGTTTTCACATAAAGTACCTACTTGACAATTAGAAAAAAAATAGCATTAAATATTCCACCATTTTTGAAAGGCTGTGATAAATTAACACCTGAGGAGAAAATTGAGACAAAAATAATTGCAAAAAAAGAATGTAATATGGAGAACATGTTGTGGGTAGAATAAAATCTTTCAGATTGTTGAAAAAAAATTTGCCAGTTAGTGTGAGAGGAATATTATCCCAAGTTGTATTTGTTACTGCTTGGTTGGTTAATTTTCAAGTACCTAATGTGAAAGAAGAAAATACCTTTTGAAAATATTGTCGAATTACTTCCATTTTTTCCAAGGACTGACAGTTTGCTTGTCTTCTGAAAACAACACTTATTTCTCATGACTGTATAATAAATTTTTGAATGAGTTCTTTTCCTGCATCAATTTTAGTGTGAAAAATATTATTCTTCTCTAAAGTCATCATTGTATTTGCATTCTGTTGAAAAAGAAATCAATTTCATTCATGGCAGTTTTTTTTAATTTCAAAGAAATTTCAATTCTCACATTGAATAGTTATGCAGTTTTGATAAAAAGCAATAAAATAATTGAATATGTCGGAGAATTAGCTGTATTGAAACATTGTTAATGTACCTAACTGTTTTCTTTTTTTTCATGAAACGAGATCTGCAAATGCGACCAGGAAGAAACTGCTGGAATTTCTTCTACGGAAAACATTGGCTCATCAAAAATCAACCACACTAATGGCTAGTTTGGTATATACGAATATTGCTAAGCAAATAATATTGTATCTTACAAGAGTATTTTTTGACATAACTAATGCAGTCTTTTATAGCTATTTACATTCTACAATTTTCAATGGTAACATATTTATTTTATGGAAGAAGTAAGACTATGGACTGTTTATATTCAAAAGTTGCATTAAACATGAATAGCTGAATTATTAATGAAAGATAGTTATGTATGAGAAATGAACAGTAATGCATTAATATTTCTGGAGAGCTGTCATACATATCACTTTGCCGAAAAGCACCCAGAAGCAACAATATCATTTTCTGCTTGTAATTATTCTTTTCCAATGTCTTATTCGAAATAGTTCAGTCGTGTCGTAACTCAACAAATTATTATTTTGAAATGATAATTATTTACTGGTTGCTAAGTTTACGATTTTTTTTTGTCATCGGGGAAAAAATTAAAATTGATTTAATTCTCAGAAATCATATATCATTTTCTAGAAGCAAAGTGTCATAACAATTACCTTTTTCATAAAACCTTTATATATTGAGCATCATTTAATAAAACCATTTTTTAAAAAATTTGTTTGCTTGAAAATATATTGAGATTAACGGCATATTTTCCTAAGTACATTGCCAATGATATAATAAACTATATTTGTTTTTTTACTATTTTTCATTATTTGTTTTTGATTAGTAACCTTGAAAATTAAGTTATATCAACCACTTGCTCATGAAAATAATTTCTTGGTATTAAAATAATAGTGCTAATAGTGGAAAAACGTTTATTATTACTATTATCATAGTTTTAACTAACTTAATTTTTGTTTCAAATATGTATTTTTCAAAATGATTTATCTATATATTGGTAAAAGTATGCAATTAAATGACAAATTGTGTGTGAAGCACCAGTTTCAGTTGAACAAATGTTTGCAGTTTGTCAAAGTTAAATGAAATGTACCTAGAAAATGCCATCAAAATTATATATTATGTTAAAAAGTATTTGATGTTAGTTTGCTGTCTATTTTTCTAATATGTTTATTTAATGCAGTTATTTTTCAAATAAAATAAGCATCACTAGTTTATTTTTATGCCATTACATTAGATAATCATATTTGATGAGTCTATCTTTCCACAACAATATTTATTTTTTGAGGTGATAACGTGATTTGTGACTGTCTGAAAATGATGAAAATGTACTCTTGATAACAAATGTATCACCAGTAATTTTAACAATAAGCATTCTTTGGTTATCTGCGATCATAATATTTATTCATAATCATTTGGATGTTGATTTGTTCTCTTCACAAATGATCTGGGGTAGTCCAATTTTTATATTTTGTTATTGATAGCTAGTGGACCAGAAAAGCAGTAGTGTAAGAGCACAATTTTCTTGGTTGAAGAATCTCACAATTTTCAATATTATGTTGAGCTGTTAAGGCTGCCAGATCCACCTAGCTTTTTGGCATTTTCTTTATAGCATGTGAAATTGTAATTGTGTAGCAATTTATTAATTACTCAAATAAGTTTAATTATCATTAATTTTTTGAAGTGGAGAAAAGTTTATATATAGCTTCAACTTAGGTTTATAAATTTTTTTAATTGTTGAATTTGTTAATTCCTTCAACCTGTTGCACTCCTACGTGCAACACTTAGAAGTATTCAAAAGACTTATGCGAGCTAGAGAAGACGCAGCCCTTACCTTTAACGTGTGATGCCATGCACGAGACCGGTGACCAAGCTGGGAATCGAACCCACGACCCTACGCTTGAGAGACAAATGCTCTACCAGCCGACTACCAGGGCCCATGATTATGATTACAAAATTTACCTATTTCTTACATTAATATTGTTTGTGTTGTAATCAAAATTGGTAACACAAGGCTTGTATCAAATATAGTAGATATAAATTATGTCGCATTGCTATAAAGAATCGTTATTTTGAATGAATTTGTACAAACTCACGATTGAGCCTTGTGGTGCTGTAGGTTTTACAGTTTTCTTACAGTTGAAAAGCAAATGCGCCACACAATTATCAATCAAGACATATCATATAATATTTTTACAATATATTTTTAACAATATCAGATTTGTTTTTTCGAATAAACTTTAAGCAACAACTTTGTTTCTTTCCTATTCCCCGATACAATTTTTCAATGCAGCAATATTTCATCAGACCTTCCTTCCTATTCAACTACTTTAAAGTTTCTTGACAGATTTTATGAGTTTTCAATCCACCATCTGAAAACTAAATAATAATGAAGAAAATCTATACAAGTTTTTTCACATTCAATCAATACTTGAGATACCTAACTGTTTTATTTCCAAGCCTCTGACTTGTGTAATAGACAATTCTACTTGTACATTCTACCTTATGGATTATGATTGCAATCCTAAAATGGAATTTGGGTGCTTTTTGATAAAGTGTATTCGTATTATAGGTAATCTATAGTTAAAACATTGCACTTATGCTTGCCTCAGAAACTGACTGTTTACTCTGTATAATTTACAATTTTCATGAGAATAAGAAAAAGTGCAATTTTTTTCATATTGAACTATACAATCTGGGAAACGCTTTCGATTAACTTTGTGGTACTGTTTAGTTCCTTTGTGTATTATTGGAGGATGAATAATTTGGGTGCCATACATAAAAATATAATTGTATTTCTGTGGACCCATACCTCTTTTGCTTGACATCCACACCTAATGAGAGTTATAGAACGGAAAGTAGCATTGACCTTCCAACACTCAATTTTCGTTATTTCTATCCATAGGTTCCACATTGATGGAATTACTACCCATGAAATGAAAAAATGCCATAACAGAAGAGAATTTACAAATATATATAATATACCTATAATAATCTGTGTTGTGAGAAACTTTCAATACCCAGAATACAGTAAAAATTATAGATATGATCTCACAATAATTTGAAACTGAATATTCACTGATTTTTTGCGTATTTCCCTTAAAAATTACCACATTTTCCAGAGCGTGTAATCTACCTGATAAATGATACCCTGAACAGAGACCTACTGGATATTCTCAAACATTTATTGGTCATTGCCATGCAAGGTATTACTTAAAAGTAGAATCTAGTCTCTTTCAAACACGATACTGGGTACCACCTATTCACTTGTCTGCGGGAAACTCTGAGAAACGAAAAAAACAAATTTTAGATTTTTTGCAGATACGGGCTTATAATTGAGCAATAGAACAAGAACCATTGCTTCGTAGATTAATTTCAATGATCATTTGAGGTTAGATATACATAAGTTTGAATAGAGATCATTCTTATTTTCTCAAATCGGCATTTCTCAAAAACAATATAACTATACTTACATCAAATGAAAAAGCATTGGAACGAAAAAAAATGCTTTATATGTTAAGTAAATATAACCTACTTTATACCACCAAGAACCTTTAATTCTTATATAAAACAGTATACACGAATATTTTCAAATAGTGAGTTTTTTCTCCATGTAAATTCAAGTCAACTATCCATGAGAAAAAAGATTATTTTATTTCCTTTAAAAAGAAAAAATATTCGACGGCACTGCCGTTGGGTCTGACAGGTAAACAAAGTTAGTCATTTGTCATTCATCTGAATGAAAAGGCCTATTCTAAGGAGCTCTGTACAAGATGATCATATATTGGAAGGGAAGTTTTGTATTTCCTGTAATTTTTATTTCTCCTAACAAAGCACTTTTGGCTATATAGCCAACAACATGAGGTGTATTTAGTCGACAAGCACTAAAGTTGACCACAGTTCATATGAAAAACATGTTTGGGATGTTTTGTTTTATCAATTTGTTATATATGACAGATCAGCACTGAAGATGGCATTTGTTGAAAGCTATATATTTTGAAGAAATAACATTTACACAAAATACAAAAACAATACCTTCCAATACTTTAATATTTTTTTTCTGAATTCGGGAGAGGATAATATCTGAAAAGTTTAGTAAAAATGATATGACTTTGCGGAATAATAATTGGAAAACTTATTCAGTTGAGGAAAAAAAATTATATTGTCCATTTTCTTCATCATGTAGTTTTGGTTGAATGATAATGTTCTAATTTTTTGCAGAAAATACTGAAGAACAAGCAGATAAGGCAAAAAAGAGTAAATCTTCTGTCACAGGTAAAAATTATTATTATAAAGCTATTGTTCCAAAATATAATTTGTACAAAAAATATCCATATGTATGCCGTTATTTTATTTTTCAGGTACAGAACAATATGAAGATAGTTACATTTGCCAGCCCTCCACTTCCACATCGGAACAAGAAATTCGTTTTGTGACACCTACAAGGAATGAAATTCTTAGTGATACCGAAGGTATGAATCGGAAGAAACGTTGGAATGTTAAAATTCCTACCAATTTGCTAATTCAACTCACCAGATCATGAAAGGTGTGATGATAGTTACATATGCCAGCCTCTTACTTTTACATCTGAGCAAGAAATTCCTTTTAGGACACCTACAAGGAATAAAATTCTCAGTGTTACCCAAGATATGAATAGAAAGAAACTTGGAATGTTAAATATACCTAATAATACGAACAGGACTTATGAAGAACTACTATCAAATGAACAAATATTTAAGTAGATGCATAAAATTCCCTAACTGTGTAGCAATTTTTTTCTAACAAATACTTTCACTCTTTTCTTAAAAACATTTAAATTCCCATTATTTTTATTGTAAAACATACATCCCATATAAAATAAACCTCTCTGGTACAACGTAGTATCATGCTTGCTAGGTTAGAGCTGCTCTTTTCTTGTATTATATGAGTGCTGAGCTCTTACCCAGCAAACATCACATAAATGGCCCTGCGAAGGCGAGATGCTTGCCTCCGGCAGACAACGGAATGGCCCATAACCGTCTACAACTCACTGGGCCAGCTCGCCCGCGTCCCACCGGCCGGCTGCCGGCCGCCAACAGAGCCGCAACAATAGCCGGTAGTTATGTTAGTGGAACGCACCAGGGCCTCTGCCGGCACTGTCTGACCACTGCTGGCCCATATGTGATGGGAAATAATAGGCAAGATGGTGGTCATTATATTCGAAGATCGGGAAAACTGCAATGGTTATAGCACTCACCCAGGCACTTCTAGATGGCGGTAATTTTCTGGTATAATTCTCAACACGCTTCTAGGCCATCAATTACCCACTATACAGTGTGTTTCACTTCTCACGGAAACACCCTCGCATTTTCCGTAATTTTTGTCAAAATGAAATTTTCAGAATCGATAGATATACTAGAAATGAACTTATTGCACACGATATACACTGCACGCCAGCAGCGATAGAACCACCCATTTTTATGGTAAAACATAGTAGGGGGCATAAATGCCTTGAAACTCCTTCAGATTCGTGATTAGCAACCCCCAATTACTACAAACATACCCGCCTCCTTGAAAAAAATTCTTATTTGTTTCACTTTTCATGAAAACACCCCCCCCCCCCGCATCTTCCATAATTTATCGGAAGCGGTAGATACACTTCAAGAAAACGCACTGCACGAAAGAGGCCATCCTTTGTTATATACACTGCACGCCAGTAGCGATGGGTGGTTCCATCTTGCTGGTGTGCAGTGTATATCACGTAGGATGGCTCCTTCCGTTGAGTGAGTTCATTACTTCTGTATCTATCGATCCTAAAAATTCCACGGTTCTACGTCGAAAATTGCGGAAGATACGGGGGCGTTTCCATGAGAAGTGAAACAAATTATAAATTTTCAGGACTGAATTTTATTCAGGAGACAAGTGTATTAGTAGTAATTAGGGGATCCTTAACACGAATCCAAAGGATTTTCGGGCAAATTTTGTCTCCCAGTATAACATTCCGCAAAAATTGGTTGTTCCATCGCTGCTGGCGTGCAGTGCATATCACGTAGGATAACCTGTTTTGTGCAGCGAGTTCATTAGGAGTGTATCGATCGATCCTGAAAATTTCATGATTCTTCGTCATAAATTACAGAAGATACGAGGGTGTTTCCATGAGAAGTGAAACACTGTATGTAAACGATTTTGTCTACTTTTGTCGACTAATTGACCTTTTAAATGAAATTAAAGTCTGACTGACAATGTGACTTTTTATTTCAAAATAACTATCAAATTGACAAAAATTTGTTTGAACACCAGTAAAAGACAAAAAACTGCACGACGAACTAACATTTCTTCCCCCTCTGGAACAGGACATCTAGTCGGCAACTTTTCCTAATTTGGCGACTGGCCTCCTGAAAATTCCATTTTTTGTTTTAACATCAACAACACGTATTCTTCCATCGGGACCAGGAAATACTTTAACAATTCGACCTAACTTCCAAGAGCTTCTTATCATATTGTCTTCCATAACAATAACAATATCATTTTCTTTAACAGGCTCATTATCTACGGACCAACGGTTTCTCTTTGTGAAAGTTGGTAAATACTCTTTTACCCATCTCTTCCAGTATTCAATCTTCAGAGTCTGTACTTTCCTCCATTCCTTCCGCAAGTCATAATTTGCTCCGAGTTGGTCCATATCATTTTTATATCCAATGAGAAAATTATTGGGTGTCAGCGCCTCAAAATCATCAGGATCTGTAGAAATCTTTGTGATGGGTCTTGTATTCAACATATTCTCTACTTCCGCGAATAGGGTAAGCATAAGTTCATCTTTGAGTTGTTGTTCTCTCAGAATGGTATGGAATGTTTTTTTTACGGAACGTATGAGCCGTTCCCATGCTCCTCCCATGTGTGGACTTGCAGGCGGTATGAACTTCCACTCAATACCACGGTTCAGCATATCATCCCCTATTTGCTTATGATCTATTTCATCTAGAGCTCTTTTTAATTCTTCCGAAGCACCTCGTATATTTGTCCCATTGTCTGCAAATATCTGATGTGGTTTACCTCTTCTTGTTATCATCCTACTGATTGCCATGATAGCTGAATCTGTCGTCATATTATGTGTTATTTCCAAGTGGACGGCTCTAATTGACAGACATGTAAAAATAACGCCCCACCATTTTTCCTTCCTTCGGCCTACGGAAACTAGAAATGGTCCAAAAAAGTCCATGCCAGTAAATGTAAAAGGTGTCACGTTCAGCGTAAGTCTTTCAGCTGGCATTTGTCCCATAAGAGGAATCATAGGCTTCGGATTTTTCAATTTACAAAATTGGCAACTTGAAAAAAACTAATTTTACCGCTGACCTGCCATCGATTATCCAATATTTTTGTCTGGATTCACTGAAAACAATTTCAATTCCCTGATCCAAATTTTTCGTGAAGATGTTGGAGGAAAAGTGTTGTAAATCGATGCCTTTTCGGTAGTATTGGCGGTCGTTTTGTGGATTCCCTCATAGTTGGAGCCAAGTCTGTTCGTCCTCCTAGTACTATTATACCTCTTCCATTTAGCATCGGTGTCAATGTTCTCAAGCGGCTATGCCTGCTGATCGGCTTTCGTCTTTTGAGCTCATTCAGCTCTCCTGGAAAACTATCTTGCTGACATTTTTGTATCCATATAATTTCAGCTTCATTAATGTCCATAGTCAGTCTCCTAGAACAGTTTTCTTTTCGTATTTTTGAAATCCAAACTTTCGTTATTTTTATCAACCATGCTGTGACTCTCAGTAATTTGTTCCAATTAGAAAATTTTTCAATATCAGGTAAATATGTCTCTTTTATATCGGTTGTGATATTTACACTTTCGACAATGTCAAAATCTGTTTCTAAATTAAAGTCTTTTGTTTCAGGTACATCTTTCGTTGGCCAAGTCGTTTCATCCAGTTGTTTCAGGAATTTGGGTCCATCAAACCAGTCTTCAAAATTTGTCACATTACTTCCGTCCTCGTTATACGTCCTTGTCGCTTTATCAGCTGCATTGCATTTCGATGGTATCCAATGCCATTCTGAAGTTTCTGTATGTTCTTGGATCTCTCCCACTCGATGGCCTTCAAATTGTCCCAGTTTCTTCCCGTCTCCCTGAATCCAGTATAATACTGTAGTTGAATCGGTCCAGTAGTATATTTTATCGATTTTTATGTCAAGTTCTGCTTTCACAGTTCTTGTTAACCTACTACCCATCAACGCAGCCTGAAGTTCTAGTCGTGGAATGGAAAGTGGTTTACTTGGCGATACTCTTGCTTTGGCGGAAACGAGTGCTACATCGATATCGTTCTCCTTGATGACTCTCATATAGACTGCAGCGGCAAAGGCTTTTTTACTACTGTCACAGAACGTATGGAGTTCTATTCTTGAAGCATTAGGAATACTTGGTGAATAACATCTCGGAATGGTCATTTCATCAATACTTCGTAGATCACTTAGCCATGACGTCCAAGTTTTGAGGATCTCATTATCAATGTGGTCATCCCAACCAATTCCTGTTCTCCAGATGTCCTGTACTAAAATACGACCACGGACTGTGAAATTGACTATCAAACCTAAAGGATCGAAAACAGACATGACGATCCTAAGAATGTTTCTCTTGGTTGGCGTTTTTACAACGTCTTTGTCAATTTTTGCCTTAAACACAAATTTATCTTCAGTCGGGTCCCAGAAAAGTCCTAACACTCGCTGTAGTGACGAATCGGAATCGAGATTCAAGTCTTTTTTCAATTCATGATCAAGTGACATAAGTTTTCGTAGATCTCTCGAATTAGTTGTCCAATTGACAAGTTCAAAACCAGCTGACAGCTGTACTTGTCTGACTTGACAAATCAGTTGAAACGCTTCTTCGGGAGAATCCACACAGTCTAAATAGTCTTCCACATAATGTCGTTTGGTGATAGCATCGATGACTCTCTTTGTCTGTCCAGATTGTTCTGCATTGAGGTTTTTTACGAACTGAGCGCAGGTAGGTGAACACGTTTTGCCCCAAATATCATAACTTGCATTTGATAAACTTCTGGCTCTATGTCACGGTTTCCATCTCTCCACAAGAAACGTTGAGAATCTCTGTCTTCAGGTCTTATCACAACTTGATGAATCATTTCTCTAACGTCACTTGAAAATGCTATTTTTCGTTCTCTAAATTTCAGTAGGACTGCCGTTATAGGTTGAAGAAAGTCAGGTCCGGAAAGAAGACATGAATTTAGACTGATTCCGTGTGATTTTGCCGCAGCATCAAAAACGAATCTTAGCTTGTCTGGCTTGTTAGGATTGATTACTCCAAAGTGTGGCAAATACCACGTTCTCGGTCCATGAATCGCTGCCTCTGCTCTATTCAACTTCCTAGCATAACCTTTTTCTACGTATTTACGAATATTCTCAATATATTTCTTTTTGTAAATAGCATTTTTTTCCATTTGCTTCTCAACACAGTACAGCCGTCGCAAAGCACTGGATTTACTTTCAGGAAGGGACACTATGTCTTCTTTCCAAAGGAGTCCAATTTGATATCTATTTCCTAAATTTTGTATGGTAGAATTTAGTATAGATATGGCCCTTTCTTCTTTCTTGCCTTTTTCTAGATTCGATGCTATTGAAAGTCCAAAAGCATCGATAGCAAATGAGTTTTTGACAAGTTGGTGTAGTTCATCTTCATTTGTGATACTGTCGCAAATATGGAACGTGTGATGGTTTCTGATTTTCTGTCCATGAAATTTTCCGTGTAGAATCCAACCTAGATATGTCTTCGTCGCAATAGGAAGATTCTCGGGACCTTGAACTAATCTCCGTGGAACAGTCAATCGAATGTTGTCTTGACCAATTAAAATCATGGGCCTAGATATGATGTCTTCGATAGGCAATCCATTCAGATGAGAATATTGATGCCAGTCTTCATATTTGATGTTTTGATGTGGTAATGAGAGGTTTTCAACCGATCGGGCGTTTTTCATCAAAAATGTTTTAGCACCTTGAAAATTTCCTGATATTCTTAGGTCAAAGCGTAGTGAATTCTTTGGCTGTAGCTGACGAAGATACTATAAAAGATTTTTCGAATTTCCGATCATTTTCATAACGATGTGGATTCATTTTTGGGAAAGATTTTGAACTGAAAATGACTTTTTTGGATGTTGATACGTAACAAGCAGCATTTGCTATTTTTGTTAGCCACTCGCTGAAATCTTCCAGGTTTACCATACCATTTTTCAGATGAACTTCTTCTCCCCACCTGGGGGTCTATTCTCGAGTTCATGCGAAATCATTTTCAGACGTTTAAAGTAACATGCGATACAAACACCGCGCGTTGGAAAGGGATACATTGAATTCGTATACGTTGAAACTCGAGAATAGACCCCCTGAGCTTGAGCATATCGGGAAGTTTTTGAATGATTTCCTTCAAGATCATTGGATTTTGGAGATGAGCTTCATAATTCAAGGATTTTATTGTACTTACAACATTGCTTACATGACTCGATAAGCTAATGAGGTTTTCCATGTCATTTTCTTTGACAAAAGAAATGGATTTTACTTTCATTAATAGGGTTTCTATAATTTGTTCGGGTTTTCCGAACCGCATCTTCAATGTCTCTATCACCTGATGTAGATTTTGTGGACTGATGAGCATCCCTGCAACTGCTGACCGTGCCTCGCCCCTCAGACATTTCTGGAGCTTGATCATTGCCTCTTCATCAAAGTTCTGATATTCTCTTGAAACTGTAGATGAACGTAGGCCAATCTTCACATCTTCCATCAAATATCGGGAAATCTTTTTCCACTGAATGTCTTGTGAAAAATTTTTCATTCTTCGACGAATATGAATTGTTTGTGTTAACGTTTTTGAGCATAGTATTTAATGTTTCGCATAACTGACTGACTTCAGATTTTTCTAATGGAGGTGACTTATATGCGCATTTTTCTTCCCATTCTTCACTGTCCAAAGGCTGAACTTTTTCAACCCAGTCGGCCACAAATGATTTCATGCAAGATGAATGAGAAATATTCTCTGAGTTATTGAATGTTATATTCTGATTCTTGCAAGAAGCTGATGACAAAACCATATCTTCTGGATATACTTTTCTATTCTCTTGTCTTGACATTGAAGTCCTTGTAGATACTGATCTTCTTTCTTCATTTTGGGTTATTTCAGCTTCACGTGCTTGTGCTTCCATTTCAACTAATTTTATTTGTTGTAAATATTTCTGTTTCTCCACTTCTAACATCTTCATTTCTAGGTAGTGTTTTCTCTTTTCAGCCTCGAGTGCAAGTTTTTTCCTTTGTATATCAATACTTGACGTAGCAGAAACTCGAGAATGTTTCGAACTACTTCTAAGACTTTTCTCAGATACTTTTGAGGATATTTTGTTCGTATCGTTTGCTTCTGTCGTGGGTTCCGTCATGTCACAATTATTTCTGGATGAACTCATGCCAGGTTCGGAAGACATCCCAAAACCTAGCGGCCACTCAAAATCAAGATTCAAATTTTTATTGATCCCTTTTTGACTTCGAGTTCTTCTTGACTGATCGTCCATCTTTTTGAAAATTTTTGGTTTTCTTGTCGAGTGCTTTTATCCGCAGGGCTTGTTCAATAGTTCAAAGGACCAATGTAAACGATTTTGTATACTTTTGTCGACTAATTGACCTTTTAAATGAAATTAAAGTCTGACGGACAATGTGACTTTTTATTTCAAAATAACTATCAAATTGACAAAAATTTGTTTGAACACCAGTAAAAGACAAAAAACTGCACAACGAACTAACACTGTATAACCGGTGTTACAAACAATTACGAATTCATAAATTATGGCTAGCAAAATATTATAGGAAAACGTTATTGCAATGGTTGCATTTCAGTGAAATTAAAATATAATCTTCAATTTTTTTTTAGATTTACAAATATATTTATTTATATTTATAAGGAACATAAAATAAACATGTAATAAACAAACATGAAAGAAATATAACAAAAATAAATTATTCTTTCGAAATATAAAACTGGTGGATATATTTCAATAATTATTATATATTCTCAATCATGGGACTCCTTATTGTTAATGTATTTATTGGCCCTCTTGGCCCTACCTCCTTCCCTGTTGGAGGCATTCCTTAACCAAACCTTCACTGTATTTTCTATTTCTGTGAATGTGGCATTCTGGGCTAATGGGTTTTTCCTAAGGCATACTGAAATAAAAAAAAGAGTGTTAATAAAGTAATATAAATACACATTTAAATAATGTATAGATATTTATACATGATAAAAGGGAATATTTTGTCTGGCTCGTTGACGATTATATACAGTGTAGCCAAGAGTATCAAAAAAGCGGACTCAACAACAGAAGTAATCACAAGGCAAGATTCTGACTTACCATGGATGAGTGTGAGAATTTTCTTCAAAGCACAAAATCCCACTTTGTTGTTTCTTCCATTCCAGTTCATTGTTGAATACAATTGGTTTGTGATGAGATTTGCCAATATCTTTCTTGTCCCTTCAGCGGCATCTTTCCCACCAAATAATTGGAACTGGGAACACTGAAATTAGAAGTACAGCGTAAGACCACAAAACCCTATTATAAAATTTATTTTCATTCATCTTGAGTGTATACAGTATCGGAAAAAATATGTCTTGAATTTGTTAAGTCCCAGGCGGTCACCAGTCCCGTGCATGGCATCACACATTAATAGGTATGGGCTACGTCTTCCCTAGCTCGGACATATTTTTTTTCAATAGACGGATCTAGAAGAGGAACAAGAGTCAAGGGAACACTGCGTTCGGTCATCCTTGTACTTCTCTAGAATTTTGTGAATTCCACCCTTCAGTTCAAAATAATAAAAATAACCTTCCCCCATGACTGTCAAACAACATTTCGATGGAGTATTGAGCAATGTTCGAGTATCGATAGGGAGATCTTTCAGATTAGGTTCAGTTTTAAACCATTTCAATAACTGAATGCTTGGTTTATGCAACGTGCCCAAGAACTAAGCTTATGACCAAGAACTAATAACTAAAGATTCAACACAAGCAAATTAATCAGGGCGTTTACGCAATCCTCCCTAGTACTAAGAACTAAGAATTAATACCAAAAAGTTGGTCAACTTTTAACTAAGAACTAAGTTCTTAGTCAAAAAAGGAAGTGCGCATGCGCCGGATGAAATATTTCGTTTACAATGACAGTTTGTCATTCAGTGTGACCATATGTGGCAGGTTCCTGCCATTTTGGCAGGATTTGCCTCTTATTTTAGCCTTTGGCATGATCAGTTGACGTTTTATAAAACTTGGCAGTTTTTGGCAGTATTCGGTTATTGAAAATAAATTTCATTATGGCAACACAAAATGCCGGAAATGGCAACCCTGGACACGTCGCGATCATGTATGCATGTGGAATGTGGGCTTGGCGGCTTGGGAACCTTGGGGTCAGGGTCGGGGATTCCCCTTCCTCCTACTTCTCGTATTATCGAGTTATGTTTGTATCGCATTCGATCAACAACTTTAATACTTTGTTAAACAAAGTTTGGTTATAAGGTTGATAATCATAAAACAACGAGTAGGGGATTCCCTCGTACTTCTCCTGTTATGTTTGTTTTTTGTTTGGCATTCAATTAACAACTTTGTGTATAAGGTTGATAATCATAAAACAACCAAACTATTCATAAACACGAGTTTATACTTTATGGTTAGAATCTGGTGGTAGTAGTAATTCGAATTCTCTTCTAAGTGTTGACAATTTTTGGGGTGCTGTCGGCAAAATGCGTGATTGTAATAGACAATTTAAATATGCAAATATTGCAAATTTCGCAAAGGGACTGCTATGCTTACCAATGTCCAACGCTGCATGCGAAAGAATATTTTCTAAAATTAATTTAATAATGACTAAAACACGAAACAGATTCATTAACAAACATGTAGAGTCTATCTTGCATGTGAAACAAGGTATTGGTGAGCATGGCGATTGCACTGCATTCATACCAACACAAGGCATGTTGAATAGAATGAATAAGTCCATGTACAAAGATGCGGAAAATGAAGAATAAATACGATGCTAATTGCAATATTTGATTTTATTTTAATAAAAACATAGCGTATATATGTATGTGTATTTTTACTTTTGTTGGTTTATAAAAACGGTAAATAAAGTTGGTTAAGTTGGCAACATTTAGGCATTTTTCACTACAGACGTTGGCAGGATTTGGCAGGTTTTTAACCAAAGTAAGGCAGGATCTGTAATGGTGGATTTATGCAGCAATCATAAGTCTTAAGTCATAAGGAAGAATATTCGTCAATGATTGGTTGGAATATACGGACCAACCAATCATTGACGAATATTCTTCCTTATGACTTAAGACTTATGATTGCTGCATAAATCCACCATAATTTAGAGATGGTCACACTGTTGTCATTGTATCACAGTTTGTTTGAGCATGCGCGAATTTCTTCACTAAGAACTAACAGGAGGCTGCATAAACACCATAGCTTTCTTAGGTATAGTGCTTAGTTACTAGTTATTAGTCTTGGTAATTTAGAAGTGTTGCATAAACCAAGCATAAGGGCTGTGTGAGTAACATTATTTTCGGGAAAAATTTCGAATATGGACATTTGGCCGATTTTAACGAAATTTTCACAGATGCCTTAAAACAGCGAATAATTGCGGAAAGCACGTTTTTTTGGACTTTTTCGATAAAATGTGTGGAAGTACATACCCCATAATTATACAAATTATAACCAGTTCAAATTGAACTAACTGTCTGCTTCTGTGCTGTCTATTCATTTTCAACAAATACCAGTAACTATAAAATGCTAATTTCAAGCCATACAAGAAACGATTCATACAGTAAACGGTTTTAAATTATCATTATAAGTTTCAATTCATTTGAAATTGAAATCCATAACATTGATATTAATTCAATTGTCAAACACGGTGAAGTCTGCAAAGATAACAAAGCGACGTTGCCAGTTTTATCTGAATTCCTGCAAACCAAGATCAGTATGAAGGTTATTTTTTTTTGTAATTATGTTGTAAATAACTAAAAAATTGTTGAATTTGAAGCTGATTTTTGTGTTGATGAAATGACGGAAGGATCGTCCCGATCTTACTAATACGACAGATCTAATCTTTTAATGTAAAAGAAGAGAGAACAACCTGACCTAACTTTGGCAGTTTTGTTGCAGATGTTGCTTTCGATCCCTTTACTTTTTAGCTTTGAAACAGTTAATTGAGATAGTTGCTCGCTGCGCTCACGGTCATTATGCTCGCTTCGCTCGCCCCTATTGGGCAACGACGACTGCACACACATTTAATATTTTAACGTAAAAGAAGGGAAAATCACCTAACCTAACTTCGTCATTTTTTCTGCAGTTGTTTACGGCGTCGAAAACATTAACAAAAATAGTTGCTCGCTGCGCTCGCCATCATATTATGCTCGCTTCGCTCGCCCCTATTCCGCCCCGACAACTGCACACATGTTCAATTTTCTGACGTAAAAAGAAGGGAAAACCACCTAACCTAACTTTGGCACTTTCGTTGCAGAAGTTGCTGACTATTCAATCACTTTTCAACGTTGAAAACGTAAACAAAAATAGTTGCTTGCTGCGCTCGCCGTCATTATGCTCGCTTCGCTCACCCCTGTTCCGCCCCGACAACTGCACACAGATTCCATTTCCTAACGTAAAAGAAGGGAAAACCACCTAACCTAACTTTGGCACTATTGTTACAGAACTTGCTTACGATCCGATCACTTTTTAGCGTTGAAACCCTAAATAAAAATAGATGCTCGCTGCGCTCGCCGTCATTATGCTCGCTCATATTCTGCCTCGATAACTGCTCACGTTGAAACCCTAAATAAAAATAGATGCTCGCTGCGCTTGCCGTCATTATGCTCGCTTCGCTCGCTCATACTCTGCCTCGATAACTGCTCACGTTGAAACCCTAAATAAAAATATATGCTCGCTGCGCTCGCCGTCATTATGCTCGCTTCGCTCGCTCATATTCTGCCTTGATAACTGCTCACAGATTCAATATTTTAACGCAAAAGAAGGGAAAAATCACCTAACCTAAATTGGAACCCTTGGAAATATTTGTGATTCGACTTATACGGCGAAAAAATAATTGTTATGTAGTAATATCTTACTCCAGACTGAAAAATTACGTTATCATTCATCATTCAGCGCAATTTTTTCGCCGTGTACGTCGAATTGGAAGAAAATTGCGAAAATTCGCAAGGATATGAACGAGCCTTTAGGAGGTGGACGCATGCTAAGGAAGTGAAAATTGGCAACGTTGCATTTGAATGTATCCACCACAGAACTCATACTTATATGTTATGCCATAAGATATAAGTATGAGTTCTGTGGTATCCACCCGATCCGATCATGTTCATGAGAGCTGTCAATGCTGTCATTGAATTTGTCAAATATTTTTGAAAATCGAATTTAAAATTTGAACTCCGTAATTTCTTGAGCTTCATTCAGTCAATTGATCTCCTTTATACTTATGAGAGTTTATGTTTAGTTAATGACCAGTTATTTGGATTGGAAATTACGTGAATTGTCTTGGACTGGGGAGTATTTGTGAAGTGAACACTATGAAGGATTTTCGCCAAAAAAAAGGTTCTCACATATATTTCCGCAGAAAAATTTCGATTGGTAAAGTAATTTTATCATGTTTTACACAATCTGTGCAAGTTTCATGAAAATCGGGCACATGTTTTACCTTATTTTCCAATGCCCACCCACTCAAGAACTCTTGAGTGGCAACAGCCTGTCCTGGAGAGGGCTCCACAATTTTACTATAACTTTCAATCGCGGAGAACCATGTTCATCGTCATCGGGCAACATAAATGGCTTTAATGCTTCTGCACATCTAACTAACTATGTAGATGACACTAACTTGTTGGTTTCAAGTTCAGATTATCCAGACCTAATACGAAAAACGCAGAACGTAACGAGAAACATTTATGACTGTTTTACAAAAAATAAGTTGATACTAAATGTTGAGAAAACCAACGCTATATTCTTCAGGACCAAACAACAAAGAATTGAAACACCTGAAAATATATACATACTAAACGATGAAATCAAAATTCAAAATAATACTAAATTTCTGGGAGTCTTTATAGAGGAACATTTACAATGGAACGCCCATATCATAAGCTTAGGAGCAAAACTGAACCAGATATGCTATAGCATTAGAGTCATAAGCAAATACCTTAACGAAAAATCCTTAAAAATTATATACTTTGCAAATTTTGAATCCTGTGCTAAATTTGGAATAATATTCTGGGGATCCCAAAGTAATATTAATGACTTATTTTGCATTCAAAAGAGAGTGATTAGAGCTATGTTCAAAATGAAATTTCGTGAAACCTGCAGAGGTGTTTTCAAAAGAAACAACATAATGACAATCTATGCATTATATATACAGGGTGTCAATTTGAAAACTTCCCACCATTAATATCTTCCTTCCAGTAAACAATATGAGTAATCGAAAAAACAGGTCAATTTTATTGTCAAGGGGGACACTTACAAGGACTATTTGTAGCCCTCGTGGTTCAACCCCCTAGGAGGGGTAGATGTTACCCTTAGAATTTTAAATGGGAAGGGGGGTCAAGTGGCACATCATTTTGATGGGCGTTCAATTCTTGTTCCAATGGTACCCTGACTTATTATTTTTTGATGAGCATTTTCCGAAAAATTGCGTTCTAAACTAACAGAAGTAATTATTAGAACGCCTATACTGAGATGCATGGTTTGGCCAGAACTGGTTAGAATATTAGGTGGTACCGTTCCAACCCTTTATTAGGGGTAACATTAGCCATTAGCTCCAAACACTTTACATAAAAAAGTAGTCTAATAGTAAAACGTAGATGGTAGTAAAGTTGTGTTTATTAAATGCTGAATTTTTAAGTGTCATCGCAGAAATTGTACAGATAGCCTTCCTTTTTTGCTACTTCTGCTGTAAAAAGTTTCTGTTTTCCGGCAAAAAATTGGTTAGCAAATTTGAACTATGTGGTAGTATTGTGAATACCGTTGTACCTGTTGGGCTGTTTAGGAATTACTTTAATAAGTGTATAAAAGTGTAAAAATGGTTTACATTCTTCAAGACAGAATTGAAATGATTGTAATTTATGGCGAAGTTGGAAAGTGCGCACGAAGGGCGGCATGTCTTTTTAACGAAAGACATCCAAATTGTAATGTAAGTCACCGGTATGTGCTTGATTTGGTGAATAAGTTTTACGAAACTGGTTCAGTGACAAATAAAAAAAGAAATAACCCCAGAGTACTAAATGAAGCAGCTCAAATTAAAGTTTTGGGAACATTTGCTGCAGAGCCCACGAGCTCCTTACGATCAGTATCAGAACAGACGGGAATGGCACGCGAGACTATAAGAAAAGCATTGAAAATGCATAAATTTCATCCATATAAAATGCAGATTCTTCAAGAGCTCCATGAGGATGATTATGATAGAAGAATAGAGTTTTGTGAAATCATGTCTCATCGAGTCAATACCATCCCTAATCTTCTGTTAAACATCTGTTTCAGCGATGAGTGTTCATTTTTTCTGAATGGCAATGTTAATAGACAAAATTGTCGCTATTGGAGTGACGAAAACCCACATATTTTTCGGGAAGGGCATACACAACACCCACAAAAAGTTAATGTTTGGGCTGGTATTCTTGGAAATGCCATTCTTGGTCCATTATTTCTGGAAGAAAACTTGACTGGCAATCTGTACCTTGATATGCTTGAAGAGACTATCGATCCTCTTATAACTCACGAGCTAGAAACTCAAATTGATGCAGAAGGTAATGAACTTTTGCAGGAGGATCTGTTACATTTCCAGCAGGACGGTGCTCCACCTCATTATTTTCTTCCCGTCCGACAGTGGTTAAACGAGAGATTTCCGGGTAGATGGATTGGCAGAAGGGGAGCAGTTGAATGGCCTCCGAGATCACCGGATTTAACACCCTTAGATTTCTTTCTTTGGGGGCATCTTAAATCCGTTGTTTATAAAACACAACCTTCTGATATTGACGAACTTAAAAGACGAATTACAGCAGCATGCCGGTCAATTCCTAGTGAAGTTTTCCGTAATGTTAGAGGAGAGTTCGAAAACAGACTGTATTACTGTTTAGAGCAAAATGGACAACATTTCGAACAGCTAATAAGATAAGCGTAAGTAGATTTTATGTTGGAAATGTCTTTCTCGCAAATTAAATTTTATTGTGTAGAAGGAAAATAACCACCAAATAAAAAATCCCATGCGTAATAAATTTATTCCTGTCATTCAAGGGTTGGAGCGGTACCACCTACTCTTCTAACCATTTTTATTAAAGGGAGTCAATACAATAATGCATCTCAGTATAGGCGTTCTAATAATTACTTCTGTTAGTTTAGAACGCAATTTTTCGGAAAATGCTCATCACAAAATAATAAGTCAGGGTACCATTGGAACAAGAATTGAACGCCCATCAAAATGATGTGCCACTTGACCCCCCTTCCCATTTAAAATTCTAAGGGTAACATCTACCCCTCCTAGGGGGTTGAACCACGAGGGCTACAAATAGTCCGTGGAAGTGTCCCCCTTGACAATAAAATTGACCTGTTTTTTCGATTACTCATATTGTTTACTGGAAGGAAGATATTAAGGGTGGGAAGTTTTCAAATTGACACCCTGTATATATGAATGTGTTCTGTATTTGTTTAAAAATACAAACTTATCTGAACATAGACCCAATGAAGATATCCAGCACGTAATACCAATTTAAATTTTCCGCTGCACAGATTAGTAATATCAGAAAAGCATCCGTCATATGCATCGATAAAATTTTACAATAAATTACCAAACAGTATAAAAACTTTGAAGAGCATCAGCAAGTTCAAAAAAGAAGTTAAGAAGGCACTTATTGATCTTGAGCCTTACTCCCTAGATGACTATTATCTACATATATACACATAGCTCTAATCCCGCTCTCATGATCTACTGTGATTCTGTTTATGACGCTTATTTTCATTTTTTGTTTTGTATTTATCCATGTTATACATGTTAAATCAGTTTTCACTGGTTTAAGTTTTTAAAAAACTATTTATTAATTTTATTTACAACTTTACAACATTGCAAAAATACAAATAATATATTGATTCGAAAACCGACGAGGTTTGAATGACCTGTATGGCTTGAGTTTGAGTTTGAATTCGAATGGCGTCTCTTCTTGGGTTCTTGAAATTTATAAGTTCGGGAATGCTGACTGGATACTGTGTATTTCTATTAGTCCACGAAGACCTTGAAACTGCACTTGGAATATCCTCTAGCTACTGCGTAGTGGCTGATGCAATGTTTACTGAATGTGTCGCAATTCTGGTACAAAGGGCTCATTCAGGATTCTGATATAACAACTCCCCCCTTGAAAAGAAAGTTGATGCGGTGCTGCAACTTTCACATCAAGCTAGATTTATTGGAGTTCAATTCTATTTCTTCTTCTCTTTCATCTAAGTGAATGCTTGGTCTTCTTTTTGAGGGTAAAAATCTTCGAAGGGATGCAAAAGTTCTTCCAGTTCTTGGAGGTGGTGGAGGTGGATCATTTCTTGATGTCAAAAGTCCAATTTTCACTGAACGTCTATTTTTACACTTACAAAATATGTAAAGTAAAATTATAAACACAATTATTACAATTGTAAAAATCGTAAACCATGAAACATGTTTTCTTACGAAAGGCTCATTAATAATTTGATCGAGTTGATCTGAATATTGATTTAGTTTATGTTGAGCGATGTTCAAATTATCAACATTTAATTTGCTTAGTTTCAAAGGTTTCAATTCTGGAAGTTTTTCTTTATTTGGTATGTCTTTACAACATTCGTATGGAATCAAAATTGGATAACTTTTATAAGTTATATTCTTTTCTTGAATAAAGTATTTTGCATATACCCTCGTATTTCCAATAAATGAATTACAATTTGGTTGAAGTTTCAAAATTGAATTCGTTTTTATTACTTTTGTAACAATATTTTGGTTTTGACAACTTATTGTAACAGGTAAAGGATCTGATAAAGTTATTAACCAAATATTCATTTGAATTTCAAAAACATTATAATCTTTTGCAAAAATTAAAGAAATTGAACACACTCTAGGAAGTTCTAGCAATGGTCCTAAAATTTGAGCTTCACAAATTGCATTACTATCAATCGGATATGAAATAACATTTTCACATATTTGAAAATTATAAAAAAGTGGTTTGCACTTGTCTAAATTTTGAAAGGCAACGTACAACATAGAATCATCATCTTTTGCAATATAATTTTTATTTGTTGGTAAAATATGATGTAACCCTGTTCTGTTATCTAGGATAGGAATGGGGTACAATCGGTAAACCATATAAGTTTCGGGTTCAACTAAAGGAATTTTTAGAACAAAAATTATCTTTGAATCTGCCTGAAAAGCCTGTAATTCAATGATATCTAAATATGTGGAAACTGATTAAAGTTTCGCGGGTAAAGGTAAATAATCTTTTTGAATAGTTTGAGATATTTCTCGTAGAGATGATACTAAGTCATTGGGTTTAATAATTGAAGTGTGAATAATATGAAGTCTAGCAAATGTAATTGCATTAAGAATATCATTCAAATAATTTTCCAAAAATGTGTAACTTTCCAATAATTGTTCACAGATTTCAATAGTTTTCAACTTTGCATCGACTATTGCTAAATGGTCTGAAAGATCATAAATTGAAGTTTCAATTTTCTTTATATCTTCATTAAATGTTTTCTCATCTACTTGCAATTGTTGAATGGTAGAATTAAATTCTTTTATAACAGAGGTTGTAACTGAAATTTGGTTTTTTAGTAAATTTTCAATTTGGTGTTCATCCTTATAAATTTTATTTATACATTCATTGAAATATTCGCCGTCACTGGCATCTAAATTTCCAGTAAGTGCTTTCCATACTGATCCTACGCCATTAATTAATCCGCGTTTATATCTTTTGTTATAGTCATTCGAATCAACTTGAGATTCGTAATACTTTTCATCTACTTGGGCAGCAATTTTATTTAATAAACTGATATGCATGCTGATTTCTCCGTTAAAATATTTCATTCTCGGATTATCAGTTCCTACAAGATAAACTAAGTCATTTAATATTCTTACATTATGATCGATTGCTTCTTTAATTAGCGCCATATCTTTTACTACTAACAATGTCCATTTTGTATTTGAGATTTTAATCTCACCTTGCTCATGGTAATATACTCCTATTGAGTTATTAATAGGTGTCAGTACATACTGGGCGTTAATAATTTGGGTGACTGCTAACAGGAAGATAATCATTCTTGATCTGATTCTGGTTCTAAATTTTCTTGATCTGAAACAAAACAAGGTTTCAGTCTATCAAAATTCACTTTTGAATTTTGGTTTGTTTTGGGATTTCTCAACATTGCTGAATTTTGAAAGATTTCGATAATTTCGAAAGGTCCATTGAATTTACTTTCCAATTTGTTTTTTATTTGAGATTCTTTTACGAATACTTTATCTCCTTTTTTAAATGATCGAGGTTCATGATGTATATGTTCATCAAATCGTTCTTTTGCTTTTTGTTTTCTCCTTTCAGTTTTTTCATGAGCTACTTTATAATAATATTTCATTCTATTATTAAGATCTCTAATATATTTTGTTAAAAGATCTTTTTGATTATATGTGGTTTCAGGGGGTCTACCTGAGGTATGTCCAAATATTAACTCATAAGGACTAAATCCGTGAGTTTTATTTTTACGGTTGTTATAAGCAATAACAGCAAGGGGTAAAATAGATAAGGGATGTTCATTAGGGTTTTCTATTTTATGAACTCGTAACATTTCAATAAGGGTTGCATGAAATCTTTCTAGAGAGCCATTTGATTGTGGATGGTCTACACTAGAAAATGTAATTTTTATGTTGTATAGTGTACAAAGGTCTTTTACTATATGATTGTTGAATTCTTTACCTGAATCAACATGAATTCTTAATGGAGTTCCATAGTGTTGGAAGAATACTAGTAGTGTACTCGCTACTGATTTTGCTGTTTTATCAGGCATTGGATATGCTTGAGTGAATTTAGTTAATTCGCATCTTATTGTTAAAATGTAATTTTGTACTGGGATTTCTAAAATATCAACGTTTACTCTTTCAAACGCTGTTTTTGGAGTTTCAGTAAGCACTAGTGGATTTTCTAAATGTTGTCTACATATTTTTGATTTTTGACAAAGGACCCCGCACTAATCTTATGGAAAACCGGTTTCGGTGAAAATCGCTGAAATTTCAATATGATGTAGCCCATGCCATCCTGAACAAAAGTTACCATTGCGCCAACTCTCTGAATGCCCGCGTTTGGATTCTACAGGGGGTCAAAGTTCGATATTTTGACGATTTTTCAAAAAATCCGGAATTTCATTTTCATTGTATCGATCTGAATTTTTATAATGAAATAGTCCACAATATGTGCATCAAAAAGTTCAAATGACAAAAGTTTCTAGAATCAAAACTGGCGGGTATACAGAGGGTTGAACTTTGTTTTTGGTAATTTTTATCGAACTTTTTTTGAGAAAATATTCGTTTTCCTGCAGATCCATGTGCAATTGATGATACTTACAGTACATAAGAGGGCGATCATATTTTGCATTTGAACTAACCATCCAACTTTAAATATTTGAAAGATAAGGGGCGATCAAAAATATATTTTCAATTTCGGAAAAATGTATCCCTTTGTATAGTCAGCTTTCACCAATATATTTAGCTGATGTTTTGAAAGTATGTAGCTAACATACATACAAATGTGTCACCGTCTGTGCTCATTAATCTGAATCCAAATAAAGTTGCGGCGATGGTCCAAAAAATATGGAGAAGGGATGTTTCGGAATAATTTTGAAATGATTTCTAAAATCGTCCGTGAATTTTTTTTATTTTCTGATATAATGTAGATGAGTCATTCTTGATCAAAAAGTTCTACAGTGCCTACCACGCGAATGCCACGGTTTGAGTTATACAGGGGTTTGAAGTATAGTATTTCCTTGATTTCTCGAATAATCAATAATTTCTTTGTAACGGAAAATAACATTGTTTCCTAGACAAACTTCGAAACATTTCAATGACCAAATTATCTGAAATGAGAATTTATGAATATACAAAGGTTGGTCCAAAAAAAAAATTTTTTTTCAAAAATATAAGTATCCGTTTACCAGGACCACTTTGTCTCCACCCGATGTTTTAGGAAAATCCAGTATGAAAACAATATATTCTCGAGAAAGATCGTGTGCGGAAAAACAAGTAGAGAGAAATGAGATGATTTGGTTTATATTCAGGTCTTCGCAACTGCCATTGTCTTCAAAAAATTGTGACCGCAACTGACAGATATATGAAATATGAATTAAAGTAAGTACATAACATGAATTCAGCACGATTCCAAGCATATGGGCTGATTCAGAGAAAACAGAAATGATGATAGTACCACAACAGCTACTGAACTGAGTCGAATCAATTCAGCAAGTACATTTTTTCCATGAAGACAGCCTTTCGGACGATTCATATTTCGTTTTCCGAAACGAGTTATACCGGTTTCGGGATTTTGCCCCTCATCAGTGTAGGGTAGGTCTTATATAGATATCACTGAATAGAGCATGCGACATTCTTAAATAATTGGAAAAATCTTCCATTACAATGATTGAATCTGCAGTTAATTCAATTGCAATGAAGAATGAGGATGCAAGTGATTTCTATCGCAATAAAGAATTAGACTTCAGACGAAATGTCATGCATCCAAATTGACCACCTACATACCGGTCTTGGGTTTTTTGAGGTGTTATTCAAATAAATTGTGAGGAGTTTATTCACCGGCATGACTGTCATCGTTTCACTACCCAACTATTTCAAGCGCACCATCAGGAACCATTTGTTGTGGTCTATTTGCCGCGTCCATTACTGAGTTTAGTAGGGAACTTGAGGGGTATCGACTGTTGGGGTCATGCCGAGCATGACCAAGATACCATAGAACACTGGCAACATGCGCACATGTTCCTAAAGTTCTGGCGCCGGTTTTACAAGTACAAAAATATCCTAATATGGGCTCGTTTGGTTCATCAGGTTCTTCTCCATCATTATATTTGATCCACAGTTGATATTTTGTGGCATTTCTGAACCTCGAAAAAACCCTGACTCTCATGAATCCAGGTTCCTCTTCGAAAATATCGACCTGAAACTCTTCATTTTCTTCCCTTTGCAATTTATCCTGTATATACGAAGGTGAAAGTTTAACTTGGTATATACCTACGGTCAAATCTCTTAGATATTCTATCGTAAGGCGAGGAAAGTTTGGAATCAGGTTTCCATTCATACGGACCCATTGACCATTTCTCAGATGAAGATTGTCCACTTCCACTCGAGCCTGGACGACATTTACCTCCTGTGATTTTCGTAACAATTCTTGTGCCAGCTGAGCATTGGCACCTCTCATTGAGACTGGGGGGTGGAAGCTGTTGATGAGTGCACCAGCGATTTGATATAGATCGCTAAGATTGTGTACGTGTGGCATTTCGATAGTTTTATCAAAAAACTTAAACATGCTTTTCAAATGTCCATTTCTTGCTTCAACTATCCATCTAGTTTTCGTCACTAATCGAGATTTATTTGCTTCCTCAGTGGAAAGCTGTTGTTGCCCTCGTGGAACAATCGCGGGCATTTCATATTGTATGCCAAGATTATTCAGTAAGGGTATGGCATCTCGATAACCCCGATCCACAACAAAAATGTCACCTTCATTAAACCATCCCCTCATGTCTTCTAAGTTTCTTTCAAACTGATTCTCCAAAATTCTTGCGTCATTGTTGCGAGCGTCTGAGAAATAAGGTCCTTGAATACTCAGTATATATCCATCCGGGGCCACAATCAAAACTGGTTTCACCAGATGATGTCCCTTGTACCGGCAGAAAGATTGGCGCAATATCCTGAAATTACAACTTTTATTTATGGCGGCGTATGATCCGTCGATGTAAACGATGGCCTTCGGGTTGTCTGGGGTCGGGTTATATAAAATATTGGAAAACTCACTCACATGCCTTCTAATATACACATTCCTATCGATGGCTGCAAAGCCGATATTCGATGGAACGAATCTTTGCATCAAAGACTGTCTTACTTTAGAAATTGCTAAGCTGGTGGCTTGCCTAGAGGGATAATGGAATATTACCTTCAAGAAATCATCCGACAGACCCTGACGCAATTTACAGAGGAATGTCATAAGGTCTTTTTTCGTTATATATCTATAACAATGTTCCTGCGGAACCATATCACAGAACATAAAAAGACTACGAAATTGTTCTTTGGTTATAGGAGATATTGCCTGAAACTCATCCTCACTGAAATTGTTCTCATCTTCATAGCTGGAGTGTTCAATAGCCACAAAACGAAGCCCTTGAAGGAAAATGGATAGTTGCTGTCCCTTTATCACATAAGGTCTATTTACAAACTGGATTCCTGGTAATAGAAATGGCAAAATGAAACCGTTATCATCGAGATGATGTCTGCACCCCTTCACGTTATCCGGGATGAATATATTTCGATGAACAAAAACAATGGCCCTGCATTTATTGGATAGAGTTTGCTAATCAGCGGCGGCATTGCAGATGAAGCATGTATGGCTCGATGTTTGTGTCAAAACATTAAGTCTTATACAAGTTGGATCAATCGTCAAGTCCCTTATTTCATTCATAATAGATCGATTACAGTTTAAACATATTCTTGTTTCTTCTCCTATGATGAGAGGGGGACCACCTCGTGCATCCCGCCTAGAAATAGCTATTTGACACTTTTCCAAATGTTCTTCTCCATGAAGAAGATGTGACATTCGAGCTGGTCTTGATCGGGTATCGCATACAAAGCAATTTACTTGATTTTGATAGGCCATGATGACCTGGGAATATTCCAATATGAGATACAATTGAATATAATGATTATCTCACCTTATTTAACTTCGAAGAGCAGAAAATAAAAGAAAACAGGTAATTGATGACCAAAACATCAACCGATTATCTAATTATTAGAAAATACTAACATTTCATCTACGTTCAACACATCAAAATATGCTTGCTATCAAAAACATCCATAACTCTGACAGCAATCGAATGACATTCCAAGGACTGCTCTATTTTGGATATGGAATAATACAGTTACTTGCACAGAAAAGTAGTAGGTACAAGTCTTGGAAACGAAAATGTTGTTATTTTAGTACAGTAAATTGTGTTAATCTGATCTTTTAAAATTGTCTTTGGCTTTTTAAAAACGTTAAAGAGGCACAAAAGAAATATGGCAGTTATCAATTTTAGCAAGTCATTTCGTAAAGAATAAACAACACTACTTGACGGAAGACCATTAATTAATAATGAAAAATGGATTATATAATCCAATCTTCCGCATACAACCTATACTATAGGTAATTCGTCGGCAAGTATACAACAGAAAACAGTACAGCAGTAGTTGTTTTCTGTTGTATACTTGCCGACGAATTACCTATAGTATAGGTTGTATGCGGAAGATTGGATTATATAATCCATTTTTCATTATTAAGCAAGTCATGTTTACACTGCTGAAATTAAGTGTACTACTTTTCTATGAAAGCAACTGTACACAATTCGGGAATATATAAAACCTGAACTACCTGAACTTGAAACTAGTATATCAAAAGACATCATTTGAAAAATAAAATAGTTCTGGGATTGCAGGGAGATGTACGCCCCTTCTACTTGGAAAACTCTGCAGTAACTTGGCCATGCTTGGCATGGCACTTTACTGGCAGACACATTCGAAGCATTCCGAAAATTGTTTTCATTCTGTATTTTCCTGGAACATAAAATGAAAATGATGGTCCTTATAGAATTTGTATTATATTTTCATACACCGTATGAAACATGAATCGTATTCGTATGCTCATGCATATGTCCGAAAATATATTTACATAATGAGACTGACTTGCAACCTTTGTATATTCATGAATTCTCATTTCAGATAATTTGGGCATTGAAATGTTTCGAAGTTTGTCTAGGAAACAATGTTATTTTCCGTTACAAAGAAATTATTGATTATTCGAGAAATCAAGGAAATACTATACTTCAAACCCCTGTATAACTCAAACCGTGGCATTCGCGTGGTAGGCACTGTAGAACTTTTTGATCAAGAATGACTCATCTACATTATATCAGAAAATAAAAAAAATTCACGGACGATTTTAGAAATCATTTCAAAATTATTATGAAACATCCCTTCTCCATATTTTTTGGACCATCGCCGCAACTTTATTTGGATTCAGATTAATGAGCACAGACGGTGACACATTTGTATGTATGTTAGCTACATACTTTCAAAACATCAGCTGACTATACAAAGGGATACATTTTTCCGAAATTGAAAATATATTTTTGATCGCCCCGTATCTTTCAAATATTTAAAGTTGGATGGTTAGTTCAAATGCAAAATATGATCGCCCTCTTATGTACTGTAAGTATCATCAATTGCACATGGATCTGCAGGAAAACGAATATTTTCTCAAAAAAAGTTCGATAAAAATTACCAAAAACAAAGTTCAACCCTCTGTATACCCGCCAGTTTTGATTCTAGAAACTTTTGTCATTTGAACTTTTTGATGCACATATTGTGGACTATTTCATTATAAAAATTCAGATCGATACAATGAAAATGAAATTCCGGATTTTTTGAAAAATCGTCAAAATATCGAACTTTGACCCCCTGTAGAATCCAAACGCGGGCATTCAGAGAGTTGGCGCAATGGTAACTTTTGTTCAGGATGGCATGGGCTACATCATATTGAAATTTCAGCGATTTTCACCGAAACCGGTTTTCCATAAGATTAGTGCGGGGTCCTTTCACAAGTTTTTATGAAATTTTCAACATCTTTTGTGATGCCTATCCAATTATATTTTTCACTTATCCTTCTTAATGTTTCATTTATTCCACGGTGTAAATTTCTTTTGCCGTTGTGGTATTGATCTAAAATTATTGGTATTTGGTCTTTGTCGGGTGTTCGAACTACATCTTGACATATTTCGAATTTAATATTCTCGTTATCTGCTAAGATGTACGAAAGCATTTCTTGGATTGGTAAATCAACATTATTTTCGACATAATACGTTTTTGAGGGTTCAAAAATTTCTTGGAATCGATATAAAGAACTAAACATGTATTCTATTGCATCTTCAGGGTCGAAAGGTAACAATATTAAATAGTATTTTCGATTTTTTACGGTTCTACTAGAAACAATATTTATTTTATTTCCATAGAAGTCCATATCTTCTTCAAATATGTCATCAAATATTTTGTCATGTATTGGTGTTAATTTATTGTTTTGGGGAAAAACAATAATGTCTTTATGGCTTTTGTCTAAAAGTTGGTCATTAGTAAATTTAAACTTCGAATAATCTATTAATGATTTTGTTTTGAAAAGTCTAGAAATTTTTTTTAATTCTTCTAATACAGTTTCTTGAGCTATTTCAGTTTCTGTATCTGAAATTTCTTGTTCTTCAGGGTTATCATTTGCCATTAAAATTTTTGATAAGATTTTACTACAGTCATCAAAATGATTTATTCTAATTCTAGATAAAGCGTCTGCATTTTTATGAATTTTTCCTGGTCTATAAATAACTTCAAATTGATATTCTTCTAATTTCAAACGCCATCTGGCTAATCGACTACCTGGGTCTTTAATTGAAAATAACCATGTTAAAGGTCGATGATCTACTATAAATTTAAATTTTCTACCATATAGATAGGGTCTAAAATGTTTCACTGACCATACCATAGCTAATAGTTCTCGTTCAATGGTCGAATATTTAGTTTCAGCAGGACATAATGTTCTAGATGCATAGGCAATAGGTAAGTCTTTTCCTATTGGTCCTTGAGATAAAACTGATCCAATTGCAAACGAGCTTGCGTCTGTTGTCAAGATAAAGGGTTCATCAAAATTTGGATAAATTAAAATAGGGGTTGATGTTAAAGCTTTCTTCAATTCTTGAAATGATTGTTTACATTCTTCATCAAAGTAAAAGGATACGTCTTTTTGTAATAGTCGCGTCATAGGTTTAGAAATTTTTGAAAAATTTGGGATAAATTTTCTGTAATAACCTGCAAGTCCTAGAAATTGTTTAATTTCTTTTGCATTAGATGGTTCTGGGAATTTAATTATACAATCAACTTTTATTGGGTTTGGTTTGACTCCATCTTTAGTAATGACATGTCCTAAATAGGCAACTTCTTGTCTTAAAAATTCGCATTTATCAGGTTGTATTTTCAAATTTGCACTTCTTAAACGTTTAAAAACAAGTTTTAAATTAAATATGTGCTCGTCTATAGTCGGGGAATAAATAATTATATCATCCATATATACCAAACATCTCTCGTTTCTAAGTCCGGTTAAAATATGATCTAAAATTCTTTGTAGGGTACTAGGAGAGTTCTTCATTCCAAAAGGCATTCTAAGAAATTCGTATAAACCATTTTCAACAGAAAAAGCGGTTTTTTCTATGTCTTTAGGGTGCATTTCAATTTGATGAAAACCTGAGGCTAAATCAAGTGTGGTAAAATATTGACATTTTCCAAGTTGGTCTAATAAATCTGATATGTTGGGCAAAGGATATTTATCATCAACAGTCAATTCATTTAATTTTCGATAATCAATTACTACGCGCCATTTTTGTTTTCCGGATGCGTCAAGTTTTTTAGGAACTACCCAAACTGGGGCTGACCATGGTGAAATGGATGGTCTAATTATATTTTGTTCTAATAATTTTGAAATTTGCGATTTCACTTCTTCTTTATGTATATGGGGGTATCTATAAGATTTTGTTGAAACGGGTTGTGCACCATCTTTTAATTTTACTGTATGTTTTATTTCACTTGTAAATGTTAAAGGATCACCTTCTAAATAAAAGATGTCTGTAAATTCTAAACATAACTTAACTAAACTCCTTTTCTTCTTCATTAAGATGTTCTAAACGAAGTAATTTTTTTATTTCCTCTGGACGACTCTTTTGTGAAATTTCTGTTTCAGTTTCAAATTCATCTTCAAGTTTATCTTCATAAAATTCTTCAAATTGTAAGTCAGTAAAATCAACTGATTTTTCAATAGCATTTATGTTTACTACAGTTACTAAAAATTCTCCTTTTTCATTGATTTTGACTAGGGCATTTGGAAGTTTAACTTTCTCTTTCTCAGTAGCTAACAGTATAGCTTCTGTATTTTTTAATTTTGATTTTAATTTAAAAACTTTTTCAACTCTTGGTTCAATTATAATTTTATTTTCAAAATCTTCAGAAATTTCTTCAAATTTTTCCTGAAAGTTTTCTTGAATATTTTGTTTAAGATTTTGTTCATTATCGACTTTTACTGATGGTCCAGTAATTATTTTCTGAGCTGAATATAAAGGAAAGGTTTGATAATTCAAAATTAAAACTTTATTACCAATATCTACTATTCCGTCAAATCTTTTCAAAAAATCAGTACCTAAAATTCCGTCAAATTCAATATCTAAATCGTGTATATAAACTTTATGCCAAACTGGTTTTTCTTTTGTACCAAAAGGTATCAAAACTGACTCTTTTACCATAACTTTTCCATCCGTGACTCCTGTGACTGGTATATTTTCTGAAAATCGTTGAGTATAATTTTCTGCTGTTTTCCTTTTAAAAATTGAGATACCTGCGCCTGTGTCAATTAATATTCTAAATTTAGATGGGCTGATTAAGTAATATAAATCGCTATAGTTGGAAGTTATAGGAATTGCTGATCCGTCTTGAGATTGTTTACTATAGGTATTGTTTTCGATTTCATTATGTGTGCGAGATTCATTTTCGTTTCGAACGAACGATTCAGCTGTTGTTGTTCTATTTCTGGATTGTCTGTGTATAGGGTTTGTCGAGATTCTGGGTTGGTCGTTGTACTGATAGGTGGGTTGTCTAGCGATAGGGTATTGTGAAAATCCGTTTGGAGTTGATCTACTTCATAATCAAATTTTTCGTTATTGGGTTGTTCAAAATACTCCAGTTGTTCTGGAAAATTATCGTTTTCTTCATAGTATGGTTCATTTACTTGTTCTGTATAGTCATAAAAATTTTCATTTTGATATTCAAAATCGGTATTTGAATAATATTCATCATGATCTAAAAGATGAGTTTTATTTATGTTGGGATTCCTTTGAGGATTTCTCTGGATTGAATTTGATTTATTCATTTGATTTGGTGTGCGAAATGAATTCATATTTGTCTGGAAGGGTAACGGGTTCAACCTTTGCATTTGGAAATTTGGTTGTCATTGAAAATTCGGATTTGGATTTTGTCTTTGAAAATTTGGATTTTGTCTTTGAAAATTTGGATTTGTATTTTGAAAATTTTGATTTTGATGCATAGTTGGTCTCATTTGGGGTTGACTTATTTGAGGTTGACTAGATTGGGGTTGAAAATAATTTCTTTGAAAATTATTTTGTCTATTCATTGGTTGTCTTACATTATGATTTATTCTTGCACATTGAGGTTGTGTTGGGCGATTAATTGATTTTTGATTTTCAAAGTATGAGAGCTGTATCTCACGCTTTATTCTGATGGAAGCTTCTAGCATATTGTGTGGATTGCTAGCTCGAATAATTTGACCAATTTTGGGATCTAGGCCAGTTAATAAAGTATTTAAAACCATGTTTTCAATTAATTGTGATTGTGCATCTTTTTGTAAGTTTGTTAGATTTGATCGATTTACACATGAATGCATTTTAGTGCTGTGACTTTGTAGTCGTGAGAAAAACGTCAGTGCATTTTCTCCATTCGCTTGTCTTATTCTCTGTAAATCTTGGATTAAAGATGTTAAATCTCGGGAATCACCAAAATGAGAATTTAATAAAATTCTGATCTCTTGATAATCTCTTGGATTTCTAGAATTTATTAATTGAGCAGCTTTTCCTCTTAATTTGTTTCTAATATGAATTGTTAATAACAATTTTTGTTGGTCTACGGCCATAGCTTGTGCATGGTCGCAAGCATTTAAAAAGTTTCCTAGCGAAATTGAATCACCATCGTACTCTGGAATTATTGAAAATATTTCTGAAAGTTTGTATGGCTCTAATGGTAGTTCAGGATTATCATGAATACTGTGTAAACTTTCATTAGAGGCGTGATGTGACATTTTGGATAGATTTTAGGATAACAGGGCTAAATCAAATTTTGAAAATTTCGGAAAATACAAAGATACAGATAAATGATTCAATGCAGTACTTACATTAATTTTCTACTCCTACGTCTGGGTTTTGTCACTTCTTGTGTTGTGGTGTTTCTTGTTGTTTCTTGGTTCCTTGGTTTCTTGTTGTTTGTCTCCGGGGTTTGTGGAAAGATGAAATCCTACTTCATAAAGCTCTAGCTCCAACAGGATGAGCAGCGTTCGACGACTTACGCGGGTTCCAAGAGGTGATTTCTTCACGACCTGGTGAGCAACGTTCGACGACTTATGCGGGTTTCTTGTTGTCGAAGAGACCGTCTTCTCCACTGGGTTCTGCTGTTGCGGTTCTTGTACTCGTTGAAAGTCTGGAGACTACCGCTGTTTCTTGTATTGATCACAGCGTTATCGAGATCCTACCGACTGCGCCAATTTGTTAAATCAGTTTTCACTGGTTTAAGTTTTTAAAAAACTATTTATTAATTTTATTTACAACTTTACAACATTGCAAAAATACAAATAATATATTGATTCGAAAACCGACGAGGTTTGAATGACCTGTATGGCTTGAGTTTGAATTCGAATGGCGTCTCTTCTTGGGTTCTTGAAATTTATAAGTTCGGGAATGCTGACTGGATACTGTGTATTTCTATTAGTCCACGAAGACCTTGAAACTGCACTTGGAATATCCTCTAGCTACTGCGTAGTGGCTGATGCAATGTTTACTGAATGTGTCGCAATTCTGGTACAAAGGGCTCATTCAGGATTCTGATATAACATACATATGAAATATTCCATGAAATAAAGATTATTTATTATTATTATCAGAATCAGAACTAGGATTGGAACACAACGAATCATTTTGTGAATCGGAAGAATCCTCTGAGTCAGAACAATCTGCTTGAAGTTTCTGATCGTATGAACATGAAGCTTCAAAGCAATCCTCAAACTGTGTTTCAGAATCAAAGCATGATCTGATTAGTGGTGATTCATTATCAACTTCTAATTCATTGGATGTTGATGCAATATTGTTCCTTGATGAATCGGCAGTAATTGTATTTAGAGTTATCTGGGTACTTCTTTTAATCAACCTATTCATGTGTCGCTTGCTTTTTCTTTTCAATGTAGTAGACATAAATAATAATGCGTGTTTATTATTTATAAGTTAACTTACCCCTTTGATTCTTCCATGAGTAAATAAACACAATCGAATAACTAGCTGCAAAATACTGCAAAACCTAAAACACTGAGAAAAACACCGCTTCGCGCTCAAAACATAATCACAGATTACATACACGGAGGTGCGTTTCAATTTAACGTGTGTCGTCCGGTAACCGACGATGTATGACGTCATAGTTGTTTCGTCGGGCGATATCTGTCGAATTGAATTTTGAAACGCTCTCGTGGGGTAAATAGTTGACGGTCGGACGTTCCAATCAAGAATTTTGAAACGATGGAATGAAGTTGTCAGACGAGACGTTCTAATATCGAAACGCTTCATAAGAAAAGTTATACGTCGGACGTAATATTGAAACGCACCTCGGGGTATGTAATCTGAATCTGTGCCATAATTCCATAACCATAACCAAAGAATCTGTGCCATAACATAACCACAAATCACAACACAGAACATGTAATAATGGCGTCACCGCCATTAGCCTCTACCACAGTCACCGTCCCCGTTTCGTTTTACCCAGTCTTCTAGCCTCTTCCTAGGCCTAGGCTCATGACGTACATGCGCTCTGTCGAAAGCAGCGTGAAACTGCTGAACTCCTGAAATGGCCCAGACACGGCCCAGATCTGTAAATACTCCTATGGCAGGTAGATGGCATGAATGTGGAGGCCCAACACATTTTGAAGCACGGAAAGCCTTTTATTTCCGTGCACTGGTCCATCGTTTTTTTACCGGTGCCATCACTGAGCCGTTAGTTCCAGCCAAGGCCCACCAGTTTACCGGACATTCATGTTTGCTGGGTACTTCGTTAAACCTATCCCTATTCCTAAAAACATAGGGATAGGTTCTTATTCCATGAATAAAGTTTATTATTATATTTATATATATATTATATTTTATGTTAATATATTTTCAAAAATTTATTTTAACATATTTTGTATTTTTGTTGACTTGTGTAAATACCATGTATAAATCTATAAATGGCACCAATAAACTAAACTATATTATCTGCTCATGAGAATTTTTGAGTCAGATAAACAAGTAACATTTTCTCGCCATTTTTCATTCTTTTTCGATATTGTTCATGTTATACCTTGTGTAAGTTTTTGGTTAAATGTTTTACTGAATCGCACTTCTATTTATAGTTATGTATGTATTTATTTTTGAATAAATTTATATTATTATTATAGATTCTTATTGAGTAAGGTTTATTTATATATTTTCCAATAAATTTTGAACTGAGTTCATATAGTTTCATTACCATAGTTTTACTCATGTATTTTTTCTTACTGAAAATCAAAATGACTGATCATAATTTGAGGTAATTCAGTTCAAAAAGTCATTTTTGCTTTACTTGTAGGTGTTTTTGATGGACGGAGGTTATTTTCCATATGCACTCAGTAGAATCAAAACGTGGCCGGCAGTAAAGAAACAATAATAAAGTAAAATGCGAGAAACCACTGTTTCAAATTTCGCGCTATTTTTATTAGCTTCGGCTGCCAAACACTGGAGGCGCTGAGAAAAGTGGTTCTGTGGTCAACATTGTAGATACACTTCTATGTGTTGTTGTTTTGTGACCTTGAAGATTTTTTTCCACTGGAAGTTATGTTACCAACATTCAGTTATTTCGATATTTGCATCTTCCATGCTTAACCGACAATTCTGACCAGCATAAAAATAATGGTGTTTTATTTTCTCTGATCAGACACCCCAAAAGCTAAGTTGGCTATACTGATATTTTAACATGAAAGTTGACAGCAGACAGTTGAAATATCATCGGACAGCTGACAAATAGAAAAAAACGTAAACATGAAAACAATCAAAACATTTAGTTTATAATCTTAAACCCTAAAGATTAAAACAAAGACAATAATTCAAAGACACTCCTTATGAACCTTCTCAATAACCAGAACTCAGACATACATACGAAGCACTAGTTCGAAGACAACATTGGATGTCAAAGAAATTCCTTATTCACCTTTAATAATTTTTAGATCAACACTTGCAAAACGTAAAACAGATCACACTTTTCTAGTAAGCAGAAATACAAGCACTACTTGGAAAGCTAGACAGGACCACTACCTATGCAGTTTCAATGAGAACAAATCGAAAAGTAATGATTTATTCTGATGGTGCATCCAGAACTTAATTATTCTCCTTTTAGTGACAACTTGTAAAATGTGAATTGATCATTAAATGTGGTTTTGAATGGAAATTACCATGGGTATGTTGATAAGGTTTCTATGAATGATGTAAGACAACCAACTAGGAACATATACGTATGTTTTGTTAAGGCTCATTGAAAGTAGGTCACCACAGGGTGAAGTCTACATTGCTTTAAAGCTTTATAAAAAATTAACAGAATGAAGTAGCTAAAATGTACATGCTACAATATAACAGCCACATCACAAATATGTTGCAAGGAGATGTGTTACTCCTGAAACCCAAACAAGCTCCATTTGCCATATGCAGACATATGTGTGTTTGCTGGAACAAGGCATATATAAGCGGTGTGAAGACAGCAGCCAAAAGTCAGCTGCCGATATTTCCGGAGTTACCCGAACTCCAGTGGCGTCGGGGGTATATTTTACAAGACTGTCAGTTGTATTTAATCATCGGCAGCCTGGCCGCTGAGCAGCTAATGCTCATTTAGGGTTTGTGCTGGGTCTTTGCTTATACAGGGGCGATGAAAACATCATAGGCCGCTGTGGTACTGATTCTATATCCCTCATAGACCAGAATTACTGGCACTACCATCAGATTTATACAGGGCCAGAAAAACTCTTTTTCTTGAAAACTAGCCACAGGCGTCAGAAGCCGCTGTAGTACTGATTCTATACCCCTCATAGTCCAGAATTACTTGCACTCCCATCACATTTATACAGGGCCAAAAATACAAAAAAATTTCTCTGGAAATTTCATTTTATTGAAAACTCGCACATCCATCAAGTAGCCATAGGCATCATAGGCCGCTGTGGTACTGATCCTATATCCCCATAGACCAGAATTACTTGCACTCCCGTCAGATTTATACAGAGCCAAAAAAACTAGAAATTTTCTCTGAAAAATTCATTTTATTGAAAACTCGCACATCCATCAACTAGCCATAGGCATCATAGGCCGCTGTGGCACTGATCCTATATTCCCCATAGACCAGAATTACTTGCACTCCCGTCAGATTTATACAGAGCCAAAAAAACTTGAATTTTTTTCTGAAAAATTCATTTTCTTGAAAACTCGCACATCCATCAAGTAGCTTTAGGCATCATAGGCCGCTGTGGCACTGATTCTACATCCCCCATAAATCAGAATTACCTGCACCACCGTCAAATTTATACAGGGCCAAAAAAACGTCAGAAGCCACTGTGGCATTGATTCTATATCCCCCATAAACCAGAATTACCTGTACTCCCGACAGATTTATACAGGGCCAAAGAAACTTAAAATTTTCTCTGGAAAATTCATTTTCTTGAAAACTCGCACATCCATCAACTAGCCATAGGCATCATAGTTTGCTGTGGTACTGATTCTATACCCCTCAAAGACCAGAATTACTTGCACCCCCGTCAGATTTATACAGGGCCAAAAAAACTTAAAATTTTCTCTGGAAAATTCATTTTCGTGAAAACTCGCACATCCATCAATTAGTTTTAGGCATCATAGGCCGCTGTGGCACTGATTCTATATCTCTCATAAATCAGAATTACCTGCACCACCGTTAGATTTATATAGGGCCAAAAAAACTTAAAATTTTGTCTGGAAAATTAATTTTCTTGAAAACTCGCACATCCATCAACTAGCCATAGGCATCATAGGTTGCTGTGGTACTGATTCTATACCCCTCATAGACCAGAATTACTTGCACCCCCGTCAGATTTATACAGGGCCAAAAAAACTAAAAATTTTTCTGGAAAATTCATTTTATTGAAAACTCGAACGGCCATCAACTAGCCACAGGCGTCAGAAGCCGCTGTGGCACTGATTCTATATCCCCCATAGACCAGAATTACCTGCACTCCCAACAGATTTATACAGGGCCAAAAAAACTTAAAACTTTTTTTAGCCCTGTATAAATCTGACGGTAGTGCAGGTAATTCTGATTTATGGGGGATATAGGATCAGTGCTACAGCGGCCTATGATGCCTAAAGCTAGTTGATGGGTGTGCGAGTTTTTCATACATCACATCACTTTTTCGTGACGACGTCAAAATATATAAAAACATACAAAGTGATATGAAACTAAAATATAAATTCTTGCTTTATGCAACATTCTCCCCCCCGGTGTTGACTCATTCCTTGTTAACACAGACGTCCAGACGATGCAACTTCCTAACGGGTCGCTTGAAGATATCAGTTGAAGTCCGGATGTCGGCAATCCTCACGATGCCATAAGCGCCTTCGTAGATCTTCTCGACTACTCCCATCGGCCAAGCTCCTCGAGGCATATTGCTATCGTTGATCACCACCAGTTCACCAATTTGTAAATTGGGTTCATCTTTCTTCCATTTTTGACGATTTATCAGGGTGGGAATATATTCACGGAGCCACCGTTTCCAGAATATATCTGCCAAGTATTGTGATACTCTCCATTGTTTTTTCAAAAGCAAATCTCGCTCAGTGAATACCCCAGGTACAATGACTGTGGAGGACTGACCTATGAGGATGTCATTAGGGGAGATGCTCACTAAATCTTGGGAATCTTCAGAAACATGTGTCAGCGGTCGACTATTGACAATATATATATTCCACCTCTGCAAACAATGTTTGTAAGACCTCTTCTTTCGGATGCCTCTCTCTCATGATCGCCATGAGAGCCCTTTTAAAACTCCCTATGAGTCGTTCCCAGCTGCCTCCCATATGGGGAGCAGAGGGTGGATTGAATTTCCAGTCGATGCCCCTACTCGCCATATCGTCAACTACGGTATTCAGTTCCAAGTCTTCCAGAGCTTCTAAAAGTTCTCGATTCGCTCCATGGAAATTAGTACCATTATCGGACCAAAAAACCTCAACTGCTCCACGTCTTGCAAGGAACCTTCGTATCGCCATTATGCACGAATCTGCATCCAAGGAGTGGGAAATCTCAATATGCACTGCTCTCATTGTTAAGCAGGTAAATAATACGCCGTATCGTTTTTCCAGCCGTCTTCCAATTTTTACTCATCATTAATCGTTCCTGTGGTAAAAGGCCCATCTTCGGTTGTAGATGAGGTGCAGATTGTTTTCGACAGTACATACATTGTTTAATAACTTTCTTCACCGTTGTGCGAATTCGGGGTATCCAAAATTTCCTTCTTAGTTCATTAATGAGTGTTTCAACACCCTGATGAGCATTTTTTATATGAAAATGCATAATCATTTTTTGTGTGTAGTTATGTTCACCAGCTAAAATGACGGGTTCTTTCTGTATGATAGAAACATTTTCAATTTTCATTATTCTACTTGAAATCCTTAGTATTCCATCACTATCTAACAGAATCGATAGTTTATGAAGCCTTCCATTTCTATTGTGTACATTATTCGCAATATTCATTTTGTCGGTTGCAAAACAGGATTCTTGAACCACTTTCCACCAGTAACACTCGCTCCATTCCACTTCATCCTTCGTCAGAAATTTCGTCAGTTGTTTGTTTTCGTCAGTTGATCTGATATTTGATAGAAATCGCTTGACTCTGGCTGTTATCCCGATGAGTTTCAACCAGGAATAATGAAACTTGATTGGTATAATTTCTGGGTCACATTAGACTGTCATTACAGCTTCACATGGAATATTTTCGTGTTTATCGATATCTTTTGGGATTTTAGGCCAACCACTCTCAGGTTCATAAAGAAAATTGGGACCTCTGAACCAACAATTTTCATTATTGATCATATTTCTGGCTAAGTCTCTGGTGCAAACATCAACAACATTTTGGTTTGTTGGAACCCATTTCCACTGCTTGATACTACTGAGTTCTAAGATTTCATTCACTCTTGTGGACATATACGAGGGCTGACAATAAAGTAAGGTCTCCAATTTTTTTTTTCATAGAAAATGACATTTATTTACAAAAAGCGATACACCGTTGGAAAGGCCAAGGTCTTGGCTACTTTTCTACATAATCGCCATTTTTTTCCAACACCTTGCGCATCCGCACGATGAACTTGTCTATGCCGGCAGAATACCACTCTCCGTCCGCCTCGCGCAGCCAGGTGTTGACCTCTTTCTGAACCTCCGCGTCACTATCAAACTTCTTCCCTCCGAGATGTTTTTTCAGGGCGGGGAACATGTGGTAGTCACTGGGGGCCACGTCGGGACTATAGGGAGGGTGATCGATGATTTCCCAGCCAAATGTCTTGAGCAGGTCAAGGGTAACGTTGGCTGTGTGCGGGCGCGCGTTGTCGTGGTGAAATTTCACTCCTTTGCTCAGCAATCCCGGGCGTTTGTTTTTTATGGCACGACGAAGCTTTTCCAGGGTCTCACAGTACCTTGCTGCATTGATAGTGGTTCCCCTTGGCATGAAATCCACCAACAATACCCCGTGGCGATCCCAAAACACCGTAGCCATCACCTTGCCGGCTGACAGTGTCGCCTTAAACTTTTTGGGTTTCGGAGAATCGCTATGGCGCCATTGTTTGGACGACTCCTTTGTTTCGGGTGTGTAGTGATGAGCCCACGTTTCATCCCCCGTAACAAACCCTTCCAAAAAATCATCGCCTTCCTCTTCAAAACGGGCCACAACTTTGGTCGCACATTCCACGCGCCGCTTCATGTGGTCTTCGGTCAGCTGTTTCGGCACCCATCGGGCAGAAACTTTGTGGTACTGCAACTTGTTCACAAGGATATGACGGATTGTTTCGCTGCTACACACTCCTCCAAGCTTCTCTTCCAAGCCCCTAATTGTCGCACGGCGGTTTTTGAGCATTTCTGCCTCCACTGCTTGAACAATCGCATCCGAGACCGACGGTCGGCCACTTCTCTCCTCGTCGTGAACATTAGTGCGCCCGGAATTGAACTCGCGGCTCCACTTACGCACGTTTTTTATGTCCATACACTTTTCCCCGTACACTTCAACTAGTTGACGATGGATTTCAATAGGTGTCACCTTTTTCGCACTCAAAAAACGTATTACAGAACGCAATTCGCACTTGGACGCTGACGCGAGTGGTACCTCCATCGTTGACGGCTGCTCAGCCAAGACTGAGCGGTCGGGGAAGCCTCACCCAGCAGAAAAGTGGTAGTGGGGGAACCAAGGAACACGGCGGTGTTGCCAGATTTCGCCTAGCGCGTGATCCGGCGAAGTTGCAGCGTTGGAGACCTTACTTTATTGTCAGCCCTCGTAGATTGGAAGTTTTTTGTCGCTTCTGAGCCAACTTAGGACTGTTCGAGAATCCGACCAGTAGTATTTGTTATCTATTTTGAACTCCAAATATTTAATGACTTCTGTACAGAGTCTCGCTCCCAAAACTGCAGCCAAAAGTTCAAGTTTTGGTATTGTTAAATATTTGACAGTTGTGGAGTTTTTTATTGGTACAACCCTTGCTTTGGATGCTACCAGTATAATTTCTACATAGGTTTCGGAGCTGAAACGAAGGTAGATTGCACTGGCATATGCATCTTCACTTGCGTCTGAGAAAACGTGTATTTGAATGGATGAAAATTCTCTTCTTTTAGGCGAATAACATCGTGGGATTTCGATATTAATTGCTTCGTTCAGTTCTTTGAGCCACAATTGCCATTTCTTGAACATATTGTCGCTGATGAAATCGTCCCAGCCGATACCTGAGCGCCAAATATTTTGTATTCTCACTTTTATACTGATAGGAGACAGTAATCCAAGAGGGTCGTACACAGACATGGCCGTTTTTATTACTTGACGTTTAGTGGGAATTTTTAAACCTTTGATGATTTCGTCGGAAACTTTATGAAGCTTCAACTTGAAGTGAAAACAATTCTTCGCTGAGTTCCAAATCATCCCGAGAACTTTTTCATCCTTTGTTTGCGTATTAATTTCTGTACTCAATTGATTTGCTAATAGATGGTTTGGTATTCCACAAAGTATTTCTTGAGAATTCGAAATGAAGTTTCTGATCTCGAAACCACCCCGTTCATGAATGTGGATGACTTCGTTCACCAATTTGATGGCATCTACCTCGTCAGCGCCGTCCAAGTAATCATCAACGTAATGATTATCTTTGATGGCTCTTACTGCTTGAGGGTAATCAGAATATAAATCTGCATTGAATTTTTTTTGCAAATTGCGCTAAAAAAGGAGATGACGTTGTTCCAAAAAGCATAGCGACCATCCTGTATATTTTTGGAGGAATGGATTTATCTAAATCTCGCCAAAAGAAACATTGAGCATAGGTATCTTCATCAGCTATTCTGACTCTGTTGAACATTTCGCGGATATCACCTACGAATGCGAATCTGTGTTTTCTAAATTTCAATAATATGCCAAAAATGGAGGTGAGCCAGTCAGGTCCTGTGAGCAGAAAATCATTTAAAGAAGTTCCGTGCGATTTAGCTGCTGCATCGAACACAACTCTCACCTTGCCGGGTTTGTTGGGATTCTGTACTGGAAAGTGAGACAAAACCCAAATTTTTTCAGCTGTTTCGAGTTGTATTTGAGTTACTGGAATAGCATATTTTTTATCCAACAATTTTTGTATTTCAGCTTTATAAGCTTGAGCGAAACTTTTATCCCTCGACAAACGATTTTCAAGACAGAACAACCTTTGCATTGCCAACTTTTTTGATTCTGGAAGCTTATCAGATACCTCAATTTTCCAATGAAGTTTGATTTGAAACTGACCATTCATAAATTTGATGGAATCTTTTGCAATAGAAAGTGCCCTTTCGTCATTTGATGATTTTTGTTTGTCTTGTTTCACAATTTCTACACCGAAATTTTCCAAAGTCATGTAACTTCTGACTAAATCATGTGAATTTTCATCCATTTATAATGATAATGAATAATGATTCAATACCACTCATTTTTTCTCGGGATTCACTGATTGGTCCATGAAGTGTCCAACCAATTTTTGTTTTGGATAGATTAGGAGTGTTGGGATGTGGTTGAATGACTTGTCTTGAAACAATAAGGTTTGTATTATTTTGTCCTATCAACAAACTTGGTTTTTCTTTGATTTCTAAGTCAGAGGCTACTTGTTGAACGAATGGAAATTTTTTAGACAATTTTTGAAAGTTGTATACCTGATATGGTAATTCTAGATTTTCGACTGTTCGAATGTTGGTCAATTTATAAAATTTGAAAGATCTTTTCTCTGCAATATCTGCCTGAACAATTTGGGACTGATTATCGTAGCGAAATAATCCACCTGTCCATTTACAACATAATGGTTTATTTGGACCTGACAATCCGAGTTCCAAAGCTTTTTCAGAATCTAACAAAGTCGCGGTACTCCCTTCATCAAGTAATGCCACTATATCGAAAATACCATTTGGACCCCTAATCTTCACAGGTAAGACTTTCAATAGAATTTCACTATTTACATCATTTGTAGTCATCGTTACTTCGTTAGAGTTTGTATTTTCATAATTTTTGTGTAAGAGAATATGGTGGAATTTTGAACGATTATTGATACCACAACTTTTACGTGTTTTGCATTTGCCATGATGAAATTTCAGACAACAGAAACAAACGTTCAATTTTTTAACCATTTTCCATCGTTGTCGAACATCGGCATTCTGAAACTGGTTACATTTTTCCAGTGAATGCTCATTTTGGTTGCAAATTCTACACATTTTCGGTGGCTTGTTTATTAGTTTATGTTCACGTTCGTTTGTGACTTTAACAACCAAGTTGTTACAGCTCACAGCTGGAGTATTATTTTTTGGAGTAAATGATATTCTCGACACAACTTCAGACATTTGTTGAATCCATTTCGAGAAATCCTTCAATGATTCTTCCTGATTTTTAATTTTATTTTCTATCAAATAGCTATACCCCATTGAGTAAGTAAATGAGGTGGAAGTTTCGTGACAAAACTAGATAATATTTGTCTAGCATCCAAGTAATTTTGATTTCCTTCAAGAACGGCGGAAATATTACGGACAGTATTGCTGAAATCTATGAATGATTCGAGACTTCCTACTGGTGTTATTTCACAAATTTGTGATAACAGTTCGTCTAATATTACCTCTCGACGACCGTACTTCTTTTCGAGAATATCCAAAATCTCATCTGGATTTTGTGCTGTAATAAGGAGCATCTCAACTGTTTTTCTGGCTTCACCAGTCAAACATTTATTGAGCCTTAATACATTTTCTCGAGGAGAAAAAGAACAAGTATCGTCCGATAATTTATACTGTGAGTAAAAAGTTGGCCATTTTAAACATGAGGAACCATCGAATGTCACTAATTGATTACCTACCTATTGTTTGTCTAGCTAACATTTTATTGATATAGGAATAGGAATGTATAGGAATGTTTTGACATCTCACCAAATTCTGCATCTTCGCTTGATAGATCTGCTTCTTCCTCACCGATCTCTTCGTCATGTTCCATTTGGAGAAGCTCTTCATATTTTGAAATGTTCTTTTCCTAATTCTTCAGACGAATTTCTTGGAGATGTAGAAGTTGCTGACATTTTTTCAGTTTCAATTCCTTGTTGGCGATATGTTGAGCAGGGGCATTTTCATCCAGTTTCATTTCATCAAGTTCGTTGCTTACTATCACATGCTCCTCTTGTTTCTGCAGAATATCATCTTGAATGTGACATATTTCGTCCTGGAGTTTTATTATTTTCGATTTGAGATCACACGTTCTTGCTCTTGAAGTGGAGGATAATGTAGATTTCGCACTAGCTGCTGAACTTCGTGTGTTTCTTGGCGTCTGAGGTACCTACTTCTTTTGTATTGGTGTGCTCATTGAGGCATTTTCTTACGGCTTTCAATAAATTACATGTTAGAATTTCAGCATTGGCATCATCTGAATATGTTTCTCCAAAAATATTACACAGTTGTTGAAGAACTAAAATACTGAGAGATTTGCTGATCATTTCAGAGTGCTACAGAGGACTACAATTTGTCGTAAAATACCTCGTTTTTGGTGAAATTGCAATACAATATTTAGAGATACTGACAGCAAGTCAAATTGTTTATTTTTTCTCATACATCACATCACTTTTTCGTGACAACGTCAAAATATATAAAAACATACAAAGTGATATGAAACTAAAATATAAATTCTTGCTTTATGCAACAGCGAGTTTTCAAGAAAATGAATTTTCCAGAGAAAATTTCAAGTTTTTTTGGCCCTGTATAAATCTGACGGTGGTGCAGGTAATTCTGATTTATGGGGGATATAGAATCAGTGCTACAGCGGCCTATGATGCCTAAAGCTAGTTGATGGATGTGCGAGTTTTCAAGAAAATGAATTTTCCAGAGAAAATTTTAAGTTTTTTTGGCCCTGTATAAATCTGACGGTAGTGCAGGTAATTCTGGTTTAAGGGGGATATAGGATCAGTGCCACAGCGGCCTATGATGCCTATGGCTAATTGATGGATGTGCGAGTTTTCAAAAAAATTAATTTTCCAGAGAAAATTTTAAGTTTTTTTGGCCCTGTATAAATCTGACGGTGGTGCAGGTAATTCCTATTTATGGGGGATATAGAATCAGTGCTACAGCGGCCTATAATGCCTAAAGCTAGTTGATGGATGTGCGAGTTTTCAAGAAAATGAATTTTCCAGAGAAAATTTCAAGTTTTTTTGGCCCTGTATAAATCTGACGGTAGTGCAGGTAATTCTGGTTCATGGGGGATAGAATCAGTGCCACAGCGGCCTATGATGCCTAAAGCTACTTGATGGATGTGCGAGTTTTCAAGAAAATGAATTTTCCTGAAAAAAATTCAAGTTTTTTTGGCCCTGTATAAATCTGACGGGGGTGCAAGTAATTCTGGTCTTCGAGGGGTATAGAATCAGTAACAGTGCAACCTATGATGCCTATGGCTAGTTGATGGATGTGCGAGTTTTCAAGAAAATTAATTTTCCAGAGAAAATTTTAAGTTTTTTTGGCTCTGTATAAATCTGACGGGAGTGCAAGTAATTCTGGTCTATGGGGAATATAGGATCAGTGCCACAGCGGCCTATGATGCCTATGGCTAGTTGATGGATGTGCGAGTTTTCAATAAAATGAATTTTTCAGAGAAAATTTCAAGTTTTTTTTTGGCTCTGTATAAATCTGACGGGAGTGCAAGTAATTCTGGTATATGGGGGATATAGGATCAGTACCACAGCGGCCTATGATGCCTATGCTACTTGATGGATGTGCGAGTTTTCAATAAAATGAAATTTCCAGATAAATTTTTTTTGTTTTTTTGGCCCTGTATAAATGTGACGGGAGTGCAAGTAATTCTGGACTATGAGGGGTATAGAATCAGTACTACAGCGGCTTCTGACGCCTGTGGCTAGTTGATGGTTATGCGAGTTTTCAAGAAAAAGAGTTTTTCAGAGAAAATTTTAAGTTTTTTTGGCTCTGTATAAATCTGACGAGAGTGCCAGTAATTCTGGTCTATGAGGGATATAGAATCAGTACCACAGCGGCCTATGATGTTTTCATCGCCCCTGTATAAGCAAAGACCCGGTACAAACCCTAAATGAGCATTAGCTGCTCAGCAGCCAGGCTGCCGATGATTAAATACAACTGACAGTCTTGTAAAATATACTCCCGACGCCACTGGAGTTCGGGTAACTCCGGAAATATCGGCAGCTGACTTTTGGCTGCTGCATATATAAACATATAAATGTAAAAACACAGTTTATTTAAACTGACACAAAATGAGATTTGTATCATACATGAAACTCAAAATCAACTTTGAAATTGAAATTAGGAATATCATCTATTTTCACAGTCAAGATTCTCAATTTTCTTTGACTTCTGTTAACATTTGACTGGGTCTTTCGATATTCCAATAATGGAATCTTCTGTCTCCTTTTTGTGAGTTTTCTCCTAACTGAGAGGTGTAGCTGTAACAATTAAGTCATTATTATTAAGTTAAAATGTTAAAAATAAAACTATGTAGGTATTTACCAAGGAGACTAAAATTTAACAAGGAGTGTTTGATTCCCATAAGACAATGGGGACACTAGTAGAAAGAGATGAAAGAACATTTGTGACGAAATGTGACGTAGTTGGACGTCTCATGGCCGCCGTTCTCTATAGACAGTGACGGACTAGCTCTTGGTATATGAGAGTTACTGCTGACAGTTTTGTTGCTTGGTTCGAGTTCGACTCTGTACTCATATCCAAGTACGTCACTATGACGCGTTGATGCTACAAGTTTCTGATTGGCTAGAGCTTATTAAACCCTCCTTGTTAAATTTTACTCTCCTTGGGTATTTACCATGAAAACCATAGTCCTGTTCTTGGAAGTAGAGACTGCAAATATGATTAATTTTTGTAATAGATATTCCAATCTTGAGTATCGTCTTCCATTTGAGACACAGAAGTGCATAAGAGGAATACTTGAATACAGAACAAAATTTCCGTGATTTTCTAGGTATGGTTTTATGAATATTCTGCATGTTTATATTCACCAACACCAAACAGCCAAGCACTACAGTTTACCAATGCTCTATTCTGGGCACTTTTAGGTGTTATCTGATCATAAAAACTTTGAAACTAAGAAATGAAAACAAGTCATTTTACACGGCAAATAATGGATAATTTTTTGTTGTTCTCCCTCGCAGTAGTTACTAAAGTAATTGTTAGATGGCGTACACTTCGAATGACTGGCGAATCTTATTCCATGTGTTTTGTCTTTCTGTGGTACAAGGCGATTTATTGTTTCACGATAGCCAGCCATGAATAATCTTCTAACATGGCTGCTTTGATATGAGTATAAAAGTAAATATGATTTTTTTCAGTGATTTGGATATATTTCTTTTAAATCAACATTCTTAAGATAGTGATTTTAAACAAATAATATCAGAATTGGAAGTCTTCCATGAATTTGTAATGATAAGGTAAATAAAAGATCTAGTCACAAAGAAATGTAAATTTTTCTGACAGACCAAATTTCTATAATTTTATGTATAAATTTCAACTCTTAAATGTTATTTCACTTGAAATAATTTTCAACTACCAATTCTCAAGTTGATGAAACATGAGAGTGAATGGTAGTCTCTAGCTGTTCTGATAAAATCACTTGTTTCAGGACCCAACAAAACATTTCTGATCCTTCATAGCTCCTACACCACATACGTAGGTCGATATTAAAATGGATATTATTAATGATGAAGATAGAAAGAGGAGACTGCATCTTCTTGAAGAGCGAATTCAGGATTCACGAAGTAAAGGTAACATCGACTCTTTGCTAGATACAGTACAAGCACTTTGTACGGACTGTGACCATCCTGCCATAAAAAAACTGAAGAATGTGGAGGTTTATTTAAATAGATGTAAGTAACTTATTCACAAGTTTTTATCTGCCTGATGACATCAAATTAAAAGTTTTGGGTTGCAATTTTTTATTCTTCCACATATTTTTCTTATTACTTATTTAATAAAGTTGGATTTATACAACATGTAAAATAAAATAAGAAATAAAATATGTTCAATATATAAAACTACACAACACCCATAACAAGTTCACACAGAAATAAGACAAGTCAAAATGAAACAATTCCAAGTTTCCCTTGGCAGCTTCTATTTCTTATATTAATTCACTCAGCTATAGAATTCTATAAACACTGTTTATTATATTTCATCATGTTTTTTTACATGCTTTATAAACTCACCTATATTTGGTTCATATGATGTTTTCTCGTATTTAGTTTAGCTGTGGATTGAATGCCTAATCTTGATTTTGTTTGTATCGAAAAAGTGTGATTGGTATGTTCCAGTCAATTCAGATTGTTTGAAATTAACAAGTAGGATAAATCTATATTTTTAAATTGTTATTATTAATAATTCATTTATTTACTCATGAAACCTAATATAACTGTAGAAGAAAAATCTCTTATAATACTAGTAGAATGTATAAATTATTTTGTCATAACGTATTATAAGCGTACACATCAGAATTGTATTTAATTAACGATATTTTGTCTTAATTTGTAGTAGTACCTGATTTAATCTTGAATATAAATCTCACAGTATTATTCTAAGTATCTAATGAAAGCCATTGCATTTCCCCTAATTAGTCTGTATTGGTCAATGATACCAGCGTGCCTTCTGAATGTGTCGTAGTTTCAGAGAAAGGATCTGACTGGAAAGTTTGTAGAGGAAAGACAACATACAAACATTTTGTTATACTAATAATAATAATAAATGTCAATCAATCAATATTTAGACAAACAGATAATATTCATACCATAAATTTATATTTAATCAAACCTTCATAATTATATTGAAGAAACAAGAAATTCCTCAGCAACATAGAATTTCTCAATTTTCTTAAAATAATTCGATAGGGGATAAAGTGGTTATGGGGAATACTGAAGTAACTACCCTAAATTTTTTTCTGTATGGTGTATACTGCGTAAATCTTCTCGCTATATGAATGGTTATTGATTCCAGTCTTTCATTTTTAGAAATGTTGATATATCCTCTGATACATCATTTTTCACTTTATATGAACATTCAAACCCTTAAATTTTCTAGTCTTCACCTTTCAACTTTTTCATGGATTTCTTCCTCCTTTTTTATTTCTCTCACTCTTATTATGAATGTATTCAACTGTGGCATACGGTGATTTCTTGAGCTTATTAAATAAATGTATAGAGAATTTGTTACATTTTGAATTGTTGAAGATCACCCTTATTATGAATGTATTCAACTGTGTCATCCGGTGATTTCTTGAGCTTATTAAACAAATGTTTAGAGAATTTTTTACGTTTTGAATTGTTGAAGATCCAGATCCTCTTAAGTTGGTGGGTGATTTTTAGGCTCTTTCAATATCAAAACCTCAAATTGTTCCAATCCTCTTATTGAATCAATGTTTTTTATTATGCATTTCCACTGTTCCTTGCGGCTTACATAAAAGTGAGAGATGTTGCGAAGTATAGAATAAGTCTAAGTACAGAATAAAGACCTACTACACAGAAGAGAATGATTTCGTCATTCCATGTTCAAAAATCAATGACCTTGAACACCATGTAAGATTTACTAGCAATCAAAATACCACAAGCTTTACTTTTGGAATAAATTACAATATTTTGTACTGACACAACGTATATTTCTTACTTTTCCCTTGACATCAATGTCTTAAATTCAAAAAATGTACAGTGGATTCTAAAATAATATAAACACAGAATAAAGTATACGAAATCTTGAAAAGGCTCTAACATTCTCCGCCCCCGGAACAACATTGTCAGGATAAGTTCAAGTTTTTGATGTCGGTAGAATGCATAACTTGGAGACTGGTCTTGTATAAAATCCTTTTTTTGTTTTTATCTGAGCTACCCGAATAATGCCATCCTTACCAGGATAGATTTGCTCGACTTTACCAAGAAGCCATTCGTTTCTTGGCATCTTCTCGTCTACCATGATAGTCACATCACCAATTTTAATGGGCTCAGTTTTAGTATGCCATTTTTGTCTATTCAGAAGTGTTGGGCGATACTCTTTTACCCATCTTTTCCAATAACAGTCGGCTAATGTTTGTGCAGAACGCCACTGTTTTCTGCTAATGATCTCATTATTGCCGTAAGATTGAATCCCACCTGGACGCAGAAGGAGAAAATGATTTGGGGTGATGGCTTCAGGTTCTGAAGGGTCGACCGAGATGTGGGTTAATGGTTGAGAATTGATCATGTACTCTCCATTCTTTCAGTTCCCTTTCCGCACCGACGAAGTTTGTCCCATTATCAGACAAAAATTGCTTAGGCTGTCCTCTTCTACACATAAATCTGCGTATAGCCATTATTGCAGAACTGGTATCTAATGATGATGCCAATTCAATGTGAACGGCTCTGATGGTAAGGCAGGTAAATAAGACACCATACCTTTTTTCTATCCTGCGACCAAAAGATACATGCATCGGCCCAAAGTAGTCGATGCCAACATAGGTGAATGGAAATGATGTGGCTTCCAATCTCTGCGTTGGCAAATTTCCCATGATTGGAGCTATGGGTTTGGAATTTCTAATTCTACAAATTTGACATCTACGGAAGCTCTTCTTAACAGCGGCTCGAGCATGTAGAATCCAATACTTCAAATGTAGATTGTTAACAACAGTCTCAATCCTAAAGTGACCAGCTTCTACATGGAAATTGTCTATCAAAAGCATGGTATAACTACACTTCGGATCCAAAATGATGGGATATTTTGCATCATAATCGATTGGAGCTTCATCAGAAAATCTCCCACCAATACGTATCAAATCATTTTCATCCAGAAACGGCGACAGTTTGAAGAGACGACTCGACTTCGAAATTGTCCGTTGGTGATGTAACTGATAAAGTTCTTCTGAAAATGAATCATATTGACTTTTATGAACCCATAAGTTGGACGCTTCATTTATCAAATTAACATCTAGAATTAGCTCCGATGGTCGATCACGTTTGTGGAGGTGAATCACTTTCCTCACATATAAAATCCAAGCTGTAGAACGAACAAGTCTGGGCGTGGGATCCGCCTACGCTAGGATCCACCTAACGCTCAGACTGGGCCTCCGGCGGTTAACTCTCGCGCAAGCGCTCGACCTCGCGCTTCGCGCGAGCACTTCTCGAAAGCTCGGAAGTTGAAATGCCTAGAAGTTGTAGAAATTTTTTAATACAACGACCTCAATGTGTAGTCTTGTTTTTTACCTATAATTGGACACCAATAATATGAATACAACGACCTTAATGCCTTTAAAACTATAATTGGATACCAATAATATGAATACAACTACCTTAATGCCTTTGAAACTATAATTGGACACCAATAATATGAATACAACGACTTTAATGCGTTCACAACTATAAATAATAATATGAATACAACTACTGTAATTTGAAACTATAATTGGACACCAATAATTTGAATACAACGACTAATGCGAGACCTGAGAAAAAATCCAAGTATATTTTTCAACACATGACTGTCTTGACTGATTTTCCACAAAAATACGTGTTTTCAATACATGGCTGTCTTGAATAATTTCCCTCAAAAATACGTGTTTTCAATACATGACTGTCTTGAATAATTTCCCACAAAAATACGTGTTTTCAATACATGACTGTCTTGAATAATTTCCCATAAAAGTACGCGTTTTCAATACATGACTGTCTTGACTAATTTCCCATAAAAAAAACGCGTTTTCACTACATGACTGTCTTGAATTATTTCCCATAAAAAAACGCGTTTTCAATACATGACTGTCTTCACTAATTTCCCATAAAAAACGCGTTTTCACTACATGACTGTCTTGAATAATTTCCCATAAAAAAACGCGTTTTCAATACATGACTGTCTTGACTATTTTCCCATAAAAAACGCGTTTTCAATACATGACTGTCTTGACTAATTTCCCATAAAAAAACGCGTTTTCAATACATGACTGTCTTGACTAATTTCCCATAAAAGAACGCGTTTTCACTACATGACTGTCTAGACTAATTTCCCATAAAAAAACGCGTTTTCAATACATGACTGTCTTGAATATTTTTCCATAAAAATACGCGTTTTCAATACATGACTGTCTTGAATAATTTCCCACAAAAATACGCTATTTCAGTACATGACTGTCTTGAATAATTTTCCACAAAATTACGTGTTTTCAATACATGACTGTCTTATTTTTTAAATTTAGAAGAAAATTCGAAGGAGGGGGGGAAGTAAATAATCAAAAATCCGTGCGCTTCGCGCACGGGAAAATTCGAAGGAGGTGGGGGGAAGTGAATATTCAAAAATCCGGGCGCTTCGCGCCCGGGAAAATTCGAAGGAGGGGGGGAAGGAAATATTTAAAAATTCCGGGCGCTTCGCGCCCGGGAAAATTCGAAGGGAGGGGGTAATAGGATATTCAAAAACCCGGGCGCTTTGCGCCCGGAAAAATTCGGAGGGGGGAGGAAGAAATATGCAAAACTCCCAAATTTTTCGTTTTTGTAGGATATTTCCCAGACTATTGATATTACGGAAAAAATGTAAGGAAACTTTTTGTAGACTTTTATGAGATGATCAAAAAAGGTCATTTGTGATACTTGAAAATCTATCGCCATCTTGGAGTTTTTTTTGTTTTTTTTAAAGAAATATTTTGTTTATTTTCCAAAATATGCAAAAATTTCATAAAAACTTTCTGTAGACATAATTGAGTTCAATGAAAATGTTTGAATACATTTTTTCGATATTTCGTTTAGTTTTCGAGTTTTTTGTGTTTTTAATAAAAAATGTGAAGTCCCGAATTTTAAAAAATCGCAATTTTTTTTTCAAGATACGGAAAAATTTCATGAAAACTTTTTGTAGAACTTTATGCGAACTATAAAATTGTTCATATACATTTTTTTGGTATCTCGTTTATTCTTCGAGTTTTTGGTATTTTTAGACAAAAAACCGGAAAATATTTCCAAGTCCATATCTCTATCGTTATTCAAGATATGGGAAAACGTATTCGAAACTTCTCATAGAGCTTTTCAAGAGCAACAAAATTATTGGTATACAACTTTCCGATATCTTGTTTGGTTTTCGAGATTTTGACGATTTTATAAAAAAAGTACAAATTTTCAATTTTTTTTTTAGTTTTTTCAATATTTTTTCACTTTCCTAACTACTTGGAAAAACCTGGTTCAGAAATATCGATGTGGCTCGTGAAGATGTATCCGAAGCATTTTTAAGATTTTCATTTATTTCATTAGTACGGTCAATATATCGATTTTCCATTTTTTTCAAATATTTCCCGTACTATTGATTTTGGGATAAAAATCAATAAACATTTTTTGTAGAATTTTGAAATTCCATAAAAAAAGGTATCTTGATGAATTTGAAAATGATCAACCGTTTCTGAGATAATTCATGTTTTCCAAAATGAATTATTTTTTTTTGGATTTTTGGAATTTTCACCATTTTCCGATAGGATTTTTGAAAAATGGTTCCTTTAGGATTTGTTCAGTTTTTGGTGCTCTATCGATTGCCGTCCAAAAAAATTCAGTTTCTTCTGTTTGTTCGCTGAAAATCGGGTATTCAAATATTGACACTTTTCGGGGGAAACTCCGGAAAACTCGGTTAGCATTTTCCAATCCTGCTAAAAAACTATACACTTCTGTAGGGGATATTGAAGTATATTTTGAAGAAATATGAAAAGAAAAAAATCACTTCCCGAACCTGTATCGAGGGAAGTACAAACGTCAAAAAAAAACTGGAAAAACCCCTTTAACATTTTTCCAGATTTTCCGATCACGAAAAAAAAAAGTATGAGGAATTAAGTCCTCGAGTTATTAAAATGGTCCAAATTTCAGGGCGATATCTCAAAGGGCTTTAAAATTCGAGCGTTTTGAAATTTTGCACCAAAAAAGCTACAGACAGACAGACCGACAGACAGACCGACAGACAGAATTTTTGAAAAATTTTATTTTTCGACGGGGATCATTTTCTCCAAAGTAACCATGGGTCTAAAACGTCAAATAAAAAAGTTGGGGTCCGCTGGGGGGCAATCGTAGATAATACAACTTCCTAAGAGGTCGTTGTATAACAAGTCTGGGCGTGGGATCCGCCTACGCTAGGATCCACCTAACGCTCAGACTTGGCCTCCGGCGGTTAACTCTCGCGCAAGCGCTCGACCTCGCGCTTCGCGCGAGCACTTTTCGAAAGCTCGGAAGTTGAAATGCCTAGAAGTTGTAGAAATTTTTTAATACAACGACCTCAATGTGTAGTCTTGTTTTTTTACCTATAATTGGACACCAATAATATGAATACAACGACCTAAATGACTTTAAAACTATAATTGGATACCAATAATATGGATACAACTACCTTAATGCCTTGGAAACTATAATTGGACACCAATAATCTGAATACAACGACTAATGCGAGACCTGAGAAAAAATCCAAGTACATTTTTCAAGACATGACTGTCTTAACTGATTTTCCACAAAAATACGTGTTTTCAATACATGGCTGTCTTCAATAATTTCCCACAAAAATACATGTTTTCAATAAATAACTGTCTTAAATAATTTCCCACAAAAATACGTGTTTTCAATACATGACTGTCTTGAATAATTTCCCACAAAAAAAACGCGTTTTCAAAACATGACTGTCTTAAATAATTTCCCACAAAAAAACGCGTTTTCAATACATGACTGTCTTGACCAATTTCCCATAAAACTACGCGTTTTCAATACATGACTGTCTTGACTAATTTCCCACAAAAAAACGCGTTTTCAATACATGACTGTCTTGACTAATTTCCCATAAAAAAACGCGTTTTCAATACATGACTGTCTTGACTAATTTCCCATAAAAAAACGCGTTTTCACTACATGACTGTCTTGACTAATTTCCCATAAAAAACGCGTTTTCAATACATGACTGTCTTCACTAATTTCCCATAAAAAACGCGTTTTCACTACATGACTGTCTTGAATAATTTCCCATAAAAAAACGCGTTTTCAATACATGACTGTCTTGACTATTTTCCCATAAAAAACGCGTTTTCAATACATGACTGTCTTGACTAATTTCCCATAAAAGAACGCGTTTTAAATACATGACTGTCTTGAATAATTTCCCACAAAAATACGCGATTTCAGTACATGACTGTCTTGAATAATTTTCCACAAAATTACGTGTTTTCAATACATGACTGTCTTATTTTTTAAATTTAGAAGAAAATTCGAAGGAGGGGGGGAATTAAATAATCAAAAATCCGTGCGCTTCGCGCACGGGAAAATTCGAAGGAGGTGGGATGAAGTGAATATTCAAAAATCCGGGCGCTTCGCGCCCGGGAAAATTCGAAGGGAGGGGGTAATAGGATATTCAAAAATCCGGGCGCTTTGCGCCCGGAAAAATTTGAAGGGGGGAGGAAGAAATATGCAAAATTCCCAAATTTTTCGTTTTTGTTAGATATTTCCCAGACTATTGATATTACGGAAAAAATGTAAGGAAACTTTTTGTAGACTTTTATGAGATGATCAAAAAAGGTCATTTGTGATACTTGAAAATCTATCGCCATCTTGGAGTTTTTTTTGTTTTTTTTTTTTAAGAAAATCGAATATTTTGTTTATTTTCCAAAATATGCAAAAATTTCATAAAAACTTTCTGTAGACATAATTGAGTTCAATGAAAATGTTTGAATACATTTTTTCGATATTTCGTTTAGTTTTCGAGTTTTTTGTGTTTTTAATAAAAAATGCGAAATTTTTTCTAAGTCCCGAATTTTTAAAAATCGCAAATTTTTTTTTCAAGATACGGAAAAATTTCATTTGAACTTTTTTTAGAACTTTATGCGAACTATAAAATTGTTCGTATACATTTTTTCGGTATCTCGTTTATTCTTCGAGTTTTTGGTATTTTTAGACAAAAAACGGAAAATATTTCCAAGTCCATATCTCTATTGTTGTTCAAGATATGGGAAAACTTATTCGAAACTTTTCATAGCACTTTTCAAGAGCAACAAAATTATCGGTATACAACTTTCCGATATCTTGTTTGGTTTTCGAGATTTTGACGATTTTATAAAAAAGTACAAATTTTCAATTATTTTTTTAGTTTTTTCAATATTTTTCCACTTTCCTGACGAGTTGGAAAAAAATGGTTCAAAAATATCGATGTGGCTCGTGAAGATGTATCCGAAGCATTTTTAAGATTTTCATTTGTTTCATTAGTACGGTCAATATCTCGATTTTCCATTTTTTTCAAATATTTCCCGTACTATTGATTTTACAGAAAAAATTTATCGACATTTTTTGTATATTTTCTGAAGGCGGTCAAAAAAGATCTCTTGATATATTGAGAAAATATTGACCGTTTTCGAGATATTTTGTAATTTCCAAAATTAAAAGTTTTATTTTCAGTTTTCTCGATTATTCTCGAGTTTTCTCAGTTTTCCGATCATTTTGGTGAAATATTGTTTACATATATTTTGTTCCTCTATTTGAGCTCTACCCAATGCATTTTTTAAATTTCAGTTTCATCTATCGGTTTGGCGTATTTTTGAGATTTTCACTTTTCGGAAAATCGCCCGGAAAAGCCGTAAGCATTTTCCGATCCCTCTTAAAAACTATACACTTGTGCAGCACATATAGGCGCATATCTCCAAAAAATATGAGAGAAAAAAATCAATTCCTGAACCGCTATCGAGGGAAGTATGAAAAACCTGGAAAACCCCGTAAAAATTTTCCTGATTTTCCTATCGCAAAAAAAAAAATTTTGAGAAATATTGTCCTCGAGTTATTGATATGGTTCAAATTTGAAGGCGATATCTTGAAGGGCTTGGAAATGCGAGCGTTTTGAAATGCCACGACAGACAGAGCTACGGACGGACAGACAGACAGACAGACAGACAGACAGACAGACAGACAGACAGACAGACCGACAGACACCATTTTCAAAAAAAAATTTTTTTTCGACGGGGATCATTTTCCTAGAAGTAACTATGGGTCTGAAACGTCAAATAAAAAAGTTGATGTCCGTCTAGGAAGACCGTAGATAATACAACTTCCTAAGAGGTCGTTGTATAACAAGTCTGAGCGTGGGATCCGCCTACGCTAGGATCCACCTAACGCTCAGACTTGGCCTCCGGCGGTTAACTCTCGCGCAAGCGCTCGACCTCGCGCTTCGCGCGAGCACTTTTCGAAAGCTCGGAAGTTGAAATGCCTAGAAATTGTAGAAATGTTTTAATACAACGACCTCATTGTGTAGTCTTGTTTTTTTACCTATAATTGGACACCAATAATATGAATACAACGACCTTAATGCCTTTAAAACTATAATTGGATACCAATAATATGAATACAACTACCTTAATGCCTTTGAAGCTATAATTGGATACCAATAATATGAATACAACGACTTTAATGCGTTCACAACTATAAATGGATAACAATAATATGAATACAACTACTGTAATTTGAAACTATAATTGGACACCAATAATTTGAATACAACGACTAATGCGAGACCTGAGAAAAAATCCAAGTATATTTTTCAAGACATGACTGTGACATGACATTGACTGATTTTCCACAAAAATACGTGTTTTCAGTACATGGCTGTCTTGAATAATTTCCCTCAAAAATACGTGTTTTCAATACATGACTGTCTTGAATAATTTCCCATAAAAAACCGCGTTTTCACTACATGACTGTCTTGAATAATTTTCCATAAAAAAACGCATTTTCACTACATGACTGTCTTGAATAATTTCCCATAAAAAAATGCGTTTTCAATACATTACTGTCTTGACTAATTTCCCATAAAAACGCGTTTTCAATACATGACTGTCTTGACTAATTTCCCATAAAAACGAGTTTTCACTACATGACTGTCTTGAATAATTTCCCATAAAAGTACGCGTTTTCAATACATGACTGTCTTGAATAATTTCCCATAAAAAAATGCGTTTTCAATACATGACTGTATTGAATAATTTCCCATAAAAAACGCGTTTTCAATACATGACTGTCTTGAATAATTTCCCATTAAAAAAAACGCGTTTTCAATACATGACTGTCTTGAATAGTTTCCCATAAAAAAACGCGTTTTCAATACATGACTGTCTTGAATAATTTCCCATAAAAGTACGCGTTTTCAATACATGACTGTCTTGAATAATTTCCCATAAAAGTACGCGTTTTCAATACATGACTGTCTTGAATAATTTCCCATAAAAAAACGCGTTTTCAATACATGACTGTCTTGAATAATTTCCCATAAAAAAACGCGTTTTCAATACATGACTGACTTGAATAATTTCCCATAAAAAAAACGCGTTTTCAATACATGACTGTCTTGAATAATTTCCCATAAAAAAACGCGTTTTCAATACATGACTGTCTTGACTAATTTCCCATAAAAAACGCGTTTTCAATACATGACTGTCTTGACTAATTTCCCATAAAAAAAACTCGTTTTCACTACATGACTGTCTTGAATAATTTCCCATAAAAAAACGCGTTTTCAATACATGACTGTCTTGACTAATTTCCCATAAAAAAACGCGTTTTCAATACATGACTGTCTTGACTAATTTCCCATAAAAAAACGCGTTTTCACTACATGACTGTCTTGAATAATTTCCCATAAAAGTACGCGTTTTCAATACATGACTGTCTTGAATAATTTCCCATAAAAGTACGCGTTTTCAATACATGACTGTCTTGAATAATTTCCCATAAAAAAACGCGTTTTCAATACATGACTGTCTTGAATAATTTCCCATAAAAAAACGCGTTTTCAATACATGACTGTCTTGAATAATTTCCCATAAAAAAAACGCGTTTTCAATACATGACTGTCTTGAATAATTTCCCATAAAAAAACGCGTTTTCAATACATGACTGTCTTGACTAATTTCTCATAAAAAAACGCGTTTTCAATACATGACTGTCTTGACTAATTTCCCATAAAAAAACTCGTTTTCACTACATGACTGTCTTGAATAATTTCCCATAAAAAAACGCGTTTTCAATACATGACTGTCTTGACTAATTTCCCATAAAAAAACGCGTTTTCAATACATGACTGTCTTGACTAATTTCCCATAAAAAAACGCGTTTTCACTACATGACTGTCTTGAATTATTTCCCATAAAAAAACGCGTTTACAATACATGACTGTCTTGACTAATTTCCCATAAAAAAACGCGTTTTCACTACATGACTGTCTTGAATAATTTCCCATAAAAAAACGCGTTTTCACTACATGACTGTCTTGAATAATTTCCCATAAAAAACGCGTTTTCAATACATGACTGTCTTGACTAATTTCCCATAAAATACGCGTTTTCACTACATGACTGTCTTGAATAATTTCCCATAAAAGTACGCGTTTTCAATACATGACTGTCTTGACTAATTTCCCATGAAAAAACGCGTTTTCACTACATGACTGTCTTGAATAATTTCCCATAAAAAAACGCGTTTTCACTACATGACTGTCTTGACTAATTTCCCATAAAAAACGCGTTTTCACTACATGACTGTCTTGAATTATTTCCCATAAAAAAACGCGTTTTCAATACATGACTGTCACTAATTTCCTATAAAAAAACGCGTTTTCACTACATGACTGTCTTGAATAATTTCCTATAAAAAAACGCGTTTTCACTACATGACTGTCTTGAATAATTTCCTATAAAAAAACGCGTTTTCAATACATGACTGTCTTGACTATTTTCCCATAAAAAACGCGTTTTCAATACATGACTGTCTTGACTAATTTCCCATAAAAAAACGCGTTTTCACTACATGACTGTCTAGACGAATTTCCCATAAAAAAACGCGTTTTCAATACATGACTGTCTTGAATATTTTTCCATAAAAATACGCGTTTTCAATACATGACTGTTTTGAATAATGTCCCACAAAAATACGCGATTTCAGTACATGATTGTCTTGAATAATTTCCCACAAAATTACGTGTTTTCAATACATGACTGTCTTATTTTTTAAATTTAGAAGAAAATTCGAAGGAGGGGGGAAGTAAATAATCAAAAATCCGTGCGCTTCGCGCACGGGAAAATTCGAAGGAGGTGGGGGGAAGTGAATATTCGAAAATCCGGGCGCTTCGCGCCCGGGAAAATTTGAAGGAGGGGGGAAGGAAATATTTAAAAATCCGGGCGCTTCGCGCCCGGGAAAATTCGAAGGGAGGGGGTAATAGGATATTCAAAAATCCGGGCGCTTTGTGCCCGGAAAAATTCGAAGGGGGGAGGAAGAAATATGCAAAACTCCCAAACTTTTCGTTTTTGTTAGATATTTCCCAGACTATTGATATTACGGAAAAAATGTAAGGAAACTTTTTGTAGACTTTTATGAGATGATCAAAAAAGGTCATTTGTGATACTTGAAAATCTATCGCCATCTTGGAGTTTTTTTTGTTTTTTTTAAAGAAAATCGAAAATTTTGTTTATTTTCCAAAATATGCAAAAATTTCATAAAAACTTTCTGTAGACATAATTGAGTTCAATGAAAATGTTAGAATACATTTTTACGATATTTCATTTAGTTTTCGAGTTTTTTGTGTTTTTAATAAAAAATGTGAAATTTTTTCTAAGTCCCGAATTTTTAAAAATCGCAATTTTTTTTTTCAAGATACGGAAAAATTTCATAAAAACTTTTTGTAGAACTTTATGCGAACTATAAAATTGTTCATATACATTTTTTTGGTATCTCGTTTATTCTTCGAGTTTTTGGTATTTTTAGACAAAAAACCGGAAAATATTTCCAAGTCCATATCTCTATCGTTATTCAAGATATGGGAAAACTTATTCGAAACTTCTCATAGAGCTTTTCAAGAGCAACAAAATTATTGGTATACAACTTTCCGATATCTTGTTTGGTTTTCGAGATTTTGACGATTTTATAAAAAAAGTACAAATTTTCAATTTTTTTTTTAGTTTTTTCAATATTTTTCCACTTTCCTAACTACTTGGAAAAACCTGGTTCAGAAATATCGATGTGGCTCGTGAAGATGTATCCGAAGCATTCTTAAGATTTTCATTTATTTCATTAGTACGGTCAATATATCGATTTTCCATTTTTTTCAAATATTTCCCGTACTATTGATTTTAGGATAAAAATCAATAAACATTTTTTGTAGAATTTTGAAATTCCATAAAAAAAGGTATCTTGATGAATTTGAAAATGATCAACCGTTTCTGAGATAATTCATGTTTTCCAAAATGAATTATTTTTTTTTTGGATTTTTGGAATTTTCACCATTTTCCGATAGGATTTTTGAAAAATGGTTCCTTTAGGATTTGTTCAGTTTTTGGTGCTCTATCGATTGCCGTCCAAAAAAATTCAGTTTCTTCTGTTGGTTCGCTGAAAATCGGGTATTCAAATATTGACACTTTTCGGGGGAAACTCCGGAAAACCCGGTTAGCATTTTCCGATCCTGCTCAAAAACTATACACTTCTGTAGGGGATATTGAAGTATATTTTGAAGAAATATGAAAAGAAAAAAATCACTTCCCGAACCTGTATCGAGGGAAGTACAAACGTCAAAAAAAAACTGGAAAAACCCCTTTAACATTTTTCCAGATTTTCCGATCACGAAAAAAAAAAAGTATGAGGAATTAAGTCCTCGAGTTATTAAAATGGTTCAAATTTCAGGGCGATATCTCAAAGGGCTTTAAAATGCGAGCGTTTTGAAATTTTGCACCAAAAAAAGCTACAGACAGACCGACAGACAGACAGACAGACCGACAGACAGAATTTTCGAAAAAATTTATTTTTCGACGGGGATCATTTTCTCCAAAGTAACCATGGGTCTAAAACGTCAAATAAAAAAGTTGGGGTCCGCTGGGGGGCAATCGTAGATAATACAACTTCCTAAGAGGTCGTTGTATAACAAGTCTGGGCGTGGGATCCGCCTACGCTAGGATCCACCTAACGCTCAGACTTGGCCTCCGGCGGTTAACTCTCGCGCAAGCGCTCGACCTCGCGCTTCGCGCGAGCACTTTTCGAAAGCTCGGAAGTTGAAATGCATAGAAGTTGTAGAATTTTTTTAATACAACGACCTATAATTGGACACCAATAATATGAATACAACGACCTTAATGCCTTTAAAACTATAATTGGATACCAATAATATGAATACAACTACCTTAATGCCTTTAAAACTATAATTGGACACCAATAATATGAATACAACTACTGTAATTTGAAACTATAATTGGACACCAATAATTTGAATACAACGACTAATGCGAGACTTGGGAAAAAATCCAATTATATTTTTCAATACATGACTGTCTTGATTGATTTTCCACAAAAATACGTGTTTTCAATACTTGACTGTCTTGACTAATTTGCCATAAAAATACGCGTTTTCAATACATGACTGTCTTGACTAATTTCCCATAAAAAACGTGTTTTCACTACATGACTGTCTTGAATAATTTCCCATAAAAAAAGCGTTTTCACTACATGGCTGTCTAGACTAATTTCCCATAAAAAAACGCGTTTTCAATACATGACTGTCTTGACTAATTTCCCATAAAAAACCGCGTTTTCACTACATGACTGTCTAGACTAATTTCCCATAAAAAACGCGTTTTCACTACATGACTGTCTTGAATAATTTTCCATAAAAAAACGCGTTTTCAATACATGACTGTCTTGAATAATTTCCCATAAAAAACCGCGTTTTCACTACATGACTGTCTTGAATAATTTTCCATAAAAAACTCGTTTTCAATACATGACTGTCTTGACTAATTTCCCATAAAAAAAGCGTTTTCACTACATGACTGTCTTGAATTATTTCCCATAAAAAAACACGTTTTCACTACATGACTGTCTTGAATAATTTCCCATAAAAAACGCGTTTTCAATACATGACTGCCTTGACTAATTTACCACAAAAATACTCGTTTTCAATACATGACTGTCTTGAATAATTTCCCATAAAAGTACGCGTTTTCAATACATGACTGTCTTGAATAATTTCCCATAAAAGTACGCGTTTTCCATACATGACTGTCTTGAATAATTTCCCATAAAAGTACACGTTTTCAATACATGACTGTCTTGAATAATTTCCCATAAAAAAACGCGTTTTCAATACATGACTGTCTTGAATAATTTACCATAAAAATACGCGTTTTCAAAACATGACTGTCTTGAATAATTTCCCATAAAAGTACGCGTTTTCAATACATGACTATCTTGAATAATTTCCCATAAAAGTACGCGTTTTCAATTTATGACTGTCTTGAATAATTTCCCATAAAAAACGCGTTTTCAATACATGACTGTCTTGAATAATTTCCCATAAAAGTACGCGTTTTCAATACATGACTGTCTTAATTTCCCATAAAAGTACCCGTTTTCAATACATGACTGTTTCGAATAATTTTCCATAAAAGTTCGCGTTTTCAATACATGACTGTCTTGACTAATTGAAAACTGTCCATATGAATTTTCTCGATATCTCGTATAGTTTTCGAGTTTTTGGTGTTTTTAGAAAAATAGTCCCAAAATTCTCAAAATCGAATTTTTTTCTTTCAAGTTATGGAAAAATTTCATCGGAACTTTTTGTAGAACTTCTTGGGAACTATAAAACTGTTTATATACATTTTTTCGATATCTCGTTTATTCTTCGAGTTTTTGGTGGTTTTAGACAAGAAATAGCAAATATTTCCAAGTCCATATCTCTATTGTTTTTCAAGATATGAAAAAACTTATTCGAAACTTTTTATATAAAATTTTAAGATCAACATAATTGTTGGTATACAATTTTCCGATATCTTGTTTGGTTTGCGAGATTTTGGCAATTTTCATATTTTCCAATTTTTTTTTCCATAAAAAAAATCCACATTCTATTCTAGATGGAAAAAAATGGTTTGGATATATCGATGTGGCTTGTAAAGATGCATCCAAAGCAATTTTAATATTTAATATTTTTTTTCAGTAGTACGGTCAATATCTCGATTTTTCAATTTTTTGAAATATTTCCTGGACTATTGATTTTACAGAAAAAATGTATGAACATTTTTTGTAGATTTTCTAAAAGCGGTCAAAAAAAGTATCTTGGTAAATTGCGAAAATATCAACCGTTTTCGAGATATTTCGTATTTTCCAAAATTCAAATTTTTATTTTTATTTTTATTTTTCTCGAGTATTCTCGAGTTTTCTCAGTTTTCCCATCATTTTGGAGAAATATTGTCCTCATATATTTTGTTCCTCTATTCGAGCTCTACCTATTGCATTTTTTGAATTTCAGTTTAATCCTTCGGTTTGGCGTATTTTTGAGATTTTCACTTTTCGGAAAATCGCCCGGAAAAGCCGTAAGCATTTTCCGATCCCTCCCAAAAACTATACACTTGTGTAGGGCATATAGACGTATACCTTCAAAAAATATGAGAGGAAAAAAGTCAAATCCTGAACCGCTATCGAGGGAAGTATGAAAAACCGGAAAAACCGCCTTAAAAATTTTCCTGATTTTCCTATCGCAAAAAAAAAAAATTGAGAAATATTGTCCTCGAGTTATTGATATGGTTCAAATTTCACGACGGACGGACAGACCGACAGACAGACAGAGAGACCGACAGACAGAATTTTCGAAAAATATTTTTTTTCGACGGGGATCATTTTCCTAGAAGTAACTATGGGTCTAAAACGTCAAATAAAAAAGTTGATGTCCGTCTAGGAAGACGGTAGGAAATACAACTTCCTAAGAGGTCGTTGTATAACTAGCCTGTTCCACTTGGAGAATCTCCTGATGTCTGGTAAACATATATGTGATTCTGTAGGCAGGATTGAAAAGACGTGCTCCTCTTCTACTTTATGAGAGTCTTGTGGTTCAACTGGCCAACATTGTATATTCTTCTGCAAAAACTTTGGACCTTTCAACCAGGAACTATCACCCTTCAGATTTGAATTTTTCATAATTTTTGTAGCCTGATCAGCCACATTTAAATTTGAAGGAACCCAATGCCATTGAGATGCATCTGTGTCTTCTTGAATTTCACCAATTCGGCAAGCCACAAACATTGGGAAACGTCTGGACTGAGATCGTATCTGTTTCAAAACTATTAGAGAGTCTGTCCAAAAATGAAGCTCGTTCACAGTGAGATCCAGTTCAGTTTTTATCGTTTTTGCAACTCTGCTTGCAAGTACCGCAGCCTGAAGCTCAAGTTTGGGGATCGTTTGTTGATTTAGTGGAGCAACTTTGAACTTGGAGGTAATGAATGATGTATGCCATTCTCCTTCTGTTTCCACTCTCAAATAAGCCACTACTGCATACGCTTTGTCGCTTGCGTCGTAGAACAAACAAGTCTGGGCGTGGGATCCGCCTACGCTAGGATCCACCTAACGCTCAGACTTGGCCTCCGGCGGTTAACTCTCGCGCAAGCGCTCGACCTCGCGCTTCGCGCGAGCACTTCTCGAAAGCTCGGAAGTTGAAATGCCTAGAAGTTGTAGAAATTTTTTAATACAACGACCTCAATTTTACCTATAATTGGATACCAATAATATGAATACAACGACCTTAATGCCTTTAAAACTATAATTGGATACCAATTATATGAATACAACTACCCTAATGCCTTTGAAACTATAATTGGACACCAATAATTTGAATACAACGACTAATGCGAGACTTGGGAAAAAATCCAATTATATTTTTCAATACATGACTGTCTTGATTGATTTTCCACAAAAATACGTGTTTTCAATACTTGACTGTCTTGACTAATTTGCCATAAAAATACGCGTTTTCAATACATGACTGTCTTGAATAATTTCCCACAAAAATACATGTTTTCAATACATGACTGTCTTAAATAATTTCCCACAAAAATACGCGCTTTCAATACATGACTGTCTTGAATAATTTCCCACAAAAATACATGTTTTCAATACATGACTGTCTTAAATAATTTCCCACAAAAATACGCGTTTTCAATACATGACTGTATTGAATAATTTCCCACAAAAAAACGCGTTTTCAAAACATGACTGTCTTAAATAATTTCCCACAAAAATACGCGTTTTCAATACATTACTGTCTTGAATAATTTCCTACCAAAAACAACGCGTTTTCAAAACATGACTGTCTTAAATAATTTCCCAAAAAAAATAACGCGTTTTCAATACATGACTGTCTTGACCAATTTCCCATAAAACTACGCGTTTTCAATACATGACTGTCTTGACTAATTTCCCACCAAAAAACGCGTTTTCAAAACATGACTGTCTTGAACAAATTCCCACAAAAATACGCGTTTTCAATACATGACTGTCTTGACTAATTTCCCATAAAAATTCGCGTTTTCAATACATGACTGTCTTGAATAATTTCCCATAAAAATACGCGTTTTCGATACATGACTGCCTTGAATAATTTCCCACAAAAATACGCGATTTCAGTACATGACTGTCTTGAATAATTTTCCACAAAATTACGTGTTTTCAATACATGACTGTCTTATTTTTTAAATTTAGAAGAAAATTCGAAGGAGGGGGGAACCAAATATTCAAAAATCCGTGCGCTTCGCGCCCGGGAAAATTCGAAGGAGGTGGGGGGAAGTGAATATTCAAAAATTCGAAGGAAGGGGGGGAAGGAAATATTAAAAAATCCGGGCGCTTCGCGCCCGGGAAAATTCGAAGGGAGGGTGTAATAGGATATTCAAAAATCCGGGCGCTTTGCGCCCGGAAAAATTCGAAGGGGGGGGGAAGAAATATGCAAAACTCCCTAATTTTTCGTTTTTGGGAAATATTTCCTAGACTATTCATATTACAGAAAAAATGTCGTTGCATTTTTTGCAGACTATTAGAAGGTGATCAAAAAAGTTTTTATGTAAAATTTGAAAATCTATCGCCATCTTGGAGTTTTTTTTGTTTTTTTCAAAGAAAATCGAATAATTTGTTTATTTTCCAAAATATGCAAAAATTTCATAAAAACTTTTTGTAGACATATTTGAGTTCAATGAAAATGTTCGAATACATTTTTTCGATATTTCCTTTAGTTTTCGAGTTTTTTGTGTTTTTAATAAAAAATGTGAAATTTTTTCTAAGCCCCGAATTTTTCAAAATCGTAATTTTTTTTTTCAAGATACGGAAAAATTTCATGAAAACTTTTTGTAGAACTTTATGCGAACTATAAAATTGTTTATATACATTTTTTCGGTATCTCGTTTATTCTTCGAGTTTTTGGTATTTTTAGACAAAAAACCGGAAAATATTTCCAAGTCCATATCTCTATCGTTATTCAAGACATGGGAAAACTTATTCAAAACTTCTTATAGAACTTTTCAAGAGCAACAAAATTATTGGTATACAACTTTCCAATATCTTGTTTGGTTTTCGAGATTTTGACGATTTTATAAAAAAAGTACAAATTTTCAATTTTTTTTTTAGTTTTTTCAATAATTTTCCACTTTCCTAACTAGTTGGAAAAAACTGGTTCAGAAATATCGATGTGGCTCGTGAAGATGTATCCAAAGCATTTTTAAGATTTTCATTTGTTTCATTAGTACGGTCAATATATCGATTTTCCATTTTTTTCTAATATTTCCCGTACTATTGATTTTAGGATAAAAATCAAATAACATTTTTTGTAGAATTCTGAAATTCCATAAAAAAAGGTATCTTGATGAATTTGAAAATGATCAACCGTTTCTGAGATAATTCATGTTTTCCAAAATGAATTATTTTTTTTTTGGATTTTTGGAATTTTCACCATTTTCCGATAGGATTTTTGAAAAATGGTTCCTTTAGGATTTGTTCAGTTTTTGGTGCTCTATCGATTGCCGTCCAAAAAAATTCAGTTTCTTCTGTTTGTTCGCTGAAAATCGGGTATTCAAATATTGACACTTTTCGGGGGAAACTCCGGAAAACTCGGTTAGCATTTTCCGATCCTGCTCAAAAACTATACACTTCTGTAGGGGATATTGAAGTATATTTTGAAGAAATATGAAAAGAAAAAAATCACTTCCCGAACCTGTATCGAGGGAAGTACAAACGTCAAAAAAAAACTGGAAAAACCCCTTTAACATTTTTCCAGATTTTCCGATCACGAAAAAAAAAAGTATGAGGAATTAAGTCCTCGAGTTATTAAAATGGTCCAAATTTCAGGGCGATATCTCAAAGGGCTTTAAAATTCGAGCGTTTTGAAATTTTGCACCAAAAAAGCTACAGACAGACAGACCGACAGACAGACAGACAGACCGACAGACAGAATTTTCGAAATTTTTTTTTTTCGATGGGGATCATTTTCCTAGAAGTAACTATGGGTCTAAAACGTCAAATAAAAAAGTTGGGGTCCGCTGGGGGGCAATCGTAGATAATACAACTTCCTAAGAGGTCGTTGTATAATGAAGGTCTACGTTCTCTCTAAAAACATGGTGTGGAAAATAATACCGAGGAATGACTATTGGCGATTGTTGGTGCAATTCAGTGATCCAAGCTTTCCATGAAACGAACAGATCCTCAGAAATGTCCATGTCCCAATCGATTTTTAATTTCCAAATTTCTTGCATCAGTAATCTAGCTTTTATCATCAATGGTGCAAGAAAACCAAGGGGATCGAAAATTGACATGATCATTCTCAATACTTCTCGTTTGGTCGGTGTTTTGATACCATCGGCAATTTCTGGAGATATATTCTTCAAATTCAGAGAAAATATGAAATTATCATCTCTCGAAGACCAAGACAGACCTAGCACTCGTTCTATATTTTGTGAATCTATTATCAAATTGTCTTGAACAGAGAGTCGTAGGTTTTCAGGAATAGATGACATAACTCTTTCAGAATTGCTGATCCACTTTGTCATCTCAAATCCTCCCTGCAGATGAACAAAATTGACTGATTTCACTTTTTCTATGGCTTCTTCTTCACTATTGCAAGAGTCCAAATAATCATCAACGTAGTGCTGCTTTTTCATGATCTTTGAAATTCCTGGAAATTGTAACTCAAATCTTTCCGCATTTTTATTTTTTACAAATTGGGCTACTGAAGGAGAAGAAATGGCACCAAATATCATCACATTCATTTGATAAACGTCGGGCACTCTGTTCCGATCATTGCCACGCCAAAGAAACCGTTGGGCACATCTATCATCTTCTTTTATGACCACTTGATGGAACATATCCTTTATGTCTCCGTTGATAGCTACTCTACCCTGACGAAATCGCCACAGTATCGAAACAAGAGATGGTACAAAGTCTGGGCCTTGGAAAAGAAAATCATTTAGGCTTGCTCCATGGTTTCTCGCTGCTGTATCAAAAACAAGTCTCAACTTTTGCGGCTTTTTTGCATTCCAGACTGCAAAATGAGGAAGATACCATGTTTTTCGAGTATCTATGATTTCTTTATTTTCCAACTTCCTAGCGTAACCCTTCTCTACGTATTCTTCTATCTTGTCACAATACTTTTTTGCGAATTCTTCGTTCTTCTCCATTTTACGTTCCATGCACAGAAAACGCTTCATGGCATTGGGACGGCTATCTGGTAGAGTAACTTCACAGTCTTTCCATAAATGTCCTATTTCGTATCTGCCCTCGATTCGTTTCAGAGTTTTTTCCATCAATGCTACTGCTTTTTGGTCTTCAACAGATTTAACTAGATTATCTGGTAACTTGACACCAAATGACTCGAGTCTAAAACTATCCTTGACGAGGGTGTGTAGTTCTTCATCATGAACGTTTCTACAGCAAAGACTGACATGAGCGGTATCATTGATAGATTCACTATAACCAATAGCTCCATGAACAGTCCAACCCAGTTTAGCTTTAGACATTATTGGTGCATTTATTCTAGGCTGAATAACTTGTCTAGGTATAATCAGCCCACAATTATCTTGACCAATTAGTAGTTGTGGTTTGACAGACTTGATGGATTCCAGAATATTACGATCCAGATATGGAAACTTCATACAGATATCATCAATGTCGATTTGTTGTGCAGGTAGACTCAAATTATTAACAGTCCGTACATGCTTCATCGTAAAAAATTTAGAAAATATATTCACAGCTGCTATTTCAAAGGACACTATTTTCGATTCGTCCTCATAATGTGTAATGCCATTAGTCCATTGGTAACAGAAAGGAGTGATGGTACCAGAAAGTTCAAGTTTGTCAGCTAACTCTTGTTCAATCATCGAGCAAGTTGATCCCTCATCAAAGAGAGCACAAACTATTAGATCTTCGGCTAATCCACGAATTTTCACTGGTACAACTCTCAGTAAAACTGTTTGCTCTGCTGATGATAAGTTAGCACAGAGGTCCAGATTTGAGTTAGATTCTCGACTCGCTACTGTTGTTCGCTCCATGTGAAGAATTTTGTTATGCTTCCCTTTGCACCCATTTTCTCCACACCTAGACTTTTGATGTGCACATCGACTCGCCATATGTCCCGGTTTGAGACAAAGGAAACATATCTTCAAATCCAGAGCGATCGATCTTCTTTTCTCTATAGGATAACTGATGAAATCACCACACTCGCTGAGATTGTGATTAGATTTTTTACACAAAATGCAAGTAACAACTTCTTGTCTGTCGTTCTTTGTTGGTTTTTTCTTTGACATCATAACTATCTCTTTTCTCGTACTAGAGTTCTTAGCTGCGAATGGATTATTGATGGATGCCATGAGATTCACTTCCTCTTTGAGCCAGGTTGAAAAATCATCCAATGAAACCTGTTGATTCTGATGTTCTAGAGCAGTTTTATATTTGCCCCAACCATACTTTTGAATCTCAGGAAGCTTGTCAACCAAGTTTGTTAAAAGCTCTGGGTTAAAAAGATAGACACCACATCCGACGTTTTTCATGGACGATACCATATTTGTCACTGTATTCGAAAATGTAAGGTAAGAATCTAACTTGTCTTCTCTAACATAACCCATCTTTTTAGCCTTATCCATTAGTGACAAAACAATCCACTCTGCTCTGCCGAAGTTCATCTCCAACATCTTGATAATTTTGCTCACATTCACAGAAGAAATCAATAAAGCTTTTACAGTTTCTCGAGCCTTTCCTTTTAGAGCTCTATCCAATCGAACTAAATTTTCCTCATCTGTGAGATGATACAGTTCAGTAGAACGTTTGAACTCACTAATGAAAATGGGCCATTCAGTGAGTTCTCCCGAACAGTGACTCAGATCCCTAATCTTTTGGCGGATCAATAACTTATTCATCGCTGCGGTGTTCTCCATGCATTGTCTTGTGACATTATCCATGATTTCACTGCATGCCTTTTCGTTTTGTCTTCCATCACCTGAAGACTGGCACAACAGGGAATCTGATTGACCACTAACAGTTGCAGCGCGAAAATTCATGCTTTTTCCAATTGCCTCACTAGGGTAACTTTTTTTCGAGGTAACACATTTTCGAGCATCATCCACCCATTTATCCAAAAAGGTGCTGCTGCTGTACAAGCTTTCTATGTTATCCCTTTGGCTACCATGGTGTGAATCGGTTTTTTCAATCCATTTCTTCTGTGAATCCATCTCTTTTGTTAAATTTTCCCTTTTCCTTTCAATAGCTTTTAATCTTTCTAACGCTATCTTTTGCTTTTCTGCTGCTTCTTCTTCATCAAGCTGCTTTTGCTTACGAAGCATGTCAAGTTCTAAATTCAGTTTGCAAATTTCGGATCTTTTTGAAGATGATGCTTCCGAAATAGATGGATTTTTCATCGATTGATGACGAAATACTACGTCAGACCTTGTTTTTCTTCCAACACTTGCTGTATCTTCACGAAGACTTTTCTTTCCGTCCAGTAGATTGTTTTCAGATATGTAATTCTTAGATAGAGCTATGTAACTTTTCTGCACTCTAGCCGCGTCGGCACTAGTAGTAGGTACATTTAAATCTGCTCCACTATCCATAACAAATTCAGAAAACATCTTTGGTGGAATCCCTTTATTACATCTACTGCTCCTGCGGTGATGTTGACTTCTTGCTTCTTCAATACCTGATTTTGATTCCATAGCGCGTTCGTTTGATACTCGGAGGACCAGAATGTAAGATTTACTAGCAATCAAAATACCACAAGCTTACCGGAGTGAAACTGGCAAGACGGCATCGCCCGCAAGACGGAAAGCGCTACGCTTCGATGAAGTTGTGCCCGGTATCGCGGCGGAGTATGGGTAGTCATTGAATCACGTTAATTTTTGTCCGTGTTGATGAAATATTATTATATGAACCTGCTGAAGAGACAAGAACCGATCACATATTCAAAGCAGTGTAATTAATTGCTACCAAGAAAACTATGTATCTCTTCATTGAACTAATGAAATAGAAGTTGATTTTGTATCACTCATTTGATCTCCTCCCATAATGTTTCTGACTTCAAATAACATCTTGTTGCATTTTATTCATAGTGAATAATGAAACATGATCTATTGAATGCGATGAATGTGAAATTTGATTTTTTAGCATTCATTTGACGTCCTTCCCTCTTTCTAGAAAAATTGTAAAAAAATGTTTCTGCCTGTCAATATCATCTTGTTGGGATTTTTATCGTGAATAATATTGAGAAAGGATGTGTTGAATACGTTGAAAGTGAAATTTGATTTTGTAGCATTCATTTGACCCCCTTCCCCCACTCTATAAAAAATTTAAAAAATGTTTCTGCCCTTCAAAATCATCTTGCTGGGATTTTTTTTCGTGAGGAATGTTGAGAAATGAAGTGTTGAATACGTCGAATGTGAAATTTGATTTTGTAGCATTCATTTGACCCCCTTCCCCCACTCTATAAAAAATTAAAAAAATGTTTCTGCCCTTCAAAATCATCTTGCTGGGATTTTTTTTTCGTGAGGAATGTTGAGAAATGAAGTGTTGAATACGTTGAATGTGAAATTTGATTTTGTAGCATTCATTTGACCCCCTTCCACCACTCTAGAAAAAATGAAAAAAATGTTTCTGTCTTTCAAAATCATCTTGCTGAGATTTTTTTCGTGAAGAATGTTGAGAAATGAAGTGTTGAATACGTTGAATGTGAAATTTGATTTTGTAGCATTCATTTGACCCCCTTTCCCCACTCTAGAAAAAATGAAAAAAATGTTTCTGACCTTCAAAATCATCTTGCTGGGATTTTTTTCGTGAGGAATGTTGAGAAGTGAAGTGTTGAATACGTTGAATGTGAAATTTGATTTTGTAGCATTCATTTGACCCCCTTTCCCCACTCTAGAAAAAATGAAAAAAATGTTTCTGACCTTCAAAATCATCTTGCTGGGATTTTTTTCGTGAGGAATGTTGAGAAGTGAAGTGTTGAATACGTTGAATGTGAAATTTGATTTTGTAGCATTCATTTGACCCCCTTCCCCCACTCTAGAAAAAATGCAAAAAATGTTTCTGCCCTTCAAAATCATCTTGCTGAGATTTTTTTCATAAGGAATGTTGAGAAATGAAGTGTTGAATACGTTGAATGTGAAATTTGATTTTGTAGCATTCATTTGACCCCCTTTCCCCACTCTAGAAAAAATGAAAAAAATGTTTCTGACCTTCAAAATCATCTTGCTGAGATTTTTTTCATAAGGAATGTTGAGAAATGAAGTGTTGAATACGTTGAATGTGAAATTTGATTTTGTAGCATTCATTTGACCCCCTTTCCCCACTCTAGAAAAAATGAAAAAAATGTTTCTGACCTTCAAAATCATCTTGCTGGGATTTTTTTTCGTGAGGAATGTTGAGAAGTGAAGTGTTGAATACGTTGAATGTGAAATTTGATTTTGTAGCATTCATTTGACCCCCTTCCCCCACTCTAGAAAAAATGCAGAAAATGTTTCTGCCCTTCAAAATCATCTTGCTGCGAGTTTTTTCGTGAGGAATGTTGAGAAATGAAGTGTTGAATACGTTGAATGCCAAATTTGATTTTGTAGCATTCATTTGACCCCCTTCCCACACTCTAGAAAAAATGAAAAAAATGTTTCTGCCTTTCAAAATCATCTTGCTGAGATTTTTTTCGTGAGGAATGTTGAGAAATGAAGTGTTGAATACGTTGAATGTGAAATTTGATTTTGTAGCATTCATTTGACCCCCTTTCCCCACTCTAGAAAAAATGAAAAAAATGTTTCTGACCTTCAAAATCATCTTGCTGGGATTTTTTTCGTGAGGAATGTTGAGAAGTGAAGTGTTGAATACGTTGAATGTGAAATTTGATTTTGTAGCATTCATTTGACCCCCTTTCCCCACTCTAGAAAAAATGAAAAAAATGTTTCTGACCTTCAAATTCATCTTGCTGGGATTTTTTTCGTGAGGAATGTTGAGAAGTGAAGTGTTGAATACGTTGAATGTGAAATTTGATTTTGTAGCATTCATTTGACCCCCTTCCCCCACTCTAGAAAAAATGCAAAAAATGTTTCTGCCCTTCAAAATCATCTTGCTGAAATTTTTTTCATGAGTAATGTTGAGAAATGAAGTGTTGAATACGTTGAATGTGAAATTTGATTTTGTAGCATTCATTTGACCCCCTTTCCCCACTCTAGAAAAAATGAAAAAAATGTTTCTGACTTTTAAAATCATCTTTCTGGGATTTTTTTCGTGAGAAATGTTGAGATATGAAGTGTTGAATACGTTGAATGTGAAATTTGATTTTGTAGCATTCATTTGACCCCCTTCCCCCACTCTATAAAAAATGAATAAAATGTTTCTGCCTTTCAAAATCATCTTTCTAGGATTTTTTTCGTGAGGAATGTTGAGAAATGAAGTGTTGAATACGTTGAATGTGAAATTTGATTTTGTAGCATTCATTTGACCCCCTTCCCCCACTCTAGAAAAAATGAAAAAAATGTTTCTGCTCTTCAAATTCATCTTGCTGAGAGTTTTTTCGTGAAGAATGTTGAGAAATGAAGTGTTGAGTACGTTGAATGTGAAATTTGATTTTGTAGCATTCATTTGACCCCCTTCTCCCACTCTAGAAAAAATGAAAAAAATATTTCTGCCTTTCAAAATCATCTTGCTGAGATTTTTTTCGTGAGGAATGTTGAGAAATGAAGTGTTGAATACGTTGAATGTGAAATTTGATTTTGTAGCATTCATTTGACCCCCTTTCCCCACTCTAGAAAAAATGAAAAAAAAATTTCTGACCTTCGAAATCATCTTGCTGGGATTTTTTACCTGAGGAATGTTGAGAAGTGAAGTGTTGAATACGTTGAATGTGAAATTTGATTTTGTAGCATTCATTTGACCCCCTTCCCCCACTCTAGAAAAAATGAATAAAATGTTTCTGCCTTTCAAAATCATCTTTCTGGGATTTTTTTTTCGTGAGGAATGTTGAGAAATGAAGTGTTGAATACGTTGAATGTGAAATTTGATTTTGTAGCATTCATTTGACCCCCTTCCCCCACTCTAGAAAAAATGAATAAAATGTTTCTGCCTTTCAAAATCATCTTTCTTGGATTTTTTTCGTGAGGAATGTTGAGAAATGAAGTGTTGAATACGTTGAATGTGAAATTTGATTTTGTAGCATTCATTTGACCCCCTTCCCCCACTCTATAAAAAATGAAAAGAATGTTTCTGCCTTTCAAAATCATCTTGCTGGGATTTTTTTCGTGAGGAATGTTGAGAAATGAAGTGTTGAATACGTCGAATGTGAAATTTGATTTTGTAGCATTCATTTGACCCCCTTCCCCCACTCTAGAAAAAATGAATAAAATGTTTCTTCCTTTCAAAATCATCTTTCTGGGATAGAGTGGGGGAAGGGGGTCAAATGAATGCTACAAAATCAAATTTTACATTCAACGTATTCAACACTTCATTTCTCACCATTCTCCACTGAAAAAATCCCAACAAGGTGATTTTGAAAGTCAGAAACATTTTATTAATTTTTTCTAGAGTGGGGGAAGGGGGTCAAATGAATGCTTCAAAATCAAATTTCACATTCAACGTATTCAACACTTCATATCTCAACATTTCTCACGAAAAAAATCCCAGAAAGATGATTTTAAAAGTCAGAAACATTTTTTTCATTTTTTCTAGAGTGGGGAAAGGGGGTCAAATGAATGCTACAAAATCAAATTTCACATTCAACGTATTCAACACTTCATTTCTCAACATTCCTCACGGAAAAAATTTCAGCAAGATGATTTTGAAGGGCAGAAACATTTTTTGCATTTTTTCTAGAGTGGGGGAAGGGGGTCAAATGAATGCTACAAAATCAAATTTCACATTCAACGTATTCAACACTTCACTTCTCAACATTCCTCACGAAAAAAATCCCAGCAAAATGAATTTGAAGGTCAGAAACATTTTTTTCATTTTTTCTAGTGTGGGGAAAGGGGGTCAAATGAATGCTACAAAATCTAATTTCACATTCAACGTATTCAACACTTCACTTCTCAACATTCCTCACGAAAAAAATCCCAGCAAGATGATTTTGAAGGTCAGAAACATTTTTTTCATTTTTTCTAGAGTGGGGAAAGGGGGTCAAATGAATGCTACAAAATCAAATTTCACATTCAACGTATTCAACACTTCATTTCTCAACATTCCTCACGAAAAAAATCCCAGAAAGATGATTTTGAAAGTCAGAAACATTTTTTTCATTTTTTCTAGAGTGGGGAAAGGGGGTCAAACGAATGGTAAAAATCAAATTTCACATTCAACGTATTCAACACTTCATTTCTCAACATTTCTCACGAAAAAAATCCCAGAAAGATGATTTTGAAAGTCAGAAACATTTTTTTCATTTTTTCTAGAGTGGGGAAAGGGGGTCAAATGAATGGTAAAAAATCAAATTTCACATTCATCGTATTCAACCCTTCATTTCTCATCATTCTTCATGAAAAAAATCCCAGCAAGATGGTTTTGAAAGGCAGAAACATTTTTTTCATTTTTTCTAGAGTGGAAGATGGGGGTTAAATGAATGCTACAAAATCAAATTTCACATTCAACGTATTCAACCCTTCATTTCTCAACATTCCTCACGAAAAAAATCCCAGCAAGATGATTTTGAAGGGCAGAAACATTTTTTTCATTTTTCCTAGAGTGGGGGAAGGGGGTTAAATGAATGCTACAAAATAAAATTACACATTCATCGTATTCAACCCTTCATTTCTCATCATTCTTCATGAAAAAAATCCCAGCAAGATGGTTTTAAAAGGCTGAAACATTTTTTTCATTTTTTCAAGAGTGGGGGAAGGGGGTCAAATGAATGCTACAAAATCAAATTTCACATTCAACGTATTCAACCCTTCATTTCTCATCATTCATCACGAAAAAAATCCCAGCAAGATGATTTTGAAAGGCAGAATTTTTTTTTTCATTTTTTCTAGAGTGGGGGAAGGGGGTCAAATGAATGCTACAAAATCAAATTTCAAATTCAACGTATTCAACACATCCTTTCTTAATATTATTCACGATAAAAATCCCAACAAGATGATATTGACAGTCAGAAACATTTTTTCATTTTTTCTAGAGTGAGAGAAGGTGGTCAAATGAATGCTACAAAATAAAATTCCACATTCAACGTATTCAACACTTCATTTCTCAACATTCTTCACGAAAAAAATTCCAGCAAGATGATTTTGAAGGACAGAAACATTTTTTTGATTTTTTCTAGGTGGGGGAAGGGGGTCAAATGAATGCTAAAAAATCAAATTTCACATTCATCGTATTCAACCCTTCATTTCTCATCATTCTTCACGAAAAAAATCCCAGCAAGTTGATTTTGAAGGGCAGAAACATTTTTTTCAATTTTTCTTGAGTGGGGGAAGGGGGTCAAATGAATGCTACAATATCAAGTTTCACATTCATCGTATTCAACCCTTCATTTCTCATCATTCTTCACGAAAAAAATCCCAGCAAGATGATTTTGAAGGGGGTTAAATGAATGCTACAAAATAAAATTACACATTCATCGTATTCAACCCTTCATTTCTCATCATTCTTCATGAAAAAAATCCCAGCAAGATGGTTTTGAAAGGCAGAAACATTTTTTTCATTTTTTCTAGAGTGGGGGAAGGGGGTCAAATGAATGCTACAAAATCAAATTTCACATTCAACGTATTCAACCCTTCATTTCTCATCATTCATCACGAAAAAAATCCCAGCAAGATGATTTTGAAAGGCAGAATTTTTTTTTTCATTGTTTCTAGAGTGGGGGAAGGGGGTCAAATGAATGCTACAAAATCAAATTTCAAATTCAATGTATTCAACACATCCTTTCTTAATATTATTCACGATAAAAATCCCAACAAGATGATATTGACAGTCAGAAACATTTTTTCATTTTTTCTAGAGTGAGAGAAGGTGGTCAAATGATTGCTACAAAATAAAATTCCACATTCAACGTATTCAACACTTCATTTCTCAACATTCTTCACGAAAAAAATCCCAGCAAGATGATTTTGAAGGGCAGAAACATTTTTTTCATTTTTTCTTGAGTGGGGGAAGGGGGTCAAATGAATGCTACAAAATCAAATTTCACATTCATCGTATTCAACCCTTCATTTCTCATCATTCTTCACGAAAAAAATCCCAGCAAGATGATTTTGAAAGGCAGAAACATTTTTTTCATTTTTTCTAGGTGTGGGAAGGGGGTCAAATGAATGCTACAAAATCAAATTTCACATTCATCGTATTCAACCATTCATTAGTTCAATGAAGAGATACATAGTTTTCTTGGTAGCAATTAATTACACTGCTTTGAATATGTGATCGGTTCTTGTCTCTTCAGCAGGTTCATATAATAATATTTCATCAACACGGACAAAAATTAACGTGATTCAATGACTACCCATACTCCGCCGCGATACCGGGCACAACTTCATCGAAGCGTAGCGCTGTCCGTCTTGCTGGCGATGCCGTCTTGCCAGTTTCACTCCGGTCACAAGCTTTACTTTTGGAATAAATTACAATATTTTGTACTGACACAACGTATATTTCTTACTTTTTCCTTGACATCAATGACAGACGTCTTTCTTAAATTCAAAAAATGTACAGTGGATTCTAAAATAATATAAACACAGAATAAAGTATACGAAATCTTGAAAAGGCCCACTTAGAGCCAAACGTAAATGAGATAAACGCCATAAACTTGGTTGTATGTTGCAATACTCTGATTACAGAATATGGACATCCTGTGCTCGAAATATTGAAAATTCTTCTTTAAATGTAACATCATATGTTTTCAAAGGGAAGAAGAAATGAAAACCACTCAAACCTTTTATCTATCCATATATAACTTTTAGAATATTATTTTTATATCATTATTCAACACTATCATATTCAGAAGCAAACGCAGCCTTTTTTGGGGGATGGCACCTTAAGTTTGAATCTAATTTTCATCTTCATCGACCGGGATTGCAAGAGTTCCGAACGGCGTCATTCGGCAAAACATCTTCGGAATTTTTATCTTTTTGACCGATACCTTTTTCAATATGTTTTGCCTATACCATTGTTTATATAGAAGTAAGATAGTTAGTCAATGCCTGTGTAATTGATGTTCGACGCAAACGCGAGTGTCATCTAGCGTGATTAGTTACAAACATGAATATTTGACGACATTTTAATGCAGGTTCCTTCAAAAAACCCTGATTTTAATGCTGTCCCATTGTTTCAATCAAGTTACGACATGACTTGGAGGCCAGATCACTGAAGTTACGACATGACTTGGATGCTCACTATCGCCATCTACATGTCGCATAAGGTTGACTAACTATCTTCTATATTATCAATGCCAATACTTATTCTATCCTTTTCACTATTCCGGCAGCATCGGTCTCTCTTTCAGACCCAGTCCATTATTATATGTATATGTCTATGGATTGACGTGTTATTCACCTTATTCTTCCTTGACTTCATTTCGCAAGTTTGATTTCTAAACTCGTAATTTTCCCTTTAACCCTTTCGGTCATGATGTTTTGTTTTTAGTAGTAAAATTTTGCATGAGGATTTCTTTATTTTTTCTAAAATTTTTGACGTCGCGTCGGTAGAAAAGTTGCATTTTGTTTCCTTTTTGAAAAAATGGATGTACACTACAGTGTACGCTGTGCAAAATTTTTTATATACAGAATACATGATATTTTTTACATATAATAATTTATTTTCTGTGGTATTTTAAAAAACAATTATTTTTACTAATACATAAATGGATATCACATTTTATACAATATATTACATGTGTTCGACTATTATTGCAATGGAGATATTTGCATCTTGTGGCAAACGGCTGTATCAGTGTCTAAATATTCCTGTTCCTGCTTTACTTGCTGAGTCTCTTTATCTGTAACATCTAAAGTACACTATAAGCGTGTTCCGTTTCATGCATTCATCGCATCACTGTTGCAGACATAATCAAGCGTTCCGTTTCAACTAACATTGACGTTGGTGTGTTGAATCGGAACGATTTTTGCTTGTGTGGTGCATGCCGTTTCCCGCAGATGTTGACATTTATCAGTTAACCAAATTCTTATGTAACAAAAACAGAGTAGGAAGCGAGCTTTGTGAAAATGAGAGTAGCTCAGATTCTGATACAAGTGATAGTTATGCGGATAATATATATCGTCTGTCCCACGCCAAAACCGCGAATATGCTAATTCCAGGGTTCTGACTTCAATATGTAAAATACTAATTTTCTACCAAAATTTTCAATTCCAAACTTACGAAAGTGCTATCAGGTTGTCTACTGTGAACGAGAGTGAATTCGCGAATGTGAAAACTTACCTGGGTTTTCAAAGCAAGAAGCACGGATATTCTTAAAACTCTTCTCATTCGAAATGACAAATTGCACATTCGTGGTTTTGGCATGAGACCGACGATGATGTTGAATGAATTGACGATTTTTTCTTCCATTGTACGGTGAATCAGGCAAATGTGATAATACTATCAAAATTAAACTTTTAATTCGGTTTCTGTTTGAACGTGAAACCACTGACAAGAAATTCTTTGTTTTGACTTTTGAGTTTGACAGATCTAACTTGGTTCGCATTCATCGCTGCTAGACGAACGGGCAGTAGTTCATGCACTTTCGATGTCTCAAGGCCAAAGAGGGGAATATAAAAGTGGGCGTGTCAATGCGCTCCCAATGTAGCAAACGGAACGGTCATATGCGCATTACGTCCTCAATGCATGAAACGGAACACGCTTTATATTAGTTAACAATTTATGCAAAATTAAAAGCTCAAATACCTTCTGAGAGGTGCAATTCGTCGTTCTCTCAACCATGATCCCAGTCTTCGCTCAGTAATTCTACCTCAGAAAGACCCTCCATTAACTCAAACAATTCTTTAAGAGTTAGGGCTCTCCTAATAGCCATTATGACTGAAACTATCTGAGAAATAGTTAATTTAGAACACACATTGAAAAAAAGTGAGATTATCTTTACCTGGTAATGTTATACCCCTGAATGACAGTGGCTACTGTAGTGCACACACTTCAAAATAAGAATAAAAAGTAGTCCTTGGGAACAGTTTCACACACTAAAACAATGTTTTGTATGCACACAATAAAAACGTCACAATTTCACGTTGACGAAAAGTCAGTGGAAATTTGCTTTAGCATTACAGGTTTCTGAGACTGCATCTGTGCCCACACTTAAAATTCTATTTTGGTAGTTTCACTTGCGGTATCTAGCTGGTGGCACTTATCTTACATGAACGTCAAAGGAGTATAATACAGTATTCTACAAAAGAAAATGTTCCAATTAAGTCAGCATAATTTTTAAAAATTCAGAAACAAGGCTTACACTGTAGTGCATGCGGTGACTAAAAGGGTTAAATAAAGTATTGCTTTCTTTAAACTGATGATTTAAATTTGTAACCATTTAGTTTTAACATTTTTTGAAAGACTTCTCTCAAATTCGAACTTCAAGCTTGTTCTCTGAATTGGGCGTTTCTTCTATCAAATTTTGGATGTAACCATTCTTTGTTTTCTTTGTGGCAGAAGAAAGAATCGCACACTGTGCATTTAACTGTTGATATAAGCATATAAACTGATGTGACAAAATTAATAATTCAGATTAATACCCAGGTAGTAATTGGCCCACTATCATGACTACAAACTCCTTTGAGTGCTTGGGAATAGGTAATCTGTTGTCAGTGTTTCTCAATTGCCGATCATGTTAGACTGGGAGATGGTGACAGATTTCAGATGACGATTTTCTCGTTTATGCCTTGAGACCAATGAAAGATATGAAAATTCTGATAAGAATGATGAAAAATTTGAGTGGTCGCCGCGTGACTTTCATATAAAAAAAATCGATTTTCATTAAAAAATATATGTGTTTTGGGACGATTTTATCGCCGCTGCCATGTACACCAACAGCATGTTAAGATAGACTATAGCAGCGAAAAAATTATAGGCATACGGGTTGCACGTGGCCAAATGGTACCAATGATGGCGTAAACTTTTGATTTTTTTTTTTCATTTTAGACGATTTTCTCGTTGCTGCCAATTGAAACAATGGAAGTTTCCATCACGAATGTCCCATAAAAAGTGAGGTTGAGTGCAGGAATTGAATTTTTTATAAGAAGGCCACGTGGCGACCGCTCAAATTTTTCATCATTTTGGTCAGAATTTTCATATCTTTCACTGATTTCAAAGGCATAAACGAGAAAATCGTCGCCTGAAATCTGTCACCATCTCCCAGTCTATGTGTTTCTTGCCTAACTTTTCAGATGCCTAGTATCATCTTTTAATATTTTGTGTGCAAAGCGAATCAACCGACTTTCATGTAACTTAGGCATACTTAGCTAGGGAAGAAAATTATTAGCCAAGTCGTTCACAATTTCACAATACGATTTCGGTTATTTATAAATTTATAATTGTTATAAATTGAAACTAGAAACTAGATTTGACTATCTAAGATTTTTGAAAGGATATTTATTGAAACTCTCAGGCTAAATCAGACGTTAGATGTACAAATAGTCAAAAACAGTCGAGGCCAGCCTTCTTGATTGTAATTACTCACAAAATCATTGTTAAATTTCCTCGCTCCCATGTGTCTACGTAGGGCTAGGTCGATATGGTTGGACAGACTAAAAAATTACTCCTTGCAAAATGTATGTTTTAATATACTTGTTTTCAAACGTCTTCGTAAGGTTAGTTCGTTTTAGTAAAACCGTTAAAACATACTAAAAAGTTGATCCTCACAAAATTTGTGTTTAATTTCCTCGCTCTCAAATCTCTATGTAACGTTAGTTGGTTCTGGTTAGAACAGACTATAAAATGACTTCTCGCAAAATTTATGTGCTTGATTTCTTCACTCCCAAATGTCTACGTGATGTTAGTTCATTCTGGTTAGACTTGATTACCTCGATCCCAAATTTCTAAGTAAGATAAGTTCTTTCTGGTTAGAACAGACTAAAAAATTACTCCCCGTAAAATGTGTGTGTTTAATTAGTTCGCACCCAAATGTCTACATAAGGTTAGTTCGTTCTGGTCAGAACAAACTTAAATATTACTACTCACAAAAGAAAGAAGTCAAGTCATACACAATTTGCAATTAAACGATTACATACGATTTTGGTTATTTATAAATTTATAATTGTTATAAACTGAAACTAGATTTAACTATCTACAAGTTTTTTTTGTAGTACATTATTTGAAACCCTTAAGATAAATCAGACGTTAGATGTACATATAGTTCTTGAGTGTAATAACTCTTCACAAAACCTGTGTTTAATTTCCTCGCGCCCAAATGTCTACAAATTTGATAACAGAACATTCCTTCTTGATATTGAAGAAATATTCCCCAACACTTCTGTTCCTATGCTATCTAAATTTCACTCTAGAGATTAGAAACCTATTTTCAAACTATGCCTAGTGGCTGTTTTAACCATAATAAAATCAACCTTATAGGGAGGTAATATGTGACCCTTTTCGTCGATCCCCCATATATTAATAAACATGTTTTGTGACCTGAAGAGGGTTCTTTAATACCCGTGACGCCAGTCCTTCGCCAATAGTCATAAAAAAGCATGCCAATATATTTGATAGTTTCACCTATAATTATTTATTTATTATAATGTTCCTCCCATGAAACACTAATAACTATACTTTAAAAGTTATTTATACTTTTAAAGTTATTTATACTTTTTATTAATTTTTAGGTATTAAATCTTGATTTTTTTTTCAAGATTCCAAAATGTTCCAGGTTATTTCCCATTCTAAGTGAGAATAATGAATTTTAATCTTTTTTTTTTATATGAATGTTGATTTCATCTCTTAAATCTATCCCCTGAATGAACTTTAACACTAGATTTGTGTTTTTAGAAACGCTAAGCATGTTCTTAGAACTTGTTATTAATTTTAAACAATAAATATAGCAAGTTCGTTAACAGTTTTAATAAATTACTATTTCAATCTACTCTCCTTTATTTTAATTACCTATTAACACTTGGATGGATTGTTTCTAATTCGATTTTAATAATACATTGAACTCTTTTTCTAGGCTCTGGAATGAATTTATTTGTTTTATCTGAACCACAGTATACCTCATAGTAAGATTGTGATTTGTATGTGTATGTTTTGTCTCTTATTGCCTTAACTGAACCATTTCGGTTGTTTCTTCATTGTTTGTGCAAAACCACTGCAATAAAATAAGCCCAATTGAGTAAAAATATTTCAAATTCTGTTTGTCTCTATATAAAAGTTATTTGAAAACTGCTGTGAAACTTCAAAAATTTAAAACTATTTGTCATTCAAAAATAAAAGTATAGAAGCTTTAGCAGCTTTTAAAATGATTTTTAGTATGTTATTTAACAGGTGCTGCCCTTTAGTTTTCAGAAGACAACTTGGACAGTTACATTTTTAGAATAATTAGAAATTTCAAATAATCCCAATGTCTCATAGTATTTTTATTTTTGTGTATTTTCATTTCAATTACTTTTCTACATTCATTCAATTGTATTTTATTTCAGACGATGATTTTGCCAGTGACATTATCAATTTACGCATGAAAACAGATGACTTTGAGCATATAAAGGTGATAGGTCGTGGTGCCTTCGGAAAGGTTCAGCTGGTTCGTCACAAGTACACTCAAAAAGTGTATGCTATGAAGAGGCTCAGCAAAGCTGATCTAATCAAGAGATCAGATTCCGCCTTTTTCTGGGAAGAAAGACATATCATGGCGCACGCCAGATCTGAGTGGATAGTTCAATTACATTTCGCTTTTCAGGTAGTTTTATATATTTTCAATACCATATATCAACCATAGTTGATTGATTGATAATTAATGTTTTGCCAGCGCCTTGATTATATTAATACTAGCAACCTAACACTACGGGTGTGAAGTTATCCACATCCACAAGATACACGGAGAAAAAAATATCGATTTTTTTTTAAATACTATACTGGAGACTTTGTGTACCTCTAATCATTGAATATGCTTTTCCCGGCGGTATCTCAGTAAAAAAACATGGTGTTTCGGTTTTCCAAACAGCCTCAAAGGGTGGAAATGGGGTGGAAAACCATAAAAAAACTATGTTTTGGTAAGTTGAGAATATATTGTTTCTCGTGGTCGAATTGACTAGAAAAATTTTATGCCTGAGTTTTTCAGGCCGTCTAAGGGGGTGGAAATGGGGTTAAAACTTGAAAAATCTATAATTCGGAAAGTTGTCTTTGTACACCATTCATATTCAAGTATGTATGTTTTCTAGTCAATTCGACCACGAGAAGTAACATAATCGAAAATGGAAGGTGTACAAAGTCAACTTTCCGAAATAAAGTTTTATTATTATTTTCAACCCCATTTCCACCCTCTTAGACGTCCTGAAAAACTCAGACATAGCATTTTTCTAGTCAATTCGACTACGAGAAACAATATTCTTGAATATGAATGGTGTACAAAGACAACTTTCCGAATTATAGATTTTTTAAGTTTCGACCCCATTTCCACCCCACCCCCTTAGACGGCCTGAAAAACTTAGGCATAGCATTTTTCTAGTCAATTCGACCACGAGAAACAACATATTCGAAAATAGAAGGTGTACAAAGTCAACTTACCGAAATATAGTTTTTTTATGGTTTTCCACCTCATTTCCACCCTTTGATACTGTTTGGAAAACCGAGGCACCATGTTTCTTTACTGAGATGACCGCCGGGAAAAACATATTCAATGATTAGAGGTACACAAAGTCTCCAGAATAGAAATTAAAAAAATTCAAAAAATTTTTCTCCGTGTATCTTGTGGATGTGGATAACTTCACACCCGTCCTAACACTTGGAATTGGTTTACCAGCTTTAAGATAGGAGCATGCTATGAGTTGAAATACTTGATTGAGGCTTATCATTGGCTCCAGTCAAGACTGCTTACTGTCTAGTTCTATGTTTTGATGAACAGCCGGACAAACACTAATGGCGGATTTCACAAACTGATTCCTAATGTTAGGAAATAGAAATACCTAAATTAGTTTAAGGAATACCAAAGTGCAATTTGCGTTTCATCAAGCGTTAAGTAATGCTTAAAAGTGATGGAAAATAGCTATTTTACGTATTTCCTACCACTCTAAAGCATTACTTAACTTGTGTTGAAACGCAAATTGCACATGAGCATTCCTAAATTCGATTTAGGTATTTCCTAACTTTAGGAATCAGTTGGTGAAATCGGCCATAAATGCTTCAAGGCAATGATTGGTATTCAGCGACAGACATTTTCCTCAACTGTTGCATTTTAGTAACCCATGTTTACTGGTTTCTATAAATAAAATTGTGACATGAAGAAAGATATAATTAGCGGAATGTAAGGAAACTAACTTCTCAATTTTAATATAAAAAATGTAAAGCTTATCAATATCCCTAAAAGTAAAAGAGGAGTCCAGCAGTATTTCTTCAAGGTGATATATGTAATTTGTTTTTTTTTTTGTTAAAGTAGAGAAAACAATAAAAATTAAATATAGGTGGGGCTTCAATGTCGTGTAAGTTTACTTAAAGTTACATGAGAAATGGTTACACTTGGGAAATTAAAATTTAGTAGGTAAACTCAGAAAGGATTGGATTACTAATTGGATATATTGAGATTGATTTAATTTCGAGAATTGAGATTTTTTGGTCGGCAATTGAAGGAAATTAGCCAATATTTGCTTCTCATTTTATAGGAAAGACCCTTAAAAATAGTGCAACTTCCAATTGAAAATGAATTTCCAATCAATGTCGTTTGGAAAATTGAAACAAATAGCGGGAAATAGTTTCTTCTTTGACAACATTCTTACTGATTTCTTAGTTCGGTAGTTTTCAGATAGAAAGCGCCATTGTATATTTCATTCATTTCAGGGTCTGCAATACTTTCATGTTATGAATGAAGTAGGCATGTGATTTAGATAACATCCGTGGTGGTATAGTATGTCTAATCCCAATTGGGATGGCAATAAAAATAAGAGCACCACGAGGAGTGTTCATATGCACTGCCCGGCAAATGGGAAATATACAGGGTGTTTCTTAAGTACGTGTAGAAAATTTAGTAGCTTGTTGCTGACACCAAAATAAGAAGAAAAGTTTCTATAATCTTATGTCCGCAAGTAATTCGTTTCTGAGATACAGAGTGTCAAAGTTGAATTCTTATTTTATTTTTTGTGAATAATTTCAAAATAAATTTGATATTTGGATAAAGTTTGGTATCTGGGAATATTTATTATTTAGTTTGTGTAAAAAAGATATTCTTGGTAGAGGTCACTGCGAGCAACTGTTTTCGAGTTATTGAGATTTGAAATAATCGATGCCAGTGATTTTGAATGACAAGATTTTTTATTTCAAAATAAATTCAATTAGAAATTAGTTTTTTCACAGTTAACATACAATTTGATTTTGCCATTGAAAAATTATCCCAGATACCAAACTTTACTCGAATATCACAAATATTTTGGAATTTATTCACAAAAAACAAATATAAGAATTAAACTTTGACACTCTGTATCTTAGAAACGAATAACTTGCGGACATGTGTTTATGGGAACTTTTTTTCTTATTTCAACGTCAGCAACATGTTCCTAAAGTTTCTACACATACTTAAGAAACACCCTGTATATACAGATCATCTCACAGCACTGCGAACATAGGAGATGATATGACCAATTAACTATCGTCCAATCTCTTCAGTTTTCGCCGTTTTCGGTTTCGCTGTTCACGATGACAATAACTGTCATCGTGACATCCTAATAATTATCTAGCAAAGACACTTATTGGTAGTTCATTTAAAGACGTAATAACATTTGTTGAACATGGTTTAGAAAATTGCAGAGAAAGTGCAAATTGTCAAGGGTATTTTCAAAAATCAAGGACCATACATTGCGTCAGATTAAAGTATTATTTGTTGAAAATTTTTAAAATAGGCCGGACAATTATAAGTTGCTCTAACTCTACCTATGTTTCGTGCCCTGTGAGAAGTACTGTATACTAGATACCAGTGTTTTTTACTTTCAAAGCGTTCCAAACCAAACGATTATTTATTATCCAAGATAGCCATTACATCGAATGCGTAACTTTATAATATCGGCAACACCGCTCACTGACCAGTTCTCTGATACTAGAAATTACCTCTCTCAACGATTTTATCAACCTTCAAGCAGATTTTAACAACATTGTTTATCTGGTGCGAAATGAATGGTATGTTGATGTAATACTAATAATTCAGGAGCATCTATCAGACCGTTCAAAATTTTATAAATAAACAAGGTGTCAAACCCTTGCCTTCTGTGGATCAGAGGACTCAAATTCATTACTGACAGCATGTTGGTATAAGAGTAAGGAATGTTCAGCCTAAAGGAGCAGTACATAAAAAATCTGCATTGAACTCTTTCACATTTTTCGATGTGGACTTGAGCATAAGGGCTCCAAAACAATCGAAGCATATTCAAGATGAGATCTAACCAATGAAAGGAATAAGATTTTCACTGTACTCATATGAACAAAATCTTTAGAATGTCTCTTTATGAAACCCAACTGCTTGAGTGCTCTATTACAGATGTACTCAATGTGCGAAGAAAATAGAGGTTAGATTGGGAGATACTCCAAGATCTTTGATCAAGGTAACTTTCTCTATGACAGTGTTATCAAAAATATAGTTGAAGGTTATCTCTTGCACTGTGCGATGGAAACTGATAACTTTACATTTCAAAGGATTCATGCTCATTTTATTCACAAAACAACCATGTGAAAAAACATTCAAGCTCTTTTGGAGTATAAGACAATCATCTGGATTTTGTATGACATGAAATATTTTGATATCATATCATCGGCATTCATGAGGAATTTACATTCGGAAATTTCTTTAACAATGTCATCGATGAATATACTGAATAGTAAAGGCCCCAGGTGAGAGCCTTGTGGCACACCCGAAGTGGCAATGTATTCATCGGAAATGCACCCGTTCAACTTGACTCATAGGAGGCGATCTGATAAATACGTTTTCAACCAGTCCAGAAGAGAACCACGAATGCCAATATACGATAACTTCTGGATTATAGATACAATAGTTGCTTACCGCGTATCCAAAGAACTGCGAATAGTCATGTCAATTAGACTTCTTCAATTCGTCCTTGAATCAGTTTAAATCCCAGCTTAGAACAATTATCAAATACAGAAATAATCATCCACAATCCTTTCTCCTTGAGTCTCTCAGCAACAAGTGTTACATTTTATTATATATTATACATTTTATTATATCTTTTATAAATCAACTCTAATCGTCTTAACTGTAATCTTTTACTTATTCTACACCACAGTTGTATTTTATTTGAATTGGGCTAGTTCCCGTTAAATAAACAAAAAAAAATCTCAGTTGCACGGTTGGAGACTTGGATAAATATTCAATAAAATGCATCGAATTAGTTCTCCAAACTATATTTATGGGCGACCTTAATAGACCGCATACCCGAAATTTCCCAATTTTAGTTAATAAAATTTGAACCAGAAAACATTTCTACTGTAATTATTAATATAACTTTCTTTAAGAAAAACAAACACATGCGAATTTAATGATGATCTTAGACTTGCTGAAAGGTTCTTAGAGTTATTTATCAGAAAGGTTTACACTTCTGGTAGTAATCTGTTGGAATATTATATAATTATTTGGGTAAATCACTCTGCCTAACAGAATCCTGCTTAATAAATATTAATTGAAAGAACTCTACAAGTTATCAGAGACAAATCAGAAATGTATCTTATTATCCACTGTTTATGAAAAGCATTTCACATATTTTGAAGTTATATGAATTACCATTTACAATATGTTTGATAGGTGTCTAGTTTTTATTGCTCATAAAAATAAATAATTTTGCACTGAAATTTAACTTTTGCTGTTAGACGCCAACCGCCCGTTTTTCCTTGCAAAGTCTTCGGCCTATTCAGTATTTTCACAAAATGTATTGACTTGTGAGACTACGATCTCAGATGATATAGGGGTCAAGATTAAAAATCCCCATGAAATCATAGTAGTTCACCAAAATAATAGATCTGTAAGAAATAATCTTATTAGAAATGGCGTCGCGTGACGACGATCGGCCACCTACTCCTAAAGAAAATGTGAATTTTATGTGTAAACACTGTTCTAAGAAAGTTAAAAATAGAGTTATCTGTACTAAGTGTTATGAAAGTTTCCATCCAGCATGTTTGAAACAAGCTAGTGAATTGAAAAAGGCTGAATGCAAACATGAACCAGACCAACAAACCATTGACATCGACACTTTAGAAGAAACCTACCTCAGAGAAGAAAACAGATTGTTGAAACAATTCCTGTTGGATAAGGATATAATTATCTCGGACAAATCTCAAGTGATCAAACTTCTAGAAGAGAAAATTGCATTATTGGAAGGGGAACTATCAATAAATGGAATCGCCCAAACTTCAAACAAAAACCAACTATTCACGAATCCCCCAAAAATCTCGATGGCAAATAAAGCGAGTGAAACAAAAAGCGTGCCGCATAAAAAAAACTATTCTACCGTAAATAAAAACCAAGCTAGTTCATCGTCATCCATGAATTTGAACTTTGATATCCCCGACCTACAGGGTTGTACAGGTATACAAGTGAACCAAGTAGCAGCGGAAATTATGGAAATACAAACCAAACAAAAAGCAAGTGATATTATAAATCTCACGAATTACGGTAATGAAAACATGAAACCCCCAAAAATTTTAATTGAAAAAATAAAAGACACTGCAGATGAAGCACAGGGGTTCACTACAGTGATCAGGAAAAGAAAGAAAAACTATAATGTAGGAAGTGGGGAAGGTGATAACGACTTCCATGTCATTGGAAAACCTGACAAGAAAATTTTGCTGTTTCTATCGAAAGTGCCAGATGCGATAACACAAGACAATATTAAGAACTATATAGGAAAACGCACACAATCTCAAGATATCTACGTGAAGAAACTTGAAACGCACTTCGTTCGTACCAATAATCAAGCTTTTATGGTTGGTGTAAAACCCTGCCTGCAAACAAAGGTGTATGAACCTGACTTTTGGCCTGAAAACATACATTTCAGCCGCTTCAACTTCAAACAAGGGCAGCGATTCTTAGACAACCCACACAGCCACTCACCCCGTGAAAACCAACCAAGGCAAACAAGAAATTTTCAAGATCCAGCCTCACCCTTGACGCCGGCGACGAGATAAGTACAACACACACATATCAACTTGTACACTTAAACAGCCAAAGCTTGTCAAATAAAATTAACATTTTAGAATTATTTTGTAGTACTAGTAAACCGACATTTCTCTGTATATCTGAGCACTGGATGTGTGAAGATCAACTGAGATCAACTTCAATAGCAGGTTATAGACTTATCTCCGGATACAGTAGGAAAAGATTATCTCACGGCGGAACCGCAATATTTGTTAAATCTGAAATATCCGAAAAATGCAACAATATTCAATACCTTGTTGACTCATCCTTAGAACTGAACTTTGAGTGCTCTGCTATAGGGGTTAATAAAAAATTTTGTATTATCACGCTTTACCGCAGCTCATCAATAGAATCAGACCCACAACTATTCCTTGACAAAGTAAATAGTACCTTAATTCACGTAACAGCCAAGTATACTAATGTTATCCTTTGTGGAGATTTCAACATAAATTTTAAAGGAAACTGTCTTTATAAGAATCAACTCTTTGATATATTTGCAATGTTTAACCTAAACCTACCATATGACCAACCAACCCGTTTGGAACAATATGGGAATAAAGTAACATCTAGCGGATTAGACTATGTTGTCAGTAACTTTGACAACAGCTCCTGTAAGGTAATCTGTCTGGGTGCTTCTGACCACTATGCACAAGTCATGTCCTGGTCTACAGTAAAAATACCGGATACGAAAAAAAACAATGTGGTAACAAGAAAATTCAATGAACAATCTCTTCTAGAATTCAAAACACTTTATGAAAGGACATGCCTTGACAATCCTCAAGGAAAAGATGTCAACACTGCTTTCAATAATTTTATGGCAAACTTTCAATGGTGTTTTGACATATCATTCCCAAAACAATATATAGTCCAAAAAGCCAAAGGGTCCGATAAAATACCTCTCTCTAAAGAACTACACTCTGAACTCAGACAGCTCAAGGATCTTAACTGGCTTAAAAATAAGATAAACAATCCGATCATAACAGAAAATTATAAAAAAATGAAAAAATATTTAGATGCAAAAATTTCTGAGGAAAAAAAACAACACTACTGCAATATAATCAATAATTCAAACAATAAAGCAAAATCTCTTTGGCAGTTAGTAAATGTAAAAATGGAAAGGAAGAACTGTAGGAAGGAAATCATCTTAGTTGATAAAGGGGCAGCAATAAATGGTAAAACTGACATTGCAAACCACTTTGGGGAGTTTTTTGCAAACTCTGTTAGTGAAACAATATACAGTCTTAATTTTCCCGAAGACAAGTGTACTAAAAATTAAATACGAGGCCCAAACTCAATGTTCTTTATGCCAGTTGATGAAATCGACGTAAAACACATAATACTAACACTTAAAAAGAAATACTCGTCAGGAATTGATGAAATACCAGCAATCGTACTGAGAGAATGTGTAGATAAAATCTCCAACCAATTATCCCAGATCATTAACACATCCGTCACCCAAGGAATCTTCCCAAGCCAACTAAAAATCGCTAAAACCATTCCGGTGTTTAAAAAGGGCGATCCGCAATTTGTTGAAAACTACAGGATGATATGTATATTGAGCTGTTTCTCTAAAATAATTGAGATAGCCGTGTATTACCAATTAGTCAACTACCTAAATAAAAATAATATAATAACGTCGTCACAACATGGTTTCCGACCCAACTTCTCAATAGAGACTGCATCAACGGAACTAACACAATACATCCATGAAAATATAGACCAGAACAAATATTTAGTAGGAATCTTCTTTGATCTTACTCGCGCTTTTGATACGATTAATCCCAAATACCTAACAATAAAATTAGAAGCTATGGGCATCAGAAGACCAATCCAGTCGTGGACTGAATCTTATATGTCCGGCAGAAGGCTTAGAGTTCGGATCGAGGATGAGTTATCTAACGAATTTACTACCCCCATTGGGACTCCCCAAGGTGGGGTGTTAGGCCCACTATTATTTTTGCTATATGTAAACGATTTACCCACATATATCAACCATGGACGAGTATTCATCTATGCAGATGACACCACAATTATTGTCTCAGCTGATAGTCTAAATGATCTAAATAGCAAAACACAAACAGTCATGAGCAACTTCGCACATTGGTGTCAACGAAATCATCTTATCATTAACGAAAATAAAACTGTAATCGTCCAATTTACCGCACCGCTAAAGGAAGAAAATAATATATCTATAACTACAAGCAATAATAGTGTAATTTGTACATCTAAAAGCACCAAATTCCTTGGAATGGAATTGGACTCCAAACTGAACTTCAACAAACAAATAGACTGTTTGTGTAAAAAACTGAATAAATTGTATTTTGCCTTCAATAGCCCAAAGTCTAATTTTTACCTAAGTCACCTAGTTAACTTTGCTTTAGTTTACTCCGCAATCAGCTGCAATATAATTGTGTGGGGTAGATCGACAGAAATCACGAGGATATTTATCTTGCAAAAGCGATTCATTCGCCCAATATTCAACTTGGACTATAGGGAGTCATGTAGGGATACCTTCAGGGGGAATAAGCTGCTAACTTTTACAGGTATTTACCTTTACAAGCTCCTAAGTTATACTCACCAGAACAAACATAGGTTTCAAAAGAACAGTGATATCCATGGATATAACACTCGAGCAAAAAACGATGTCCACCTTTCCAAATTCAATCGAATGAAAATAAAAAAATCTCCACTCTATGCAGGGGGATACTTCTATAACATGCTACCAGACGAAATGAAAGATATGACAAATATAATCAAATTCAAATCCATTCTGAAATCATTTCTGATCGACAATTGTTTTTATTCCCTGGATGAATTTATAAACCAATGCTTGTAATCTTGTGGATGAATTTATAAACCAATGTTTGTAATCTTGTGCACGTTATTTTATACGTCATTATGTCCTTAACTATATATTAATATTAATGTTTGTGTACATATTCGTAATGTTTTGTTCGGAATTGTGTCGTACTACATTGTATTTTTTTATCTTTTATTTATTTTAAACCACTTCTGTATGACTTATCTCATGTCATGTATGATTCGAAGAGATCAATAAATATCTATCTAAAGTTATACAACTTGATATTTTATTAGACGATCTTCATGTCGATTTTTTGCTATTAAGTGAGCATTGGCAAGGAAGTGATAACATTGACTTGATCAATTTCATTGATTTTAAACTATGCTCATATTTCTGCAGACCCTTAGGAGAATACGGAGGAGTAGCTATTTTCTGTAAGAATAGATTCAAAACTAAAACCATTAAATTGTGTTCAGAGTTGTCTCGCTCTAATATATTTGAATGCCCTGGTATTGAACTGGAAGATATAAAAATTAGAATAGTCGTTATATACCGTCCTCCATCAGGTAACATTGATATCTTTCTCCAGCTATTCGAAACTCTTCTAGATTCGATAACAATGAACGATGGCAAAATTATAATAGGAGGAGATTTTATTCAGTTCTGAAAATGTACAAACTCGTCACATCGCTAATTTATTAGAATCGAACAATATGACAAGGACTATCTTTACACGAACTAGGGTAACAGTAACTTCACAAACATTTATAGATAAGATTATAGTAAAAAATAGCATGGTAACGGATAGTGACTATGAGGCTATTAAGAATATGGAAACTGACCTTGCAGATCATATGCGCAATATCTTAAATTTCGTGACCAAATTAACCAAGATAAAGTGCCAGTGGAATTCCATCGCTACTTTCATGATTCTAATATTCAAAGGTTCAAACAATATCTTGAGAATCTTGACTGGAACGTGGTATATCAATCTGATAACTGTAGTGAGGCTAACATGGCAATTTGAAATCTGTTTTCCATTAAGAAAAAGATCAAATAAAGTACCTACTAAAAAATCTGTTCCCATCTTGACCACAGAATTATTGGATGCTAAAAACCGAGTCTCACTTTACGCAGACTTGAGCAGGTTTTATCCGGGATTCAAGGGAACCTTCAAGGAAGCAAATAATAAATACATTGCAATGTTTTCTGAGGCAAAAAAATGCAAATGATCAACTCATACGGGAATCGTCAAATAAAAATAAAACCAAGTGGAACATTGTCGATAAAACGCTAGGGAAACAAAAACATAAGAAAATCTCCGAAATTGTATATAACGGGCAAATATTGAATCCATCGGATGTATATGTAAAAGGGGTGGGTTGGCATTGGATGAATCCATTTGCCACAGACTTTTGTTAGCTTATAGCTTTAGAGATCTAGACCAATATTTTCCAAAAATGTTACCAAAATGTCAAATATATCTTTATTCTGCATATTGGGTAGATATGTTATATTTAACGGAAATGAAATAGTATGTATTTGCAGTAAATTAAGGAGTCGTGTTATTTCTGGAGTGTGATTCAAGCAGGAAAAGAATATGTGATTTAAGTCACAGATCGATGAGTCATCGCATGTGCAATAATGTGTTTGGGATAAACCGATTTTATATAAATGGGCTGGAAATCTGCCGTGATTTAGTTTAAGTCTTGTTATGAATCCATCGGAATGTGTGAATAGTTTCAACGAATATTTTACTTCTGTAGTGGATCAACTAGGCATGAATCTACCAACAATTATGGATGAAGAATTTGTTAATTCACTAACTCCCAGTACCCTTAATACTATGTTTTTCCGTCCACTCACCGAGGAAGACGTTCTAAATATGATAAAAAAATTTAAAAACTCAAAATCATCTGCGGATGATGAATGTCCGATATTCTCCTTAAACATATCGCCCTATGTTGACCTTTCCAATTTCATGTAAAAATGATCCTACTGGAATAAATTATTATTATTATTATTATTATTATTATTATTATTATTATTATTATGTATAATCAAACCAATAACATTTCTAGTCAATATGTCTTTGGAACAAGGTATTTTTCCGAATGGGATGAAAATATCGAAGGTCATACCACTGTTCAAAAAATGTTATCCATCAAATATAATGAATTACAGAGCAATCACACTATGCGCCAGCATATCGAAAGTATTTGAAACTGCTGTGAGTGAACAACTGGTGTCATTCTTGAACAAAAATTCAATACTTTCACCGGATCAACACGGTTTAAAAAAAAAATAAAAGCACTGAGACTGCCTTGAACAAGTTTGTCAATGAAATAGTTGAATCTTTGGATAAGTCAAGGGTGGTTCTTGGACTTTTCATAGACTTCTCCAAGGCGTTTGACTGTGTCAACCACCAAATTATATTGCACAAATGATCAAGGTACGGAATTAGAGGTGTTGCCTATGACTGGTTCAGTTCATATCTCGCAGATCGTACCTCAGGGCTCCATACTAGATCCTACATTGTTCATTATCTTTATAAATGACCTACTCCTCTTCATCAGGAGCAAGAACATGTCTTCATCATAGTATCATATGCCGATGATACTAATATCTTGATCACACATGATAACTATGATGAATGTGTTCTCCAAACTCAACAAATATATACTGAAGTGGAGTTCTGGGTAAATAAAAATAAACTCTGTTTGAGCGAAGACAAAACTGTATGCACTTTATTTAATAAGTCAATAATTTGTTATAAAACAATTTCTTTAAATGCAACCAAGACACTTGAATGCCAAAAACACAGTAAGATGCTAGGGCATTGATTGCAATCTCAGTTGGTCTAAGCATATTGAATATCTCTGTACCAAATTGGCTAGGATGGTATATGCTCTGAAAGTTACCTACCTCAAGACATTGCAGTAGATCTATATTACGTCAATTATATTTTGCCACGATTCACACTCATATTAGATATTGCATAGTACATTGGGGTCAGGCTGCAGATGTTGCAGTGTTTTTGTCCTTCAAAAAAATGATATACGTACCTTGGCCAATTTAAGCTATAATGATAGTTGTAGGAAATATTTTGAAGAGATGAACATCTTGACACTTACATCTGTATATATCTTAGCTTGCTTTGTTTTCAAGAATAAATCCTTTTTTATTTTTCTACTATGTCCTATTTTATTCAGACACTATTTCTGTAAACAATTTGATATTTTTATTAATAATATTTTAATGAAATAAAGAAGCTATTATTATTATTGTGCCGCTCCGTTCGCCTGGCCACCACACAGCCGTTAGTACCATAATTGCTTCCTACAATTATCCTCAGTTGTCGTAGGATTGCAACCGACTTTTGAATAATCTCCATGAAAGTTTGGAGTCCAGTACCACGCCCAGGTATTTTACCTGCTGGATTAGCTCCAGCTCTTGCTGGCCAGAGGCGTTCCTCTGGCCATTAGTGCTGCCTCAGTAGTTTCTCCCTTCGCCTTGTCAAATGCGCCTTCCACATCGAAAAACAAACCTAATCTTACCTCTTTGAACCTTAAAGTCCTTTCGATCCTTCTTCACACTACAGTGTGGAGGGCCGATTCAGTCGACATTGCCCAGGAAACTGAGTTTGACTGGACTTTGCTATTGTGTAGCCAATTTTCCCCGCCTTGGGGACTGACTTCAAGACCTTTGGAATGTACCCCAGCTCTATACTGGCCTGGAATATCCTCCACAAGATTGGGGTAAGAAGTTCCAGGCCCCTCTGTAGCATTGCCGGAAAAAATCCATCAGGTCCTGCTGCCTTATAGGGGTTGAACTCGTTCATGGGCAGTAAACGAGTTAATGTTTTTCATTTTGGAAGGTGTTTAATATTAATTTGTTACACTTTTACGTCAAATTGATTATTTTATATTAAAATCCACATAATTATGTTTTAGGATTCTAAGCATTTATATATGGTAATGGACTACATGCCTGGTGGTGATATTGTTAATCTCATGTCAAACTATGATATACCTGAGACGTGGGCAAAATTTTACACAATGGAAGTTGTTCTCGCCCTTGATGTTATCCATTCTATGGGATTCGTTCATAGGGATGTCAAACCTGACAATATGTTGCTGGATAAATATGGACATCTGAAATTAGCCGATTTTGGTACTTGCATGCGAATGGATGAAGATGGTCTGGTCAGATCTAATAATGTAGTTGGTACACCTGACTACATATCGCCGGAAGTACTTCAAAGTCACGGAAAGGGTAAGTGAAAGCTTTGATTTATGGTCTCCTGAATTTTTAAATGGTTTTATAAGTTTACAAAACAATATTTTACAAATCCCAATATTTCACTAAAAGCTGTGATTGGAAATTCTAAACAATTTTTTTTTGAGGGATTATGCAGTGGGTTGAGCATCTCAAGTTTAAGTGATATATCCTAGGGTGGATTCTGATATATTTTAAGCTCACTGACAGGTCATGGCACCCAATATTTTAGTATGCCACTTTAGCCTTTTCTGGGAACAACATTCAAATGGGCACCAACTTTGCAGGAATATATGTCTGAAATATGGATTAAAAGTTTCTGTCTGAATTGAATTCGATGAACTCTAGGTCAAACGAATAATCAAATATTTTATTGATTTCTTCATTCCTGTTGATTGGAGACACTCATTGACTGATTGGATTCAGAGTAGATTACGATGATGAAGGGTGTTTCACATAACATAATTTAACAGGAGAATTCTTGAATTTTTCTTAGTAAGTTAATTAAAATACACAAACACACATGGTTAGCCCATTTCAATATCAATACTATTCCATTTTCTATCATCACACTGTTGGAGATGACGACAATAATGTATTCTACTGCTGCCTATATTAATATTTGTTCATGGTTGTTAGTATAAAAAATAAATGAATATACACTTATGTAAATAATTTTGACATAATGAATTGTAATTGTCTTATTGAACGAACAAGTTTATTGAATTTAAAAAGGTAGTAAACAGTTTTTGGGGTAAAAGAAGTAATATCTAATGATAACACTACTGGAATATGCCCAATTAATGAAAGTTATTACTTTCAATCTACGAATTTCTAATATTAAGTTCATGGTTCTTTCAGTTGCAAATAGGAAACTTGGAAAAAAATCTCGAGACACAATGACGAATAATAGCTATAAAATCGTTTTGAATTATTTCGTTGTTCAAATAATTTAAGAGTAATAATAATAAATGAACTTTATTGAACCAATTACATTGATCCAATAGGACATTGACCTAGGTTCTTCGCCCACTGTGATTACATAATCAATAACTTAAAAAATAAATACATGATAACAGAGTTCTTTTGGGAGATCGTTTAGTAACGAACAGTCGTTGCCGACCGATGATGAACCCTTTACTCCCTTATACACCTACTAAGTAGGCTTATTATGGCCAGTATCTGTCAGAAAACAACTACTCCTTTGGCTAAGACCACGACGGGTATTGAATTGAATCTAAAAGACACTTTTGCAACTTTCCCCAAAGCATCAGAGGACGCAATTGCAAGTGCCCTCTATGACCAACCAGCAGAATTGTATTTTGATTTGGACAGGGTGAGCACCTGCTGACTAGTTTTGAGGTTTTTGCCACTCATCACTGCAATGGTAGGTCCACACAGACAGCACTGAAGCCATCCGTTCCCCGTCCAAATCATTACACACTCCGCTGCTTCGTCAATTCTGGTGTACTCGTTCATCTAATTTTTTCAACGTCTTTTTGGTCAAAAGGACTCGTACTTTTGCATTGATTGATGATGTCAAAGTATTCGTCCTCTTTAATATGATGTTTCTCTCTTAGGGTTTCTGCTGAGAAGTATCTTTCAAACCAATAATTCACCATTTGGTAGTGGTTAGTGTCAAAGTTTACATTTTGAGTTTCAGTATATGTGCATTGGCTTTCTCTTCTGGGGTTCCAAATACGAGGATATATTGATACATTCTTAGCCTACTATAGAACCAAACAAAATTTCAATGTCAAAATATTTTATTACTCAACATATTCTCCTCTTCATTGGATACATTTATTACAGCGAACCTGCAACGTCTCTAGACCTTAAAAAAAATGTTTCTTCTTGCTCTGCAAACCAGACCTCCACAGCTTTTATTACCTCCTCGTTGGAAGAAAATTTACGACCTTTTAAATTTTTTTTCAGTTGAGGAAAGATGATAGTCGGACGGAGCCTAATCTGGTGAATAAGGGAGGTGTTCTAGTAATTCAAACCCTAAATCACGAATTTTTTGCATGGCAACATGAGATTTGTGTGCAGGGGCGTTGTCCTGCAAAAACAAAACACCTTTGGATAGCTTTCCGCGTCTTTTCTCTTTAATTTTTTTCCCGTAGAGTGGTCAGTAATGTCGAATAGTAATCTCCAGTTATTGTTCTACCCTTATCCAAAAAATCAATCATGATTACTCCATGGCAATCCCAAAAAACTGAAGCAAGAACTTTTCCAGCAGATTTTTGGACACGAAACTTCTTAGGTCTTGGAGAGTGTCGCCATTCCATCGATTGTTGCTTTGTTTCTGGATCGTAGAAATGTACCCAAGTCTCATCCATAGTAACAATTCGGTTTAAGAAGTCTACATCGTTTTCAAATCGAGCACAGATCGAACGCGATGCTACTACCCTTGTACGCTTTTGGTCAACATTCAAACATTTGGGGATCCATTTTGCATCAATTTTTCTCATGTCCAAATTGACGTGAACTATATGATGAACGCGTTTATATGAAATATTCAGTGCTTCAGATATCCGTTTTAGCCCAATTCGACGGTCTGTTAAAATCATGTCATGAACTGCATCGATATTTTCGGGGACTGACACAGAAACTGGCATTCCCGATCGGTCATCATCTTCAATGGAAAATTTACCTCTTTTGAAGCTTGCAGTCCAATTTTTCACGATCGCATACGAAGGACATTGATCACCAAGGGTATTAAGATCTTCGTAAATCTGCTTACCTCTTAACCCTTTTAAATACAGGTACTTGATGATGGCTATATACTCCAATTTTTCGATTTTCACAATTTCGGTGAACATATTTTTTCTTTTAATTTATTGCGTAACTCAGGTTTACTTTTTTGACGTCAAATTTAACACTGACACTTCTAATAAGTTATTGTTCGTTGCTATGGTAACGCAATATTTTGTTTATGCAGGGAACTGGTCTAGGCTAACTAGATATCAATTCATCCTCGTATATCACCGTTGATTTCAATAGGTTTACTGTTGCACCTTGAGTTGTTTTTGTATTTTGACAGTTTTCTGATATTGTGCCAGTACGTCTGTCTTTTTTTATTGTTTATGACTTCGGTATTCTTCATCAGTTTTTGAATATTTTTATTGTAATTGTTCATTTCTGCTTTAAGTAAGACCTTGGTTACCTGTAAGGTTATAGTCATGGTATATTTTTCTTTTGTTCTTAACGAGTCTCATGATGATTGGTGGTAATTCGTGTGTGTGGTATGTGTTTAATTTTTGGACTGTTTTTTAAAATAAGTCCAGCGAGTCTTTCACTGAAGTTAGTTATCAGATGTTCGGTATTTCTTGTTCCTCTCATACTTCTAAGTAGTTTTCCATGTTCTCATTAATTTTCTCAAGATTAGTTTTATGGAAATTATATTTCAAGATTTCATCATTTTCAGCTCGTTTGTTGAGGTCAATTGTGAGTTCTAGTCCGAGGTGGTCTGATCCCAAGTCTGGTATTTCCTCAACTTGTAGAATGTTTGATGTGAGATTCTGTGTGTGAAGTATAATATCGAGTGTTGAATCTTGGTTATTAGGCATTATGAAATTTTGCAGAAAATTACTCAGTTCTTTTATACCTGTTCTTTGCATTGAAATCTCGAATGATAATTGAGTAGTTATGTAAGCATGCCTGAGTGAAGACAGTTTTTTCAAGTCTAGTGTTTGGGTACACCAAAAATATATGGAATTTGTCCTTCAGGAACGGTATAATAGTGAAATGTTTATATGTTTATTGTCTAAGAATAAGAATTCTTGTTACAAACACGATGCCATAAATAATTAAATAATAACTAGTGATAAAAAATGTACGTCTGGAAGATTGTGAATTTAAATGAAATATAAACAATACATAAAATTACAAAGAGAAAAGTTATTGGGTATAACCCTCAAATTGTGCAACTGTAGACACGTTATACCCAATAACTTTTCTCTTTATATTCTCATATATAGCCCCTCGATAAATCCATACTGATTTAAAATTACAAATACGAGGTCTGTTAAAAAAATAAGGTGAATTTTCAAATTTCGCGGGCTACGTACATTCGATTATCGATTTTTTTATTTTGTTGTTGGTACACTCGTCTCGAAAATATGTTCACAGTTTTAGCTATATAGCACATTTAGTTTGTTTGTGAGAGGCATAAAAGTTAGAAGTGTTTTGCGTGTTTGGCGATTTTCTGCTGTCGAAAAACATGGATCAAAGAGTTTGCATTAAATTTTGTATGAAAAATGGAATCAAGTGCTCCAAAACACTAGAAATGTTGAAAGTGGCACACGGTGAGTTTACTTTAAGCAAAAAAAATATTTACAAGTGGTGCAAACTTTTCACAGAAGGTCGAGAAGATGTGAATGACGACGATCGCCCTGGACGCCCCAGCACATCAACAACCGATGAAAATGTTGAGGAAGTGAAGAAAATTGTTATGGAGAATCGTCGAATCACTATTAAAGAAGTTGCTGAGGATGTCGGCATATCGGTTGGCTCATGCCATGCACTTTTTTCGGAAATTTTGGGCATGAAGCGTGTGGCAGCGAAGTTTGTTCCAAAATTGTTGAATTTTGACCAAAAAAATCGTCGCATGAGCATCGCTCAGGAATTGTTGAATGACGTCAACGGCGATCCAGATTTGCTTGAAAGGGTCATAACTGGTGACGAATCATGGGTATATTGTTATGACATCGAAACCAAAGTCTAATCGTCCCAATGGAAGAGCCCAGGAAAGCCAAGGCCAAAAAAAGCACGCCAAGTTGGCGTAGTGCATCAGGTGTTCTTACCACATAGTCGTACGGCCAATAAGGAGTATTATCTTGGAGTTACGCGCCGCTTGCGAGAAGCAATACGAAAAATACGTCCGGAATTGTGGAAAAACAATTCATGGCTTTTGCATCACGATAATGCACCTGCTCACTCGTCATTGCTTGTTCGTAATTTTTTGGCCAAACACAACACCGTAAACATGCCTCAGCCACCGTATTTACCAGATTTGGCCCTCTGCGACTTTTTCCTGTTCCCAAGATGGAAGAGATTTTATGGGTCTCTTCCAATGGAAGAGACCCATAAAAGGACGGCGTTTTGAGACGATTGAGGAGATACAAACCGATCGCTGAGAGAGCTCAAGAGCATACCAAAAAGTGCATATCAGAACTGCTTCGAGGATTGGAAAAAACGCTGGCACAAGTGTATTATATCTGAGGGGGACTACTTCGAAGGGGACAAAATAGAATATTTATTTGAGAAAAACGAAAATTCACCTTTTTATTTAACAGACCTCGTATATACATATACAAAAACTAAGACAAATAAAAATATGGTTTTTCCCACAGTACAATCACAAATTAAAATGTTAAAATGGTAAAATAGGTTATAAATTACAGGGCATCTTGGAAATATTCTTGTAGGTCATAATAGAATTTATCGTTTTTTTTTCTGAATTTGATGAGGTCTCTTTGATATCATTGGGAAGTTTATTGTTGCTTCTACTGCTTTGTGAAATATCCATTCTTAAAATACTTTCTTCTTATTCCAGTCTTTTCATTTCACTGGGTAGGTATTAGGTAAAAAACTTACAGTCGAACTCCACCAAATAAAATCTTTATTGATAATGTGAGTGTAGTCAGAGGACACACGTCAGCACATTGCGAGATGTAGTCGGAAGACTAACATCAGCAGCAGGACATGTTTTGAAGGATTAATCCTTCATCTTCAACGAAAAAAGGGTTACAAAGTTAAGATCTACAGAAAAGAGAAATGTTACATTATTGAGAATAACAGTATTAAAGTTCGAACATACCATATGTGGTGGAAAAAAGTGTTTCTATGTAAATGTAGAAAAATTTTAAATTAAACAATTGTCAACATGACGGTAGCCGAAATACGAGTGGGTCCCTAATTGTTAGGGGGTATGATTTGATCTCGCCAAATAAATCATATTCACACAAAAAATATTTGTTGAACTGTGACCATACGCGTGTTCTTTATGCAAAACAAAAGGGTTATGTTATGAAAGAATGAAAGTGAAATTTGAGGTTAACATCTGTCATCCGTCGAGTGAGACGTCACGACTCAAAGTGACAGAGTGACTGTTCTGTAGACCTGTGGACCCATGGTAAAGAGCAATCATCAATCATACAACATCGACTGTCAGTAATATTGGAAATTTATATTAAACTAGAATAATAGAATAAAAAATTGTAATGTGGAACATTGGTTGTTGATCGAGTGTGACTTGTAAAAGTGTGAAGAAAATTGATAAAGTAAAGAAAATTATTCAGAGTTAGAGTTGATTTCTTCCTTATCGGAATTGGATTCTATCAATGTAACGTGTTATGTTAATCGAGTTTTAATTTTGCGACCAGTTTGGCCAATATAACAAGCTTTACAATCTGGATTAGAGCAGTTTAATTTGTAAACCTCTGATTTGTCCAGCAATATAATTTTGTCTTTTGAATTTACCAAAGATTGTTTTAAATTATTTGAAGTTTTGAACGAAATAGAGAATTTTGAATTGTTATTGGTATTAAGTTTATTAAGCAACGTATTTTTTTATTTTAATGATATAGGACCAAAATAGGTTAGAGAAAAATATTTGTTCTGTGGATTGGATTGAGTGAGTCTATGATTTGAAAATTTGTTAACATATCTGTAATATAATATATTGATCAAATGTATTGGAAAACCATTGTGAGCAATTTGTTTAATGATATTGAGTTCTTATGAAAAATTGAAATCATTCAGTGGGATACTAAAGAGACGGTGAAACAAAGAATGAAAAGATGCAAATTTATGATTGTATGGATGGTTAGAGTAAAACGGTATGACATTATCAGTATTAGTGGGTTTTCTGTAAATGGAAAATTCCAGCATATCTGATTTGTGAATCATTGAATCAAGAAAGGGTAATTTGTTGTCTGATTCCATTTCTATAGTAAACTGGATTCTTGGATTGAAAGAGTTAAGTAAAATTAGAAAATCGTTAAGGTCGTCCAACGTACCTTTTAAAAGTGCTAGTATGTCATCGACATACCGCTGCCATACATACTGGTGTAAGAATTCATTTTCAACTTGCCTCCTCATTCCTTTCATTTCTAGTGCTTCTAGATCTTCTTTCTTTTTCAGCTCCAACTTCTTCAATTCTAGTTTCATTAGTTTCCTTTGTTGATACTGTGAATCTTTAGACTTTGCTTTGCTTGTAGTTGGTACTAGAGGAAATCCCAAAAAATCACTGGTGGCACTTACTTTTGACTTTGTATATCTTGACATTTTTGTCAATACAATTTATTTCTTCTATAATTTTCTTTTGCGACGCTATATTCAATAAATACTATTAGATAGTTGAAGGACCAATATTTTTGCTTATATTGGCTTATAGATTGTCTTAAAGATTGGCTTATAATGTCTAATAATAAAAGATTATATTCGAACAGCGAAATTATATTCAGAAGAGTAACATTCGATCACTTTGATAACTCTCAAAAATCAACCGTCACTGTATACAGGGTAAAAAATCAATCTTATATACAGAACAATATCAATAATCTTCAACAATGCTAGTTATTTTAAAGAAACGCTATAAAAATATCAAGTGTGATATACCACCGAATTGTGATTTTATCGCTCTATCAATATTTGTAATAAAAGAGACAGACCCCTATTTGAAAAAAAAGTTGATGGTGGCCGTGTTGACACGAAACGTATATTCAAAGATTTATTACATCGTTATAGTACATTTTGAATATAATAAAACTTTCCTTTTCCATTTTTTTATATTTTCTGAAATGACAATTCTGTTCGTAAAAACCAAGAACAGCATTTTTAGTTTTCCCTGTATAAGTAGGAAAGGGCAAAAGTCCCCGCAGATTTTCCCTGACCAATTTACTGCTCACCACAATAGTTAATTTTTTCCCACTTAATCGTCTTTGTATCTATTACGGTTTGGAATATAGCAATGTTACCACAGGATAAAAGAATCGGCCTGTATATTTGCTCTTCTTCATTGATATCTCCCAACTTTTTGGCTCTGGCCCAATCACTGATCTTTTCCAGAGCCTTTTCCTCCATCTGTGCTTTTGTCCGTGGTTTCGCTTATTGCTAGGTCGTCGGCATATGCTATAATTTTAACTCCTTCTGGCCAGTTTTGCCAGAGGAGCTCCACTGTCAGGTTTCATAGTAGTGGACCAACTGACAAAGAACAAAACTGATAGAAAAAGTTTAATGAAATTTAATATTGAAACTACAAAATATGTTTAAATATGTCTTCCATTTTCTTGAATGCAGAGCTGAATTCTATGTTCGTAAGACCGTTCCACCCTACGCAGGACAGCTGGTGTAATGCTGAGAAAAGTATTCATTGCATATTTTCGGAAGAATTTGGTGGCTCAACGAAAGCAATATTTTGTATGTATACCCATAAGAAAAAATCCACTTTTGTTCAATCTGGTGAGGGCCACCTGACAGGCCCATTCCGTCTTATCCATTTATTGGAATACCTTATTTAGATGATCTCTCACTTCGCTCGAATAGTGATCAGCAGCACCATCATGTTGTAACCACATTCTATGGCGAAGATCAAGAAGAATATCTTCTAACATACCTGGTAATCCACCTGTCGCCATAAGTGGGGAGTTTCTGCCGAACAATAATGGTAATTATGTCTATTTACAAATCTATTTTTATGGATTGTCGATTCATCCGACCATAAAATGTTATTGAAAAAAATTGTCGTTTCGACGAATTTTTTCCATGGCTCAATTGCAAAATCTCACTATTCTCTTAAAATATGCATGCAGTCGTTCATGTTGTGATGGTGTGGATGAAAACAATGCTTCTTCTAAAGTCGTTGCACTGATCTCTCACTTATAGCCACTATTTTACCAATCCTATGTCCTATGAGGATATTCTTCAACAGCAAGAAGAACTCACAATTCGTTATTCTCATTAGATATATCCAGGTTCAAAAAAATCTAGTCAAGACCTTTCGGAATGATCTTTCATCTGGATGCCATCTATCTGGATACTGTTGAGAATAAATCCTTAATAAAATAAAAAACGTGGGAGTCGTTTTGTGAGTAATTAACTTGAAAGATGCTTCAAAACAATAATCATTCAGATTTTCAGCATATTCATCCATTAAACGAAAACTAGACATAGAAAAATTCTGTATTTTCCACACAAGTTCATATGATATATCTTCTGTGAAATAGGAAAAACTCAAAAAAAATTGACTGGTCAGATTTTTATATACAGGACATTTTAATAATTTCTGGTAATATTGGTCACGTGTATTCTTGAGTCATACTGTATAATATTCATAATTTCTGTTCATGGAAGTGACCACATGGCACAAACTAACAAAGTCTTCAGTCGAGCTAGCATAGAAATCCGTAATGTGTGGAATCCCTTAATTAGTGGCATGGATCAATTGAAATTGCAATAAGAATTACCAATGCTGTACCGGAGGGGCCCGGCACTGTAATCAACAAGCTTACCTGAACACCGGCAAATTACCCCTATGCTAATGACACATAATTAGCCATATCATGTATAAGAAGTATCCTTGAGATTTTCGCATTTATACCCTTGATAACGACTGTAGATTTTAACAGTTGAAACGTCGTGAATAAAAATTGCAGATAATTGAATTTTTTTTTGTTCTTTTTTAGACAATGAAAGTCCAGAATAACCTTACTCAATTGTTGTTTTGTTATTATTTCCGTCAACCGATGCAATGTATCTTCTCTCAAAAAGTAAAAGTAGTATCAGTAATAGCATTCAAAATATTTTTGTCCCATTGCTCCAAATCAAACCGTTCAAATTTATCGAGATTAGGGTACCATTCAGATCCGCACTTTAACTTGATATTTCGAATACATTAGGTGAATTTTTTTTCAACGAAATCGAATTGGATTATCTTTTCAATGATGTGTCACTCGACCCCCCCCCCCATGCTATTTGAAAATTTTAAATTAATATTTCCCCTTTCCCACTTTTCGAGCAATCACATTTCATCATAAAGTAGTGTCGGTGATACCATTCAAAATGGTTTTTATTTCATGTTTGTATGTCAAAGCGTTCAAATGTTAACAGGGGGGGTGGGGCTAAAAAAAGCCGCACTGTATTATTTTGAACCAAAGCTTGTTTATTACTTTTCATTTTTCAATCGTATTTATTACAATGTTGTATGATTAGAAAAGTTAATGTAATTTTTCAATGTTCCATCATAAAAAACATTTTAAAAAAAGTATTGACATATAAATATCCGAATAGTTGTTTTCTGACAAATATTTGTCATAACACTGTAAGTTTATAGGATTAATAAAATGGTATAACCTTGGTCGGTACCGACTTAACAATCTCTCAAAAGAACTTTTGGCTCTGTTTTCAGATGTCCAAACAAACAAAAAAAATGTCCATTACAACTTTGAGATACATCTCAAAGTGAGTTTTTTGTTCATTTTTGAAGAATACTAGGTCTTGCCGAAACATGTCTTGGTATTGTAAAATCAAGTAGAGAGAATTTTTAACCCAATTTTTCTTTCCAAATCTCAAGAAAGTCCACTGTAATCTGTTGGTGCTTGTAGAAAAGTCTTTGTTAACACGTATACCACCAAGTGACACAGTATTTGTGTCATATGTCATGACTTAGGTAATATTTCAATATTTGGTACAACCCTTGAAATTTTTCATATTTATACGCATGAATAAACTCATGAAAACCATCACTACACAGGTAGTCCAATAACCACAAATAAATTTGAGTCAAAAGTGGAAGATGAATTGTAGCAGCATGAAACTCGGCACGTGACTTCATGACATTATGTATAGTAAGAAAAAATTGTTTAAATACGGGTTGGAACAAAAAAAAAATTGACTTCAAGTTAAAAAAAAAGTTTTTTTGGATTTTATAAGAAAGTAAAAGGGCTGCTGGTAAACGGCTTCGATGGAATAAGAGGCGAAACAATTATCTAAAAAATAGTACAAGAATTAATACTTTGAATAGATAGGTTTCATATTTCGAGTAACTCCGAATATCTACCATAAAAAAGAAGAGGTAAGAATATATTTTCATCCAGAAGGACGACCGCCTCTACCAGTTCTTGGTTGTTCTCTCGTGTTATATTTTACTATAGAATTGGCGTGACAGTAACGGTGATATTTTGCAAAAACCGCTTCTAAATCTACATTGGCTATTCTCATCATTTATTGACAGTAAACTTTTTTATAGTTACATCTTATTTCTATGCATTTCCTAAGCAAAAAAGGTAAACTTGCTCAACATCGCTAAGGGTAAGTGTAAGAGAAATTTTCAAATGTCTGAATCGATGCAGGTTAAATGGCCGGTCACTTGGCGCCAGTTGAAGTTGCTCAGAACTTACAAAAACTGAGTAGATAGATCTCGCCAAAATAAATATTTTTTTCCATCAAGATGCATCAAACAATGATTCGTTCTCAAAATACAGGGTGTTGAAATTTTAAAAAGATATCGATTTTTCAACATTTTGTATCTTGAGAATGAATTATTTATCGATACATCTTCGTAGAAAAAAATTGTTTATTCTAGCGAGATCTATCTCATACTCAGTTTTTGTGAAGTTCTGAGCAACTTCATCTGGTGCCTGAGTGACCCCATATCCTGCAGCGATGCATACATTTGTAAATTTCTCAAAAAACGGTTGCCCTTAGCGTTGTTGAGCAGGTATACCTTTTTTGCTTAGAAAAGGTGTGGAATAAAATTTAAATATAAAAATTCAAAGGGTTTACTGTCAAAACAGTTATGACAAATGAAAAAATAATAATAATGATAGCGTACGCAGCGCCCTCTAAGTGATACATACAAATTAATACCAAATTTTGATTTCTCACCTCAAATTAAAAAACAGTTCACCAAATTTTGTGCAAAAAAAACGTTTTTTGCAAAAGTTATTCAAAATAATGGAGATAAAATTTCAACTTCAACACCCTATATCTCCGAAGCGAAACATTTGCGGACACTTGATCATAATATGGACTTTTTATCTTAAAATTAGTCGAAGATTTATCCTGTGAAGTTTGTACAAGTACCTAATAAACACCCTGTACATACGAGAAATGATTTCAATATAGAAAGAATACACAGGGAATCAATAATGCTTCCAAAGCTGAAAGCATTTTATGTAGATTGCATTCTATCTGAAATTTTCGACAGGCATATTCCTAGAGGAATCAGAATTAGGGATATATGGTTCTAATTTTGTTGGGGGTAGAGAAAGAAATGTAAAAAAAGAAAGAAATATTCAGGTAAATTAGAATAAAACATCGCTAAAACATTGTTCAATTTAATTTATTTTCAATAGTTGCATTAATTCACATCGGTTGAATTGAATGTTCCACAGGTGATATAGTTTTATATTGTCTCACCCTTTATATGGTTATTAGACAGATGTAACTAAACTGTGGACCTTTCCTGAAAAAAATTACATTCAAATCGAGCAAATAGTTTTCAAGAAAATTGCGATGAGATCTTATTGGTCACTATTTTCAGTGTTTTATTTAATTTTTAAAATATATGGAATTCTTATGAGAATTAGACTATAAACTACGAAATCTTTCCGTCATTTTGAGTTGATGCGGAAAATTGCTATTGTGGAAGAACCCTAATTTGTGAGTCAAAATCTGATCATTGATTTTTCAATTTTTTATTCGTGATTCCACATCTGATTTTCAGAACGCCATGTTTATATTTTCAAATTAATGCACGAAAACCACTACATAGGTTATAATATTCAATAGAACCTGCTCAGAAATCACAAAACTCGTCCGTTCCACTCGTTTCCGAATTTGAACAGAAATCACGATTCCCTACCCCAAAAACTCCAAAATACCGATTTTGAATCGAATCGGGCATAATCACAAAATTCGTCCGCCATATTGAATTTACTAATTTTGACAAAAGATTCATAATCTACGACCCCAAAAACCTCCACGTACCAATTTTGAATCCAGACACCAAATCACAAATCTCGCTATTTTTATGAACACACCTGTCAAATATTAAATCGGACGTCTACATGTGAAAATTCAGTTCAATGATTCCGATACATACATATATCATACAAGTCAAGTTGATCTGAAGCGTGTAATGAGAAAAACAAGTATCCCAATGAAAGTAATTCTGGTCCAATACATTTAAAAAAATAAATCTTTTCAAAAAATAATGGGATAGACTTTACGTCAGCATAGTATATTTGTGCTGCATGCATGTCATGTTTTATATTCAGAATGTGACAAATTCTGCAAATCGATCTCTTGGGTTCACAATACGACAGACAAATCTCTTCACTAACACAAATTCTATAAAACTACTCTATTTCTGATGAGATCCAAACTGGAGTATGGCTCTATAATCTGGAGCAGGTAATATCAAACAATCTTGCAGGAATTAGAAAAAATACAAAATACATTTTTAAAATTTAAAAAAATTATTTCATGTACCCAGATTATAACAGTATCAGAACAACACAATTGAGAAATGCATTTAAAATAACCTCTCTAGAATGCAGGCGGAAAATATTTTCTTTAGTTTTTCTATAGAAAGTTATTAATAACGACATAAATTCTGCAGTTATTGTCGCTTGTACCATTCAATGCACCACCCAGACCCATGCGTTCTTTTTCTATGTTCAATGTTCCACGCGCAAGAATCACTTTTCGCTCTCCTCTCTTGACCATGTTCCGTTGGGCAAATGACATTAGTTGTCTACAAGATCTAGATTGGAATGTGTCTTTTTCAAAATTCAGAACCCTCACCAATAGACAAATCGTGAATTTGTCTGTGTAGATATTCGTGTCTCACACAGATACATATTTCATTTTATTCTATTTTTCGTCTTCTCTCCACACCAAATTTATCTCTTTGTATGTGCGTGAATGCAAATGTTTTTCTTTTGTCTTATCTATCCTTGTAATTAGGCCAGTAGGCCTGTTAGGGTGGAACGAATAAATAAATAAATAAATAATGATTCCATATTAACTAAAATATCAATGATTTTTTAATTATCTGTAAACTGTGTATAAGGATTATGCGAAGTGGGAAAAAACATTTTAGATGCTCAGATACCCACATTTTATATATGAATGAGAAGGCAGAAAGAAGTCTTCGGGAACAAAATTCAGTTTTAATTTTACTTTTCTGATCATTTTTAGCAAAGTTATGACAAATTTAAACTTGCTGCGGCAGGTACACGCGATTCTGAAATTTGATGTCGGCGTTCAATCACGTTTTCTGAGAAAACGGTCGGATTTTGTAGGGAATTGAATTATCTTCTACCCCATTGAAACCGTTTTTTGTAAAATATAATTCTTTCCGAGGTAAAAGCAAAAAAGCATATTTTTTTTCAAATCAAAAATTTTTTGGGTTCCACCCCTGGATTTTTGGTAAACATTTTTTTTCTTATTTGTCATGGTTCCAACTACTAACATGCCAAATTTGGTGCTGCTACAACCGATTTTTGTCTCAAAACCTTGCTGGACTGGATTAACGAGTTTTATTAAAATTATTTTCAGGAATTTATGGCAGAGAGTGTGATTGGTGGTCTGTGGGTATTTTTGTTTACGAAATGTTGGTCGGGGAAACTCCATTCTACGCCGACAGTTTATTGGGAACCTACAACAAAATAATGTATCATGAAAACAATCTGTCATTCCCAGAAGAAGTGGAGATCTCCAACGAAGCAAAAACGCTTATACAGGGTCTATTGTGTGATAGAAATAAACGTTTAGGAAGAAATAGTGTAGAAGAAATAAAGTCGCATCCGTTTTTTATTAACAATGAGCAGTGGACGTTCGAAAATTTACGCGACATGGCGCCGCCTGTTGTACCGGAACTTACGGGCGACGATGATACCAGCAACTTTGACGATTACGAAAAAGACGAAACTCCCGAAGAAATTTTCCCGGTGCCTAACGCTTTTGTCGGAAACCATTTGCCGTTTATAGGATTCACGTACAACTCCGACTACCAACTACTATGTACAGACGCCGTCGATAGCAAGCCGAAGTTGCAGATCGACAGCAAAAATCCAAATGCTCAAGTAATAAAATTAGAACTTCTGCTAGAGCAGGAGAAACTGAACATAGAAACGCTAGAGGAGAAACAAAGACAATTACTAGTGCAACTGGAGGCGATCGCTCAACGAGAGAGCGACGTTAGAGAAGAAGTATCCAGGTACGAGAAGGATTTGACTATGCTAAGACACAACTACAAGGAGGTGCAGAGAAAGGCGGAACACGAGAGCGATGTACGAAAGAATACGGAAAAATATCTGTCAGAGTTGAAAAAGCGGTTTGAAGAGGAACAGGCCAAGAGAACGAGGGAGATGAACAATAACCAGCAACACAATGAAAAGATCCAGTTGCTAGAGAAGCAGGTATGTTAGCTGTCTCAATTCAACTAGACTTTTTTCACTTCATCACTTGGGTTTTGCGATTCATAAGTATTTTCTACTAAAATATATACAGGGTTTCCCCAACAGAACCGGAACAGATGAATATTTCAGCAAGGGCTTGACATAAAGCTATGAAATTTGGTATACGGCGGATATCAGTAATGCCGGATCTAAAAATAATATTTGTACCGTTGCCAGATTTACAGTTTTTCCTATGGAGCCCTCAACTTTATTTTTCTAAATGTAATACTATGTTCATTATTAGCGCATTCGATTTGTCGTGTTCAAATTACTATGACCCTATAATATCAAATTTTAATTTCCATAACTTTTGCTAATATGGTAATTCAACATTTCGTTAAAAAATATCACAACATTTCAATATCTCGAGAAATCGTGTCGATATTACACTGAAAATAAATTTATAAGTAATTTGTTTTGGCAAGTCTGATCTAAAAAGATCATTTACAACGTTTTCAAATTTACATGTTGTTTCCACTAAATCTTCCAAAGTATTTATTTAAACTCCCTTTTTAAACTTTGCGCATTTCATTTGATACCATAAACTTACATTTTTTAGCTGAAACAAATCAATCTTGAATAAAATTTTAGGTTTGAAAATTCGTACGTTATGTACCGATATTAACAGAACTCTAATAAAATCTTGTTAGAATCATGAGGTATAAATTGACAAGTGACCTTTGGAAACAGCTAATCATCTTTTATTGTTATTGTTGTCAACCATCTGTCATTATTCTGAAAGTTACTTCAATTATTATTAAGATAAAATGGTTTTTTCTTTAAGTGAAGCTGAACGGATTGAAATATTGATCTATCGTGGTTCCGGCGATAAAATGAGAAGCTTTCAAGAAGTTTGTGAATTATTCAATACTTTACATCCAGAGAAGCAAATTAAGAAATCTACAGTTTGCCGAACTATAAACAGATACCAAGAAATAGGGAATCTAAAGACTATTATTCCGAATGACTGGCTCGGTTATTGTTTGGCAAACAATGGCCAACACTTTGAGCACGTTAACGCCCAGTTTCACAATATATAGTGATCTTTTTAGTCACTGAACCAAATACCATTTGGTTTACTGGTGATCAATTAACCATTAGATAGTGTTAATTTCCTATATGTTGGCAACGAGATTTCATGTTGACGTAGTCGAAAGGTTGTCATTATTGAGCAGTTGAATGGAACTTAATCCAATGGAAATGATGGAGACAGAGCTGCTAGTAATGTATCATTCATTGGGTATGATCTCTATTGTTGAAAAATTAATTTTTGCGGAAAAAATGGAAACTCTAGTATCTGAAAAAAAAGAAGCTAAATCCTCTAGACCTGCCAATTTTACACCGGAGGAGAAGCAACTTTTAATTAATCTTGTCGAAAAATACAAGAAAATTGTAGGATGCTATTGTATTTCATGGAAGGAGGAAGAAAAAGCATGGAAAGTAACAAAGAAAGAATTCAACTGTTGCAATCTCGTTCTCGCGAGATCTCGTTTTCGCGAGATCTCGGCCTTTTTTAGCGAGATCTCGGCCTTTTTTAGCGAGATCTCGGCCTTTTTTAGCGAGATTGATCTCGGCCGAAAAATGGGCGAGATCTCGTGAGTTTAACGAGATTGCACCCGAGCATAAAAACGTCTTAAGGTTTCCTGAAGCCGACGCGGAAACGCGGAAGCGGGGTGGACAGGAGCCTACATTCTAAACCAGGATATAAAAACAAACATATCGGTGCGATTATTCGTATTTCCAATTCTTTGGACATTTTGTGCTTCTTAAGGAGGTACTTTCAAAATAATTCGTATGAATGGCGTGTGATGTGAACTGAACAAGCCTTTCATTGGATTGGTATATCTCCTCTAATAGATATCTGAGTAGGTGAAAATAGAGTATTTTTCGATTTGATTCCGAGAGATCCAACCTTTGACAGCTGTTTCGTGGTAACCCACTCAACAGAAACAATTTCTGGAAGATCTCAAAATCAAATCGAATCCACTCATAATTAATGCCGATAGGCAACGACAGTATACAACAAAAAGTAACTATAGATGTCACAAGTTACTCTCTGAGTAGGTATAGTTTTCTTTAATTGACAATATATCTCCTTGCTTAACAACCAATCAGTCTATTTCAAATTTTGAAATTCAGCCAATTGAATCGGAATTACAGTGAAAATATAGCTTGTCGCTGTATTTTCACGGTGATAAACCTGCTTAGTTTTTGTTTTACTACCGGTGAAGTGAAAATAATGATTTAAATTATAAACGTCAAATCTTTGTGTTTTGACTAGTTATAGTTCTTAATCAATATGAGCGATCGTTGGGGACAAATGGCTATTGGTATCATAGATGAAGCAGTGGAAAAGAGTATTCCGTTGAATACGGCCAGAAATAAAGAATCAATTACCAGGCAATTCAACAATTTTTGTACAAACAGGGGTTATATTGTCAATGCGAATACCACAATTGTGGAGCTGGCTGATATTTTGAAAGATTATGCCTGTAATATGACCCCAATTTTTCTCTTTAGTGTTTGTTCACTTTGTTAGATTTTTATTTCTGTGAATTACTTCAAATTGAAACGGTGACTCGATTTTTCTTTATTTCAAATCGATATATTGTCGTCCTATATATAATTCGTGGTATGATTAATAACCTATAATTTTTTGGAATATCAATTCATTGGCAATCCCAATGCAAGAAAATACAACTCGTCCTGCGGACTCGTTGTATTTTCAGCTTTGGGATTGCAATTCATTAATATTTCAAAAAATTATCGGTAATAATCATACCACTTATTATATTACCCCTGATAATAATATCTCAATTTAATAGTCAACTCAACTTAGTTAATGAGTTTTGACTTCTTGTTGTTTTGTTATAAAATAATTGTTTTATTATTAAAAGACTTTTGTTTGACATTAGAAGAGACGACTGGTTGTTTATTTCATTTCTTATTTGATTAGATACGTCAAAGTTTACTACTAATAAAAAAAAATATAGATAGAATTCAAACAATATTAAATACATAAAAGTTTACTGAAAAAATTCGTGAAAATGAATGTTTAATTCGTAATACCTATAATTCTTATTATTTTTTCCTAATTTATTCAAATATTATGATTATTTGCTAGAATAAACGCACAAAACTGCCAATCTCGCGAGATCTTGAAATTGTCGCGGTATTGTTATTAATAAACTCGCGAGATCTCGCCTGAGCCCCAATCTCGCGAGATTGCATTCCCTAGTTGCAATTAAAGAAAAATATAATAATATTAAAAAAATAACGAAACAGAAATAGGCTGATGTAAGTGAATCAATTTTAAAAACAGGAGAAGGTACTTAAAAACCACCAATAGATAATGATGTTGATATTGCTGTGAAAGATATTTTGGGGGAGCACTTGACAGAGCTAAGTAATAATCATAATAGTGATAGATTATTGATTGATCAGTTTGATGAAACACAAATCTGTTCTAAAAGAACAGAACAGCAATCCTAAAATTGTCAATATTGAGGTTGATTTATTAGATAATTGCCAACCAGTTGCAATTCTGCTGCTGATATTTGCCAAGAACAAGATTGGACGTCATATATAAGGATGTGAAAAAAATCTATTTCTCAGAGATCAAAAACAAATGTAAGAAAAAATATGTGAAGCAATGTAACGAAAAAAAAACACAAATACCAGTAATATCCTAATTGAAGAAAAATAGTCTTTTGTAAAACTTCAAAGAGAAATATTTTTAGAGGAATATTCCCTGAAATCATTTATCTGACCTAAGGATACAAGTGCTGCACTCACTTTTCAAACAGTCCCGCAACCCGTAGATTTGCTAACTCCAGATAATTCGCAAGCTGTTCTCAGGAATGATCTATTTGCATAAAAATTTAATGTCAAGAGCACTTGATCACTCACAGTCATTCCTAAAAAGAAGCTTGTGAATACTTGTTGTTATCATAATAATCTATAAAATGGTCTTGAAATAAATAATTTGTTCTCGCATCCATTCGGTAGGATGTTCAATTGAATCTCTGATTTCTTCTATAATCTTTTCAATCTTGGGGTCAGCCTAAAATGGTAAAAAAGTCCTTTTCATCATATTCTTCAAGAACATCCGGCCTAATTATTTTTGGCCGTCTCACCTCTTCCTCGCCTTCACTAAATGTGTTGATGTCGTACATATCAGAATTTCACACTATCTTATATTGGGAAATCTATCATCATTATGTAGGTATGTCAAAAACTAACTTTCAAAACAAAGCAAAAGTAAGGTTATCATCTTTTGGTCAGTTCTTAACCATGAATTGTGTTGTAGTAAAGTTGACCTATGGTTAACTTCAATTAAATTCTTAACCAAGTACTGTGAAACACTTTTTAATACTTAACCCATAGTCAAATCCTAACCATATGGTGACCAGACATTGTGAAACTGGGTCTTTTATTTCTCGTTTATTTAACCAAGAATTGTTAATGTTTGTCTTTGGATTATTTAAACACAACTTAGTTTATTAATTACCATAATAATACGAAATACTTGTACTACCTACGTAGTTTCGTATTATTTCCTGTTTCTTAGTGCTTTTTTATTAGTTATGACTATATTCGATAGGGTTTGATTTGTTTCAGTTTAAAAAAATGTAACTTTGAGGTAAAAAGGGCATTTAAATAAATACTTAGGAAGATTTAGTGGAAACATGAAGATTTGGCAACGTTGTAAATGGTATTTTTAGATCAGACTTGCCAACAAATTTGAAATAAATTAATTTTCATTGTCATATCGCCACGATTTCTCGAGATATTGAAATTTTGTGATATTTTTTAACGACATGTTGAATTGCCATATTAACAAAAATTTAATCAAAAGTTGGTATAGGGTCATAATAGTTTGAACACGACAAATCGAATGCGCTTAAAATAAATATAGCATTTTATTAAAAAAATAAGAAAAACTGTAATTCTGGCAACGTTGCAATTATTATTCTTAGATCCGGCACTACTAATAACCTCCGTTTACCAGATTTCATAATTTTATGTCAAGCCGTTGCTGAAATATTAGGCCGTTCGGCCGTTTGGATAACCCTGTATTTCTGTAGATTGGATGTTACACTGATTTGCATTCCTAAATTATTCTAATTGAAGATATTCTAGGTTTAAAAGATTTCTTTACATTGCATCTGAAAGTCCCCCCCCGCACGAAAACATATGGGAAATTGGCTCTCGGTCAAATTGGCTGAAATTTCATTATGTTTTAGTGGGATGAGTCGTTAGAAAAATTTGTGAATTTAAAGGCGGATTTACCGGATTCATAATGCAAAATTTATTGCATATGCGTAATTTTAAGGCGGATTTACCGGATTCATAATGCGTAATTTTCTGGCATAGCCCATAAAAGTTCAACACAGGGATTTCTTTAAAAATTGTGAAACGGGTAAATCATTTCAATCGAGTCCCTGTATTGAACTTTTATGGATTAGGTATGCATTAAAATTACGCATATGCAATATATCATGCATTATGAATCCGGTAAATCCGCCTTAAATGATTTTAAATGTGTCGTTTCTGAGATATATGCGGTCAAAGTTCTTAAAAACGTCGTTCTTGGGTGGGATTGACAAAGAAAAAAACTGTTTTTTCTGTGACGGAAAAAAAATTTGACATTTTATCTCTGTTGCCAGGTAACAAAATATAACTTTTCATGAAATTACTTTTTTCCCCGGGAAAAAAGTACTAAACGCGGTTTCGTAAATTTTCCGCGATTTAGCTGGCAATAATTTTCGTGACGCTACTTTCGCTGCTTCTACCAACTCCGGTGGAGTCAGAGAAAACTCGGAATCAGACATTTTTCAACTTTCTATTATTCAAAATAACTATTAAACAATTACTGAGTTCGCAATTTTCAAATCAAATCACAGAATTAAACGGACAGATGTTTGATTACTTTGAAGTTTTCCTTAGCAACGCTGGTCTAATTGTCGCTATACGTACAACAGATTACTAGTTTAAAAATTCAAAATTCATATTGATAATATTCTGACTTGAATATATTGTGATAATATGTTTTTCTCACTATTGAATCGTCGTTTTTCCCGCCACAGAAAAACATAGTGTATTATACACGGGAAAAATATTAGATTTTAGCTCTTGGTTTTTTGTCTCCCTCCGCTCCGCTTCTCTTGTATAATAAATAACTATTTTTTACTCGAAATAATGCAAATTCAGGATGAAAATGTATTCATCGGAACTCGTTAACACGTCCAATTGCAATCGTATTGATGAAATTAAATTAGGGTGTGTACGGGGAATAGTAAATAAGTAGTTTTTAGGGATTTTTATTGTAGCACTATTCCAGAACCAACAAGTTATGTTTTAACAAGACATAGTTTTAGTCTATTCCTGCTGATAAAAACGTGTTTTGTTTCTTGATGACTCTCTCTGTTTGCAATATGAATTTTTAAAATTTTGGAGTATACCCTTATACTGAAAACAATTGACTGGTCGTTTTTTTACTACCAAAAATTGATTTATTAATGCTGTTGAACAAAAGAGAAGGCAACTTTCTGATGAATTAAGTTGTTCAATATTACCTTCCATTAAGATACATGGTGCGTTACATTTTTTATTAGGTCATTTACAGTGCTTTTATTGAATGTCTCATAAACTGTTTCGTTAATTTGGTCATAATTTTACTCACACTATTTTGAGAATGTTGACTATTATATATGAAAGTTTTGTCAACTTTGCATGTTGCGTTTATAAGATATGCATTTTCAAAGTTTACCATAATATGACATGTGGGTATATTACTATCGATTGAACATAACTTTAGGGTACCTTTCGAAAATTAAATTCTATTACAAAACGATTCCGAATCAATTGTTTGATACTATAACAACGCAAACTACACTCAACAAGATTGCATCAATACAAGCAAACTCAAGAACATATTATAATTAACGAATTCAACAACCACATATATCGTAATACCCTAAACTTTAAAAATTAATATATTAGAAACGCAACATGCAAAGTTCACAAAACCTTCACATATAATAGTCAACATTTTCAAAATAGTGTGAGCAAAATTAGGTCCAAATTAACGGAACGGTTTTTGAGATATTCAATAAAAACATTGTAAATGACCAAAAAAAAATGTAACGCACCCTGTGTTTAAATTGTATTCAGTATAGGGATATAATACAAAATTTAAAAAATTTGTATTTTATCAGAGAGAGTTATCAAGAAACAAAACAAATTTTTATCGCCCAGAATATGACTGACTGGTTCTGAAATGGTGCTAGAAAAAAAAATCACAAAAAACTACTTTTTTTACTATGCCCCGTATACAACCTAATGTACTATCATTCATAAAATTATAATTGGACATATTAACGAGTTCCGATAAATGCAATTTCATCCTGAATTCGTCCTATTTCAACTAAGAAAATAGTGTTTTTCTTTGTCAATCCTACCCAAGTACGACATTTTTACGAACTTTGGCCGCTTATATCCCAGAAACGACACATACAAAATCATTTAAACTCGCACATTTTTCTAATGACTCATTCCACTATATCATAATAAAATATCAGCCAATTTGACGGAGAGCCAATTTCCCATGTTTTCGTAGGGGGTTCTTTAATAACGAATAATTTGAACAGATAAATATTTATTAAAGTTAAAACCCTTGTACAGAAATGAAATGAACAAAACAAAAATTAATGTTGAGGGTCTTCAGCATCGGGTTTATTCAGTTGAGTCGATTTGTTTGTAATATAATTTTTAATTAACAAATTCGCAGTTTTTGTAGCATATTAAGTATCGGGTCTAAGAAAGTACAATATATACAGGGTGTCCGGTAAACCATGGATCATACTCAAGGTCATTACCTATTAGAAAACCATAACTTTACCAAAGTAGAAACCTCAAGATTTTCGAGAAATTGGAACTTTGATAAAAAAAATGTCATCTCAGGTTAATGTTTTATGCTCCAAGCATATAACAGGCGTTATCATGTCCATTCTTATTTTCAGTAAATTTTACTCAGTAGTTGTAACAAACGCAGAAGGCAGATTTTCGATAGCAGTCATTTTTGGTCTACTAAAAAATGATTATCCCATTAGGATCCTTCCAGATTTCTGTTATGAAACTTTTAACTTCCTCTGTGAAAAATTAATCTTCCACGAAAACCTGTTTTGATATGTTGTAGCTGGAACCACTCTGATTAAAAGTCTCCATTGGCCCAACTCGATCGTATGACTAGATTCGGCTCTAGAGAGCACCAAATCATGAATTTTGTGATTTTTGGAGAAATTCAGCTGAATGAAAAAATATCAATATGTCAGTTATATTCAATATTGTGTGTGAATTCATCTACGAGGTTGAAAGTTGATTGAGTTTATGATTGAGGATCAATCAGAATGGTTTGACGATCGACCAAAATATAATGAAGCTATGAATACAGATTGTTTAGAATAAGATAGGGTTCATGTTTTTGGTATATTTAATTACTCCAAATCACGAATTTTATTAATTTTTAGTGAATTCAGATAATTGAAAAACATTTTCATTATTTGTAATCGATATAAAACTGTTGTTATGGAAAAATATTTCTCGCGAACATTAGGAATTCCCAGTCACACACAATATTGAATATAACTGACATATTGATATTTTTTCATTCAGCTGAATTTCTCCAAAAATCACAAAATTCATGATTTGGTGCTCTCTAGCGCCGAATCTAGTCATACGATCGAGTTGGGCCAATGGAGACTTTTAATCAGAGTGGTTCCAGCTACAACATATCAAATTCAGCCATTTTCACCGAAAGACTTTTTCCCATAAGGTGTGTGCGTGGTCCTTTGGCAAATAAACATTTGAAAATAAGGCATCAAAATACAAGAAGCATCTCAAGAAATCTGATCAACTGGAACTTTATCTGAATCAATGTATAGAACAACCTTGCAATTGCATGATACTAACTGAAATATGAAACGTACTGGATATAAATAACTTCAGTATAACTGATTATGAATCGATATGCAATTCTGGCAACATCAATCAAAATGATGGGATATAGTTAGGGAGCCGCCAGTGAAAAAATGCACCGAACAGCTATACTCCTTCCGAGTTCAGGAATGGAAATACTTACCTCGAAGATACCAAATCCAAAATATTTTTGATTTTGAGTAGGGCCCAGCCGAGAAACAAGGGAAAATATTGTGATACATTTTAGCAGTCTTCTATATTCCTTCCGTTGAGATATGTTGTTCAAAAAGTTGTTCAAGAAGTGATCAGTTATCATCCGACAAAGCAGAAAGAAATTTGGTTGGGGCCGGGGCTGTAAAAAATTTTTTGAAATTTTTCCTCCCGAAAATGTCTCGGGTCAAAAATTAGAAGGTCTCTTATATTCTCAGTTTTTAGTTCATTAGTTTCATTTTTGCCCTTAGATATCTAAAATCGAGGTGGAAGTAATTTTTAGCAGGGCCGGGTCACAGAAGTGGCTAAAGGGGGCACTCGAAAAACTGGCGGGACCGGCTATGTTCAAAAATTGGAAAAATGGACTTGGTATGATGATTAAAATCTGAAACTTTAGGTGGTACTTCTTTAGGGACCAAGAAAACCAAGGGAAGGAGTTTTCGTCCAGTGTTCACCCCCTACCACCCCTTTCAATTTTCAGATGCTACAAAGTCAATGAGATGGTTATAAAAGGGCCATAATTGAAAGGGGTGGTAGGGAGTGAAAACTGGACGAAAACACCGTCTTTTGTGGGGTTGCTTTTCTTGGTCCCTAAAGAAGTGCCATCTGAAGTTTCAGAACTTAATCATAATTCCAAGTCCATTTTTCCAATTCGGTCCCGCGAGTTTTTCGAGTGTCGCTTTTGCCCCCCCCCCTCCTGTGACCCGGCCCTGCTTAAAATTCCTTCCGCCTCGATTTTAGCTATCTAAGGGTCAACATGAAACTAATGAACTGAAAAGTGAGAATATAGGAGACCGGCTAATTTTTGAACTGAGACATTTTCGGGAAGTCCCGGCACCAACCAAATTCCCTTCCGCTTTGTCAGATGATAACTGATCACTTTTTGAACAACATATCTCAACGGAAGGAATATAGAAAACGGCTAAAATTTATCAAAACATTTTTCCTTGTTTCTCGGCTGGGTCCTACTCAAAATCAAAAATATTTTTGATTTGGTATCTTCGATGTAAGTACTTCCATTCATGAGCTCGGAAGGAGTATAGCTGTTCGGCGCATTTTTTCACTAGCGACTCCCTAACTAATAGTGGTGTAGGTATATAATAAAGACACTAAATGGCAAAACAAACGTAACAACAATAGGTTGTCTTGAAGTCATAGAAGTCAAAATCGATGTTAGCGGACAACTAGTTAACTGCTGCATATATATAGACAACCCTCAACTGATGGACATGAATTCATAGAAAATAAAGATATCAGCTCCCTACACAACATTATATTAGGTGATGATATGAACATTGACATATTTTCAGAAGAAAATACTATACTTGAATATCTGAATGTTCTAAGTGAATTTGATTACAAATCTACAATTAATGTGAGCACAAGAATACAGGGAAATTCCAGCACTTGAATAGGTCAAATTTTTTTGAGAACAATTAATCTTGATTATAAGAACATTTTATCAACATTTGTCTTGGAAACTCACTTGACTGACCAATGAGACCGCATCTCCCTCATCTTATATTCTTAACAGAATAATGGGAAAGGGACTTTGTCCACCTGCATAGAAGGTTTCAGGAATATTAGTTCAGTTTTAACAAGAATAAGTCAACGGAGGAGGATGCAATATTAGGCCTAACTGCGAAAAGGGAAACCATTTTTGTGTGTATTTCTGAATCTTGCGAAGGCCTGTGATACTGTGGATCACAAACAGCTTTTCGCGCCCAAAAATGATATGGGTTGTAGAGGTAAAGTTCAGAATCTCTATGAAAGCTATCTCAAAGATCGCAAATAAATAGTAAGAATTGATCACCAAAAAAGTAACGAAAGGACGGTAAGGTGTGGCGTACCCCAAGGACAGTCCTGGGACCCATCATTTTCACAAATTTCAACAACCTTGCCATAAACACCACTGGATCCATATTCAGCTCTGACCGATGACACATCTGTGTTCTACACTGCAAACTTCTTGGTTGATCTGAAAGAACACAAAGTAAAATTAGGTATCCGAAACATCATTGATTGGTTCAATCATAAATTAATATCCATTCGTTTTAAGAAAACTATGTTTCTCCCAATAACCAGCTTCAACTTCGTGGTGGTTAGAGCGTTTGCCTTCCACCCAGGCGGCCCGGTTACGATCCCCGGACGCATGTCACGGAGCTGAAGTTGTTCGGATTCTACTTTTATTTAAACTGTAGGTCCCGGATCTCTCTTGCTTGCACAATCTCTGCTTTTGAGGGGTTTTCTCCGAAAACCTGGGAGTTTCGTAAAAACAATTTTTTTATTACAAATTTTACATGAATAATCTACCAGATTATACATCTCTGGATTTTATCACCATCACCATAAATACAACAGATAGAGTCAAATACTTAGGTGTTACCATTGAGGTGGGATCTTCATATCACTCAAATAATCTTCGAAGTATGTTACATAAAATTAAAACTCTCTCAACTCATGGACTTACCTCAAATGAAAATAATTTACTTTGCACTAACAGAATCAAGACGAATTACGGAATACTTGGAGGGGGGGAAGAGGAGTGGCGATGATATATTCCAGTGATCTTCTGTATAAACTGGAATATTCGACAGCAGTCTGATATATTTCTGTAAATAAACCACCCACTGTCACAAAAATAACATGTTTCTGTCCTCCAGAATTATAAATATAATTCCCGCCATATTTTCAAATGTGAATTGAAGAAATTCTTGCATTCCGGGGAAAGACTGAAAATTCACCAAGTTATAAATAATTTCATAGCTCTCACCTCATCCTATATAAATTCATGATCAAGGCTTTCTCTATAATTTCTCGATAAATCTTTCTATCGAAAATATTGATCGAAAACGAAAAGAGTAAGAGTTCATTTAAGTCGAGGGGGAATATCTCCTTTAAATCTCGTACAACTAGAAATTTTGAGTCATTTGAGTCAATTTTCAGTCATTAAATCTCCGCTTCAGTCATCGGTTTCAGTCTTTCAGTCATCGGTTTGAGTCTATCAGTCATCGGCTTGCGTCTTTCAGTCATCAGTTTGAGCCTTTTAGCCTTTTCAATATTTTAAATCTCGTACACATTTTAGCGAGATGTTTCCCCCTCGATTTAAGTGTTGTATCAATGCGTACGCTAGATTTACCAGCTTATCAATTGCTGTGACAAATGAGAAACGAACTGCAACCTATACTTCGATAAAAAAAAAAGAAAATTAAACACATTTTAAACAAAACTATAGGTCTTGTAATGCATCTCAAAATACTTCTCTTTCGTACTCCAAACTAAGTTCCAAGTTTCATTATAAAAATCTTGAAGAATCCAATCGGAGAATATTTTTTTTACCATAAAATTACTACTATTGATAATCTGCCTTCTGCATGTCAACTATACTATTCAGTAATATTCATCGAAAATAAGGATAGATACGAGGATGTATTGATATCTAGTTAGCCTAGACCAGTTCCCTGCGTAAAGTTTGATGTCAAAAAAGTAAACCAGAGTTACGCAATAAATTAAAAGAAAAAATTATGTCCACCGAAATTGTGAAAATCGAAAAATTGGAGTATGGAGCCATCATCAAGTACCTGTATTTAAAAGGGTTAAGAGGTAAGCAGATTTACGAAGATATGCTTAATACCCTTGGTGATCAATGTCCTTCGTATGCGACCGTGAAAAATTGGACTGCAAGCTTCAAAAGAGGTAAATTTTCCATTGAAGATGATGACCGATAGGGAAGGTCAGTTTCTGTGTCAGTTCCCGAAAATATCGATGCAGTTCATGACATGATTTTAACAGACCGTCGAATTGGGCTTAAACGGATATCTGAAGCACTGCATATTTCATACGAACGCGTTCATCATATAGTTCACGTCAATTTGGACATGAGAAAAATTGCTGCAAAATGGATCCCCAAATGTTTGAATGTTGACCAAAAGCGTGCAAGGGTAGTAGCATCACGTTCGATCTGTGCTCGATTTGAAAACGATGTAGACTTCTTAAACCGAATTTTTACAATGGATGAGACACACAAATCTCATGTTGCCATTCAAAAAATTCGTGATTTAGGGTTTGAATTACTAGAACACCCCCTTATTCACCAGATTTGGCTCCGTCCGACTATCATCTCTTTCCTCAACTGAAAAAAAGTTCAAAAGGTCGTAAATTTTCTTCAACGAGGAGGTAATAAAAGCTGTGGAGGTCTGGTTTGCAGTGCAAGAAGAAAAATTTTTTTTTGAAAGGTCTAGAGACGTTGCAGGTTCGCTGTAATAAATGTATCCAATTAAGAGGAGAATATGTTGAATAATTAAATATTTTGACATTGAAATTTTGTTTGGTTCTACAGTAGGCTGAGAATTTTTCAATATATCCTCGTATAAAACACCCGTTAAATGCTTGGTGTATAAAACATTGACCTGAGATGGGTGAGATGGGAATTCATTTTATAAAATTTCCAATATCTCAAAAACCGTGAAGTTTTTAATGAGGTCAAGTTGTGATTTTCTGGTAGGTTAACCTGGTCTATCACCGGCCACTGTATTATCCATCGATTATAGGAATATTTGCAACCTTTGCTGTTGGTGTGAATACAAATTCAGGGACGTAGAAATTAAGCTCCCTATAGTACTAACTTTGTAGCCGAAACGCGCGTCAAGTGATATTGACTTAGTTTTGGTGTTTGGGTACTTTTCTACATTTCTGAAGCACAAAATTGTTTTTTGTTACTTCCGTCAACCGTCTGCACCCTTACGCTCAAACCTCAGAAGTATTTGTGAGACTTGTGCGAGCTTGTGATGCCATGCACGGGACTGGCGACATCGCTGGGATTCGAACCAATGCACCTATCGATGAATGGATTAATAAGCAAAAGTTTTACCCACGCACCACCACATTCCAAAATAGATGATAATCGAAAGCTGGCTGTGTAATTGAATTATAAATGATTATATTGCCGCAGTTGAGAAATTGGGCTGAAAAAAGTTTTTTGATATCTTCTAATAAATAAAATTGTTGTCATCAACATTTAAATATTTATTAGAATCCCGTATAGATCTTGAATACAACTTGGATACTTTCATTGTTGATTTCAAAATAATTCCATTAATATCAAGAAAATCATGAGGAATGTCTTTCACTGTTAGTGGCCGTCGATAAAATACGTATGCAAAGGGGGTGGGCAATTGTGATTACGACGACAATATGGTGTGGGGAGTCCAATCAAACATGACATTTTGAAATAAATCAGTTTTATTCTTATTTATTAGGTACCATAGATTTCATTTATACATTGTTATATAACATGAATTTTCTATTTACAAAAAGTTATTGATTCAATAAACTAGTTTTTATATACTTTTTATGTTACTAATAGTTATAAAAATCGTCGGGGCGTGGCGCAGTGGTTAGAGCGTCCGACTCTGAGTCGAAAGGTCCGGAGTTCGAACCCTGGTCGGGCTGGGATTTTTTAATTTAATTTAACAGATTAAATTATTAAAATCTCGTGGCTAGAGTAGGGTGAGTCCTGCACGATTCACTGTTGCGTTCCGATTAACAGTGCTGCTCCTAAGGTGGCGTATGGAGTTAGTAACAAGGCCTATAAAGAACACATGGCTAATGACCATAAGCAGTCTATGCCAAAACACCAAAGAGAAAAAAAATAGTTATAAAAATTATCATTCTTTGAAGGGATTCAGGTTTTGTGACATATTATTATTAGCTAGGGAGCTGAAAAAAATGTTGTGCATCTTGAAGGATGTGGTCAAAGTCAATTTTGCTCGACGTATTTTATGACGTATAGCCTCTTATATTTAATAATATTTAATATTTTTCTGAATTCACCAAAGTTGGTTATGAATGAACATCTTGTATGTATTCATTAATTTTCTGTCTTTACCTTTAGGTGAATGAGATGCAAGAGAAGCTGAAAGGCGAGACCGAGAACTGTCAGAAGTTGCGTAAACAAGCCAATGAACTGACAATAGCAAAATCCAACTCAGAACATAGAGTAATCGAATACCAAACGTTGTTACAAACCTTGCAGAGTCAGAGAGATACACTACAGTTAGAGGTGACATCCCTACAGGATCAGTTGGCCAAAGAGAAGAAAGTTAGATCTCAGGTATGTTATCATTAAATGAAATACAAATTTTGTATTATGAACATAAATGAGGGAAAATGTGTGTACTTATATAGTCAAATATTAAAAAAGCTTGAATAAAACAAAAACTTGAATTTGTGTAAGTTTATATGAAAAAGCATGTAACTAAATTATAGAGTAATTATAGGAAGGATTTTATTAATCAAATCATTTTCATGTAATTGGAATAAAATTACTTTATGATGCGTTGTTCTACAGATTCGGCTGTCAATATGTTAAAATTATGAATGGGCTGAGTGAAAATACTACTTCGCACTTTGCACAACACTAATATTCATTGCTTACAATTGTTTCGACACACTGTCATCTTCTGAGCGAGATATAAACTAACCTAGGTACAGAATGTTGTTTCCTGTAATTTGCAGTATTTAAGGCAGTGGCAGTTGTTTTACCTCTCTATAAAGGTGGGGATAGCACCAATCCCTCAAACTTCAGACCAAGCTGGCTGTTTACCATCTCGAAACTTATTGAAAAACTAGTAAAAAAAATATTGCTGCAATTCCTACTGAATGAAAACATCTTGAATAAATGTCAATTTGGATTCCAAAGTTTGAAAAATACTAATGATGCAATTTTTTTCATTCATTTCATTTTTTGAAAAGGAGTATATGAATTTGAATGAAAGACAATCAATTGCGGCAGTCTTCTGTGATTTCTCAAAAGCCTGTGATTGTGTTAATCACGGATTAGAGCTGCAAAAAATGCATTACTATGGCATATGGGGAACTTGTCTCGAGTGGTTCAGGTCATTCCTGGACAATAGAGCACAAATAGTAAAAGTTAGTAGTGTATCTATTGTGGAGTACCTCAGAGATCAGTTCAGGGATACCTGAACGATTTACCTACAATTAATGATGAGCTCTTTACAATATTTGCAGATGATACCACACTATTGTGGCATGAAAAAACACTGAATACCTAAAGCAAATAGTTTCTAGCGATCTAGCAAAGGTTAGGCAATGGTGCAATTTAAAATTTCTCTGTTTCAATGTAGATAAAACCAAAATTGTTAATTTGAAATTCAGTTATGACAATTTTAGTAGATGGCAGTTGAAGAAGCTCAAAGCACTAGATTTCTTGGTCTGCTCATTGACAACAAATTAAAATTCAAGGGTCACATCACATCTATATGTACTGACAGCTGACACCTTCGACCTCAATAGATCTAAGATACGCACAATTACCGGCTTACTAACCGGACACTTCATTCATGCGATGCGATGCGAAGAGTCTCTAACCAAAGAGTTCTAGAAAGCTGCGATTCTTTGTCGGCCGTTCGATTAGTCGCTTCTAGATGACTCGTCGTCGGCTGACATCCCGAAATGGTTTTTGTTCCATGTTTGTAAGTCAAACCGTTCAAAGGAGGGGGGGCTGAAAAAAGCCGCACTGTATGAAAATATAAAGAGATAGGAAGTGAATACCACATACACATTGAATAATGAGGATCTCAAACAAACATTTTAAAAATATTTGTCATTTAATTAATAATGCCCAAGTAATAGGTTTAAAAATCAGAACTTGAAAAATTCACATATTTGAGTGCATTTGCTCATCTGAAGACCGTTACCTATTCCATATACCAATTTTATTTTCCTGTAGGTCTCTGACCAACAACAGGTACTCGAAAACAAACTGCTGTGTCTTAATGCTGAGATGGAGAGGCTGAACCAAAAAGAGATGCAGACAGCTGCTGACAACTCTCAGTTGACTGAAAAGGTATCCTATCTAGAAAAGGAATGTGCAGGCTTGGATCTAGAGCTGAAGGCTGTCAGGAACAGGTACCAGCAAGAAGTAAAAGCCCACGAAGAAACGGAAAGGAGTAGGGTGTTAAACAAGGAAGAGGCTAATCTGGAAGTTGTAAAAGGTAGGTCGAAATAAATTTGAATGTACAAGAAACGAATTTCTAGTAGTTGAAATTGTAATGGTGATATACAACAGGGTTTTTGTTATTTCAATTAGGATTTCAAGGAAATAATATTCAATTGATCTACACTCAGGTGTACCTTGAAATGTTAACAAATTTTGATCTTGTATAACTTTTTTATTTTCAATCCGATTTTGATAATTTTTTTTTAATAAATGGAAGGAAATTTGTCTGTAAAGCTCTTTGAGCTTTACTGGTCACTTTGGCGCCGAGTCCAGGTTACGGATTTTCCCGGGCGCCACCTCTGTTTATAGTTGGAATGGCCACTTGCTCCGGGCAGCCTCAGTGGAGAAAATAATACTCCAGGGGTCACTATGGTATTGACCAAAAACTCTGTGGCCAGTAAGGCAGACTTTACTTGCCGTTCCTGGGTTCGGTTCCTGGGTACCTGCTGCTCTTAGTTGAAATATTCGCAAAGCACTTATCAATTGGGAGGAGAAAGAAATAATCAATATAAATATAATGAAACACTAATGAGAATACCATGCGTTTATTATTATTATTACCTAAGGGGAAACGGTTATGCAAACAAAATATCACCTATTCTAAATACTAAAGCGGAAGCAACAACGGGGAAAATAAAATAAGCGATTAATGGCGGACTAAGCGGAAGGCAACGGATCAACGGGGGTGACAGCAAGCGATGTGCAGGGTACAACAGGCAAAAAAAGCTCTAAGTTCAACATCAAAGTTCTACAATGGGGCTTGCAATTCTCAGTTCAAGCTATTCACGGTTTAGGCACGGATGACGGAGTCTGATACCTCTATACTCAGAGACCCCACCCTGTATGAATTCCAGCTTGCGACTGCCAGCAAAAGATGTTACAGGCACATTGCTTTCAGTGACAGTGGCTCACCCTGTATAAAAATTGTAGCCTTCGACTATCAGTCGAAGATGTTACAGGCACATTGCTTCCACTGACAGGGGCTCACTCGGTATGGGGAATCTAGCTTGCGACTATCAATGGAAGATGTTACAGGCACATTGCATCCATTGACAGTAGCTCACCCGGTATAGAGAATCTAGTTTGCGACTATCAATGAAAGATGTTACAGGCATATTGCATCCATTGACAGTAGCTCACCCGGTATAGAGAATCTAGTTTGCGACTATCAGTGGAAGATGTTACAGGCACATTGCATCCACTGACAGCGGCTCACTCGGTATGCGGGAATCTGGTTTGCGACTATCAATGAAAGATGTTACAGGCACATTGCATCCATTGACAGTAGCTCACCCGGTATAGAGAATCTAGTTCGCGACTATCAGTAGAAGATGTTACAGGCACATTGCATCCACTGACAGCGGCTCACTCGGTATGCGAGAATCTGGTCTGCGACTATCAATGAAAGATGTTACAGGCACGTTGCATTCATTGACAGTGGCTCACCCTGTACTCTGAGAACTGCTCACCCTTCTTAGCTCACCAATATGTTCCTTCGGCGGCACTCTGCTCGACTCGTTGGCTTCTGGTCACTCACCTCTCGGAATCTGCGTGGTGTCTTCAGTCGCGATGGCTTCACTACTAAATTCTCTAGTCGACTTCTGTCTAGAGCTCACCTAGCCATCCCTTCCATCGGCACCTTTCAGACTTGCGCGAAACGGTTTTGGAACTTAGAATAATTTCTACTTACTCTGTGACGTAGGCGGCTGGACTGGCTCTGCACGGCGTGGCGATCAGACTGCTCTCAACGGAACGACTGAACTCTGTCGCTGTGAATTCCGTTCAGGTAGCAGTGGAGATTCGAATCAAGGCGGAGGGGGCTGATGTCGCGCGCTTAGTGAGCTTCAGGGATGTGACTTACATAACTGAGGCGCGTATATACTGGGGGTTCTATTTACACAAGGATAGTTCACGGATTTTACTCGAAAATGAATGACATTTTTATGAATACTAATAACGGAGATAGAATTACAAGATAATTGTTGCTTCTGCCTGTCTTACAAAACTCGGGAATTTAGTAACTTCGTTACACACCCTTCCCACTTCGGGAAAAAAAATGGTTTACAAACATTTTTTTTTTTTTATATACATATATATACATATATATATATATATATATATATATATATATATATATATATATATATATATATATATATATATATATATATATATATATATATATATATAACATATATATAACGCAAAAATCAAAGAAGATAAAGTAAATGAAAGAGAAAAAAACTCCCAAACAGGGACAAAACTCACCAAACCCTATTTAAGTACCAAAAACATATATTGCCTACACATACATTCATATATATCCCGGCCAGGCGCCTACCCCTCTAAATGGACGAACCCTATATTTTAGGGGTAGGTACACCCGTTACAATAAATCAAGAGAGATAAAAAAAAAAAAAAAAACAAAAAAAAAAAAACATCATTCTTCGGAACTTCATAAATATATATTCATTTTCTTCTGCGGGCCAAGAAAAATTGATACCTTCTATCTTCGGTGATGTCTTCTGCTAAAAGGCTGCGGACATCCACAGTCGGGGCAGGTCACGTGGTCTCGTGGATGGGGACATTTACAACGTGGGCAAGGATCACGTTTACCGGGGAAGTGTCCTCTTCGGGCCGGTATTAATGGTGGGTCATCACACGGGCAGTGGCGCGATAGGACGCCTTTCAGCCCACATCGGGAGCAGAATAGTATAGAGTGCTTGCGGGGACATTGACTTCGGCTATGTCCTGGTCGCCCACACTTCCAACATAAATCTTGTTGTACTGGAAGGTATACGGGCAAAGGCATCGGTGGGGAGGGCTGGTTGTCTTTCCCGGCTCGGAGAAGGTGGGAAACCGTCCAAAATTCGTCACGGAATGGATCCTCCTCGGGGTGCTCCAGGAAGTAGGGATGAGTCGGACTATCCGGTCGGATAGGTTTGGACAGGGTCGCAGATGCTACCGTCTCCTGCAGGGGCACTTCCCTAGGTGATGTGGTGGTTATGGATTGTTCCATGGGTGGGACAGGTGACTGGTTGGACGTAGGAGGCAGGTCCGGGGTTTCATCAGCCTCTTGCATGGCGTCCAAGAGGTTGGTTGCCAGCGTGTCGGTGTCAATCTCCTGGGTGTCAGTGGATAACTCCATAGTGTCCACGTTTAGGACAGGCGGGTAAGGAGACGCAGGTGGCCGATCTAGGGTTTCATCAGCCTCTTGCATGGCATCCCAGAGGTCGGCTGCGAGAGAGTCGGTGTCAACATCCTGGGGATCAATGGACAGCTCCAAAACATCCATAGTTAGTAGCTGTAATAAATGAGAGGAAAGATAATCAGAAAAGCAACTAAAACGACAGTACCCCATCAAATGAACTTTTATTTCTATGCCGAGAAAAAAAAAACAAAAATGAGCCAAATGAGCTATAACAATATCATGATGATCCCGGTTTCAGAGTTGTTGGCTCGGGACCCATATGCGGTGGACGGACCCATCTGTTGCGGTTAGTGACCGGCGAAAACGTCCTGTAGGGCGGTTTGGTGGTCGCAGAGCACTTAGAGCCTGGCGAAGCTCCGAGCTCATCGGGGATCCTTGAGGCTGGTCGCGCAGGCTTCTGAGCAGTGCGTCGACAGTACTACTCTCAACGGGGGGTAGTTTAGTCCCTATTGGTTCGCCAGTGACGAGTGATGGCTGGACCGGGTCGGGGCTTCTTACGGTTGGCTGTGTGTGTGGACCCGGGGATAGGAGTATAGGTGGGGCAGGTCCGGGATGAGATGACGAAGGAGGCAGCGGTGGAAAAGGAACAGCTTCCTTCGGAGATGCAGCGTAAATGCGGGAAAAATTCTCATGCTGGCATGACAGAGCAGCTAGGTCGGTGGATGGCCGTAGGCTAGCGGGGGCGGGGAGTGATATCGGCGGTGGGGGAGGGTTAGATCGTATGGACGGATTCGGAGGTGATGGTGGTAAAGGGATATCTCCGACAGCTAAAACGGGTGGGGTTATGGGCCTCTTGACCGGCCGGCGGGCATGTCGGGAGACGGGGTCTGGTCTCGTGGCTATTCGTGTCGGTGGTCCGATCGGGGGCTTTTGGATCCGGCGGTGTAGGTCACGAGCTAATATTTTACAGGCTCGCATTCTTGTTCCCAACCGCTGTTTCTGCTGGATAGCGTCCTGGCATGGGTTAAGGAGCGGCGGCAGAGTTTTCTTGCCTTTTGGTGGTTCACCGGGGCAACGTTTGGACATTTGGGATTGCTGCAAGGGGAAAATAAGCGTTATGCAAGTTCCCAATCGGAGGCATGAGCCGGGCGTAGATCTTTGACATGAACGCGTAAGATCCGCTTGCCATTCCGACCTTTGAGGTTATATACTACCGGTGACAAGACTTGGGTTACGGTATACGGACCGGAATATTTTGGGGCGAGTTTTGCGGCGAAACCTTTCTCGGCCGAAGATAGGTGGTGGTCCTTCTTCATAACTTGGTCCCCGATGTGGCAGCGCCATTCTCTTCGCCTCAGGTTGTATTGTCGACTCTGAACGGTGAAAGCTTTTGCGAGATTTACTCGGACCATCTCGAACGTCTCCTGCAAACGTTGCAACCTCTCTGTGTGAAGGGTAGTCTCAAGTTGACCGGATCGTTCTTCATCTTCCTGTTCTGGTAGCGGTGGAGTACGGTAAACAGCTTTAGGTACTTCTAGCTCTCTTCCAAAATTCAGGAATGCGGGTGAATATCCGGTGGAGTCCTGGCGGGCCGTGTTGACGGCAAACAGTAGCTCAGAAAGGTGCAGATCCCACTTCCGGTGATCCTGGTCGCAAAACTGGGCGATCATTGTCTTGAGCGTCTTATTCGCTCTCTCTACCGGATTAGCCTGTGGGGTATACGGAGGTGTCTTACGGTGTTTGATCCCCAGCTCATTCAGCATATCTTCAAATAGGTGGCCAGTAAACTGGGTCCCATTATCAGTAAGGACTATCTTCGGGCATCCGAAGCGGGTGACTATCTCTTCGTATAATGCTTGGGTGACGGCTTTAGCGGTGGCCTTACGGATCGGCCGGCATTGGACCCACTTCGTGAATCTATCCTGGAAAACTACCAGAAAAGTATTCCCTTTCGAAGATCGGGGCAGTGGGCCAACCAAATCTGTACTGACACACTCCCATGGCTGGTGATTCGGCGAGGGCTGCATCTTGCCGGCTGGCTTCATCTGTGATGATTTGAACCGTTGACAGGAGTCACAGCTACGGACGTATTTGGCGATGTCACGGAACATGCCGGGCCAATAGTAACGGCCTGCAATCCTTGCAATGGTTTTGGCTATGCCCATGTGTCCAGCGGTTGGTGCATCGTGCATTTCCTTGAGTACTTCAATTCGTGTTGCCTTAGGGACGCACAACTTCCATGGGTCCGCTGCTTCTGGCTCCGTGAAGTTGTTGGAGTCCCAGAAGTGTCGGTACAGGCGATCCTCTCGTATGCTGTAATCCGGAAATGATTCTGGATTTCGTTGTACCTCTTCCTTCTTTTTCTCGTACCAAGAACATCCTGTACTCGGCCCTACGACATTTATCTCTTCAGTCTCTCGTGGTTCTCGGGATAGGGCGTCTGCGACCTTATTCATGCCCCCTCGGCGGTATCTGATGTCGAAGTCATACTGCTGCAGAAACATACTCCATCGGGCAAGGCGTCCAGCCGGGCTCTTGATAGAATTAAGCCAACGAAGTGACTGGTGATCGGTGAGGACGGTGAAGTGGTATCCTTCTAGGTACGGTCGTAGCTTTTCGATCCCCCAGACTATGGCTAGGCACTCTTTCTCTGTCACGGAGTATGATCGTTCAGCGGAAGTCAGTGACCTACTGGCGTATGCTATTACGTGTTCGCCTCCATCAACGTTCTGGGTTAATACTGCTCCAAGGCCTTGGTCAGAAGCGTCGGTTTGCCAGCGATGATGTTTCTTGAGTAGACAGTGAAGTGGTGCGGCTACTTCGGAGAATGCCGGCACAAACCTTCGGTACCACGAAGCCATTCCCAGAAAGCGCCTTAAACTTCGGACAGTTGTGGGGGCGGTCAATTCCACGATGGAGGCCACTTTTTCTGGGTCCGTACGGATTCCTTCGGACGTCACCATGTGGCCCAGGTATTTGAGTGACCTTCTTCCAAACTGACACTTCTCAGGGTTCACTCGCATGTTGGCAGTTCGGAGACGGCGAAAGACTTCTTGTAAATTGTCCAGGTGCTCTTCGAATGTACTTCCTAGTACAATTATGTCATCCAGATAAGCGAAACAATATGGGTCCATCTCAGGTCCAATGATTCGATCCATCAAGCGTTGAAATGTGGCAGGAGCTGCATGAAGTCCAAAAGGCATAACTCGGAACTGATACAATCCTCTTCCCGGTACGGTGAATGCGGTGACGGGTTTGCTGTCTTCTGACAGCGCTACTTGCCAGTAGCCTTGGCGGAGATCGATACTGGAGATGTATCTGGCTCTTCGGAGTTTATCCAAGATGGCGTTGATGAAGGGGAGGGGATAGGCATCCTTTTCGGAGACGGAGTTGACTTTCTGGAAGTCGATACAGAACCTTGGTTTGCCATCCTTCTTTCGGACGATGACTACAGGCGAGCTCCATGGGCTCTCTGATGGTTCTATGATTTCTTCGTCCAACATCCGATCTACCTCCATGTTAATCACTTCCCGCATTCGTGGATTCTGCGGTCGATAACGCTGTTTTATTGGTTCAGGATTTAAAAGACGGATCCTGTGTTCAACCAACGGCGTTACTCCTCGAATCTCCTCGAACGACGGTAGTTCTTCTTGCAGAAAAGCGTGTAAACTGGCTTCTTCCTCATCGGTAAGTGTCAGCGGTGGCCTTGTCTCAGTGACTCCAATGGGAAAACAAGGGACGGGCCGAGTTTCCATTGCGACGGGACGGTTATTCACTGAAATCTGTCCACTTCCTAAATCCATGCTAAACCGTCTCTTCTGGAGGATATCCATTCCTAGAACCATGTCAGAGGAGAGTCCACCTAAGTGTCCAAACGTCTCTTTGAATCGGTGGTTGTCGAGTTCAATCTCCACCTGGTATATTCCTGGGACTATGACGGTCTCTCCATTAGCCAGCCTGGCCGAACTTGCTGCGGTCGGAGCTTTCGGTACTCCCATCGAGTCCCATTGTCTGGCTACCCTGTCTCCCACATAGGAGATCACAGCTCCGGTGTGAATAAGTGCGTCAACGGTTCCTCCAGGAACATTAACTCGGATATGGGGGCGGCGGTCTTCCTGGTGTAATGTCCTGGTTGGCACGGCGTCAGGAGGGCGGTTGACATTGTTCGTCATGGGGGTGGTATTTGAGGTATCACAAGGGCTTTGCTGCACAGGCCTCATGTTGTTGCAGCGCCCTATCAGTTTTCCGGTCGAGCACACGGACAGTCACGGGACATGACTCCATCCCGTTTGCATCTTGAGCAGAAGATCCTGGGGGCTGCTCGGCACTGGTTCCGGAAATGTCCGGCCTGACCACATCGCCAACATTCTTGAACTCTCCTTTCGGAAAGGATAGCGGCGGGTATAGTGGGGTTGTTCTGGTTCGTGCCACGACCACTGTCTTGTCTTCTAGGTCCTTCGGTGGCAGGTCTGGGGGGCGGTTGGTATGCAACGGGCTGCGAAAACGGTCTCATTGGAGTTTCTTGATGCGGCCTGATGCGAGGGGTCGGTGCTGCTCGGTTCGCTTGTTCAATCTCTGAACGAAGCAGCTCGTATTCCCTGATGACTCCTGCAAATTCTTGGACGTCCGTGAAGTCAGTCCTGCGGATCTGTCGTCGAAACTCTGGATGGATATTTCGGTAGAGCCAGCTCAGCTCCTGTGCTGGCGTTATTCCTCCATGCCGGCGAATTAGAGTCTGCAGGTCGGTGATGTAGGCTGCTGTACTTTCTTGCAGATGGTGTACCCTCCTGCTGATGGCTACCTCCAGGTCGATCAGGTAATTCACGGGAAAGAAAAACCTCTGGAAAGCAGTACAGAAAGCTGGCCAGTCAGCCCAGTGGGTCCTGTTGTTTCTGAACCATAAGGCGGGCATGCCTTGCAGCAGTTCAGGCATAGATTTCAGGAGGCGGTCTGGAGAGATGCCTTGGGACTCCCGGATCTCTTCTAGCCTTTCCAAGAAGGTGGCAGGGTCTTGAGTTCCATCGAAGGATATTCTCCAGTCCTCAGTCCTCAAGGGCGGCAGCATGGGGCTGAGCGATGTTCCTGGCTGGGGCTGGACAGACTGGATGCCTACCAACGTTCCATGGAGTAGATTCGGGATGGTCTGTCCACCTGTACTTGTCACGGTGACGGTCGGTGGTGCGGCAGTCACGGTCGTTCCTCCAGACGTGGTTGGGAAGATAAATGGCATCATCGTGGTCGGAATAGGCGAAGCTCGGCCCTCTCGTATAAACTTGGACAGGCGTCGACGCTTGTCGTCCACGGTACCAGTGGTCTCCAGACGGAACTTGGTCAACTCTGCGTCGAGCTCATCCTTCCTCAGCAGGTATATCCACCCGACTCGGGTGTCTGGTGGTCCGCTTACTCCCGCCGGTGGATGCTGGTTCACAACCGTAGGTTCTGGTGTATTGGATTCCTCGTCAGACATTTCTTCTTGGTTTCTGGAAAACTCACGTCTTGCTAGCTTCACGGTCAGGCACTTACTTCCTGCTGTCGGCTCGTATCTCGAGAATGGTGCATCCGATCGGTGAACGGGTGGTGGAAATCGCTTCTGCGCACTTGAAAACCTATCAAACGAGGTGTCGCAGAGTAGGATTACTCGTTTCTGGCCAAAGTTGATAATCTGTCAAAAAATGACATGTTGGTGGTTTTTGTGTATTTCGGTGTTACTCCACCTCCGGAAGCGTTTTCAAGCGGTTTCAGCGGTCTGTCTCAACGGATTGATTACTTCTCCTCCAAATCGGTTTTTACTCGGATTTCGGTATTCGGCGGACTCGGTATACCATAAAAAAATGTCCCTGCTCGGGCGCCAAATTTGTAAAGCTCTTTGAGCTTTACTGGTCACTTTGGCGCCGAGTCCAGGTTACGGATTTTCCCGGGCGCCACCTCTGTTTATAGTGGGAATGGCCACTTGCTCCGGGCAGCCTCAGTGGAGAAAATAATACTCCAGGGGTCACTATGGTATTGACCAAAAACTCTGTGGCCAGTAAGGCAGACTTTACTTGCCGTTCCTGGGTTCGGTTCCTGGGTACCTGCTGCTCTTAGTTGGAATATTCGCAAAGCACTTATCAATTGGGAGGAGAAAGAAATAATCAATATAAATATAATGAAACACTAATGAGAATACCATGCGTTTATTATTATTATTACCTAAGGGGAAACGGTTATGCAAACAAAATATCACCTATTCTAAATACTAAAGCGGAAGCAACAACGGGGAAAATAAAATAAGCGATTCTTGGCGGACTAAGCGGAAGGCAACGGATCAACGGGGGTGACAGCAAGCGATGTGCAGGGTACAACAGGCAAAAAAAGCTCTAAGTTCAACGTCAAAGTTCTACAATGGGGCTTGCAATTCTCAGTTCAAGCTATTCACGGTTTAGGCACGGATGACGGAGTCTGATACCTCTATACTCAGAGACCCCACCCTGTATGAATTCCAGCTTGCGACTGCCAGCAAAAGATGTTACAGGCACATTGCTTTCAGTGACAGTGGCTCACCCTGTATAAAAATTGTAGCCTTCGACTATCAGTCGAAGATGTTACAGGCACATTGCTTCCACTGACAGGGGCTCACTCGGTATGGGGAATCTAGCTTGCGACTATCAATGGAAGATGTTACAGGCACATTGCATCCATTGACAGTAGCTCACCCGGTATAGAGAATCTAGTTTGCGACTATCAATGAAAGATGTTACAGGCACATTGCATCCATTGACAGTAGCTCACCCGGTATAGAGAATCTAGTTTGCGACTATCAGTGGAAGATGTTACAGGCACATTGCATCCACTGACAGCGGCTCACTCGGTATGCGGGAATCTGGTTTGCGACTATCAATGAAAGATGTTACAGGCACATTGCATCCATTGACAGTAGCTCACCCGGTATAGAGAATCTAGTTCGCGACTATCAGTAGAAGATGTTACAGGCACATTACATCCACTGACAGCGGCTCACTCGGTATGCGGGAATCTGGTTTGCGACTATTAATGAAAGATGTTACAGGCACATTGCATTCATTGACAGTGGCTCACCCTGTACTCTGAGAACTGCTCACCCTTCTTAGCTCACCAATATGTTCCTTCGGCGGCACTCTGCTCGACTCGTTGGCTTCTGGTCACTCACCTCTCGGAATCTGCGTGGTGTCTTCAGTCGCGATGGCTTCACTACTAAATTCTCTAGTCGACTTCTGTCTAGAGCTCACCTAGCCATCCCTTCCATCGGCACGTTTCAGACTTGCACGAAACGGTTTTGGAACTTAGAATAATTTCTACTTACTCTGTGACGTAGGCGGCTGGACTGGCTCTGCACGGCGTGGCGATCAGACTGCTCTCAACGGAACGACTGAACTATGTCGCTGTGAATTCCGTTCAGGTAGCAGTGGAGATTCGAATCAAGGCGGAGGGGGCTGATGTCGCGCGCTTAGTGAGCTTCAGGGATGTGACTTACATAACTGAGGCGCGTATATACTGGGGGTTCTATTTACACAAGGATAGTTCACGGATTTTACTCGAAAATGAATGACATTTTTATGAATACTAATAACGGAGATAGAATTACAAGATAATTGTTGCTTCTGCCTGTCTTACAAAACTCGGGAATTTAGTAACTTCGTTACATGTCATAAAATAATTCACATCAAACAGATTTTTTAATTTGGTCGAATTATACACATTATACGAGGGAAAACAAAGTTATATTTCGATCATCTAAGTTTAAGACACCCTGTGGTGAAATACAGCTTTTGGATGATACTAGAAACCATCCTGTATGCAAGCTTGGTTCATTCCCTATACATTGCTCCTTCATTCATTTTGATATCACGATTCGTTTCAAATTTATGAATTATTGAATAAAGCAATGCATTTTCTCTGCGTGATCTTTATTCTTCAATAAGGAAAATTATACAATGAAACGATAACATAAGTAGCGAACGGTTGAAAAGAAAACACTTAACCATTTTTTTGATATCGGATGTTGCCTTCTCTAGCCTGGACAATAGCTTCCATTCTCCGAGTCATTCCACGAATTAGCGTTCGAATATATTCTTGGGGCATGTTATTCTAATCCTCTATGGGCGCAACACGAAGTTCATTTTTTTTAGGTTGTCTTTCGCGATTTCTTACACATCTACCTAGATAGTCCCAGACACGCTCAATAGGATTTGCATCAGGGGAACATGCTGGCCAATTTAATTTCTCTATCCCAACTTTATTAGGTTTTCTGTAACACACCTCACTGAATGTGGTCTCGCATTGTCTTGCATAAGAAGGAAGTTGTCTCCTATAAAGTGTGAATATGGAACAATGTAGTCAGCTGAAATATCATGAATGTATTTTCGTGCTGTCAATGCTCCATCTTCAACAAAAACTATCTAACTATGACCTTCCATTGATATTACGGCTCGTACCTTCACCGATCCTCCTCTATGACTGAGACGGGAGCTAAAAGTACACGCCTTAAATCTTTGACCCGTTCGCCTCCAAACACGCTTCCTACCATCCTGAGAATTCACACAAAATCGTGATTCATCACAACATAACATTTGTCACTCCGCATCGTTCCACATGAGATGTTGACGTGCAAACGATAATCTTGCCACCCAGTGACGCCTGAGCAACTTTGTACAACTAGCTGGTCTGCAATCCTTCAACCCAGCTTCGCTTAATCGGCGACGTATTGTCCACTTACTTATTTCGGTGCCCCTAACTTTGCGAAGTAATTTTTTGTTTGCACTGAACAATCTACCTGTTATCAGCATGGAAATCCTAAATTTTAGACCAATTCCAGGCCTGCGTTCATTTCTGCTTGTTTCTCTGAATCTCTGTTCGATTCTCCGTACAGTAGAACGGCTGACATTTAATCTTCTAGCAACATAGGTATTGACAATTTCGTCCCTCTTCTAAAAGAGTTATGGCTTTAGCGCAGTTTTCTTCACTCAAAATCATTGATAGAACAAAAAACTATGCCCCTTCAGGGACGACTTCGATAAGGCCAAAGGCCACACTTGCCAAGCCACTTACTCAACCAAATTCATAGCACAACATTGGCTATGACCAACCTCTTCGTGTAACGAAACAACTATTCAATTTCGTTTGGTCGGGTTCAGGAATTCCTCCCGGCATTACGAATTATACTGAGACTGACTCTCACCTTCCATGTCCAAATTGGTAAATAACATTATTATTGATCCAGCTTTAGGGATTAATGCCAATTAAATTATGTGTTGAATGTTTGGATTTATGTGGTTCTTCAGGGTGCCCACCAACCTGGAAAAGTCAGGGAATTGATTTATGGATCCTGAAAGTTGTAACGCCCTTTTTTCCTTAACAGGACAAAAAGGCCAGGCGTTACTATGGCGCGGCGGTTGTTGGGCTCAATCGATTCTCTCTAACGAGAACGACTCAAAACTCAACAGTGTTTCGGGCGCCAGTTTATTAAAGTGGTATGCTCCACTCTCCCTTATTCACTTCGGAGGGAGGCCCAGGGCAGCTTCAGATGGAGATACGGTACTCCAGGGGTCAAATAAGGTGACTAAAGACCAAGAGCGGTCAGGTGGTTGCAGGCTTTAATTGCAACACTTGAATTTCATGAAATACCGGCTGCTATGCTTACTTTCAGAATTCTAGTAGTAAGAATAAAAGAAGGAAATAGGTAACAATGTCAGTGTTTATTGTTGATTCCTTGAAATGAACATTAAACTAAAATATACTTGAAATAATAAAATTTACTACGCAGGGAAGCAAGTTCTGCACGGTAAGCGGGTGTCGGGTACTATTCGGTTTGATCGGTCTAAGAATTTAGGTTGTACGGGTGTTAAAAGCAGGTTGATTTGTATCCAGAGTGAGGTACTCAAGTTATGGAAAACGCGGTATATCTCTGGGGGTTCGGAGTATCTGTAACAGGAGCTAATGTGTTCGGACTAGACAATTTGACAAATACACAGTATATTTGTTTTCTATTCTGGCTTATTTCACGGCTCCCGGCAAGCTAGCCACTTCGTATATTCCCGAATTAAATTGACAAATCCAGTTTTAATCATAAGTATTTTCTCGAACAGAATGATTCCTTCTCCGTTTTCGTAAATTTCTGCGGTCAATGTCCGGCCAGCAGGCGATACAACACCTTAGGGACACTGAAGAAAACAGCCCTCTATAACCAACTCTTCCTGCCAGCGGGCAAAACAACACCTTAGGGAAGAGACGGAGTGGGTTTGATTTAACACGACGGTAGGAGGAATCTACTCTGATGGTGTGCAACGGATTCGTTAGAAAAAGAAAATACACAGATACCCCAAATATACTAATAATTCAACGATCCTATCATTCCTGATTGAAACACGATAAAAATCTCAAGCGATCAAAACAATATGAAAAATTATTTCTAAATTGCTTACGGTTTTTATGGGTACGGCTTGCAGGTCGAGTCACTATCTGGATTTAACGCAATATTTCTCGGATTTCTACAGGATCACAAACGCGACAAGTGTGAGAAGCACGAAGAGAAGAGAAGAGAAGACGGGCAGACGTATTTATAAGGAACCGGTGGCCTTCGGAATATGACGTAGAAAATTGAATGAAAAACGAAAAAAAAAGTCTGCTCTGACTTTTTAAGGTATCAAAAACATGAGCTACAAGAAACCGGAGTTGGAAAACTATGTAAAAGTTAAAATTTTTAACTCACCACAAAAACCGCGAAAAAAACAATGGGACGGGGATTCTTGGTGAAGCCAAGAGGCAATGTTTTGTACAGAAAAGAATTGAATTGAACGGAGATTTTTAAATAAATCTACAGGGCGGGTAGAGATTGTACGAGTGACGGTTTCAGAACTTGTCACCCTGTCAACAATGTTTTCTAACTTACTCTTAATAATAGCAATAATAGCGATAACAATAATAATATCAATAATAATAATAATATGTTAACGTGAATAAATCTAGGCAGGTTACAGGGTGATCCAACGAAGCATCTCAGCTGAAGGCCTGGTCTTCAATGCGGATAATAAATCATCCCATACAGGGTGTAAAAATATGCTTCGTTACAAAGTCAGGGAAAAACGTTAAAAAACGCCCTGTTGGAGAAATTTTCGTTCTCTTTTCGTATTGTGGAACTTTTGGTTCCTAATGGACCATATAATCGAAAGTATTGATATAATCCTTTCCTTTTTAATTAATAGAAATGATTTAAGAAAGATGACAATATTTTCTTTATTGATTATTCTCGCTTATTTTTTACATGGAAACGGCAAAATGGTACAAATTTATATACAGCATGTTCAAGTGATTAAATATGTGACTCTTTAACATGCCGGCCGCCTTGAAATATGTATACAATTTCAACTAAGGAAATTATATAACAAATAAATAAACTAACAAATAATAACATCAGCTACAACTAAGTAAACGCTGGTCAACAGTTAATTGGAAGAACACATATTTTTGAAACAGCTCTTTTAACGACTTCATCACGGACCTTTATGCTGGCTACTCTTGTAATTCCATCGTTTCCGGGATGGAGTTGTACGATTTTCCCTAAGGGCCATTGGAGTGGAGAAGTAGTACCTTCTTTCACTAGTACCAAAGCGCCTATCTTCAGATACTCTTGAGCATTGTTCTTCTACTTGACTCGGATTTGCAATTCGCTTATATACTCCTTGTACCTCTTCAACCGGTTCTCAGCTACTTCTGTGTAGATAGGTTCTGGAATCCCTGTCAGCCGTCTTCCAACCAGAAAGTGAGAAGGAGTGAGAGGATCTGTGTCTTCTGGATTGAAGGTTAAAGGACAAAGAGGACGGGAATTAAGAATTGATTCTATCTGAGTTAATACAGTATAAAAATGTTCAAAATTTAAATGAGCATTACCGACAACTCTTTTCAAATGAAATTTGGTTCTTTTTATTTCTGCTTCCCAGATGCCTCCAAAATTTGGTGATCGAGCAGGAATAAAATGCCACGTTATATTATCAGTAGCTAGAAAATTCGTAATATTCTCTGTATCATCAGTCAAGTAAGTTTGCATTTTCTTTAGTTCTGGACAAGCTCCTACAAAATTTTTCCCATTGTCCTAGTAAATATTGAGTGGTTTGCCGCGTCTGCTGATAAATCGTTTTAAAGTGGCTAAAAATCCTTGGGTGGTCAATTCAGAGACGACTTCAAGATGAATAGCCTTTGTACACAAACAAATGAATAAACAAACATATCCTTTGATGAGCTTAGCGCCTCTAGTGTTTCGATCTTTCAGTAGAAATGGTCCCGCATAATCGACACCCGTGTTATAAAAAGGAAAATATTGGTTTACCCTACATTCAGGTAAGTTACCCATGATATATTCTGGAGAAGTTGGTTGAACTTTAAAACAGGTGACACATTCCCTTACAACTTTTTTCGCCATGTTTCGCCCAGAAATAGGCCAATATCTATCTCTTATTTCGGAAAGGAGCATGGTAGGTCCACGGTGCAATAAACGGAAAAATAAGTCTCGTTATTTTGTGTCTGGCAGGTAAAATTATGGGATATTTTTTGTCATAATTGACATTGCTTTGTTGCAACCTACCACCTACTCGCATTAAGTTGTTCATATCTATAAAAGGGTTCAACGAAAGTAGAGGACTCTTTTTATCAACAACTTTGTTTTTTATCAAACTATCATATTCTTTTTCAAAAATTTCTTTTTGGGCAATATTCAATATTACTTTTAATGCATTTTGCAATTCTTTAGTAGACAATACAACAGATTGATTAACTTTATTTTTATTTCTGCAATTGAAAATAAATCTTAGGCAGAATGCAATAACTCTTTGGAGTTTTCGCAAAGTAGAATATTTATCAAAAAGTTTAAAATCGTTAATAGTCGCTGAAAAATTGACTGTGTGCTCTTCGGGAATTTCATTCAATGAGTGAAATTTTTCTGGTTTCTCAAGATTACTTTCAAACCAGGTTGGACCTGTCCACCATATATGTGAATCTAGAAGTTTTCCTACAGATGTGCCACGAGAAAGTAAATCTGCAGGATTTTCATTCGATGAGACATGGTGCCAATCCGATATATTGGAGAACTCTTGAATTTCGCTTACGCGATTAGCAACAAATGTTTTCCAGCGATTGGCGGGTGCCTTTATCCATGACAAAGTTATTGTGGAGTCTGACCACATAAACACTTTATCGAACTTGATATCGATGGATTCACGAATTTTTTCTATCATTCTCACGAGTAATAAAGCGCTACATATCTCGAGTCTGGGTAATGTAGTACTTTTTATTGGAGCGACTCTTGATCGCGCGCAAAGTAAACGAGATTGATAAGTGCCGTCAAATGATCTACTTCTCAGATAAACACAACAACCATAGGCTTTTTCGCTGGCGTCTCCGAACCCATGAAGCTCCACGCTTTCATATTTATTCATCAACACTTGCCTAGGAATTTGAATAGAACATAATTCTTGTAATTCTGAACGAAATTTTACCCAAGTATCCTTTATCGTTTCAGGAAGTGCCGCATCCCACGATATTTTTAGTTGCCATAATCGTTGAACAATCAACTTGGCGTTGACAACAATTGGCCCTAAAAGACCCAAAGGATCGAATATTTGGGATAATTCTGATAAAATTGTTCTTTTTGTTATGATATTTTCATCAAAACTTGGTTGTGAATATTGAAATATATCTGAATGAGAATTCCATAAAACACCAAGTGTTTTACATGATTCATTTTCTCCAATTCTCAAAATATTGGATTCTAATTTATCGTTCATGTCAAAGTGTTTAAGTAGATTTTCATCATTGCATCTCCATTTTCTTAAATGGAATCCTGCCTTTGACAGTATTTTCGTGATTTCGCGTTGTAACTGTAATAATTCTTGTCCATTATTAGCACCAGCCAAATAGTCATCAACATAAAAACTATTCATTATAGATTTCGCTGCCAAAGGAAACTTTTCACTGTTTTCCATTGCTAATTGATAAAGACATTTTATAGCTAAGTAAGCAGAAGATGAATTACCGTATGTTACAGTTTTTAATTCGAAACATTTCAATTTGTGATTTGGATCTGCTCGCCAAAAAATTCGTTGAAATCGCGTTTGAGCGGGATCGATCCAAACCATACAGTACATTTTAGAAATATCTCTTGTCATAACTGAGGTAAATATTCTAAAGCGCAAAAGAATCGCGAATAAATCGCTTTGTAAGGTTGGACCTACATGTTGAACATCATTGAAGGACAACCCAGTATCTGTTTTTAAACTGGCATCAAATACTATACGGACTTTGGTAGTAGGAGACTCTTCACGTGTTACTGCATGATGGGGAAAATAAAAGTTCAACTCTTCTTCTTCTAAATTTTCATCGATTTCCTTCACGTGATTTAAAGATAAATATTCATCCATAAATTTTTTATAATCAATTTTTAATGAAGGATTATTTAACAATCTGCGTTCTTGAGAATAAAATCGTTGCAATGCATATTCACGAGAGGGGCCTAATTTATTCAAATTATTTTTGAACGGTATGCTTACAATGAATCGTCCGTCTTTATCGCGACGATGAGTTTTTGCAAAATGAGATTCACAAATTTTATCTGATTCCGATAAAACTACCCTTTTTCCTACTTCTTCGAGCTGCCAAAATTTCATCACTTGATTTTCCAAATACGCGTTGACATTACAACAATTAATGGATTTCTCGGTTGAATTATCTACACTGCCTACTGCTACTCAACCTAACTTGGTTTTTCACAAGAATAAACTACTGTTCCCTATTCGTACCTTCCCTATACAAAGAATATCCCAAAATATATTAGAACCCAATATAATATCGATTTGACTCGATTCGAAAAATGTAGGATCAGCTAATTTAAAATTTTCGGGAATTTCAAGAGGTCTCACGTTTGAAGAAGAGATAGGTATATTATCTGTTAACCTCGGTATGACAAGGCACTTGACTGATTTTTCGTAAGCATTCGAACTCGCGTGCATTTGTATATCAGTCATATAATTGATGCTTGTTTTAAGTTGGCCTACCCCAGTTACCGAATATTCAATGGGAGTCATCTTTAGATTTAGTTTTTTACATAAACTTTCGATAACAAAGTTGCTCATCGAGCCACTATCTAAAAGCGCTCTAAATTGATGCAATAATCCCTTTGTATCTTCAATTTGTACCATAGCAGTGGATAGAAGAATTTGCGAAGTTGTCGCTGCGTTTGAAATGGTTTCGGACACCAAATGCGTACCTGTTTCATTTCTAGAAATTTCAGAATTATTTTCATGCAAATTTTGAGAAGGGATGGTAAAATCAGTGTTTTCTCGATGTTCCTCTTTTGAAGGGGAACTTTTTCAAACCTGTCGGGGACATGGACTTATAAATGAAATGGACTCAGCAATCCCATACTTGCAACAGGTTGTTTTGAAGTTGCTCGATTCGTAGGCGCGCGGGTTACGAGGACGGAGGAGACCTGCGATAGACTGTAACTTACCCACCAACGACAGTAGCGCACGCAATTCAATTGTTATAGGAATTTATAGTAACAAAAATATGTGGTATTTCAAATATGATTATGAAAACTTTAGCAAAACTTGTAAAATACGAGTGTGAGAAATATGATGTGTTCCTAAAATACCTATGTGATAAGTCGATTCTAAAAGAAAAATGTTCATCATTTCTAAATTTGAAGCAGTGGAAGTTGTCAAAAAAATTACACCGCATGTTCAATATACAAAAGAATATTTTTACAAGCTTTAATTCAGTTTTACTTGTTAGTTCGTTAGTTTTGGTCAAATCTTGCAAGTGAATTGTGACCAACTTCTAGTCGTCCGATTAACTTGAAATTTGGCAGGTGTTCATAATTCCGGTGAAAATGCATTAAGAAATTTCTGTTCGAAATAACAAAATGGCGGCTCCAAGATGGCTGCCGAAATTTATCATTAGGGTCCGATTCTATTCAAAGTTTGTGTGGGAAGTTTGGGGGTTGCAGATTATCAATTTCTTGTCAAAAGTAATGAATTAAAGATGGCGGACAAGTTATTTGATTATGTCACGATTCTATTCAAAATTGGTATTAGGAGATTTTCGGGGTCAGAGATTATGAACTACTTATAAAAATTCATAAATTAAGGAGGGCGGACGAGTTTGGTGATTATATGGTACGATCCTGATTGAAGTAAAGATATAAGAGTTATTGGGTGGAGATTATGAATTGCGGTTGAGGATTATGAAATTTTTATCAAAATAAATAAAAGAGTTTTAGGGGTCGAAGATTATTAAATTTCTGCAAAATTTCAATAAGACTACGGATTTCATGGAAAACGAAAAATAAAGAAATACATTTTGTTTCAATCAGGCAGCTTTTATACAAATGGACTAAAAAGGAATAATACATAATTTCCTCAATCATTCTTTCGCGATAAGCTTTTAAATCCATTACTCATAGAATAGTTACCCTGTCAAACAAATAGGAAAATTATTTATTCCTTTTTAATACATTTGTATTAACGCTTGTCCATGAAAATGTTTTTTAATAATTTATATTCTTCAAACAGACGTTTCTGAAAAAGAGGAACAATAAAACAACGTTTCTGTTCGAGTATTTTATTTGAATATACTTTTTTATTCATATACATATTCTGTAGTCATTTTGAAGATTATACTTTTTTCACATCCGCCATACAAAATGAAAAAGGATAAAGGTAATGATCACGAAGGTGCACTTAATTTTGGATCATTCACATATTAACAATAATAATAAATAGCCTCATTGTCTGAAGAAATCCCTTGTTGACAGAGCTACAGGTGTATACAAAACGTGGGACAAAGTAAAACAGATTAAAAACATGAACGAATTCTCATGACACTGGGAGCTAGGACAGTAAGAAAAATGCAATAAACAAATAATGTAGACAAAATAACATACAAATATATAGAATATACAAAATATAATATGACATGGGTTATACCTACAGTTAATATAATAAATTAGGACTGTGATTGATCATTAAATAATGACAGAATCAAGAGATGGGTTTTATGGCAGCCTGGCCAAGAATCTGAAAATACCAGTCTAATGAGAACTTTCAGTAATCAGATCTATGTCAAGACAAACCAAAGAAACCCTATCAAGATAAATTTGAAATGTAAAATTAATTGAATGAAGCTTATAAAGGTAACAAAACCAGATATCAGATAATTTTTATTCTAATAAGAGTTTATAATCACCTGATGTGATCAGGATATTTCAAAGAAACAACCATGAATATTTATTATTGTTTTTTGTTATGTAAATTGGGAAATACAAGCTCAAGGGGTACGTGCACACAGATTGACAATTTCACTCAAATTATTAGTCTAAAGTAACATACATTTGAAATCTAGAAAGTGTCGGATTGGAAAACACATTTATTTTATTGGTTACGAAATAAAACAGTTTTTGTTAAAATGCTCCTGACTCGTACTGTTGATGAATCTAATTTACTAGATGTCTCATGATGAATTCTAATTTTGAAATATTTGTTCAAAATCAGCTTCAACAGCTTTATTGAGTGACCATCAATGGGATCTTCATCATACAAATGATCACCAAACTGTTCATATATTTTTGGGGGCAGGTTTTGAAGAGTATTATTCACCAAGATATTCATGAGGTTTTTAATTTTCTTATTGAGTATATTAGTTGTTTTATGAAAAAATCTGAAATATTTTTCGGCAATTTCACAAGTTTTTACTACTAATTTTGATGCTTTTGTAAGGTTTTTATATTCCTTTCTTATTAGTAGTGTACTAGTTGTTTCATCATTTTCATCAAATAATAGTGGCTTGCATCTAAAGCATGTGACAATTCCTTTCAGGCTCCTCGACACATAACCAGCTATATAACAAACAATATCATTAACATATTCTGTTAAGCACCAAGAGGAAGAGTTGAGAAAATCTAATGCTTTTAAGTCTTCACTCAATTTACTTTCAAATGTTTCCTGCTCAGCCATCAAAGAAAGATCTTGGCCATTCTCATTGATAGTTACTCTACCACTGCTACAGAATAATATTGAGGTTGCATCTAAGTTAATACAATTTCCAGTTTCTCCAGCTTTTATTTCGGAATGAACTATCAACCTCTTATATGCTGCCTCAAATTGTCTTGCAGTCGGGTTGTTGTTGAATCCTCCACGACTTCTTACCGCTCCAAAAAATAGTTCAACGTGGTCTTGCGACAATTTGTAGGTAAGAATATATTTGAGTTTATTGGTTTTGACATAACAATCGTAAATGCCTTTGAGGCTTTCAGTACAAATAAGAAAACCTAGGAAACCAGTTTTTCTTTTTGATTTCAAAACACTAACACCACCAGCAGACAGATGCAATATATATTCCTTAATAATGTCTAGCTGATCAAAAAATTGTTGACTTGTTACAGAAGACAATGGCTTTTTATAAATATATTTAGCAAATCTATTTTTCGAGTTGAAAATATCAAATATATCGTTAAAATAACGAATAAATAATGCAGTTGCCTCAGCTCCTTTGAATTCATTCAACAATAAATCTTTACATAGATATATCAAAGAATCTGCTACACTTTTACTTAGCGTTTGAGTCGCGATCTTCACTTTCATTTTTTCTTTAGTCCACATAATGTGACGCTTACGCAGTTTTGTTGCAGCATGTAATCCCCATTATATTGAATATCAACTAATTTATCAATATAAGCCCAACTGACTTGGTTGTTATGGGAATCTTGCAAGTTCCTATATGATCCTAAACAATTTCGAACTAATTTTATCATATGGCATGGATCCAGAAATAAGAATACTTTGTCCTTCGTAACAGGGTGACTGAAATAAGTTCTCATTGGGGAAATTTTGAAATCCGCTCCCAGAACTGAAGCCATTTTCAAATTGGCTGAAGTTCCGTCAAATGTCATAGATGATACGAGCACTCCAGTTTCATCAACCAACTCCAAACAGTTCTTAACAAGCCCAGCTTTGTCAGATCCACAAAGACCATCCAAAAGAAAATATCCAACAGGTATCTTCCAGGAACTGTTCAAAGTAACCAGCATAAATACCAGTACTTCTTTTGCTTCAGGAAGTTGATCGCTATCGAAATCAGTACCAATATTCACATACCCACAAAACTTTTTGCCAGTCCACTCGACTTGTTTTCGAATAGACATTTCATCGAAAATTAAATTGCAAATAACACTTTTGTTTTCTTGTTTAGCTGCATCAGCCTTCGGTTTCAATGCTCTGAAAGCCTCCTGCGTCCATCCAGGAGCACCATCAACTAACTGGTACCATTTTGAAATAGTTGTTGGGTGAGGCAGAGAGTTATTAAATGTCTTCCTGACATAATTATATGCCTTGGCCGAGTAAAAGTTCAGGGTGAGAGCAAATGATCTGAGAGCTGGTGTATACTTCTGAGTCCTGTGTTCCCTAAGCATCCTCTTGAAAAGTTCAGATGTTGATTCTGATATAGATGCCTAGAACAAACATATTATTTGAATGGTTAGGTAAATCATGAAAATGATGATATTTCCACAATGTTCATTGAAAATGTCATGGCTCAATGTTGGGGCTTATAGTCCGGTTCACAAGTGCCATATTGTCAAAAAGCTGACCTATACCACCGAAAATTATGATTACGATAATAAAACTTCAATAAAATGAATAGTAAAAAAGTGTACACATATACAATATATTTTTAAATTATAAAAGGAATGAAAAGAAATGCCATAAAAAATCCACATGGTTGATTTAGTATTGAAAAAAAATCTCAAAATTAATTTGTTTGATAAATAAATGCGGGCTTTTTTTATTCTCACATGTGAAAGTCTAAATGATTGTCGGCTGGGAATAATCCTCCTCGATTCATTGTTGCGTTGAAAATTAACGGTGCTGCTCCTAAGGTGGCGTATGGAGTAAGTAACAAGGCCTACCCAAAATATATAGCTGATGACCACAGCAGTCGATGCCAAAACACCAAGGAAAAATTAAATAAAAGTTTAATAAATGTGACAAAAAATAATAAAAAAATTGTCCCTTAATATTAATATTTAGCACAAAAAAATAATTGTTGATTGGCAAGTGAGTTTTTTTATCAATAATATTTTTTTAAAAACGATTTGACTTGAGAAACTTATTACCAATGCATTTGTTTATAAGTACTTAAACAAGTTAAAATTAATAATAAATTATTGTTATGTAGCTTTTAGCAATAACGAAACAAAATAATGATACTTGAAAAAAAATTCTGATTCACTACTTTAGATGTTAATAAAAAGTGAAAATATTGAATCTCTTAATTTTTCCACCAGGGATCTATACTAAATCCTTTCAAGAATAGTTCCAAAAAGTGATAAAAAATTCTAAGTTTTTAGTTTAGAAATAATCAGGGTTTCTCTGTTGATTTTCAACAGTGAATAAAAAAATTGGGATGAAATAGACTATGTGGAAAACTCACCTTCAATGAAGTTTCACAATCTTCATGAACCAAAGATTTACTTTTCAAATGGTTTATTAGTGAATTCAAATTTGTCACTTTAGACCTCAGCCTACGCACTGACTGTTGTAAAGTTTTTATTTTGGTTTTTTGGCCTAGTACAGTTTTTTTCATTACTCTGAAATTTCTTCTGGCCTTGCGAGGAGTTGAAAAATCACTGGATAAGTCAATAACAGCTCTGAAATAAAATAAAATAATTTAAATTAGGTATTGAATAATTATTATAATTATTAAAACATTGTCAAGACTGATAGATAGAAAAGAATAATATCCTGGCTTAGTAACCATAGAGAATTCGTTTTCTCTCTTTTATTATTAAGTTTTTGTAGGCAATGAGAAAAGACCAAAATTCAATCAGGAAATAATACTTTGAAAACAAATTTTTTTGAAAAGCATGCTTTTATTCACGCGTAGAAAATGCACAAAAAAGTTAAAAATAATTTTTTCTTTGCAACCAATTGTGATCCAAAATAATAAAAATAATAAAAAAGAATCCTGAATTTTTTGGAATACTGACAGTTTTTGTTTATTACTAGTTTCTCCTCACTTTTTCTTTTGCGGAGTTGTAGGTATGTCTGTTTCCTTTTCGGTGATCAACATTTGAATTAGTTCAGTTTCCGAAGCAGTCAAAGTCCCTGAGAGAGATTCAGTACATTCTTCATGTTTTTCTTCTGGATTAGTATCTATTTCTGAGGCAGTTATAGTAGCTGAAGAATCTGCATGGAATCTGTAAAGTTTTTAATCAATACTCGAAAGTTGGTGAAAATTTACTTGGAAGTTTTGAGCTAACCTAAGCATTTATACTAGCAACTGAACTCAATTATTAAATCTGACGTTACCTCTTCAGTGGAGGGCCAAAAGAATCGATAATTTCTGAACAATCAGTTCCTGGGGCTGTATCTGTGGAATCTGTAGATGATTTCCTCTTGGTATTATCCAATCTAAAAAAGTAAAATTTATGTTTGAAAAGAATGAAAGGTATCAGGTAAAATTAATTAATAATTGTGTTGAATGATTAGAGGTTACCTCGAAGTTGAAGCAGTTTCGGTTGTTAGAATATACGCTTCATTAAAAAAAAAAAAGGACAGGCACCCTTTTTCAGAAATTTTTTTCCACTCGGTTTTATGTCAAAAGAGTCTCCTTCAAAATGAGTGGAACAAATTCTAGCAAACTTGGAAACAGTTTCAGTGAACTCTTTCAATCCCAACTTTTCCAACCAAACAGCTCTTTCATGGGTATCAGCTGGAAACCTAAAGAAAAATTCAAAATTAGAGATTCTTTCATTACAATATAAAATAAAAACATTTTTAATACAATATCACAAACCTCGTCCGCCATTTTGGAAAAAACAAATATTTTTGTTGAATACAATAACACAAATCAAATCCTTGTGAAATTCAATGGAGATATTATATTCAAACTTTATTTTCACAATGAAAACTGTTTAAAACACTTTTTATTCCATCTTTTCAATCAGTAGTCAACAATTTTTCAAAAATAGTGCCTTTTCATTTCAAACGTTTCATTTTTTTGTACGAATATATTATCATTTTCATGTAATGTGTATAATAGAAATTTGATACCCACTGTGACGCCAATGAGAAATAGAAATGCCAATCTCTGATATTTGTAAACAAACATGTATGGAAACTGAGATTCTGGTTGTTAGAACAATTAGATTGCTTGCAAACCCAACAGTAAAGCACCATTATTAGTCTCTATCTATTTTTCTTTCACTATATATAATCCAAACACAACAAAACACTAAAATTTCCACAAATAACGCAAACGATACACAACGTCAACATTAACTGGTAGAATGGTAAACAAACATAACAAAATAACAATGCCTGATGTTTGGCAGTGACCAACGCCCAACGCGTACCTACTATAACAGCGTTGCCACATGTGCAGCATTGCAACAAACTGTACAGAATTCTTTGGAAGTATCCAATGATTTTTAAAATTTATTTCACTAGTTTTGATTATGAAATGTATATTGCTGGTTTTCATTTCGTAAAAAAGAATCGGAATGTTCAGTTACTGAATTGAATTTGTTGGCGATGAAGTCTAAGCAAGTGGTAGTGGGTAATAAAGAATTACCACAAACTCGATTTGGCAACGCCCAATTCAACAGCACGGCTTTAGAATGTGGCCGTTAAGCGACTTCACCTGGTGATGTAAATAACTGAGTCCATATTTATTTATAAGTCCATGGTCGGGGATATATGTGAAGAAGCAAATTGTGTGGCTTTCCACATTTCCTACATTTCGGCGCAAAACAATTTTTATTATTATGATAGGGCCTCAAACAATTTGAGCATAGATGATGTTTCTTTGCTTCTTCTATCCTCATGGAGGTAGTCGTTTTCATGAAATCTTGTCACCCATAAATTGTATGAGAACCCTTGCAATAAAAACATTGCAACTTTACTTCGTTTTCTGAATTTGACGAAGTAGCATGAACGCTTGATTGAGTTTTATGATAAACCTTACTCTTGGGATCAAATTTATTAATATCAGCTTTTTGAATTTTATGGGTCTCAAGTTTATCAAGAAATTCACATTGCATCCTCAGAAAATTTTTTATATCACACATTTTCTCATTGCCCTCATGTCTGCTACAGTATGCTCCCCATTCTTTAAATGAAGCATTATCGAATTTATCAACTATAATGGGAATAAGCAAAGTATCCCATTTATAGGTTTCTTCCCCTAAAGCATTCAAAGATCTCAAATTATTTACCATAGTATTTAACATTTTTCTCAAATCTTTTGAACACTCTCTATTTAGTTTAGGATAATCAATAATTGCACGATCATGAGTATTGACTATTTTTTTGCTGTGTTCAAAATTTTCCTCTAGAGCACTCCAGGCAACAGAATAATTAGAAAAAGTGATCGGGATAGTTTCGATTAATTCTAAGGCCTCTCCTACTAAAAATGATCTGAGATAGAATAATTTTTGCAAATCAGAAAGTGCAGCATTTTCATGTATCATTGATTTGGAAGCGTCTCTGAATTCCACCCATTTATTTGCTTGACCATCAAAAACTGGAGGTAATTTTGCCATATTGAAAGGTGTCATAGAATTCAAATTGAAATGGTTATTCCCAGACATTTCAGGAATTGGGACTGATGTATTATTACCTTTGAATTCCCTGACAATACTTTCACGTTCGTTGAGCGAGTTGCGCTCATTACCTTCAATGATTTCTTTGTGAACTTTTATTTCGACAGATTTATCAGTTTCTGCTTTAGAATTAGCACTTACACTCGATAATTCTGAAATAGTTTTCTTACGGCTTTTTACTTCATGACTAGATTTCTTATTATAAAATTTCTGAATTGATTCATCGATTTGAGCTTGCAAAGAATAATAAAGGCATTCATCATCATCCACTTCTTGGGGCTCTGAAATGAACTCTATTTTGTTTTGGATTTCATCAAATTGATCTAAGAGTGGTTCTAGTTTAACTAAACTTGATTTCAAATCTTTGCATGTTTTCTGATCGAATAAATCAAAATTAATTTTAACCTGTGGTAGAAGTCCATTATATCTCAAAGTGGAGTAGTATGGATATACAAATCAGTAAAACGCGACGACTTTGCGTTTTACTGATTTGTATATAAAATTAATTTTGTTGAAATGTTTTCACTCTTGTCAAATTTGATTTTTCGAGTAAACTTCAACTCAGCGAGATCTGTCATCGCTCAGATTGAATCAATTTCGGGAAAAGGAATCGTTAGGAAAGGATACGGAAAGAAGGAACTCACTTTCTGGTACTCTACCTTATTGTTTCTTCTGCTGGCACACGTTGGGGCTAGCTGCTATACTACTCGACTGGTCCAAAATGTTGCTATACGGCTCGAATTGGACCAAAATGTTGGAGAATTTTTAGTTATCTTTTCGTATTTTGGAACTTTTGGTTCCTAATGGACCATATAATCGAAAGTATTGATATAATCCTTTCCTTTTTAATTAATAGAAATGATTCAAGAAATCGGCGATGACAATATTTTCTTTTTTATAACACGGGTGTCGATTATGCGGGACCATTTCTACTGAAAGATCGAAACACTAATGGCGCTAAGCTCATCAAAGGATATGTTTGTTTATTCATCTTGAAGTCGTCTCTGAATTGACCACCCAAAACGATTTATCAGCAGACGCGGCAAACCACTCAATATTTACTCGGACAATGGGAAAAATTTTGTAGGAGCTTGTGCAGAACTAAAGAAATTGTAAACTTACTTGACTGATGATACAGAGAATATTACGAATTTTCTAGCTACTGATATTATAACGTGGCATTTTATCCCTGCTCGTTCACCAAATTTTGGAGGCATCTGGGAAGCAGGAATAAAAAGAACCAAATTTCATTTGAAAAGAGTTGTCGGTAATGCTCATTTAAATTTTGAAGATTTTTATACTGTATTAACTCAGATAGAATCAATTCTTAATTCCCGTCCTCTTTGTCCTTTAACCTTCAATCCAGAAGACACAGATCCTCTCACTCCTTCTCACTTTCTGGTTGGAAGACGACTGACAGGGATTCCAGAACCTATCTACACAGAAGTAGCTGAGAACCGGTTGAAGAGGATTGAAAGACTCCAAAAAATTGTCCATCATTTCTGGTCTCGGTGGTACAAGGAGTATATAAGCGAATTGCAAATCCGAGTCAAGTAGAAGAACAATGCTCAAGAGTATCTGAAGATAGGCGCTTTGGTACTCGTGAAAGAAGGTACTACTTCTCCACTCCAATGGCCCTTAGGGAAAATCGTACAACTCCATCCCGGAAACGATGGAATTACAAGAGTAGCCAGCATAAAGGTCCGTGATGAAGTCGTTAAAAGAGCTGTTTCAAAAATATGTGTTCTTCCAATTAACTGTTGACCAGCGTTTACTTAGTTGTAGCTGATGTTATTATTTGTTAATTTATTTATTTGTTACATAATTTCCTTAGTTGAAATTGTTTACATATTTATATAAATTTGTACCATTTTGCCGTTTCCATGTAAAAAATAAGCGAGAATAATCAATAAAGAAAATATTGTCATCGCCGATTTCTTGAATCATTTCTATTAATTAAAAAGGAAAGGATTATATCAATACTTTCGATTATATGGTCCATTAGGAACCAAAAGTTCCAAAATACGAAAAGAGAACTAAAAATTATCCAACATTTTTTCCCGAAATTGATTCAAGAAATCGGCGATGACAATATTTTCTTTATTGATTATTCTCGCTTATTTTTTACATGGAAACGGCAAAATGGTACAAATTTATATACAGCATGTTCAAGTGATTAAATATGTGATGCTTTAACACGCCCAAAGTCAGGGAAAGTCAGGGAATTCTATTATCGGCCACCTAGGGAAATATATAAATCTTGGCATCAATTCGAGTCAATTCCACCACTTGCAACACGATAGTGGAAAAATTCATGATTGAAGACAAAATTCCAAAAAATTTGAAGCATATAGCTAAAATTTATAGCAAGAATATTAACAACTTCTTGCCTGTGAAAGATAAGGATATGGGATTTTCAACGAAAAGGATGTGTTGAAGTCTGACTAAATGTAAAGAAAAAGATATATTCGTTTTTTTGAAAGAATTTCAGAAGTTTTTAGTAAGCAAAATTTTGCAACGTTCATGTTTAAATTATGAGATTGTTTAGGGAATATCATGTCTTGATCCTACTTTGATTGTAGTATATTCCAAACTGTCACTAAAAAAATTAATATGGTTCTGGAAAAATTTAATGAAAAAAATATTTCAATTTTCAATTCAAAAAATTCATAAATTTAAACTCAAAATTTTTTACAAAGTATAAAAACGAACATCTTGATTCTTATTATAACTCATTACTGAAAGATAAAGGTGAGTTTTTTCAATTATGGAAGTTAATTAAATTAATCTTGATATTCAACCCTATGCTGTATCACTTCCTATCACTTCCGTTCTGTTTAGCGGTCAGACGTTATCTCAACTCAATGGCAATTTGCCATTAAGTTGGGATAACGTCTGACCGCTAAACATAACGAAAGTGATACAGCATAGGGCTGATGGCAACGCTTTAGTAGAAAGTGGTTTCTCAGGTAATAAGCAATTGCTTGTTGAAAATTTGAAAGAGAGATCGCTTGTAGCACAAAGAGTTGTTTATGACAACATTATGTATGTGACCGAAAATATTATAATTAATGATAAAATGTTGAGGAATATTGCCGTAAATCAAATAAAAAGTATAAAGAAACACTTGAAGAAAACAAAAAAACTGGTTAAAAATAATCGAAAAAGTGAAAAACGAAAAATCGAAAATGAAATAAAATGAAGAAACAAAGAATAAATAGTACCCTGACTAAAGAAAATGAGGACATTAAAAAACAATTGATTAGAGCTCAATTTAGGGTTTTAGGTGTATTCTTTTAATTTTTGTTGGTGGTTATACTTACCTCATATTGACATGTGAAATATTTAACTTATTTCAATTTGAAAGTCCCAAGACTTCATCATCGATAATTAACCTACAATTCCATTCCTTAACATCCATTGGAAAATTAAAATTTTCTTTAACACAAGAAATAATTTTTATTTTTTTTAATATTAATAAAAATTGATCTATATCTGATTCACTGAAAATGATTAACTTAACCATAATTATCCACATAATTGGGCCTAGTGTATGTTTGGACAGTGAAGGTTTTTTTAAACAAATCCGTTATTGGTCATGGAAAACTTGAAAGTCAGACATAGAATACCTGGAAAAGTCAGGTAATTTCATTTTTCAAAATTGGTGGGAACCCTGTTCTCGGTATTCGGACATAGCATCACGAGAATCTATAGATTAATGAGTAAGCATTTTTTTGCCGACTCTTATCATCAACTAGTAGTAAATTATTCAGAAGTTCTTGGAGCAAACGAAACATGGGTGGAATAAAATCATTAGAGCAATTGATAATTGTCCAGCGATGAGCCCAAGGTAAGCTAACAGTGTTGACTACTTCATACGCGAAATTAGCTGGTGTACGGATTACGAGCTGAAAGAATTTTAGACTTCACTGTTGTATATATAATGAAGACTTTCACGACAGGAAGTATAGATTTCATGACCGGAAGTATGGCTTTCACGGCCGGAAGTATGGTGTTCACGACCGGAAGTATGATCAAGAGGTATATGGTTTCCGGGCTTTGAGGCTGTAGTCGGATCACCTCCGTAGAGGCGGTTTCCTCGGACGTTTCGCTCACTACTGCGGTGAGCATCTTCAGCGTGGATGTTGTCTTCAGTGTCATCAGTGTTACGTCGGCTCTTCGAGAAGACAACATCCACGCTGAAAATGCCCCCTGCAGTTGTGAGCGAAACGTCCAAGGAATCCGCCTCCATGGAGGTGAACCGACCACGGCCTCAAAGCCCGGAAATCATAACTCTTGATTTTTCTGTTGTAATTCATAATATGGAAAATAGTAGGAGTATTTCATGGATGGTTCTCTTCAAATTCATTAGACAGTGGTTGGGCAGTAGTTCATTGACCTTATTTATTCTCTCCTGCGTTCCGTTCTTGAGATTGTCTGGATATTACTAATCTTATTTATATTTCACAAGTAATTTTAAGATATATGAAATACTATTGTTACTAGATTTGACAAATGTTTTAAATTTTCATGCAGATCTTATGGACAGGATAATTTCTGGTAACTAATTTAGAAGTAGAGTAGTAGAGTTCATGATTGAAGATATACACATATTCACACCCATTACACTAACGTGATTTCTAACTTGCTTAATTTGTCGAAATTCATGTTCACTAAGAATAAAATACAAGACTTTTGTCTTCTCAACTTGTTATCTTATTGGGAATTCAAAATTAGATACCATCGCCAACGTGGCGAAAATGGAAACACTTTCATGTACATCGTCAATTATAGTTTACGTTAAAATTCCTATGATTTTGGCATTATTTCTATAAATGCTGTTGAAAATTCAATGATTATTCAAGAAAGGTAAATCCTACTTCTTGAATTTATGAATTTTTCAAAAAATCGCATAATTCTCCGGTTTTTCCAGTTTTTCTCCGCTACTAATGATCCGACCGGGTCGTAAAACATCCCGTTTTGTTCATATTTCAATTATCTACAATTCTTTCCGTTGGAGCAACCAGGTTGCTCTATTAGTTTTCATTTTATAAGCAAAACAATTTGAAAAAAAGAAAAAAAATATTTTTTGTAAAATGTTTATAACAAATTAATAAATGACAGTTGCGAGTCGAAAACATAACAGAATATACCTACACTGTCTTTTATGTGATGGCATAGTCGGTTTCCTAGAGAAATGTTTACAGTTTCGATCACTGAACAAGTAGTGTTCAGTGATCGAAACTGTAAACATTTCTATTGAAAATGCCAACCACTCGTGTTGGCGAAACGTCGAGATTTTCTCTAAATAAACGTCGGCCTAAAAACCCGAAAAACCATCATTCATTCAACGATGGCCGCGAAAGCCTTTCACAATAAATCATGTCTGTTTTTGTGACAATAAGTAAAATAAGAAAAGAATAAAAGGTAAAAATTTATTTGTTTATAACAAATTGTTTATTACATAAACAATGAAAAATTTAAATAATTTTTTTTATATCAAAAAGAAAAATAAATAATTATTTTAAAAAAATGGTTCCTTAATGTTAATTAGAAGTGGGAGAAAATAATTGTTAATAAACAAATGCGTTTTTCAGCAATAAACAAATTTTTTTAAGAAACGGTTTTTTTTTCAAAAATCATAATTATCATCAAAGATTATGTCATCAAAAAAAATTAAATTATTTCTTAAACAACGCATTTGTTTATAACAATTTTTTAAACAATAGGAGATAAAAATTATGAAAAATCATTTTTAAGTTGCTTCTAATCATAAGAAAACGGATCAATAATAATATTATGAAAAAAAAATTTTTTTCAGTGTTTAATAAAGCTTTATAATTTTTCACCTTAGTAAATTGTTAATAACAAAACGAAAATTAACAATTTTTTTATTTTTCCAAAGGGAATCTATTCTAAGACCTTTGAAAAATAGCTCCACGAAAGGAAAACATTCTTAGGATAATAGTTTAACAATTATCGCACTTGCAATGTTAATGTTCGTACTACAAAAAATTGTTAATTAATTAATGGATAATTTATTGAAAAATCGCGATAAAAATTTTTTGGCCACGGATTATTGTTCATTGATCTCTCCTGTATGCACCTGAATTTTTTCAATTTTTAATTTTCATATTTAATACGTTTAAATAACATTTATTCATTAAAGGTCCGAAGGAAGCGTGGCTTGCGCAAGCCGGAGTACCCGTTTTCGGGCGTATTTTCAACCCTCTGGGAAAATTATAAATATTAGTCCTACAATTTCGGGAGTCAGAACATTTTTTAGGAAATTTCCTCCTCTTTTTGAATCTTTTTTCAAATTTAAAAAATCTTTATTTGTTTATGAGATATTTGCAAAAAACTAAACCCCCCCTCTTTTTTTGTTAATGTTAATAACTTTTGTAATTTTTGTTTGCGGAACTTCATTGTTTTTCGAAAACTATCTGAATCGAATGACACCTCAATCATAATTTTTGGAGACTGCTGAAAAAAGTTGACCACCAAGGCACTTGTTGACTAGACTAAACTCTCTTTGCATTGACTTGAAAGGTTATTCTTAGAGTAAAGACAAACGCTGCCTTTGAATCTGAATAAAAAATGGATCCCGCTACCAAGACAGAGCATGTGGACCTTGTTGGTGGAGGAGTAAACTTGTGTTCCTGTTAGGATCAGAATATCAGGTTTTTCCGCCTGGAGGTGGTAGAATATCAGGTTTTTCCGCCTGGAGGTGGTAGAATATCAGGTTTTTCCGCATGGAGGTGGTGGTGGACCTCATTGATGTTCTTGTTGAGTCCACGGATTTTACAAAAGTGAATCCTCAAATTGTTCAATGGTGAGTCCCCTCGAGTACCTTCGTATCTTTCGCCCGGAAATCCGAATGGAGAGATATTTTACTCGAGAAGACGTTATCATCATTAGTGTAGAATAAGACCTGAAAATAAAAGGGAAAAGGGAAAGAAAAAAGATTTCTGGAGTTCATCGACCAAACACTGAAACAAGGAATAATCCATTTTACAATTTCATAGTGCATATATTCGATTTGGTGGTATTTCACCTGGCGATGGTTGAGACCATCTTCCACATATGAATATCATTTTAGTCGCCTCTTACGACATGCAGGATTTACCATCGGTCAATTCTTAGTCCGACCCCGTGCGGACCTTTTAGTCAGTGCTGCTGATGCCCAATCGTTGGGTTTAATCGTTTGAACTAATCAAAGACTTTCTTGTCTATAATGGTATAAAAATTTATAAAAACTGTCTTCTTCCTTTCTTAAGAAATTCCGGAAATCTAATTTCCATTTAGTCAGTGTCAATTTTAGTGCTGTTTCACAGGAGTGTTCAAGTCCTAAACCTTATTGTTGCTTCATAAAAGTTTGTTGTTATAAGCATTTACTTCGAGGAACACTGACAGCCTCAGTTGTGCCATTTATTTTGGGTACTGGATAAACAGTACCAATTTTTAGTTCATGGGTATTTAACTTGCACGGCACTTTTGATCATTTTATTGTTGATAGCATAAGATTTGGATTTATTATCCAAATTGATAATTATGGTTCTTGGAACTGGCATCAGTTCAGTGAATTCAGACATAGTGCATTCATGGGAAAGATCAATGTCGATGCAAGGAGTGCATGTGCACTCTCTCTCTCTCTCTCTCTCTTTAAATTCTTAGAAACTGCAATAGGATCTATCAGAAGAAACTTGTTCAACTTCTTTTTCAGTGGACTTGAGAGGATTGTCTGTAATGGTAACTGGAGATGTTTTCTCCTGAAGGGTAACATACCTACCTGGGGGTCTATTGTCGGAACTGGGGAACATCGTTCTTCTGAGAAAAGTAGGCACAGTTCTCCTGAACTCATCAAAGCGTATGCTCGAATACATGTGATCATTCACTCCGCGTAAAACCTGGGGAACGTGATTCTCCTGCTATTTTGTGGGAGGTCGCTTGATTCTCCTGAGAATGACCAACTGACGATGACGTTCAATTTTTAACCTTGATTTTTGGCAATTTGGACTTGATTTTGACACAGCATTTGGTGTTTACTGTTCAGCAGCGGGATTCTTATCTCTCGACTCGACAGCTGTCGTGTCGAATAATCAAAATTTGCGAATCTCATGTTCCATATCGAGAAGTGAGTATCGACTACAATTGTCATTTTTATTCGACATCTAAAGAGGTGTCGAGATGTCATTTTAGTGAAGTTATATGAGGTGATAAAAAGTTTTTGATTTGCAAAAATATCGTCATTTCGACCAAAAGAAGAACATTATTATGCTAATTGAAAATATTGACAATCGTCGAGATTTTGCCACAGGTCGCTTGTGTTCTGCTAATGCGAATGGCAAATATAGAGAAATGTTACAAGAGCTAAGTAATAAATCAAATGGAACAAGAATGTTACTGTCAAGAGAACCAAATTTGAAAATGTTTCTTCAGAAGTATTTTACTTTGGTAGTATTCGAATATGTGTTCACAATCAAAGATAATTTATTAGTTATCAGAATTTAGTTCTTGGCAATGTTCCTAAGAAAGTCGTAGGTTCACTATATATTCGTAGTTTTCACCAAATCATATATTGCTAAAATATAAAGCATAATGAAAGAAGCAGTTTTTATTCGATTCATTTCAAAATATGCTTTATTGTACATGATGAATGAAATCATATTGACAAAGCTACAATGTATGTTAATAGTAAGTCACGGGAATAAAAGAAATGGTGTATTCAAAGTCAACGTTCAGCACTTTGGTTTTTGACCTTCGTAACTTTTTTCCAAAGATTAAAATTTTTGTGATCTAAACGAATTATTAGTGTCAGAATTGCTATTGTACATTTGAAACAAAAAAAGAAGGTCGAATGTGCCCCTTTCTGACCTTTGAAGGGAGAGCACCACATTTTGATCTCGGAAGTCGAATTTTCTAACATAAATAGTTGTAAAACTTAATAGCTCTTCCTATTTACACTGGTTTAGCTTATTTCCAGGTTAAAATCTTCACCAAACCAGTCGCATAAAAGCGCAAAGCTACTAATACTTTTTGTTTGCGACTGACATGTCGGTTTAGAAACATTCTATAACTGGAATATACGGTGTCAAAAGATTGCACAAATTGCCAACAAATATTTGTTTATTCAAAATAATTTCTGAAAACGGGCTTCTGGAATTTCAACGACACTGAACTTTCTTCAAATTCGTCGTCAACGCCTTCAAAATATTACTTTTTCGTGCCTACGCGACGTCTAATTTAGTTGACGATTGGCAATATCCTCAATATATTTTTTTATTTCTATCAATAAATTTCATGATACAACTAAAACCAACACATAAAATACGTTAGAATGAAATGTCAAAAGTTTCATTATTCAAATTAATACGACGGCGTATGCTGAGACATACGTTACCTCTCGACTAGTTTTTCGACATGTGATGAGAATTAAGGTGTATTTAGTCAACATCATTTTAAAATTGTGCTTAAATATATGTTAAAAGCGAAAGTTGAATCTGTTATATCCAATGGCGCCATTTATACAACAATGTTAAGTTTATGCTAAAAACCTTTGATGTTACCGTTATGTTTATGATACTGCTTGTGCTAAAGTTGACTAAATCCACCCTTAATCCTCTCTCTATGTCGAGAAGACTGTCGAACGGTGACAGCTAGTCGACACGAGTCGAATCGAAAGATGAGAATCCCTGTGCAGTTCTCCTAGTTTTTCGTGTATTAATGAATCCTTCATAAGGAACAGGTGCAGTATTTGAAGTTGTTCTCAACAATCTCCAAGGTACGATTTCGATACAAAGTAACATTAGCGCGGAAGGCCTTTAATCTGTTTTGCGCTATGAGTCTCAACAATTCCCGACATTATCAACCGATTCTGTTTTTTATATTGTTTCAGAAGAAGAGGGGCAAGCAGAGCGTCCGCCCCGAAAAATGTCAAGGTGCATTTAGTCAACATCACTTTAAAATTGCGCTTAAATATATGTTAAAAGCGAAAGTTGAATCTGTTTTAATATCAAATGGCGCCATTTATAAAAAAATATTAAGTTTATGCTAAAAACCTTTGATGTTACCGTTATGTTTATGATAATACTTGTGCTAAAGTTGACTAAATCCACCTTTAAAATTATTATTAAAAATCCTCACTGGCTTCTTGATGGAAATGGTTACTCTATATCTACAAACACCGAAAAGTAATATAAATAAGTTTTGAATAACTTTGTTGTTGGAGGTGCTTGTAACTTTGAGATTTTATGCTTCAGGAAGTTATCAGAAATGGGATAAAAAAAATTCTGGTATAAGTAAATCAAGCACTTCCGCTGCATTCTAGAAGTGACCGATGCAAAACAAATATAAATTTCAAATAACTGGGTAAAACTTCCAAACAGTCTTCAAGAGTTAGAACATTTGCGCAGAAGGTACCTATGAAGATACGGTTTTTTATGAAATTAGTATTATTCAAGATGCTAGAGTTCAGCTCAGTGGATAATAATATAATACACAACGCATAATTATTTTATTCAATTTACAAAATAGGTTATTTTGTAACTCTTCTTCCTTCAACCACTGAAAATGTAAGGCTTCTACCAAAAATCGTCTGGCAACGTTGTGTCAACGGTTCTCTCGAGAGGCTGTGATCACATGCGTTCGAAAATACCGATTTCTAGCGCGAGAACATTTCAGGCGATATGAACAGTTACATCCAGTGATGGGAGCGTTCCGTTCTCCTGAAATCAAGAATTGGGGTCCTGTCGTAATGAATTTCTGTTTGAATTGATTAGACATACTGTTTCAAGTATGAATATTGACCGGAGTGTTAGTACTTGGTGTTTATCAGTTGAAAGTCACATGGCATATTCTTATTTGGCAAGGTCCTGACAGAATGTTTACATCTATACCAATTTGTAAATTCAAGCACTTGAACGGTGTTCATTTTAATCTATTTCAGCACTACAATCGAAACTGAACGAAGAAAAGAGCGCCCGACAAAAGGCTGACTTGAACTTCCAAGAAAAAGAAAGACAAATCTCAATGTTGTCTGTTGACTATAGGCAGATCCAGCAGAGGTTGCAGAAATTGGAGGGTGAATATCGGCAGGAGATGGAAAAGGTGAAAGCACTGCACAGTCAGATCGAGCAAGAACAACAGAAGAAGACAATACTGCAATCAGAAATGGGGCAGCAAATAGCAGAATTGATCAAATTAAGGGCGAAGGAATCTCAGTTAGCTCAGGAGTTGAATCATTTGCAGGTGAAGAGTTTTTTCATTGTTAAATTTGATATTTTTTAAAAGCCGTATTAAAATGTTTTAGTTTTAGTTACTTTTTTGACTATTCTATTCCTTTTTATTTTATTTAAGTTTTTGTGCATCCTTTTTCCAGTGATTTTACTCTGTTTATCAGTATTCGTTATTTATTCTCAATACATTGTATTTGTGTCTCATTTTCCTTCAGATATAATTTAAATACATTATATTCATCTCCATTTAATTTGCAATATAAAGTGACCTGGCGTTTACATAATAACCTTACTTTCATTGCACATCGCAATTTTTTCAGATATTACTTTCTATTTTTGCTTTTTCGTTAAATCTTTTGTGAAAAACCAAAAGACAATTTTTGCAGACTAATATTGCACATGATTTGTATCAGCTCTTGGTATTTTACAGTATAAATGTTCTATATCAATACTTAATCTTAGGAAAATAGAGGAAATCATTGGCCAAATAACTCCCAAGAAGTTAATTAAATAAATAAATTTTGAACTGTAATTCATTTAAGTTGACAGAAGTAAGTAATCACATATGACGGCTGTCAGATCACAAATGAAAAATGCGACGTTGCCAAAGAACCCTGCACCATTCTTATGGAAAATGGGTCCCGGTGAAATTCGACGAATTTTTGATATGATCAAAAGTGTCCATGGGCCCAGCTCAATCCTATGGCTAGTTTTCGAGATACATGGCGTCAAAGTTGGTAAGTGACCATTTCTTTAAAGTAATATTGCTTTCAGGAAAACATCTAAAATAAAAATGTATTTCGCGACAGATATTGCTTATCCATACAGCAATAATATTTCTAGACTGGTTTTTGATAAAAAATATTGTCGGATACAGGGTGAGTCCAGCATTATTCATAATGAAATTCTCAATCAACCCTACGAAGTGAAGATGTGACCAAACCAATTATCACACTGATATGCTCATCATTTGAATATGTCAAAATTGGTAAATTCAACATTTTGTACAGGGTGAGTCAAGATGTGACAGTTTTTATGGTGACATTTTGTATATTTTTATTTTATATTTTGAGCTTTAGGGATACTTGACCACCAACCATTCAACATATTTCTTGAACAAAATTGATATACAGTATGAGACAAACACTAGGTGATGACAAAAATTGCGAAAAGGAGATTTTTTTATAACTCATCCTGTAATTGATTTGCTGAATTTTTGATATGATGAAGTTCAAGTCAAGCTGATCAATAGTGTTCATGGGCCGAACCTTGAAAAATAAACAGTTTTTTCTCTACCAGGTGTTGAAGGTTTATAGATAAGACTAACTCAGTTATCCACATAATCCACCGAGCTTATAATCAAATGTTTTTGTTTTCAATTCTCACTTTAAGAGTTTGGTAAAGGATGTTCATTATGTACAGGGTGAATCATTTTTAATGACCAATGTTGAAATAACGACGAAAAGCAGACACCATTATTGACGTGATCAATCTAAAATAATATTCTGTGATAATTATACTTACTTACCGACTGACCCTTCGATCATTACCAATTGAAAAAAAGTTGTACAAAGAATATTAAAAAATCTGATATATTTTAAGCATTTATACTGATATTTCAATTTAGGAATATTTAAGAAAAATAAAATACTAACATAACATACATTTATAATAACATTTCAATTCCAAAGAAAACATCACCATGAATATTTGAAAGAAAAATAGAATAGGAAACACTGAATATACAAAAAAAATTAAAATAACCAAAGTAGACCTGAAGCAGGGAGATTAATTTTTGGATCCAAACTGTTTAAATATGACAAAATAAATTAGTATCAATGAGCTCCGGCAGGTTGTATTGATTAACTTGCTGACGTCTATTAGCAGCATCAGATATAACATCTGTGAGTCTTGTAGAGGGGTAGCGAATATTTTGCTCATGTCGAGCATATCCCATGAACCACAAAACGCTGATTATATGTGAGCATGCACCTAGAGTACGAGCTCCAGACTTGCAAGTACAATAATACCCTTGAGAATTTTTTTATCGTCATCATCTTCTGCATCGTCGAATTCATCAATGTTATGCGGGCGATACGAAACCCATAATTGATATTTCGCTGAATTTCTAAATCGCGAGAAACTCCTTACCCTGATTAGCCCAGGTTCTGGAATTCTGTCTATGTTTGTTAACATTTCAAGTTGAAATTCTTCCTCATCTTCCTGTCTTTGGAGTTTATTTTGAATATGATAAACACCTATCGAAAGTTCTCTTAGATAATCTAATGTTAAAATGGGAAAATCTGGCACTTGTTGAGAATTCAAACAGACCCACCTTTGAGCATTCCTGGTGTTCAAATTTTCAATTTCTACTAACGCTTGAAGAACGTTAGGTTCTCTCGCTTTCTCCAATAATATACGTGCCAGCGCGACATCAGCTCCTTCCATGTGAATTGGCGGATGATATCTGTTAATTATAGATCCTGCAATTCTGTAGAAATCTCCAAGATGTGGAAGAAGAGTAATCTGCATGGTCTGTTGGAAGAATTGGAATATAGATTTCAGATGGCCGTTTCTCATTTCTACAACCCATCTTGATTTTGTTACTAGACGAGAATCGTTGGCATCCTCCGTTGAAAGTTGATGTTGCCCTCGTTGAAGACCCACTGACATTTTCCATTGAATACCCAAACGATCCAGCAATTCTGTCGCATCTCGATAACCCCTGTCAACCAAAATAATATCACCCTCCCGGAACCACCCTCTCATTCTGTCAGCATCTCTTTCGAACTCATTCACAAGTATTGCAGCATCGTTGTTTCGGTTATGTGAAAAATATGGTCCCTGAATATCAAGTGCCACAATCAGAATTGGTTTTAGTAAGTGTCGTCCTTTGTGGATGCAAAACGACTGTCGAAGAGAACGAAAATTCGTGCTCTTTGGAATGAAGCAGTAGGTACCATCAATGCATGCAATGACTCTGGTAATATTCAGTTCTGGGTTATACAGCACGTTAGCAAACTCAGTAACATGTCTATCAATGTAATTTTGTCTTGTAATTGCATCGAGTCCAATGTTTGAGGGAACAAATCGTTGCATCAAGGATTGTCTCACATTGGTAACAGCTAAACTTGTTGCCTGTCTACTCGGATATTGAAACATAACTTTCAAAAATTCGTCTGACAGTCCTTGACGTATTTTGCACAGATACATTAATAAGTCCATTTTGGTTATATACCTGTAGCCACCTGGTCGAGTGTTTCTATCGCAGTAGGAGAACATTTCTCGGAATTGCTGTTTATTCACGCGAGAAAGATTCGAATTCATGATCTGTTAAACTGCTTTCGTCTTCTAACCTCGTGAGACCATTGGCAACATTACGAAGTCCTTGTAAAAATATTTGCAGTTGCGGACCTTTTATGACGTAAGGCCTATTGATGAAACGCAATCCAAGTGTAAGGGGCTGTAAAATGAATCCATGATCGTCCAAATGCTGTCTACATGACCTGACGCTCTCGGGAATGTAGATGTCTCTTGAAAAAAACACATTTGCTCTGCATTCGGTAGATATTCGAATAATATTTGCAGCAGCATTGCAAATCAGACATGTTCCAATACGAGTTTGTGTCAAAACATTGAGCTTCAAACATGTTGGATCTTGTTGTATTGCAATAAGTTCATTCTGAATAGATCGATCACAAGTGAAGCATAATCTGGTTGAATCATTTACCTCAGCTGGCGGTCTTCCGAGTTCATCTCGTCTTCGAATAGCTACTTCTCTTTTGAAAACATTCTCTTCACCTATTCGGATCATTTGTTGTGGAGCTAATCATCTGTCACAAACAAAACAAGATATAATGTTTCTGAAAGCCATTGAGTTCACGGATCAGATAACAATACAATATTCAATTTAAATGCCGTTCGAATGCAGAAATTAATGAATGAATACACTTTTCAATATCTGTCAACTTGACAATAGAATTTTTTAATAAAGTTCCATATTCATAGCCAACTTGTCTTTTTGTAATAACCCGTATTGACCAAAGGAGTGGTTTTCAATTTGCGTTATTTGATGTACCCACCATTGTAATTCAAATTATGGAAACATGTTTAAAGATCAACAGAAAATATTTCATATTTAGGTTTGAAGTGGAATTTCTCTAACTCGCAAGAGTCAATGGCGTTCAAGATGCCATTCCCATGAAATCGATGAATTAATTCAAAATTGCTAGCTCTGAAATTCGACATATATTCTTTTACTATTTTAGTGGGTATTGTTTATGAACTTATCCTCTAATTGCCATAAAAATAAGATATTGTTCAATGAAACACAACTTGCAGAAAAAACCTCTATACCATGAAATCGATACAACATGTTGAGAATCATATAAATAATTAAGAGATTATTACTGAAATACATATCAAATGATTCAGTATATGTACTTTTTCTTCAGAAATCGAAGTTTTCATAGTTGTCATAGCCTTAAGTGGATCACTTGCAACACGGAAAAAAGATTGTCAGAAGTTATTCTCATATTGTTGGTTTCCTCTGTTATTACTATTCTAAGGGTATTTCCCTGGACGTTGCTAATATTATTATTAATAATAATACTCCCTAATGAACACTCGTAGAGCGTACCCTGATCGGGCAGAGGACGGTTATTATCATTATTTTAGCCGTGGCGCTCCGGGACGACTTACTGATTTTTGGTGGCTTATTCACTTTTCAGCTGAAGGAAAACCCGGAAAACCTACAGCTCCACCTCGGGTGGTCGGTGTGCACTTCAAGCTAGCACTACACGGAATTGGCATCTAGACAACTCACAATACACTTGATTTCCAACGAGGCATGTGGTCGTCTATCGATAGTTTCGTTGCGATAACATGAAAAATACACTTTTCCCACCACTTTGTTGGAAGTCTGAAGACCCACAGTACCACACCAACCTCTCACCCTTTCTTTCTCTTCTCTTTTCCTCTCGCTCTCTCTTATATTTCATTTGTTTTTGAACTGAACAACCCAGCATTCGAATTCTTTACCGAGATATTTGTTCCCTGAGAATTGAAATGTTCAAAAATTAAAAATCAATAGATTTTTTTTGCTTCACACGATGTTCCCTGGACGTAACAGGAATTTTCCTTTAGTGAGAAGCTGGAAATGAAAAATGTAAAAATATTTTAATATAAATGAAACGAATCGACAAATATAGATCAAAGTGTTTGAAACGGTACCCTTCAACACCATGTAGAGAAAAAACTGTTTAGTTTTCAAGGTTGGGCCCATGAACACTATTGATCAGCTTGACTTGAACTTCATCATATCAAAAATTCAGCAAATCAATTACAGGATGAGTTATAAAAAAAGTCTCCTTTTCGCAATTTTTGTCATCACCTAGTGTTTGTCTCATGTATATCAATTTTGTTCAAGAAATATGTTGAATGGTTGGTGGTCAAGTATCCCTAAAGCTCAAAATATAAAATAAAAATATACAAAATGTCACCATAAAAACTGTCACATCTTGACTCATCCTGTACAAAATGTTGAATTTATCAATTTTGACATATTCAAATGATGAGCATATCAGTGTGCTACTTGGTTTGGTCACATCTTCACTTTGTAGGGTTGATTAGAATTTCATTTTGAATAATGCTGGACTCACCCTGTATCCAACAATATTTTGTTGCAAAAACCAGTCTAGAAGTATTGCTGTATCGGTAAGCAATATCGAAATATATTTTTATTTTAGATGTTTTCCTGAAAGCAATACTACTTTAAAGAAATGGCCGCTTACCAACTTTGACGCCCTGTATCTCGAAAACTAGCCATAGGATTGAGTTGGGCCCATGGACACTTTTGATCAGCTTGACTTGAACTACATCATATCAAAAATTCATAGAATTTCACCGGGACACATTTTCCATAAGAATGGTGCGGGGTTCTTTTTCGAATTCACCAAAACATGATCAGATAAAATTGCACTGTATAGTTACTTTGGCAAATGAAATGGAACTTTCACAGATGATTGATTAGATACACAAAAAGATGTTGACTTCAATTAATTTCATGTTTGCATAAAATACGACTATTTTCATATTAATTGGTGATCAAATTACTAGCAACTTAGCTATCAGCTACCAGCTAGGTTAGTTAGGTTAGATTGTGTCCTTTTCTTTTACGTTAATAAATCAGTCCACGGCCGAAACGTGGGCATCAACGGTAATTTATAAATTCGAGCGCAGCAAGCACCTGCTTAAATTTCACTTTTAGTGATCGAATTACCAACAATCTGGATAGCTAGATAGGTTAGTTCGGTTAGGTTAGGTTGTGTCCCTTCCTGTTAGGTTAATAAAAGTGGATCAGAAGTAAGAGACACGCCTCCTTTTATACGAATTAGTGATCGAATTACCACCAACTTGGATAGCTAGGTTAGTTCTGTTAGGTTAGGTTGTGTCCCTTCCTTTTACGTTAATAAATTCGGTCCATGGCCGCAAGTGGGTCAGAAGAAAAAGAGAAACGCCTAACGCCTAAGGCGTTTCTCTTTCTTCTGTTAATTTATGTATGCGAGCGAAGCGAGAATTTGCTTTGATTTCTCTTTTTCATACTAATTAGTGATTTCATTACCAGCAACTTGAATAGCTACTAGCTGGGTTAGTTAGGTTGGGTTGTGTCCCTGTTTTTACGATAATAATTTCTGTCAATGGCCGAAATGTTAGGTTAAGCTAGGTTTACGTTAGGTGAGGTTAGCTTTTCCATGTCATATTCGACGTTTGCGCAGCATTGTACAGGCTGTGCGCAGGTCTGCGTATGATCTGCGCAGACTTTGCGCAGGTCTGTGTGTTTGCGCAGGCTCTGAGCAAGCATATGCTTTGATTTCAGTTCTGCATACTATTCGCTTGGTCAGATATTTAGGTTTTGTCCCTTTTTGACGTTAAGAAATTCGGTCCGTTAACGAAAACGCAGTAATTTGAAAGGCACGCCAAGGGCGTACCAATTGAATAATAGCGGCATGTCTGAAATTCAAATGATGTGTAGTGTTAAAAACTTCCACTTTGTGGAAATATTTGGAGAGAAGGGTACTTCGACTTCGTAGATTTTTATCATGTGTCGTGTTAATTTTTAATGCATGTTTTCTTATTATTAATATCTGAAAAATAACAAATTTTCGAATCGTTTATACTTCTGAAAACATGCAGGAATTTAGAAAAAAACTGACAACGTCGCTCTGTGTTCTTCCGAATATTTGACATTAGACGTTAAAATTAGATAGACTTGAATGTAACAATAATTTCATTATAAACCATTACTCTGTGTGATTTTGTTTGAAAATCGCTTTTGGTATGGTTCGAAATTGCTATTTTATTGTTTTCTAGTATCAGTTAGAAATCTAATAGTTGCGAAAGAATCAATCAAATTGAGCATTTTTTTTCAAAAAAAAAGTGTCTTCCAGGCATTTCCGCAGAAAATTTTCAAGAGATTTATCGTTTTTGATGTATCTAGAATCATCTGTGAAATTTTCAGCTAATTCGCTTTGGTGACCATATTGTGCAATTTTTCCCAACTCTTTGCCTTTAAAGCCTACAAACCACCCTTAAACATGGGAGATTCCAGCAAAGACATATTCAAGTTGTATCGTCGTCAAATAACTATTTCGTCGTCAAGTATTATTAAACTTTGTCAGGTTTTAAAGAACTTTTTAATGATAATTGTTTTCAACATGAAATATAAATATGACAATGTCAATCAAAATTATTATCTACATGGCAATCTCCAAAATCCTTGTACAGGGTATTCTAGTCGTCGCTACACAAGTCAAACAAATTTTAGTTCGTTTTTAAAGCGTAAAAATTTTTCAATCGATTTTAAACATCTTGATGAGATTGGTAAATTTCAGGTTCATTTCAGTTTCTCTTCAACTGATCGCGTCTGAAATAGAACATTGATACCACCAGCTAATAAAATATCTTTATTTTCAGTAGTGGTTTTCCTGAAAAATTATTGAAAAGAGCAAGGAATATTAATTTTATACATTTTTTTATCAATATCAAAACAAAGAAATGCTGCTTCCTTTTGTTAGTCACCAGTTTGCAATCTTCAATTTTTCCTTCTTCTATGAATGAAGAAGTTTACAGAAAAATTGCACTGATAGATTTTAATCACTAACTTGTGCTGAAATGTTTTTTTTCTTCGTTATATTGGGAAAGTTCAAAATTTTTAAAATTCATAAATAAAATGTGACATCAAAGAATAACTGATAAATTGCAATTAATTACGAAAATGATTAGACCTATTGTAATAAAAGTAGTTTTAATGGTTTAAAACTAATTAATTTCTACAATTAAAATATAACTACTAATTCATATCATATATCGTAATTTATATCACACTGTTTTATTTCAAATCAGACTATCATTTGGCATGCCAAAGTGATGACATCAAACACTCCGTTAACGTGTTGTCACAACCACAGTTTAACACATACAGTAGTCCGACTTAGCGTCGGTACCTTTGATGTTGGTGTTCAGGAGTTTCATTTTTTATAACGCTGCTAACATTGACACTAATGACATTTCTCCCTACCACAATCCCAACCACACCGTATATAAACTGCTTGACATATCAACTATCGATATAAACTGCTCGCAAAACTTCGATTGAAATTGCGGTGGACATTTAGAAAATTAGAAAAAATTATGATTGTGTAGTATTTAGGTAACTGAGCTTTTGAAATTCAAGTAAAATCTGAGAATTAATGAATTTGGCAGATGTTCATATTCGGGTGTGACAAATAATGCATTGCCATTTTTTATAAGAAAAAAAACAAGATGGTGGACGAGTTTTATGATTCAAAATTGGTTTGTAGTTGTTTTTGGGGCCCAATATCATGTTTACTTGTGAATTTACGAATTCAAGTTGGTAAGCGAATTTTCTGATCTATGGTCCAAGTTGGTCATTTATGGTCTGATTCTGGACAAAATTGGGGGGGTGTATTTTGTTGTTTTTGGGATCGCATACTAATTTCGTTGAAAAAGTGGACAATTATCATGACCACTTTTAATTCTATATGTTGACAAGGGCTTGTTGGTATCGGAATTTTTCAAATTCAAGAAATAAATATTTCTTGACCTGTGTAAAAAATCTTTTTCGATCAACAGCAAAATACAAATTTTGCTGACAAATACCTACTGGTAAAGTATCACTTTCCTGCCTAGGCAGTAGAATGATTGGCCTCTAAGCAGTAGCGCAGCCAGGATTTCAAGTTGGGGAGGGGGGAGCTGAACATAGAATTTATCAGAAATAGTTTATTTTTCGTCAATTAGATGTTATAAAATAATAATGGTTATAATTGGTAACTTGGAGGGGCTGCAGCCCATCCAGGCTGCACCAGTTCCTCCAAGGCAACTGAACTTTTGACTTTTTCTGACAAATGTATTTAAAGACACACGTCAATTACATTTTTCTAAAAATATATAAAATAATTTTAGTTATTGTTTATAATTAATGATTAAATTATTGCTGAAAGTAATTTTACTTTTTCGCCTATCTTATTTTAGCTTACTGTACAATATGTCTGTCATACTTATTCTAGCTTACAATACAATATGTCTGTTATACTTTGATATTACGGTGATTATTGACATATGACATATACATTTCTATAGTGACACGTCTTTTAAATTTTTGTCACGAAAGAAAAGGAAATTATGCCCATTCACCCTAACGAGTTATGTTATTTTGCAAATTTTTACAATTTGATAGAAAAACGTAGATTCTGGGTCTGAATTTCGTAGGTTTGCAGGTAAGGCCTCATGTACGTAGATCTACGTAAAGTCTAAGAGGTGGCAACGCTGACTACAGTAGAATGGGGGAAACTTCTGAAATGCGGCAACCATGTACGGATTACAACCTTTCTTAAATTCGTCGTTTGCGCACACCCAGGATTTGAAACTCCTGGGTGTGCGCAATAAAAATTCCAACCAGAATTTGGCTAAAGTAGGAGTACTGTATGAGGTATACTGTGTCACAACGGTCAGAATGATTCAGCGGTGGATCTTTCGCAAGAGGTCAGGTCCGGCTCCAGTTCGTTACACTATGTTTATAAATTCTTTCAAAATTCTGATGTTCTAATGTTTCATAATATGATTCTATTTCTCTTTCAGGATATCAAGCGAACCCTGGAGGAAGAGCTTGGGAGATTGAAATCTAACTACCAGCGGGATCAACTCCAGATGAAAGAACTTCAGGAGAACTTGGAGACAGAGCAGTACTTTACAACGTTGTATAAAACTCAGACGACCGAACTGAAAGAGGAGATAGATGAAAAAAATAGGTTGAACAAAGAGTTTGAGGAAGAACGTGTATCTCTAAAGCATCAGTGCCAGTTAGCACTGGCTAGAGCGGATTCTGAAGCCTTGGCCAGGTAGATACAGTGATAAACATTGAAATATCATCAAACAAAGTTCAGATCGTGCTATTAATATTTTTCGATACTTTCAATGTTCTAGTTTATCTCATCAACTCAATATACTTTTGTAAATGGTGATCTTGGTGAAATTATTGTTTTTCTAAATTAGCAACAACTGTTTCAGATCCATAGCTGAAGAAACAGTTGCTGACCTTGAGAAAGAGAAGACCATGAAGGAACTAGAGCTTAAGGACCTTCTAGCAAAACACCGCACAGAGTTGAACACCAAAGAGGTGGCACTGAACACACTTAAAGATAGGGAGTTAGATTTGAAAAGGCTCAATGATCAGCTCCAGAAAGAAAGGGAAGATACAGGCAGGCAGTTGAAACACTTGCAGGAAGAGCTAAACAAAAAGAGTAGCAACAACGAAGAAATTGAGAAACTGGTAAGTGTCAACAATAAAATGTTCTTGTTATTTTTAAAGAAAAGAATAAAAATAACAAAAAGAAAATTTGGAAATGATTAAATAAAAAAACAACAAAATTTGGACTTGTACAGACAGGTAACTGACTTGTGCACTGAATGCAAAACAGTATATGAAACTCGCATAGTTTTAAACAATTGTTTCATTAAAAAACATAAAAATTAACATCTGAGAGATCTAGTTTTCGCATCAAGTAACAAAGAACTATATGGTCTATAGTTAGTGAACTCACTTCAAAAAACAAAAAAAAAATTTATGGGCGACTTTAGTTTAACAGCATGTTTATTTCAATTTTAGACAAATTGTCACAGAACCCACATAAATAATTAGGACATGTTCGTCATTATTAGACTTGGTCATCACTGATGTGATATATCTGATCATGCAATGATACAAGTCTAGTTCCGAATTGGTGAAGATAGAAATACACAAGATAGAAAAGTTACATATACAAAAATTAAGGGTATAGATATTAAATGATTCAGAAGTAATGTCGCAAATCTATCTTGGTACTCAATTTATTCTAAGGACGACGTCGACCACAAAGTATCTCACGTACCTGAATTTATTCTTCAAATTTTAGTGATATCATCTTGCCCCAGCAAAAAAAAATCTTAAAAAATCGAGAATACACTCCTTGGATTAACTGACATCAGATTGATGCAAAAACTATAATATAATCAATTTCGTTTGTTGAAAGGTACAGTTGTACAATAACAAAGGAAATGTCTAGAATATAAAATAAAAGTGAATTAAATTTAAAGAAACAGTAGAGACATTGATCAAGTGAAAAGAAACGATTCCGATTTTACACACGAATTATAAGAGAAATTCATCTACAGAGTAGATATTCTTATTTATCAAATGGGTGTTCAATGATTTCTTGAATAAACTTATATTAGAGGTACTTTTAATATTCTGATTCAATATATTGTAGACCTTTCAGCCAAGAAACAGGTGGATTCTCTGAAACTTTTTTGTACAGTGTCGGCCTGGAACAAGCATATTCCTAGATCTTGTTTCGTGCAGAAGATTTTCTCCATTATGAGCAAACTTATCTCTGTTCTGATAGATAAAAATACACACCTTGTATACATACAGGAGAGAATATTTTCCGGGAGGAGCGCTGGGAGGTTCCATCTCTGGATGGCCCACCTACCTTAAGGCATAAATCCGTTGGTTGGTCGGTTGGTTGGTTGGTTAAAGACTAACGAGCGAGATACCGGGTTTATCTTTGAGGTTTCCCTTAACACTGAGACCAGCTGGGGCCTATTGTATTGTTCTGTCGTCAGTGGTTCCTAGTCAAATAGGCCAGTGTTTTTCACCAGGTTTGGTAGTCTAATTACTAGTTGTTTCGGATTCATGACTGTTTCTAGGTTGATCTGTCCGAATATTCTGTTGCGCTTGTTGAGCAGCGCGTCGCAGTCGAAGATGATGAGAGAGGCTGTTTCCTCGTCATCACAGAGTCTACGGTCTACGGTTTCTCTATTTATTCCCATGGTGTGTAGGTGTTTCCTAAGGCCCCAGTGTCCGGTTAGTAAGCTGGTGATCGTGCGTATCTTTGATCTGTTGAGGTTGAGTGTGTCAGCCGTCAGTGTTTGGCTCAGGTGCCTCACCATAGCTCTGCTGTGTCGATGCCAGTGGCGGATTTATAGATTTGCCGCCCGTAGGCTATTCAATTTTTGCCGCCTCTAAATTTTGATATCTTAGTCCACAATCATATCAATTTTCTATCAATAAAATTCCAACTTTATAATTTGTGCTCCATCATCCTCGTTACATCAACTTTTCCCATATAGTTATTATTATTGAGAACTATGGTACCGTGTTAGATCCTTGATTATTTTTACAGCAAAGAATTATCAAAAAACATTATTTTAAGGAAAAAATATCTCAATCGTATACCACTTTTAAAGTAAGGTAAGGTATGTCTTAAAACTATACAATACTTACAAAATATGAATTAAGCTTACGTAAAAAACATACATTTGGCGAACGTTGATTAACATTTATTATTACACTCACAGCTTAAAAACAATACAATAAATATATCTTTTCTTTATTATTTGTTAGCATTATGATTTAAGTTAAATTATAAAAGCATTACAATACTTTTTTGCGAGACTTTGAATTCGCAAAATCATTTATTATATCGTCGTACGAAATCTTGTTCATTAGCTCTGACTCTTCTCTGCTCTGACACTTCAATTTTTTTTTTAATATACTTGTTTAACTGGAGAGAAGCCGTTGAATAAAAAATTGCAGCTGAGTATTGTTTTATCTTATTATAATTAATTCATTCCGATTGGCATTTTCTGAAAAAGTTGGCTTTGCGAAAAAGTTATCAAACATACTGATGTAAACATTTAATTTAAATAATTCGTGTACGACATGAGCGCTTAAGGCCTGCTCATTTGGATTTTCCAAACTTTTTCTTACTGCAAATAAAATAATTAACTGATAAAATGTATCAATTTTCTAATGAGCAAATTGTCTCACTTCATATTTTGTGGAGGGAATTTTTTTATTGTCAAGTCACAGTCGTTTAACTATCAGTTATTTGATTAATATGTTCTCTATAAGATATTGAACTAGTTTTTTATTTAATAAAAATTAGTCAATTTTAGTCAGTATTTTTATTAGACCATCGATATTATATCGATTGAATTGGGTAAGCAGATCTCATAATTATTAGGTACAAGGAGAAAAAATTATAGCAGTTATCAGTGAAGAATATATGTAAAAATTACTAAATTTCGATTATAATATCGAATCGCGATATTCTAAAAGTTCATAATCATTAATGTATAATTAGTAAAGCGTTTAGGAATTGTTCATGCAGAGATGTTGAAATATTTATTAATTAGCACTGTATATGAGAATATTTCAATTTTTGTTAAATATTTCAATTTCTCTCCAATTTTCGAAATTCGTATTATGTGTGTGTATAATAATTTTTTTTTTTTATTTGTAAACCGAAATAATAAATTTATGAACTAAATTTGCCGCCCCTTAAAATTTGCCGCCCTAGGCTCCAGCCTACTCAGCCTGCTGGTAAATCCGCCACTGGTCGATGCCCTTCGATTTGGTCCCAATATGTTTGGTGTTTTGATTTCTTCCACTCATTGATTAGGTTTCCGCATCGGGTTTTGATAATTTCAAACGCTGGTTCTGGATCTGTGAATGTTGATTCAGATGCTTTCTTTGTTGCTTTTTCATTGCCTTTTCCCCTATGTCCGGGCACCCTCACAAGTGTAACGTTGTTGCGTTTTCACAGTTCATTGAGGCTCTGAAGACATTTCCAGACTTGCTTTGACTTTTTCTGTACTGAATTTAGAGATTTTATAGCGCTCTGGCTTTCAGATAGAATGTAGATGTGTTTTCTTTCATACCCACGGTCTAGATTCATCTGTATGCATGTCCTTATGGCATGTGTCTCAGCTTGGAATACTGAATATAGTGATTCTACTCCCGAGTCCCATTCGTTCCACGTGAGCTGCGTTTTGAATGTTTTTTGTACGAGTATTGTGGTTGCATGTAATCTGATATCATTTCCAGTTCGGTAATGTTGACTTCATGGATGATTTTGGGGTGCCCACGAGCCCACTGCCCAGTTTGTGGTTGGGTTATCCAATTACCTGTTTGTTTGTCTGTATGCACTCTTCCTCGCCTCCCCCATGACTGTGATGTCTAAAGGTAGGAAGTTTAGGATAATTTCCATAGCATCGGTTGGAGTGCTATTCATACCACTCGTGATGCACAGACAAGGTTGGTTTTCGACTGTCTCTATTTCATCTTGGACCACCACAAAAGTAAGCTATTTGTGATTCTGGGTATTATGACCGCGGTGTTAAGCCAGTGCATGACTTTCGGTTTCAGTCCCCATGTTTCCAAAATCTCTTCTGCACATCATGAACGATGCTTTGCTTTTGTTGACTACATGTAGATGCCTGTTCCAGGTTAGTTTCTTGTCCAAGAACAGCCCTACATTTTTTACATGATCAGCAACTTGTAGTGTTACGCCAAATAATTTGGGTGACTTCAAGTTCCCCTGAATCCTTTTGCGTGTGAAGGAAATGAGTGTGGTTTTACTGGGGTTTGCCCTCAGTCCTTCTCTTTTGCACCATTCCTCTACGGTCCTCGGTGCATTTTGCATTAGCTCAGAAGTTATTTGGGCATACTTTCCATGTACGATGACTACTATGTCATCCGCATAACCTTGGGAGTAGTATCTCTGATTGTTTAAAGATTCCAAAAGATTGTCTACTACCATGTCCCACAGTAGGGGGATATCCTTCCCTGTGGGGTTCCTCTGGCAATTTCCAGCTTCGCGGAATCTTCAAACATGTTGCAGGTGGTTTTGTCAACGCTTCTCCTCCTGGCCGCTGATACCATACTTTCATACCATAACTTTCATAACATACATACATTGACCATATAAGGCCGTAATGAATAACCATCATTTATCTACCATCTATCGAGCGAAATCGCCAGCAAGGGAACCCATCCCAACATTGCACTCCTAAAAGTAGCGGAGAAAGTTATTTCCCTTTATTTGTTTGATTTTTGGTTACGTTAATTACATTTGTGTTAGTATCAGTGTCAATCTTGGCTGTTATCATGGCTGTTCTCCATGGCATGTGTTCAGTTGGTTTATCAGAATGTTGATAATGCTTTTTTTGATTTCTACTGCAAAGGGGTAATTTAGGCCGACGTCCAGCAGGTGGCGCTCAAGAGTGTCTCTGGTTGTGACTCTTTCGGGGGTTGTGCAGTTTTCAATAGCATGTTTGGCGGTTTCTTCATGTTGTCCGCATGAACATAAACCCGTAGTTTACCTGAGTCTGAACCTTTTGTAATAGGCTTGTAGATGTCCGTGGCCCGTTCTGTTGGGAAGATACTGTGGACAGAGTGTCCGGTTTTGGAGCTGTCCCATGCCACTTGCCATGTCCTCATCTTGTTGTTATTTTTCGTTTACCTGAGCTCCTTAATGGTTTTGCATGTTTTGGTTGTATTCAAGTCGTTGATGTGACGTCTAGCAATAATTTCTGCTTTGATTATGCCTGGGTTAGTCCTTGGGGTATGTTTAGTATGGATTCGCTGGTTGTTGTCTAGGCTGTCTTGAATATATCTCTGGTATGCTACGTATCCTCTTTATTGCTCTTTGGGAGTCAGTGTTGATTAAGATGTCTCTGTTTTCTCCTTGTATTAGCTCGATTGCTTTATGTATTGCCAACAGTTCAGTATCATGTATGTTGTTTCCATTGTTTACCCTGTTTCCTCTATTTATCCAGGTTATATGGACATCCGTTTTGGATCCATGTGACCTGTGGTTGTCGTCGTTTTTTGTGGCATCCGTGTATATTATGATGGGGTCGTCTCTAGTTTCTTCGATTGTCCTATGTGTTTTGCTATGTGTATTATCCTGTTGTATTGTATGCCAGCTTTATTTGTGTGGAAATGGTCGTATTCGGTCTCGGCGTCAATGTAGCATGATACAACTCAAGTTAGGACGTCGGTTGGGGCAGTTCTGTACGCCTTGGTCTTACATAACAGGAATGGTGTTTCAATAGCTTTAAGGTGTTTTTGTATTCTGCTGTCGCCTGCTCTGTGTCCCCATACTGATGCACCGTACAGTATTATGGGTTTGATCACTCCGTTGTAAATTGTTTTCAGGATTTCCTTGTCTGTTCCCGACTTCCTGCCAGCTACGACAAAGAGTTTATTGTCTATATCTTGGGCTTTGGCTCGGACTGTTTTGACGTGCTCTATCCACAGCATCTTCCTCTCCATGCTTAATCTCAGGTATTTGATTTTGTCCCTGTTTTCCATTGCATGTCCATCCATTAAAATGTTTGGTGGTGTATAGTCGTTGGTTGCGGTGACGAGCATAGTTTCTGTTTTCTCCTTACTATATACGAGTTTGTTTTTCTTTGCCCAATTTTTGCAAGCTTCCCAGGTCCATCTCCTTTCTATCTGTTGTTGGATCTTCCTGAGATAAGTAAGACATCATTGTCTGCAAAAGCTTGCACTGACAATTGGTTTTCGTTCCCTAGTTGGTTGTCTATTTCCTTGAACCAATCCTCCATGACTAGTGTCCAGAGAATCGGTCCAAGACTGGATCCTTGTGGACAGCCTCTTTCCAAGGATTTTGCGACTCGACCACTTGTGATTCTTCGTTCGGCTAGAAAGTTAGTGCAAAGTGTTGTGATGTTTCCTGGTATGTGTTTTGTTTGCATAATATTGTAGTATATTTATAGTCCAATTAACTCTAAAATAATTTATTTATCGAAATACAATGATACAATAACACAATACTCTAATTTACATAACAATCACGGAACTAGGTATTTATATTCGACTTTCACTTCACTGACTGTCCGTCCGTCTGCTGCATAGTTCTTTTTATATCGAACGCCCACTTCTCCGAAAGCTTATGAAATTTCTCGTGAAGCCTCGAATCTTCCAGATTCTTCTCGGTGCATAGCGCAACAACAGCCGCGGCCGAGTGCCGGCTACGTAAGAGTTCAGGTCCGGCATCGCCCGCAGCTTCGCCACATTGCCCCCTTCTTAGAGATATTTCGTCCCGAAATGTCTTCCTTGGAGTGTGTCGATATTTGCAGAATTCCCCATATCTGCATCGTGAAGTTAGATGGAAATAACACTCCACAGTCTTCATGTTAGATCGTGGAATAGGATTACAGCAAACCAAAATCTGGATGCCGCTGGATCGGAATATCGTCTCCAACATACTTCTTATAACTCTCCAATCCAGCCCATCAATACCACAGGATAATTTTGGGATTGCCAAGTTCACCAGATTCTGGTCCACCATCTCTCAGTTGGGTGAGGCTTCTCCAGACATCTTCATAGGACGGTTTATCTTGGGAACGCTTCTTGGTCACCAGGTAGTAAATGTTCCTCTGGCCCTTCTTTCAGCTGTAGCACACCTCCAATTTCTGGATTCTGTTTCCGTAGTGTTTGGAGTTGGCCAAATTTCTTGGAGAACACTACAGCGATGCCCCTGGACATTCGAAGATCTTCTGCGTAATCGACTGGCACTTTGAAAAGGTCCCGTGGCTCCTCCCGAGTTACCCCGTGTGACACTTTCTGTCCATTTGAGTATAAGGACATGAATTTCTGGAACGTCATCGCATCCTCTGGTGGTCTGAGGGTGCGGACTTGGTCATGATTTCCAGCGTAAGGGGCCAACCTGTTGAAATGAACGACTCTGGGTGGCTTGTGGATTCGGTAAAGCAGGTCGTTTATCCTCTTGATGATCTTGTACGGACCTTCCCATGAATTCCGTAATTTCGGTGACAGGCCCCGGCGACTCATCGGGTTGTACAGCCAAACTAGGTCACCAACCTGAAATCCTCCAGCATCAGCATTGATGTCATAAGTCGCTTTCATTCGGTCGCTGGCACTCTGGATGTTCAAACGGACTCGTTCGTGGATTTCCTCCATTCGCTGCCGGAGTTTGCTGACGTAGTCCTCTCCCGCGGTTTCCTGTCCTGGTGGCATCCCAAACTTTAGGTCACAGGGAAGTCGCAGCTCTCGGCCCATTATGATACTTGCAGGGGTTTGGCCGGTCGACTCGTGTACTGCGGAACGGTAGGCCATCAGGAACAAATGGAGATACTGGTCCCAGTCTTTTTGATGGTCAGAGACTACCTTGGACAAGTGGCGATTGATAGTCCTGTTCATCCTCTCAACCATTCCATCGGACTGTGGATGTAGAGCTGTGGTTCTCGTCTTTCGGATGTTCAGCAGCTGGCACATTTCTTGGAACAAATTGGATTCAAAATTTCTGCCTTGGTCCGAGTGCAGCTCCAAGGGGACGCCGAATCGACATATCCACTCTTTCACCAAGACGTCCGCGACGGTGATGGCTTCCTGGTTGGGCAGGGCATAGGCTTCGGCCCACTTGCTGAAATAGTCCATTGCCACAAGGATGTATTTATTTCCGTGATCTGATACAGGGAACGGGCCGGCAATGTCAATGGCGATTCTTTCGAATGGACTACCTACGTTATACTGACGCATCGGGGCCTTGGGTCGTGTCCGAGGTCCATTGCTGGCAGCGCAAACAGCACACTTTCTGCACCAGTCATTGACATCAACTTGACAATTGACCCAGTAAAACCGTTGCCTTACTTTCTGCAGGGTCTTCGTCACACCCAGATGTCCTCCAGCAACTCAATCATGGATCTCTCGGAGTACTTCCTGCCTTCTGTTCTTGGGCACCACTATCTGACGTCTGTCTTCCCCACCATCTTCGGACTCCAATACACGTTTCAGGACCCCATTGTCCAGGGTAAGGGAATTCCATTGGGCCCAGTAGGATTTGACTGCTGGGGAATATCTTGCGATTTCCTGCCATGTCGGTCTTTGATTACTCTTTTTCCAGCCGACGACTAAACCAAGATCTGGATCGCTTTCTTGGTCTTTCTGGACCTCGTTGTCATTCCAGTTGTTGTCAACTGCCGTGGTTCTACAAATCGCTGCTTCCTTCTCTTCTGCTCGTCGGCAGTGTGAGCAGTCGTCTGGGCATGGTCTCCTTGACAGAGCATCTGCGTTCTTGTGGCCACTCCCTGCTCGATGTTCGATCTCGAAGTCGAATTCTTGGAGTCTTTCGATCCAACGTGCTACTTGGCCCTCGGGGTTTTTGAACTGTAGAAGCCACTTAAGGACTGCGTGGTCGGTTCTTAACAGGAATCTTCTCCCGTACACGAATTTATAAAAGTGTTCTACTCCCTTGACAACAGCCAACAGTTCTCGTCTGGTGACACAGTAGTTACGCTCCGGTTTACTGAGAGTTTTACTGAAGTAACCGATGACATTCTCTTGCCCATCCTGGATCTGGGACAAGACAGCTCCAAGTCCCACGTTGCTGGCATCCGTGTCCAAAATGAATTTTCCACTCGGAAGGGGATAACTTAGAATCGGTGCATTCGGCGTCCTGAACGAGTCTTGGCATTCTTCGGACCATTGGAATTTTGTTTGACCTTCCGTGAGCCTGGTCAGTGGTTTAGCGATGTTGGCAAATCCCAGCACATATCGGCGATAGTATGTGCACAAACCAAGGAAACTTCGTAGTTGGTGTATGTCTTTCGGGATAGGCCACTCCTTCACTGCTTTAATCTTCTCGTCATCCACTGCTACTCCGCTCCCAGAGACAACATGGCCAAGGTAACGTACTTCTTTTTGGAACAGGTGGCATTTCTTGGGGCTCAGCTTCAATCCAGAGTTTCTCAGTCGCAGGAATACCTCCTCCAGGTTTTTAACGTGGTCTTCGAACGATTTGCCAACTACAATGATGTCATCGAGATATACCAGACACGTCCTCCATGAGAGTCCTTTCAGAACCGTCTCCATTAATCTCTCGAATGTCGCTGGAGCATTACAAAGTCCGAATGGCATGACGGTGAAATGCCACAGTCCTGAGCCGATGTATTTTCTCTATCTTCTGGAGCCAGTTCTACCTGCCAGTATCCACTCTTCAGATCAAGGGTCGAGAAAATGGTGGAGCCGGCCAACGTGTCTAGGGTGTCATCTATTCTCGGAAGAGGGTAACTGTCTTTCTTCGTCACGTTGTTCAGTTGACGATAGTCTACGCAAAAGCGTGTTGATCCATCTTTCTTCTTCACCAGTACGACTGGAGAGGACCATGGACTGTCGGACGGTTCAATAACTCCATCTTTCCCCATATCACTGACTATTTTGTCAGCCTCTTCCTTCTTGGCAAGAGGAAGTCTTCTTGCTGATTGTCGGATTGGTCGAGCGTCCCCAGTATCAATTTTATGTTGGACTACATTCGTTCGACCCCCTTTTCCTTGTCCGGTATCGAAGATGTCTTGGTACTTCTTGACTAATTCTCTCAATCTGGGCTGTTGGGCTGGTTTAATGCCCTTGGAAGAGATGGTAACCAATTTTTCCAGTTCCGCTGTCAGGTTGTTGTCTTGACTAACAGTACCGTGTACACTCCTGATCACAGAGGAAATTGACGAACAGTGTCCCAAAACAGTTCCTTTCTTCAAGGTCACTGGGTAATAATTGACATTCATTACCCTTACTGGCACAAATTTATCAGCACGCAACAAAGTCTTGCCTAGTGCAATACCTCGTCCAATTTTCTCACCATGAAGCTTGGGCTCGAACATCACCACGCTTCCATTGCTCGCACCTCCGTCCAAGCGAGCCTCCAGTATGGTCTCAGCCCTCTCGGGTACACTCACATCTTCAGCCAGCAGAACACGAATAATCTCTTCACTTCTTCCATGTAGCACCAGCTCTTCTCCGTTCACACGTAGGACGCCCTCTTTGAAGTTCAATTCGAACCCTCTGGAATTCATGACGTCCATTCCAATAATTGCGTCGTCCTCAATGTCCGCTACTAATGCCCGATGTTTCACTTTTGTGCTGCCTAGAATCAGTTCTATCGGTAGCTCACTATGTACAGTGGCCGGCTCTCCTGTTGCTGTGCGTAGCTTCCAGGATGATGGTTCCATTCTCTCTGGTGTTTTAATAAAAGCAGGTCCAAGGATTGTCCTAGTAGCACCAGTATCCAGCAGCATTGCGCAAGGCTTGTTGTTGATGAAACCGTCTACGAAGGCTCCTTTGTTCTGTCGTTGGAGGACAGCGACATATGCGTTGTTCACCGGGGCTTTCTGAGTATAGGCCGACGATTGCCCCTTCTCAACAACCTTCGTTGGTCGCGACCTCTTGAGGGTTGGACATTGACTACGCACGTGTCCAAGTTTCCTACAGTTCCGGCATCTCACTAGTCTTCTCTCAGGCAACATTTCCTTCACGACCTTTCTTATGGCAGCTTCCAGGTTATCAGGTTCCTGTGGGTCTTCCTCAACAATCCGGACTTTACTTTGGCTTCTGCAGGATTGTTTCGCCGCCTCAAATTCCAAAGCGCGTGCCAGTGCATCCACGAGATGTGTTGGACGAGCTAGTGTCAATGCTTGTCTGGTTTCCTGGTCACGAAGTCCATCTAAGAAGGCCTGAACTGCTAGTCGCTCCATTACCTTTTCCGGTGTAGCTGGGTATGCAAGGCGAACCAAGCGTGCAATGTCTGCTTCAAACTCCTGTAGGGACTTGCTTGATTTCTGGCAGCGGTTTTTGAGCTGTGAGTGGTATACATGTTCTAGATGGGTCTGTCCATACCGTAATTCGAGATGTTTAATCAGCTGCTCGTAGTCCTCTTGTTCTTGTGCCGTGAGGGTTTGTAAAATATTCGTTGCTTCTCCACGCAAGGCCAGTGTTAATGCCACAGCTCTTTCTCCTGCATTCCATCCATTTGCTTTTGCTGCAGCTTCAAATTATCGGCGGTAATTTGCCCATGGTGTTTTCCCATCGAACTGAGGTGGTTTCATAGAGAGCTTTCCTGTTTCAGAACTGATCTTCACATCTTTCAGACCCTTTTGAACATCATCCAAGTTCAAACTTACTTCCAACATTGAATTTTCGTTGACAGATTCTGTGGTGTGGGTAGTATCATTCTGGTTTTCCAACTTACTGATTTTCTCCTTCAACTTGTTGATTTCTTCCTCGATTCCGCCTCTGATTTCATCGCTGATTGTTTCCTTCAATTTTCCCATCTCTTCCTCGATTTCATCCTTGATTTCATCCTTGATTTTCTCCATCTCTGTCTCGACAGTCCCCATTCTTTCTTCTAATCGGTTTGCTACGCCACAAAGTTCTTCTTTCATGTTCTTCGAGTTTTCTAGAAGCTCTTCCCTCAAACCCTTCGAATTTTCTAGAATCTCTTCTCTCAGACTATTGGAATTTTCTAGCAGCTTTTCTTCCAGATTTTTCGAATTTTCTTGAAATTCCTCCTTCAGAGTATTCGAATTTTCCAGTAGCTTTTCTTCCAGATTTTTTGAATTTTCTAGAAGTTTTTCTTCCAAATTCCTCGAACTTCCTTGAAATTCTTCTTTCAGGCTATTCGAATTTTCGAGAAGTTTCTCCTGAATTTTGTCTTCCATTCCGTCGAGTTTACTCATTATGGAACTCATATCTATTCCAGAAACTTCGAATGTTTCTGGGTCCTCGCCCTCCTGAACTAATCCCTCGGAAAGTCTTGTTTGAAGCACGGCCTTTTTACCACTTGTGTCAAGTTCCCTCTCCTCCAGTTCTTGCTTCAATTCCGCAACCTTCAATTCAACCAGGCGAACTTTCCTCGAACACATTTTGTCTTAGTCTATGTCTCACAGTCTATTTCACAGGTCAACAGTCTATTATTATTATTATTGTCTATCTCACACAGTCTATTTCCCGGACACTAGTCTATTACTATTATTATTGTCTATTTCACACAGTCTATTCCACGGCCACCAGTCTATTATTATTATTGTCTATTTCACACGCGAAAATGATTGTTCGAAATACACAAACTTTCTACTTACACGAACACTCTTTATTTAAACATCGCACTTCTAACACCACTGTAGTAGATTTAAACTCTAGTTAACTGACTAAAATAATTTATTTAACGAAATACAATGATACAATAACACAATACTCTAATTTACATAACAATCACGGAACTAGGTATTTATATTCGACTTTCACTTCACTGACTGTCCGTCCGTCTGCTGCGTAGTTCTTTTTATATCGAACGCCCACTTCTCCGAAAGCTTATGAAATTTCTCGTGAAGCCTCGAATCTTCCAGATTCTTCTCGGTGCATAGCGCAACAACAGTTAGCCGCGGCCGAGTGCCGGCTACGTAAGAGTTCAGGTCCGGCATCGCCCGCAGCTTCGCCACAATATGTTGTATGTTGGGTGACCATGTTGTATTGAAAGCATTTGTTATGTCAAGTGTTATGACGTGTGTATGTAGGTTTTGTGTTTTTTGCGTTGTATAAATTATGATCATCTTGTGATTGGCGTCTATGGTGGATTGTGCCTTTCTAAAGCCGAATTGCCTTTTGTCTATCTTGGATCTTGGATGTGTTCTCCATGTGGTACGTTAGTCTCCTGGTTACTAATTTATCTAGTAGTTTCCCCAACGTGGCAGTAGCGAGATGGTTCGTTGGCCTCGGTTCATTTTAGGTATCCATTCATTTTAGGTATCCATTCATTTTATATTGGCCTCTTTCCATATCTTGGGAAATTTGCCTTCTTGAAGGGCTCGGTTGAAGATCGCTAGGAGGCGTGTTCCTGCTAATTCCATTATATGCTTCGCTACTTCGTTGGGTATTCCATCTCTAGCTGCTGCCTTGTTGGGTTTGAGTCCGTGTACCACTTCGGTAGTTCTTCCATGATAAAAGCTGTATCGTTGTTCCTATTGTCTGGTGCGTCCACTTGTATCCTGTTGAGGATGGCTTAGTGTACTTGGGTGTTGTGTTCTTCCTTCGGGAAGTATATGTCCATTAGTGTTTCGTTTATCTCGTCCTCGTCTTTAGTCCAGGTGCCATCTTCTATTTGTATAGTGCCTATGTTGTTCTGTGTTGTCCCTCTGCTCCTTAGTATTTTATAGGCTAAGCCCCATGGGTCGCCTTGTCCTTCCTTGGTTATGAACTATCTGATTGATGTTCTTTTTGTTTCCTTTATCTTGCCTTTGTAGCTTCTTCTTTAGTGTTCGTAGTTTCCTTGTTCTGCTTGTGTCCTTCTTGAGCTGTGTAAGCTGTTCATTCCACCATATCTGGTTGCTCCTGTTTCTGTTTTTTTTTCGAGAGGAATGGCCTGATCGCATGCTTCTTCGCACTTAGTTTGGAAGGTTTGGGCTAAGGTTTCGATTACTTGTCCTTCGACTGGTACGTGTTGAAATAGTAGGTGTCTGAATCTTTGCTAGTCAGCATTTATGAGTCCGTATCGCTTCTGTGAGTTCGGCTTTTTATTTGTTTGGTATCCGATGTTGTAGGTGAAAAGCGGTGATCGCTTAGAGTCTCTTCCTCGTGAACTGTCCAGTTGTGTGTTGTTATTTATTTGGTCAATGTGGTAAGTCGGTGGGGCATCTGTCGTTTTCCACTATAAATTTGTTGGTTACGGTCCAGTCTAGTTTTTCCTCATCTCGTTCATCCGTGTCTTGGCCTCCCCATGCTGCGTTTTTGGCATTGGAGTCCCCGGCTATTGATATTTTCCCTGGTAGTTTTTTTATGTTGTTCGATTTTTCCATAAATCTTCTGTTGGAGTTACCTCCTGGTTCGTCATAGACGTGGACCAAAACTATTTTTTCCTTATCTGGATGCTGGTGAGGACCTTAACTGGTGATGACCTTACCTGGTGATGCCGTTGGTGATCTCGTTCATTAATATGAACTCCCACATTTTGTTTTTGATCATTATGCCAGTTTTGGAGTCGTTGCTATGTTTGTACATCTTGTACGCACCTGCCGGGTTCGTCCGCCTGTTTATCTCCTGCATTAGAGCGATGCCAATGTCGTCTTTGATTTTTTGCAAAAGTTGTTCAGTTGCCGCGCGACCTTTCCCAAGATTGACCTGTAAGATTTTCAGACTTAGTTTAGAAGTTAGTTGTAATTCATTTAGCCTCTGGATTGTTGTGTCTTTCGTTGGTAGACCGGGCATCTGATATCTCTTGCTTCATGTCCTCGGGGTGATAGCTTCATTGTCTCGCAGTTAGTGCAGTTTGCTGGGTTGTTGCATGCAATTCCTTAGTGGTCGCCTCCGCATCTGTAACATCTCGGTTTCTCTTTGCAATGTATTCCAGGATTCTTACTCCTACAAATTCTATGCTGAATTCTTGTAGCTTAATGAGGGCTCGGAATATGCTTGGTATGCACTGCATTGTGATATTTTCTTTTATAAAATTCCTCCATTGTCTCCAGTTGCTAACCTTCAGTCCTTTCGTAAGTCTTTTTCCGGGATTTCTTTTATGAGATCGTCATTTTCGTTGATGATGGTATTTATTAATTGGTCTTCCTCTATGCCTGCTTCTACTCCAGTGAGAATGATCATAGGTTCAGTTCCCCACATGTGTTTTCTCTGTAATGTAGGTACTTTCTGTGGACCATGGTGTATTTTCAGAATTTGTTCTTCGTCTTTGGCCTGTAGGATAACTGCACCACTTACGAGTTGCCTTATGCTTCTGAGGCCCCTAGTGTCCTTTTCTTTGCTGAGAGCTTCCTTGATGGCTGTCATGGTTTTCGTTGGGTCGCCGTTGTCCTGTAGTCTTACTATGACCTTGTGGGTTTTTACTGGGAAAGTCCAAGGTTTTGCGTTTGGTTGGATGTTTGGTTGTCTTTGTGCCTTAGCGGCATAGGTTTTGGAAGCTTCGTGTGTTTCTCCGACTATGGTTGGGAAATGTCGTTGTTGGTTGTGAGGTGGTTTCCATTGGGGTATGTGGCATTGCGGGGAATTGGAATCTAAGTTCCACTGGTCTCAATTGGTGAGGGTGGTGGCATGTTCTGTCTGGCATTTTGCTTAATTTGTTCCTTTATTAAATTTGAGATTTGTTCTAATGTGGGGTCTGGCAGTTTGGAAAGTATTCTCTCTGCATCCTCTGTTGATTGTACTGCGCCCTAGTTCGCCATAGTTGGACCTGTCCATTCAGTCGTGCGTTCGCCGTCTGTAGTGTCCCGAATTTTCTTACTGTTCTCTTGAGCTTGGCCATGGCCTCCTACGTTGCTCCTCTTATTATGGCCTGGTCCGCCTTGGTGAGCTTTCCATTGTTCTCACTCGCCACAATCTGTGTTATCTTGTCCACCGCCTGGATTAAGTCTTCCATATCGCTTCCGCCATCGTCTGTCTGGTCCATCTTATCATTTTGTTCCATTCTGTCTGTTGTTGCTGTTGGTGTTCGGCCCTTTGTTCCTCCTTCGTTTTCGTTCTCAATTTTGTTTCCAAATTCCACTATTGTCTTGTTCAGGTTGAGTTCCTCTGTTCTTGTCCTCTTTTGTGTGTTGTCCTCTATAGTTGGCGGTGTCCTGTTGGTCTTGGTGCTCCGAGTGGCGATGACTGCTCCTTTGGGTCTATTGTCGACTTCTGAGGTTGCCCGGTGTTATTTATTTCGTTTTCTTCGATTTGTTTGTCTATGTTTCACCCTAATAATTTGCTTTCAGTTGTTGTTGGTATGTGAATTCCTAGATAAAAAGTTTTTTTTTTTCTTTGGTGTTTTTGGCATTGACTGCTATGATCATTAGCCATGTGTTATGGGTAGGCCTTATTACTAACTCCATACGCCACCTTAGTAGCAGCACTGTTAATTGGAACGCAACAGTGAATCGTGCAGGACTCGCCCCAGTCGAGCCAAGAGCTAAAAAGTTCATCATAAAAATTATCGATATGGCTTATCTATGCCAGGAATGCAATGTTTCTTGCTATATAGTTGTTTAGAATGTCAACGTTGTTATAAAAACCGCACAAAAAAAAAACAGAAGTTTCTCAACCGGCTATGCAAATAAGAGTGTTTCACAAGTGTCAATTTCACTATACTAATTCTACTTAATTTACCTTCAAAAGTTCCAGTGGCTGGGCCTCCTGGAGATCTTGACGTGCACTGGGATGCACTTATCTTAATAACTACGAATGTGTCTATTTTCACTTTTATGTGTCTGTCTCACTTCCACTTTAGTTAAAACTACTCTGTCTCTGTCACTTCCACTTTAGTTAAAACTACCCTTGTTTCTCTCACTTTATGTATCATTTCTCACTTTCACTGTTGGTGTTTCTGTCACATTTGTCTAAATTCATGGTTTTGCCCGTTATTTTCCTAGTGTAATGGAAAGTGTGGTAAACCATATGGTAAACCTCATAGGCTGAAACCTATGAGGACCTGTCACACTTGTGCACAAACTAATCGAGGAGTGTAACATGTCTACTCACTGTAAGAGCTCTCGACCTGTTACATTCAAAAGTTTAAACTTTTGAAAGTGTCTCTACATGAGGCCCACCATCCTAGACCTTCCAATATCCTAATTGCCATTTTCTGTAAAACAAAAACTCTTTCTCATGATGCAGATGAACCCCAGTTAAGTAATCCTTACCTCAAATGGCTGTTGATGTTGGCATAATATAGACTTAACAATATAGATTTGCCACAGTGATTGGACATAACTCTCAATGGATAACAGTTCTTACGAAGTTTTGCACAGAGACTATCGAAATGTGTTTCCCAGCTCCATTTATTATCAATATTGACACCCAGTAATTTAGTTGTTTCTGATGCATCTACTCTTATATACTCATATTCAATGATAGAGAGGGCTTCGGTTTGAATGCTCAGTGAAAAATTCACTAATACTGTTTTTTGTACATTTAAAGTTAGGTGGTTTTTTGCCGACCGCAAAATAACTTTTTTATAGGCAGTTTCAGTTGATTCCACAAGACTTTCGACATCCTTTTGCGATACTGTAATATTTGTAGTCAGCATACTTGATCACTTGGAATGTTAACAGGTTCTGTAAAAAGTGAATGAGATCATTTGTATATATGAGAAATAAAAGGGGGGAACCTCGAGGCACACCCTGTGTAATGAGTCGGGAAGGGCTTTGTGTGTTTTGCATTACAACACTTTGATATCTATTCGTTAAATAAGAGCGCATCAACTTTAAGGCTACTCCTCATACCTTTCTATTTTTGATAATAACAGCTCTTGGTTAACACAGTCAAAAGCTCGTGATAAATCAATGAAAAGACCACAAATTTTAACCCTGCTATCAAGAGCTGTTGCTATCTGTTCCTGAAAAGCATTAAATCCAGTTTCTGTGCTCTTATCTAACGAAAACCATGTTTATGGGGGGAAAGCATTTCATTTTTAATTAAAAAATGACAGAAGTCTTCATGTTCATTTAAAAAAAGTTACCTATGGATACTGACTGACCTGTAGTTCTCTATTTGGTGCTGGTGATTTTTTTATATATTGGATTTATTTGAGCTAGCTTCAATCTATCAGGGCAAATACCGTTTTCAACTGAATTTTGCGTACCATATTTTTAAAAGGTTTAAAAAACCGCTAGCATTTGAAGTTTTCAGAGATGTTATTGAGGCAGCAGCAGCAGCAGAAACTGGCCCATATATATGGAGTTTGCACACAGATTGACATCATGAAGATTTCTCTATTAATTTTCGTTTTATAAGCAAAACAATTTAAAAAACCACGTTTTTGGTTAATCAAATGTTTATAACATATTAATAAATCACAGTTGCGAGTCGAAAACATAACAAAATATAACTACGGACTGTCTTTCATGTGATGGCACAGTCGGTTTTCTACTAGTATGTTTGTTAGGAAAAAATGCTTTATTGATTGGCCTAATTGTCTTGATGGCAAAGTCAAAGTCAAAATATACTTTAATGTCATAAGTTTTTCAACATATCTACAAAGCTTTCAAGTATAAATAAAAATTTAAATTAAAATAGGTATATATTATATAGACTATAATGGTGATAATCTTCCTGATCTGAACATAAGTGCAGATGAAAGAGAGTACCACCACCATAACATAAAGCGCATACTACTACTACAGAGTCCCTGTATGAGATTAATTGTTGGTATTAGAAGTGGTGGCCTCAGCACTTCGATGCATTGGACGTATGTATGATGTTATGATGGTATACATTGGACATGGACCCATTTTCAACATGGTTTTTTAAACAAAAAAGTACTGAAACAGCTATTTTCAATTCCTAACAAGTATACTGAACTTCAAAGAAATAGGGAAAATAACGTGAGGCATTTTCCTAGATTTTTCTTGAGTTTTTAATGGCCTTAATCATGATCTCATCAAAATTACAAAGATACTGTAGTCGTGAAAAGACTTATTCATGGATTGAGTCATTTTGAAGCAACCAACAAAAAAACCTAAAAATCAAAGACTTATACTACATATTATTGCTACTTGGGAGTATTCTCGGTCCTCTTATTTTCATAATTTTTGTAATGGTCTTCTCAACTACAAGAGAAATAAAATTAGTTAACTATGCCGATAAAACAAATATTCTGATCTCAGGAAAAACTGTTAATGGCATTAAAACAATAGTCAAATGAACAATTTTTGAAAACGTTCTTGCCTTGAATAAAGAAAAAACTTTTACGTCAGTTTCAAAACTGCCCAAAATAAACAAACACTTGCGAATTATTGGGTAGTCATTTGGATTTTACCGTGAAATGGAAATCTCAAATTGAATGTTTGTTCCCAACTATCTTCTTGAGTTGTTGCAAAAAATCTTGATGTAAACTTCACTCGCATTATTTTGGGAAATTCTTCCTCTTTTTATCGATCGTTCAGGTCACATAAAATGGCAATAAGAATTATGTTCCATTTGGGTTATCATCAATCTTGTAGAAGCCTCTCCAAGAAAACCTGTTTAATTACAGTCTTTGGCAGTCATGAAAGTTTCGAAGCTTACTTAATAAATCACTCCCACGGTAGAAGGACAAACATATCATAATCTAAGCCTGACTGAAGAAAATGGTATGTACTTTGCTTTACAATACTTCCTCAAGACATTCAAAATCTATTAGACAATAATGCCTTCAAGAAAGCTTGTTTCCAATAAGTGCAATTGAGCCATACTCTAATAATTATAATACACGATTCCATTGAATAGACATGAACATAATAATAGTACACTTTGATTGAATATGACACTCAAATGGCAGAGTTCAACATGACGATTAAATCGCTAATTGCTCTTCCACTAAACCATGAATTTTTACATTCCTAAACACGCCTTTATATTTCTATTATTATTATTTAATTATACATCATGCGGCGTGTTTCAATCATATTGTGCAAACTTGTCTGTGCAGCTTGTATGATTAACCTGAAATTCATAACAAATGATATCTACCCTTTTCCACACACTTTTCAAATACACGTTCCTAGATATGCATTTTGATAACCAAATATCTTTATCATTAGGATACTATAAATTTTTCAACATGGTCGTTTTTTTGACACTTGGGAGTGACAGCTCGCCACAGCGTAAATGTATTTCAGTTAGAATATAAAATTCATTTTTTAAATGTAATGCCTGGTCTGGGGTGAGCTCTATAACAATGCATTGAGCCCTCTTAATGTTATACAAAATAATCTATTGATTATACCCAACTGAAGATTTATAGAAAAATATTGAAATCCCCAATGTCACAATGCTTTTTTTTTTCACAGTAACTGTGCTTTTCATACAAACACCAGGAAATTAAAACTCTCGTCTCTCTGACGTATAAGTTACAAGTAAACAATTATCAGTGCCATTCTATCGTAAAGACTCTAATCGAAGATTTACAAGATGTCTTGCTCCAAAAATGTTCAATATTTTTCAACCGAAAATAAGATACAGTTACTATAAATTGTTTTCTGAAGAATGTAGGATCCATATCTTAAGAAACTACTCACAATATTCAAACATCATTTAACATCTAACTTGGCTTTAAAACTGCCCGCCCCCTCCCCACGTTTCCGCATCCTCCTGCTGATCTCCGAAATCTTACCTCTCTTAATTTTCGAAATAAAATTTCTCATCTCATTTTTCTTGATTCTTAGGAGTTTTCTTGGATAGGATTTTTCCTTGATATATGAATGAAAAGGCTATTTGTTAACAAAATTGAAAAATTACAAAAAAAGAGTTTTCATTTTAGATGGTCAAACTGAATACGGAGAGCCTTCTCAAACAACAAGCAGTTAATAAACTGCACGAAATCATGAATAGAAAGGATGTAAGAGAAACGGGCAAGGGCAAGTCCAAAGTATCCAATGCTGACCTCAGGAGGAAGGAGAAAGACTTGAAGAAACTGCAGCAGGAGCTTAGTCTGGAGAAGGAGAAATATAATCAGATGATTGCTAATTACCAAAAGAACATTCAGGAGCTAAGCGTGAGTTTTATAGTATTTTTTACAATTTTTTTTTGTTATAATTGTTAACACAAGTCAAGTTAACATTGTTAACTTGTGTTTTCAAGACTGCATACATGGACCATATCAGAAAGGCTTCAGTATTAATGTTTTTTGGTACTATGCGAATTTTGCAAATATACTTAATTGTCAGATTTCTTGGGACCATTTAGTGCAGACTTGATTGATCTCCCAAGACCTTTTGTTTTGTCTGTCAGGGTTTATTTATAGGAATACAAACCTTTGACTTGAGTTTCATATTAATTTTCCCAACTTCAATCACATGAGTGTAAGAAAGTAATTACCCATCTCACACATGGGTAAACGCTAACTCTGCCTTTTGATAGTAGTAGGTACCAAGTATACGTATAATATGTCTGTACACTGTTCTTTCTAACTATCAATAAAAGCGATTATTATTATTATTATTATGTTTGATTTTCAGTCTCAGCTGAATGATGAAGTAGCATCTAAACAACGCCTGCAGATGGAACTTGACAGCAAAGATGCTGACCTGGAGCAATTGCAGTTGAAGTTGTCTTCGATGAACAGCGAGACTGCGTCTTTGAGTTCAGCTGACAACGAAGGTGACGAGATCGATAATAATGCTGTTTTTGAAGGGTGGCTGTCTATTCCTTCGAAACAAAACATTAGGCGGCATGGTTGGAAGAAGCAGTATGTCGTCGTCAGCAGTAGGAAAATTATTTTTTATAATTCGGACAACGATAAACAGAATTCGGATCCTGTGATTGTTCTTGATCTTTCGTAAGTAAAATTTAGTTGTATTTTCATATAGTTAGTTTATTTAACCATGTTACGTTATAATTGCATTTACGTAAATGGTGTTTCTGAATTCATGCCTGAATTCAGGAGATTCGTTGTCATGACGGGTCTTGATATTTCCTAAGTACAATTTTGTTTTATCCTTAGATAAAAAGATTATTTAACCATGTTCCGTCATAATTGTATTCACAAATAGGGTGTTTCTAAATTCAAGCCCAAAAAATTCAGGAGGTTCATTATTGTAAATTATGATGGGTCAGTCCTATAAATAAAAAAATTCAATCCAACCCCTTAACCCTGAAAGAATGGAAGTTAAATTGAGGTTTTTAATATTTTTTCTCAAATCCGAGGTAATGTAGAAACTTAATCCACTCTTAATGTTGAATGCGAGTATTAGAAATAGTATTAGAGTATTCTGTTGAAGTTGTTGTGGTGTTTCTGAATTTCAATTGCTTCCCGGAAGAGTCTTGGGTAATAGGCAGATGTTGAAGAGATGACTTGGGTTTCTTCAAACTTCACTCTATGGTTATCGTTGTTGAGAGTATGTTCTGCGACAGCGGATTTCTGTGTGTGCCCTAACCGACAGCAAGCCTTGTGCTCTTTGATTCTTGTTTTAACGGAGAAGGACTACAATTGAACAAGGTTTGGCTTCCTGTTCTCAAAAATTCTCAATTAGCTCCCTTCCCACAAAATAACGGTACGAACGATTCTATGATGTCAGCTAACGCTATGGACCAATCAGATGTAAGAACGTCAAATCACAGGTATTTATTGAGACAATGTACAACAACTGTCAAGCATTTGAAAGCGACTTAAGAAACCAGAAACTTTCTCTTGAAAATGCTAACCACTCGTGTTGGCGAAACGTCGAGATCTTCTCTTAATACGTCGGCCTTACAACCCGAAGAACCACCATGTAAATGTATCCTTATTGACAAAGCGTAACTGAGCATAAAGCGTGAAAAATATCTCGTGGATGTTTATATAAAATGTAAATAAATTAGGTTTAGTAAACAAATTATTAAAAACTATTATAAGTTATACTTTCTGGTATTTGATATATAATAATTCATATTGATTGAAAATTAAAGTTAGATAACTAAAATAGGTACAATACCATACCACAGTCATACTAATATTAAAGTTCATGCTAATATGGATTAAAGTTAGACAAAAATACAATACAGATGTCACAGTCACATTAATAAACTTATATAAATAAAAATAAGACTAGTAGAATGTATAAAGGGTTGACTAGTTTGATTATATCAGAAAGTAATCTTGAATGTCATAAATAACTAGTTCAAAGAGAAATTTTTTCATAGAAGAGTTGAACAAATCATATTTTTCTCTATTTTTTATGTTTGTTGGGAGATGATTGTATATTTTGGCCGCATTATAGATGATCGAGGTTTTGATCAAACTATAAGCAGGAATCGGGAGTTTTTAAATAATTTCTTTTGGCGAGTGGTTCTATCATTGACTTTATACAAAGATTTATGTTTTAAAACCAAACAAGTCGTTTCGAGGATGAACAATGATGGAAGAGTTAAGAAGAATTATCTTTGAACAGTGTCCTACATGATTATCTAGGTCCTACTTTACTTAAGTAATGGATGGCTCGTTTTTGCATGACCAAAATTGAGTTGAAGTTATCTTTATTACAAGTTTTCCAGAATGCAATTCCATATCGAATGTGAGACCCAATCAGTGCATGGTAAACCACTTTAGCTGTTGCCATACCCAATTCCCTGGCTACCACACGTACTGCATAACACCCTGAGGCAAGTTTTTTTCCCAGCTGTTTGACACGTTGTTGAAAATTTAAATCATTGTCAATATGGACCCCAAGAAATTTATTTATATTCAGATTGGTTAACAATTCATTTCCTAAAGGAATATGTGGAAGGACACACTGATAAGATAGACAATTGGTTTTGTTAATATTGAATGAGAATAAATTGGCATCATACCATTCTTTTATCTTGGATATATCTCGTACCATTTTTAGGTGCAGATTGTCTACATTGTTATCATGCCATAAAATAGTTGTATTGTCTGCAAAAAATGCTCTGATGTAATGGTAGCCAGGTCATTGATATACAGCAGAAACAAAATTGGGCCAAGCACCTAGCCTTGAGGAACACCACAACGAATTACACCAGTGCGTGATAATTTATGTGTTTTTACAATTTGGGTTCTCTGGTTTAGGTACGATTGTACCCACTGAAGACCTTGATTTCTGAGACCATAAAGTTGTAATTTACGTAACAATATTTTATGGTTTACACAGTCAAATGCTTTTGATAAGTCACAAAATACTGCACCACACACTTTTTTTTGGTTCATCTCAGTGTACAGTTTATTAAGAAATGTGAAATGTGCTTTTCTGTTGAAACCCAAATTGTTGTGTGTTTAAGATGTATATTTTCATGAAATTTATAAGTCCTTTATGTATAGGGACCATGATGGTGGTTTTAAGAATGTCAGGATGGGTAACTGTAGCGAAAGAATTATTAATTAATTGAACTAATAGTTCAAGTAAGTAGATTGGAATATTTTCGAGAATTTTTATTGAAATATTGTCAATTCCACAAAATCTTTTGTTTTTCATATTTTTAATTGTTGTCATCACTTCAGATAAGTTCGTGTCAGATAGTATAAAATTTTGTGTAATGCCTATATCGTTCAAGTATATTAGTAGATTACGTGCAGCTGGAATATTGTCTGAAAGCGTTTGCGCTATGGAACAGTATTAGTTATTGATACGATCCAGATCAATGTTCTCTGGAATAGCCTTGTAGTTGTTCTTTCCGCAAATGTCATTAACGACTCGACAGGTATCTTTAACCTTATTATCGCTAAACAAGTTCACCAACGGTTCAACTAAACTGAGTTCAGTTGCTAAGGAACTAGAAATTTCATTGGGTAATCCCTATCAACTGACGCGAGTTTACTTGAACTGTTGGTGAACTTGGTTTGTGCAACCCGCTCTTAATCTTTCTATATGTGAAAGAATATATCATTAGTATATTTCCGTATTTGATGGAGAAAACGTAAAGTCATCGGTTCCCAGACAAGCATTACAATCCTTCTGTATGCAAGTTACATAAAATTTGTTATAGTTGGTTTTACTGAAAAGTCTTCCCCATTTGTATTTACTTTTATGTTTGGGTTTTGAAATAAGCTTCATTTTACAGTATACAGCTTCATAGTCGGAAATATTTGCTGGTATAACAGAGCAAGATACATTTCATTCTGCAGATATAATCGATTTTAGTTTGTGAGAATTGTGTGATTCTCGTAGGTCCGTTTGTATGCATTGTCAGATTGAAGATTGTAAGTAATAATCAAGTTGCTGTGTTAGAAGTGATTGTCCATCATCATAGTCAATGTTGAAATCACCCGCTATGATCAAATTAGATTTACACTGTTTATTATTCAATAACTGTTCCAGAAATACTTTTTCATTTGAACTCGAAGACCTATATATACATATCAAGTATAAATCAGTCTTGCCAGAATAAGTTATTGAAAATTCAAATTGCTTCTCAGCTATAGTGTTGTTATATTTATTTATATCGGTGAATAAATAGTTTCTCTGTGTTGATTCTTTCACGAGTTTCACTGTACCTCCGCATTTAAACTCACTTCTACAAAATTTTGACACTATCGAGTAGTTTGGAATAAACAGTGGTTCTCCTTGTTTGAGCTAATGCTCTGTTAATAGTACTATATCAGGGAATTTTTCATTTTCAAGAAATTTGAACGAATAGATTGCACATTCAGAGTCATAATCGATACTAGTTTATCATTTTGGTCAAACTGATCTACTGATCCGGAGATGTTTGCTACACAGGTATTACAGGAGACGGTTGATTCACTAAAAATGGATCCGATGTGACCATATTAGATTCTGTTTAATGCAACTATTGTCCAACAGCAGCTCTACACCTAAGCTCTTATCATATTCTTTGTTCATTTTTGATATGTTACTATTAAGATTTTTCAGTTCCAATATATTACTTTACATTTTGTTCAGAAAGTATTTTTATTTTGATATTCATGTTTTCAATTGTTTCAGCCAAATCAGCTTTCTGTCATTAATTGTTTCAGCTTTATTTCATATTCAGCTCCAGCTTTTTATACAAATTTTACAAATTTTTTGTTTCAAGTCGTCTATGGATTTTGTTTGGATCAATGAATACTTTTCTACATTCATCGCTTCGCCACTGTCAGAGGATGAACTGTATCCATTTAATTCTTATGGAGTTTGTACCCCTATAGATTTATGTATGGGACTGAGAGTTTGAGTTTTTGAATCATTTGTCTTTTTAGTCATGTATCTCCCCAACTGGGTCTCTAACTCTTCAATTTTTTCTTTGGCCCTCAATATCAGAGTGAGACCAACAACTCCGTTTTTTCATTCATCATGTTATTTGACCGAATCGATGTCGTGGATCCTTGGTATGTTTTACCATACTTTCTTTTACATATGATTTGTTTTTACAAATCAACTGACAAACAAACCCAACCTCAAATTTATAATACTCCACTCAGGTAAGAGTCAAGGCCTGAAATAATTTTTGCGAAAAACTTAAGATAAGTACTCTTAATTCTAGTACATTTATTTTCGAGAATGAGGTATGAAGAATCCAACGACATTCCTAGATATGTTCTATTTCCGGATGAGGCATGTTACACAAGAGATGGATATTTCAATAGTAGAAACAGCCATTTATGGGATGAACAAAATCCTCCTGGGATGCTTTGACAAAAGTTTTTGTTGAGATTACTTTTGTACGAAGATGGAGTTTCATTTAAATAAAGTTCAAATTGTTGTATAGACGAATGTTTTATTATAATGAATTTCTTGACGGATTGACAGACATGAATGTTCACGAAAACTTGAAAGAGAGAAAGTCACTAGAATAACTAACTAGTTTTGGAGCTAGATTTTATTGTTCAACTTAACACTCCCTCTCAATCAAAACACTAAATTAAAATGAATTAACAAAATTACAAAACACTATTTGTTAATCAGTAAACCTAAATTGATCCTGTGTTTAATGAATTCACCTGCAAGATTCTTGGTTAAAATATGTTCGGTTGTAGGAATATATTTGACTAAAACTTGTTTGTTCTTAACTAAATCTTTAATAAAATTAAATTTCACATCAATATGTTTTAGCCTTTTATGTTCCCACTTTTGGGTAAGTTTGATACAGGACTGATTGTCTTCATAAATTGTAAAAGAAGTCTTTGCAAAACCAAGATCATACAATAAATTCGACAACCATATCCCTTCTTTAGCTGATTCTGCGAGAGCCACATATTCAGCCTCCGTTGACGACATGGCTACTGTACTTTGCTTTTTAGTGCTCCAACAAATTGTGCATCCAAAAACTTTGAATAGGTAGCCAGTAGTTGATTTTTTGTCTTCTTGGTCTCCAGACCAATCTGCATCTGCAAATCTAACCAGTTTTAGATTACAATTTTTGGGATAGAACAGTTCATAGTTTGCAGTTCCCTTGAGATACCTTAATATGTGTTTAAGGTTTTTCCACAAATTTCTGACGGTTTGTTCTGGTATCTACTACAAATATTAACTGAAGTGCTTAAATCAGGTCGAGTTGCCAACATAAGGTACATAGACTTCCTATTAACTCACGAATGGGTTTGTTTTCAGTTTTTGCAGTGACTATTATATCTGATGTGTTCATTGGTGCAGTTTCCATTGATGTTTTTATTTCCTTGCAATCACTCATTTGAAAACGACGCAACATATTAAAAATGTAATTTTTTTGGCTCAAATACATCCATCTTCAGTTTGTCTTATAGGTACTTATTCCTAGAAAAGTTTTTATTGTTCCAAGTTTCCTAGTTTTAACTTCAGACTCTGAATTTCACTTTCTTGACTACTGACTAAAAGTATGTCATCCACATACAGTAACAAGTTACGTTACATTATTTTTGTTTGACTTTATGTACAAACATGGGTCACATACGATGGGCTGTGGTGGTCGTCTGGTAAAGCGTTCGCCTCGCAAGCGTGGGGTCGTTGGTTCGATCCACCGATTCACCGGTTTCGTGCATGGCATCACACGTTAAAAGGCAAGTGCTGCGTCTTCCCTAGCTCACACAAGTCTCTCGAAGTCTTCCGAGGGTTGCGCGTAGGGGTGCAATCGGTTGAAGGAAATAACAATTTTTTTTTAACATTGAGATTTTCTAAGGTTTTCCTTCTGCGCAAACTCGTCAAATCTCTTATTCCAGCAGTAGGGGGCTTGCTTGAGCCCATATAATGCTTTGTTAAGTTTAAAGATTTTGCCTTCATCTTTAAGGCCTGGTATTACCATGTAGATATTTTCTTCTATTTTTTCATGTAAGAATGCAGACTTGACGTCCATTTGCTGTACTTTTAGGTTATGTAAATTAGCAACTGCTAACAGGGTTCTCACGGTCGTTGGCCTTACAACAGGAGCATATATTTCTTTAAAATCCAGAATACAATATATATTTGGTGTTAATAAACATTAAGTTTTATACAGGTCAACAATACAAATTACAGAGATATATTTATATAATATATAAGATAGATAAAAATGGGTGTCACATAATTAAAAAAAATATAAGTTAAACACAATTTAAAATTTCATGTCATTTTCGCTAGGTCTACTTTAGTATTATTTCCTAGTAAATTTCTTACATTTCGATTCTGCTGTTAAGAAATTCATCATAACTGTAGAAGGCTTTCTTAATTGAATAATTTTTCAATACAATCTTCAGTTCTTTTGTTTTGAGATTCCTAATATGGTGTGGTTGTACGGTATTTAGTTAGCGAAGTATAAATGCAATGAAGATCATCCTGTAGAGAAACTAGACTGCCCGATTTGTTATTTTGTTGTGTGATGGAGAAATGAAAGGTCATTCTGACAGATGTTAAAAAAAGTCAGATGCATAATATAATTATTTGTACAATTGTTCAGTAAACTTTATAAAACTATAAGCTAGTATCCTATTTACAATTAGAAGTCAATTAATACAGTCCACACGAGTAATTCAACATACAATTTGTTGAGTTCATAACAGTGGTAGTTTATTATAAAATTCTGGAGCGTAGTAGAGTGAGGCATTTCTTGATTTATATAGTCTAAGATTGTTCATTCTTATATTGTCTCTTTTCCTTGTGTCGTGAGTATGTATGCTGCTTTAAGTTACAGTTCAATTATTTTATCTTTACCCGTGCGTCATCATTGTAATGCATATGAAATAAGTCGGGAAATTTTAGTCAAAACAAAGTCTAAATGTAAAACGACGTGGCTGATATCCCGATAAAAATTACAACGTGTAGATAATGAGATAAGATAATGAATTATTAAATTAACTAAATTAACCAGGCATAATCTAAAAAAGAGTTAAAATATACAGGCCGTTTCTTTTATCATGTGGTAACATTGCTATATTCTAAACCGTAACAGATACGAAGACGATTAAATGGGAGAAAAGGTAACTATTGTGGAGAACAGTACAATGGTCAAAGAAAATTTACAGGGAGTCTCGCCCTTCCCGAGTTATACAGGGAAAACCAAAAATGCTGTTATTTGTTTTTTACGAATAGAACTGTTATTTCTGAAAATATAAAAAAAATGGAAAAGGAAAGTTTTAATGTATTAAAAATGTACTATAAAAATGTAACAATGAATCTTTGATTAAACGTTTCGTGTCAACACGGCCACCATCAACATTTTTTTTTCAAATACGGACCTGTCTATTTTAGTACAAATATTGATAAAGCGATAAAATCACAATTCAGTGGTATATCACACTTGATATTTTTATAACGTTTCATTTAAAATAACTACCATCCTCAGTGACAACAATTTTTAATTACGGTCCTGTCAATAGTTCTTTTGTAAATTATTTTGATTTCTTCAAAACCTATTCAACTATTGGCATACTTCAGACTTCACCCAATAATTTCGATAAGAAGATACCCCAACACAACGAACATTCGTATTTTTCTTTCTTGGGCATTTTTGTATTACAGAAATCCTTGTTTCAAGGCTGATTTCTTCTGAATCAATTATCATACTGAATATTTCTATAATTCTCAATCCTGGAAGTAACGAAAATATTAGTTTTTGGTCAAAATACGACTATTGTGTGATATGGTACAATTAAATAGCATCTCACTTCATTTACCATTTTTAAACAAGTAGGCTTTGCTTGCTTTCTATGGCAGGACAAATAAATGAGGTGTTGATACGTGTTAAGAACTGTCAGTCGTTTATACACTCAGTCATATCAAAGATGTATTCAAATGACGAAAGGACTGATATGCTATTTGCTTATGCAAAATCAAATAGAAATCCTCTTTTGGCAAAAAATATGTATGGTGAGCTATACCCAAATCGTCGTATTCCAAACATTCAAATGTTTAGACGATTAGAAAGAAATTTGAGAGACTGTGGTGCTTTTGATAGAAATAAAACTAGAAAATGTGTTGTTACTGGAAGTATGCGGAACCAAATAAATGTTTTAGGTAAGCAAATATTACTTCATAAAGATTAACAAAGTGACCAAAATATTTTTTTTCGATTTAGGATTGATCAGTTACAAAAATATTTCTAATCAAGATTGTTCTTTACGAGAAATTGTCCACGACCTAGGGATTTCTGTAAAATCTACCAGAAATATTTTGAAAAAGAACAAATACAAATGCTACAGGATACGCAAAGTTCATCACCTCAATGAAAGGGATTACGGAAGGAGAGTACGATTTGCGATGTGGTTGAGACGTAGAAATAGGGAAGTTGGAAATATTTGAAATAAAATAATATGGACGGATGAATCAAAATTCACCAACAATGGTTGGTTTAATAGAAACATCCATTATAGGTGGAATAATACAAATGAACATCTACATAGAGAAACCAATTTCCAGGAAAGGTTCGGAATAAATGTTTGGTTGGGAATTTTGGGAACAAACATACTAGGTCCTTTCTTTTACGACGAGCATTTGAATGGTGGAATGTATTTATGTTTGATGGCTACTTAGATGAATTGCCACTGACCATCCGCCGTGAAATACAATATTTTCAACAAGACGGTGCCCCTCCCCATAATGCAGCAATAGTAAGGGAACATTTAGATGCAATATTCCCAAGAAAATGGATTAGAAACAATGGACCAATTGCCTGGCCAGCTCGATCCCCAGACCTGACTCCTTTAGATTTTTTTGTCTGGGGATACATAAAGGATAAAGTTTTTTCGACAACTAGTACAGATATCGACCATCTCAAACAAAAAATAAGAGATGCATGTAATAGCATTACGCCCATCATGCTAGAAAATTGCCACAGAAATTGTATGGACAGACAACTTATGTGCATTCAACAAAGAGGTCGGCAATTCGAGCATTTAATGTAGGTTATCATGAAGAATTCATTTTCTGTATTGGTTTTATTTTCACTCAAAAATTCAATATGAAATAATTTTTTTTCTGTTTGTTTGATTTCTTCTACTCTTAAGTAAGTTTATTTCCGAGGTAAATTGCTATCGTTCGTCTCTGAAACTACAGATATCTTTTATTATAGTGTAAACATAATTTTAATAGATACATTTATTCAAAGCGTCACTGATAATTTTTATATCGGAGAGTTAGGTTTTGTGGAATCCATAAACGACCTAACGACAGTACCGTAATTAAAAATTGTTGTCACTGATGATGTTAGTTATTTTAAATGAAACGTTATAAAAATATCAAGTGTGATGTACCACTGAATTGTGATTTTATCGCTTTATCAATATTTGTACTAAAACAGACAGGTCCGTATTTGAAAAGAAATGTTGATGGTGGCCGTGTTGACACGAAACGTTTAATCAAAGATTCATTGTTACATTTTTATAGTATATTTAGAATGCATTGAAACTTTCCTTTTCCATTTTTTTATATTTTCAGAAATAACAATTCTATTCGTAAAAAACAAATAACAGCATTTTTAGTTTTCCCTGTATAACTCGGGAAGGGCGAGACTCCCTGTAAATTTTCTTTGACCATTGTACTGTTCTCCACAATAGTTACCTTTTCTCCCATTTAATCGTCTTCGTATCTGTTACGGTTTAGAATATAGCAATGTTACCACATGATAAAAGAAACGGCCTGTATTGTGAATGTTTTTGGTCTTTATTAATAGAATTAGGTAAGGTTTTTTTCTCAATAGGGTTTCCACCCTCTGAATTACTGTTGTGTGAATATCCCGGTAATACGGAATTACAGTCACATATATCAATTGTGGGGTTAGAAATTTCAAAGATTATTTGTGAAAAAAACACATTGTATTGTACTTACTTTGAAATTAATGATTGTAAGAGACGTTTAGTTTTGAAAAAAACTGTTTTTATAATGTGTCTGACTGCAAAACGAAGTAAAAGTGGTACTGCTCTAGTCAATACACTATTTGGCAAGTTTAGTTGAAATGTAAAAACACTGTCAGCTTTATGGCTATCTCTTTTCACTGTTTTGAGTTTCAATGGATCATCACAATACCATAATTCTTTGGTTAGAAGACAAATGTCAACGAATTTTGATTCGCTCATAGCGGTTGATAGATAGAGATGTTACATAGAGTGTGTGTTATTTCTTAGATCATAAATTGATGACGCATAGGTAAAGATAAAATAATTCAACTGTATGTACTGATCAATGTTTTCTTGCTGTTTGAGAATGAGATAAATTTTATCCAAAACGCGGAAAAAGGAATGACAAAAATTTGGAATGAGCTTACCTTGTTCCCTAAAGTGTCGTCCCTTTCCAGGCCTGGAATATTGCTGGATCTATTTGTTCACCTTGTTACTGGTTGATTTTCTAAGCATAGCACCGCTTCACATATATGAGTTTTGAGTAAATGTATACACGCACTTGCCATTAATTTGCACACGAATATCTGGTTTCTCGTCTGTTCTTGGACACACACACTGGTCTCCCTCGGCTCGTTTTCGTGCTGGCGAAGACGGCCGATGCATATAGGGTGATACGGAACCCATTCCAAATATAATATTTGAGAAAATAGTAAATTAAAGAAAATTACCGAAATGGAGATTTTGGTAGCCCTTTTTTTTGTTTGGAAAGTGAACATTCCGGCCGCCAAAATGAATATTTTTTAAACCCAGTCGATCATGCAAACATGATGAGTATAACTAAATTACAATTTAACAATGAAACTAAATTAATAACTGAGATTCCAAGAAATAGATGGAATGATAAAAAAAATTATAAGAAAAAAAAATAATTGTTTGGGAATCTATTTGCTATTCCGTTGGTAACGGACATAGCTTACACACTGGTCGCTTAAATAGACCTTTAGCTGTGCGCACGGTGACTACGTGAGTAATGTTATCTGAACCGGGATGGAGTTGTACTACGCGACCTAGAGACCACTTCAAAGGTGGCAAATTTTCGTCTTTAATTAATACGAGAGTGTTCAATGGGATTTCCACTGAGGGTTGCGTCCATTTACCCCTTTGTTGAAGGGTGTGCAAATATTCACGATGCCACCTCGTCCAGAAATCCTGGTGGAACCTCTGGACGAGTTGCCAACGTGTGAGACGAGATAATTTTACAGAGCTCAAATCATCTTCGGGGGGCACGGTAATAGGGCATAGAGTTAAAAAATGCGCAGGCGTTAGAGGGTTTAAGTCGTGAGGGTCTGAACTCTGTGGTGATAGAGGTCGTGAATTAAGTACAGCTTCTATTTGTACTAGAATCGTATATAATTCCTCATATGTGAGGATCTGGTCACCAACAAATGGTAACAAAATGGGATGCTTTTCAGAATAACTAAGTTGACAATGAACTAGTCTTCCCCCTACCCTAATAATATTTTGACTATCCAAGATTGGATTGAGCTTTCGAATCCATTTTGGCAAAATTTGCTTCTTAGTCAGGGCTAGGATTTCTGAAGAAAAAAATTGTTGCTGAGTGAATTTTACGAGGGCTGTAGTGCAATATCAAAATCAAATATCGAAAATGAGTGAAGAGATCTATTCAAAGAGTTACGTAAATAAATCGCAAAATCGCAAAATATAAGAAGTTATCGTAATAATTTTTTTAAAGGAAGAGAAACGTGATAAGAGAGCTTCTAGAAAGTTCATATCTTCTATAGTAGTAGTTAAAACTATGGGACGACGCTCATCAGGGACTTCAGTGACAACGTCATTAACAATGTTTGACGGCCATAAGTGACGAGGCTTTCTTAGCCAATGTGGTCCTTCCCACCAGAGTTTATGATCGAGTAGGTCGTGAGGAAGAAGACCTCTAGATGCGGGGTCCGCTGGGTTTTCTTCGGAAGGAACGTGAAACCATACTGAAGGTGGCAGCCTTTCCTGTATCTGCGTTACTCTATTAGAGACGAAAGTAGTCCATTTATGAGGCGAGGCCTTCACCCACGCGAGTACAATACTAGAATCTGTATAAGCAGATATTTTGCGGATAGATAAGTTTGACATGAGAGTATTACGTACAAAATGTAGTAAGTCAGAGAGTAACAAGGCATCACAAAGCTTCAGGCGTGGAATTGAAATTTTCTTAAGAGGTGCCACGCGAGTTTTGCTGCATATGAGGAAGGTGGATATGTTTGTAGAGGCGTGATGACTCAAGTATACTACAGCTGAATATGCTTTTTCAGAAGCGTCACTGAATGCGTGGAGTTCATATTCGAGACAAGAATGATCTAGTATGTAACGAGGAATGTGGATGGAACCAAGTGAAGGCAGCTGTTCTTTGAAATTATTCCAAATGTCAATAATATTATGTGGCGGAGAAGCGTCCCAATCGAGACCTAGAGTCCATAGTTGCTGTATGAGAATCTTTAGGTATAGAGTAACGGGTGCTAGGAAGCCAATCGGATCGAATATCCGGGCAAGTTCCGACAAAATACCTCTCTTTGTGCAGGGTTGATTAAACTTTTGTACTTTATAACAAAAGAAATCTTTCTGAGGGTTCCACTGAAGCCCTAATATTTTAAAAGTGTATTCAGAATCAAAATCAAGAGTAAGTGTGTCGGATTGTAGTAAAGAAGGGGGTAATTGAGCAAGAAAGTGTTTGTCATTGCTCGCCCATTTTCGCAACTCAAATCCACCCCTTGACAAAATTGCTATTAATTCTCTGAAAATTAAGAGAGCTTCACTGGTAGAGCTGCTACCTCCCAGTAAATCGTCCACATACAAATTTTCCTCTAGAAGCTTGGCAGCTTTCGGAAATTGTTTCTTGTGAATTGACGCTAGGTGGAGAATGGTTCGAATCGCTAGAAATGGAGACGATGACACACCGTAAGTTACAGTGTTTAGTTGAAATTCTTGAATGGGCTCGGAGTTTGAAAATCTCAATAGAATTTTCTGGAAATCCAGATGAGAGTCAGAAATGAGTATTTGACGGAACATTTTTTTAACGTCTGCTGTGATAGCTATAGGGTGTAGTCGGAACTTAATGAGTAGTGCTACTATGTCTTGTAGTTTCGGCCCCGGTAAGAGGGTATCATTCAGAGATAATCCATTAAGAGACTTTGCCGAAGCATCAAATACAACTCTGAATTTATTTGGATCATCCTTGGTAATAGCAAAATGCGGGATATAATATGAAACCGATGATGATGACGGGTCAACCGAAACTTTTTTCATATGTTTCAAATCTATGTACTCTTGCATAAATTCTCTATAGTGTGCATAAAGGCTAGGATCTTGTATCAGTCTGCTTATAGTCACCTGAGAAAACTGGAATAGAAAGCTTAGGGAGTTTAACATTACAAGTTTTCCTAGAATTTGCAGTCAAATCTGCTTGAGCATCAGAGAAATTGAGAGAACTATCACCTTCGAATATTTGCAAATGAATTGCTTGAACTTCAAAAAATGATTTATCGAATTCAGTGTAAATTCTGTTTTGGGCATCTAAATCCCCGCCATCTTGTGTAGAAACTATTAGAGTGATGCTAGCGTGTGCCTTTTCAAAGGTATCTTTTATTTCATCAAGATATTTATACCTACACTTAAGATTGTGTTGCGAATTTTTGTCTACCAACGCTTCTTTTGCAATCCTTTCAATCTCCGACATTTTAATTATTTCAGTTTGCCGAGTTGCAATTAACTGCTTAAGTTTCTTTGAATCGGAAGACATACTAATAAATGTATATTTACCAGTACTCAAGAGAATTACAATAATTTGTAATCGAGAATAATAATTTTATATTTAGTGATACCTGAATACAACTCTGTGTCGTAAAAGGTAACCTCCCCAACGCCTAGGATCAGTAAAATTTTGTTTATCACTGTGAAAAAAAAACAACAAAAATGAAACAATGCTGCGAAAATGATTGGAGCTACAAAATATGTGATACTCAATGAATATACCTATATTGAAATAATCTTATAACTTTGGGGCATAAGTTATTGAACCCCATAAAGTGCGAAAATATTTATTTTGAATTGCAAGAGTGCACCGGCGATCAGCTGATGGCCCGTGGTCTGTGATTTTCTAGCGAGCGCAGGAGAGCAATGAGAGCACAGACAATCTGTGGCGAGAGTGAGAGGATAACTTAACAAGTGCACCTGACTGCATGAGCCAAGTGAGGTGAGCCAAGTGAGGTGCGCCAAGTGAGGTGCGCGTACGTTTCAAATGAACCTTGCGATTTGAAGCGTTTAACGAGAAATATTTGTGAATAGGCGACAAAAAAAGGCTACCAATTTTATAAAAAACAGGCAACGAGTTGAGATTCAACTTGGTAGTTGAATAATTTAGTAAAAAATGAACAAATGATTCGACTCGTTGGACCAAAATGTTTGAGAATGAGATAAATTTTATCCAAAACGCGGAAAAAGGAATGACAAAAATTTGGAATGAGCTTACCTTGTTCCCTAAAGTGTCGTCCCTTTCCAGGCCTGGAATATTGCTGGATCTATTTGTTCACCTTGTTACTGGTTGATTTTCTAATCATAGCACCGCTTCACATATATGAGTTTTGAGTAAATGTATACACGCACTTGCCATTAATTTGCACACGAATATCTGGTTTCTCGTCTGTTCTTGGACACACACACTGGTCTCCCTCGGCTCGTTTTCGTGCTGGCGAAGACGGCCGATGCATATAGGGTGATAAGGAACCCATTCCAAATATAATATTTGAGAAAATAGTAAATTAAAGAAAATTACCGAAATGGAGATTTTGGTAGCCCTTTTTTTTGTTTGGAAAGTGAACACTTGCATATAGAGAATGCATTCGTATGTGTACCTTGATGGAATGGTCAAAATCTTAAGTTCAATAAACTTCTGTCTGACATCAGCACGATAACTCAAGTTGGAGAGTACACGCACTGCTCTTCTCTGCATGCCAAATACTCTGGCCGCATGAGAAGAGTGCCCCCATACTATTATCGCGTACGTACAGACTGACTGAATAAGAGCATGGAAAGTCATCACACAATTCACACAAACTTCTGGTCTACTACTGATCTGAGGTTTTTTAAAAGGTAAATACTTTTACTAACTTTACTTGCTAGATAGTTTACATGACAGTCAAACTTATTGATTCCGGATTATATATATATATATATATATATATATATATATATATATATATATAAGGATGGATTTAGCGAGGGGCAATATATGAAAATATAAGTAAAAAAGTTATTATATATATATATATATATATATATATATATATATATATACATACAGGGTGTTAATTAAGTACGTTGACAAACTTCGGGAGGTGATTCTTTGAAGGTTTTCAGGACGAAATGTTCATATAATCATATGTCCCAAACGGCTTGGTTTTCGAGATACAGGGTGATAAAAATACATTTTTTTCAAGTTTTTTAGAGTTAACTTCGACATTTTCTACAATAATCAGTTCAAATTAGGCAAGTACAATCCATTCAATAGTACGCACGATACAAAATAATGCATTTCTCAAATTCACAGGGTCCTCCTTTTTTCAGAGTCAAGCTTTGTTCAACCCTTCAGAATTTTTTTTCCGCCGCCACTGACATATTATGAGAAAGGAATAATGAATGTTGTTTCATTTAACATCTTTTTGCTCTCGTGATGTTTTTCATTTACTTGTACGGTTCAGGAGTTATAATGAAAATATTAACGCAAACATTTTCCAGTAACGCATAACATAAAGAAATTTGAGAAGCAAATAGTCTAACAAACTTGAAGGGTGATTCTTTGAAAGGTTTCAAGATGAAAAGTTCATATAAACATGTCCCAAGCGGCTTGGTTTTCGAAGTACAGGGTGATCAAAATACAATTTTTAGGAGTTTTTGGAGTTTACTTCGAAATTTTCGACAATAATCGATCCAAATTAGTTCAAATTGGACAAGTACAATCCATTCAATAGTGCGCATGATATAAAATAATTCATTTCTCGAAGTGTCATTGCCACTCTCCAAAGATTAGCGCGTGACGCAATACGTCATTTTGTTCTCATTACACAAATAGCTATTTTCTGCTGGTGTAGAGAAAATGTAATGTTATGGAGCTCCCATACATTTTTTACCATAACTCAGGTTGAATATGTATTGCACAAAGTTAATTATGGCAAAATAATTTTGGACATTTTCAATAGTGAATCAAATACTAGAGCAAAGTAACATAAATTCCCTAGGCATAAAATTAAGTTCAGAAAAGGACCATTATTGAAATTGATATGTCAGAGCAGCTGCTGGAAATGGCCACCGCCAACTTCAATGCATGCGTTTATGCACCTAACCATAGACTGGCGGACACGCTCAAAAATACCAGGAGTGTTTCTTATAATTCCGCATGACTCCTGTATGCGATTCCTCAGGTCTTCTTCACTTTGAACTGGAGTTCGGTACACTAATGATTTAAGGTGCCCCCAGAGGAAAAAATCAAGTGGATTCATATCGGGTGACCTTGGTGGCCAAAGTTGTGGCCCACCACGCCCAATCCAGCGATCAGAATAATTCTCATCTAAATATTGGCGTGCAACCAATCTGAAGTGTACTGGAGCACCATCATGCATAAACCAAATTCCAATTCTTTCCCTCAGTGGGATTTCTTCTAGGAGTCCAGGTAAGATGAATTCAAGAAAATGTCGATAATGGTCACCATTGAGTCTATGAGGCAGAAAATGTGACCCGATAAGGAAATTCCCTACAATTCCAACCCAAACATTCACAGAAAACGTCTCTTGAAAATGGTTTTCAATCACGGCGTGTGGGTTTTCATCAGCCCACATATGATTGTTGTGAAAATTAATAATGGCTTTACGGGAAAAGCATGCCTCATCGGTGAATAACACTTGAGATAAAAACCATGGATTTTCCAACAATTTATTTCGAATCCAATTGCAAAAAGTTAATCTCTTTGGAAAATTCCTTGGCAGAAGAGCTTGAACACGCTGTATGTGATAGGGATAAAGTTGTTGCTCTTTTAAAATTTACCATACCAATACATGGGTTACGTTAAACTGTGCCGTAATTTGTCTTGTACTGGTGTCTGGATGCTGCTCAATTTCGTTAAGTACAGCTTCTTCTATCTGAACTGTTCTAACTCTCCTGGGTCTTCCTATGAGAACAGCAGACCTCTTGAAAGTACATGTTTCACGAAGACGGGAGTGAATATTGATAAACATTTGTGTGCTGGGAATATGACGTTGTGGAAATCTTTCTAGATACATTCGTCTGGCGGCACGAGCGTTACCATCAGCCATTCCATACATTAAGTGCATGTCTGCCATTTCTGAATTTGTATATTCAACCATTTTATCCAAAGGAATATTGAATGAATCTGCTTTATAGCTTGCACTAATGAAGAATTAACAATGAGACAGTTTCTCAACTTTCGATAACTGTCAAGTTGTTGATATTTAAATAAATGAATTAATATCAAAGCCCACTTTGCTATTTTTATGAATTCAAATTGATTACAAAATTTCTGCGTTACTGCAGAAGAAAAAACAAACCGAAATTTCTGATAAAATAATGTACTCCGTACGGAAACAAAAATTTGTTTGATTTAGTTTTTCGGAGTTATGACCAGAGATTCATAAATGAAAATCAAATGTGTAATGATCTGCGACTATTAGATAAACCCTATTAACTATCTTCCATTACAGGATTACCTTTCGGAAGTTTTTTATGTTGAAAAGGAAACGTTCAATTGAAAACTAAAAAATATCTTTTTTTAAAATAACAAAAAATTTGTATGAGTTCTCTATCAAGACTGATGGGTAAAAACATTTTTAATCAAATATCTCAATGAAAATGCACATTTTTACCATCAGAATCTTCAGGTTGAAAGTTAAGGTTTTCCCAATATCTGTCAGATCTAGTTTAATATCCAGCGTACCGCAGTGACGGGGGGATAGTAGTTTTCTGTTAGATATCACAAAAAGAAATCACATCTTTACAATAACAAGCTTTTATTTAGCTTCACTTGTAACTAACAAACAATTTAATAAAATTTGAATTTGACCCACTTCTAATACTCCGATTAATTTGAAATTTGGCAGGTTTCCGTAATTCCGGTGACAATGCATTACAAAAATGTTTGTTAAAAAACAAAATGGCGGCTCCAATATGGCGGACGAGTTTTGTGATTATGATCCGATTCTGTTCAAAATTGGTATGTGATGGTTTTTGGGTTGGAGATTTTCAGTTTCACATAAAAAATAAACTAAAATGTTAAAAATAAAATTATAAAAAGAAAACATTTTAAAGTTTTTATACAATACACTGAAAAGGAAAAAATAATTCATTTCATTGTTTGATCTAGGTAATCTTGTACAGAAAGATTTTGATAATCACAGAATAACCTACAAAAAATGAAACAAATTATTTTTTCATTTTCAGTGCATTTGTATAAAAGCTTGTCTTTATATTTTTTATTGTATAATTTTTATTCATCGTAGATTTTTCTAATTCTGAAAAAATATTTCCATCAATTTACAATAATTGAAAATGTTTAATTTTCAAATTTTCTAATGTTATGCCACACTGGAAAATGTTTAAATTAATATTTTCATTATAGCCCCTGAACCGTACAAGTAAATGAAAAAATGCAAGATATCAAAAAAATGTTAAATGAAACAACATTCATTATTCCTTTCTCATAATATGTCAGTGGCGGCGGAAAAAAAATTCTGAAGGGTTGAACAAAGCTTGACTCTGAAAAAAGGAGGACCCTGTGAATTATTTGAGAAATGCATTATTTTGTACCGTGCGTAGTATTGAATGGATTGTACTTGCCTAATTTGAACTGATCATTGTAGAAAATGTCGAAGTTAACTCTAAAAAATCTTGAAAAAAATGTATTTTTATCGCCCTGTATCTCGAAAACCAAGCCGTTTGGGACATATGTTTATATAAACTTTTCGTCCTGAAAACCTTCAAAGAATCACCTCCCGAAGTTTGTCAACGTACTTAATTAACACCCTGTATATATATATCGCAAAAATAACACCAGATTCTGTTTCAGAACATCTTAAAACCCCCAAATCTCAATGCTTGAATCATTTGAATATACAGGGTATCATTCATTCTGATCAGAGTTAGCCTTGGAAAAGTGATATTTGGCTATTTTTTTCAAAGTATTAATTAAATAATTTTGGGAATTCTGTCACAAGAGAAGACATTTTGGAAATTTTCCAAGCATTATTTATGGATTAGAGTTGATAATGCTACCAGCTACAGATGATACCCTGTATATTCAAATGATTCAAGCATTGAGATTTGGGGGTTTTAAGGTGTTCTGAAACAGAATCTGGTGTTATTTTTGCGATAAAAAAAATGCCTAGTATGTTTTTCCCAATTTTTCACTTTTCATTTGGTCGTAGTTAACCGTGGAAAATGGATATATAAAGGTCCGGAAACATAAAGGTAGGTATTTCCGAGTACTACAACTTGAGTCAAAGAAAATTTCGAATTATTTCCTCAACGAAATATGAGGGTGTGGCTGCTCAAAGTGGGACACACTGTATCTATCCTTCGGGTATGTGGAAAAGATCATTATTTCGGTTTTACTTGCATTCAGATTCAGTCGTTCTGCAGTGAACCAGTCTGTTGCTTTGGACATTGTGTTGGCCATACTAGCTTTCAAATACTCAAAATTTCCCTCAGAGTTAGTAAAGGTTGTGTCATCAGCATAAAGTACTAGAGAGCTATGACCTAGAGCATATTTTATGTCATTTATGTTAAATAGGAATAATAGCGGCCCCAGGATTGATCCTGCCTGTTGATTCTTTCATCTGAGAGAATGCCTTCACAAAATGTTACTTGTCTTCTATTTTCTAAGTAACTTGAGATTGGATTCTTACTGATTCCATTTAGGCCATAGAATTCAAGTTTTTTCAATAATATTTCGTGTGATACACAGTCGAACGCCTTTGACAGGTCACAGAAGGTAGATCCCACAATTTGACTACTTTCAAAACCTGATATTATGGTTTCACTACAGAAAAAAAGTTATTGAATTCGTTTGGAGTGATGTCTGTTGCTTCTCTGCTTGCTTTACGAGTTCGTGTTTTGTTAATGACTTTCCAATCGGCAATATTGTCCGATTTTTCAATGTATTTAGTGTTTGCCCTACGATTTGCCATGTCAATAGCCTGTCTGTACTTATATCTGTGAGTTTTAATTCTCAGTGCGAGTTCATCACACTTAAAGGTAGCATATAAGTCTCTGAGTCTTTGCATCTCATCTCTCATATTTCTAATATCATCAGTGAACCACTGAATTCTATTAGTACTAACCTTTCTGACTTTTTTCTGTACCTCTGCAAAAGACATTTTCATATAATCAAGAAATGTTCTATAGTATATGTTCCATTTGTCATTAATATTGATATCTGTGGCTATGAAGTCATAACAGTGATTTTCTAAAAATTCATGCATACTGCGTTTTCCCGTGTTTGTTAAAGGTCTAAAGGTGAAACTTTTTTTTAATACTTTTGATTTCATTAGGTGAGACATATTGATTTTTATATCAATAGCCCTGTGATCAGATAGTGAGGGATCATAAACACTACTTTTAGTACTCAACTCATCATGAAAGTTAATGAAAATATTGTCAATACAGTTATTCAGTCTTGTTGGCTCAAATATCACTAGAGTGAAACCATAGGAGCTTATAATTTCATAGTTTTTGATTTTCCTAGTATTATTATGATCAAAGATTATATTAAAGTCTCCATTTATAATAATATGTTTTTTGGAGTAAAACATTTTTTCTAACAGCAGAACCAAAATGTCCAGAAACTTTTCAAAATCTCCATTTGGCGGTCTATATATGCAAATGACAATAAAGTTTGTTGAATCTACAGCTGATATCTCACAATGCATTTCACAGCTAAGTGCTACTAGGTCGCTTCTATTTTCAAATATCATATTTTCTCTACACAAAATAAGCGTACCGCCGTGAGTGTACCTGCTTCTTGCATATGATGATGAAATTTCATAGTTTTCTATACCAAATACCTGAATTTCGTCATTTGTTAAAAAAATGTTCACTAAAACAAAGAACATCGTACACAAATCTGGGACTTTTTAGAAACGCCTCAACTTCTACTTTATTTCTTAGGGATTATATATTCAAATGAAAGACACTAAAGAGTTCATTGTCGTTTTTTTCAATTTTTCCTTGTTCACTAATATCTTCATTGTCTGTTTTTTGTTGGGAGTTTGGTGCCGTCTACTATTTTTGCGTCTCCAGTTGCTGTCCTCTCTGAAAATTTGAGTTCTCACCAATGTTGTCTGGGTTCCTTCCCAGGTATTTCTCCTCTTTTTTGAAATCAAAACGATTAACTGCTACACCATGAGTCCAGAAGGTATTTGTGTATACTGTCTCTTTCAAGTTATAATCCATGCCAATTTTGAAGCATTTGTTGTATTTCCTTTTATGGTATGTATCAATCTTGGCAACATCGACAGTGATGTTCGTTTTAGCCTTGAGGTATTCCTCGATCATCTTATTTACATGGTCTTTCACTCTAGATATAAACAACCATATTTTTTTATTCTGCAATGATCTTCCTACAAAACTATTTGACTCCTCCTCATTGGTTATTTCAGCTTCACCAATGTAATTATTTTTGGAAGTCCTATTTCTATTATATGTCACCTTTTTAAATGAGCTATTGTTTCAGTTGTTCTTATATCTGTTTCATCCTATATATGAATCAGATGATTCATGAGGTTTTCCTGTTTTTTTCGGATTTCGTTCATGGTATTGTGGCCATTTGTTTCGGGTGTTTTTTGTTTACCTTTTTCGGCCTCTGCTTCATTTCTTTCGTGACCTGTGTTGGACTTGTTTTTGTTCCAGATTTTTTTTTCATTTAGAAGTTTAATGAGCATCTCCTTATCATTGATGATAATTTCCTTGTCGGCGATCATTTGTTTAAACATCATGTTTTCTACTTTCAGAGAGGTATCTGCTATTATAGTCCCCTCGTACGAATCCATTCGTATAGCACTTGTAATAATTTCTTCACAGCATGTTTTTAATCTTTGTGCACAGCTATTGTGGAATATGGACTCACATTTATCACATTTCAGTCCACTCACTGTATTTTTTTTACAATAATTACACACTTTTCTGGAGCGATCTGAATAGCGTTTATCTTCGGCAGCCATCTTGGCTTCGAATCCAGTCCCTCCTTCTGCATGAAGCCTTTTGCTACCAGTCGTGCTTTGTATTTAACAATTTCACCTGAATCACCCAGTTTTACTCGAAAAACCCATTTGCTTCTTAGCTTAGCTACCTGTGGGTTTTCTACCAGTGTCCAAGTATTATTCTTTTCTAGTGAATTGATTTCCTCCTTCACAGCATTTTCCCACATTTTGAAATCAGCTCTTGTTTTTGCATCCTCGAGAGTTACAGGTACTTCCTCAACAATAGACGCAGCATTTAATGCGAGATGCTCCATTTTAGCCTCATCCACATAATCATTAAGATATACAGGCTGTTTTCTTGTTCTAGTGCTTCGTCTTATGTTTAAGTCTTGTTCATTTTCGCTTTCTGTATACGAGGTTTCATTATTCTTCTCATATTGATTTTCCTCTTCAATTTCGTGATTTTCCAAGACATTTTTTCCATCTGGGTTCTCATTGTTAACAATAAGAGGTTTGATATTGTTTTCCGTCTCGCTAACTTCAATCACGGTAACATTTGTGTGTAAATTACTGATACTTTTAGTTTCATCAAAAATTACATTCCTTGCTATTACCAATTTTTCTTTAAAATGATCCCACAGCCTGTATCCAACGTTTGTGTAACCAACCATGATTTTTATTTTTCCTTTAGAATCAAACTTCCCTTTTTGCATTTCCTTTGGTATATGGCTGTAAACAATACCCCCAAAAACTTTTATATTTTTCAAGTTTGGTTTCTTCTTATAAAACATTTCGGCTGGGGTAAGATCAACTTTCAGAGCAGCTGTGGGACTTCGGTTCAATAGGTACGTAGCACAGAGTACGGCCTCGCCCCACAAAAATTTTGACAACTTTGAATGCAACAACATTGCTCGTCCTTTTTCAATCAGGGTTCTGTTTAATCGTTCAGCAGACCCATTCATTTCAGGATTATAGGCAACAGTATATCGAAAATCTGTATTCCCTTGGCTTAGCAAAAACTGGTAAAATTATTTGAATAATACTCTCGTCCGTTATCACAACCAAGAGAACCAATCCTGTAACCAAACTGATTAGAAACATAGGCTTCATAATTTTTTAAACTATCAAAACTTCACTTTTATTTTCTAGCAAGTAAACAACTGAAAAGTGAGTATAGTCATCAAGAAAGGTTAAAAAGTATTTCTTGTTATCATATGTTGAGGGTGTAATTGGCCCACAGATGTCACTGTGAACCAGTTCCAGCGGTCTTTTGGCTGTCTTTTTTCTAACTTTAGCAAATGGTATATTAATGCGTTATGTACTTATTGCTTAAATCTTAGAAGCTGATTCGTAAAAGTTTGTCATTTTTCGTTCAGAATGCCACTCAATATATGTGTCTTTGTTAAACATGGCAGCTATGAAAATTGGTATACCGGGTGAACCAACGCAACATTTAAGAGAAAAAAACATGGCTGATTGTCAAATGACATGAGACAGAGAAAAAAAAAGAAGGCAGCTGTCAAATTTGGTATACAGGATGTCTCAAAATACATCGATTAAGAGAAAAAAAAAACATGGTGGCTGGTTGTCAACGTATATACAGGGTGTCCCACAACGTTTGAGAGAGAAAACATGGTGAATCATTAAGAGAAAAAACATGGCTGCATGAGTGATGGAAGAACGCTTCAATGGGCATATGGAGATTCGAAACAACTACTTGCCCATGCAGAGATTGAATTACATCCGACATCTAAATGTGTAATAAGAGGACGTTTGGACCGTTCATTTGGGAAAAAAACATAGCGGAGTCTGATTGGTCAAAGCTCATTATAGTTGTACAGGGACGTCTCACAAATTTTTCCATTTGGGTGAAAAATATATATACAGGGTGATTCAAAATCCTCAGTCTTAAATGTTAAATGGGAGAATGGATCGACGAAAAACTTACCATTGCGGAAAAACATATACCGAGTGTTTCGAAAAAATATCACTGGAAATAGAAAAAGATGCGTAGTCGTTTAGAGTAAAAAAAAAACATGCCCGCCATTTGACATCATCATAAAGGCATTATTTTTGGAAAGTTTGTTAGTGCCATTGGGTAGTTGAAGTAATCACCAATAGAATGGTATCTGAAGAGTACAGACAGAAGGTTGAGGATTCTTTCGTTCCAAAAAACAACTAAAATAACAAACGCTAAAATGTGTAAAAAATTTGACGAATTCAGCGGTTTTCACGTTCCAAAAAATGATAAAAATTACAAGCGTTAAAAATTTACGTTTACATGTATTTCTTATGGAGATTTGACATTTCAGAATCGTTCAAAATTGTCGTTTTTGCGTCCCAAAAAACAAGTAAAATTAGAAGCGTTAAAACACGTAAAAAATGCAACGAAAACATGTGTTTTCATGTTCGAAAAAACATATAAAATTTCGAACGCCGAATTACATAAAATATGTAACGAATACATGCGTTTTCGTGTTCCAAAAAACAACTAAAATTACGAACGCCAAAAATTTACTTTTACATGTATTTCTTATGGAGATTTGACATTTCAAAATCGTTTAAAATTATCGTTTTCGCGTCCCAAAAAACAACTAAAATTTGAAACGCTGAAACACGTAAAAAATGCAACGAAAATAGACGTTTTCGCGTTCCAAAAAACAACTAAAATAACAAACGCTAAAATGTGTAAAAAATTTGAGGAATACAGCGGTTTTCACGTTCCAAAAAATGATTAAAATTACTAGCGTTAAAAATTTACTTTTACGTGTATTTCTCATGGAGATTTGACATTTCAAAATCGTTCAAAATTATCGTTTTCGCGTCCCAAAAAACAAGTAAAATTAGAAGCGTTAACACACGTAAAATATGCAACGAAAACATGTGTTTTCATGTTCGAAAAAACATAAAATTTCGAACGCCGAATTACATAAAATATGTAACGAAAACATGCTTTTTCGTGTTCCAAAAAACAACTAAAATTACGAACGCCAAAAATTTACTTTTACATGTATTTCTTATGGAGATTTGACATTTCAAAATCGTTTAAAATTATCGTTTTCGCGTCCCAAAAAACAACTAAAATTTGAAAGGCTGAAACACGTAAAAAATGCAACGAAAATAGACGTTTTCACGTCTCAAAAAACAAGTAAAATTAGAAGCGTTAAAGCACGTAAAAAATGCAATGAAAATAGAAGTTTACGCGTCCCAAAAAATGATTAAAATTACAAGCGATAAAAATTTACTTTTACATGTATGGAGATTTGACATTTCAAAATCGTTCAAATTTATTGTTTTCGCGTCCCAAAAAACAAGTAAAATTAGAAGCGTTAAAACACGTAAAAAATGCAACAAAAATAGACGTTTTCGCGTCCCAAAAAACGAGTAAAATTATAAGCGTTAAAACAAGTAAAAAATCCTATCAAAAAGTACCAGTTATCACACTTATATAGTAAATTTTACTCAATTGCACTTAGCTTTAAGTATTTTGGTGGTTATGAGGCTTCAGTTCTCAGGCACTCAGTTCTGGACGTTTTGTAGTTATTATTAAAAATTACTATTTAGTTATCAGTTTGTATAGTAAATTTTCATAAAGTGAGGTTAGATAGATAAATCGAAAAAAAAAGGATGTTAGGTGTGGGATTCGAACCCACGCTCCCTTTCGGGAATCGCAACTTAAAGACAACGCCACAACGCCTCGGCCAACCTAACTTAAAGTATACATAATGAAATGTTGGTATTGTAGGATAGGGTAAAAAATTCAAACATCGTGAATACAAAATTTATTAAGTATTTTTATTTCGGTAATATACCACATAGCCATTTGTAAAGAATATCTACGTTTCGGAGACTGCAATTGTAGTTGGTGCGGCGATTGCGACGAATATATGCATACAAGGTGAGATGCCATCATTGTTGCTGAATGTGGGAACCATCCAAAACGTATTATCATAATCCTCCAAGTTCACAACTCGTGTAAGTAGGCCCAACTGGTGAAATTTGGCAGTAAGATAGTCACGTTTTTGAAGTGGGAAAAATCGACCATTTTTCTTCAATAGTTGATGTGTTGAGTGATCTTTGTATCAAGGTTTTTTGTATACAAATTGATGAGAACGTCAATACACACAAAAAAATGCGACCAAAATAGACGTTCCTCACGCTCCAAAAAAAAGAGTAAATTTAAAAAGCGTTTGAACTCGCAAAAATGTGAACAGAACATACGTTTTACGCGTTTCAAAAAAGATAAAAAATATGAACATCAATTCACGCAAAAATACGTACAAAAATTGCCGTTTTCGCATTAATTATTATGACGAAAATTAAGGCAAACAATATACACGTTTACATGTATTTTTACACGCTACAAATAAGATAAACGTCAATTCACTCAAATAATATGACCAAAATATACGTTTATTACGTTCAAAATTGAAATTTTAAAAGCGCAATTCACTCAAAAATGAGTATCACTACATGTTGAGCTTACGTCGTGGACGTAAAAAAGGTAAGACCTTCGGGCGGTAGAGATTATTTCTATTGAACAATCCATAAAAAAGCATGAGTTTTCGTGATTTCGTGTATGGTGATAGTGGCCACAGAACGGATCTTAGAGGCACAAAACAAAACTCGATTATTACAACCGACGTACTTCACGTTGAGTTATTATCGCATTTCCTGTGAGCGAAAACCCAGAAATGAAAATGTTATTCATAGTTATTTTGTGACCAGTACCGCCATCATGTTAAGTATGTGCAGTTTGTAATTCAATATAATATGGATTATGTTTGAAAGTACAGAAGATTTTGAGGTAAGTGGGTTTCAGTTAATCATGTAGCAACGTAGTCTAAAGATGACAATAATTGATCATTCAGTCGAGAAAACATAATTTCAGCAAATATCGTGTTTTATTATTGGAGCATAATTTCAGCAAATATCGTGTTTTATTATTGGAGTTATCACCATTGTGTGGTTTAGGGCGATAGGCGTTTATATTTCATATCTTGAATTTATCCAGGAAATTATGAGTATTATTATTCATTTTACTTCAGTTAGCATCTACAAAAATTTATTTCGTGTTGTCGATTTTCACAATGTTCATTTCAAATAAAGTCCGTTTTGGATACATAAGTCCATTATGATTTTTTTTTTGAGATAGTCAGTTTTATTAAATATAGGGTAGAATTTTTTTCTCATCAAAATTACCAATTTCCAAAAAGTTTACTGATTGCATGGCTGAAGGGGTGATTCCTTCTAACGGAAAAATAAGAATTTACAAATTAAAATGAAAAAATAGAAAATTTTCAAGTGAAATTCTATGAATATGAAAATAATCAATTAAAAAATAAATATCAAAATATTATTTAAGATATGAGAATTCAAGTCAAAATGAACATGCAACAATTTGGCATTCATGGATTCTTATCACAACGAGATATCTAAAAAAATTAAGAGTTTTGGCAAAATATATAAAAAGTTGATAGAAGAATAGTTTTAGAATTGACAAATCAACCAATAAAAGTTCATTGTGACACTTGTAATTAATATGAGTGAAAAGGAAATGAGCGAGTTAAAATCACTATCAACCAATCGGCTGAAGTTGAAGTGCCGGACGCATCAAATCGTCTATAAAATTTAGTTAGTATTGAGCAGTCATGGGTGAATGTTGTGAAAATTTCAACGATGAAAACATGTGTATAAGTTCACCGGACTTTGATCATGAACTCAACAACATTTGTTTGAAATATGAAGAAGCTATCAAAGACGAACATTTTTACGTGCTAAATACAGTTTTCGAATTCTCCAACAACACTGACTACAACGTACATTGTGGGCTGAGTCTTGCGAGGAGTTTTGAACCTGCAGTCAAGCTGTTCAACAAGTTAGACGCCACCTCTCAAATTTCCTTCAATAGTTTTGAGTGGCCTGTTTTCATGAAGTTGATGAATGGATTGTTGAGAAACAATTTTACACTTTCGGAGACGTCGTCTCAAATGAAGGTAGACTTTGGCGATCCCATCCAAATCAGTTTGATATTTCATGATAATTGTGACGACGACAACGATGACGTGGTGGTGAGAATTAGCAAAGACACTATGAGTTTTCATTTTACCAAAGAACATGTATGTCAACTCATTCAAATGGACCGTCTCCTATCGAAAAAATTGGTTGTATTACATAAAATGAAATTCGATTTTTATCATAATTTTCTGGAAATTGTTGTGAAACTTTCAGAGAGATGTATAGAGGCTGATGATGATGATGATGAGGAAATTTTTGAAACATTATGTGATTTGTATCAAAGTATTGAAAGTTATTGCATGAAAGAATGTATGTACTACTTAAAAACTAAGGTGCTTTTTGATATAGAAATGAAAAAACTGTTTGTTTCAAATAAATATATATTGAATTATTTCAGAGACTTTTATTGTGTTGAATTCACGTAAATTCTCTGGCAGATCTCAATTCAACCAAATATTCCGGAATACAAACGTTAAAGTCGACCCAATCCGGACCGACTTCAAAACTGTTCATTCCAAATATTTCTGAATACTCTAAATCATGCAATAAAACCATGTTATTCAAAACATTTAAAGTCAGAACAATTTGGTCTGGCTTCAAAAAGGTGTCAATCCAAATATTTCTGAAGATTCTATGTTTCGCAATAAAACGAGTACATGTGTCCAAAGAAAACCAATGCGAATATGGGGATTTGAAAGGCGCCTGTTCAGGGTACCTCTCAAAACTAATTCACCCACAATCAAAATTCATCAATCATGCTGGAATTTTTGAGGTGATTAATGCTCCCAAGATGCCGAAAGCCCAAGACTTTCATCAATGGATCCATTCTAATTTACGACCAAAAGAAAAAAAGAACATTCATTGAAAGACTTTTGATCATATCTCAATTCTATGAAAAAATTATAACATGTGGTCTAATGAAATATTCATACCAAGTGACATTATTCAAAAATAGAAACTTTTCAAGGGTTTTGACGACAATAACGATTTATGTGAATAAAATAATGTTGTATATAATTTTTTCTCCATCGTCCTGCCTCCTCTTGATCAGCCTCTTTTTATCGGTGTATGGTACACTGATATTTATTTGAACTAGTTTGCGCAGTGTAGTTTTGGCAACATTTCATCTGTACTGAAATAATCCTGCCATATCCATGTTGTGCTGTGCAATTTCGACCAGATTACACTTGAACTGAGAAAATCAAAAATATATTTTTGAGTGTGTTTGCTCAGTGCAGTTCCAGTTATATCATATTTGAACAAAATCTGAATAAAAATAATTAATAATTTTTTCCATTGACAATTTTGCATCAGTTTGCTCATTACTACCAATTGATGAAAATATCCCTCAAATTGTTATAATTATAAATGAATTTTATCACCTCAGCAGGATTTAAAGATGATCCATCCCGAGTGGTAAAGGTATTCAAGGTTGATTTTCTTTTTTAATCATTTTAATACTAGTTTCGAATTCATTCGTCAGCCGTTGTTTTGCTTCCAATGACGGAATGAGACATCTATTAACAGCATCTTGTTCAACCAATAATTTCGATTCCTCAAACATGCTTATTTGTTTTAGTTTTTGTTATTTTGCAAACTTTAGCATTTGAAATAAAAATTAATAGTCATTCCTGTATTTTCAACGTGAGTCTTCTTCACTCAAAAATTCGATTTTTGTCTTTGTACGGTTGATAAACTTGAAGCCGTAACATTGGTGATGATACAACTCTCGAATTTTGCTCCAAATACTGATCAAATTAGATATTCTATTTGAAGAAATTTTTTAGATACTTTCAACCTTCCGCATTTTTTGTCAGACACCTTCCTTCTCTACGGAGTTTCTTGATATTGATTCATGATGCGATCTGGCACATCAACTTCAGCCGATTGGTTGATAGTGATTTTAACTCGCTCATTTCCTTTTCACTCATATTAATTACAAGTGTCACAATGAACTTTTATTGGTTGATTTGTCAATTCTAAAACTATTCTTCTATCAACTTTTTATATATTTTGCCAAAACTCTTAATTTTTTTAGATATCTCGTTGTGATAAGAATCAATGAATGCCAAATTGTTACATGTTCATTTTGACTTGAATTCTCATATCTCAAATAATATTTTGATATTTATTTTTTAATTGATTATTTTCATATTCATAGAATTTCACTTGAAAATTTTCTATTTTTTCATTTTAATTTGTAAATTCTTGTTTTTCCGTTAGAAGGAATCACCCCTTCAGCCATGCAATCAGTAAACTTTTTGGAAATTGGTAATTTTGATGAGAAAAAAATTCTACCCTATATTTAATAAAACTGACTATCTCAAAAAAAAAATCATAATGGACTTATGTATCCAAAACGGACTTTATTTGAAATGAACATTGTGAAAATCGACAACACGAAATAAATTTTTGTAGATGCTAACTGAAGTAAAATGAATAATAATACTCATAATTTCCTGGATAAATTCAAGATATGAAATATAAACGCCTATCGCCCTAAACCACACAATGGTGATAACTCCAATAATAAAACACGATATTTGCAATTATGCTCCAATAATAAAACACGATATTTGCTGAAATTATGTTTTCTCGACTGAATGATCAATTATTGTCATCTTTAGACTACGTTGCTACATGATTAACTGAAACCCACTTACCTCAAAATCTTCTGTACTTTCAAACATAATCCATATTATATTGAATTACAAACTGCACATACTTGAAATGATGGCGGTACTGGTCACAAAATAACTATGAATAACATTTTCATTTCTGGGTTTTCGCTCACAGGAAATGCGATAATAACTCAACGTGAAGTACGTCGGTTGTAATAATCGAGTTTTGTTTTGTGCCTCTAAGATCCGTTCTGTGGCCACTATCACCATACACGAAATCACGAAAACTCATGCTTTTTTATGGATTGTTCAATAGAAATAATCTCTACCGCCCGAAGGTCTTACCTTTTTTACGTCCACGACGTAAGCTCAACATGTAGTGATACTCATTTTTGCGTGAATTGCGCTTTTAAAATTTCAATTTTGAACGTAATAAACGTATATTTTGGTCATATTATTTGAGTGAATTGACGTTTATCTTATTTGTAGCGTGTAAAAACGTCCATTTTAAACAATTTAGAAATGTCAAATCTACATAATAAATACATGTAAACGTGTATATTGTTTGCCTTAATTTTCGTCATAATAATTAATGCGAAAATGGCAATTTTTGTACTTATTTTTGCGTGAATTGACGTTCGTATTTTTTATCTTTTTTGAAACGCGTAAAACGTATGTTCTGTTCACATTTTTGCGAGTTCAAACGCTTTTTAAATTTACTCTTTTTTTTGGAGCGTGAGGAACGTCTATTTTGGTCGCATTTTTTTGTGTGTATTGACGTTCTCATCAATTTGTATACAAAAAACCTTGATACAAAGATCACTCAACACATCAACTATTGAAGAAAAATGGTCGATTTTTCCCACTTCAAAAACGTGACTATCTTACTGCCAAATTTCACCAGTTGGGCCTACTTACACGAGTTGTGAACTTGGAGGATTATGATAATACGTTTTGGATGGTTCCCACATTCAGCAACAATGATGGCATCTCACCTTGTATGCATATATTCGTCGCAATCGCCACACCAACTACAATTGCAGTCTCCGAAACGTAGATATTCTTTACAAATGGCTATATGATATATTCCCGAAATAAAAATACTTAATAAATTTTGTATTCACGATGTTTGAATTTTTTACCCTATCCTACAATACCAACATTTCATTATGTATACTTATAAGTTAGGTTGGCCGAGCGGTCTAAGGCGTTGTGGCGTTGTCTTTAAGTTGCGATTCCCGAAAGGGAGCGTGGGTTCGAATCCCACATCCTTTTTTTTTCGATTTATCTATCTAACCTCACTTTATGAAAATTTACTATACAAACTGATAACTAAATAGTAATTTTTAATAATAACTACAAAACGTCCAGAACTGAGTGCAAGTACTTGAAGCCTCATAACCACCAAAATACTTAAAGCTAAGTGCAATTGAGTAAAATTTACTATATAAGTGTGATAACTGGTACTTTTTGATAGGATTTTTTACTTGTTTTAACGCTTATAATTTTACTCGTTTTTTGGTACGCGAAAACGTCTATTTTTGTTGCATTTTTTACGTGTTTTAACGCTTCTAATTTTACTTGTTTTTTGGGACGCAAAAACGATAATTTTGAACGATTCTGAAATGTCAAATCTCCATAAGAAATACATGTAAACGTAAATTTTTAACGCTTGTAATTTTTATCATTTTTTGGAACGTGAAAACCGCTGAATTCGTCAAATTTTTTACACATTTTAGCGTTTGTTATTTTAGTTGTTTTTTGGAACGAAAGAATCCTCAACCTTCTGTCTGTACTCTTCAGATACCATTCTATTGGTGATTACTTCAACTACCCAATGGCACTAACATACTTTCCAAAAATAATGCCTTTATGATGATGTCAAATGGCGGGCATGTTTTTTTTTACTCTAAACGACTACGCATCTTTTTCTATTTTCAGTGATATTTTTTCGAAACACTCGGTATATGTTTTTCCGCAATGGTAAGTTTTTCTTCGATCCATTCTCCCATTTAACATTTAAGACTGAGGATTTTGAATCACCCTGTATATATATTTTTCACCCAAATGGAAAATTTTGTGAGACGTCCCTGTACAACTATAATGAGCTTTGACCAGACTCCGCTATGTTTTTTTCCCAAATGAACGGTCCAAACGTCCTCTTATTACACATTTAGATGTCGGATGTAATTCAATCTCTGCATGGGCAAGTAGTTGTTTCGAATCTCCATATGCCCATTGAAGCGTTCTTCCATCACTCATGCAGCCATGTTTTTTCTCCTAATGATTCACCATGTTTTCTCTCTCAAACGTTGTGGGACACCCTATATATAGGTTGACAACCAGCCACCATGTTTTTTTTCTCCTAACCGATGTATTTAGAGACATCCTGTATACCAAATTTGACAGCTGCCATCTTTTTTTTTCTCTGTCTCATGTCATTTGACAATCAGCCATGTTTTTTTCTCTTAAATGTTGCGTTGGTTCACCCGGTATAGCAATTTTCATAGCTGCCATGTTTAACAAAGACACATATATTGAGTGGCATTCTGAACGAAAAATGACAAACTTTTACGAATCAGCTTCTAAGATTTAAGCAATAAGTACATAACGCATTAATATCCAAACGAATCTATTGATACCAAAATCATCAAAATCGGACGACAGGAAGTGTCATTTCCGGTTTGTACCGGAAGTAGCCATTTTATTGCAGATTTGGACTCTCCTCGATGTGGGTAATCCGAATTTACTATTACTTTTCTTCTATCTTAATTTTTTGAAACCGGAAGTGCTTATTTTTTGATGATTCGTACAGATCCAAAATATCATTAATGTATATATTGAACGACAGATGGCTCTGATGTATTCCTTGAAAACGAATTGGTATCGTACTTTAAAAATGACGGACCCCGTCACGATGTACGTTTATGAGACACCCTGTATATATTTTTTGTCTCAACTGGCACGTTGGTACACCTGGTATATATTTTTTTCTTAAATGACAAACCCCATCACGATGCACGTTTATGAGGCACCCTGTATTTATTTTTATTTTTTCTTAAATGATGTATTTTGACACACCCTGTAAACGTAAAACGAAAACTTCTGAATCCCTGCATGCCCCAATGATGCGATGCCCCAATGATGTGATGATTCATTTTTCCGATGTATTTTGAGACACCCTGTATATAATACGATTTTTGACAAACTGTTTTTTCTGTCATGTTACGATGCTACACCGTGTATATCTTTTTTCTTCCATAATTAAATTTAAAAACCGGCAACGTCCCACCCTCCGTAACTCTACTCCTTAATTTTAAATCCGGCAACACCCAACGTCACGCGGTGAACCCAGCGAGCTTCGTCAATGCGCATGCGTGTTTTCGTAATGGGGTTGTATCACTACTACCTAGATTGGTGTACCAGATTTAATTATTTTTCCTCCAGAAGTTTTGAAGAAAAAAAAAATCTTAAATTTTTTCATACATTCGACACCCTGTATCTCAGAGAGAATACATTTTAGGACATACATGGATAGAAACTTTTCACCTCAAAATGAGGTGAGGAATCTGTATGAGGAGTTTGTCGGTCTTATTCTGACTCACCCTGTATATATGTATTCATTTGAAATTGTCACCTCACTACAAGTTCTAATTCGTGAGGAAATGTTCTTATTTGTTCATACCATTATATATTGTATTATAAAAAGTAATTTATAATGAATAAACTGTATTATTATTAGTATCGCTGCGGTAATTTATAATATAACAAATTTGTCAGCTTCAGGTCTAATCTCCCAAGCTTGATGAGACAAATTTGCATATCTCACTACAGCTATGCAAAATATCATCGTTCTGAAAGTCAAAATGCATTTTTTTCCCGATATTTTGAATCGTGAAGATTTTCTTTTCTTCAATGTTCTTTCATCCCATTGGCATACTAACAGGAGATCCAGAAGGACAACATTGCTACCAACTTAAAAATAACTCTCATTGATCAACTGAAATGTGAAGGAGAGACAAACATAATGTTAAAGTCACTATTTTCAACTTGTCCATTTCTTCTTGTTTCTTCATCTCTTCTTTCATTTCTTCGGGTAAGCATCTCAAGCTGTGCTCAGGATTTCAAGATTACATACATTTAAGTATTACCATTATGTTGTAATTGAAATACCTTTATATTATATTCCACTAAAACATCTTAAAAATATTTACTTCAGTTTGATATATCCAAAGCTTCAGTATTTAATTTCAATTTGGAGAACTGCAACAAAATCAGTTATGAAACCATTGAAAACCTTACAGAATAAGATTATGAAATGTATTTTCAAATTACCCTTGTTGGAACCTACTTCAAAATTATATAAACCAAGAAATCTTTTAGATGTTGATTCATTATTCACCTAACAAAAAATAAGAAAAAACATTACAATATCTCCTATGTTGTTGCTTCTGATGGTCATAGTCATCTAACCAGGCAATCTGATAACCTAAAAACTATCCAAATTAAAACTCAATTTGGCAAAAATTCATTATATTATCGCGGTATTTTAGCTTATAATAGCATACCGAAACGATTAAGGTCTATTAATTACCTCACAAAATTCAAAAAGTAATTTAAAAAATTTATCATTTCTACTGACGATGAAGTAGTATAATGTCTCTCACCAATTTCTGCTCAATACTGATTTAAATATTATAATTATATTTCTATTTAATTGTTACCTATCAACTATAACTAATATTGTTGTAATTTTTTTTTGTTTCATATGTATATTTCTATTCGTTGTCCCTGTATAAGCATTTAATGTTTCTTGGGATTGATTTATTAATTTAAAAAATATTTATTCATCAATAAATTTAACAGATAGGTTTAGTTTTTCCCATACTAGATTTTTGGTATTGAAATCTCAAAAAAGGCTTGAAATTGATTCATGTTGTAAATGTTGTTCTCAATTGAAAATTGAACCAAAACATGACTCCTTTGGAAATGGAATAAATTGAAGTTACTTTTTTGTAATACTACTTCCCCTGCAAAAGCCACGCTGGACATTGAACTACATCTGATAGATATTGTGAAAAGAACCTAACTTGAAAGAAAAAATCTGAATGAAAATGCAAATTTTCACTTTCAGTTTTTTTGTCTCAAGTTAATAGGGCCTTTTCACAATATCTATCAGATGTAATTCAATGTCCAGCGTGGCTTTTGCCGGGGAAGTAGTTGTTTTCTGTTAGATATCACGAAAAAGTAACTTCAATTTATCGTAGGTTTTTTTCCATTTCCAAAGGAGTTCAATTTTCAATTGAGGATGTTTCTCTTTACAATACGTAAGAACTGTTATGCATTGCGATATATGTCCAATCACTATAGCAAATCTAAATTGTTAAGTCTGTATTATGCCAACATCAATAGCCATTTGAGGTATGAGATACTCTACTGGGGTTCATCTGCTTCATGGGAAAGAGTTTTTGTTTTCAGAAAATGGCAATTAGGATATTGGAAGGTCTAGGATGGAGGGTCTCATGCAGAGGCACTTTCAAAAGTTTAAACATTTTGACTGTAGCAGGCCTGTATGTATATATGAGCTGTGTATTTTTGTCTATCAGAACAGATATAAGTTTGTTCGTAATGGAGAAAATCATCTGAACGAAACAAGATCTAGAAATATGCTTGTTCCTGGCCAACACCGTACAAAAAAGTTTCAGAGAAGTCACCTGTTTCTTGGCTGCAAGGTCTTACAATAAATTAGATCAGAATATTAAAAGTGCCACTAAAATAAGTATATTCAAGAAATCATTGAAAACCCATTTAATAAATAAAAATATCTACTCTGTAGACAAATTTCTCTTATAATTCGTGTGTAAAATCGGAATCGTTTCTTTTCACTACATCAATGTCTACTGGCATTTTTGTTTTTGATTTGATTTACATTAATTTTATATTCTAGATGTTTTCTTTGTTATTGTACAACTGTACCTTTCAACAAACGAAATAAATTACATTATTTATTATCATAATATTATTATTTATTACTCTGTTCATATATCTGGTAACTTTATATCTAAATTGTAATCATGAATAAACAACTTTAAAAAAAATACAGTGTTTCCCACTTTGAGCAGCCACACCCACATATTTCATTGAGAATAAAATAATTTGATTTTTTTTTCAAATTATATTACTCAGGAATACCTACCATTATGTTGAAGAAACATTCGTATATCCATTTTCCACGGCTAACTATGACCAATTGAAAAGTGAAATAGTGGGGAAAACATATTAGAGATTTTTTTCATCACAAAATTAATATCAAATTATGTTTCAGACCATCAGATCTCAGTGCTTGAATGAATTGATCATACAACTCTTTTTTACAGTAATATTTGCTTAATTTTAAAAATTTCTCCACTTTTCACAAAATTCACAAAAAAAATCATTCATTTGAATAGTGAAAAATTGGGAAAAATATATTAAGGATCTTTTATTGAAAAATTAACCCCAACTCCTGGTTTTGGAATGTTCCAGAACCCCAGAACTCAATGCTGAATCATTGAAATATACAGGGTGTCATATGTAGCTGGCAATAACACCAACTCTTATTCATCCATAATGCTCGAGATGATTTCAAAAATGTTTTCTGTTGTGAAAAAGAGACCAGAAATATTCCATTAATACTGAGGAATGTAAAAAAGCATCACTCTTCCTTGGCCAACTAAGATAAGCTAAAAAGTGAAAAATTGGGGGAAAATATATTGTTAAAAAAAACTGAACTAACATCAGAAATAGGTTCAGAATACTCTAAAACTCTTAGATCTTAATCCCTGAGTCATCAGCAAATACCAATATATAGTTAATCCCCTTCAAATTGAAGAACTTCTTGGAAGAAACTAGGAACCAGAATAATTTTCTGAAAAATATCTATAGATAACTACATCTCTGACTTCTGCAATGGCCGTAAAAACCTACAGTGAACTTTGCAGTTATAACTGGGATGACAATAGGAAAGCATATCCATATGCCCAAGGTGTGAAAATCATGTACATAAACGCTAGATCTATAAAAAACTTGAAAGACTTGAAATTATGCTTGATCAAATTGAAAAAATCTGAATGAAAATGCAAATTTTCACTTTCAGTTTTTTTGTCTCAAGTTAATAGGGCCTTTTCACAATATCTATCAGATGTAATTCAATGTCCAGCGTGGCTTTTGCCGGGGAAGTAGTTGTTTTCTGTTAGATATCACGAAAAAGTAACTTCAATTTATCGTAGGTTTTTTTCCATTTCCAAAGGAGTTCAATTTTCAATTGAGGATGTTTCTCTTTACAATACGTAAGAACTGTTATGCATTGCGATATATGTCCAATCACTATAGCAAATCTAAATTGTTAAGTCTGTATTATGCCAACATCAATAGCCATTTGAGGTATGAGATACTCTACTGGGGTTCATCTGCTTCATGGGAAAGAGTTTTTGTTTTCAGAAAATAGCAATTAGGATATTGGAAGGTCTAGGATGGAGGGTCTCATGCAGAGGCACTTTCAAAAGTTTAAACATTTTGACTGTAGCAGGCCTGTATGTATATATGAGCTGTGTATTTTTGTCTATCAGAACAGATATAAGTTTGTTCGTAATGGAGAAAATCATCTGAACGAAACAAGATCTAGAAATATGCTTGTTCCTGGCCAACACCGTACAAAAAAGTTTCAGAGAAGTCACCTGTTTCTTGGCTGCAAGGTCTTACAATAAATTGGATCAGAATATTAAAAGTGCCACTAAAATAAGTATATTCAAGAAATCATTGAAAACCCATTTAATAAATAAAAATATCTACTCTGTAGACAAATTTCTCTTATAATTCGTGTGTAAAATCGGAATCGTTTCTTTTCACTACATCAATGTCTACTGGCATTTTTGTTTTTGATTTGATTTACATTAATTTTATATTCTAGATGTTTTCTTTGTTATTGTACAACTGTACCGTTCAACAAACGAAATAAATTACATTATTTATTATCATAATATTATTATTTATTACTCTGTTCATATATCTGGTAACTTTATATCTAAATTGTAATCATGAATAAACAACTTTAAAAAAAATACAGTGTTTCCCACTTTGAGCAGCCACACCCACATATTTCATTGAGAATAAAATAATTTGATTTTTTTTTCAAATTATATTACTCAGAAATATTCTTGTCATATCTGAAACGTGTCTGATGAAGGAAGAAGAAAAATACTTTAACTTACCGGGACATAAAGCAGTATTTGCAAGTCGGGAAAACAAGGAAGGGGGAGCTGCCATATTCGTGAAAGAGTCCATAGAATTCATTGTTATCAAGATTATCAGTCGAGGAAATTTGTGATATATTCTACTCTACCTGAAAAACTATAATAGATATATTGGAGCCGTTTATAACCCACCACCAAATGATAACAATTTTTTTAAAAACTTTTTAGACGAGGAACTGGCAAATCTAACCAATAAAGAAGTGATAATTATGGGTGACATCAATATAAATATAATTTACAATTCAAGAATAGTATCCACCTACAAACGGGTTTCAATTAGTCAATGAAACTACTACCACAAGAATCACTGGCTGTTCCCAAACACTTATTGACCGAGTATTAATCAGTTCAAAAGTCACCGCCTCGTCAGAACTGGCAATAGTAAGCAACAGTATTAGTGATCACGAACTACAAATTCTGAAAATGAGCATTGCGATCTGCAAAAAAGCTGAAAAGTTATAGGTACATAAAAAGAAAATTTATCTGGAGAGATTGAAGCAAGACTTCTCAGCGGTTGAAGCAAGACTTCTCAGCGGTTGTCAGAAATTACTTGGACACCCTTGACATAGATGTAAACTATGAAAAAATAGCTAATTGTTTTGAGAAAAATACTTCTCATAGAAGATGTAAAAACAAATTCAGGAAAGACTCCAAACCCTGGTTCACCTCGAAAGTATTACGAGCGATAAAACATCAAGAGTACCTATATTAGAAGAAAAAAAGATTTCCAACTAATGAATATTTCTCCGACCAACACAAAATCGTTCAAAAATCTGTAAAAACTGAAATCAAAGCTGCGAAGAAGAAATATTATGAAGAAAAATTCAACAGAACGAATGGGAATCAAAAGAAAACATGGAAAATCATAAACAAAATCATTAGATATGAGTCAACAACGTATACAAACCATGCACAGATACTCTCTATTCTCAGGGATTGTTTTGGGGGTTGGCTGAATGATACACAGGACCAGGAGTTCCAACAAAGCTTTATTCTGGGGGGTTGATAAAGCACGTTTTTCTCGATATATTTTCTACAACTAAATAAAATGTTTTAACACCCACTTGTAGATGAACAACTGAATGATAGGACCATTCAGGGACCAGGAACAGAAAACTGGTACATTTCCTCATGAAATAATTAATGCTTACCTAAATAAAATGACCAGAAGTCAAGCGCAAACGTCGTGTTGTCCACCACTCGATAGAAACCAACAAGGCTCAAAATTATCAGTGTATGAAAATTCAAGAAAAAAGATAATGGTGTAAATCTGACGTGATTTTAGCAGTATCGTCCACAACTAATTTCCACAGCGCTTGAACAGCTCAAAACTTTCGATAGTGAAATAAAAAGTTGTTATAAAAAGTGTCCTATTTTTATATATCCCACTGAAAATATCTTACCAAGTGCGCGGGTTTGAATTTGATATTTCTGCAACCAACGATACAGACTCGGCATCAAAAGTTGCCAACTATAAGGAAACTAAATTAAATTCTCGTTAATAGGTTATAAGCTCGATTTTGTCAACTGACAGAACCTTGGTGTTTCAAATAAAGAATGTCTTTATACAAGTGTTGAATTGAATTCCCACAAGTGGTTTCAGCACAACCATATCTCTTCTTTAAATACACATACCAATGAGACCATCACGAGCCCAGAAAGAAGTCTGTAACTATATGAACAACTATTTTGTTGGAATTGGGGAAAAACTTGCTGCAAAAATCACACAACAAAACATAAACCCCACAAAGGAAGCAACTTGTGATGCCAGATTCTCATTCACCCCATTAACGCAGGAGGATATAGGTAAAATGATGGATGATCTGGATACATCCAAGGCACCAGGGTGGGATCAGATTGAAGCAAAGACTGTGAAAGAGTGTAAACGTGAAATACAAAGTGTTTTGTGTAAACTTATAAACCAGTCCTTGGCATGTGGTAAAGTACCACATGCCAAGAAAGTATCACCTATGTATAAGTCCGAGAAGACCCCAACAACTATCGCCCTTTATCAGTATTACCAATACCATCAAAAATAATAGAGACAGTTGTGAACAAGCAACTGCTGGAATACCTTGAAGAAAATACTATACTGACCAAGTCACAGTACGGCTTTCGCAAGTCAAGCGACACCACCAGTGCTGCTGCTGATCTGATATCGGAAATACAAATAAAAATTGACAAAAACAAAAAGTGTGGCCCTTGTTTCTCTTGACCTGTGCAAAGCCTTTGACACGGTCAACCATGTTATCTTAGTAGAAAAAATGAGAATGATTGGTGTTAGGGAGATGGATCTCACATGGTTTCGTGATTACCTATCGTATAGAAAGCAATTCGTTCAATGTGGTTCATACAGTAGTGAAAATGAAATAATCACCTGTGGTGTGCCACAGGGATCGATCCTAGGACCCACCCTTTTCCTCATTTACATATTCTCCTTAGCGAACATAAATATTAGGGGAGAAGTCCGACTGTATGCAGATGACACAACAATTGTATACTTTGGAGAAACACGTGACGCCATCTCCCAGAACATCAAAGAAGACCTCCAGTGCTTGGCCAAATGGTTATCTTGTCATAAGTTGACCCTCAATTTGTAAAAATCGTCTTTCATGTGGATTGATAAATGTAAGGTACCTGATAACGCCAAAAAAGAAATATCTTTTGGAAATAGTATTATGAAATATTCTAGTAAAATTAAATTTCTTGGTCTGATTATAGACGAAAAGCTTTCATGGCATGAGCACATTGAATATATACGCAGAAAAATTATCGGACCAGTGGGTGTTCTTAGGAGATTGAGTTATACTGTGCCAAAATATCTATTGGGGTCAGTTTACTTCTCCCTAGTCCACTCCCATTTGGAATACCTGATAATCATCTGGAATTCAACTTTTGAGAGTTATACAGGGTGTTTCTTAAGTACGTGTGGAAACTTCAAGAGCATGTTGCTGACGTCAAAATAGCAAAAAAAGTACCCATAAACACATGTCCGCAAGTTATTCCTTTCTAAGATACAGAGTGTCAAAGTTTAATTATTATATTTGTTTTTTGTAAATAAATGTCGAAATATTTGTGATATTCGAGTAAATTTTGGTATCTGAGATGATTTTTCAATGACAAAATCAAGTTTTGTGTTAATTGACAAAATACTAATTTCTAATTGAATTTATTTTGAATAAAAAAATCTTGTCATTCAAAATCACTTGCATCGATTATTTCAAATGTCAATAACTCGAAAACAGTTGCTCGCAGTGACCTCTATCAAGAATATATTTTTTACACGAACTAAATAATAAATATTCCCAGATACCAAACTTTACCCAAATATCAAAATTATTTTGAAATTATTCACAAAAAATAAAAATAAGAATTCAACTTTGACACTCTGTATCTCAGAAACGAATAACAAAAAATAATACTACTCTTACAGACCAGTTGCAAACCCTTACAAGAATATTATGTCTCATCTTTACATTACACATTTTTTTCAGTAAGGTGTTCCATGTAAGGTCAGTCACACAGGGCGACGTTATCAGGGCTGATTCCAAAGATATCCCTCGTATATTTCAGCTTCTATATGCAGGAGAAGGAGAAGCAAGAAAGACAGATGGTGAACAGACTAATCCGTTGGACGTAAGCACGACTATGAGGAATTTTGAGGAGAAGCCGGGAATGATGCTGCACAAAGGGCACGAGTTTCTTAACATTTCCTACCACATGCCAACGACATGTGAGGTGTGTCCGAAACCTTTGTGGAACATGTTCAGGCCGCCGTCTGCTTTGGAGTGTAGAAGTAAGTATTTAAGATAGGATTGGACAATTATTAATGTTATTTTTTAGGAAAACGTCTTAACATCATTCTTTTTAAAATAATGATTCCATTAAAAAATATTTAATATCAAAAGTTTCACTGATTTTTTCACTCATGTTAGGATACACGTTTTTGATTGGTTGAAATGTTTGTGTTGAGTTATCTACCACCAGCAATCTGTTCTAACAATTACACTTAGTATTGCTACCACTAAAATTGATTAATCATAAAGTGTAACAAATGTAAAACGAATTTTTCGAGAAGAGATAACCTACGTCGATATTTCCAAAAAAGCTGTCCAAAGAAATTTACCTTTTACTAGCAAAAAGAGTTAAATTGGATGATACATGCACCAGTGTTCCACAGTCGAAAATACTCAAACTCAAAAAAAGTGTTGCATCCATCAGCGCTCAGCAGTCAAGAAAAAGGGTGCATGCGAATATTTCATTGGAAATGAAAGATGGCATCGAAAAACTGCAACATGCATTTAATACTAGAATAGCAAGTTATCGATTCAAAAGCAGTGGGCATCATATTGATTATGTAATTTCATGGAAGATGTAAAACCCAAAGTTCTGAACATCATCTCTGAATATATACAGGAACATGAAAGCTTGAAAATTAATTTTGAACTGTTTAGACATTATATCATACCTGAGAAACAGTTTAGTGATATGAAATTATTCAACACAAAAACCAAATAACAACTTGTTCCACTGACTTGGAGTGGCACTATGAGGAATTTAAAAACGAAATGACTTCAAAGGCTTCAGAATTCCATGAAATAGACTCAGGCTGGTAATTACAGAAGATTTGGTATCTGGATGTGAATATGAACAAATACAATCCACTATCAGCCTCCTCACATATTATGTTGCCCAAATAAAATGGTCCATTGTGGCAGCGATTTTTCCATGTAATGATTCTTCAAGCCCATCTTCATATCCACATAATTTCCAGCTGTTTCGGAAATAACACAATGTTGAACTTTGACCAATACCGTGAAAAGTAGTCACTATTTTAATTCATATCAATTCAACAATTTTTTGATAAATTATGGATAATGTTTATAAATAAATCAATAAAGCCAATCTGACGACACAACCTAACCAAAAATTGTATAATTTTTGATGGTGACTGCAGGATTCTGCTTAATATGATATAATATAATAAAAAATAATAATAATTAAAAGACGAGACACCGGTGTTGCCTTATGCTCCGGAGTGAGTCCGTTGTGGATAATGAGAAGTGTCAAATCCATTGGAACTACTCATTCCCTACCCTCAGGCAAATGCGAGCCAGTAAGCCTGATGCTATCCTCCTTGATCATCAAAGTAAGAAGATTTCCATCATAGAGTTTTCGGATCCTGGGAAACGAACATCATCCGAAAGGAGGACCAAAAACGGACTAAATATAGATTTCTACCATCTACTATAATGTACCATTATCAAATGAACTGAATAATACATCTTTTGAAACAGGTATATTTCCAGAAAAATGTAAAACAGCTCAAGTCAAACCAATATTCAAATGTTGTAAACAAATTGCATAGGAAATTACCGCCCAATTTCAAATCTGCCAACATTTTCTAAACTTAAAAAAATAATGGAAAGAAGGTCAAGGCAATATCTGAAAAAATACAAATTTTTGTTTGTGGATTTCGGCGATTTAGTGATACTGTATCTGCTGCAGTAGGCATGATATCCAGAATAAAACTGGAATTATATTCGAAAAAAATATGCGGGTTATTATCACTAGATGTGCGGAAAGCATTTGATATGGTTAACCAAAAGAATATTTTAGAAAAATAGAATTATCAGCTGTGCCACAAGGATCTATACTTGCTCTGATTAATTTTTTAATATACCAGATGACAAAAATATCACTAGCACTCCTATTTTTGTTCATCAAGAAATCAAAATGAAACTCGCACAAATAATAAAGATGCCAAATGTTAAATTTAGACGTCTTTGGCGATTTATTCAGTATTAGATTTTCACAACGACTTGATTTTTTTAGAGCTAGGTTTGAACATGAGTAGGCCCGTATCAGGCCCTCCACTGTGACCAATGGCCTGTTGTGGCAAAGAGCTAAGTTTTGTTTTTAATCTAGCGTGCTGCGATGTATATTTATTATAGTAAAAAATCAGAACTGGTTCACACAGACACTTCTCATGGTGAAAAACTGCGGTTTTGTAATATTCACTTGTCTATAACATTATAGTGGTATCAAACATGTCCAGCAGGTCAACAGGTCAATAAATACTGCGTCGTTTCTGAGGTTTCAAGCGGAAGTGCGGTGGGGGTAGCTTAGTGCCATTTAAGTAGCGCAAAAGTATGAATTTATTTACAATAACAAATAGTAACTACCCGACATTCCGGAACAGTAATCAACTGAGGGGGTGCGGTGAGAGGTGCCATTAGCAAAAAACGACATTTTTTCAATAAAGTCAAAATATACTTGCAACGTATCTACAAAGCTTTTCAACTATAAATAAAAATGTAAATTGAAATTATTATGTATATCTATAATGGTGATACTCTCTCCCATCTAAACATATGTCCAGATAAAAGTGAGTACAAACATCATATGCGCTTCTGGGCGACTTAAAAAAAGTGGCTCATTTGCTAATCCAACTGCAGGAAAAACCTACAGCACCACCAGGATAGTCACTGGAGTGAGAACAAGATTAAAAATACAAACACTGATGCTTATCATGACACCAATGACTCCGTAATCTTCTGCCAATCCAACCGCAGTACTTTTTTTTTCAAGTACTTTATTCATACAATGCCTTATTGAGAACAATGGTTTACACTTTGAATTTATATCATTATTGTACTATAATGAAAAGTAAGTTATCCAAAGCAGCAAATGTGCTGGTCTCGGAAACAGTATCTACAAAAACGTACAAAATACGAATACAGTTTACATATAGGTTCACATTTTTATATATTTCTATACCTAGTGTAGGAAAAGAAAATACGATTTTTTCACTTGGTGAAAACGTTTCAGTTTAGTAATGAGCATGCACATGAAATCTTACCAAAAAAAATATAACTCAAAAAGTGATTCAGATGGGAACAATAGTTATTTAATCAACTAGGGTATTAATGAAGGCGATTAATGATCGAGATATTTTAACGCGTGAGCGAAGCGAGCGCGTTAATGTTCGAGATCATTAATCGCATTTTAATATAGGAGTTGATTACAATACTTTTCCGTCGACCTAATGATAGTATGAAAGAAAATTAAAAAGAAGTTGAGAAATTTTTGTGGTTCAGGATTCGAACCCCCGATCTTTACATCCGGATTGTCTTCGTTCACTCGCATTTCACCTCTGCGCTACGGAGCCCATGTATAAAATGTCGCGTTTTGATGAGTTGAATATTTGCTACATTTTCCAAAATTACTTGCTATACATAATAATGAAAGTAATTAATTTTTCATAGATTTTTCTGCTTTTAACAGGCAATAAACTCAAAGCTGCCACTTTAGCGGTTTCCGCAACATCTGGCGGTATCAACGTGAGATTATCTTCAATATTCATTATTTAGATTGGAAAATTATGTGTCAAAATTTTACAACGCAAATAAAATCTGACTTTGTTGATGTCTAATTGCCATGCAACGCGCAAAATCATGCATTTACAGAGAAATCGATCATTAATGACAAATTGAGCATTAATAGGGGTCAATAATGGTCGATTTCGTTTGCATTGAAGCATATTAAACAGATATGTTAATACGAGGTCGGCGGAAAAGATATTTTAATTCAACTATGTTAGATTTATGCTTGAATTATGAGTTTCAGACAACAAACTCTTTACATCCTTCCTAACCCGAAAAAGTGATTTGATACTTGTCTTCTAATGTTTGGTGGAAGGTTATTAACATCTTACATCCAATATAAATTATTGAATTTTTGATTTTGGGTATTTTTAGGGATTGGTAATTTCATTTAATTATTTTGTTGTCATATGATCAGAAGAACTACCAATAGTAAATTTTGTTTTATGCTTGCATATCAAACACACAGTTTCAGGTATGAAAATTGCAACTGTTAAAATTTTGTTTTAAAAACAGAGGTCGACATGAATCCCGATACTTTGCATCCATATTCCATTTATTTTGATGTCATTTATAATGATTCTAATTTAATTGACCATATTCACCGTGATGCGACAATACCAACTGTTTAGTGTTACCAACGGTTAAAAATATAATTTATCTATTATAAAACCGCGAAAATTAAAAATGTGACGGATTTACAGGTTATGTCATTGTGTTTTTGTGACATTCCGAAAAATATAACAGAAAATCGAAAGAAAATAGTATAATAGTGGAGGCCTTAGTTGTTGTGTCAGTCATTGTTCGGCAAGAAACAGATCCAAGAATAAAAAAACTAACACCAAAATATTTTCTACACGATATCCTGGAAAAATTCTCAAATCTTGTCTCAGAGGTAAAGTTTGATCGCATCCTAAAGTATTGTCAGGGTGATTAATCCGAATTGTTGCAGATTACCACACTCGAAAAAATGCGCTGAATCCAGATGCTAACTGGAATGTTGGAGGTAAATCCGCATGAAACACTTTTTAAAACTTGTATAATGTCATCCCCAGTAAAATAATTTCTGTACACAAATGATTTTTCAGAATGTCAGGACCAAATTAAACCATCAACGAACCATAAATCTGTAAACCACGACCATGCTTTCCAACAAGATTACTCAACCAAGTTACAAAATTTGCTGAGATATGTTTACCACTTCGAACTGAAGATCGAGGAAGATAAGGCAAAAAATTTTCCAAAGTCCATTCAATCTTCAATCAATAACCTCCTCTTTCTGAGCTTCTACACAGGATTCAGTAACATCATTACTTAGAGAAGTTTCACAAGCTTAATTATCAAGTATACAGTGGCATATAAAAAAATGTACTTGCGCAAGGACAACTGTAATTTGGGATTGGACTATGAAAATCAGATTTATTGATTTTTAATTTTCGTAAGGCTTCGTCTTGGTCTCTTGGAAGAAGATATTGCTATTTGATACAATATTTCTCAGTCTACAGTCTCCAGAATGTTTAGGTTTTGGATAAAAGTAATATATTCATATTTCATACAGATACCTATTTGGCCTTCAAGAGAAATTGTGAAAAATATATGCCAGAATGTTTCGTCAATAACTACCCCAGGACAATACTGATTTTAGATGGAACTGAGATTTTCATTGCAAAACCTTCAGAGTATATAGTGCAGAGTAGCACATATTCTGTGTATAAGGCACATAATACTGCCAGAGGCATAATCGGAGTAACACCAAATAGATTTGTGTGTTTTGTTTCAGTAGAACTTCTGAAAAAGAAATCATTTTAGAAAAATGGCTTATTGGAAAAGCTTGAACCAGGTGACTCAGTAATGGCTGATAAAAGATTCACTATTTGCAAAGAACTAGCAGCCATTGATGTTGATTTGAATATACCACCGTTTTCATATGGCAACAATCAGTTCACTGATGCAGATGAAATTCTGACTAGGGATATTGCAAGTAAGATGTGATATTTTTTATTAAACAGTTTAACAAATGATCTTCATTTTTAGGTGATCGGGTTCATGTCGAGACATTGATAAAAAATGTGAAGTTGAACAGAATATTATGCAGTAGCATTCCAAATACTATGGCTGACTACACTACAGATGTATATTATTAATTAGTTTTGTTGTGATATCTTAAGTAATGCCAATAAATACAATTTTTATGATCATTCCAAAAGTAAAAATTTTGAATGCACAGAGTTGGTGTTTATTGTTGCGGCCCTATAAAACAATTTTTATGTTCTGTGCAATAAACAATCACTTTTTGCACTTAGATAAATTATTATTTTAATTTTTTGGTGGGATCCATAAGTTGACTGGAAATGAACAATTATCGTGTACATAATATATGCGATGATAAAATTTAAAAATCATGTAAAAGAATCAAAATTTTAATCCCACTCAAACATAAAGTTTGTTTATCAAACCACCTTTCACCAATGTTTTTATTTCCAAGAGGTGAAATCTTTGCAAAGTATTGTCCTAATCAAGCCTATCATGGTGTAGTAGCTAGAAAAGAAACTCCAGGATTTACACAAGCCACATTTATAAATTTGAAAATGTAGATACAACACATTATATTTTTTCACTGCCTTTTCAGTTCCTCTCTACTTACATTTTTGAGTTACACATTTTTACTTGAAAGGAATGCGATTTCCAAATATTCTTATTTCAAACTTTCGCGGTTGTGTGGAATGAGTTAATTTCGTTATTCTTAGTTGAGAACCCTGGGGCAGTTGGTATTGTCGCATCACAGTATGGCGACGGTGAATATGGTCAATTGCGGCATGCTAGATTGAAAACAAAACTCTGCTCTAAAAAAATCTAGTAGTCCTAGAAATCCACTGAAATAGTTTTAATCTATTCAGAATTTTTTCAGGATTCTGAAAATGCAATAATATACTGTGTTCCATATAAAAATCAAGAATTGATATAAAGGTAAAATTAAACTTTTTGCTGATGATACAACAATTGTATATTTTGCAGAGAATGAATTCGAAATTCTATCTAATATTGAACGGAATCTTCAAATCTCATCTCATTGGCTACTTACTCATAAACTTTTGTTAATTTATTCGAAATCATCAATTATGTTCATTTCTGAACGTTTTAATGCAACAGATTGTTTAAAACTGATCTAGTCCAAAAATTCACCAATTCAGTATACCAAAAATACAATAAATTTAAGTTTACATATCGACACAACACTCTGTTCGTTCAATCAAATCAACAATCTGATAAAACAATACTTTCATTTGGAATACTATACAGAATGAGACAATTCCCTACTACCATATTTGAAAATCATACATTTCAGTATGATTTGTTTAAAATTGCAATACCTCATTTCTGTTTTTGCAAAACAAAGCTATAAAATGCATATGCAAATGGACCTTTTTAGAACCTTCAAACAAATTATACGAACCAAATAACTTGAACTGAATCTTCTATCGTTATATGAATTTCAATTTTCATTTACTTTGTTCATAAAGGAAAAAAGCTCTTACTTTTAATCATATTTCAAATATCCATTACCATTTGTTTGAAAGTGGTTGACAATGTTTCACTTTGAGTAAGGTTATTTTTATCCATTACCATAATATAGAAAATGTAAATGAAATGAAACGATATCTTTTCAATTCCTGTGATTTTTCAGCTTTGACTATTTTTACTTTGATATCACTCTTTTTCTATTATTTGATTAATTTCTTCAATTTGTGTTTCATATGTATTAACATAATTCCATTTTTGTATAATTTTTCAATCCTTATGTGGGATCAATCAATGAAGTAAACTAAAAATGTACGATTTCCCCAATATTCACTAGAAAATGACTAAACATAAACATCAAGAGATCGTTCTGTATCTAATCAATCTTTATATTTGTCTAGGATGTAGGATAAAAGTTCACAAAGATCATCTGGAAAAAAAGGAGGATACCGTGCCACCATGTAAATTACATTACGACCCTTCATATGCCAAAGAATTGCTGCTGCTGGCTTCGTCCCACGACGACCAAAAGCAGTGGGTGTCGAGATTGAGCAGGAAGATACAGAAGTGCGGATTCAAAGCCAACAATTCTAATGCCATAGATTCGGCCAAGATATCGCCTAGGTGAGTGGGAAATTTCCTTCTCATTGTTCCACTTCTCTTTTTTTTCTGCTGTGCGGAGATGAGGCATGTATGTAGGCTCAAGGCTTGGCAGTTGAGGATGAAACGGCTTATAAAAAAAAGCTATAGACGAAGCATGAAGATTATTAAAATACTTTCATTCTCTAAGTAAACAATATGGTACCAGCAGGATTTGTTTTTAATTTGCATTGTAAGAATGAAATAATTTTTTGACAAAATCTTTTATTTTCTGAGAATGATAAAAGATATAAAAGGGGTCAGTAGTGTCCAATTTGCACACTAGTGAACTTTCTGAATAAAGTGTGTAGTTGAAATTACAGTGAGTTTGTTTTCACAGTAGTGAATTTTGTGAATCATGAAGTTGGCAGCTATTCTAGGCAAAACTCGCAGATTTAAAACCAAAATAGCCCATTTTGCGCATTATTGCTAAAAAGTGCATCTTTTTTAGTCCTACCCTCCAGTTAACTTTAGAACGGTTTGACGAACAAACATGGAGCAAAAACCGTTTTGATGGTATCACCGATACTACTTTTTGAAATAAAAGACACTGTGATTGCTGAAAAAAGAGGCACATCTATTTAAACATTTCAAATAGCATGGGGGTGTCAAGTGACACATAGTTGGAAAGAGAATTCAATTCTCTTCTAAACCATCTAAATTTTTCCGTATTTCGTTGATATTTTTGTTTACCATATGCACTCGAAATATCAAGTATAAAAGTGCGGTTCAGAATGGTTCCCTTATCTCGATAAATTTGAACGGTTCGATGTGGATCAATGGGACGAAAATATTTTGAATGGTATTACCGATACTACTTTTTAAGTGATGAAAAACTGCAAATACAGATAGCGCTGGGGGCACATCAAATAAAAAATTCGGAAGGCAAAGAGATTGAAATTGTGAAAATGCGTTTTAACTAAAATCGAAAAAATTTACATTGTTAAAAAAATTGAATTTTCTTTTCAACGATATGTAATTTGATCCCCCATGCTATTTAAAATTTTCACATTTTTGTCTCCTTCCAACCCCCCCCCCCCCCCTCCCCATCGAGAAATCGCAATGTCTTTTATTTCCAAAATAAGTATCAGTGATACCTTTCAAAATTATTTTTGTTTCATGTTTCTATATCAGACCGTTAAAATGTCAACAGGAGGGAGGGGCTAAAAAAGCCGCACTGTATATTTAAGGAGTCATTCAAAGAGATCTTATTTCCACTTTCTACTGGATAAACCATTTATTCATTTTACAAAACTTCAGAAGTGGATCGGAATGTTCAGTGGAAAATACCTTGAAAACTGAATAAATCAAATAATTTCTTCATTCTCACAATTTTAGACTGACAAATCTTGGTCTGCTTCATGTCATCAATAAATCAGATCATAAAGTTGTATTTGAGATGACATTAATATTTGTTTAAATGACATTTTTTGTGACCTGTTCCTCTTTATGAAAATGACATGATGAATCATCCCTGCATTTAAATTTAATCAATATTATATAAAAGTATTTCCCTCTGCTTCAAACTTAATGTAACATAATTATTGGGTAATTTATGACAAGCAGTTTTCTTAATTTTTTTTTACCTAATTATATCAGTATAATTTATGATGGCATCATCAATTTTTGCCATTTCCTCCTCAACATTCTATAGCACTGTAGTTTTTTTGGCTTGGTTGCTGCAAGTAGAAGTAGGTATAATTAGATTTTTCATGTGAAAGAAATGTGAGATACTCTGCAATTTGTGATTTTATATAAATGAAATGTAAATATTCGGCATTTATATATACCTATATATTTTTTAATTGTGTAAAATTGGTAATAATCACATGATAATTACTATAATTTTTTAAACATTGATTTTTATCTTCCTAAAACTTCCAAAACTAGTTTTTTTTGTTGAATACAATTTTCAAAGTGTACATAACTATGTGGGGGTTGCCCAAGCATCGTCACTAATATTCTTGATACTTATTTATTGTACTTTTTTTTTTGTTTAAATAACTTTTCCAATAAAATTTGAAAGCTTTAGGTTTTTTTTTGTGTGTTTTCTTTACTCATTCCTCTGTTTTCCGAAGAATATTTTTTTTACGTCATTTGTTCAATATCTTCTCATTTTTTCACAGGAAGCAACCACTATCACGAAAAACATTGTGCTAGATTTTTTCATTGATTGGATCTCTCAAATTCCATAAAATAATCAGCCTATTTTTATAAATAATATCAATAATCATTGTTAATTGTCAGAGAAAAGTCGCCAGGCTGAAGTGAATTTATACCTTCTGAAGATATACTAATTGTTACTATCACAACTTTTTCTGTATCTTCTACACTCAAATTTCATGTTACTTGAAATTTTCTGCACAAGAGTCTCGGACATTGTGGATTTCCTGAATTTCGATAGTAGATTCCAACATTGGATGGGTTCAAAATATAGATTTTATTTCGATTTCTGCAAATGGCTGATGTTACTTGTGACTAACACATGGACGTATAAATAAATAATGGACTCGGCAATCCCAATAATACTTGCAACATGCGTTGTTTTGAAGCTACTTTGTTCGAAGGCGCGCGGATTACGAGGAATGCGGAGACCACCGACAGTGGCGTACGCAATTTTATTGTTATAGGTACTGATAATAACAAAATTATTGGTATTTAATTTATGATTATGAAAACTTCAGCAAAACTTGTGAAATACGATCTGATGTGTTCCTAAAATACCTATAAGATTGTCTTCATTTAGTAAGTCGATTCTAAATGAAAAATGATTATCATTATTTTTTTTTCTTGGTGTTTTGGCATCGACTACTGTGGTCATTTGCCTGTGTTCTGGATAGGCCTTGTTACTAACTCCATACGCCACCTCAGGAGCAGCACTATTAATTATTACCGCAACAGTGAACCGTGGAGGATTATTCCCAGCCGACACGAGCTTCAATCATTCAGACTGAAAATGAAAAAAAGACCGCACCGGCTGGAAACCGAACCTGGGACCTCTCGGTCATCAGGCGGTTTAACCACTGCGCTAATCCCCGCCTGAAAAATAATTATTATTTCTACATTTGAATCAGTGGAAGTTGTCAAAAAAATTACACCGCTGGTTTAATATACAAAAGACATTTTTTACAAGCTTTCATTTATTTTTACTCATTATTCATTAGTTTGGCTCAAATCTTGCAAGTGAATTTTGACCAACCTTTAGTCGTCCGATTAACTTGAAAGGACCCCGCACTTTTTATAGGTAAAATGGTTCACGGTGAAATTGTTTGAATTTTTAGTATATTGTAGTTTTTGATGTACTGATTGAACGTGCAGAATCGCAAAGTTCGTTGATGTATAGATTTTGAAATACAGGGCGTTTCAAGTTAAAAATCAGTAATTTTTATTTAATCATTTTCACGGGATTTGGAAATGCTAACTCCATTTTTTTCGTTCTTATCATCAACGTACCTTCATATTACTAAATATCTTACAGATGGTGCAGATTATATTATTATGAACAGAGTGAAAAATAAAAACATTTTAGTAAAGTCAGAAAATTCAATGTAATAATGAAATATTGTTAAAATTATTTTGGCATGCAATATACTATTCTTATTCCATCATTAATCACAATTCATACATTTCTTACAGGGTGATTTGAAAAATTGGTGAAAAATATGGCAGGTTCTTCCGTACATATCCTGCATATTCAAGTGAATTATCATCCTCCGAAGATAGTTGATACCGTATAAACATGATTTCGTTGAGATATATAGGGTGATCATAAAAATTTTCGATGACAAAAATGACAAAATATCAACTTTTCAGAAATCACCCTGTGATTCATTATTAACTCTGTGAAAATAATTTATTATTATTTAAAATATTCATCATCATCTCCTCAACACTGTCCCAAAAATTTAGTTTCCTACCATGACCAGTTTTATAGTTATTAATTGAGAAACTTATTATCATTTGCATGACGAGCCGAAGGAACTTGTTCACGCGTACATTCTACTAGTGGCCAAGATTTTTCACAAATAGTGAAACGTGAGAATGTGTAGATCAAAACAAATGTAACATTATATGCAGGGTGATGACCAATGACGGCCCATCTAATTCCATCTACCATGTTACAACTTACAACTCATGCTTGGATAGTTCAACTCTCCCAATCGTGTATGAGGCCCCGGTACGGGACATCACTCACTGAAGTCTGGAGGTGACAAGGAACAGCCTTTGCTTTCGACGAGGTCAAATGCACCAGGAATACCAAAGACTTTTACAATGATGCCAGACGTTCAATAATAGTTCAAAGATGTGGTAGAGGGAGAGCATACATTTTCAAAAACTGTAAAAAAAAATCTTTCGTCCCATACAACACCCCCATCATATTTATCGCTCCAATTTCGGAAACACCCAGTATAATATGATTATTTCCATTCATGCATCCCTTATTACTTATATTTGGTTTCATTAGTTCCATCAGTGATAATTTTTATTACCTTTACGTATTAAATTACCTATATTGATGAAATAAAATAGATTCAAATTCTCCTAGTAGAAATAAAAGCGTTCTATCAATCATTTTCACTTTTCCACGATACTTCGTTTATTATTCCGAAAAAGCTTGAATTAACAATATTCACTAAACTATCTGTACCTTACATTATTAAATTCATATATCTGATGTGATTGTTATCTGTTATCTTCGCCCTCTTTTACATTTATTTTGATCTCCACACTCTCACGTTTCACCATATGTGAAAAATCTTGGCCACCAGGTGAATGAACGCGTGTACAATTTCCTTCAACTCGTCGTGCAAATGGTAGTAAGTTTCTCAATCAATAACTATGAAACTAGTCATAGTAGGAATCTGAATTTTTGGGACAGTGTTGAGGAGACATTAATGAATATATTGAATAATAATAAAGGAATTTCACCGAGGTAATCTTGAAATACAGGATGATTTCTGAAACGTTGAAATTTTGTCATTTTTATCATCGAAAATGTTCATGATCACCCTATATATCCCAACGAAATCATGTTTATACGGTTTCAGCTATCTTCGGAGGATGATAATTCACTTGAATATACAGGTTGTGTACGAAAGAACCGGCCATATATTTCACCAATTTTTCAAAACACCCAGTACGAAATGTATGAATTGTGAATAATGATGGAATAAGAATAGTGTATTGCATGCTAAAATAATTTTATCAATATTCCATCATTATATCGAATTTTCAGGCATTACTAAAATGTTTTTATTCTTCACTCTGTACATAATAATACAATCTGCCATCTGAATGATATTTAGTAATATGAAGGTACGCTGATGATAAAATCGAAAAAAAATGCAGTTGACACATTCAAATCCCGAGTAAATAATTAATTAAAAATTACCGATTTTTTACTTGAACTCCCTGTATTTCGAAATCTATTCATCAACGAACTTTGCGATTCTGCACGTTCAATCAGTACATCGAATACTACAATATACTAAAAATTCAGACAATTTCACCGAGAACCATTTCACCTATAAAAAGTGCGGGGTCCTTTGACAGGTGTTCATAACTCCTGTGAAAATGCATTATAGAATTTCTGTTCGAAATAAAAAAATGTCGTTTTCAAGATGACGGTCGAGATTTATCATTAGGATCTGACTTTATTCAAAATATGTATGTGGGAGGTAGAGGTTGCAGATTATAAATTTCCTGTAAAAATTAATGAATTAAAGATGCCAGTTGTATCTATTGAATCCGTAGATGACTTGTTGGAGATGACGACAATTATTGTTTCAACTGTATACCCTGTATTAACCTTTTTTCGCAGTTGTCAATATAAAATTTAAAAAAATGAAGTGTTACGTATGTAAACAAATTTTGACTTCATGAATTGTATATACTTTTTCGTATAATAAAAAGTTAATCGAGTTCAAGAGAACAGTTCTTTGGGAACAAAAGTATTATCTGCTAACATGACTTTCTCTTCCAATTAATATCCAATCTTAAAAAGAAAAATTTATGTTTGGAAACAATGAGAGGTATTAGGTGAGAAGAATAATTCTGTTGAATGATTAGTTTACCTTGAAGTTGAAGCAGTTTCGGTTGTTAGAATAAACTCTTCATTAAAAAAGGGGGACGAGCACCCTTTCTCAGAATTTTTTTTCCACTGGGTATTTTTTTTCTTTGGTGTTTTGGCATCGACTGCTATGGTCATTAGCCACGTGTTCTAGATAGGCCTTGTTACTAACTCCATGCGCCACCTAAGGAGCAGCACGGAATTGGTACGTAACAGTGAATCGTGCAGGACTCACCACAGTTCAGCCACTGGGTATTATTTTAGAAGCGTTTCCTACGAAATCAGTTGAACAAATTCTAGCATACTTGGAAACAGTTTCAGTGAACTTTTTGAATCTCAACTTTTCCAACAAAACAGCTTTTTCATGGGTATCAGCTAGCAACTTGAACAAAAATTCAAAATTAGACATTCTTTCGTTACAATGTAAAATAAAGTAACAACACTTTTAATACAATATCAAAAATCTTGAAAAAAATAGCTTTTTCTCTTAAAAAATTAACAATGCATTGTCACCGGAATGATGAACACCTGCCAAATTTCAAGTTGGGAGAATTAGAAGTTGCAAGATTTGACTAACAGGTGAAGTTAAATAAAAGCTTCTGAAAAATAGTTTTTCGGTAAATATCAGGTTCATTTTGACATACGTTGATTTTCTGCACTAATATTATAACATGTAAAACACAAATGAAATCCTTGTGTATGTCAATAGAGGTATTATATTCAATCTTCATTTTCACAATGAAAACTGTTTAAAACACTTGTTATTCCATCTTTTCAGTCGTCAACAGTAAAAAATAATTCATTTTCATTTGAAACGTTTCATTTGTTTGTACGTAATTTTTTTCTTATTGGCGATCGTCAACTTCATGTAAAAAGATTTCAATATATCTTTTTCATTTTGTAATGTGTATAAAAATTTGATACCCACTGTGACGCTAATGAGAACTATGAACGCCCATTTTATTTGTAAATAAACATGTACTCGCCTATGGAAACTGTTTATGATTATGTTTGTTAGAACAATTGGATTGCTTGCAAACCCAACAGTAAAGCACTTCGCCGGAAGTGATACCACCTTTCGATTTTTAAATAAAACACCCTGTATATTATTACATTTCTGAAATCTGCAAGCAAGACGTATTAACCAGGAGCGATTTCCTAATCGAGTACTGCCTTCAGCTCCAACATTTGCTAGTCTCCACCGTCGTTTGGCAGAAACAGGTAGCTTTAAGAGGGCAGCTGATATTATTGGAAGACCACGAGCAGTCCGAACCCCAGAATTGGAAGAAGCTGGTTTGAACGCTCTCGAGGAGAATCCAGAAACAAGTACAAGAATAATTGCTGAAGCTGTCAATTCTACTTAGTCCACAGTTTGGAGTATTATCCACGATCAACAGTTTTATCCATACCATATTCAAAGGGTACAAGCTCTTTTGCCACGAGACTTTCCCCAACGCATTACTATGTGTCAGTGGTTTTTGAGAAAATTGGCTGGAAATCCTCAATTTTTAAGATATGTACTTTTCACGGACGAGTCAAACTTCTCCCGAAATGCTATCACAAACTTTCATAACAACCATGTTTGGGCTCTCGAAAATCCGCATGCAGTTAGTGAAAGGCATTATCAGTATCAATTTTCTGTAAATGTATGGGCGGCAATAATTGATAATTACTTGATAGGTCCTTTCTTTCTTCCGCTCCGACTGAATGGCGCAACTTACAGACACTTTTTAGAAAATGAATTGCCGGGACTACTTGAGAATGTACCATTAGAAATTCGTATCCGCATGTGGTTTATGCATGACGGGGCTCCGGCCCATTTTAGCGTTGTATCCAGGGAATTCCTTAACACAGTCTATCCAAATCGATGGATCGGTAGGGGTGTAGAAGAACCTAACCAGCCGTGGGCACCAAGGTCCCCAGATCTAAACCCGATAGATTTTTATTTTTGGGGACATTTGAAGTCACTAGTTTATAAAACTCCAGTAGCGAACGAGGAAGATCTTAGAAACCGAATAGTAGACGCATGTGAAACAATAAGGAACACACCAATAATTTTTGAGCGGGTACGAGATTCAATGACTAGACGACTGACTGCCTGTATCTTCGCTGAAGGTGGACACTTTCTACAATTTATTTGAATACAATTTAGTTTCGTTTATTTTAGTTTATTCTACACATTCAAAATTTCCTGAAATAAAATGTTGACATTTCTTGCAAATTTTATTACTATTATTACTATTGAATTATAATTATTAAATTACTATTTCGCTTAAGGATATCATAAAGCAACGTACCCAACAGTAATGACCTCTTCAAGCGAGTAAAAAGTAATAGAATAGGTGGCGCCCCCTACAAAAAAAAACAAAACTGCTTACTCAAACGTCAAATTGATGCAAATGCAAAATAAAGGTAATAATTATTACATGCATAGATTATCAAATAATCCACTTGAAATTTTCAAGTCCTAATATCTAGAAAACGGTTGCTTACAGCGACTTGTAACAAGGGTAGCTTTTTTACGTAGATATGATAGAGGAATCGATTTTTTTACTGAAAAATGTGCTAGAAGAACACTCAAAAAAGTTATGAATCTTCAAAAAAGAAAAAGACGTGTAGGTGGCGCCCCCTACGAGTAAGAGAAATAATAACATCAGGTTCGAATTCGACACCTCAAAAACCTCTGATTACCAAGTTTCGTTTAATTAAGTTCAGAATTTCAAGAGTTATTTGAAAAAAACCAAAATAAAAATAAAACTTCAACACTATCTTGGAAACGAAGCGTTTCCGGACATATATTTATTTGGGCAATTCATATTAGAATATTGTGAGGAATCACCTCCTGAAGTTTGTCAAAGTACTTTTGAATCACCCTGTATAACGGCCCAGCAATAGAGGACTTCGGATAAGGATGCAGTCATGCCACCACAAGGGCTTTAAAACTACTGGCACGTTTTTCGGCAAGTTTTCTTCATGTCAGGGTTCCTGGCAGCCTCAGGAACCCCGTAATATGATTGAAATTGTTCATAACGACGGGAATATTGAGATTTTCCATAAAATACAAAACCCTAGGGACTTTAATTTTTTTTAGGGATTTTTCTCACAAAATGGCGCTAATTTAAAAATTTATCATTTTCCTGAATTTAAAAAAAATTGCGTATTTCACGTTTCCTAGTTGCCTAATAGTTGATCGATCTAGAAAATATTCTGTGGTAACTTTCACGGACAAACCTTATTACCTTTCTGATTAAAATGCTCTTGGCCTGAATACTTTGAGGTTACATCACAGAATTTGTATTTTGTGTCAGTTTTGTGGGTATGTGTTACATTTTAATCATAACTGTTAAAATGGTTGAATATCATTTCTACTTTTGAACTTTTTCATGGAACGAATGTGCACTGACAAAGAAATAACCCTACACTCAGTGCCGCATTTGCCAGCTAGCATGCTACCAAGTACCAGTTAAGTAAATTAGCCAGTAAGCAAATGCTACGGGCCCCGTGCCTGGGGGGCCTCGCACCTGTGCGGCCTCGCACCTGTGCGCAAAGTAAAAAAAACTATCAGGTAAGACATTTTTTATACCACCTACAGAAAATGAATAAAGTTAGAAATGGGAATAATAACTATAGCGTGTAATGAAATTCGTTGCAGTCGTCCGATCAAGACCTTAACACGAGATAGGTACGCTCTTTATAAATCATTACAAGGCTACTTCCAAGCAATATGATCCAAATTTTCAGATATAGAGACCAAAGCCCTAATTGGCTGTGAAGAATATCAGCAATCGACTTCAAGGAAACCCAAGCAAAATACAAAGTACGACCATTTCAGCAGCAGCTCTACTCACAGACCTCATAAAAGAAGGCTCTACACTCGAAGAAGTTGTAGAACATCAAACACCTGGACAACGTTTTGAAATTCATGTTTTTATTGTTTTGTAATTGTCATTAGCTAAATGCATGGAAGCTTACCATCAAGTGACTAGTGTATTTGGAATACTTCGGCAGAAAAGATCTTAAAAAGAACTATCGTCAATTATTTCCTAGACGATGTGGAAGACAGTCTGGGCAATAAACTGGTGCAGTTTGCAAAGCTGCTGAAAACAGATGTGGCTGCAGATATTGACAGCAGAAAGAAAAAGCACGAGGCTCGGGAACTTCAAGTTTATAAACTGTTGACATAAAATTCATTGGAATCGTGTTTCCCAAATGTTGGAATAGTGTTTCGCATTCACTTGATTTTGATAATCATCAACTACAGCGGAGAATGTTCTTTTTCAACATTAAAGCGTTTTAAACATGTGTTAAGGAGCACAATGGGACAAGAACATCAAACGACCTCAATATAATGAACATAGAAAGTGATTAACTCAGAAATATTGATTTGTCGAGTGTTATCTCCAAATTTGCTCGGATTAAATCACGGAAAGTCTTTTTGTAAATGTGCTGTTTTATTTTATATTCTATACTTTAATACTTAATGCAAATCAAGGGCATCTGGTTCACATTTGCTACGGACCCCACGGTGGCTTTATCTGGCACTTCCTAGACTACACAATACCTCTTTCAATAACAAAACTACAGCTCTAGTTTTGAATTTAGCGCCATTTTGAAAGAAAAATCCCTAAACAAAATTAGTCCCTAGTGTTTTGTATTTTATGGAAAATCTCAATATTTCCGTCGTTATGAACAATTTCAATCATATTACGGGGTTCCTGAGGGTGCCAGGAACCCTGTCATGAAGAAAAATACCGAAAAATGTGCCAGTAGTTTTAAAGCCAAAAGTTGTGTAGTGGCATCACTGAATCCTTATCCGAAGTCCTCTATTAGCAAACGTTCTTCAAGAAACAGCTAAGCGAGTTCAGAAGTGCATTGACGTCAATGGACAGCATTTCGAACAGTTGTTGTAATGTTTTGTGTTAATTTTTGTATTTCAAAGCCACCTTAGTAACTTCTTAGTATTAAAGTAGAAAAAAATAATTGTATTTTCTTATTTTCTTTTAGCTGTATTTTTGATTGTATTGATCGCACATTTTATTACCAGGTATGGATAAATTCCTCATTAATAGTACTAATAAATGGTACCACGGTACCAATATGGTTCCATTTGAAAAAATTGAGTTTTACCCCAAAACGATTACTATGAACTTTATTTGCTCATAAAAAAGACAATTTAGTATTTTTGACGGGATTTCGATTTTTCTAGTATTAGACGGGTCAATTAGAATAAATCGAAACCATCATGGCACACTTAAATGGAAAACTAAAAATTAAATTATAAAAAATGTTGACGTTTGAAATGGCACTTATGTGGTATCATTGGATTCAAAAAATTATGCAGAATTCAGAAATGTAATAATATACAGGGTGTTCCATTTAAAAATCGAAAGTTGGTATCACTTCCGGCGAAACGGGAAGTGAAAAAAAATCATTTATAGGTCAACAAGTGCCGCTTATTATGTATATGGGATATTCCAAATTTCAATCTATTACCTTCAAAACTAACGAAGATACGGAGGGTGTACCATGACCCTGTTACACCCGGTATATAATCCAAACACAACAAAACACCAATGTTTCCACAAATAACGAGCACGATAGACAATGTCAACATCAACTGGTGAAATTTGTAAACAACATGACAATATTATCAATGCTGATATTTGGCAGTAACCACAGCATAGTTTAAGAGCGTTGCCACACGTGCAGCACTGCAACTAACTGTACAGAATTCTTTGGAAGTGTTCAACGATTTTTCAAATGTGTTTCACTAGTTTAGCTTCGGAACTGTATAATACCGGTTTGCCTTTCATAAACAAAAATCGGAATGTTCAGTTACAATGGAATTTGTTGGCGATAAGGTTTATTTTGCAAAACTGCGAAATATAGGAGTAAAACTTATGACAGTTAAATCAAACTTTATTATTTTGTTATCAATAAACTGACAACATTCAAAGTCAAATATAAACAAAATTAGTCTAAAACATAGAACAGGACATATCAGCACTGCGAGCAAGTTCTTTACTTCAACAATTTCAATAGTTTAAGCAAGTGGTGGTGGGTAATAGAATTACCACAGACTTGATTTGGCAAAGCCCAACTCATCAGCACGACCTTAGAATGTGGCTGTTAAGCGACTTCACTTGGTGATGAAATAACTGGGTCCATTATTTATATATATGATCATGGACTAACACTATTCAAAATTCTGGTAAGTAGAAAGAGTTGAATGTAATAAGTTGGTGAAATTTGGTTTTCAGAACTTATTTGATACTGATAAGGGACCACTACTAGGTTGCTAGACAGCTTGGATTTAGCATGGCTTTCGTATGTGGTGGCATCTCTTGAAATGAATAAATTGAGCTATTCTGTAGTTTTTAGGCTGTTTCAGGTTGTAAATCTTTAACGATCCTAATTATTTGCCTCTATTTCATATTGTGTATTTAACAACTAGTCCTAGAATATTTGACGTTCAAAATACTGGTGCTATTTCAACAATTTGTATAATTTTTTCATGTTATTTTCATTATAACACAAGATTACAATTATTTACTGTTTGTAACAAGCATATTTATGAGGATGGCTTTAAATGATTTCATATCTTGAATACCTAGGCTGTGATACAAATTTACTGATAAATCTATTCCCGGCTACAAATATTCTATCACACAATCCGCTATCCAGCGAAAATGTCACTTTTCAATATAAACCTCATTCTTTGTTTCAAGTTTTTTTTTTAACGAGGTTATACCAGGTTTTTCCGTGATTTTTTCGGAATTATAGGTACCCATCATTTACACGATATGAAAAAAGTGTCATTTGGAAAATCAAAGTAATTTGCAGAGTTGTAACATGCTGAAATATCATCCTATTCAGCATGTTTGTTTCTCATGAGTCGATACTTGGAGTTGAAATTTGTAAACCCAAAAACAATCATGAAATGTTCTAAATTTTTTATATTTTGGTTAGGAATTATTTTTCATCATAGTACCATTAACCAATAAAACATTTCATAAAATCGAAAGATAACCACTACCAATACATTTATATGTTTATGTAAATGAGTAATTTTTTTTAACTGTTGAGAAGTGATACAATACATTTTTTAAGACAAAAATTGCTAGAAAGGGTTTTTCTCGCATTTCATCAATAGTGCGCTTATCCTGTTTTTAACTACTGGTATTCTAGGATGATCAACATAAAAAAATATGTTTTCACAAATTCATCGGCTCCATTATAAATTTATAAAAATGTGGCCTGGTCAAAGAGATCTATCAAGCATCAATAGAATTTTTATTATTACGTTCATAAATTCGCTAAAATCAGGTGTTTCAGTGTCTTACTTTAAAAAGAGTACGGTCGAGAAAACATGGCTTTTTAAAATGTACTCTCTATGGCTGGAAATAATATTGATTCAAAATTGCTATTAATAAAGACTAAGACAGTAATTGACTAAAGAGTTGTTTCTTTTCTGTATGCTTGAATATGAATTATAGTAGTCATCACAGAAAAGCAAAAATGCACTCTTGTTTGAATAGATAATTAGGTTTAGAAAACCTATATGTCAGGATTCAAGGGTTTATATTGATAAATAAACTTTCAGATCAAACTCTGGTTTTAGGAAATGATACATGAGAACTGAGTGCATCAAAAATAATTATGTATATAAAATTAGCAAAGCCACTTGCTAGGAAACGGATGAGACGTGTTCCAGTAATTGTCGAATAATTGCCGAGAACGAAATGAAATTGTCGCGCCCTTAGTTTTTTTTTTAAATGGGGTGGCTGTGTCCTATAGCACTGCCACTGTTATAACTAGACAAACGAACATCAAATTCATCACTGTGGTAGCCAACAATTGTCGAGTAATTGTCGAAGTCTATTCGAAGAAAAAATAATGCAGGTAATCTTTTCTTTATTGCATATGTATGAAACTAAGTACAAATGCAGAGTAATGGATAATTCAATTTTCTCTGTAGTTCACTTACAGAATTTGGTTGGTTTATTCTTTCTGAACCTGAAAATCAACTCAAAAATTGTTGAATCACCTAAATATAATCGCAGTGAAACCTCAAGTTTTTCAGTAGGGGAAAAGTTACGTTTTAATGGAGAATAATAAAAAATAATTTTTTTCAGCAATGCTCCCTTGTACATCTCTCTATCATTATTTTTTGTTTCAAAATTCACTGAAAATTAGTCGAATGTCAAAAACATATTCGTCGTGAAACGTCTATTTTTTTAAAGCTGGAAAACAATATTCAAATAATGCATAATTAAAAAAATCTATTTCTTTATTAATACATCCACATAACTTGGTTGCTTAGTTTTTCTGCACCCAGAAATTCACACACAATTGTCAAGTGACCATGACATATTTCATGAAAAGTTGAAATTTTCTGAAACGAAAGACTACCTGTAATTGGTAAAATTCTATTATTTCCAGTCTCTCAACAGTACCTACGCATTGTATGATGATTAATTATAATTTTTCTATTCGTATATTTATTGAACAATTGTCGAATGCCAAAAAAATATTTGTGGTGAAAAATCCTATTTTTCAAATGCCAGAAAACTACAATCAAATGATGAATATTGGAGATATTCTAATTCTTCAGTAATCTACTCACATAACTTCATGTATAACTAACTACCTATAATTGGTAAAGTTCTATCATTTCCAGTCTCTCGGCAGTACCTACGCATTGTATGATGATCGATTATAATTTTTCTGGTCGGTTATTTATTAATCAATTGACGAGTGAACGAAATATATTTGTCGTGAAACCACCACGTTTTTGTAGCGAAAAAAATACGTAACAATGCAGAATAGTAGAACTATTCAATTTTCTCAGCAATATATCAATGTGACATTGTTAATAAGTATTTTTCTTTCTTTTAAAAACCGAAAAACTCTCTTTAATTGCTGAAGAATGGATATTCCATTTTTTACCCACTGCAAAATTGAAGGTTATTATTTATTATTTGATGGGAGTTTCCGGCTTTTAAATAGTAGTCGTTTTTACGACAAATATTTTTTCGTCATTCGATAATAGGAAAGATCACAAACGTGTAAATCCGATTGGAATGTACATATGACTGAAACATAGCTATAAAACAGTGGCGGCGATAAGGGGCCCGCAGAGCCCGCCGTGCGGGAGGGGGGCAGCTCCCTTCGACCTCTTTGCTAAAACTTCTAATTTTTTCATTGCTCCAAATGAAGGAATACATAACACATAGTGATGAGAAGAAAAGAGGCACCTGTACGTTTAATCAAAGTTCACCTGTTCACATAATTCTGTAAACTTTGGTATCATCATCATTGCTTATTTAGCAGTTTTTATTCTATCTAGATCTTCTATGAAAGTTTACACACCAAATTCAGATTTCTCCGTCAGCAAAAAAGTGTGTTTGTTTTGTCTTCATTCGCCGATCCGATGAAGTAGTAGTACAAAAAAAAATCTATTTGCGGTAGACTTTGATGGCCTACTGGAATGTTGAGGCGGCGGCGGCGGTGGTAATGCATACGAGGATATATTGAAAAATTCTTAGCCTACTATAGAACCAAACAAAATTTCAATGTCAAAATATTTTATTACTCAACATATTCTCTTCTTAATTGACATTTATTACAGCGAACCTGCAACGTCTCTAGACCTTTCAAAAATATGTTTCTTCTTGCTCTGCAAACCAGACCTCCACAGCTTCTATTACCTTCTCGTTTAAAGAAAATTTACGACCTTTTAAACTTTTTTTCAGTTGAGGAAAGAGATGATAGTCGGACGGAGCCAAATCTGGTGAATAAGGGGGGTGGGTGTTCTAGTAATTCAAACCCTAAATCACAAATTTTTTGCATGGCAACATGAGATTTGTGTGCAGGGGCGTTGTCCTGCAAAAACAAAACACCTTTGGATAGCTTTCCGCGTCTTTTCTCTTTAGTTTTATCCCGTAGAGTGGTCAGTAATGTTGAATAGTAATCTCCAGTTATTGTTCTACCCTTATCCAAAAAATCAATCATGATTACTCCATGGCAATCCCAAAAAACTGAAGCAAGAACTTTTCCAGCAGATTTTTGGACACGAAACTTCTTAGGTCTTGGAGAACCGGAGTGTCGCCATTCCATCGATTGTTGCTTTGTTTCTGGATCGTAGAAATGTACCCAAGTCTAATCCATAGTAACAATTCGGTTCAAGAAGTCTACATCGTTTTCAAATCGAGCACAGATCGAACGCGATGCTACTACCCTTGCACGCTTTTGGTCAACATTCAAACATTTGGGGATCCATTTTGCATCAATTTTTCTCATGTCCAAATTGACGTGAACTATATGAAGAACGCGTTGGTATGAAATATGCAGTGCTTCAGATATCCGTTTAAGCCCAATTCGACGGTCTGTTAAAATCATGTCATGAACTGCATCGATATTTTCGGGGACTGACACAGAAACTGGCCTTCCCGTTCGGTCATCATCTTCAATGGAAAAGTTACCTCTTTTGAAGCTTGCAGTCCAATTTTTTACGGTCGCATACGAAGGACATTGATCACCAAGGGTATTAAGCATATCTTCGTAAATCTGCTTACCTCTTAACCCTTTTTAATACAGGTACTTGATGATGGCTCGATACTCCAATTTTTCGATTTTCACAATTTCGGTGAACATATTTTTTCTTTTAATTTATTGCGTAACTTTTTTGACGTCAAACTTTACACTGACACTTCTAATAAGTTATTGTTCGTTGCTATGGTAACGCAATATTTTGTTTATGCAGGGAACTGGTCTAGGCTAACTAGATAGATAGATAAATAGATAAACTTTATTGTCTAAATGAAAACATTTGTCGACAAAGTCAAAGTATTACACAGGTAATTCTTAACCTATTAGCCTAAGGAGAAAATATATTATAATATCCCAGTATTATCAAAAACAGAATATTGAATATTAAGTATTAAGTGTAGAACGACTAGAATGCATATGCAAGATGCTCCTCTAAATTATAGAAGCATTTCCCGATCAGAAGTATTCTAACTGATTTTCGGAAATGTCGCTAATGTCTCTGATTTGATTAGGTAAATGATTGTAAATTTGCTTGCTTCTGTAAATCAAAGACTGTTTCGTGAGAGTTGAAGTGGGAAGAGGGAGGGTAAGTTTTTTTCCTGAAGTGTAAATCGCTTCGTGTTTGAGTTAATGAATTTCTCCCTGTATATATCAATACATCCTTGTAGTTATAGGTACCAATTAAGTCCGCTCACTCTCCGATCACAAAAAACGCGGCACTTTACAACCACATCAAAGGAGTTAATGCTGACAAAGGGAAAACCGATAACCTAAGAAAATGCACACTTCTTATAATATTTTTTCTTTGGAAAATATTTTAATGCAAATAAGTAATATAATAAAAGTAGATAACAAATGAGAGAGCAACGGGAGGAGGGTCTATACAAATGAGAGAGCAACGGGAGGTATACGTCAGCAGAAAGTGCACGTGTCAGGTATCAGATTACATTTGATAACATCCGGTCAATGAAATTTGATACGGGTTCAATGACCTCTTTCAAAATTAATGCACGTATCGGATATCAAATAACTTGGAATTTGCTGACGCTATATTTCCGGTAGACGAAATTTGATACGGGTTCAATGACCTATTTCAATAAGTGCACGTGTCAGGTATGAGATTACATTCGATAACATCCGGTCAATGAAATTTGATACCGGTTCAATGACCTCTTTCAAAATGAATGCACGTGTTGGATATCAAATTACTTGGAATTTGCTGACGTCACGTTACAGACCAGTCTCGACAAGTAAGAGAAATCCGAGATGGGTTTAATGACCTCTTTCAATAAGTGCACGTGTCAGGTATCAGATTACATTCGATAACATCCGGTCAATGAAATTTGATACGGGTTCAATGACCTCTTTCAAAATTAATGCACGTGTCGGATATCAAATAACTTGGAATTTGCTGACGCCATATTTCCGGTAGACGAAATTTGATACGGGTTCAATGACCTATTTCAAGGTTAATGAATGCACGTGTCAGGTATGAGATTACATTCGATAACATCCGGTCAATGAAATTTGATACCGGTTCAATGACCTCTTTCAAAATGAATGCACGTGTTGGATATCAAATTACTTGGAATTTGCTGACGTCACGTTACAGACCAGTCTCGACAAGTAAGAGAAATCCGAGATGGGTTTAATGACCTCTTTCAATAAGTGCACGTGTCAGGTATCAGATTACATTCGATAACATCCGGTCAACGAAATTTGATACGGGTTAAATGACCTTTTTTAAAATAAATGCACGTGTCGGATATCAAATTACTTGGAATCTGCTGACGCCATATTTCCGGTAGGCGAAATTTGATACGGGTTCAATGACCTATTTCTAGGTTAATGAATGCACGTGTCAGGTATTTCATTTGAAAACATCCGGTCACGTGTCATCAGCAGAATCCAATACAGGTTCAACTACCTTTCATAAAGTCAAAACCTATGAGAGAGCAATAGGAGTCAAGGTCAACACCTATGAGAGAGCAATGGGAGTCAAGGTCAAAACCTATGAGAGAGCAATATGAGTCAAGGTCAAAACTATAAGAGAGCAAAGAGATTCATACACATACAAGTCTTCTCGAAAAATCCTCCCCTCTACTATTTTGATAAAAATATATAAACCGGGGAAAATATTATAGCAAGCATTCTCTTATCAAAATGAGAAATACCGATTTCAAATTTGACTTGTCGAAAGAATATTTTTGCAAAGAAAAATCAAAAGTGGTTTTGTGTGAAAGAAAATTCCCATTGAATAAATCCAAATGTAAATTTGTTGTTGTGAATCTTTCATATGATTTTAATTTCTCTCCATGTATTGAAATTACTGGAAATAAGGGAGACCGAGTGATTTTCACAGAAAACGAGTGGAAGCAGTTTTTGACACACCAAGGAATCATCACCAATTATTTGTACTCATCAGATCAACCGAAGACCATTGAAGACGATAGATTCACCATTGAGTTTAGCCAATTTACTAATGGAAGAGTAGTCAAAATCATAAAAGACCACTCCTCAGTGTACTTGGGGTTCGAAACAGTTTGCAACCTATGGGAACTCCAATCCCTAATTGATTATAGGGTAGATATCTTGAAAAGATATCACTATGGAGAATATTTCCAAATTTTGAAAAATGGACTGTGCAAGCTGAGTGGTGATGTGTTGCAAAATGCTTTAAATCTGCTGCAACCAAGGGTGAACCACAATAGTGAAAATATAAGTCTAACTCTGGAATTCATCCATCTTTACCCAGAAGTTTTCTTAGCTGAGTTTTCTGATAAACCATGAATAGGAGTGTGGCCATTGATGAAAGTCGTAATAAAACTTATTATATGTTCACATGGAAATTTGCATACAAGAATTCTCGGAAAACATATTGGGCTTATGAAGCAATCGATAGAATGCGCTTTGAGAGGCGAATAACAGTAACTTCGAATATCATCGCTCCAATTTTGGATTCAACACATAGACAAATAATTTTCAAGCAAAGATTTTGTGAATAATTTATAATGTAAATATTGTATAAATAAAACTGTTTTGTGAATTTCATATCGTTTTATTTGGAAAAATATCATACAAAATCATTTTTTGATATCCACGAATTATACTGATTGCTCAGGCCTAACCATTTGATGTAGAGTTTGTCTCCTTTTTTTCTTAGGACTTTTTCTACTAGAAACACATCGGGATGTTTAACTTTCTGGAGTTCTTCTTCATAAAATCCGCCTTGTATCTCAACATCATTTTGATCTTTGAGAAAATAAACAGCAGGATTTGACTGAGACTTTTCTCACAGTGAAAATTTCATTGGACCAGTTTGGTGTATACCCTTTAGCAAATGCCTCCCTGTACTTACTTATTCTTACATGATCATTGAGTTTAAATTTTCGTTTCCTTGGATCCACTGTTTTGAGATGACCATAGATGTTATTGAGTAAATACTTCTCATGGATTTTTTTTACATCTTTGGGTTTCATTCCTATCGTGCTGTGTATGGAATTGTTATAGTTAGAAACTATATCAGGTAGAATACCCAACCATTTGTAGCTTCCTTGTAGGCTGAATTGTTTCCTCATTTTATTTTTCAAAGTTCTGTTTACTCTTTCAACTATACTAGCTTTCAAATTGGAGAAAGTACTGTAATGATTAATTTTCCACTTATCCATCAGCTGCTTGAATTTTCCATTGTAGAACTCTTTTCCCATATCAGTTTGTAAATTCTTGGTTTTAGTTTTCATATCTCTTAATATTTTTTGCATGGCATCAGTCACATCTCTTGCACTTTTAGTTTTAACGGGCTCACACCAAACATATTTGGAAAATACGTTTATAACGACCAGAATGTACCTAAATCCTTTGTTAGTTTTGGAGTAAGGAATCATTTCAACTAAATCAGCTTGAAGTAGATCATTCAAACCCTTGATGATAACACGCCTTCTTTTGAATCGTCTTCGTGAATTTCTGTGTAATTCTCCTACAATGTCTTCTTTGACTTTATCCATTTTCAGTTATCGGGCACTGAAGTACAATTTCGACATACAGTTGATTATGTTGCTGCTGATTGACTAAAAAAGTGATCTTATCACCTTTATTTAAAACCTTTCCTATGAGGCTAATTAACGGAACAGTATCTGCATCTTCTTCAACTAGTGATATATATATACATCATTTGGTATAGAATTGATGCTTTCTATCTTCCCGAAAACAGTCGCATCATTTTCCAACACAAAAAAACCAACACTCTTCCTGATATCCTTGGTTGCCCTCAAATGAAGAACACATTTCGTATGATACGAAGATGGATCCCATATGTAGAAAGGTGTATTGATCGGTGAGGCTCTTGAAAGTGTTTCTGGTTTAGCATATGGTGTTTGAGATGTTCTCAGGAAATGTCTTCCGAATTTATCGATGGGCATGATGTCACGGCTAAACACCGAATGATGTCAAATCTTGGAGATTTTTTATTTTATTATTCCTGCCTCGCGAAGTTCCTCCAATATGCTTGTAATTTCATTTTTCACACCGGTATTTCCAGCACATTGTGATGCAATCAAGAGTTTCAATCGCTCCACTAGCTCATTGAAATCATCAAAATATTTATATTCAACCGGTATGTTGTTGAAATCAATAGTTAGCCCTGAGCCCACTTTACTCCTTGTAGTCCTTCCTGGGGCCGAACTGATCCTTGGTCTTGGCTTGGGCAGAGATAATCTGGTATTGTTTTGAGTTTTTTCAAGTTCACGTTCTTTTGCCAAAGAGTGTAGTGTTGTAATTCGTGGTTTTATTATATTAACAAACTTTGATGCATGTGATGTTGATAAACCCCTTGCAGGATCATAATGGAGGTAATGTGCATTACTTCTTCTCATTATATCGATATATGAATCAACATCTTTATTTCTATACCCAAGGGGTTGTTTCTTGAACAGCAATTCATATAAGCCTGCAGTTCCACTGTATTTGAACTTGTTATCAATAACAATATCGGCACCATCAAAATCCACAGAGGAGCTACCTATGGCATATTTTTCCGTAGACGGATCAAAATATACTCCAAAAGTGTCATCGAATATATTTTTCGAATCTGAAATTTTGTCTTCTATATATGCACGGGGCAAAGGAATCGCAAACTGTTGTAAGTATTGTTCTTGTGGATTCAGTACAGGGCGCATACTTTCCTCGAAATAACTTCCATCGAAGTCGGATTTTGGAGCGGTTGAATCATGTTGAAATGTCTCTTCATCAGGAGTGATCTGATAAAATTCTTGAGGTATTGGTTGGTGAAATTCTTGAGGTGTCGGTTCATGAAATTCTTGAGATTTTGGTTGATAAAACTCATGAGGTGTTGATTTATGCAATTTTTGGGGTGTCGACTGAGAACTTGATTGAGGTGATTTAATTTCATTTTTCAATTCTTGCTTGAACTGAGTCGTTAGGGGCTGTTGAACAGCAGACAAAAACTCTTTCAAAGGTTGAGTGATTGGTTCATAAGTTTTTTCTAAATGTGAATGAGATTATGCTATATCGGATTTCAATGTGTTATATTTTCTTCTCAAAGCTTTCCTTGCTCTTAATAGTTGTTCATTTAATTGACTATTCATGATGACTGACAACTATACCACAATTTTGATGTTTTTATATAAATGAATGTATCGAAACCTTTTCTGTATCGCCCCTCATTTAAGGAACAATCTTTATCGATAACGAGAAAACTAAATTTGTCTTTCCAACAATAAGAGCATAGTTCTTTGAAATTCTGCAAGGACATGTCTATACTGACATGATCATCATATATATGCTTCAGATTTGTTAGATCTTGTTGAAAGATCATGAGCAAATTAGCATTATCTCGAATGAGTTGTTTGGAAATGGCAGAATAATTTTGACATAAATAGAAACAATCCGTGTGTCTGTGACGGCCGAAACAGAAATAATTTTTGATTATATTTTGATCACATGTAGTAACATCATCGAATATTATGACTGAATGATCATGTATATTTTCAGGAAGGATAACTTCAACAGAATCCTTATATTCATGGAAACCAATTTCTTTCATAGGTGCCAGCAAAATCCTCAAATAATTATATTTAGGTTGATATAATGATTTTGAAAATAAGTATACATTCGTGAAACGAAGGCCGTTGGGTTGCTCCAGCAAAGACAACATCACATTAGTTTTGCCTGATCCACTTGCTCCAACGAGTAAACCTCTTTTAGATTGACCTCCAAATAGCGCACCATGTTTTCTAACATTATTCTCTACATTGATCTCATCATGATTAATAACCGGAAGCAACACCTTTTGTTTTTCGGTCTTCATCATATTGAAATAATCTTTATACTAACATTAGTGCAGATGGAATAGGTATATATACGTGTATCTAAGTTGATCAAAACATAATATAATGGGACAGCAAAAGAAATCAGTCGTTAGTACGAGTGGAAACACAAGAAAGAAAGGTCGAGGTTTTCTGAATACTTTGATCAATAAAGTTCCAGTAGAAATACATGTCCCTGGATATAATTACTGTGGTCCTGGTACCAAATTGAAAAAGAGATTACTGAGAGGGGACAAAGGCGTAAATCCACTCGACGAGGCTTGTAAGCAACACGACATTGCTTATTCCAAAAGTAAAGATATAGAATCAAGAAATATTGCAGACAAGAAACTGGCAACATTTGCTTCCGAACGTTTAAAATCATCCAATGCACAATTGGGGGAAAAAGTAACAGCATTAGGTGTATCTAATATCATGAATCTTAAGAGCAAGTTGGGGATGGGATTGAAACAAAAAATAAAAAAACCGAAGAAACAAAAAAAGGGTGGTGAACTGAAACTTGCCAAGAAACGAAAGAATAAACAGAAGAAAAGAGTCATACCAATTCCAAAGAAAGGTGGATTTCTCCCATTTTTACTACCACTACTAGGTGCGCTAGGTGCTGTAGGAGGTGGGGCAGCATCTATTGCTTCAGCAGTTAACAAAGCAAAATCTGATAAACGAAGGCTCATTGAGCAAAAGAGACATGATTTAGCGATGGAACAAAAAGGAAAAGGTTTATATTCGAGACCACGCAAAGGTTATGGAATGTTTGCTCAACCGTATCAAAAAAACTGTTGAAGTTACCACGCCGAGCCTTAACCAATATCGATTTGATAGAGAATGCGAAACGTTTGAGGATTCCTTACTTTCGAGGTGTTTTCATGAGGGATAAACTTCCCACAAAAATAAAGAGCAAGGAGTGCGGCATTATCAATCTTGATTCTGACGTAGGAGAAGGAACTCATTGGACGGCATACTTCAAGAATAATGATGAAGTTATATATTTCGATAGTTATGGAAATCTCAAACCACCAAAGGAATTGATAAAATATTTCCTCGGCGCTGGTGACGTTAAAAATATCAAATATAACTATGATTCCTTACAGAAGTTTAATTCTTATCAGTGTGGGCAATACTGTCTTTTGTTTTTATATAATCAGTATCTCTGATGTATTTCCTTCACTAATCAATAAACTATCATTGGGAAGTTATGTCTTTTACTTTCACATTGAGTGATTCATCTTCAGTGTTGAGTTATAATTTCAACCCTCCAATTTATCTGGATGATGATATGGAGTATGAAATAGGCTTGGCAAATTTCGATTCTTTCAATGTTATTCCGAATATAACAAAATTAAACAATGTTTTGGTATGGGGGGAACGAGATGAATTTAGTTATATAATTCCTGAAGGATTTTATGATGTAACAGATATTCTCGATATCCTCATTAAACAGATGACCAGTAACAATGAATATGTTGAGGTATCAATCTACCCAAATTGGACTACTTCAAAAGTGGTCATTCGGACCAATATCAAAATCAATTTTTCAGTACAAAATTCCATTGGTCAATTATTAGGCTTCGGAAAGAGAGTCCTCAATGCAAATAACATCTACAAATCAGATCATGAAGTGAAAATTCTTTCAATCAATACAATTTGTGTTGATTGCAATATTGCGATGGGTTCATTTTTGAATGGCAATCCAGTGCACATGATTCATCAATTCTTTCCGACAGTACCAAGAGGGTATAAAATAGTAGAAACCCCATTGAATATTCTGTATTTCCCCGTCACTATCAAGACAATCAACAACATAACGGTGAGAGTTGTCGATCAAAATTTGAATTTAATTGATTTCCGGAACGAAGAAGTTACTGTTAGATTGCACTTGAGAAGGAAGACTCTTTAAACAATGGTCTGGAGATTTGATAAATCAGCATTCCAGCAACCCTATAAAAAGAAGGTTAAGCGACCTTCGAAATATAGTATGAAAGCAACTGCCGAATTACTAACACCAAAACACAAAGAGTACTTGAAGTCTTTGGGATTGGAACTCTTGATATAATGGAATTGCTACAAATCACGAGTGAACCATTCAGTGACAATGCAATCGAAGATTATCAGTTTCATACATATCAACCTTATATCACCAGTGAAATCAAATATAATGACGAAATAAGAATTCCAATTCAGGACTTGGACGCTTATACATCACCTTGTAACTCATATATCTATACAAGACCGGATGGGGAGCCAATTACGAAAATAAAATTCATCAACAATGCAATATCGTTTTTATTTCGTGAACTCCGATATGAGCTGAACGGTGTGGTGGTAGACTCTGTCAGAAACATTGGACTAGTATCAACGATGAAAAATTACCTATCCATGAATGAAAATGAAAGTATACCTATGCAAAATGCTGGTTGGTTTCCTAAACTTGATGATGTGAATGCTGCGACGAGAGATAAAATATTAGTTGATGATGATGGGAATTTCAATGTATGTATTCCGCTCAAGCTATGGGCTGGCTTTTTTGAAGACTTCAGAAAAATTGTGATCAATATGAGACAAGAACTAGTTTTGATTCGTGAGAGTCATGATTTGGATGCTGTGATTAGTATAGATGATTCTGAAAAACCGAAAGTGAGTTGGTGTGTCCCTCACGTGACACTAAGTATTCAGGAACAACTAGAGTTGAATAAAATAATAAATAGCAATGTCGAACTTCCTCTGAAATTCAGAAGCTGGGAATTGATTGAGTACCCTTCTCTGAATGAAACAACAAGACATACTTGGGCTGTGAAAACAACTACGAAGGTTGAAACTCCGCGACATGTTATTATTGCATTTCAACAAGGTAAAAAAGGAAAGCTCACCACTGATATGAGTACATTCGACCACTGCAATATCAGCAATTTGAGAGTATTTCTGAATTCCGAACGATATCCTTACAATGACTTGAATCTTGATTTCAAAAATAACAAGTTTGCAAAACTCTATGAAATGTATGCCAACTTCCAAGAGAGTTACTACTATCTCAAATCAAATCAACCTATTCTCAATCCAAATGAATTCAAAGTGAAGGCACATCTGGTCCACATCGACTGTTCACGTCAAAGAGAAGCTATTCAGACCGGTTCCATCGTACTTAGAATTGAAATTGAAACTGCTGAAACCACTGAAACCACACCCAAAGATGTAACTGCATACTGCCTTATTCTACACGAGAAAGAATTTTCATATAATCCATTGACGAAAATTGTTAAACAATCTTAATGCGCATGCTCCGCATGTTGTTATATATATATATATATATATATATATATATATATATATATATATATATATATATATATATATATATATATATATATATATATATATTATATGCATATTAGAAAAATCAGTTCGAAAATGATATCGGAGTATCGAAGAAGATTGAAGCAACATCATAAGAACCTGAAAGTACTCAAACAATTGATTGAGTCATACAATTCGAAACAATCATTAATAAGAAAACTTATCAAATTGAAAATATGATATTGGTTATAGATGTGCAAGGTTTCACTATCGAAAATGATAAATTTATAACAAAGGAATTGGCTGCATTCGATGGAATTAAAGTTTCTCACTATGTGTTCAAACCTCCATTTCCATTGAACATGCTCCCACCAAAATTCCATAGTCAGGCCACTTGGTTGATGTATAATCATCATTGTATAGATTGGAATGATGGATTCACACCATTACATCAATTTGGGAATATAATGAAGAGGCTCACTGAGGGAGTTGATACTATTTTTGTCAAAGGAAGGGAAAAAGCAGAATACATCAAAAAATTCACCCAGCAACCAGTCATAGAATTTGAAGAACATCCCGGTTTACGAGCATCTGAAACAAGTTGTTTTCATCATACTAAAGATAATTGTGTATGTGCTCTTTCAAATGTTCATTCTCTATATCAAATGTATATTATGGACACATCTCAATAAATATATTTCCAAAAAAGCATTGTATTCTTTAAGATTTTTATTACAGGAATTTATTATGTCAGCACTTGAGACTTGCCTCGACAAGTCATAATATTTGTTTATTCCGACACCAGCTGTCGTCCACCTTACAACATCTGCAATTCATCATCAATGATAACTCGGCAAGTCATTCACCTCATAGCATTCGACTGTCTAGACACCAGATGTTCCCCACAAGGTCATTGATCGCTATAGAAACAGCAATGCGCAAGCGTATATCGAGAGCTACATGTATTTAATCGGGACTGTTCTAACAATTACAGTTAGTATTTCCACCACTGAGGTTGATTAATCATGAAATGTGACAAATGTAACAAGAATTTTTCGAGAAGAGATAATCTACGCCGACATTTGCAAAAAAGCTGTCCTTCCAAAGAAATTAATGGTGTACCAGCAAAAAGAGTCAAATTGGATGATATATCCACCAGTGTTCCGCAGTCAAAAATACTCGAACTGAGTGTTGCATCTACCAGCGCTCAGCAGTCAAGAAAAAGGTTGCATGCGAATATTTCATCGAAACTGGAAGATGGCATCGAAAAACTGCAACATGCATTTAAGAATAGAATAGCAAGTTATCGATTTAAAAGCAGTGGACATCATATTGATTATGTCAACTTCATGGAAGATGTGAAACCGAAAGTTCTGAACATCATCTCTGAATATATACAGGAACATAAAAGTTTGAAAATTAATTTTGAACTGTTCGGACATTATATCATATCTGAGAAACAGTTGAATGATATGAAATCCTTCAACACAAAAAACCAAACCACAACTCGTTCCACTGACTTGGATTGGCTTTATGAGGAATTTAGAAACGAAATGATTTCAAAGGCTTCAGAATTCCAGGAAAGAGACTCAGGCTGGTCATTACAGAAGATATGGTATCTGGATGTGAATATGAACAAATACAATCCACTATCAGCCTCTTCATATATTATCATGTTGCCCAAATCCATTAATATAAAACGAGCCGTTCTGAATGTGAAGAACTTGGATAATGCTTGCTTTGCATGGTCCATTATGGCAGCGATTTTTCCATCTAATGGAGATCCTTCTAGCCCATCTTCATATCCACATTATACTACATTACTTAACTTCCAAGGTATTGATTTTCCAGTTAAACTAAAGGATATATCCAAATTTGAAAAAATGAACAATATATCCATCAATGTTTTCGGGATAGAAACAAAATTCAAAGAACGTAAAATGACAACCAACATCGTGGGACCCTTACATTTCACAACACATCGATCTGCAACACATGTGAACCTTCTAGTGATAGATGATTTGGATGAAAATTATCACTACTGCCTCATTACAGATTTATCAAAGTTAGTTTCAAAGCAAAAGTCTAAGCATAATGGGCGTGTATATATTTGTGATGGTTGTCTCCAATTCTTTCCTACAAGTGAAAAATTGATGACTCATCAACAGTATGATTGTAATCATCTGTGCGTTTTACTTCCAAAACCAGATATGATTACTAACAAGTATGGCGAGGTTGTACCTGGAAATATTCTCAAATTTACCAATCTGGAAAAACAACTTCCAGTTCCTTTTGTGATTTATGCTGATTTTGAGAGTTTGCTGAAGCCTATTCATCATACTGAACCATCAGATGATCATTCATTCACATTAAAAGCGTATGAACACGAGCCATATTCATTCGCTTTTTATGTGAAGTGTAATTTTGATGACAAATACTCGAAATTTGTACAATATCGTGGAAGTGATTGCGCCGAGGTTTTTGTTAAAATGTTGGATGAGCTCGTTCTGGATCTATATAACAAACATTTGGAACATGTGAAAGAAATTCTGCCACTTTCAATAAAAGAAGAGAGTGAATTTCAGATTTCCACAGAATGTCATATTTGTGGTAACTCATACAAACCTGAAGACACCAAAGTCCGAGATCACTGTCACTTGACAGGTGTATACCGTGCGAGTGCTCATTCCAGATGCAATTTGCAATATAAACTGGTGAGATACATTCCTGTGTTCTTCCATAATTTGACAAATTATGACTGTCATCTGTTCATAAAAAAACTGGCTTCGAATAAAGAGAATATCTGAGTAATTGCTCAAAATAAGGAGAAATATATTTCATTCACCAAATCATACTTGGTTGAGAAATCAGAAAACCCCAAAGTGAGAGACAAATATATCTCTCTGAGATTTACTGACTCTTTTCGCTTCTTATCCAAATCTCTAGATAATCTGAGTAAAACACTGAAACCATCCCAATGTCGGGAGGTGAGAAAATATTTTCATGATGATAGAAAATTCAATATGATGAGACGCAAAGGCGTTTTTCCTTATTCATATGTAGATTCTCATGAAAAATTGAACCAACCTACATTACCAAGTCAATCTGAATTCTTTGATATCCTGAATAGTAGAGATATTTCAGACGAGGATTACGATCGAGCTCGTGAAGTATGGCAAGAATTTGAATGTTCAACTTTGGGAGAATATTCTGATGTCTACTTGAAATCAGATGTTCTACTATTGGCAGATGTATTCGAGAATTTCCGGGATGTGTGTTTAGAAAAATATAAACTGGATCCAGCCCAATATGTGACAGCTCCTTCACTCAGTTGGGATGCTATGCTTCGTTTAACTAAGATCGAACTACAGCTCTTAACTGATATTGATATGGTTCACTTTTTCAAGAAAGGAATTCGTGGTGGTGTAAGCCAATGTAGTAAAAGAAAGGCTATAGCTAATAATCAATTCATACCAACTTATGATCCATCCAAACCGAACTCATATATTTTATATCTTGACGCAACAAACTTGTATGGAGCTGCTATGAGTGAATATCTTCCAATGCGTGATTTCAGATGGCTTGAGCAGTATGAACTAGAGAACTTTGACTGTTTTGTAGTTGGGGATACATCATCGAAAGGATACGTATTGGAAGTTGATTTGGACTATCCGCCAAACTTACATGATGATCACAATGACCTCCCTTTCTGTCCAGAGAATATTAAGCCTCCTGGAAGTAAATATTCGAAGTTAACTCCAAATTTGATGACAAAGGAAAGATACATCATACACTACCGAAACTTGAAGCAATGTTTGAAATACGGATTGAAGCTGAAGAAGGTGCATAGAGTTTTTGGAATTCACACAGTCACCATGGTTAAAGCAATATATCGATTTGAATACCAATTTACGGAATTCTGCCAGGAACGAATTCGAACGTGATTTCTTCAAATTCATCATAAACTCAATATTTGGAAAAACTATGGAGAACGTGGATAAGAGACAAAACATAAAACTTTGCAGTCACTGGGAAAATCTTCCAGGGTCTGTGGGAGCTGAAGGATTTATAGCAAAACCTCATTTCACTGTTCGATGAAAATTTGGTAGCTGTTCAAATGGAGAAATTAACAGTAACCTATGCTTTTCAATTTTGGATATTTCGAAAACTGTCATTTATGATTTTTTTTATGGCTATATCAAAACAAAATATGGCGATAAAGCAAAACTGTGTTACACAGATACCGATTCACTGATTTTGGAGATATTCACAGAAAATGTTTACGATGACATTAGGGAAAATATTCAATTCTTCGACACATCAAATTTTACATTTGACAATATTCACAAAATTCCTAAAACAAAATCAGTTGTCGGTAGGATGAAAGATGAATTTTCAGGAACGCCAATAGAATGTTTTTATGGTACAGGTGCGAAGGCATACTGTGTTAAAGCTACAACAGTGATGAAAAAGGCTAAAGGGGTTTCTAAAAATGTTATAGAGACTTACTTCACTTCAAATTTCTGATTATATTCGAATTGTTGAAAGGGGTGGCTCTATCTTGCGAAAAATGTACATTTTTAATTCTCATTTACACACTATTTATACGGAGTTGAGAAACAAAATTGCGTTATCATCTAGTGATGACAAAACATTTGTTTTGCCCAATAATGTTCAAACATTAGCCTGGGGTCATCAAAAGTTGAATCCTAAAGATGAGGACAGTGTTGGATCTCCTATTATTGATGTCAGAGAATTTGATAGATGAATGAATTTTGGATCTGTAATTGTTATCGAATAAAACGAGAATATTGAAAAAATTGTTTTTTATTCAAATACCCTAAAAACATATCACTTTAAACTTCCCAAGCATGAATAACATTTTGATTGTGAAGGAGCCGGACCATCTACATGTTCCATCCACTCAGGTCGATTGTGATGAATGAAGCAAGGTAGCTGAACCTGTAGTTCAAAGTTTCCCATATATTCATCTGGTAGTTTGTGCCATACCAATAGAAGTTCCTGAGGTCTAGCCTTACGAATCAAATATCGTAGTGGAAATTGTCGTAGTTCATCTTCGGTGAATTTATATAAAGGTTTGAGCTTCTCATGTTTGGTTATAAGATCCATCAGGCAGTGAGTTCCCTCCATATTTTTTGAAATATTTCCACCAATGAAGAGAGCACTGTTACTGAAGAGCAGAAAGCTATGTAGTAAATCAGAGATTGAAGTATTGTAGACTCTGAATCATCTATTATATTAGCTGATGGTGGGGAGGGATATAGCTTGATCCTATCTGTCCGTTCAGTTGAATTATATTTCCTCATTATTAACTTGTATTCTGTGCTGTTGGCTGGTATTGAAATTTTTAGAGTTTCCACATCATTGAATTCAAACGGAATCATCCTCGCCCACTTGGAGGGCCAAGTTTCATTCCAAGTACCATTAATATCAAAGCATATGAAAACTTCACAAACGTTGTTGGGCTGTTGAATGAAGAGAAACCCTTGCCAAATGGCTTGTAAAATGATAAGATTTGTGAACATATTGATAGTTTCACACAAACTGGAGTTGGATAAACTTATCTTATAGTAATATATAAAAATGCGATGGAGGGGAAGAAAAGTGATTTTTTGAAAATCATTTGTTATCTTCAAGTCATATCATCTTTGACAAAGATGTGTGCTTCCCAAGTTTCCATTTCATTGTATCGGTTCCGACTTCAGGACTTTCCAAATGAAACAATATAATAAGTTTTGACCTTGACTCCCATTGCTCTCTCATAGGTGTTGACCTTGACTCCTATTGCTCTCTCATAGGTTTTGACTTTATGAGAGGTAGTTGAACCTGTATTGGATTCTGCTGATGACACGTGACCGGATGTTTTCAAATGAAATACCTGACACGTGCATTCATTAACCTTGAAATAGGTCATTGAACCCGTATCAAATTTCGTCTACCGGAAATATGGCGTCAGCAAATTCCAAGTAATTTGATATCCGACACGTGCATTTATTTTAAAAAAGGTCATTTAACCCGTATCAAATTTCGTTGACCGGATGTTATCGAATGTAATCTGATACCTGACACGTGCACTTATTGAAAGAGGTCATTAAACCCATCTCGGATTTCTCTTACTTGTCGAGACTGGTCTGTAACGTGACGTCAGCAAATTCCAAGTAATTTGATATCCAACACGTGCATTCATTTTGAAAGAGGTCATTGAACCGGTATCAAATTTCATTGACCGGATGTTATCGAATGTAATCTCATACCTGACACGTGCATTCATTAACCTTGAAATAGGTCATTGAACCCGTATCAAATTTCGTCTACCGGAAATATGGCGTCAGCAAATTCCAAGTTATTTGATATCCGACACGTGCATTAATTTTGAAAGAGGTCATTGAACCCGTATCAAATTTCATTGACCGGATGTTATCGAATGTAATCTGATACCTGACACGTGCACTTATTGAAAGAGGTCATTAAACCCATCTCGGATTTCTCTTACTTGTCGAGACTGGTCTGTAACGTGACGTCAGCAAATTCCAAGTAATTTGATATCCAACACGTGCATTCATTTTGAAAGAGGTCATTGAACCGGTATCAAATTTCATTGACCGGATGTTATCGAATGTAATCTCATACCTGACACGTGCACTTATTGAAATAGGTCATTGAACCCGTATCAAATTTCGTCTACCGGAAATATGGCGTCAGCAAATTCCAAGTTATTTGATATCCGACACGTGCATTAATTTTGAAAGAGGTCATTGAACCCGTATCAAATTTCATTGACCGGATGTTATCAAATGTAATCTGATACCTGACACGTGCACTTTCTGCTGACGTATACCTCCCGTTGCTCTCTCATTTGTATAGACCCTCCTCCCGTTGCTCTCTCATTTGTTATCTACTAATAAATGAGTGTATTGTGTATTATTATATGGAATTATGTCACATTATGTCTGGTATTTCCTGATTTTATTGTCACATGTATGAATATCCAAACAAAATTTCCTTATCGCCGCCACTGCTATAAAATGACATGTATGCATAATTTTTATAACAAGGTATCTTGTAATATTCTGAAAAACGCCATTTGAAAACCATAAAATTACAATGATCATTCAAACATGCGGGCTCTGCTCCATTTCCATAATAGGTGATAACGTCACAAGTACTGTTAATTGCTTATTTCAGCGTTGTCGTTTGTAATATCGCAATGGAATACCAAGTAAATAATTCCTAACTTTTAGTTTGAAAACGAGAATAACGTTACTGGAATTAACATAAATTAACATATTATTGGTTCATTTAGCAAGTTTCACATATATTGAATTAATGTTAATTAACATTCATATGAAAATAGTTGTGTTTTATCGTTCCATACACTGCACGCCAGCAGCTATGTAACCACCCATTTTTCCGGAAAATTATATTAGAGGGCAAAATTGGCCAGAAATTCTTTTGGATTAGTGTTCAGGATCCCTAATTACTAGTTCATTTCTAGTGTATCTATCGACACTGAAAATTTCATGGTTCCACGTCGAAAATTACGGAAGATGTGGGGGCGTTTCCATGAGAAGTGAAACAAACTAGAATTTTTCAGGACTGAAGTTATTTTAGGAGACAGATGTATTATTAGTAGTAATTTGGGGAACCTGAACACGAACCCGAAGAAATTTCGTGCCAATTTTGCCCTCTAATAAAACTTTCCGGAAAATGGGTGGTTCCATCGCTGCTGGCGTGCAGTGTTTATCACGTAGGATGGCCCCTTTTGTGCAGTAGGTTCATTTCTAGTGGATCTATTGATCCAGAAAATTTTATGGTTCTACCACAGATTAGAAAACATACAGATGGGAAGGTTAGACAAGACAAACGAAATTAGAGAGAGATGGATTTGCACACCAATTTAAAGCCCACTTTGAAAACTGTCACTGCTGTCAGATTAATAAGGTTAGGTTTATTCGATTTGAGTGTTTAGATTTTTGGATTTTGTTGTAATTAGTTGAGCTGACAATAGTGACAATGCATACACAAAAAAGAAGCGGATTTCATTTTTCATTGCATGTACAAAAACTGCGGATTACGTTCATCTTCTGATACAACAGAAATATTAAAATTTCATAGGGTTCCTAAAGATGAAACGATGTAAGTATTCATTCTATTAGTAGGTGATATCTATTCTATAAATTAATGAAATTGATCAAATAGTTGAGCTTTAGCAAGAAAATATATAAAAGAATTGATTACTGCATTGTGATGAAAACATGTCAGTTTTCCATATTAAATAATGGTATTGTTACATTTCAGGTGCACCCTTCAGGTACAAGCTTGTGTACAAAAATAACTTCTGGATGAGATACCTATAAGCAATTTCTATAGGAAGTTTAGAGTTTGTAGCCTGCATTTTGAAAATTGTATGAATGTAAAAGGAGCATTCGTAGAGCTCAGAAAAAGTCGTGTGTTCTATAGTACTGATTTATTATATCTCTGTTATTACAATCATCGTTTTTACCAGGGCACCTATTGTTCCATTTTAAAATACCGATTAAGCATGTTGCACAAATCGATGTTGAATTATTTAACAAAACAATACTTGCATCAAATGCTTATCAGAAGAAAATATAAGTAAACCACCTCAATTATATTCTTTGGGGTTGGTAACCCTACACCATCCCTTTTCGGGGAATGACCTTCGCTATGGCCATCTTGCGAAGGGCATTCTAAGAGTTTAGAATAGAAATATTATTGAAGTAGTTACGTAACAGTAATACCAATTGTACTACAGGAAATTTAACATTTCAAGATGATAAATTTGCATTTAAAATTTTAACACAATATTAGATGGGTAAATACAGTAAGTGAATGATTACAAAAATTATACACAATATATTGTAACACAACTACCAAATACTAAAATTAAATATACTAAACTACAATAAAACGTTTTCGACAGGCCTGTCTAAAGATGAAATCCTTAACATAAATAAAGTACTTATTTTCTACCTATATTTTCGTATGCGGTTCTTATGTACTTTTAATTCTTTTCCATTTTTATCTGCTACGACACAATTTGAACCCTCAACGCTAATAACTGAGAAAGGTCCGTCATACCAAGAATCAAATTTATGGCGACTTTCATTAGTTACCATAACCAACTCTCCAGGAGTGAGAATAATTGCTTCTGAGTTTTTATCAAAATGTGTTTTACGCATTACTTTTGCTTTTTCGATATATTCTTGCGCTCTTTTGTGTGCCACTTGTAGGCGATACCGAAATTCTTTATCATAAGCATCTATATTATACAAGGGATCCACCTTTGAATCCTGTAAAAGTTGATGTAGATCTGCTTTTTTGCCAAAAACCAGTTCAAATGGCGTATAATTGTGGTACGAACTTGGTGTAGTGTTATAACAAAATGCATAGTATTGAGTCCAAGTACACCAATCAAGTTTTGAGTTGTCAATATACATACGTAAATACTCATTCAAAACTCTATGGTTGCGTTCACAACCTCCAATACTTTGGCTGTGATACGCAGTAGAGATTTTATGATTTATTTTCAGTAGTTTTGCTAAGTTCTCAAAAACTTGATTTTTGTATTCTGTACCCATATCTGTTCGTACTTCTTTCATTGGGCCATAGACGAGAATAAAGTTTTTGACAATATATGATGCTACAGTTGAAGCTTCTTTATTCGGAATTGGGATGATTACTATGTATTTTGTTAATTCGCATTGAAGGGTGATTGCATATTCATAACCACCATTTGATCTTATAAACCTGCCAATCGTATCTATGCATACTATGTCGAAGGGTTTTTGAGGAGTCGGAGTTAAAACAAGAGGTTCCGGATGCTTAACTACTATTTTATTTATTTGGCACTTATGACACTTTTTGACAAAATTAGCAACATCGTGAGACATATTTTTCCATCTGAAGGATGCTTTAAGTTTCTTTAATAACCTTTTCTGACCACAATGACCACCAAATAGGGGATTGTTGTGATATCTATCAATTAGCTCAACTTTTTCAGATTTATTAGTGATGAGTCTTCGTGCAAAACAAAGTACAATGTTGAGTTTCTTCAGAAATTTTAGGCCTAATTCCTTGAATTCATTTATCGTGCACGTTTCAAAAATAGAGTCATTCAAACTCATCCTCAACTTTTCTATTTTCTTATCACCAGCCAATTTTTCCAGCTGAGAAAACACCGGCCCTAAGGCAATGTTTCCATTAGTGATCTGTACTTTATTTTGAACTAATAACTGCTTTTTATGCCTAATCATCATCCTAAGAGATGTAGGTCTTATATCAAATTGCAAATAAGGTAATTTTAGTACTTCCGAGTTATCTAGAGTTTCGTAAATTTTTGGACACGCCACTTCATTTTTTAGATAATATTTTTCAGTTTCTGTATTATTAAGTGGACTCGCTCTAGTCATAGAGCGTGTAACGGCCATAACTTGTGAAATATTTTGATGAATTTCTTTCAGATTTTTAATGTTTATTCTAGAGAGTGCGTCTGCACAGACATTGTCGGTACCTTTTACGTATTCTACATCAAAGTCATATGATTCAAGCTCAAGACGGATACGAGTCAATTTAGATGTAGGATCTTTCATGGAAAAGAGATAAACAAGAGGTCTGTGGTCTGTGCGGACGACAAATTTGGTACCATAAATATAACATTTAAAATGTTTAATGGCAAAGTGTATGGCCAGCAATTCTTGCAAAATAGTGGGTTTGTTCGCTTCAGCTTTTGTGAATGCTTTGGAAGCATATGCAATTGGCAAATCCTCACCATGAAAATTCTGAGAAAGAACAGCTCCACAAGCAATTTTTGAGGCATCTGTCGTGATAATGAAGGTTTTTGAGAAATCGGGGTACTGCAAAATTTTGGGCGATGTTAATGCTTTTTTCAAGGTATTGAAAGAATTTTGACATTCTGCCGTCCATTCAAACTTTGCATTTTTTCTAGTTAATTTGTTCAACGGTGCAGTTATTTCCGCGAAATGTGATATATGGCGCCTGTAGTAATTCGCGAAGGCCACCATTCTTTTAACCTCGTCAGCGGATGACGGCGTATTCCATTTGTTTATAATACCGTATTTCGAATCGTCTGGTAGAATACCTTTACTCGTAACTTTATATCCCAGGAAAGTCACATCGTTTCTAAAAAACTGACACTTCTCTGGGTTTAATTTCAAATTATACTTCCTGCACGTTTCAAAAACTCGTTTTAAATTTTGTAAGTGATGATTTTCCGAACAGCCTATTACGATGAGGTCATCCATATACAGAAAAGCTTTTTCAGGAGTGAAACCTGCGAATGCCATTGACATCATTCGCTGAAAGCTAGGGGGACTTACTGAAAGTCCGAAGGGTAATCTTGTGAACCTGAAAGACCCTGTGTCCACACTAAACTGTGTAACATCTCTTGAATTTTCATGTAAAGGGATTTGATGAAATCCGGATATTAGGTCAACAACTGAGAACCATTTTGCTCGCCCTAACTGGTCTAATATATCGTCAATACGCGGAAGTGGGTATTTATCAAGGATTAATTTTTTTTAATTAATTTGCCTGAAATCGATTACTAATCGCCATGCCTTGTCTCCGTCTGTAGATTTTTTAGGGACCAGCAAGGCTGGACTATTATACTGAGAAACTGATGGTTCTATTATCTTGTCATCAAGCATTTTTTGTACCTGTCTATTTATTTCCTTTTTTTGGGCATAAGGAGTTCTATAATTTTTGACAAAAACTGATTCCTTATCCACTAGTTTTAACTCTTGAGTATAGAAGTTATTGACGGTTAGTTTGTCACCCTTTAGACCAAAAATATCATTGAATTGTTTACATAAATTTATCACATCGTCTTTAAGATACTGGGGAATACCATTCGTATTAAGTTGTTTCAATAAATTTGAAATGCGGTCTTGTTTCTCATTTTCTATAACAAAAACATTAAAATCGTTCAAATTCAAAATTTTAAAATTAATTTCTTTCAATGTTACTACGTTGCAAGTGGTGTTGATAATTTTAATGACTGGGGTATTTTTCGAAATTATAGCTCTTGCGATAAAAACACCGGGGTGAACTTCTTGAGAGTCTATGATGCTATCCTTTTCAAGACTTTTTAAGCTTTTCAACTCCCTTACTACCTCACATCTAGCGGGAATAATAATAGAATTGTCCTGAAGACCATTTTGTATCGGCACCACGATATTTCTGTCACTTAATCGCATTGTCATTGTCCAATCTGAATAATCTAAATTACACCGAAATTTTGCAATGAAATCTCTACCTAATATAGCATCTGTCCGTATCGGAAAGTTTGCGTCAACAACATGAAACTCGTGCTGGATTATGCAGTCGTCCACAAAAATATCTGTTGTTGTTATACCTAAGGATTTGATTACACCGTCCGTGACCCCTTTTATTTTACTCGGGTTTGCAGTATTTAATAACTGATCTGGGTTAATGTGTGTTCTTTTAAAAATAGATATATCAGCTCCAGTGTCAATTAAAAATGTATTTTCGGTATTGGTCATTTTTGTTGGTAATGTAATAAAATTTGAGTATGACAGATCGAAATTGAAAATTTTCACAGTGCATCCCCCAATCGACTTGGTTGGGGGTCTGATCCGTTTCCCGGATCAAACTCAGCGGCTGTGACTCTAACAGACCTGTAATTATTATTATTATAATTGTTATTCGGAACGCGGCCCGATCTATTATTATTATTACTGTATGTCCGGTTACCTCTAAAATTTGACCTACCCCTTGCTCTTCGAGAGTTATTCCAATTGAAACGATTTGAATGATTACTGGGGTATCGGCCACGATTATTATAGCTATGATTTTGCCTAGCGTAAAAAATATTGGAAGTACTAGGTTGGCTTACATTACTTACACTTACAAATTTGGAAATAGCCTCTTGGACTGTCCCGAAACTACCTGCTTCCATAATTAATTTCGTTCTATCCGAATTTGTATTTTGTATAAGGGATTTTACCGTTTGTTGGGTCGAGTATTTTTCTGCTACTGCATTAGGGACTCCTTCACTTATATACGCGTTTTTTAAGTTTTCCGCGAGTGATTCTATTTCTGATGCGTAACTGCTGACTTCTTTAGAGTTTCGTCCTAAATTTAACAGTTTGGTTAAAACTAATTCAGAACTTTCTCCTTTGATTTTTTCTCGCAGTGTTGTTATTATTTGTCCTAGATCGGCCTCATTAGAGATTAAACCTCTTGCCTTTCCGGTCAGTCTGGTTTTGACGAATGCAACTGCATTTGCAGTGTGTGTCTCAACATTTTCGTTTAACAATGTTAGAGAGTCTAAAAATGATTGTAACTTTTCAGGGGAACCATCGAACTCGTGAGCGACTATTTTACTTGCTATATTGAAAAATTCAATGTTTGACATCGGCATCGTGTTTGATTTGAATGTATTATTCAACTTATTATCATAAATGTCGTCCACTAGTAATGGATCTATCAATTCTAAACAACTTTTAGGTACTTTATAATTAACTCTTAAAGCATAAAACGCTCTTAAAATTGTGTCTCTTATGTTGAAAAATATGTCATTAACAGCTAATCTCTGATCCTCGTTGAAACATTTCCAAAAACTTGCTATGTATTTAACGATTGTATTATAGGACAACACAAGATTATCTCGAATTTCTTCGTTTTCCTTAATTTGCCTAATACCTTGCGAGTTTATTACAGGTTTTGCAATGGCAGAAATATCCTCCCAAGATTTGATTATTCTCTGTAAGAACCTTTCCCAAGTTACCGACATATATAGGTTCAATTGAAGCAGATGAAGTACAAATATTGTCCCACAATTTACGCATTACAATCAATTACTAAACCGTTTACGAGTCCATAAATAGAAAAATATGTGAATAACCGATTAATCAATGTCTAATAGATAGATATAAAATGCCACTCAGAATAGTATGAATATATATATACCTATTTTCAGTTTCGCACTTTAACCATTATACATTAGTGCCTCGAATCCACCAAACAGTCTTTTAGCTACCTCACAAAGCCAGTGATTCTTCATAACCTTGCCTCTCTTGATTATTTCAGTGTGTTAACACCTGTGAGCCGGCTGCGGCGGCGGTGATGTTACCCATGGAATAGCCATTCATATTTCTTCGCATTTGCCCCTGAACGTGATTTCTGTAGATGCGGAAAATTCTTATTACCATGAAGATTGCCAAAATTGCTACTATTACGTACAACAGCACCTTAACGTCCTTCGTGATATTGTATTCTTGTTCTTGTACAATAAAGTTGGAATTGACGACTCCGTTTTCTTGGACCCTTTGCGAAGTTTGTTTGCTGCTACACATAATTTTTCCTCTTATTACCAACTGTGCTGAATAAACTTCCTGGCAACCACCTAACACCTCTAGTCTAACATCGTTTTAGCAGGATCGCCATGTAAAAGGAGCATTCGTAGAGCTCAGAAAAAGTCGTGTGTTCTATAGTACTGATTTATTATATCTCTGTTATTACAATCATCGTTTTTACCAGGGCACCTATTGTTCCATTTTAAAATACCGATTAAGCATGTTGCACAAATCGATGTTGAATTATTTAACAAAACAATACTTGCATCAAATGCTTATCAGAAGAAAATATAAGTAAACCACCTCAATTATATTCTTTGGGGTTGGTAACCCTACATGAATAATAATCCTTCTTAAATGTCACGTTTACTTCCTGATACAGTGCCTATCGATTATGAAGCATGTCAAGTACAATGTGGGTACCTACTTATTTACTTTTATTTCATTGAAAACTATTTTAATATAAACAGCAGAAACATTGTTTTGGTATTGTAATTACATACTAAACTTTTTTACAGCTTATATTGTTGTTGCAAGTGTACCAAGCACTTCGAGAAGAGAGCTTGATACAAATTTTGAGAATCCTGTACCATCTAAGAAGATAAAAGTATTGCAGGTTATCACAATTCTTTCCATCTGTGATACTGGCACACTTTCAAAAGTAGAATGCCTTGATGTGCATCAGCCAGTCGAAACACAAAGAACTATAGTTTCCAGCCATATCCCCAGAATGGGGAAACTCAAGCTGAAAAATGAAAGCTCTTCAAACCGAAAATAAGAATTTGAAAAAAGAATTTAGACCAAGTTGTAGAGCCATCTGAAGAAAACTTTCTTATACTTGAGGATCAGTATTTGAATCCTGAGAAATTTAAACAAAACTAATAAATTTGGCAGGCGATATACAGATGAATTCAAACGATTCGCCAATACTATTTATTTTTTGGGCCCTTGTTACAGAATATGTTTTTGATGCCTTCTACAGGATCCCTTCTGTTATTTGTAAAAAAGTGAAGTTTTCTGCTGGATACAACAAAGTTTTGTTTGAGATATTAAAACTAAAGGTAAAACGAATGCATTCACGGGTACCTTTTATACTGTCTGCATCGATGAAATGTCCATCAAAACAAATTTGAAAAATTTAAATATTTATAACAAATAGTCGTGCCAATCAAATATGTAATATATTTATAAGTCTCTCAAAGTTCAACTACGTCCGTTAAAACCTTCCCTATATTTATTTCATAAAATTATTTTTTCCACTAAGAATATTATGTAATGAAAAATAGCAATGCTAGGTTCAGAACTATGCCTAAAAAAATACAAAGTTTACTATTTTAATGAATTTGTAATAGGAACCCAGGTATAAAATTGTGATTGATTTTGAAATAATAAAGAAATTATTTTTGCCAATATTTTTTTTGTTACTACATAAAAAATGGTCCACCAAATTGTAGAAAACTGCTTTTCTCCAGATTTAGTTTTTGTAAGTCATTTAATGATATCTGAAGTCTGCACACTTTGATGAGTACCAATCGTTTTTTTTTTTAATGATTCCGATGAAATCAAATAGCTAAATTTTGAAGAACTACAACTCGAACTCGAAAAACAAATGCAATGCTTCCCTTACTTTATTATTTCACAAACTTTTGATTGATTCATAAAATCTTCGTATTAAAAGTTTACTTTGATAAAATAATCTTACTAGTTCTGTTAAAACAGAAGAGAAACATTAACTGAAATGAAGCTCCTAACAATTTCTCAATACAAATCTACCACTACACTGCTTATTGTAGACATCTTTACGCTGGCTCATGGTACTGTTACATTGATTCTCTACTGAAACCATTATCATCTGAATCCCTTGTTAGTGGAGAGGTATATGTTCTCTTCTACGAGCTGGAGTGCTCGAAGTTTCATCTTTGAAGGGTTACATATTTTTATTTTACTCTTTCTTCTACATATTTACATTTAAACATTGTATTTCAGTTAGAATCAAGAAATTATTTGGATATTAATGATCTATCCTGAAAAAAATTTACTCATGAAATTTCCTAATTGTATGAAAGGGTTAACCAAATGTTGGAACACACTGCATTTTAGATTAGCAATATTAGCACAACATTTAAATCATTTTGAGCTAACTAATGTTAGTTAAGTTAATTTCTGCAAAAAATATCTGTCAGATTCTCTCATTCTTGACACTAATGAAAATTGGCAAATCAAATGTATACGATCCATGCAATGGCAACACTGTGCCCGGGATGTTCGTTATAGTTCTGGCAACATTGGTGCACACCAATTTAAAGGGCCAAGGTCATAGAGTCGGCAATCGAAACATCAAAGGAAATGGGCGGTGCTTCCTATCTGTATGTTTTCCAATCTGTGGTTCTACGTACGTCCGTCAGTCTACGTACGCGGGTGCGTTGCTGAAACAAACAATCGATTTTTATTATTCTCCATTAAAACGTAACATTTCCAATAATGAAAAATCTGAGGTTTCACTGCAATTATAGTTTGGTGATTCGACAATTTTTAGTTGATTTTCAAATGCAGAAAGAGTAAGCCTACAAAAAAAGTAATCAACCTACATAGATTTATCCCTCGAAAACTGAATTTCTCTATTTTTCACAATAAGTTTTCCATTTGCTCCTAAGAAAAATGCATAACCAATATATATTTGACAGTAATTTCATAAAAAAAGCGTAAATGTTCGTTATATGCATGCGGTGTTGCCATTAACGCGAAATTTCCGCATGTACAAATTGAGGAAATTAAACAACAAAATATATAAATGGCTCATAAGAATTGGTCACGTAAATATTCGATCATTGTATCCTAGCATTGTGGATGTGAAAGCTCTCTTAATGAATCATAGTTTGGATGTCCTGGGTATAACTGAAACATGGTTGAATGGAAACTTACCTGATGCAGTGATAAAAATTGACAACTATAATTTTATCAGACTTGATCGTGGCAATAATAAGCGTGGTGGTGGTACTGGTGTTTACATCAGGTCAACTCTTCAGGTAAATATAGTAGCTGAATTCTCCCAGTCTGAGGTAAATATTGAGCAACTTTGGGTATTGATCAATATTGCAAATAATAAATATTTAATAGGGACAGTCTACAGACCTCCAGGTGGTCAAGTTTTGGATGCTATGAATTCTCTAGAACACTCAATTGCTTCGATGTTGCCTGATACAGATAAAATTATATTATTAGGGGATTTCAATTTGAATTTAATGCAAGTGACTCCAGCAACTGACTTACTCACAGAATTGTTGGATTTGTTCAATTTAACTCAAATAATAAAAGCCCCAACGCGCATTTCTAAAAACTGTAATACCTTACTAGACATCATAGCAGTTAGTGATGTTGACATGGTTGATGATGAAGCACAACATGTTGACATGCACCAGGTCACAGATCACCAACTGGTATATTGTCAACTCAAAATAAAAGTTCCTCAAAACAATATCAAATATGTAATTTACAAAGACTTCAGTACATTCAACCAAGTTGAGTTTGATATGGAATTACGAAACTGGAATTGGCAAGAAATATTTTATACAGATGATATTGACATGAAAGTTGATATATTAACTAACAATATTAAATCTATTTTTGACAGGCATGCTCCTCTTAGGAAAGTAAGAGCAACTAAACCCAGGGCTCCTTGGTTGACTAATAATTTAAGGTTCATGAGAAAACAACGTAACAAATTACTCGCCAAGTACAAATCAACAAAAACCTTGGAAGATTGGGAAGCATACAAGCGAGCGAGGAACGATTTCACCGCGGCAGTTAGAACTCAAAAACAGAATTATTTGAATGAAATACACAGGAAAGCGCTTGAACAATTGAATATCCATTCTAAGAAATCTGATATATCATTACCTCCTTATTTAAATGACGCGGAAGCTATCAATTCATTTTTTATTAACTCTGTTAATGCATTGGCGTGTCAAGTAGATGATGATCTTGTGCAATATTATAATACCCACAAAGTCAATTATAATTTAAACCCCTGCAAAATTGAACCTGTTCTAGAGCATGACGTTCTAGAGGCTGTAGATGGTATCAAATCAAATACCGAAGGTTGTGATGGAATAACTCTACTTATGATAAAATTATGCTGTCCCTATTTATTGCCGTTTATCGCTCATATATTCAATTGTTGCCTTCTTGAAGGATATTTTCCCGAAAATTGGAGAAATGCAGTTATTTTACCGTTACCAAAAGTCTCAAATCCTAAATCTCTGTCTGACCTGAGGCCTATCAGCAGGCTTCCAGTGCTATCCAAAATTTTCGAACGACTGATTTTCAATCAAATGATAAGTTTTCTCACAAAAAATTAACTATTTTCAGATTGCCAATCTGGCTTCAGGTCTGGTCATAGTACAACTACAGCGTTAACTAAAGTACTAGATGATGTATTTCAGGCATTTGATGAAGGTAATACAACATTACTGGTTACGTTAGACTATAGTAAAGTCTTTGATACCCTGGGACATAATTTATTATTGGCTAAATTGAATTATTCCTGCTTTTCCATGGAAACCATAGGTTTAATTGAAAGCTATCTCTCCAACCGATGTCAGTATGTTGTTCTAGAGGAAACCAGTTCCAGTGCAATGCCATTACCTCGAGGAGTTCCACAGGGCTCAATTCTAGGCCCGCTCCTGTTTTTACTTTATACTATGGATCTGAAAGAACTCTCTGGTGATTGTTATATACATCAATTTGCTGACGACGCTCAAGTGTATGCAAGTTTCAATAAAGATAATGCTGATATAGTCATTACAAGAATTAATGATACCCTCGATAAAATATTTAATTATTCTAATAAACACGGTTTGAAATTGAATCCTACCAAATCACAAATGATATATTTGGGCAATCGAGCTCATGCCACAGATGAAGTGGTATTCAATAGTGTAAGTATTGAGCCCTGTAGAACAATAAAAAATTTGGGACTATTTATTGACGATGATTTACGGTTCAAAACACATATTAAACAAATAGTCCAGAATAGCTATATGTCGTTAAGAAATCTTTACCATAACAGGACAATTCTAAACAAAGATTTAAGGAAACAGTTGTGTGCAACCTTAGTTTTGAGTCACTCAAACTATGGCGATTTGATTTATGGACCGTGCCTCGATATACGAACATCAGCTAGAATTCAAAGAATTCAAAATTCATGTATTCGTTTTATTTGTTCTTTGAGAATGAGAGACCATGTAACTCCATATATAGCGGAACTAGGATGGCTTGATATGCAGGACAGAAGGAATCTTCACCTTGCATGTTTTGCCCATAAAGTTTTAGAAAAAGGAACTCCTTCGTATAGTAGAAAAAAAATGACATATCGGTCGGTTGTTCATGATGTAAACACCAGAAATAGGAATGTTCTTGTAATACCCAGGCATAAAACCGCTGCGTTCAAGAGGTCATTTTCTTACTCTGCAGCAAAAATACTCAACTCTATACCATTATCTGTCAAAAATAAATCATCACATGGATTTAAAAAAGCTTATAAGGAATATATTCTGGTTCTATAATACCTGCTTTTAAATGTCTTATAAATAGGTACAATATTAATGTTTGTTCTCTATGCATTTCATTTATGTGAATCTCTCCTTTAGTTTTAAAACTTGTTAAATTGTATATGTAGACATTTTTTCTTCATTTGTGAAATACTTATACCTATGTAACTGGCACTCGGTTAAGTAGAGCAGTTTATCTGGACTTCGCCGAGGATAATTAAAATAAAGACATTTTATTATTATTATTATTATAAATAGACGGTGTCTGCGGAAAGTGTCTCGATCCTATAACTTTTTTGTTTTTGAAAATAATGGAATGAAATTTGGAGGATCTGTATACGAGATGATAAAACTGCATATTTTGACAAGTGGTTCAGCTTAGCAACTTGCAACATGCAACTTCCGGTTTCACCGGAAGTGACATTAACTTGATTTTTAAGTGAGACACCTGGTGTATTTTCACTTCTTTTGTCTCCACATGTATTACTTATAGGCAATTTTTTTATTATTTTAAAATTTAGTTTTTATTCTACGTTCAAATCCCTAATTTCCATCCTAAAATTTTTTGTCAAATTGCAAAATGGTGGCTCTTCGGGTGAGGAAATACAGCATTTTATTACGAATAATGTTATACTGGACATTATTAAGTTTCAAACAAAATCCGTTAAATAACATGAAAAGATTACGTTAGATATTTCTTAAAATAAAGCATTTTTTGAGGTAAAAATAAAATTCATGTGCATGTAGTAACCTGTAAGCAACTCAACGATTAATCCAAAGGCTAATAACATTATATTTCCAATAATTAGCTAATTTACTTTATTAGAAGTGGGGAATTGAATGCACTCGTATGCTATAACCCTTTGAGGCCGAAAAGAATTCGAAAATTTTAAAAGTAAAAAATAATAAGATTTTTTATAGAAACGTTCATTAACATAAGCTTCAGTAGAAATAAGACCCAAATAAACAAAAAATATACAAATTATCCTGCAAGATGTGGTTACTACTGCTTACTACTAGGAACTAAATCGTGCAAAATTGCACCTTAACAAATGCCTCAAAATTATAATTTTTTTGTTTACAATGAACTGAAACTTAATTATTATTTTTTCATTTTGAATGAAACAACGCAAAACAGTACCTGTCCTCATTTAGGAATAACCCAACTTGGCACGTTGAACATTTCCGATTTTTTGGCTCGAAACGCTATCAATTCGACATCATATAAATGTCACTAAAGACTACCAAAACTCGTTGCAATTGGCGAGAAGAGTAAAAATGATGAGTAGGCAACACTAAATAAACACTGTGGCTACGATGTAAAACCGATATGACAATAAAAGTGTGGCTATTAGTAATGTCGTTTTCAGTGTTGAACAGTTCATCAAAGGGATAAACATCTACAAAAAAGTAGTATCCGTACAGGGTGTCCAAAATCGAAAAAAATCTTTGAAAATAAAAAACCGATCTTGAAAACCTGTGCCAGATGAGTACCTTGATAATCGACAAAATTTTTCTTATGAGTTGAATAAAAACTGTTATTTTTTATTTTGGTGTATGAGTAGCGTTTTGTTTCAATTGATTTATTCTTTTCGATTGATGTGAAACAATTCAGACATACCCGAATATTATTGTTAATTTCTTTCCTAGTGTGTACCTACAAGTAACGGTTAGGATGCATTTTTCTTTATCTTCCCAATTCTTCTCAATATCACAAACGTTACGTCTATAAGAAATAAATGAAATGGACAACCATACACAGTCTCCGTGAAAAACGGTAGATAAATAATCGTTATAATTTCAAGTAAGAACACTGTAGTGGTTGATCGCTCTTGGAGTACCCCAAACTCAACTATAATTTGAATGTGATTTATTTAGACTGTATTCCATAACGTCCATAATGAATACTATAGTTTGCCATGCTTCTGTATAAAAATCAAAGCAAGTCTGCTATATGGAGATAATCAAACAGTTCAATTAATAGACCTATAATCATTGTGTTGAAACCACTTGTGGGAATTCAATTCAACACTTGTATAAAGACATTATTTATTTAAAACACCAAGGTTCTGTCTGTCAGATGACAAAATCGAGCTTATAACCTATTAACGAGAATTTAATTTAGTTCCCTTATAGTTAGGCAACTTTTGATGCCGAGTGTGTATTGTGAGTTGCAGAAATATCAAATTCAAACCCGCGCACTTGGTAAGATATTTTCAGTGGGAGATATAAAAACAGGACACTTTTTATAACAACTTTTTATTTCACTATCGAAGGTTTTGAGTTGTTCAAGCGCTGTGGAAATTAGTTGATGGACGATACTGCTAAAATCACGTCAGATTTACACCATTATCTTTTTTCTTGAATTTTCATACACTGATAATTTTGAGCCTTGTTGGTTTCTATCGAGTGACGGACAACACGACGTTTGCGCTTGATGCCTGGTCATTTTATTTAGGTAAGCATTAATTATTTCATGAGGAAATGTACCAGTTTTCTGTTCCTGGTCCCTGAAGGGTCCTATCATTCAGTTGTTCATCTATAAGTGGGTGTTAAAACATTTTATTTAGTTGTAGAAAATATATCGAGAAAACGTGCTTTATCAACCCCCCAGAATAAAGCTTTGTTGGAACTCCTGGTCCTGTGTATCATTCAGCCAACCCCCAAAACAATCCTTGAGAATAGAGAGTATCTGTGCAACGTGGCGCCCAACGTGGGGCTGTTTTTACTCAGAAAATCAATCAGGATGGCATCAGAGAATGAATCTCCGTACAACTTCAGATCGAGGCGCCCTATGGATTATCTAAGGATGCACCAAGGTGTAAGCCCTGAAAATAATGAAAACCAAGGTAGGATTGTTTCAATTAATAATAACGAGTCGGCAACTGCAAGTAATAGAGATCCCTTTGCTGCTGATACTGTTGCTGTTTCTTCAACAAGCCATAATAATTTTCCACAAGAAAATTCGATTTCTACTCAGGCTAATAGGAGTCAAACTGCTGAAACTTATACTTTGTCGCATACCAGTCATGAAGCTTCATGCCTACCTCCACCAGTTGAGCAAACTGGTAATCTGAACATACTTGGTCAGGGGGCGACTTCGAGGGTGAGAACTCAGTATAGGCCTCCTCCGCCAATGTATTATGGACAGAGGGCAAGTCCTGTTTTTGGGGCTCGTTACTGTCCTTCACAGCCACCACCATATTTTCCATCAGTAGAAAATCAATGTCGCAGTAATGTTATGCCTACAAATGAAAATTTTGTACAACTACCTCAATCAGAATTTACTAGATTAGTTAGTCAAGTTGTAGCTACTGTAATGCAGGTGCAATCTGTTAATCAACCAAATATTAATAATTGTAGACAAAATATGAATAATCCACAAAATAATGTAAGACCAGGCATCAACGAATTTTCATTGTCTGATTTACAAAAAATTATTCCAATCTTTGATAATGAATCCGATATACAACCACCAGATTTTTTGCAAATCTTAGAAAGTGGTATCAACATCAACGATTTTCCTTTCAACAAAATAAAAATACTCTTGAATACTGCTTTTAAAAACTCAGTGAAATTGTGGTGGGATGCTTTTTCTGACAATTGTGTTACTTATCAACAATTTAGATCCGAATTTCTGGGTAATTTCTGGAACACTAGAAAACAAAACAAAATAAAAATGCAATTAGAGAGCGCAACATATACAGGGGGTTTATTTTCAGACCATTTTAATTTTTGGGTTGCTAAAACCAAACATTTACAACCTCCTTATCCAGAATCCGATCTAATTGACATCATGGCACCACATTTTCCACCGAACGTTGCTGGGACAATCATGGGGACGACTTCACTTTCACAAGCGCTGTCAAGATTGCGTCATGCTGATGAGTATTTCAAGAATACACCTAAAAAGGTAAAATATTATGATCAAAGGGATACAAATCCTAATAAACCGTTTTATGAAAGGGAAAATATGCAGTTTAATTCGAACAGAAATAGTGGTTTTCAACAAAGAGGGTTAGAAAATAAAAATGTGTGTAAGTTATCACTGGAGGAAACTATTCCTTCGGAAAACGAGACAAACTCTCACCTGTGAGCCCTAAGGTGGGAGCTGTTCTCAGTAGGGCTGGAAAATTTATAGCAAATAACCCCACTGCAGATTTGCTAGAGGAATGTGAGTATGACCATTCTTTTTCTGAAAATCGTTCTCCAGTTATTATGTTGAAAGTATTTTGACAAAAAATACCTGCTCTTATAGATAGTGGAAGTTCCATCTCAGCAATATCACATGATATATGGTCCCAACTTTGTGATTTCCATAAAATAATACCACATTTTCCTTGTACAGGTATAAAAGTGATAGGAGCGTTCAAATCAAAATTTAAAAAAGTAGCCTTGCAGGCTTTGATTCCCTTTGAGACTGAAAAAGAAATGTTCACTCACGAATTTTTAGTAATAGATAGTTTATGTTATCCAATCTTGATTGGCTGTGATTTTATGAGACTTTTACAAGTTTGTATTGATTTAGGAAGACATACGGTTTTATTAACTGTAGGAAAGAATACTATAGAAGTACCTGAATCTGATTATTATCATACCATAACCAACCAGGATTCTTTGTCAGTTTGTGCAATTGTAAATAAATGTGCTATACAAAGTATTGATTTACCCAATCAGATCTCTGATAAGAACTTAATGAACTTGGTTGCCTCTTTGGAAATTCCTGAAAAATTCAAAGAAAGTTTTAGTAACATTTTGAACTCTTTTTCTGAATTGTTTTCGAATGTACCAGGTAGAACTAGTGAATATGTTCACAGTATTTCGCTCAAAGATAAAACAGAGTTTTTTGTAAAGCCTTACCCGATTCCAATGGCACATCGACCTGCAGTGGACAAGGCTATTTGTGACATGGAGTCATGGGGGGTAATAAAACGTTGTTCCTCAAAGTATATCTCACCACTCGTAACAACTCTGAAAAAAGATAATACAGTGAGGGTCTGTTTAGATGCTCGGAGACTGAATTCAGTTGTCGAACCTGATCATGAGTTGCCACGGCCGATTGGCGAGCTTATTAGGTCAATGTCTGGTAAAAAGGTGATGAGTTCGCTGGATTTCACTCACGGTTACTGGCAAATTCCGGTACGAGAAGAAGACCAAGAATATCTAGGGTTTATTGTGGGCACAAAAACATATCGCTTCTGTGTTGTTCCTTTCGGTCTCACTACAGCAGTAAGTTGTTTTAGCAGGTGCCTCAACCTCATATTGGGACCCGAATTCAGCAGTTTTGTGGTAGCTTACATTGATGATATTTTAGTCATGAGTGACTCTGTGGAACAACATCTACATCATTTGAAACTGGTATTTGCACGTTTGTCAAAAGCTGGGTTCACTTTAAGAATCGAAAAATGTAAATTTTTCCAGGCGGAGTTGTCTTATTTAGGTTATGTTTTGAGCTCAGATGGAGTTAGACCTGATAAGCAGAGGGTGCAAGCGTTAGCTGATTATATTAGACCAAAAAATCAAAAAGAATTGCAAAAATTCTTGGGATTCTGTCAGTATGATAGAATTTTTGTCCATCAATTTTCGGAATTAGCTAGCCCACTTACTGAACTGTTGAGGAAAAAGGTTCCTTGGAAGTGGGGTGAGCCACAGGAAGCGGCTTTTTGCAACTTAAAAAAGGAAATGCAACGGAATGTACTACTTTACCACCCTGATCTACAAGCAGAGTGGCATGTCCAATCAGATGCAAGTGACACTGGTGTCGCGGGTATTTTATTTCAGATGGTAGAAGGAGGACGTCGGGTGGTTGCCTATGTATCATGTTTACTTTTGGAAAGAGAACGTAGGTACTGTTCTTTTGAGAAGGAAGTTTTAGCAGCACTGTGGTGTATACAGAAATGGCGCATTTATCTGCTTGGAGTAACTTTTACTCTTCATACGGACTGCAGGGCTCTAACATATATCAAAACCTGTAGGCTGCTCTCTCCTCGGACTACCAGGTGGGCGTTGGCACTCCAGGAGTTCTCTCTTATTGTGAATTTTGTTCCTGGACATCAGAATGTTGAGGCTGATACATTGTCCCGTTATGCCTGTGTGAGGTTTCCTGTACCAGAAAGTAAAGTTTTTCATGTGTTGAGCCTGAGGAAATTTTCTGATAATTTCAAGGTAATTCTGAGGCATATAGCCGAACATCAAGTGGCTGATGAAAAACTGAACCTCATTCGATCTCAACTAGGGTTAGACCCTAACCTAAAAAAAAAATTTTTACTACACAATAATGTTTTGTACAAACGAGGGTCTGAAGAAAATTCTTACTTTTTGTGTGTGCCCAAACAGTTGATTAGGGATTTCGTACTGGCTTATCACGAAGCCATAGGACATTTTGGGGTTTATAAGACCTGGGTCGCTATGCGTTCAGAGGTTTGGTGGACAAATATGCACCGTGAAGTGAAGAAACATGTTTTATTTTGTGATATTTGTCAGCGAGCTAAGTCCTCAGTAATGCCAAAACCTCCACAGCAACAAATTGTTCCAACTTCAAAAGAAGAAATTGTGGCTATGGATCTGTATGGTCCCCTTATTCGAAGTAGGGGTGGTGCTCGTTACTTGGTTGTTCTATACAATTTGTTTACGAAACATGTGGCTTTGTTCCCATTGAAAAAGGCTACTTCTCGAGCAATCCTAAATCGAATGCTAAAAGAATATTTTCCAAAATATGGTAAGATTCAGAGGATATTGCATGATAATGGGACACAATTCACCTCTCGTCTATGGAAGCGTGAAATGCAGGAACTGGGAGTAAAGCTAGTCTATAGTTCGGTTCGGCATCCTTGTGGCAACCCCTCAGAACGTGTGATGAAGGAGTTGGGAAGGTTGTTTCGCACCTACTGCAGCGAGCAGCATTCTTGGTGGGCTTTTGAGCTTTCCCGTTTTGCTGAGTATCTAAACTCTATAGTACACGAGTCAACGGGGTATACCCCAAATGAATTGCAACTTGATGTTGAGCCTTCTAAACTTTTACCAGCCGAGTTCTGTCCACCTACTGAGCAGGATGTTCCTCACTGGTCGCCAAATTTGAAGCTGGTATTAGCTGAAGCCACCTTACAGGGAAAGGCTGCTCGTCGAGCACTTAGAAATCCGGGTCGTCCTTTTCCTAATTTTGCACCTGGTGATCTAGTTCTGCTTCGTGCAAATAATATGTCCTCCGCCTTGAAGGAGGAGACTAAAAAGTTTCTTTTGATCTTTGAGGGTCTTTTCCGGATCAAGAAGAAAGTTAGGGAGGCAACTTACGTTCTTCAATATATAGAAAATGAGCAAGATAGAGGGGTGTTCCATGCATCCCATATTAAACTCTATAAAAAACCTTAAGACTCAGGAAATTCACTATTCCTTCACTTAAGCTTTGGGGGCGCGATGTGCTGAAACCACTTGTGGGAATTCAATTCAACACTTGTATAAAGACATTATTTATTTAAAACACCAAGGTTCTGTCTGTCAGATGACAAAATCGAGCTTATAACCTATTAACGAGAATTTAATTTAGTTCCCTTATAGTTAGGCAACTTTTGATGCCGAGTGTGTATTGTGAGTTGCAGAAATATCAAATTCAAACCCGCGCACTTGGTAAGATATTTTCAGTGGGAGATATAAAAACAGGACACTTTTTATAACAACTTTTTATTTCACTATCGAAGGTTTTGAGCTGTTCAAGCGCTGTGGAAATTAGTTGATGGACGATACTGCTAAAATCACGTCAGATTTACACCATTATCTTTTTTCTTGAATTTTCATACACTGATAATTTTGAGCCTTGTTGGTTTCTATCGAGTGGCGGACAACACGACGTTTGCGCTTGATGCCTGGTCATTTTATTTAGGTAAGCATTAATTATTTCATGAGGAAATGTACCAGTTTTCTGTTCCTGGTCCCTGAAGGGTCCTATCATTCAGTTGTTCATCTACAAGTGGGTGTTAAAACATTTTATTTAGTTGTAGAAAATATATCGAGAAAACGTGCTTTATCAACCCCCCAGAATAAAGCTTTGTTGGAACTCCTGGTCCTGTGTATCATTCAGCCAACCCCCAAAACAATCCCTGAGAATAGAGAGTATCTGTGCATCATATACACAATTGAAATAACAGTTTTTTGGTATTAAAATCTTGTCAATAGTTAAGCTATCGTTATAATAATTGTTTATTAAATACAATATTTCCCCTTCAACATGCCTATTTGTACTTGAGTAATGTATGTATGTTTTTTAAAACAGGCAAAAAATTTCATGAATGAACAATAATTTCATAATTATTGCACTCGACATAAATGACATTCTCATGTACCATTCATTCTCCAATAACAAAATATCTTCTTTTCTTCTTCTTCTCTTCTTCTTCTTCTCTTCTTCTTCTCTTCATAAAATGACTGTACCAATACAATATAAATATTTCTAATGGAAATGAATACATTATATTAGTATAAGTTTTCATGTCGAGTTTTTCAATTTCAAATGCTTTATTTTGGTGATGGTCACCCTGTATAATAATGGCTATTACTTTTTTGCATCGCCTGTTTATGAATACGAGTGCATTCCTACACTTCTGATAACTTTCAAATATTTCCAGAAATAATTGAATTAATTTTCAAAATGAGCAGTTTCATTTCCTTGAATAACTTACTTCAACGAATGAATTTTCGATATTATATCATTATTGTCATTTTCAGCAATATGCTTTGGAAACTCTGTAAACGAGTTACCAATCTATAAAATCTTATGTTATTAACAGTATGTAACTCATTGTTATTGATTGACTACTAAGTTACTAACACCATTGAGTTTTGGTGTACACTGTACATATGGGAATATTACTGACCCTTGATTTGAAAAGATTTTCGCTTGAAAAATGCATGGCAATCAAATAAATCATGAATTTTCTATGGAAAATACCATAACATTGCATTTTGAATTATTCAACTTTGCTGTCCTCTAGCGGTTCTCCTAATCATACGATCCTCTCATATCTTGTCAAAATTGTGTAGGGTGTTGAACCGAACAAAATATCAAAAAACTATCAAATTTTGCTCAAAGCCATTTTTATAAGGTTTTGTGCCCTGTCTTTTAAGGTGTAAGGGGAAAGTAAGGATCCCGATCGAAGTAGGCTGAGCCGCATAGTAAAGTAAATCTAAGATCTAATAGCATCTCACTCGAACTCATCGTGGTGTAAAATATTGAAATATTTATAGTGAATTTGGTCTTGAACTCAGGCTTTTGAGGCCGGCAGACGGAATCATCAAACGCTCGCCGCTAATCTATCCGGACCCTACCAAAAAAAATTACCAAGTTAGATGAAAAATAGTGAATCTGGGTTTTGCAATTTTTTTCAAAGTTGTTTTTTATTTCAAATTGAAGAATTACTCTGATAGATGCCTAGTTCCAACCTTTCAAAATCGGATGGTAAAAAAAAACTCGATTTTATTCATTGTGCTCCGAGTATTTTGATTTCTCCCTTCCTTGTTTTACCAACAGCCACTTGTAAGGCTACGAACGGAAGTTTGTTTAAAACCTAATAGCGTGTGGTGTCAAATTATTCCTAATTAAATGATATTTTTTCCTATCCAGACGAGCCACCATGTTGCCATTTGAAAAAAGTTAGTAATTTCAATTTGAAAATTAATATTTCAAGTACAACATAAATTTTGACCGAAAACAGTAGAGTTGTATTTTCCCCGAAATATTAGGGAACTAAATTTTAAAAAAAGTAAAAAGTGACAAATGATACATGGTTGTATAGAGAATTTCGTATGGAGACAAAAAACGTGAAAATATACCGAATGTCCCATTTGAAAATCTAAAGTGTATGTCACTTCCGGTGAAACCGTTGTAAAAAAATATTAACGAAATCCAAAATAATTTGAATAAGAAATTGAATTCTCTTTTCAACGATGTGTCACTGGACCCATGCCATTTGAAATTTTTCAATTGATGTGCTCCTCCGCTCCCTCTTTCAAGCAATCATGTCTGCTAAAAAACCTTTACATGAGATAACGACATTTTTTTGTTTTCAATTCCTAAATACGGTTTTGGATAAAAGTTCATTCACGTCTAAAAGGACCCCGCACAAATCAAATAGGAAATGGATCCCTGTCGAATTGGCTGAAATTTGGATATGGTGTAGTTTATACCGTTCGGATCAAAAGTCTCCATTGGCCCGAGACCTAAAAATGGATAGTTATTTAGGTATCGAAAGTCAAAAGTTACAACTAGTGCAAATCTCCCAAGCGATCACATTTGATTTTGACTATGTTTGATGGCGATGACTTTGTTCACTTTTGACAGACTCGTGACTCGAATGGATGGAGAAGAGAATGCTGAAAAATGTGAAATCGCCATACGCAGACGAGAGGGATAGAATAGACCACCCAGGCAGATCTGCACTAGTCGCAACTTTCGACCTTCGATACCTAAAAAACTGTCCATTTTTGGGTATCAGGCCCGTGGAGACTTTTGATCAAAAGGGTATATATAAACTACAACATATCTAAATTTAAGACAATTCGACTGGGATCAATTTCTCATTTGATTTATGCGGAGTCCTTTCTATCAGATAATAATGTAGAGACTCTTGAAAATGTACGAGCTTCACCAAGCTTAACAATAATTTAACAAATCAACCAGATTAATTTTTCATGACAAGTAACACTTTACTTTAAATATTATGTATTACTTGTTATGTAAATTATCCTCATATGTACAATAAGAGGATATTCGTTTAGTAAGTTAAGTCGATTTATTGAACTTCTCACATGAGCTAATCTAAAAACCACACCCTTCTTCTGCAGTAAGTATGTTTGGTTCAATAATGCATGCTCTTTTCTGTGTGTATTCATCCAACTATGTTTCATCCAAAAGTTTTATGTATGATGTCTTGTAAATATTATATCATTGTTGTAAAACCCTATATGTTTCATTAACAGGGAATCAACTCGTTCTAATCTGAAGCCATATATGAATGCCCCACAGCGGTCTGCCACTCTACCAGCTAACTCCTCTATGAGCAGTAAATGACATCATCGTAAAGCGTTTCTTTACTGACATTATTGAAAAAGCTTCATCTCATCACTAATTTATTGGATACAACCTGTGATATTGTCTCGTCACAAGTTTGTATCGATATGATATTGTTAGATATTTATATAGTCTATTTCCAATAAGTTACTCGGAATCTTACTTCATGAGTCAGAGCTGTAATCGATGTTAGAACAGCAGCATTTTGAATCCGAATTGACTTTCAACCGCAGCTGGGTTCAGTCCAATGCTGTGGTTTTAAACAAGAAATAAAGAGAATGTTATTCCTATTTGGTTAGTCGTTTGAATAAATAATGTTTTTTATGTGTGATCTATTTTCAATAGAATTCCACCAATAAATCAATAGTAAGTTCATTAAATTCATTTATCTTATTCTGTAGCCCTTTCCAACTTTATTTTATGCCATCTAAAAAGAAAAATTTTGTTTAATCTGTAATCATTTTCAAAGAAAACCATGAATTATCATAATCATTCAATAATTTCTTGATTCATGCATCAATCTTCATTGTACCTATAGTCTTAAAGTCTGCAAGAATACATGATCTAGCAGTTCCTAGATAATTTTTTAGGAATGCTTTTTCCAATTTCTTTATCCTCTTCTATTTTATTTTTGTTGTAATACTAATCTAGTAATCACTAAAATGTATATGGTCATATCAAACAACACCCATAATATTATGTGCTAAAAAGGTATGGACAAACAATTAGAATTAATACTAGGCTGTGTCAAGTCACCGGTCGGACAAGGCACGCGCGTTCAGTATGTAGTATGACGATGAGTCGGACCGATCAGATGATTGAAAATATTGGTCACATACAAACAGTTCTAATTAGGTCGTCAAGTCAACCAAATGACCGCGCTGGTCTAATCATATTGGTCAAACCGGAGACTTGACTCAGCCCTAGTTTCCATATTTAACTTTTTGATAGCATGAAAAAACGTCCAACCTAATGTTCTCTCTCGGTCTTCTTGGGTGTAGTTCCCTTCCGGTACTATTACCCAGCTCTCCCCTTATTGTTAGGTAATAAGGGCTTCGTCCGTAGAATACAGAAGTCTTGCTCTTGGCAATACTGTATTCAGGTTTATTTTTTCTTATCTGTCCGTGCTAGACAATCATTTATCTTGGTAGACTGGGTGTGTGACTTGATCGTGAAATGTTGGTCCAACCTAATGTTATTGACATAATTAAAAAAATTTAGTTCAATTTTACTCATCTTTATACATGTTTGTTTGTAAATGGTCCAGCTTAACATTAAAACGCTGATATTTTCAGTGATTAACACGTTAAACGCCACAAGAAGCATGCCTGCACCTCACACTTTCAAGTTTCTGACTCCACGAGTTGCACCATTGCATCTCGGGCATGATTGTATTTCAGGCTGTGTAATACAGCGGTGCTTCTCACTTCCCATTTATTTATGAGGGATATGTTTTCTCGGTGGCCCAGTTTCGTATACGTAGCCTGTATTTTTTGAAAACCAGTATCTAGCAATGAAGATATTTTGGTGTCTTGGGACTCGTTTTATTCATCAAATGATAGGTTACACATAATGTAAGAAAATGAACATTTTTGAGAAGAAAAAATAAAAATTCCTTCAAAATATGAAAAAACTTGTTTCATGACACGAAAAAAAGTTGAATAATCAAATTTAAAATTTATTTATACATATTTAGAGGTAACAGGAATGAACACCACAAAAACATGGAACATAATAGAATTTATTGCACTGAGTGCATTCGAATCGGGAAAACGGTGTTTTAGTCTGTGCAATCGTTCTACCATTCTCTGCTAAATTTTTCGCATAGCATGTGACACATCTTCTGGCCGAACTTCTTCCAAATGATAACCCTCCCGAGAATGTGAGGCCTGTTGCTTTGGAATGGTTAATTTATAGGAATTGACTCCTTTGGCAAACCAACTCTTCGTTGAAAGATGTGATTGACATTTTACAATTGGTTACTTTTTGGTGAACTATATAAGCATTGTACGAAGCTCTGGAAGGGGGGGCTAAAATGATAACATAAGAACGGTACAATGGCAAACAAAAATTTTCTAATTAAAAGTTTCAAACCAATAAAACTCAGTAAAGATATAATATAGAAACGAACTAGATCAGAATTAATTTTAAACAATTGGAAAATAATCGGAAAAGAAAATTGTAAAACCAATACATTACAATAACCAATTTTCTTCATAAAATAATCATCCCAGAATCCTAAATCATCATATCTGACTTATTATGCACCGAAATTCGAAGAACTGAACATTATAAGAAGATTAATCTGTAATACCTACACAGAAGAATAAACGAAAATGCAGACTTGCGTCTGCAAAGAGTCATATTAGAAAGATAAAAGAATTAAAATCGTCGAATCCATACATCTCAAGACCAAAAATTAACGAATTGACAGTCATCAGACGCATAAATGGAAGAATCAAAATGTAGAAAACCGAAAAGTATCAGAAATTGGAGGATAGCGCTGGCTCTATTCTCCCAGAGGTAGCAGCTTGCTCCATTATCTAAGAGATGGCGCAGCGTGCGGTCAATATAAACAAATGAATAAAGCTAAAGAATTTGGGAAAGTCAGCGACATCTAGGAGGCAAGTTGTACAACGAGTTAATCGTTTTCTACAAGCGTGGTCCTTTATTCGCCCATCCCCTCCAAATATTCTGAACGATTTCGATTCTGATCATTTTATGTCTCATACATTTTGTTTCGAAGGATTTTACGATACTACCGATTGATTTTCGGATTTGTTGGTATTACGTTTTTAGATACTATTAAATGATGTTTTGATGAAATTCAATTTCGTTCTCTTTCAAGTGTGATGGTTTTATGTTACGCACAGCTTAGGTTATTGAAATTTGCGAAAACTTGGTTTTTTCACTTCAATCACTTTCCATTCTTGACGAATTCAGATCTATGAAATCTATTTCTGCGGGTTCCGCGTATGATGCTGTATTGGCTCTCATAAATACACATTAGATGAATTTGTATTCTGATTGTAAATCATTTCTATACATTTCGATCTGCCGTTTTTAAGTCTTATAAAATGTTATTCTGATAGATAATTTATTCTCCATTATATTGGTTTTATATATTAATGGTAAAATTCCGAGTTATAACTCGGAATTTTAAAATTTTGAGTTACGAGTTATCTATTCTTTCTGAGCTAACCTTACGCTTTGCGATGTTGAAGGGTAGGTACTGCATTCGCATGACATACATCATATAACAAATACAAGTTACGACAGGAATATTCTTGTCTTTCACGAAGCAAATACCAAGGCTACCAGAATAGAAATATGCATGGAGTCATGAGATACACACTTGCTTCTCAAATGAAATCAATAAAAATATCAACAAAAATTTATAATTTTTTTATATAAAACGAAGCAAAACCTGTAATTCAAACAAATATTTTGAACATGTTCAATATTTTGGCCCATCAAACATATTTTTTGACTAAGCATGTGGCGTTTAACGTGTTGAATGTTGTATAGTTGAAGTAAGGGCATGAATAACAATTAAGCAATCCAAGAGCAGTACAAAAGCAAGAATACAGAGCATATATTTTGGAGGGAGTTTCAACTACTGACTTGACATGAACGTGACATAACCCGCCACCAGCACAGATCACAGAATAACAGAATGAGTCAAATCTCTACATTATACATATTTTGTAAAACAAAAATCGCTTTATTAAGAAAAAATAATTACACAATTTTAGCCTTTTCTCTTAGTTTGAAAAATATTTCTTTACTTAAGGATTTTGTTAGCATATCAACTAAATTTTCATCGGTTGGTATGTATTCAACGGATATGGCTCTACTGGTTACTAAGTCCTTCAAATAATGACTTTTTATGTCTATATGCTTGGCCCTTTTAGAATTTTCATTACTTTTTGACATCAAAATTGAACTTTTATTATCACAATGAAGTACTGGGTGAGTGTTAATTCCAAAATCATTTAAAATTACTTTTAGATTAATTAAATCCTGAGCAGACGTAGCTGCTGCCACATACTCCGCTTCAGCAGTAGATAAAGCAACACAGTTTTGTTTCTTTGAAAACCATGATATTGGATTGTCACCATGTAAGATCAAGCAGCCACTTACGCTTTTTCAGTTGATTTTATCTGATGCCCAATCTGAATCTGAAAATGCTTTTAGTGAATAGCCATCAACATCATCTTTACTTTTCACATATGTTAGTTCATTGTGTTTGGTTGCTTGTAAATATCTCAGTATTATTTTCCCTGCATTCCAAGTAGTAGGTTTGTCCAGAAATCTACTTAAATAAGAAACTGAAAAAGTTATATCCGGTCTGGATGTTACAGATAAATACATTAATCCTCCTATCAACTGTCTGTAAGGTACATTTATTATTTCGCTATTTTCATCATACCGAAAACCTTTTTCCATTGGAGTACCTTTTCCTTTACATAAATTTTTTATGTGAATTCAATTCCTTTTTTATTGCTTCTTTCCATCCTTCTGATTTCATATCTTCTGTATAACTATTTGGATCTTTTTCTGATGAAAAAAGACAGTATGCAGAATAGGTTTGATATTCATCTAATTATTTTGGAGGATTTATTTTTCTTCTTCGGGTTGTTTCTGTTATTCTTTGACGTTCTTCCTCACTGTCACTACTCTCTAGTGTTTCATTTTCCTTTTCAATCTTTTCCAAACATGAATTATTCTTATTTCTTCCTTTTTCTTTGTGTTTTCTCGGGCGTTTTCTTCTTCTTCTTCATTTTCTGTCAGTATTATTCGATTATTTTTGTGTCCTATTTCATCATTATTCTCAACTATATTATTATAATTTGTTTCACATTCATCATACGTCTCTTGATTAAATTATTTCATTATTTTCAAAATCCCAAAGCCTGTAACCACCACCAGTATATTATTATACATTTCTTAGCTCTTTTATCCAATTTGCTTGTTCTTGGCAAAACAACTGACCATGCACGACTCCCAAATACTTTCAGTTTTGATAAATCATTTTCTTGATACCATCTCATTGTATGCGGGACACCGCATTTGTTGGAGATCTGTTCAATTCATACGCTGAACAAAATGAGAGTTCTATTCATACGTTCTGCTATACCGTTTTGCTGCAGAGTATAAGGCAAGCTATATTCAATTTGAATCCCATATTTTTTACAAAAAAGCTTCAAAAATTAGAAGAAAACTCACCACCATTGTCGCATCTGATTTTTTGTGTTTTCAAACCATGCTGTGTTTTTATTGATTTAATAAATTCAATCAAATTTTGGGCAGCTTCATCTTTTGACTTTAACAATTTTACTACTAAAAAATGTGAAAAATCATCGATCAGTACTTGAAAGTACTTACAACCTTCAAAAGTAGGTGTAACCACTGGACCAGCAATATATGTGTGAATTAATTGACCTATTCTAGTAGTTTTCTTTTGTCTAGTATAAAAACTTTTTCTTGTGCTTTTGCCCTCAATACATTCACTACATAGCTTATAAGGTAAACCTAACTGCTTTTAGACCATACCGATTCAAATGTCCTACTCTTTTTTGCCAAATATCTGGAATATTACTGTCATTTCAGAAACAGATATTAAATTATGTGACATAACTTCAACTATTAGAGCTTCTATTTTGATATCTTTACCTTGACAAATAACATATAATGTTCCTCTTTTCTTAGCAGTTAAAATATCACCACTCTTGGCAGTGCCAATGTTTATTTTTGTTTTCAAGTCTTCTACATTTGTCATAAAGTCCTGCAATTCACTCATAACTAAATGTTCTGTTGCACCAGAGTCTAAAATGAAATTATTTTTATTGCAAAGTGACAAAACACTGTCTAGAGCCACGAATGCTATTTGGTTTTCAGGTGCAGTGTTGGCCTGATGACCATTTCCTCTGTTATGTCCTCTTCCTCTGATATTTCCTCTTCCTCTGAAGTTTCCTCTGAAGTTTCCTCTGCTTCTGCAGTCAGCAAATCTGTGGCCGTACTTTCTACATTTAAAACATGTATTCTGATTTGCTTTGAATGCAACTTCATTACTACTATTGCTGCTATTGCCACCTTTTGATTTGATTTTTAATTCTTCATCCAATAGCCTTGACAAAGTCCATGGTAACATTAGTATTTAGCGTTTCAATGTGTTCATAGTCTTCGCTAAGTGATAGTAATAGGTGACAAACTTTATCAGTCTCTTCCACTTTGGACCCTACACTTTCCAGTTCACGTATTAGAGTATCAAATTTAAGGAAGTGATCCTCCAGTTTATCATTTTTCTTGTATTTCATTGTATTTTCTTCAGTGTTAACTTTGTAAACACACTCTTTCGTTGAAAGACATCTTCTAAAGCTTTCATTATTTGTTTTGCTGTAGCTGAATCCTTTACAATAGGTATCTAAATGTTTATCTTATATACAATGGACTATAATAGATCTCGCTCTTGCATCATTTTTCTTAAAGTTATCCTGTTCTTCATTTGAAGTGAAATTTGCTAGTTCTTTCCCTAACGTGTTTTCTATTTGCTTTTCTTCTAAGATTGCCCTCACTCTGAATTTCCAATTATTGAAATTGTCGGAATTCAATTGCGGGAATACTAAGTTGTTATTCATTGTGATCTCAAATCTTGAATCTTCCCAAGTTTAAGTAGAAGGTTTAACTAGGTCAACTATACCTTTATAACTTTTCCTTCCGAATCTACGTCTTGCGTGATCCTGGGCCCATAACCTGTTGTATAGTTGAAGTAAGGGCATGAATAACTTGCTAATTGTTTAACAATAATTATATTAATTAGGCAATTCAAGAGCAGTACAAAAGCAAGATACAGAGCATATATTTTGGAGGGAGTTTCAACTACTGACTTGACATGAACGTGACATAACCCGCCACCAGCACAGATCACAGAACATCAGAATGACAGAATGAGTCAAATCTCTACATTGACCAGCGTTACTATGTCAGAGTTACGTAATATATCAATGAAGTTACGCTCGGTATTACCATCAGCAGGACCCTTTCATGAGAGAACCATGCCAAAAATGCCTATCAAAAATTTGGTTTTCTGTTTGGTGCCAAGAGCTATTTCACTTCCAGTCAAATGATTATGATTCATGAGACACAGATCTGACCTGACTTGGAAAACTATTCTCATATATGAGGTGCAGCTCCTAAACACACATTGAAACTTTAAGATTCTGTTCAAAAAAGAGTAATTCGTGTTGTAAAAGGTTGGCGACCTATCTCTGTTTTATAGATATTAGCATGGATAATGCTCTTCCGAAGTACATTGAATCCAGTACTAGAGACTACACATCGTCAATTACTTCTTCCCGTTAAAACAACAAAGAAGTCAAACTTGACCAAATGTGGAGAAACGAAGTCCACAAATTCGTAACACGATTCATGCAATTTAGCCATGACCAATGCAGATGTGTGAACGCGGGCGCCGTCTTGGTGTAAGAGAACTTTTATGCGTGTACACATGGGGATCAGATACTGTTTTATGTAAATAGTTAATGACCAATATATCTAGTGTATTTCAAACAACAGTCTTCATTACTTCGTCTGCCGAAGTACTGTCGTCTGTCATAAACGGGAGATCATGTCGTTGTCCATATTCAAGTATTAAAAAATGGGATGATGGACTGCTGTGGTGTCCAGAGGAGTCATGTATTGATTCAATTTTCAATTGAGAATGTTTCTCTTGAAAAAATTCAAAGAGAACTAATAATATGTTTCCCCTTTTCCACCTACCTTTTCCTAGATTGATTTGTATAAAAAAGAGTTTGTTAAGGGGAAACATATTGAGTTTATAGAAAATTCAAATGGGAACCATATCGCTAGGCCATACTCAAGGAAGACTGGTATAATTCTTCAAATTTATCTATCAATTCTTTATATACAGATAAATATTGTTGGTATTACACTATTTATTGAGGTTGTTCAAATTTTCTTACAATCATGGATTGAAGTCATTTTTGTAAGTTTCAAAATACTTGGAAATACAAGGGGATACGGAAATCATATCGCTGATGTCATTGATGAATTGAAAAGTGTTGAATGACATTTTGACCTGAATATTTCAAAATAGCTGCTGCTCTCAAATACTTTTCAATTTGTAGATTAAACATTATTTGTTGAAATTGAAACTAACCAAATATAAATTAGATACTTGAACATTCATGGTGTCGTTTAATTCATTCTTGTGAAGGATAACTGATTTTCTCTCAGAATGACCAAAGACTGCTCACATTTTGGAGAATGCTCAAATGTGTGATCATAATGCTTTTATCGACTCTGTATAGGTAACAGAAAGCATACAGTGGAGAACTATTGAATATTTTGATTAATGAAGTGTGGGTCATATATAAAGCGAAACTGCATCTTACTAATTATATGTCAATGAGTTAAACCTAGCTGTGTATGGAAAACTAATTAGTCTTTACTGAAAACTGACCGTTATCGGATATTTCTTTCATCATTCATCATTGTTGGGAAATTTTGTGGAAACTGTAATAACCTTCAAGCTGGGGTAATCCCTTTTCTGTAGTAACGATATATCTCCACCAGAACAGTACACGAGACCCTATATGGGATCGTCCAGCCGAAGGATTATTTTTTATTAAATGTAGCAGAGCGATAGTTCGCTGCCACCTGATCAGAAATTAGTTTGGAATCCACTCTGATCACTCGGATTTGAAATAAGTGATTGGCTTTCTAAAAATAGTAGTAATAATAATGTCTCCTAGTCTTCTTCGAAGCTACTGGTTTTCATATTTCACCACTATCTTGGTGGATTATAGTGGGTTCGACTACGGCTTCACAAATCCGTAGATTTGTATGAGGGGATTGTAGAGTAAATGATACAAGAAAAACAAACAAACCAGCTAACAAATAAAGTGGACAGAAAAATTAAATTTAAAATTAATAATTACAACACGACTGTGAAGCGTTTCCCTCAATCTCTAAAGCAGATATATGTACACTCTCCCTATTTCTAATAAAGGTACTAAATCACCAGAAAATGTTCCCTATCAATATCACTTTTAAAAGTTAGGCAGAATAATAAAATTACTCTCAGAATTATAAAATGAGAGTTTTTCCCTAAAAATAGAACTAATATAAGTGACAGAAATATACGACTAATATAATTTGAAAAACAAAATAATTATGAGAGTGAGTATTAAGAGGCCCACTTAATCAGTTCTCCCTGTATAACATATAACCCCTGTATATAAAAACCATTACGCAGAATCCCCGATTGTAGCTGTCTGAACCAATACCTACACACTTATATCTTTACAAGGATTATTGATACTCTCGCCTATAATTATTGAAGCTGGAACTCTTCCTGTTTTTCATAAAGGCCACTTTCACACGACTCGCTTCACCAATTATAGTGAAACTATAAAATTTAAATGGAACTCCAAATGTACCTACACCAAAAATTGCTTCAACTTGATTAGAAATAAAAAAGGATTTGGATACTGGGCGCGAAGAGTATCGGTCGATTGACAGGTAGTTGGGATCCCGAGACGTAGTTCGGGAATTTTGTGGCGGGTTACTTCAAGGCTCGTATACGCCAGGCGATTTTATTTACCTAAATTAAGTTGAAGCGATTTTTGGTAAGATTGAAAACCGCACTTGTTCGCATCCTAGTAAAATTGAAAGTGGTATAGTTCAAGATAGAAACAAATGCTTTGCAGAACTTTTTAAAAAATAATTTTTATCACACACTTACTTTTTCTTCAACCATTTTATCTAACTTGAGAATTTTTCCACCATAATAGTCGATTTTTTTGCAAAAGCTTTAATTGTGTTATTTTCCACACACTTCCACACAGAAAACTTTATCGACTTGATCAGAATGACAGTATTATTAATTTTCCATATACAGATTTCATTGTCTGATAAACAGCTCCTTTAATATTAATAACATTCTTGAATAATAACTCATGACATAAAATACAATATTCAGTTTCATTAACTATGAAGTTGTTTCAGTATTGTTTCAATTGCGAAAGTCTTACCTAATAGTGTGTTTGTGAGGGGCCCATTATTCAACTTAACGAGACATTCCTAGAGCTTATTTTTATTTGTGTATAGTTTTGTTATTGGTTTTTAACTTGTACAAAGTAATTAGGTATTATTTCAAAGAGGAATTATATTTATTTACATTTTTGAAGCCATGTAGACTCATGTGAAATCTTATTCGAAATAATTTGTTTCTTTATGGTTCGTATTTCAGTTAGGAGATGGAATTTAACTTGTCAATCATATGACTTGGTGAGACTCTGGAACTAATACTTTTTTACTCGAAATGGAAAAGCTGATCGTTAGAACCCCAATAGTTGAAAGAAAATTTTTAATCATTCTGAATTCTGATACCATAGAAAAAAATTGAATAGTTTACTGGTAAACTAACAGATGCGTTATCAACCAAACATTAAATTCAAAGTTCTGATTAGGAATCAATATACATCATAATACATATAATAAAAAAAACGTATCACAATATATTTTTTTTATTATACTTTTCATTGAAAAGTTACATCTTTCAAATCTGTTGGTTCTGCTTCTAACATATCTATTGATTGTACTCAACCTTGTTCGGTGAAAGGGACTCAATTTTGTACTTTTCAACCATTTAATTTTTTGGATAAATTAAAGTTTTTTCTGCAATATTAGAAAAAATTTCCCAATGAATTCCATGAGGCCTATATTATTTATAGATTTCACTGGCTTTAGAACTTATGTCATAATGATCATGCAGTTGTGCCTTATTTTTTCAAAAGTTAATACAAAGGTATAACTACACAAACAACACTTGTCGAAAGTGATCTTGGTGATGTAAAGTAGATCTTAAGATTATGCCTTATGATGTATACAAATTGTAAACCAAAATGGACGATTGTAAAATAAAGTCTTTATTTATTATTGATTGTTTCATTTAATTTCTATTGGACTCTGACAGTTCATTTTTGTCACTTATAATTACACGAGAGCTTTTTTGTTGAAGTAAACTTGACATGTATTAATGAGAATTTTGTTGCCTGGCAATTTAACGAAAAAAACAGCCTCTGAAAAAATTACGAGTTCGTAGGACGAGTAATTTTTTCTGACAGTTTTTTGGGTTGAATTGCCTAATGGCAACAAAATTCGAATTATAAATGTCAAGTTTACTTCGACAAAAAAAGCTAGAGTGTAATTCGGTAAGACAATTTAATGAATATGTGAAAAATAAGATGTAAATTTTATTCAATTTAACGGAAAAGTACAATTGTTAAAGACACAATTATTGAAAAAAAGTTTGATTTTCAGAACTTTCTTGTCGTTTGTTAATAGTTTGCTGGGTGCTAGTATTTTGAGCGGTGGTAGTAACTGTTTCCTGGGGGTCTATTCTCGAGTTTCAACGTATACGAATTCAATGTTTTATCTCTTTTCAACGAGCAGTGTTTGTATCGCTCTATGTTTCTTCAAACGTTTGAAAATGATTTCGCATGAACTCGAGAATAGACCCCCTGGACGGTAGTACGAATGGAACCAATTATTTCTTTATGATGTTCTTCATCTAATGGTAATGGTAATGGATGGGGGACGCAAGCGTCAGCGACTAGGCCCCAGTGAGACCCTTTTCGCAATCCCCAGCATCTTCACTCATCCCATGGCGGATACCTGCTCGAACCTCTTCGACCTTCTTATGAGAGTCGAGATGTCCTTCCATTGCAACGAGTGCAATTCTTCCTCCTTAAGGGTCTTCATCCCTGAAAAAAGAGGAGTCAGAAACGATTTTTTTTTTCTGAGTGGTGGAGGGTTGTATGATTGTATAAAGATAAAAATAACGAAATAAAAATTCTTTGAGTTTTAAATGAACGAAAAGGATATTTTCCCTCATTTTTGGGCATTTTCGTTCAGTTCCACCATCAAAACAAACGAATATTTTGGTGTTGTTTCATTTCAGTATCGAAGTCTATCATTCACTTAGTTGAACGACTTTCTTATTTTTCTCCTAAATATTTCATTTTTTTTTGTGAATAATTTCACAAAAATGTGTTGTTTTCGTGAAATGGGTTTCCTTGCTTTATTCCATTTGAAATGAGAAATCTCCAGCTTTATCAAAGTCAACTAATAAAGGTTTGTTTCAGCCGTCGACCAGTGAAAACTAATTATTATTTACAATTCTGGATTCAGAAATAGAACTGAATTTCTTTTAAATGACACGCCCCTCAGGTTGCTCCTCCCACACGACTGGTGGGGAAAAGAGAGAGTATCATATAGCCAGTATGACATCTGGCACAGGGTCGGATCGGGAATGAGAAAAAATAAAACTCATTCGGGTCGATGGAAACTATGGAATATTAGAACTTTTACAATTAATAGCTTTTTTCAACAACATGTGTTCATCACTTAAGGGACAATACTCCATAACAATTTTATATTAGTAAAAACCAAGAGGCGGCTCCAGAATGTTGGACGAGTTTCGTGATTTCTGATACAATTCCATTCAAAATTGGTATATAGAAGCTTTTGGGTTTGGGAAGTCACAATCTTTTTTTTAATAATTCAACGTAGTGGCTCCAAAATATCGGACGAAATTTCTGATTCTTGGTCTGATTCTATTTTGAGTTGGTATAGGTATAGGGATTTTTGTGGTCGGATAACATGATATTTTTGTAAATGTTTGATAATTCGAAATGACAGCTACAAAACGGTGAACGAATAATTATTGTCAGAGTCCGTTCAAAATTAGAATGTAGGGGTTCTTTGGATCGGTGATTTTGACTTTTTTTGTCAAAATCATAAAATTCAAGATGGCGAGTTTTGAGATCAGATTCTATTCAAAATTTGTATCTAGGAGTTTTTGGAATTGGAGATGAGTTTTTCAAAACTAAATAATTCAATATGACATATTTTACGAATGATCTAAAGAAAATAACCGTAGTAGGGTTGTCCGGCCCCTTGCTTGGCTATCTGGTCCGCCTACTCGTTGCCTCAATCCCTGCATGGCCCGGGACCCACATAAGCGTTATTTCCTTTTCAGTCGCAAGACTCTCCAGGGCATCTCTGGACTCCTGAACCAGTACTGATCTGGTACTGGTTGCATTCAGAGCTCTGATGGCGGCCTGACTGTCCGAGCAGACATATACATGTCTTTCTGGGCTGGACCTCACCTCTTCCATTCTGGTTGCCTCCAGGATGGCATACACCTCTGCTTGGAAAACTGTTGTCAGAGAACCTAGCCCATAGGCTCTTTTCTCTCCGTTTTCCAGATAAACTCCTGCACCGGCTTGTCCTTCCTCCAGTTTGGACCCGTCTGTAAAACATACCAGGCTTTCTGGGGGAAATATCATCCTTTCCTCTTCCCACTCTCTCCTGTTTGGGATCTCTAGCGAGATCATCCTTTTCCATCTAATTTTATCCTCTGCCTGTATCACTTTGATAGCGGATAGTGGGATTTCTTTCTCCGCTACCACAGCGATTTCGGTATGATACAGGGCATACCGCTCTCCTCGCCAGCTCCCCGAGTCACGCATTCTCAGATAGGACGCCATCGCTTCCTTCTTTATACAAGTTGGAAGCGACGGCAGACCCAGCAGGGCGTCTAGGGCTGCCGAGGGGGTCGTCCTCATCGCGCCGGTTATTCCCCTACAAGCTAGTCTGTGCATTTTTTCCAGCTTGTTGGTTGTGGTTATCTGGTCCACTCTCGGCCACCAGACCACTGCAGCATATAGGATTCTGGGTTTGGTTACCGCCGTGTAGATCCAGTGAAGGATGTGAGGTTTGAGTCCCCACCTTCCTCCCACTGCCCGGCGCTGACTCCATATAGCGACCACAGCCTTCTCGATTGACATGTGGCCCCCAAGTTAGCTTCGAGTCCAGAATCACCCCAAGGTATTTTACCTCTCTAGCCAGCTCTAGGGGTTTTCTACCCATTACTGGTGATCTGAACCCATCTACATTCCTTCTCTTGGTGAAGAGAATCATCTCTGTTTTAGTCGGATTGACTGCGAGGCCGACTTCCTCGCACCACCTTTCTATATTTTCCTGCACGCCAACTGCATCCGGCCACAGACCACATCTAGGAAAGGGCCCGTCACCAGGACGAGCCCGTCGTCGGCGTATGCCTGGCGTAGAAACCGTTGGCGGCTAGTCTCTTGAGAAGTTCGTCCATGACTAGACACCAAAGGTGAGGGGAGAGACAGCTACCTTGCGGGCAGCCGCCCCTCACCTCGATGTCGGCATGGCTCTCTCCTAGAGACACCGTCACTTTCCTCCGCTCGATGGTCGTAGCTACCCAGCTAATCAGCGTAGGAGTGGTTCCCCTAATCTGCAGTGCATTGCCTTATCGAAGGCACCCTCCACGTCGAAGAAGACTCCGAGAGCCCACTCCTTGAAATGGAGTGCCTTTTCTACTCTGTGCACTACCGCATGAAGGGCAGTTTCTGTGGACCGTCCACTGCGGAATGCATGTTGATTATCCTCGAAGGGGTGCCTACTCAGTACTACCTCCGCCAGATACCTATCCACAATCTTTTCCAGAGCCTTCAGTAGGAAAGATGTGAGGCTAATGGGTCTGAAGGCCTTTGCTTGAGTGTAGTCCCTTCTCTCTAATTTTGGGATAAAAACTACTCTAGCTGTCCTCCAGGTCCTTGGTACATATCCCAATGCCAAGCTGGCCCTGAAGACGTCCCTTATCCAGGGAAATGTCTTTCAGCGCTTTCTGTAGCAATGCTGGAAATATGCCGTTCAGGCCTACCACCTTGAATGGTTTGAACTCGTTCACAGCCCACCAAATGACCTCCTCTGTGACTATCTATGTCCTGAGTCACCCTCCAGTTCCTTATATGGTCCTCAATTTCCTTCGAGACCACCGTTATATCAATAACCTCATTTCGAATCCTATTGATAAAAGTGGGCTCTGTTCCTCTGTTTAATATCTCTAGGTCTGTCGATGCCAAGCACTCCAGAAGAGCCTCACCCCTGGTATTAATCCTGGTGCTTCCCCACATTGTGTGGTGTGCATTAGCGTCGCAGCCTATTACTAGTGGTAATCTGTTTTCCTCCGCGTATGAGACCAAGCGATCAAACCCCGGCATCATAAGGACACGCTACCTACAATAATCTTAATTCTACTTCCACCTACCTTCAACTCGAGGAGCATCACGGTGACGTCTCTGGTCCCCAGGTGTGGCATTGGCTTTCGACACCACGATGCAGCTCCTCGGGTTTTCTTCCTTTCCAGCTCCGTGAAACGTCTCGAAGCTGGCCTCCTTCAGTCCTCTTATTTCCGACCTGTATAAATATGGTTCCTGTATTAGTATCAAATTTGCAAGGCGTTTCGTCACGATTTGCAGCAGTTCTGCTGACGCATCCCGACTGTGCTGCAGACTGACTTGACTTACCCTGATTTGATCCATCGAGGACTTCGAAGATCAAGGGAGGCAACCTACTTCACCTCGGCCCGCCCGGAAGTGTCTGGCCCAGAGTAGGCAGCAGCCGCACCCCAAACCGTCACCCGACGCACTGTCACGGTGATCAGCTCGAAGTACAGCTCCCAGCCTGATTCCTCCAATAGCCTGGCTATCTCTCGGCTGACCCTGAAGATGAGGTGCCATTCTCCAGGTCCGCCTCTCGTCTCCAGGTGCTCCCAGGTACCTACGCGCAATGCGCGGTTCTGGAGAGTCACCATTCGACGAACCTCTTCCAAGTTCAGCTCCTGGCTTCTTATCCAGAAGCCTATCACCTCCGGCCATGGGGCCTCGGTTTCTCTCACCACTGTGAAGGAGACCTCTCCCCGCGCCGGCGGTGACCAGCTTCTGAGCAGCCATTCCGCCGACTGGTCGTCTTGGGCAGAGATTAGGAACCATCCTGGTTCGACCAATCCTGAGTTCCGGTACCGGAGCTGCAGTGCCTAGTCCGTCCCCTCGGAACTTTCCATGGCACGAAGCATCTCCCGCACCAGATCCTGCCGAAGACTCCCAGCCTCCTCCTGGGTGGATCTTCGTGTCGACCCTGTTCGACAGGACTACCACCTGCTTTTCCCTTTTTTCTGGCTTCATAACTCCGCTGTAGGAGGTCGGGGCCTGCAGGCGCTTGGGTTTCCCACCCTGAGGCCTCGAAGGCCGGCCTTTGTCCCCCCTCAAAAGAGGAGAGATGTGTTGCCTACCCTCTTCGGTTCTCGCGGGTGGTTCTCCCTTGCTCCTTTTGGCTCATCTCTCCGGCGGAGTCTTGCCGCCCGTCCTGAACCTCTTCTTGGCCAGCTTAGGGGTCGTTCGCTTTCCAGGGCGTACGAACCCCCTACCTCTTCCAGGGAGGCTGGCGCGGACGGGAGCCGAAGTGGCTGGCTTTGCTTCGCAAGCCTCCTCGCCTTCCTCGCGCCTGATCCTCTCTTACTGAGGCCTGCCTGCTCCCGGGAGGACCGTCCTTGGCTCTGGGCAAGACCTTCTCTAGGGGGAACACTAGACCCTGGGCCTTGGTCGGCTTCGGTTGCAGTCGTTAGATCCGTTGCCGAATCCCTCTCCTGTTCCTCACCTCTCAGACGCGCGGCAGACCCCTGTTGTCTTTCCCCTTTTCCCTTTCCCCTTTTCCCTTTTTTTATTTTTCCTTCTCTAAGAGTCATCGGTAGAGTGTCTAGACTCCCTCTCTGACCCTGAGAGTTGGAAGGGTGGGAGCTGGTGTCTCTCCCTTCAGTTGATGGGGAACTAGGGCGTTCCCCTTGACTACTGGATACGTTTACGGTTTCATCCTTTTTATCGTCGTCCATGGTTTTTTTGAAGATTGATGTGTGCTTATTGTATGCGGGTCCAGGTGTCTATCTCCTGCCTCCCCCCTGTTCCTCGAGACAAGACTTGTTCCCTTCAGGCAGAGCGGCGGCCGCGGTAGAAGCCTCTCGGTTCCAGCAGCAGGGCCTATCCCCAGGCGCCGCCTGGGACTGCTGCAGGAATCGGGACTATTCACCGAATGATGGGATAGCCCCCTATGTGGGCTAGACAAGGGTGGGCCCCTGTACTGTTCAGAGGCCTAGGTGTGCCTAACCTAGTTTTATTCCCGCTACCATTCCGCTTGTGCTCTCCAGGGTAATATCCCGACGTCCTTAGGGAATTACAGAGATTTCTTCCTTTCTCCCCATGTGTCAGTGTGGGTGTATTGTGTTGTGATGTACCCTCCTCCTTTCTCAATCGGGCTTGGGACCGGCTATGGCGGAGTTTGTTCTTCATCTAGTAGTAGTAGTAGTAGTTCTTTGGGGAGGCCGCTACCGCAGCCAGGCAAGTAGGCCCTCATGGAGTCTTTTTGCCATCCCCTGTTCTCCACTTATCTACGTTCATCCTCCTAATTTTCCTTTTCGAACCTTTGTGACCTCCTAATGAAGGTCAGTATGTCCGACCATTCCAAATTGATTAGTTCCTCTTGTTGGAGTTTGTCAACTCCGAAGGTTCCAAATCTTAGCCTCCCGTATGCCTCACACTCGCCGAGGAAGTGAGATGAAGTTTCTTCATCTTCTTCGCATTTTTGGCAAGTGGGACTGTCTTCTATGCCTATGAGTGATAGGTGTCTGCCTAACTTGTTGTGTCCTGTTAGTATTCCTATAAGGAGGCGTAGCGCTTGGTGATTTCTGCCTAAGAGCCATGTCGTCAGTAGAAGGGAAATGAGAAAGCTATGGGATTCAAGGTCAAAACCTATGAGAGAGCTTTGGGATTCAAGGTCAAATCGTATGAGAGAGCAATGGGAGCGGTGCACGTGTCAAGGATCAGATTACCTGAAATTTGCTGACGTCATATTTTTGTCTGTAACCGGAAATATGACGTCAGCAAATTCCAGGTAATCTGATCCTTGACACGTGCACCGCTCCCATTGCTCTCTCATACGATTTGACCTTGAATCCCAAAGCTCTCTCATAGGTTTTGACCTTGAATCCCATAGCTTTCTCATAGGTTTTGATTGTTTGTAACCAGATTCGAAATCAATAAGTGCACGTCGGTATCAAATTACATGGGATTTGATAACGTTATAGCTCCGGTAGTTGAAATTTGATACGGGTTCAATGACCTTTTTCAAAATGAATGAATCAGATATCAAATCACTTGGAATTTGCTGACGCCACGTTACAGACAAGTCTCGATATGTAGGAGAAGACGTCTTGACGTTGACCTTGACGTTGACCTTGGCCTTGACCATGACCTTGACATTGACCTTGACCTTGACCCTTTTTCAAAATAAATGCACGTGTCAGATATCAAATTACTTGGAATTTGCTGACGCCACGTTACAGACAAGTCTTGACAAGTAGAAACTTGAAACTAGTTCAACGAACTCGTTCAATAAGTGCACGTGTCAGATATCAGATTACCTAGAATTTGCTGACGCCAAGTTACAGACAAGTCTTGACAAGTAGGAGAAATTTGAAACTAGTTCAATGACCTCGTTCAATGAGTGCACGTGTCAGATATCAGATTACTTAGAATTTGCTGACGCCACGTTACAGACAGGTCTTGACAAGTAGGAGAAACTTGAAACGAGTTCAACGACCTCTTTCAAGGTTAAATAAATTCACACGGTTGCCAGATATCCAGGATGTCATTAATCTACTAATATTAAGTAAGTTGAAGTGGATCATTTCCCCCACCACTATTGAAAAATATATAATCAGAATACAATATAACATCAAACATTCTCTTACCAAAATGAGTAATACCGAGTCTAAATTTGACTTATCAAGTGAATATTTCTGTAAAGAAAAATCAAAAGTAGTGTTGAGTGAAAGAAAATTTCCATTAAACAAATCTAAAAGTAAATTTGTTGTTGTGAATCTTTCATATGATTTGAATTTCACTCCTTGTATTGAAATTGTCGGAAATAAGGGAGATCGAGTGATTTTCACGGAACATGAGTGGAAAAAGTTCTTGACGTATCAAGGAATCCTTGCCAATTATTTTTACTCGGCCGATGAACTGGAGACCGTTGAAGACGATAGGTTTACCATTGAGTTTAGCCAATTTACAAACGGGCGAGTAGTCAAAATAAAAAAAGATTACTCCTCAGTGTACTTAGGGTTTGAAACAGTCTGCAAGCTATGGGAGCTCCAACTCTTAATTGAATATAGGGTAGATATTTTGAAAAGACAGCATTATGGACAATATTTCCTAATTTTGAAAAACGGGCTCTGCAAGCAGAGTGGCGATGTAATGCAAAATGCTTTAGATTTGCTCCAGCCAGAAGTGAATCCTAATAGTGAAAATATAAGTCTAACTCTGGAATTCATCCATCTTTACCCGGAAGTTTTCAGAAGTGAATTCTCTGATAAACCATGAATAAGATGGTGACAATTGATGAAAGTCATAACAAAACGTATTATATGTACACATGGAAATTTGCATACAAGGATTCTCGGAAAATGTACTGGAATCATGCAGCAATCGATAGAATTCGCTTCGAGAGGCGAATAGCAGAAACCTCGAAAATCATCGCCCCCATTTTGGATTCAACACATAGAGAAATTATATTCAATAATAGATTTTGTGATCAATTTGTAATGTAAATATTATATTAATAAAATTTTTATTTGAATATTTTATTGTTTTATTTGAAAAAGTATCATACAAAATCATTTTTCGATATCCACGAATTATACTTATTGCTTAAACCTAGCCATTTGATGTACAATTTATCTCCTTTTTTACAGACAAGTCTCGACAAGTAGGAGAAATCTGAAATGGGTTCAATGACCTATTTCAATAATTGCACGTGTTGGGTATCAGATTACCTGGCATTTGATGACGCAATAGGTCAGCGAAAATCAATACGGGTTGAATGACTTATTTCAAAATGAATGCACGTGTTGGGTATCAGATTACCTGGAATTTGATGACGCAATAGTTCCGGTCAGCGAAATTCAATACGGGTTCAATGACCTCTTTCAAGGTCACGTGATGGTATCAGATTACGCAGAATTTGCTGACATCACGTTACAAACAAGTCATTGAAATTCATTACGGGTTCAGTGAAGGTCAATAAGTGCACGTGTCGGTATCAAATTACGTAGAATTTGCTGACGTCACGTTACAGACAAGTCTCGACAAGTAGGGAAAACTTGAAGAACTTTTCATAGGTTTTAGCAAAACATTATTGTTCAAATCGTGCAAGACTCAGCATTGATTTTTGTTACTCCCGTTTGCAGACAATATCACTATCCACTTACATAAAATTCACTGCAGTGGAGTACTAAGCACACCAATTAAGGAGCTTCGCTAAAGAAATGGAGAAGTTTGATGGCAATATTGTACTTACGTACATGATCTGAATATCATCAAGTGTCCACCCATTGCCTCAAGTGGAGAGGCTCCGAACACTCGCCAGGAGGCAGAGATGGGTTGCAATAAGATTTTCCCCTCTTTCTTCCGCTATTTATTTATTAGTATAATGAATAGTCTCTCAGCTTCAGTTCATGAGAAGCGTTCAACATGTTCACAAATATAATAATTCTACAAGCTATTTGGTGTGGTATTCTACTCATACACCAACCCAGTGATGGAGAAATTTTCATTTGCTTCGATACTAATGGTACGTGGAATGAAACCTGGCCATCTAAGTGGTTGAGGATGATTCCATTTGAAATCGATAATGTGCGAACCCTCAAAACTTCAATACCCACCAATATTACAGAGTATAAATTATTGATAAGAAAAAATAACTCCACTGAGCAAACAGACAGAATTGAGCTATACCCCTCCCCACCATCAGTTGATATAAAAGATGATTCAGAGTCTACAATAGTTCAATCTCTGATTTACTACATAGCTGTGTGCTCCTCAGTAATCCTCCTCTCATCGTTGTTGGAAACATTTCAAAAAATATGGAAGGTACTTACTGCATGATGGATCTAATAACCAAACATGAGAAGCTCAAACCATTATCTTTTTTAGGTTCACTGAAGTTGAACTGAGACAATTTCCACTAGATTATCTGATTCGTAAAGCTAGACCAGGGGAACTTCTTTTGGCATGGCACAAACTACCAGAAGAATATATGGGAAACTTTGGACTACAGGTTCAGCTACCTTGCTTCATTCATCACAATCGACCTGACTGGGAAGAACATGTTGACTGTCCAGCTCCTCCACAATCAAAATGTTATTCATGCATAAGTAGTTTGAAGTGATATTTTTTAAGTATATTTGAATAAAAGACATGTTTTTCAATATTTCATTTTATTCAACAACAAATAGCCAAAATTCATTGATCTATCAAGTTCTCAGACATCAATAGTAGGAGATCCAACACTGCGTCATCATCTTTTGGATTCAACTTTTGGTGACCCCAGGCTAATGTTTGAACATTATTGGGCAAAACAAATCTTTTATCATCACTGGATGATAACGCAATTTTGTTTCTCAGCTCCGTGTAAATGGTGTGTAAATAAGAAGTAAAAATATACATTTTTCGTAAGATAGAGCCACCTCTTTCAACAACTTGAATATAATCTGAAATTTGAAGTGCATTCTCTATTACATTTTTAGAAACTCCTTTAGCCTTTTTCATCACTTTTGTTGTCTTGACACAATATGCCTTTGCACCTGTACCATAAAAACATTCTATTGGTGATCCAGAAAATTCATCTTTCATCTTGCCGACAACTGATACTGTTTTGGGAATTTTGTGGATATTGTCGACAGTAAAATTTGATGTGTCAAAGAATTCTATGTTTTCCCTGATATCATCGTATACATTTTCTGTGAATATCTCCAAAATTAGTGAATCGGTATCGGTGTAACAGAGGTTTGCTTTGTCGCCATATTTTGTTTTGATGTAACCATAATAAAAATCATAAATTACTGTTTTTGAAATATCCAAAATTGAAAACCCCACATAAAGAGGCTTGTCATATGTCACAGTTAGTTTTTCCATTTGGATGGCTACTAAATTCTCATCGAATACTGAACATGATTTAAAATGAGGTTTTGTTATGAATCCTTCAGCTCCTACAGACCCCGGCATACTTCTCCAATTAGTGCATAGTTTGATATCTTGTCTTTTATCTACGTTTTCCATGGTTTTTCCGAATATCGAGTTTATGATGAATTTGAATAGATCACGTTCAAATTCATTTCTGGCAGAATTCCTGAGATTTGTATTCAAATCAATATATTGCTTCAACCATGCTGACTGTGTGAACTCCAAAACTCTGTGTATCCTCATCAATTTCAATCCATATCTCAAGCACTGCTTCAAATTCCTGTAGTGTATGATGTATCTTTCCTTAGTCTTTAAATTTGGAGTCAACTTAGAATACTTGCTTCCAGGAGGTTTTATATTCTCTGGACAGAAAGGGAGGTCATTATGATCATAATGTAAGTATGGCGGATAGTCCAAATCAACTTCTAGTACATATCCTTTTGATGATGTGTCCCCAATTTCGAAGCAGTCAAAACTTTCCAGCTCATACTGCTCTAGCCATCTGAAATCTCGTACCGGAAGACATTCACTCATAGCAGCTCCATACAAATTTGTTGCATCGAGATACAAAATATATGACTTTGATTTGGAATGATCATAAGATGGTATAAATGGATTATTAGCTACAGCCTTTCTTTTACTGCATTGACTTACTCCACCACGAATCCCTCTCTTGAAAAAGTGAACCATATCTATATCAGTTAGGAGCTCTAATTCTACTTTGGTTAAACGTAACATTGCGTCCCAACTTAGTGAAGGAGCTGTCACATACTGGGCAGGATCAAGTTTATATTTGTCCAAGCACACCTCCCGGAAATTTTCGAAGACGTCTGCCAAAAGTAGAACATCTGATTTCAGGTATACATCAGAATATTCTCCAAAAGTTGAACATCTAAATTCCTGCCATACTTCACAAGCTCGATTATAATCCTCTTCGGAAAGTTCTTTGCCACTCAGAATATCGAAGAATTCAGTTCGGCTTGGTAACTTCAGCTCATCCAATTTTTCAGAGGAGTCCACATATGAATAAGGAAAAATACCTTTGCGTCTAATCATATCGAATTTTCTATCATCTGGAAAATATTTTCTCACCTCCCGACATTGAGACGGTTTCATTGTTTTGCTCAGATTATCTAGAGATTTGGATAAGAAGCGAAAAGAGTCCACAAACCTCAAAGAGATGTATTTATCTCTATTTTTTGGATTTTCTGATTTTTCCACCAAATACATTTTGTTGAATGAAATATACTTCTCTTTATTCTGAGCAATAACTGAGATATTCTCTTTATTCGAAGCCAGTTTTTTTATAAATAGATGACAGTCATAATTCGTCAAATTATGGAAGAAGACAGGGATGAATTTCACCACTTTATAGTTCAAATTACATCTGGAATGAGCGCTTGCGCGGTACACACCGGTACACACCGGTACACACCGATTATTCCCATCCGACTCAGTAACCAGCAGAAGATTCACATGTGTTGCAGATCGGTGTGCTGTGAAATGTAAGGGTCCCACGATGTTGGTAACCATTTTTCCTTCTATAAATTGTGTGTCTATACCAAAAACATTTATAGAAATGTTGTTCATTTTTTCAAACTTAGAAATATCCTTCAATTTCACTGGAAAATCAATCCCTTCAAAATTAAGTAATGTCTTATAATGAGGGTATGAAGATGGACTCGAAGGATCTCCACTCGAAGGAAAAATCGCTGCAGTGATGGACCAAGCGAAGCAAGCATTATCCAAGTTCTTTACATTCAAAACTGCTTGTTTCAAATTGATTATTTTGGGTAGCTTGATATATGAGGAGGCTGATAGTGGATTGTATTTGTTTATATTGACATCCAGATACCAAATCTTCTGTAATGACCAACCCGAGTCTCTTTCCTGGAACTCTGAAGCCTTTGAAATCATCTCATTCATGAATTCCGTGTAGAGACAATCCAAGTCACTGGAAAAAGTACTAATTTTGTTTTTTGTGTTGAAGGATTTCATGTCACCTAACTCTTTCTCAGGTATGATATAATGTCCAAATAGTTCAAAATTTATTTTCAAGCTCTTGTATTCCTGTACATATTCAGAGATAATTTTCAGAACTTTCGGCTTTACTTCCATCATAAAGTTGGAGTAATCAACATATATCTTACTACATTTGAATCGATAACTTGTTATCCTATTCTTGAATGCATGCTGAAGTTGCTCTATACCGTCCTCCACATTCGACAAAATATTCGCATCTAACCTTTTCCTCGATTTTGGAATACTTGTGGATGAGTCATCCAATTTAATTTTCTTAGCAGGTACACCGCCAACATCATTAACAGGACAGATATTTCTTATATGCCGATTTAGGTTACTTTTTGATGAAAAATCTTTTTCACATTTGTTACACTTCATGATTCACTCAGCTCAGTGGTAGCATCACTAACCATATTCGCTATAACAACTTCAATTAAATAGCTGAATCTCTCGATATACGCCTGCGCACTGCTGATGCAATAGCGGTCAATGACCTTCTGGGAAACATCTGGTGTAGGTAACCGGATGCTATAAAGTGAATGATTAGTTGAGTCATCAATCTGATTGCAAGGTTAATAACTTCTGTGAGAAAACATCCGGTGTCTAGACGACTAGATGCTGTGAGAAAAATCGATTGTCTCGACGTGAAAGATGACCTGATATTCTACACATTTAGCAAGGTAAGTGATTTTTGATAAGAAACATCTGCTGTCTAGACAACCAGATACTATGACTTGTTGAAACAAGTATAAAGCGCTCATACAAATCTTAAAAATAAAATATCAATATTTCTTCGGAAAAATATTTATTTAGATGTATCCATTATATACATTTGATATAGAGAATGAACATTTGAAAGTGCGCATATACAATTATCTTTATTGTGATGAAAACAACTTGCTTCAGAGGCTCGTAAACCGGGTTGCTTTTCGAATTCTATAACTGGCTGATTGGTGAATTTTTTGATATATTCAGCTTTCTCCTTTCCTTTGACAAAAATAGTGTCAACTCCTTCTTAATTATATTTCTGAATTGGTGTAATGGTGTGAACCCATCATTCCAATCCATACAGTGGTGATTATGCATTAACCAAGTCGCTTGACTGTGGAATTTTGGTGGAAGCATGTTTAATGGAGGTTTGAATACATAGTGAGAAACCCTACTTCCATCGAATGCGGCCAATTCCTTGGTTACAAATTTCTCGTTCTCGATCTTGAAACCTTGAACATCTATCACCAATATCATATTTTCAAATTGATGAGTTTCCTTATTAATGATCGCCTCGAATTGTATGACTCAATCAATTGTTTGAGTAATTTTAGATTCTTATGGTGCTGCTTCAACCTTCTTCGATACTCTGATATCATTTTCGAACTGATGTTTCAAACATGTAAATCTTTATATATAACAACATGTTGAGCATGCGCATTAATATTGCTTTACAATTTTCGTCAATGGATATATGAAAATTCTTTCTCATGTAGAATAAGGCAATAAGCTGTTACATTCTTGGGTGTGACTTCAGCAGTCTCAATCTCAATTCTGAGTACTATGGAACCGGTCTGAATCGCTTCTTTTTGACGTGAGCAGTCGATATGGACAAGCGGTGCCTTCATTTTGAATTCATTTGGATTGAAAATAGGTTGATTTGATTTAAGATGATAGTAGCTCTCTTGGAAGTTGGCATACATTTCATAGAGTTTTGCAAACTTGTTATTCTTGAAGTCAAGATTCAAGTCATTGTAAGGATATCGTTCAGAATTTAGAAATACTCTTAAATTACTCAGATTACAATGGTCGAATGTACTCATATCGGTGGTGAGCTTTTCTTTTTTAGCATGTTGAAATGCAATTATAACATGTCGAGGAGTTTCAACCTTCGTAGTTGTTTTCACTGCCCAAGTGTGTCTTGTTGTCTCATTTAAAGAAGGGTAGTCGATCAATTCCCAACTCCTGAATTTCAAAGTTAATTCGACATCGCTATTTATGATTTTATTTAATCGTATTTGTTCCTGAATACTTAGTGTTACATGAGGAACACACCAAGTCAGCTTACTTATGTCCACTTTTGGTTTTTCGGAATCATCTATACTAGTGACAGCATCCAAATCATGGCTTTCACGAATCAAAACTAGTTCTTGTCTCATATTAATCACAATTTTTTTAAAGTCTTCAAAAAGGCCAGCCCATAACTTGAGTGGAATACAAACGTTGAAATTCCCGCCATCATCAACCAATATTTTATCTTCGAATTTAGGAAACCAACCAGCGTTTTGCATAGGAATACTTTCATTCTCATTCATAGACAAATAATTTTTTATCGTTGATACTAGTCCAATGTTCCTGACAGAGTCTACCACCACACCATTCAACTCATATCGTAGCTCACGGAATAAGAAAGATATTGCGTTGTTGATGAATTTTATTTTCGTAATTGGATTCCCATCCGGTCTTGTGAGCTTCCCCTCTATGTAGATGTATGAGTTACAAGGTGCTGTATACGCATCTAAGTCCTGAATTGGAATTCTGATTTCATCATTATATTTGATTTCATTAGTGATATATGGTTGATATGTATGAAATTGATAATCTTCAATTGAGTTATCACTAACAGGTTCACTCGTGATTTGTAGCAATTCCATTATATTAAGAGTTCTAATCCCAAAGATTTCAAGTATTCTCTGCGTTCAGGTGTTAGTAATTCTGCAGCTGTTTTCATACTACCCTCCGAAGTTCGCTTCACTTTCTTTTTATAGGGCTGTTGGAAAGATGATTTATCAAATCTCCAGACCATTATTCAATCTTTCTTCTGAGGTGCAATCTAACAGTAACTTCTTCTTTTCGGAAATCAATTAAATTGAAATTTTGATCCACAACCCTTACAGTGATGTTGTTGATTGTCTTGATAGTGACGGGGAAATACAAAATGTTCAATGGGGTTTCGACTATTTTATACCCCCTCGGCACGGTTGGGAAGAATTGATGAATCATATGCACTGGATTACCATTCAGAAATGAACCCATCGCAATATTGCAATCAATGCAAATTGTATTTATTGAAAGAATTTTCACTTCATGATCTGATTTGTAGATGTTATTTGCATTTAGTATTCTTTTTTCGAAGCCTAACAACTGACCAATGGAGTTTTGTACTGAAAAATTGATTTTGATGTTTGTCCGAATGATTACTTTTGAAGTTGTCCAATTTGGATCGATGGATACCGCAACTTTTTCATTGTTATCAGTCATCTGTTTAATGATGAGATCAATAACATCTGTAACATCATAAAATCCTTCAGGAATGATAAAACTGAATTCATCATGTTCACCCCATACCAAAACATTGTTTAATTTTGTTGTTTGGAATAACATTGAACGAATCGAAATTTGCCAAGCCTATCTCATATTCCACATCATCCTCCAGATAAATTGGTGGGTTGAAATTATAACTCAACACTGAGGATGAATCACTCAATGTGAAAGTGAAAGACATATTTTCCTAGTGGCAGTTTATTGATCAATGAAGGAAATACATCAGAAATATTGATTATATAAAAACAAAAGACAATATTGTCCACATTGATGAAGAGTTAAACTTCTGCATGGAATCATAGTTATATTTTATATTATTCACGTCACCAGCGCTGAGAAAGTATTTTATCAATTCCTTGGGTGGTTTAAGATTTCCATAGCTATCGAAATATATTACTTTGGCATTATCCTTGGAATATGCAGTCCAATGAGTCCCTTCTCCTAAATCAGAATCCAGATTGATGATACCGCACTCCTTGCTTTCAATTTTTCTGGGAAGTTTATCTCTCATAAAAACACCTCGAAAATATGGAACCCCTAAACGCTCTATATTCTTCATTAAATCGATATTGGTCAGGGCTCGGCGTGGTAACTTCAACAGTTTTTTTGGTATGGTTGAGCAAACATTCCATAACCTTTGCGAGGTCTCAAATATAGACCTTTTCCTTTTTGCTCCATCGCTAAATCATGTCTCTTTTGTTCCTTGAGCCGTTGTTTCTCAGATTTTGCTTTATTGACTGCTGAAGCAATAGTTGCAGCACCGCCTCCTACAGCACCTAGCGCTCCTAGAAGAGGTAGTAAAAATGGTAGTTTTTCTTCTAAATCCCATCCATAACTTGCTTTTGAGATTCATAATATTAGATACCCCAAATGCTGTAACTTTTTCCCCTAATTTTGCATCAGATGATTTCAAACGTTCGGAAGCAAACGTTGCCAGTTTCTTGTCAGCAATATTTCTCGCTTTTATATCTTCACTTTCGGAGTAAGCAACGTCGTGTCGCTTACAAGCCTCGTCGAGTGGATTTACTCCTATGTCTCCTCTCAATAGTCTCTTTTCCAACTTGGTGCCAGGACCGCAGTAATTATATCCAGGCACATGTAGTTCTACTGGAAGTTTATTGATCAAGGTATTCAGAAAACCTCGACCTTTCTTTCTTGTGTTTCGACTCGTACTAACGACTGATTTCTTCCGCTGTCCCATTATATTATGTTTACAGAAACTTAGATACACGTATATATACCTATCACATCTACACTAATGTCAGTATGATGACTATTTCAATGTGATGAAGATCGAAAAACAGAAGGTGTTGCTTCCAGTTATCAATCATGATGAGATCAATGTGGAGAATAATGTAAGAAAGCATGGTGTGCTATTTGGAGGTCAATCTAAAAGAGGTTTACTCGTTGGAGCGAGTGGATCAGGCAAAACTAATGTTATATTGTCTTTGCTGGAACAACCCAACGGTCTTCGTTTTACTAATGTTTACTTATTTTCAAAATCATTATATCAACCCAAATATAATTATTTGAGGATTTTGCTGGCACCTATGAAAGAAATTGGATTCCATGAATATATGGATTCTGTTGAAGTTATTCTCCCCGAAAATATAAAAGATCATTCCGTTATAATATTCGATGATGTTGCCACATGTGATCAAAACATAATCAAAAATTATTTCTGTTTCGGTCGTCACAGACACACAGATTGTTTCTATTTATGCCAAACCTATTCTGCCATTTCCAAACAGCTCATTAGAGATAATGCTAATTTGCTCATAATTTTTCAACAAGACCTAACAAATCTGAAGCATATATATGATGATCATGTCAGTATAGATATGTCCTTGCAGAATTTCAAAGAAATCAGCACTTTTTGTTGGAAAGATAAATTTAGTTTTCTCGTTATCGATAAAGATTGTCCCATAAACGAGGGGCGATACAGAAAGGGATTCGACACATTTATTTATATATAAACTTCAAGATTGAGGAATGATTACCAGTCATAATGAGCAGTCAATTACACGAACAACTATTTAGAGCAAGGAAGGCTTTGAGACGAAAATATAAGACTTTGAAATCTGATATAGCAAAATCTCAATCAAATTTAGAAAGAACTTATGAACCAATCACTCAACCTTTGAAAGAATTCTTGTCTACTGTCTTACAACCCCCAGCGACTAAGTTCAAGCAAGAATTGAAACATGAAATTAAATCGCCTCGTTCAAGTTATCAATCGACACCCCAAAAATTACATCAGTCACCACCTCAACAATTTCATCAACCAACACCTCAAGAATTTTATCAGATCACTCCTGATGAAGAGACATTTCAGTATGATCCAACCATTCCAAAATCCGACTTCGAAGGAAGTTATTTTGAGGAAAGTATACCCTCTATGATAAATCCACAAGAACAATACTTACAACAGTTTGCGATTCCTTTGCCGCGTGCATATATAGAAGACAAAATTGCAAATACTAAAAATAAATTTGATGACACTTTTGGAGTATATTTTGATCCATCTATGGAAAAATTTGCCATAGGTAATTCATCTGTGGATTTTGATGGGGCGGATATTGTTATTGATAACAAGTTCAGATACAGCGGGACTGCAGGCTTATATATGTTCAAGAAACAACCTCTTGGTTACAGAAATAAAGAAGTTGATTCATATATCGATATAATAAGAAGAAGTAATGCACATTACCTCCGTTATGATCCTGCAAGGGGTTTATCAACATCACATGCATCAAAGTTTGTTAATATAATAAAACCACGAATTACAACAGTACACTCTTTGGCAAAAGAACGCGAACTTGAAAAAACTCAAAACAATACCAGATTATCTCTGCCCAAGCCAAGACCAAGGATCAGTTCGGCCCCAGGAAGGACTACAAGGAGTACAGTGGGTTCAGGACTAACTATGCTGGATTTCAACAATATTCCGGTTGAATATAGATATTTTGATGATTTTAATGAACTAGTGGATGGATTGAAACTCTTGATTGCATCGCAATGTGCTGGAAACACCGGTGTGAATAATGAAATTATAAGCATAATGGAGGAACTTCGCGAGGCAGCGATAATAAAATAAAAACCTCCAAGATTTGACATCATTTGTTGTTCAACCGTATCACCATGCCTATCGATAAATTTGGAAGACATTTCCTGAGGACATCTCAAACACCATATTCTAAACCAGAAATACTTCCGAAAGCCTCACCAATCAACACACCTTTCTACATATGGAATCCATCTTCGCATCATACCAAATGTGTTCTTCATTTGAGGGCTGCCAAGGATATCAGGAGGAGTGTCGGTTTTTTTGTATTTGAAAATGATGCGACATCCTACGAATTTCCTGTATCCGGAAAAATTGAAAGCGTCAATTCTATACCAAATGACATATACATATCAATAGGAGAAGAATATGCAGATACTGTTTCGTTGATTAGCGTCATAGGAAAGGTTTTAAATAAAGGTGATAAGATCTCTTTCTTAGTCGATCAGCAGCAGCATAATCAACTGTTTGTCGAAATTGTACTTCAGTTCCCTATAACTGAAAATGGATAAAATCAAAGAGGATATTGTAGGAGAATTACATAGAAATTCACGAAGATACTTCAAAAGAAGGCATGTTATCATTAAAGGTTTAAATGATCTCCTTCAAGCTGATTTGGTTGAAATGATTCCCTACTCAAAAACTAACAAAGGATTTAAGTACATATTGGTTGTTATAAACGTATTTTCCAAATATGTTTGGTGTGAACCCGTTAAAACCAAAAGTGGAGGAGATGTGACTCATGCGATGCAAAAAATATTGAGAGATATGAAAGTTGCAACCAGGAATCTACAAACAGACATGGGAAAAGAGTTCTACAATGGAAAATTCAAGCAACTGATGGATGAGTGGAAAATCAACCATTACAGTACTTTCTCCAATTTGAAAGCGAGCATAGTTGAACGAGTAAACAGAACTTTGAAAAATAGAATGTGGAAACAATTCAGCCTGCAAGGAAGCTACAAATGGCTGAATATTCTACCAGAAATAGTTTCTGACTATAACAATTCCTTGCACAGGACAATAGGAATGAAGCCGAAAGATGTAAAGAAATGTCATGAAAAGTATTTACTCAAAAACGCTTATAGTCACCTCAAAACAGTGGATCCAAGGAAACGAAAATTCAAAATTAATGATCATGTAAGAATAAGCAAGTACCGAGAGGCATTTGCTAAAGGGTATACACCAAACTGGTCCAATGAAATTTTCACTTTAAGAAAAGTTCATCAGTCGAATCCAGCTGTGTATTTTCTCAAAGATCAAAATGATGTTGATATACAAGGTGGATTTTATGAAGAAGAGCTTCAAAAAGTTAAACACCCTGATGTGTTTCTGGTTGAAAAAATTTTAAGAAAAAAAGGAAATAAATTGTACATCAAATGGCTAGGTTTAAGCAATAAGTATAATTCGTGGATATCGAAAAATGATTTTGTATGATACTTTTTCAAATAAAACAATATAATATTCAAATAAAAATTTTATTAATATAATATTTACATTACAAATTGATCACAAAATCTATTATTGAATATAATTTCTCTATGTGTTGAATCCAAAATGGGGGCGATGATTTTCGAGGTTTCTGCTATTCGCCTCTCGAAGCGAATTCTATCGATTGCTGCGTGATTCCAGTACATTTTCCGAGAATCCTTGTATGCAAATTTCCATGTGTACATATAATAAGTTTTGTTATGACTTTCATCAATTTTCACCATCTTATTCATGGTTTATCAGAGAATTCACTTCTGAAAACTTCCGGGTAAAGATGGATGAATTCCAGAGTTAGACTTATATTTTCGCTATTGGGATTCACTTCTGGCTGGAGCAAATCTAAAGCATTTTGCATTACATCGCCACTCAGCTTGCAAAGCCCGTTTTTCAAAATTAGGAAATATTGTCCATAATGCTGTCTTTTCAAAATATCTACCCTATATTCAATTAAGGGTTGGAGCTCCCATAGCTTGCAGACTGTTTCAAACCCTAAGTACACTGAGGAGTAATCTTTTTTTATTTTGACTACTCGCCCGTTTGTAAATTGGCTAAACTCAATGGTAAACCTATCGTCTTCAACGGTCTCCAGTTCATCGGCTGAGTAAAAATAATTGGCAATGATTCCTTGATATGTCAAGAACTTTTTCCACTCATGGTCCGTGAAAATCACTCGATCTCCCTTATTTCCGACAATTTCAATACATGGAGTGAAATTCAAATCATATGAAAGATTCACAACAACAAATTTACTTTTAGATTTGTTTAATGGAAATTTTCTTTCACTCAACACTACTTTTGATTTTTCTTTACAGAAATATTCACTTGTAGACAAGTTGAATTTGAACTCGGTAATACTCATTTTGGCAAGAGAATGTTTGATGTTATATTGTATTCCGTTTATATATTTTTCAATAGTGGTGGGGGAAATGATCCACTTCAACTTACTTAATATTAGTAGATTAATGACATCCTGGATATCTGGCAACCGTGTGAACTTATTAACCTTGAAAGAGGTCGTTGAACTCGTTTCAAGTTTCTCCTACTTGTCAAGACCTCTCTGTAACGTGGCGTCAGCAAATTCTAAGTAATCTGATATCTGACACGTGCACTCATTGAACGAGGTCGTTGAACTAGTTTCAAATTTCTCATACTTGTCAAGACTTGTCTGTAACTTGGCGTCAGCAAATTCTAGGTAATCTGATATCTGACACGTGCACTAATTGAACGAGGTCGTTGAACTAGTTTCAAGTTTCTACTTGTCAAGACATGTCTGTAACGTGGCGTCAGCAAATTCCAAGTAATTTGATATCTGACACGTGCATTTATTTAAAAAAAAGGTCAAGGTCAAGAAGGTCTAGGTCATCGTCAACGTCAAGGTCAAGACGTCTTCTCCTACATGTCGAGACTTGTCTGTAACGTGGCGTCAGCAAATTCCAAGTAATTTGATATCAAATTTCACCTACCGGAGCTATAACGTTATCAAATCCCATGTAATTTGATACCGACGTGCACTTATTGATTTCGAATCTGGTTACAAACAATCAAAACCTATGAGAAAGCTATGGGATTCAAGGTCAAAACCTATGAGAGAGCTTTGGGATTCAAGGTCAAATCGTATGAGAGAGCAATGGGAGCGGTGCACATGTCAAGGATCAGATTACCTGGAATTTGCTGACGTCATATTTCCGGTTACAGACAAAAATATGACGTCAGCAAATTCCAGGTCATCTGATCCTTGACACGTGCACCGCTCCCATTGCTCTCTCATACGATTTGACCTTGAATCCCAAAGCTCTCTCATAGGTTTTGACCTTGAATCCCATAGCTTTCTCATTTCCCTTCTACTGTCGTCCTTGACTTATTGGAGCCGGCCACGAAGTCTTTTGACTGCCTGCAGCCGGTGTTATCCCTCCAAAGTTTATTCAGCTGTTCTTCTGCCCACTCGTCGAGGGCTGAAGAAGTTTGGCTTCTTGCGATGCCTACTACAGGCTCCGGTCCACAGAACGGCGTTGCGGATCCGGATCTGGCAAGTCCGTCTGCCACCTCGTTTCCGCGCACCCCTTTGTGTCCCGGGACCCATACCAGCTGAACTTCCTTCGTTTCAGCTAGCTTCTCGAGCGCATCTCCACATTCCTGTACAAGCGCTGAGCTTGGTTTAGGATGGCAGACGGCTCTGAGCGCTGCCTGACTATCCGAACAGATATAAATTCTCTGTTCGGATCCATCTTTCACCTCTTCTCTCATAGCTACGGATAGGATGGCGAACACTTCAGCTTGAAAAAACTGTTGTATATCTGCCCAAAGCGTAGCTCTCTCGTACTTCTCTTCCCTCCAGGTAGATTCCGGCACCAGTTGCCTGTTTGTCAGTTAGACGCGAACCGTCCGTATTACATATTAGGCTTCCTGTGCTAAACTCCACCGTGTTTCCTTCCCATTGTTCTCTGCTCGGAATAGTAAGCCTAAACTCTATTCCATCGCAGTCTGTCTTGTGCGCTTTTCACTCTGAGGGCAGAGATAGGGATCTCCTGTTCCGCCCACTTCGCGATTTCCGCATGACCTATCATCGCTCCTTCGTTCAATCAGACTCCCGAGTCTCGCATCCTCAAATGGGCTGCCATTGCCTCCTTCTTGATCCAGACTGGAAGCGGTGGCAGCCTCAGCAGTACCTCCAACACTGCGGTTGGAGTCGTTCTCATTGCGCCCGTTATTACCAAACAGGCCAACCTCTGAACCTTGGTGAGTTTTCGGCCTATTGTGCTACCCTGTGCGCCTGGCCACCACACGGCTGACCCATAATGGATCTTTGGTCTTACGACTGCCGTGTACAGCCAGCGCATGATCTCTGGATTTGTGCCCCAATTACTTCCTACAATTCTCCGCAGTTGCCTTAGGATTGCTACCGACTTTTGAATAACCCTGTCTACGTGCGGCCTCCATGAAAGTTTGGAGTCCAGGACCACCCCCAGGTATTTGACCTGCTGAACTAGCTCCAGCTCTTGCCCAAACATGATAGGTGGCCTGAATCCATCTTTTTTCCTCCGTTTAGTGAACAGGATCATCTCTGTTTTTGTCGGGTTCACTGAGAGTCCTGCATCACCGCACCATCTCTCAATTATTCTGCAGGCAGCCTGCATACGGTCGCAGACGACTCCGATGAATCGTCCGCTGATTAGGACAACTCCATCGTCCGCGTATGCCTGCGCCTCGAAACCTTCATCTGTGAGTTTACCCAGGAGTTCATCCATTACTAGGCACCACAGATGGGGAGAGAGGCAGCTCCCCTGAGGGCAGCCCCCCCCCCACCTCGAATTCCAGTCTGATGTCTCCTCGGGATACCTCGACCTTTCTTCTCGTAAGCGACGATACAACCCAGCTGACCATTGAATGAGGCGTTCCTCTGGCCCTTAGTGCTGCCTCTATTGTCGCTGTTTTTACCTTGTCAAATGCGCCTTCCACATCGAAAAATACTCCTAATGTTACCTCTTTAAACCTTATTGTCCTTTCGATCCTTCGCACTACAGCGTGGAGGGCCGATTCAGTCGACCTTCCCTTTCTGTATGCGTGCTGATTTCTGTGGAAAGGGCTCACCCTTAGGGGCCCCTCCATCAGGAATCTGTTAACCACCTTCTCCAGCGTTTTAAGCGGGAACGGTGTTAGGCTGATGGGTCTAAAGGACTTTGCTGTTGTGTAGTCTCTTTTTCCCGCCTTGGGGATAAAGACTACTCTTGCTGACTTCCAGACCTTTGGTACGTACCCTAGCGCTATACTGGACCCCCTCTGTAGCATTGCCGGGAAAATTCCGTCGGGTCCTGCTGCCTTATAAGGGTTGAACTCGTTCACTGCCCAGGCTATGGCATCAGACGTAACGACCCTCTCTGCCAGCTGCCAGTCCCCGTGGGGGACCTGCTGTGTTGGCAGAGCCCGTTGGTCGTCCCCGACACCACCCGGGAAGTGTACTTCCAGCAGATATCTGAGCGAATCTTCGGAGGAAGTTGTCCATGTACCATCTGGTTTCTTCAAGGTTGTTATGGAACCTTCTGTCTCGTTGCTCAGGATTCTCATGAGCCTGGCGGATTCCGTTAGGGAATTGATTTCCCCACAGTAAGACCTCCAGCTAGCTCTTTTGCTTTTCCTTAGCTCCTTCTTAAATTCCCTTCTCGCGGTTTTGTAGTTTTCCCACGCATTCTCGTTGCCATCCTTAATGGCCTTGTTATGAGCCTTTCTGGTTACGTTTCTCAGGCCCTTCAGCGACTGGTTCCACCAGTGAACCCGGCGCTTTGGGGCCGTTCTCAAAGGACATGCCTCTTCAAATGCCTTGGTCATTGTTTTTCCTAGTTCTTCTACTTTCTGATCTAGTTGTTCCTCCGAGAAAATCTCTACCTGATCCCTTGACAGCCCTGAGAGACCTTCTAGGAAGGTGTCCCAGTTGGTTGCTCTAGGGTTTCGGCGTTGAGGAACAGCCTCTGCTTCAGCGTAGACATCAAACCTTATCATTCGGTGATCTGACATCGATATGTCTGACCTAATATATCTCTCGTTGCCAATGTAACGTCAATCACTTCCTGTCGGATACGATTGATGAACGTTGGTTCCGTCCCCCTGTTCAGTATCTCCAAACTGGTCGTTGCTAGGTATTCAAGTAGTGCTTCACCACGCGCATTGACGTCCGTGCTGCCCCACATCGTGTTATGCGAGTTGGCGTCGCACCCCAATATCATGCGTAAACCATTTTCCTTACTATACCTTACTATCTTCAATAATTCCTCAGTAGAAGGCAAGTGCGCATCATCGTATGGTAGATACACGCTTCCTACTATTACCCTATGTTTGATTCCTCTTACCTTGATTTCTAAGAGGTCTCTGGACGCCAGGATCGCCGTTCTTGGTGCTTCCTCTCCGTCTGCCTTGCCTACGAATAGCTGGTAGCCGCTGCCTCTCAAACCCCTCACCTTCTTCCTGTAAACGTATGGTTCCTGTATTAAAACTATCTCAGACTCACCAGTTAGGATGCTTTCCAGTTCCCCGGTTGCATCCATACTGTGCTGCAGGTTGATTTGGCCTACCTTCAACTTCGCCATTGCGCCCTCTCATTTGGATTGGGGTGGTCCCTTCCCTGTCTTATCCGAGGGACCGCCGCTCTGCCTGGAGAAGCCTACGAAGCCTGGCGACACTCTGCGTACCGTCAGGGTAACTAGCTCGTAATAGAGCATCATGCCTTGCTCCTCCAAGGCCTGGGCGGTCTCTTGGCTAACCATGAAGGTTAGGAACCACCCTCCTGCCGTTTCCAGGTGCCTCCACCTCTCCACGTTCAGAGAACGGTTCTGGAGGCTTAGCACCCGCGTCAACCTCGGGAGGTCCACTTCTTGGCCCTGTTATCTTTTGCCAGAAATACTACAGTTTTGATACTCACCAGAGTATATCTGGAGGCGAGAGCTCTAATAGGCTCCGCCTACCAGTACTTTTGCGATACCATTGGCCGACTCAAATGTTCGGCAATGGTATAAATTTGAGCTTGGTTGGCTGTTTTAGGCAGTCATCCAGGAGTCGCCCGAGGGCTCGGACAGTTCCAGGAGAGTAGCCCTCACTTCTGGATGGCTCAGTAGAGCTAAGTGCGCGTGTAAATAGTATTTCTGGCGTTTTTAGGTATCTACGGCCTGGCATGCGAATTAATGGAACCTCGTTGGTTGGCAACACCAACCAATGCAAAAAGAATTCGTATGTCAGACGCGTTCCTGCTGGTTTTCCAAATAAATGAAGAGTACCGGAGTGGATGGGATTTTTGCGATGAGATTCTCCGAGCTACCTGGAATTGAAGAAATTTTGAACTCGCTTCGGAGCGTTTGGATTAAGCTCCAATGAGCTAGTCGGAGGCCGAAGTATCTTCTCGCTTCTTAGTCCATTTTTCCATTCGTTCCGGAAAGATGTCAGCCCCTTAACCAGAAGCCGATCCTTACCGGCCACGGAGCGTCCGCTGAGGGCACCGCCCTGAATGTGACGCCCGCTATGACCGGTGCAGTCCAGCCACCGAGGAGCCACTCTAGCGACGTTGGGTTTTGGACGGTTATTAAAAACCACCCTGGTTCAACGACGCCGGAGTTCCTGAAGCGCAGTTCCGGGCCTCGGGGTCCCCCTTCAGGGCCCTCCATAGTCCGGAGCATCTGCTCTATCAGGTTGCTCCTGATGGCTTCGCTCTCTTCTGGGAGGACGGTGCCGTCCTCCCGATCGCTTCTGATCACGACCTGCATCTCCCTTTTGACGGCCGCGCTGTAAGAAGCTATTAGGGTGTTTTGAATCCCCGCCTTCTGGCCCGGAGCTGCTGTCTCTCCCCTTAGAAGGGGTGAAACGTTCGCTCTCTGGCCAGTGGGCCGAGACCTCCCACCCTCTTTGCCCCTCTTGGCGGGCCGATCTGGTGGAGTCTCCTTCTCCCGAGGCCTCTTTTTCACACCCCCGTGACCATGCCGGGGCGGCCCGGTGCGTCCAGACCCTGAAGTCCCCAAAAGGGGGTCCCCGTTAGGTCCGACGTCCCTCGCCGCCCTTGACGCAGTCGGGAGTGTAATTGGAGGCCTCGCAAGAATCTTCTCCTGCCTCTTAGCTTTCCTAGCTTCAGGTCCTCTCCTCTGTCTCGACCAATTTTCCGGTCCGCGGCGCCGGGCCTGGGAGTCCCTAGTGGGACTTCCTGGTCCGGCTTGCGGTGCTTCGGCATTGGTCAGTGAGGTGGTCGCGGTTTCGGATGGTTTGTTAAGACCTTCCGCTTCGCTCAACCTCTTCTTCTTCTCTTCCTGCCTTCTCCTTGCCCTCTGTCTTTTCTTCTGGGCCTTCTTTCTCTCTTTCCGGCGGATCTCAACTGCAGAACTATCCGTCGAGTGATTCCTTGAGGATTCATCGTCGGAAGCTCCGCTGTCGGGATCCGATGTAGACCGGAGGAGATCTTCCTCTTTACTGTCAGGGCAAGGGCGCTCTTCTGCTACTTCCATCAGCACGTTTACTGATTCTCCATCTTTATTTTCTTCCATGTTTTATGTTTTGTAGATAAATGTGTGTAATGTGTAGGTGATGTCAAGAGATTAGCGAGTTCCTTCAAACCGTCCCCTTGCAGAAGGCCTGGTAGGGCTGGTTCTCGGCCGTGTGGTACGGCGGCCGCGGGCGAAGCCCCCCGAACAGTACATCAGGGCCCTTTTCCAGGCGCCACCTGGCACTAATATACCATTCGAGATTTTTCGGTGAGTGATGAGGCAGCCCTCTACACTAGCTAGGCAAGAGTGGGCCTCTGTACTACTCACCGGCCTAGGTGTGCTAGTCCTAGTTTCTTTCGCCGGCTACCAGTCCCGAAGCACCCGATCCGAGGCCCCTCCTTGGCTTCCGCTGGAGACAGATTTTCCAGTTCTCGCATCCCTTTGTAGAGTGAAAGTGTGTGTATCAAGTGTAGAGGAAAGTGTGTGTTTTTGGCGTCGGTGTGTGGTGAGCTAGGGGCCCACGGGGCGCTGCTCCCTTTGGCTGCGGCGCCTCAGCCACCCCTGGAGTCCGCTCTCTCGTTAGCCGTCATGACAAGTCATGGCCGTTGCCCAGGATTCACCACGTGGAGGTGAGAGTAGCGTTGAGGTGTCTGGACTCCAGGCACCCCCTTGAACCCTCATCTAACTGAAGGTACTGGACAAACGCAATCTTCTTCAGTGTTTGCTACCAACCATTTACTGTCGGCCAACTTCTGATTTCTACCTTGTGCTGTCTTCGAAAACACTGGGTTGTATTCAACTCTTCCGGTCTCTCTTCCACGGTTGTCTGTCTCGATTTTAAAATAGAATACCTGACAATATGCTGCTTCTCCATCTCTCCAAGCCAATTCATAGACAGCAATATGATAAAATTTTCTTTGAAGGCCTACAGGTTCTTCTTCACTCCAGAACAGTGCCATTTCAAAAATGTCTTGTTTTGTGAGAGCCTTAGAACTCACCTTCCTTTTTTCTGGGATTGCTTGCAAAATTTTGAGTTTTGTGTCGCGTGCATGTCTCGCTTTCTTAAACTGTATGTCCGTGAACGGATTAAAAATTCTTTTATATTCTTTGAAGTACTTCTCTTGTAACATTTTTGCTGAAGTGTTCCAAATCGTTTTGACTGCACTCCATTGTTCTTCTTCATGTTGAATGCCCATTCACATAAAATAGAAGCTAATTCTTCAGGGAAGTCGCTGCAATGAGTTCATATTTTTTTCCAAACAAAACATCGTAAGTTGTCGCCAAATTGACGTAGTTGAATTCACAGTATTGCGAGGCACATTGTTATTAATTGATTGTTTCTTCAATTTCTCCACTCGAAGACTGTCCAAATCGCGACATTTCCATAAATAGGATACTTTTCAGACAGTTTGAGAAAAATTGACATATAACGTCATCAAAAATTTGTTTACAATGCTGTTTGTCATGCTTTCAAAAGTTAGGTTCTGTTTTGTCGCTGGAAAAGTTAGGGCAAACTTTTTTCGCTGTCATAATGACAAAACACCGCGACATATGGCATTGTTAGTGCATGAATTAAATTGTCAAAGCAATTTAATGAAGTACCCGTGAAATAAAATATATTTCTCTACGACTATTGTATTCTACGTTCATTACATATTGATTTTTAATTGAAGAATAAAGATGATTCCAAGACACCGTGGATCCTAACTCATTATTCAACGGCACTCGGCCAATAACAGGTTCAGAATTTTCAGAATCCACGGGAACTGAGAGGTTTAACAAACAAATTTCTCAAGAAGGCTTTGCTTGATTGAACTTTTGTCACAGCTTGGCATCCGCGAATGTCAGATTGACTATTTTCTTAGTTTTAACTTTGATCTGTGTGACAAGTACCTAATATAAAAATGAATAGAGCGGATTGGGAAAGCAGTGATAGTGAGGAAGATGAATATCTATATTGCAACAAAAAGGTATGTCAAACAATTTTTACTTGAACTTTCTACACTCTCTCAGTTTTTGGTAAGAGGAAAGTACTATTTCTTGAATTGTATATTCACACCAAAGGTACCAAAATATTCATTTATTTGATTATAACAACATTGATTTATTTTCATTGTAAATTTAAGGAATGTCTACAATAAAAATATGGTGAGTGGGAAATCAGTTAGGCAAGGAGTCATTCACAATTAACATCAGTTTTCAGTTTGGTGGGCTGGTGCAAATTTGACAATATTTTTGGTTAAGGTACTCATGCATTTTGTTTCTCTGAACAAGAACTGAAAGTCAACATTAGTACTTCAGGAAATGCACCTTCCAGATTAATTTTCATCAAAAAATCAGTTATATATTATGATTGTATCATGAAAGGTTCTCGATGCAAGAAAATAATTTCTTTTTCATGTTCCTCTGAAACCTGCATATCCAAAAGTACTATAGGAAACGTCAAGTTGCGACTTTATATGCCTATAGATATAATAAAAATTAATTTAAAAGTACAAAAGCGTTTTAAATATAAAATAATATCAAGATGATGAAGTCCGGGACTCGAAGTGATATATATGGTGCATTTGCTGTTTCACTCAGAGGAAAACCCGTACAATCCCATTGAAATTGGACCAAAATTCAGTCAAAATAGGAACCAACAAGAAGTATAGGAATAAATCACAAACTTTGAATGAAATAAAAAGAACACTACACCTTCAAATGTGGTTTCACAAGACTCCAAAAAAACTGTATTTCCATATAAAGTTTTTTGTGACTGAATTGTACATAACTCATACCAAAAAAATGGAGTTGTTTATTTTATCTCATCACCTATAATCCGAGTCCAATTGTGAAAGCACCCTCAACAGAATAACACACAATATAGCTTTCTGCTTGAACGTATTGAATGTGTGGAAATATGTGTACTTTTCAACAATCGCCATCATATGTAGACTTTCAATGTTTAGGATTATGTAGATCTGATATATTCATAGGCCATACCTATATTCAAATGAATCCTTTTACATAACAATTTTCCCACTTTCCACACAATCCTCATAAATGTTGCAAGCGGTTCTTCAAACCAGCAGAAGTGAGGTTAGGGTCCACGTGGCGTGGCCAAAGAGTAGAATCTATGACCCCTACTCTTTGGCGTGGCCCCCTTACTCATGGTCTCTGATATTGACGAAGTATAGTAGAGCAAGTACCATAAACACTGGAACGAATGCACTTTGCGCTTCTTGCGCCAACACAAAACATAACTTATTCTGTCGAATCTCTGTGACAATCTATCAGGATTGATATCCTTACTACCCATTGAGTTAGTGGATATTTCATTCACAGTGTAATCGTTGCATGTGAAACTTCACCACCAACTCTTATATTAGAGTTACAGTAAGATTTTGTTCTGAAAATTGCAGTGAACTTCAATCAGTAAACATTGCATGTAAAAGTTCACCGACAACTCTCATATAGAAGTTATAGTAAGATATTTATTTGAAATTTGCAGCGATTTCATTTTTGTAAGTTTCACGAAGGAAGATTGTAGATACTTTCCATTTGAAAACTGAAAAAAAAATTTATAAACCTACATCAAGTTTGCAAAGATACATTACAAATATAAAAAACATTCAAACTTGCTGCAATATTTTGTAATTTACAATGTTTGGTGGGTTATAGCTCAGTTGGTAGAAGCGTGTACATGAAGTAAATGTATAACTCTTGGAAGTTTTTTTTTAAAATTATTTTCAATTAAGGGATTTATTCATTCATTCATTCATTACTTTATAATATATATTTATTTTCATAAATAATATTTAGATTTCATTAAAACTCTGACTATCGTATAGTCGTAGAGAAAGTATAGTTTTCTACTCGCGTATAATAGCTATTATTTTCTCGGATAATTCCGAAACTCGCATTCGGCTCGTTTCCTCGAGAATAATAATTATACGCTCGTTGAAGAATATACTATTCAAGAGTGAGAGAATAAGTAAATATATTAAATTCGTAGTTCTTTCGCTATGGTATTGAATACAATGTTTTCCGTATACTGTTTAGTACAGAAACTATTCATTTCGTTGCAAATCATCAAGTCTTCTTCATTCATGTCTAAAGCACTTCTACTATTTCGTACCACAATTTTTATTCCCTCTTCAATTATTCCGACACTTGTTTCACAAATAACATAATATATACCAATTCAGGAAACAAAACTACGTCAATTTCTCTCTACGCGCGTTTCGCCAATAAAGTTGGAATCATCAGTATAAGCTTCCCAATTGAAAATAATACAGATTCGGACATTTATTTTAAAACTAAACATAGGCTTTATGTGAGTTGAAAAAAGAACAATGAAGTTGGTAGTTAAATATAACAATCACTTATAATCGTCATCTCGTCGGAACTTTCTCTGTTCCTACCAGTGTGTTATGTTTCTTGTTCAGTTCTGTTGAGTTCCTATTAGACCGGGGGATGGTGACAGATTTTGAGACACGATTTTACTTGTATGCCTTTTGGAGGACAGTATTGTCTGTATTTCCTCATGATAATAAGGCAGGAATAAAAGAGTCGTCCTGGGTTCTTTCTAAAAAAAATTATTAATCATTTGTTCGAAAAATATGTGTTTCGCTACGATTTTAATCAGGCTGCTATGTGTTTTGTAATGAAATAACGAAAATAAAATACTCAGAAAACCATTGGCATACCGTTAGGGCGGGTCCGAAGGGTTGGTATGGTCACGTGAATTTGTATGAGAATAAGGAAATTTTCCGTGTTTTTAAACAGGCTGCCACTGATAAGTATACAAGTTATTGTTCTGAAACTGCTTAAAAAAAAGATGGCGTACTGAATGCGTATGCCTAAGTACTGTTAACTCTGCAAAAATTTTTAACAGGTATGTAATAACATTCCGTGATTTTAGTCAGTATGCCATACCATTTTCATTAAGTTTATGGTAATGTAAGATGTATATGAAATTGGCATATAGTTTGAGAGAGTAAAAATTACAGGCATAAGCAAAAAAAATTGCAAAATATAAACAAAAATTTCCGCCATTTTAAGCAGTATGTCTTTCTGTTTATATGATGTACATGGTGCATGTAGTTGGAATAACAAAAGGCATACCTACCTATCGATAAGGTCCAAGCTTGTCAAAAATATAAAAAGTGATTCAAAATAGAGATAACCTGATGTGTAAGAGAAACGTGACAATTTTTGTCTTTTTAAGCTTGACACCTTTCTGTTTTTATTACAATCATGGTATATGTAGGTGGAATAACATATGACATACCAATATGTAAAGTCCAAGAGTTCGGAAAATATTAAAAAAGGATGCAAATATAGAGGAAACCGATGTGAGAGAAACATAAAATATTTTGTGTTTTAAGCTGCATTCCCTTCCGGTTTCATGATAATCATATGGTATATGTAGGTGGAATAACAAATCGCACATGATTGAGGACTAACCCAGTTAACACAAAATGATATCAGAGATGGTAGTGGGCTTCACTTTCATGTTTCAGATCACATCAGTGAATCGAAAAGTGACTTCCATTACTATCGCGAAAACATCTATTCGGTGCCTCGTTGGTCATTTCGAGACATCAAATTGTGATGCCAAATGTGACTCGAAACTAGACCAATGTGAGATTCTATTTATACTGCGAAATCAAATGCACATCAAGATCATTTAACGTTACAATGTGAAATTGTACTGGTACTTATTTGAAAATGCGCTTCACTTTCTGACTCTCTTATATGTCACAAACACTTCAAACTTAGAATCCTATAATGAATTCATAGGTATGATTTTGTAGGTTTTAATTATTGTGGCTAACAGTGTAACTCGCCTGTTACTCGTTCAGGCTCTTCGAGAGTTTCATGTATTGCGAATTCATAATGAACAGAAACATGTAAAACAGCAATAATTGTGATAAACATATTCATTTCAGAACTTCAATTTTCAAATTCGTTAAATATAATTTGCAGCATGCTAAATTCGATGTAATGTATCAAATTTCATTCATTCATTCATTCACACATTAAGGTATGAAATAAACAGGAAAAAGACAGTGAAAGTTTAGACATTCCAAAATTGAAACCAACCTGTTAATCGTGATTCTTTTGAAACTTCATCACTATATACCAATCAATTGTTCTGCACTCACTTTGCAAATTACATGCCGATATAACACCTTATGAATCAAATTCCCTGTTGAATCAAATCACTGCCACATCAATATTCAATTAGGAACCTGAATAAATAAGAAATATGGAAAATTCGAGGTCGTAACAAATTTTGCCCCTTTTCAACATGAATATAAATAATACCTCAATTTTATTATCTAAAGCAAAAGGTAATGAATTGTATTTTGATGTTCGTCCAAATATATTGACACACGTAGTTCCACTACTGTCCCTGTATTTCGAGCACATTTTTACAGATGATTCATTTCTCACACTTTTTATATAACTGATAACTGCGCCTTCCTGCTAATAATTCACCATTACACTATTGTGCTTGTATCGAGCAACAGTATCGAAAACTAAGTGTATAAATTCGGGAAAATTTTACAGAAATGCCGAAATCAAAGCGAAACAGACATTGTGAAAGTAGTGAAAGTGATTTAGATAGGAAAAGAAGGCGATTAGTAAGGAAACTGGATCGCTTGGACAAGAAGAGACGAGAAAGGAGTTCCTCTTCTTCAAGTTATATTTCAAGGAGGTGTTAAGAAGAGTTTCACTACTTAGGTATAACTGTTAAACCTATAATATGTAGTTAATTTGCATATTTATGTGAAAACATTCTAGCTATAACTGTTAAAGCTAGAAACTGACTCTTCATAGGTATACTCAGGGCTCAGAGGTGGTTATTTTAGTATAGGTATAACTGTTAAACCTATGCATATATTATTCTGCAAACGTAATGGACAGCCTTACGACAATAGCTGTTTTTCTTCCAGGTAAGGACGAATATCATGCTGTCGAGAGAATAGAAATAGATGGAAATTTTCCACCGCCGGGACATTCTAACAGCGAAAATACGACAAACGTTATTCAAACAGTTGCGGAGGTGCATGCTAGCGCTGATGCCCATATTAGTAATGACGTGCTTAAGCTTTTGGGGGAAGAGCCCCAGGGTACCGACCCGATTTTCGGGCCAGATTGGCACGACACCATAGCAAGTAGGTGGAATAAGTACCTAACGTTGGGTATCGAAAGATCCGAGAAAGAATTGTTGCGGAAACAATACCTAATCCCCAAAAATATTCCAAATTTAAAAGCACCGCTTTTGAACCCGCAGCTAGAAGTATCTGTAGATGATGCACATAGAAGAAGATAGGTATTTGGCCCAAATTCAGCATGAAATTGGTATTGCTATGGCAGCGATGGGGCGAGCGTTAAATACACTATTGTTTGAAAATCAAACAGAAGTGAAAAGTGTTCTTCCCAGTTTGATAGACGCTGGTAAGATATTTGGCGATGCATTCCATATGTTATCCACAAATAGGAAATACCATATTGCGTCCCAATTGAATCCAAGCGTGAGAAAGATGGTTAAGGAAAGTCAGACAGAAGGCTATTTGTGTGGAAAAGAAATTCAAGAAAAGATCAAGGACGTGAAAAAATCAGTTAAGAGCATACAATTCTTTGAACTACCGCACATAGGGGTATTTGACCCAAAAAGTTGGCCAAAATTATTGTCACCTCATTTTTCAGTTTAATAACTTGAAAAATCATGTATAATATTATAAGAAAACTTATATACATTAATACTGATACACAAAGAGGGTGAAACTAATAACAATAATATTTTTATTTATTTTTTGATGATCATGTTTTATTATATTTTATATTTTTACTCAGGGGACTGTATCCACTCATCTCCGGAACTATCATCTGTGTCTACATCAGCAACATCTAATTCATCATCAGGGTTCTGTGCAAGAGTTTGATCTACTTGTTTCTCATTTCTGAGCTTATTCGTTATTCTGAAAGGAAGCAGCATTTCTAAGGCATTTTTGCTAAATGGCAACCTCTTCCTCTTTGACTTGGGTTGCAAATTTATTAATAACGGATCTGAAGTTAGTAAAAACGTCCAAATTGCATTTTTCTCATGAAAATTTTCGTGCAAAATTTAGACGGTAAAATACTTATTCTGAGCTTCTGCCGAGTCTTCTGATAAATTACCTACAGGTGATAAAGCATGTTTTATTACAATTAGTCCATGTAAGAGAATTTAATGAACTGAAGTTGACGCAGGGTTCCACGGATAAAAACTAACATACAACTGAGCTGTTTCGAAAGTATAATTTTGTAATTTTTTAATGTGTATCTCATGACCACAGGACATTATTTCAAGAATCACTTTAAATCTGTTTATCAAATTCAGATCTATTCCAGTTATCCTTGCAGATATTTCAAAATTTGTGAAAAATCTTCTGCTGGTATTGCCATCATTGGTTGACCCGAAACCCACTTTGGGGATATCTACTAATATTCCTAAATCTTCTTTGCATTTTTTTGTATCAAGTTTTTCTCTGCTTTTACAGCTATTTTGTGTTTGTTAGTATCTATTTGCCATTTCTTAAGAGGTACTTTGTAAGACAAATGTAATCAAAATTCAAAAAATCTTATGGTAGCATACCATCTTCTCTTCATTTCTAACATCAAACGGTAACATTTCTGTTGACAAATTTATTCTAATCTCCGGGAAACAATCGTTTTTCCAGGAAATTGCTCATGATGAAGTAATTTTTTTGTCGAAACTTTTTTCTGTACTAGTCTTCAATTGGTCATAAATGTATTTTTTGTCAAGATTCTGAATTTCAAGGTCGCTAGAATGAAATAAAAATGAATTTTACACGTAGGGATGGAATCCTTCGAATCACTTCCATTAAGTATTGAAAAAGAAAAAGTTTAACAAAAAGCAGGTCTGCGGGAATCTGCGGTAATTGTTGGCAATTTTTAATAATTCCAGGGTAATTTTATCAGAATATTTGAATGCACATACCGAGTATCACCCAGAAGTATAATAATAACCTTCAAACATATACGCGAAATAAAAAAAAATATGTCTTCCAAAAATGCATTCAAAATATGAGTAGGATGTGAAATATGACGAAAAAGAGATTATACGCGTCCTTGGTTGATCACACTGTATAGCAATATTATCAAAACTCGCACAAAAATCTTTCGAAAGACTTTTTTGAACCGCTATATTTAAACAATATGAATAACGTACCCGTTCCACACCACCTTTATACGTTAGATTGTCACCGATCCAGCCAGACAGTGCAGATACTAACGAGTAGATGTCACCACTTTAAGATTATACAAATATCGTACCACCGTAAACGTGTCCAATTTGGATGAATTGCTAATATTTTTATAATGTACTTTTGGCCAACTTTATGGGTCAAATACTCCTTTGTGTACCGGGGTGTCTTCCAGAAAAACAAATGGAAAAAACCCCTAGGCAAGAAGTACACTTACAGATAGAACTACATGAGGTAGATGTGTGTAGATACCTATATTCTGGCAGAATAAAATATTGTATAAAAATTGGCAAGTAGTCACTAGAGATAAAATAATTTTATCTTGGGTGAAGGGGTATGACATAAGTTTCACTGATAAGCCAGGCAACATTTTCTGCCCAAAACCCAATCTCTCACTGTCGAAATTTTGTCGTCATATTTTCTTATTCCCAAAACTGATAATGAATACCGTTTTATCTTGAACCTCAAATATTTGAATACAATTGTAGAATTACCTCATTTCAAATTGGAGAATTTCAAAGCCGTAAGTGATCTTTTATTGCAAAACATGTGTTTATCTACAATAGACTTCAAGAAGGCTTATTACATGGCACCTATAGCGTCAAAATGTAAAAAATATCTGAGGTTCAGATTCAAGGAATGGTTATATGAATATAATTCCTTGCCTATGGGGTTGTCCGCAGCCCCTTATGTATTCACCAAATTGATACAACCAATTTTCAATTATTTTCGTTCCAGAGGTATATTACTCATAATATATCTGAATGACATTCTTGTACTCGGCTCTCGAGAAGAAGAAGTTAACCATCATGTTAATGAAGTCATGATTGTGTTAAGAAAGTTGGGCTTTGTAATCAATGAAAAAAAAAAAAATCTAATTTGAACCCCTCACAGAAGTGTAAATATCTAGGTTTTGTATATAACACTGCTGACCTTACTATCACATTATCAGCAGAAAAAATACAGAATATTTTACGGGGGTTGCATATAGTAAAAAATAAAAAGGTGGTAACTATAAGGGAATTTTCCAGATTTTTAGGAACTTTAGTTTCAGTATGTCCAGCTGTACGCTATGGTTGGGTGTATATAAAACATCTTGAACGAGAAAAATAATTATCCCTCAAAACGAACCCTGGTAACTACGATAAAAAGGATTCGACTCGCGGGCTATGGACTCAAGAGCAATCCAAATTTCACATAACCTATTTGGAGCTTTTGGCTATTTTTTATGCATTAAAATGTTTTGCCGCGGACATGACAAACTCTAACGTACTTTTGCGAGTGGATAACAAGACGACCTTGGCATATGTGAATAAAATGGGAGGGATTCAATTTGGCAATGGTGTGAAAAACGGAACAATTTTATTCATGCTGCTTACATACCATCGACCGATAATGTTATTGCAGACGCCGAGTCACAGGATAGGTCTATCGAAACCGAATATAAAAAGAGTGGTGAAGCCTTTCACATCTCATTCTTGGTATCCCTTATTTATGAGACTTTGTGTACATAAACCATTAATTTTGAGCCCCAAATAAAACTTATTATTATCTCCCTTCAGAACTCCTCATCCCCTATGGAAGAGCCTTTTCCTGGTGGTATGCAAATTATCAGGAGATCGATCTGAGGAAAAATGTTCCGGAGGATCAGTGGCGGATTTACCAGCAGGCTGAGTAGGCTGGAGCCTAGGGCGGCAAATTTTAAGGGGTGGCAAATTTAGTTCATAAATTTATTATTTCGGTTTACAAATTAAAAAAATAAAAAAAATATTATATACACACATAATACGAATTTCGAAAATTGGAGAGAAATTGAAATATTTAACAAAAATCGAAATATTCTCATATACAGTGCTAATTAATAAATATTTCAACATCTCTGCATGAACAATTCCTAAACGCTTTACTAATTATACATTAATGATTATGAACTTTCAGAATATCGCGATTCGATATTATAATCGAAATTTAGTAATTTTTACATATATTCTTCACTGATAACTGCTATAATTTTTTCTCCTTGTACCTAATAATTATGAGGTCTGCTTACCCAATTCAATCGATATAATATCGATGGTCTAATAAAAATACTGACTAAAATTGACTAATTTTTATTAAATAAAAAACTAGTTCAATATCTTATAGATGATAGTTAAACGACTGTGACTTGACAATAAAAAAATTCCCTCCACAAAATATGAAGTGAGACAATTTGCTCATTAGAAAATTGATACATTTTATCAGTTAATTATTTTATTTGCAGTAAGAAAAAGTTTGGAAAATCCAAATGAGCAGGCCTTAAGCGCTCATGTCGTACACGAATTATTTAAATTAAATGTTTACATCAGTATATTTGATAACTTTTTCGCAAAGCCAACTTTTTCAGAAAATGCCAATCGGAATGAATTAATTATAATAAGATAAAACAATACTCAGCTGCAATTTTTTATTCAACGGCTTCTCTCCAGTTAAACAAGTATATTAAAAAAAAATTGAAGTGTCAGAGCAGAGAAGAGTCAGAGCTAATGAACAAGATTTCGTACGACGATATAATAAATGATTTTGCGAATTCAAAGTCTCGCAAAAAAGTATTGTAATGCTTTTATAATTTAACTTAAATCATAATGCTAACAAATAATAAAGAAAAGATATATTTATTGTATTGTTTTTAAACTGTGAGTGTAATAATAAATGTTAATCAACGTTCGCCAAATGTATGTTTTTTACGTAAGCTTAATTCATATTTTGTAAGTATTGTATAGTTTTAAGACATACCTTACCTTACTTTAAAAGTGGTATACGATTGAGATATTTTTTCCTTAAAATAATGTTTTTTGATAATTCTTTGCTGTAAAAATAATCAAGGATCTAACACGGTACCATAGTTCTCAATAATAATAACTATATGGGAAAAGTTGATGTAACGAGGATGATGGAGCACAAATTATAAAGTTGGAATTTTATTGATAGAAAATTGATATGATTGTGGACTAAGATATCAAAATTTAGAGGCGGCAAAAATTGAATAGCCTACGGGCGGCAAATCTATAAATCCGCCACAGCGGAGGATGCCATTCCGGTATTGCTCAGTTCTTTGAGTGAATCAACTATAAAACAGTATTCAGCAACTTTTATAAGAGATGGTGGACATTTTGTCAGGGTCAAAAACTGGGATTGTTTGATGTCAATGTAGGAGCAATTATATCATTTCCTAATGGTCTCTTTTCTGAGAATATTTCATATTCTTCTTTGAACTCTCATAGATCCGCCTTATCATTGATTTTGAGCAATTCCCCAAATGACGAAAATTTAATAAAAAGATTTTAGAAAGGGGTATTCAGATGTAGGCCTAGTTTTGCTAGATATAAATCAACTTGGGATCCATCCATAGTATTGAATAATATAAAAACTTGGTATCCCCTTCAGGATATTTCAGTTGAACGCTAAACTAAAGAACTTGTCATTTTATTACTATTGGCAACAGGCGGGAGGGTACAAACAATATCTGCTATATATTTATATAATATTAAATTACATAATTCTGTAGAAATTTTTATTTCAGATATATTAAAAACTTCCCAATATAATAGACCACAACCTGTTCTAAAATTTACTAAATTTGAGAAAGGCCAGAATTGTGTGTGTATTTGACACTACTCAAATATTTGGAAGTTACAAAATCACTGAGAAATAATGAATCTTTTCTTATTTTGACCTATAAAAAACCGTACCCAATCTATCAGCCGCTGGGTGAAAACTATCTAGCAGAGGCTGGCATAGACATAAATAAATTCAAAGGTCATAGCACAAGACATGCTACTAATAATAATAATAATAATAGGTCTTTATTTTCCAAGTACATAATATGAGGAAAAAAGCCGAAGATCAGCTGGTTCTGTCTTGCAACACAACCTCTGTTTTTCATCTTAAGCTCTAACAAACAAAGAAATAATTACATAATTATGCTCAATGGTAATAATTATAAATAACTGATAATGGAAATAGTTTAACATTATTATTTCTGTTAGGTTTTGTTAGGTAATGAACATAAAGAACCGATAATGAAAACTAATAATTGGTTAATAATAACTAATAGTGAATAATTGTCATATCCATAGGCTTTTGCAAAGGGAAGTATATTGCTGCTCATTAATCATACTTCCAAAAATTACTACATCAGCGGCTTATAGAAAGGGTTTGAGTATTGAACAAATAAAAGATACAGTGGGCTGGTCTGAAAGATCACAGGTCTTTGCCAGATTTTATAACAGGCCCTTGCAGAAGGAAAGCAATTTTGTAGAGTTACTGTCAAGAAATGTGAATTTGAATCATGTATCTATACGGATTGATACTTTGATAGTTATGTAAGGTTAGTTGATTAATATAAGTTCTTCGTTTTGTGTACTCACACACAACTAAGAATATTTACAATAATTCTTAAATTATGTTGGTTTTTTGTGACTTTTTGAAAAGGGAAATTGTTTGTTCCGATTAATTATAACAAAAAAAAATTGAATTCTTTCAACATCTACGTGTGTCAATATATTTGGACGAACATCGAAATACAATTTAAAGAACAATCGACTTACCTGTAGGAAGTTCGTTCTAAATTGTATGAGATGTTCGTCCAAATATATTGACCCCATCCCAATTCAGGAAACAACCCTCCCATAACAACCAATTTTTTATTTTTCTATTTCAAGGCAAATAGTGTAATGATGAATTATTAGCAGGAAGGCGCAGTTATCAGTTATATAAAAAGTGTGAGAAATGAATCATCTGTAAAAATGTGCTCGAAATACAGGGACAGTAGTGGAACTACGTGTGTCTATATATTTGGACAAACATCTCATACAATTTAGAAGGAACTTCCTACAGGTAAGTCGATTGTTCTTTAAATTATGGTTTATAACATGGGATGCTAGAAAACAAATACGTGAGTTGATTCCATAATATATACTTTTGATAAACAAAGAATTAAAAGCACTAGTTAAACCTAAATCATAACAATAACAAAATTTTGAAATACAGAAAATACTAAAATTCAATTCCAGTTCTCTGTACAGCATTTTCTTTCCGACGAAATCAGTACCTAACCTGAAAATGCCGAATTTTTAAAACACTGAATATATACTGTTTCACTTACCGTTCTTTTCCTTGAAGAGATACTAAGAAATCTTGGGTGATGTAAACAAACACACTTGAATTAACTATTGAAAGAGAGAATTAAACAGAACACTGAACACTATCACGAATACTTATAGAATATTGATAAAATGACGCCGTGCCATCAACCCAATACCTACAAGTTCTACACCCGACTCTCGAAAGTCTCGACAAACAACGCTCAATGCCGGTTATTTAGGTCACTGCTTCAGCAATGAAATCAAAATTCTTGTCAATGTGCTTCGCAATTTTCTGCACATTTTGTACCTCGAAGCGATACTAACGAGAAGAAAATTGTGAACAATTCATAATATTTGGCATCACAAAGCGGTAACAGCAATGTATATAAGTAACTTATACTGTTACCACAATAATCAAGAAAGCGATATCGCCTAGAGGTTTGTGTTAACTGGGAAGGTTTATAAAAACCATAAATAAAAGGAAAATTGAGTTTATTGGAAACGAAACACATTTAAATCATAACTATGTTATAGAGTAATTATTGTTTTTCATCATTGGACAACACCTATTCTAACGTCATAAGAAAAAACCACGTATATATTTATCAAAATTGAGATATATCATTTGGGGCCTCTATAGGCCTTTTCAACAATTTGACGAAGAAAAATGTGCGTATTTTACAATTTTAAAATCATTTTGGCTATACAGAACAGAAGTGATAAAGTTAAATATTTCTTTTACAAAGCTTGGAAACGAAGGCTGAAAAATGCGAAGAGTATTCCTTTCACAACTTCCCTCACACCAAACAGTCTTTGGATAATGAGTGTGAAATCTGTAAACTATGGAAAATTCATCTACAACACGTGGAATACACTCGAATGGCTTATTAAAAAGATGTTGAGAACGCGACAAAAATGGAAACCAATCAGACAAACATTTTAGCAGTTTCTGCTGATCTGCAAAAGGTTACCAAGAATAGACATGTTCAAAAGAGTCCTTTTCACACGAAGAATTAGTGTTCATAATGAAAGTTTTGTCCCCCTTGGGCCTCAGAAAAAACATTTTCCATTAGCAGTTCTTTGACACGAAGGGATAGCAGGAAGAAAACAAGAGGACATCATAAGTGCTTTCCATACATGTTCAAAATCTAATAGAGATGTAGACGTACACATAATTTGAGCAAATAACTATACGAGTCAAAAAAAAATTGGACCTTTATTACTTCATTAATTTTTCTCAAGAGCTCCGAATTTGAAACAGAAAATTTCCATCTAAAATATTTTGAACCCGGACATAGTTATATGTCAGCAGAGCAGATAGTTTTCACCATCAGGTAGAATTGAGCCTTATGTTAGATAATTATTATTAAATGCAAAATATTTTCTTTACGAATAATAACTACTAGATCAAAATCATGATTAAACACAGTTTTTTTAATAAATATTAGAAATAAAAAATATTCACTTATGAGATACACGTGTGTTACAAAGAAATATATGCGATCAGATAGCACAGTTGGTAGAGTGTTGAATTTGCAATGCGCAGTACTTCCGGTTTTATTTGCTTATAGACTTTTCTGGGACAGCACCGGAACATCGTGCTTCACAAACTATGAGGTTCCAGTTGTTTGAACTTAATGAGATGACAACACATGCAAAGGCAATGCAGAAGGCGGACCTAATTCCGTTACCGCTGTTATTCTATTGAAGTACGACGTTTTCGATCCACGGCGGAGTTGCTCTCACGGGGACCCTTGGCACTATCTAAGCATTGTCAAATTTTTTATATAGAAAACTCGCACAACTTGTATTCCATTTCTTATTTCATCTCCATATACCATGGCTATAATGAAAACAGACAGGCATACTGCTTAAAATCATGGAATTTTTTAAATCTATTTTGCAACTTCATTTCAATTTTTTAGTATGACGAACCCGCACAACTCGTATGCCATGTTACATATCAACAATTCAGGAGACAAACTTTATATTACAACAAATTTTGTGCTGATTAAAATCACGGAATGTTATTCCATACTTGTTCAAAATTTTTGCAGAGTTAACAGTACTTAGACATACGCATTCAGTATGCCATCTTTTTTTTAAGCAGTTTCAGGACAATAACTTGTATAATTATCAGTGGCAGCCTGTTTAAAAACACGAAAAATTTCCTTATTCTCATACAAATTCACGTGACCATACCAACCCTTCGGACCCGCCCTAACGGTATGCCAATGGTTTTCTGAGTATTTTATTTTTGATATTTCATTACAAAACACATAGCAGCCTGATTAAAATCGTAGCGAAACACATATTTTTCGAACAAATGATTAATAATTTTTTTTAGGAAGAACCCAGGACGACTTTTTTATTCCTGCCTTATTATCATGAGGAAATACAGACAATACTGTCCTCCAAAAGGCATACTGAGTAAAATCGTGTCTCAAAATCTGTCACCATCCCCCGGTCTATATGTTCCGTTTTGAAATATCATAATCTTTATAATGCATGTCGTAACTTCTTACCTGAATTGGATTTATATCTTAACACCAGCCACATAATCTATTTTACCATCCTAATTTCGATTTGATAACATAATACAAGATACGATCAAATCACGTCGAGTGTCCTAACAGGTCCCGCTCGTTTTGGTCTTTTGCCAAAGCTGTGGGAAGAAACTTCACATCCAGTTCATTTCCCCCCCTAACCAAGGAAGATGGAACACTAGCCATGAACGCCCAGGAAAAAGCCAATATGATCACCAACATGTTTGCTGCAAATTCTACTCTGAATTCACTGGGAAAACAACCCCAGAACATCAGTCCCATTGAAAGTAATGTATGTGCCTGATATTACCTTTCGCCAACGAACTCTCAGACGCATTTTGCTTGGACTTAACACCAAGTAAATCAGCCCCTTTAGCAAAAATGTTACTAAAACCTGACACTCGAACCAGTAGAAATGATTTTTGGCACACGGGAAGTTTTTGAAGAGTACTTTGAGAAAAAAATTCTTCTGCACGCGAGCACCTATGGAAAGTAGGGAAAATTCCCATGAAATTTCGGAAAATCGGTATTCCATCAATAACTTGGAAGTGGTTGAAAATCTCGATATAATGTATGGAAAAAAACTTGTAGGTCGTGAAAATCTTGACAAAAAAATCATCGACATGTTTTTTCTAAAAATGTTTCATTTTTGAGAAACGCGGTCCTGAAGTGTGGTTTCTCGGTAATGGACCCCTGGAGCGAGGTGGGCTACGCGTATCCTCAAGTAATTGGGCTGTAACTGTGTGATTTCGTGTATTGAGTGGTGTGAATTCAGATTGCCATGGCAATTGTTTGTTATAAAGTTCATTTGCTAGTTACAAACGATTGATGGTTCTGAATTTTTTCGCAAATTCTAATAGTAACAATCATTTAACGAAGCCGATTTTATTCTATAACGGTATTGCAATAATCGCTAAGGAATATCTTATTAACTAGCATCGGACATCAATTGAAATAAATTTGTAAATTGTGGGAGAAAAAATTAAATTATATGAAGCGAATGAAGCTTATGAGAAATTAGAATTTTCGAACTGAAAATATTTGGATATTCCCTTTTGCTGAGTTCTGCTCATCCAGGTTCTCACCACAAAAAAGCAATGCACTTCTCCTTGGTTTCTTTTCGGGTGGACTATATGAAAAATTTGGCCTGACTGGGGGAAATTCAGCATTATTATGTTGGAGTGCTTTATTTCTGGTACGCTTGGTATAATTTTGGTAACAAATACGGTGCAATTCCAACCCTGATGAATGTTCAATGGCCCTGTATCTGACATAATTTATATATATATATATATATATATATATATATATATATATATATATATATATATATTTATATATTTATATCGTAGGTTTCCCCCTTTTATTCACATTTGAATTGTTGACGATCCTACACACACACCTTCATATTCTCTCCCTCTCTCTTGAGCAATAACAAAGTGTTTTACAATGCCGTTAAACAGATTCAATCAGCATTTCTTACAACCCAATACTTCTTTTGAAGAAGAAGAAGGTGCTGTGTTTGGTTCACCAAAATCACCACAATTCAGTTCCCTATTTTATGTTTATGATACTTTAGATTTTCACGTTAAAGTTTTAATTCATTTGAGAGGCGAGAAAAAATAGTTTAAATAAACAATATTATGTATTAGATAATGGGAGTATCAAATTCAAATTCCCCATGTCTGCCAAGATAGAGAGCATTAAAAATTATAGTAATGATGCAGAAATTTGGATTAATAATCTGACATCTTACAAATTTTATCAACTAACAAACAAGTCCATCCACAAAGGGGATGAAATGATATTTAAACTAGGAACAACTCCAACTATTCTTATTGAGATATTATTACAGTGTCCGTTGATTAGAAATGAGTAAAGCTCAAATCATAGAAGAACTCCATAAGCCTGTAAGAATTAATTATAAAAGGCGACATGTTGTAATTAAAAATTTACATGATACAGGCTGATTTGGCTATTATGAATCATTTTGCAAAAGAACATAGGGGTTATAATTACATTCTTGTAATAATCAATACTTTTAGCAAATATGTTTGGGCTGTGCCAGTAAAAAGAAAAACGGGTAAAGATATCACCGCTGCTATGAAATCTGTATTAAAACAAATGAGCACCACACCAAAAAATTTACAAACAGATTTGGGGGGGGGGGGGGGGGGGAATAATAAGGACTTTAAAAATCTGATGGATCAATATGGTATAAATCATTATAGTACTTATTCAAATTTGAAGGCAAGTATAGTTGAAAGAGTAATTAGGTCGTTGAAATCTTTACTATCGAAGCAATTCAGTCATCAGGGATCTTACAAATGGCTTAACATTTTTCCTGAAATTGTAAAAAAATACAACAACACCAAACATTCCACAACTAAAGCAATGCCAAGTAAAATAAATGATAAAAATGCCAAATTTATCAATTCATTTCGACATCTGAAAACTGTTGACCCCAAGAAACCCAAATTTAGGAAAGGAGACCACGTTCGGATATCTAAATATCGACATGCCTTCAATGAGTCTTATACTCCAAATTGGACCACATAAGTTTTCACCGTTAAGCGAGTTAAATTAACCAATCCCACAACATATATTTTGGAAGATGCTAAAAAAAGAAGAAATAAAGGGAGCATTTTATACTGAGGAATTACAGAAAGCCAAGTACCCTGATATTTACCTGGTTGAAAAAGTTGTTCGTAAAAAAGGGAACAAGCTGTACGTTAAATTCCTCCCACAATTCCTGGTTGAATAAAAGTGATATTGTATTAAAGAGATGTTAAGAAAAAAGTTCCTTGATGCGACGCTCGAATCTGATTCGATCACGACCTGCTTCTTCCCACGGGCCGCGCCTTGCCGCTTGATAAGCATATTTCCATGAGTACAGTAAATTAATCTTGACTTTGCCAAATTTTACCAGTAGTATAACTATACGGGAACTGTAGAATTCACGTTGAAGCTAACCGAAACACCAGGATGGACATTTCAGCAAATTTTTGATACTCCACTGTGAATCTGCCTTAATTTGGGGACCCTAACCCCCCGGGTACCTCATAGAGAACATCCTAGCAAATTTTTGATACGTTAAATCAAGGATCCCCGGTACACATCTCTAACGAATTTTTGACACCCAGCTGAGATTCACTGATATGGATTCATCATATGACTTATAGAAAAAATGTAGTCTTCATTATTCTTCTAGATGGACCCGCCCACCATTGTGAACATCCTATCAAATTTTCAACAATGTTCATCACTCGACCTGCTACTAACCTAACCAGCCTTTAATTCATAAGTTTGAAAATTGCAGATTAAAATGAAAAAAAAGATGCGGTGCTGTGTGGCTTGAACCAGCTACCTATGGCTTCGTTACCCGTTATCCTATCGATACGGCTATGAAACGTGTTTGTTTATTTGGATGAAATGGTTATTAATAAAAGAGAATGTGAAAGGCGAACTGCGGGGTGAGTCGTTACTTCATCGTTCTGTTTTTGTAATGTGAATCTGAGTTATTCTGTGTGTCCTGTTTCTATATCAGGTATAGTTAATTATCAACAGATTGAAACAAATAGATGCGTATTTTTGACCGTCCCATATCCCAATGGGACATTCGAAATAAATATTTGGCAGTCCGTTCCTTATTAGTGAAGAGTAAATCAATCAATAACTTATAGATGAGTATTTTTGGCTGTCCGCTATGCCATCTTATTAGTAATTTGGGTATAACAAATCGATTCAAAGTAATTTTGGAAGCTCATTGTATACAGTTTTGACAATAAACAATTTTCTGTGGTTCAACTAAATTTTGGAGAGAGTCCTGTACTTCAATGGGGCATTCGAAACATATATTTGGCAGTCCGTCCCTTATTATGTGAAGAGTACAATAACTAATAGATGAGTATTTTTGGCTGTTCGCCATGCAATCTTATTAGTAATTTGGGTATAACAAATCGATTCAAAGTAATTTTGGAAGCTCCTTGTATACATTTTTGATAATAAACAATTTTCTGTGGTTCAACTAAATTTTAGAGAGGGCCCTGTATATCAATGGGAAATTCGAAACAAATATTTGGCAGTCCGTCCCTTATTAGTGATGAGTAAATCAATCAATAACTAATAGATGAGTATTTTTGGCTGTCCGCTATGCCATCTTATTAGTAATTTGGGTATAACAAATCAATTCAAAGTAATTTTGGAAGCTCCTTGTATACATTTTTGATAATAAACCCCTAATATTTCAACGTGCGATACAGTCTACTGATATAAGAGACACGGTTTTAAAGTGTGATACTATGCATTAATTCAACTATTTTTTCCTTGGTGTTTTGGCATCGACTGCTATGATCCTTAGCCATGTGTTCTGGATAGGCCTTACGCCACTTTAGGAGCAGCAATGTTAAGTTTTAACGCAACAGTGAATCATGGAGTAATTCAACTATTATAGGAGACATAGTCTTTTTATTTCAACGAGCGATGCCCTTCATTCAGTCAAATACCTTTCATTTCCAGGTGTTATGCCCTGCATTTTAATTTTGTCAGAAGTGATGTAGGCCTTAATTTTTAAGGTGCAATGCATTCAGTCAACAGCTGTTTGAAGTGACGAGGGACCCTAGCTTTCAACGTGTGACGACAGATGCATTGTTTATTGATATCATACACTCAGTCCTGTGACACGTGAACGTGAACATTTTGAAGTGTGATGAATTCAGTCAACTGTTATAAGTGACGTATACCTTGGATTTCAAGGTGCAATGCCAGGCGCTCTGCCATAAGAGACGTAGGCCTAACATTTCAAAGTGCATTCAGAGATTTAACGTTTACATTTTGACGTGCGATGTCATGTTTTCAGTAATAAGAGACGTAAACCTAACATTTTTGAGTGCTATGTCAGGCACTTGTATATCAAATCTCAGAAGTCGGTTCAGTTTTCGAACAAACTATGAGGTTCGTTGAGATGCATAAGTATTCATCGTGTTCAATATCCGTCATGGCATTGGAAAGTAGTTGTTTCAATATCCGTCGTAGTATCAGCCATGAGAGTACTTGTTCCAATATCAGTGGTAGTATTAGCCAAGAGAGCATTGTTTCCCATATCTGTCATGGTATCAGCTAGGAAAGTCGTTGTTTCAATATACGTTATGGTATTAGCCAGGCAAGTAGTTTTTTCAATATCTGTCGTGGTATGAGCCAAGGAAGTAGTTGACTCAATATCCGTCATGCTATTAGCTAGGAAAATACTTATTTCAATATCAGTGGTAGTATTAGCTAGGAGTTGTCTCGATATCCGTCATGGTATCAGCCAGGAGAGTAGTTGTTTCAACATACGTCATAGTATTAGTCAGAAGAGTACTTGTTCCAATATCAGTAGTAGTATTTAGCCAAGAGTGTAGTTGTTTCGATATCATAGTATCAGCCAGGAAAGTAGTTGTTTCAATATCCGTCATGGTATATGCCAGGAGAGTAGTTGTTCCAATAGCTGTTGTACTATTAGCCAGAGAAGTAGTTTTTCTTCTTTATCAATATTTGTCATGCTATTAGCCAGGGAAGTAGTTGACTCGGTACCCGTCATGGTATTAACCAGAGAAGTAGTTCTTGCAATACCCGTCGAGGTATTAGTTAGGAAAGTAGTTTTCTGACAGGTATTAGTCACATTGTAGGAGTTCTCTAAGACACTTAAGGTCTGGTTCCCGAACATTTTTAAAAAACAACAATATCGCGGGTATTTGAATGTACAATTGAACGTCAATTGATGATTTAAAAATTAGTATTGTCAATTTTAATTTGGGTCAAGAAAATTGCAAGTCTAGTATTATTTTGATGTAGGTCATAAAGTATTTATTAAATGGATTTACGAATTTTTTGGTTTCAAATGACCAATATGCAATCGAAGTTGTTACCGAAATCAGTCTGTATGCATTACCTCAATAATAAACTAACCCTATGATCATTCCCCAATATCTTGTTATCATTACAATTCTAAAAATTAATAATTTTCATTAGAATCGTTCATAATTACTCTGTTCAAAATAGGTGAAATCATTCATGTAACATTAGAAAGTCAATGACAAAAGAGAATGTATCAGCGGTGTTTAAGCGCTGCCGTCTTCGACTGCAGTGGGTATGATGATGGTATTCCGCACGGAACAGTTTCATAGGCTTCGACTAAAATATTCTTTTGAATTTTATTTCTATGTTGTTTGCCGCAAGGACGAGATCTCTAAGCATTTTTTATATAATTATTACATAGACATATTGTTTCGTTTCAGTAAGCAAGTTTGTGAAAAATAGGTACAACACCGAACTCAGTGTTGATTCAAATAGGCAGATGTAGACCCGTTGCGAGGGATAATGTATACCCCTTGGAAGTTGTAGGCAATGCTTTGTGAAAAACAAAGTGAAATGTCAGATATAATTCAATAATTATGAAAGATAAAAAATGTGCGATGGTTTTATCAAAGATTATTTTAACATCAAACAAGTCAATTTTTCATTGAGAATGTTTCTCTTTTCAACATTAAATAAGTCTTGTGCTATGTTTCAGTAAGCAAGTTCGTGAGCGAGATTTCACTGGATGAATAACTTCAAATAGCTGGAGATAATGTCGATCTGGTTTTTGTCAACAAACACCCTTCATAACCTGCTCCAAAAATATAAGAATCATTTTGAGTTTATGGGCCGTTTCAATACCTAGTATCTCAACATGTTTTTGTGTATTCTTTCACAACTCTCGAACAGTTTTTCGAAGAAGAGGTACCTATTTAGACGTTCACAAGAAAACAGTGAAGTTTCATTTTGAGAATGTCTTTCGTAGATTTTTTTATCAATTTTTTTAAATTACGTATTAACTGGGGAGGTATAGCCACTTGAGGTTCATAAGATTTCCCATCTTGAGTTTTGTGAAAAATGTCACCATTTACTTGTTCAAACGGTTCTTGAGATAAACATGTTGAACCCTTTCTCAAAAACCCATGTGTTTAGACAACTTAAACTTTTTTTAAATTCGCTACAGTTATTAGTTATCTTCAATTTTCTTTCAAGAAAAGACCATCTATGCTAACACATAACAAAGCAAAATTATAATCTCAACGAAATGTGCTACCTGGGTAGGTAAATCTCCACGATTGTGGGTATTGTCTTGGCAATAACAATGTCCCCGTAGAAATTATACGGATGGTTTTCAAATTTCTGGACGTTTCAGTATATTAACACATATTTTTATCTCGTTAGTGCTCCTAAACGAACATTATCTTCGTGAAAGATTGGCACAAGAACGTCCTGTGGTACTTTTCAAAATATGTAAGTGAATTTGAATTTCTTTTTGTTTTCCTGGGGTGTTTGTTCTCAGAAGGGATAATGATACATTCTTCTGGGTTATTAGGTGTAACTTCAAATTTAGCAACAAAACTTTTTCAACAAGTTTCAATAAAAGGACGTTATGCTAATAATCCATGAATGCCAAATTGTTGCATGGTCATTTTGACTTGAATTTCCAAATCTTCAATAATATTTCGACATTTAATTCTCTAATTGATTATTTTCATATTCATAGAATTTCACTTGAAAATTTTCCATTTTTTCATTTAAATTTGTAAATTCTCGTTTTTCTAATCACCCCTTCAGCCACGCAATCAGTAAACTTTTTGGAAATTGGTAATTTCGATGAGAAAAAAATTCAAAGTTTCAAGTATCACAATAATCTCTAAGTGATTTTTTTTTGAAGTTCTGAGTAACAAAATATTTTTGGCTCAGTGAAAAAATTTTCAAAGTACAAAGTATCAAAATATTTCTTTGACTCATTCTGAATGAAAAGCGCAGAACAATATTTATGAATCGAGATTCAGCTTCGAATCGTCATATCTCATAGCAGTTTTACACCACAAAAAATTGTTAGCCAAAATGTTAGGTTCCTTGTTGAAAAAGTTTTGTTGCTAAATTTGAAGTTACACCTAATAACCCAGAAGAATGTATCATTATCCCTTCTGAGAACAAACACCCCAGGAAAACAAAAAGAAATTCAAATTCACTTACATATTTTGAAAAGTACCACAGGACGTTCTTGTGTCAATCTTTCACGAAGATAATGTTCGTTTAGGAGCACTAACGAGATAAAAATATGTGTTAATATACTGAAACGTCCAGAAATTTGAAAACCATCCGTATAATTTCTACGGGGACATTGTTATTGCCAAGACAATACCCACAATCGTGGAGATTTACCTACCCAGGTAGCACATTTCGTTGAGATTATAATTTTGCTTTGTTATGTGTTAGCATAGATGGTCTTTTCTTGAAAGAAAATTGAAGATAACTAATAACTGTAGCGAATTTAAAAAAAAGTTTAAGTTGTCTAAACACATGGGTTTTTGAGAAAGGGTTCAAGATGTTTATCTCAAGAACCGTTTGAACAAGTAAATGGTGACATTTTTCACAAAACTCAAGATGGGAAATCTTATGAACCTCAAGTGGCTATACCTCCCCAGTTAATACGTAATTTAAAAAAATTGATAAAAAAATCTACGAAAGACATTTTGAACAAAAATGATACATATTATTTGTAAACGTTCAAGTCTCAAAATGAAACTTCACTGTTTTCTTGTGAACGTCTAAAACTGTTCGAGAGTTGTGAAAGAATACACAAAAACATGTTGAGATACTAGGTATTGAAACGGCCCATAAACTCAAAATGATTCTTATATTTTTGGAGCAGGTTATGAAGGGTGTTTGTTGACAAAAACCAGCTCGACATTATCTCCAGCTATTTGAAGTTATTCATCCAGTGAAATCTCGCTCACGAACTTGCTCACTGAAACATAGCACAAGACTTATTTAATGTTGAAAAGAGAAACATTCTCAATGAAAAATTGACTTGTTTGATGTTAAAAGAATCTTTGATAAAACCATCGCACATTTTTTATCTTTCATAATTATTGAATTATATCTGACATTTCACTTTGTTTTTCACAAAGCATTGAATACAACTTCCAAGAGGTACACATTATCCCTCGCAACGGGTCCACATCTGCCTATTTGAATCAACACTGAGTTCGGTGTTGTACTTATTTTTCACAAACTTGCTTACTGAAACGAAACACAAGGCTTTTATTGAATTGAAACCGATCATGATGAATCTCCTCACCCATGTCAAATTTGATGTCTGATTGTTTTTGTCTATGTAATAATTATATAAAAAATGCTTAGAGATCTCGTCCTTGCGGCAAACAACATAGAAATAAAATTCAAAAGAATATTTTAGTCGAAGCCTATGAAACTGTTCCGTGCGGAATACCATCATCATACCCACTGCAGTCGAAGACGGCAGCGCTTAAACACCGCTGATACATTCTCTTTTGTCATTGACTTTCTAATGTTACATGAATGATTTCACCTATTTTGAACAGAGTAATTATGAACGATTCTAATGAAAATTATTAATTTTTAGAATTGTAATGATAACAAGATATTGGGGAATGATCATAGGGTTAGTTTATTATTGAGGTAATGCATACAGACTGATTTCGGTAACAACTTCGATTGCATATTGGTCATTTGAAACCAAAAAATTCGTAAATCCATTTAATAAATACTTTATGACCTACATCAAAATAATACTAGACTTGCAATTTTCTTGACCCAAATTAAAATTGACAATACTAATTTTTAAATCATCAATTGACGTTCAATTGTACATTCAAATACCCGCGATATTGTTGTTTTTTAAAAATGTTCGGGAACCAGACCTTAAGTGTCTTAGAGAACTCCTACAATGTGACTAATACCTGTCAGAAAACTACTTTCCTAACTAATACCTCGACGGGTATTGCAAGAACTACTTCTCTGGTTAATACCATGACGGGTACCGAGTCAACTACTTCCCTGGCTAATAGCATGACAAATATTGATAAAGAAGAAAAACTACTTCTCTGGCTAATAGTACAACAGCTATTGGAACAACTACTCTCCTGGCATATACCATGACGGATATTGAAACAACTACTTTCCTGGCTGATACTATGATATCGAAACAACTACACTCTTGGCTAAATACTACTACTGATATTGGAACAAGTACTCTTCTGACTAATACTATGACGTATATTGAAACAACTACTCTCCTGGCTGATACCATAACGGATATTGAGTCAACTACTTCCTTGGCTAATACCACGACAGATATTGAAAAAAACTACTTGCCTGGCTAATACCGTAACGTATATTGAAACAACGACTTTCCTAGCTGATACCATGACAGATATGGGAAACAATGCTCTCTTGGCTAATACTACCACTGATATTGGAACAAGTACTCTCATAGCTGATACTACGACGGATATTGAAACAACTACTTTCCAATGTTTCCATAGTTTGTTCGAAAACTGAACCTACTTCTGAGATTTGATATACAAGTGCCTGACATAGCACTCAAAAATGTTAGGCCTACGTCTCTTATGGCAGAGCGCCTGGCATTGCACGTTGAAATCCAAGGTATACGTCACTTATAATAGTTGACTGAATTCATCACACTTCAAAATGTTCACGTTCACGTCTCACAGGACTGAGTGTATGATATCAATAAACAATGCATCTGTCGTCACACGTTGAAAGCTAGGGCCCCTCGTCACTTCAAACAGCTGAATTTGAGATTGTTGCCCTTCTTAGGATAGTGTACTGAATGCATTGCACCTTAAAAATGAAGGTCTACATTACTTCTGACAAAATTAAAATGCAGGGCATTACACCTGGAAATGAAAGGTATATGTCTGAATGAAGGGTATCGCTCGTGAAGGGTATCGCTCGTTGAAATAAATAGTTTATGTCTCCTATAATAGTTGAATTACTCTCTGATTCACTGTTGCGTTAAAAGTTAACATTGCTGCTCCTAAAGTGGCGTAAGGCCTATCCAGAACACATGGCTAATGATCATAGCAGTCGATGCCAAAACACCAAGGAAAAAAATAGTTGAATTAATGCATAGTATCACACTTTAAAACCGTGTCTCTTATATCAGTAGACTGTATCGCACGTTGAAATATTAGGGGTTTATTATCAAAAATGTATACAAGGAGCTTCCAAAATTACTTTGAATCGATTTGTTATACCCAAATTACTAATAAGATGGCATAGCGGACAGCCAAAAATACTCATCTATTAGTTATTGATTGATTTACTCATCACTAATAAGGGACGGACTGCCAAATATTTGTTTCGAATTCCCCATTGATATACAGGGCCCTCTCCAATATTTAGTTGAACCACAGAAAATTGTTTATTATCAAAAATGTATACAAGGAGCTTCCAAAATTACTTTGAATCGATTTGTTATACCCAAATTACTTATAAGATTGCATGGCGAACAGCCAAAAATACTCATCTATCAGTTATTGATTGATTTACTCTTCACATAATAAGGGACGGACTGCCAAATATATGTTTCGAATGCCCCATTGAAGTATAGGACTCTCTCCAAAATTTAGTTGAACCACAGAAAATTGTTTATTGTCAAAAATGTATACAAGGAGCTTCCAAAATTACTTTGAATCGATTTGTTATACCCAAATTACTATTAGGATGGCATAGCGGACAGCCAAAAATACTCATCTATTAGTTATTGATTGATTTACTCTTCACTAATAAGTAACGGACTGTCAAATATTTATTTCGAATGCCTCATCGATGTACAGGGCCCTCTCCAACATTTCGTTAAACCAAAGAAAATTGTTTATTATCAAAAATACTCATGTATTAAGAGACGCCCTATTTGGCACAGCGGACAGCCAAAATACTCATTCATTAGTTATTGATTGAATTACTCTTCACTAATAAGGGGCAGACTGCCAAATATTTATTTCGAATGTACCATTGGGATATGGGACGGTCAAAAATACGCATCTATTTGTTTCAATCAGTTGATAATTAACTATACCTGATATAGATACAGGACACACAGAATAACTCAGATTCACATTCCAAAAAACAGAACGATGAAGTAAAGACTCACCCCGCAGTTCGCCTTTCACATTCTCTTTTATTAATAACCATTTCATCTAAATAAACAAACACGTTTCATAGCCGTATCAATAGGATGGCGGGTAACGAAGCCTTAGGTAGCTGGTTCAAGCCACACAGCACCGCATCTTTTTTTTCATTTCAATCTGCAATTTTCAACTTTATAAATTAAAGGCTGATTAGGTTAGTAGTGTTAGAGGTCGTGGTTTATCCCAGCGAGCACAAAAACATCTCAGAGATGTTAAAAGTAAGAGTTTTTGAGACATCAAACCTCCACTGCGATGTTCTGTTCATACATGAATAGAACGTGTATGTAGGTGCAAATGTCCGCCGCACGCGGCTATTTTTAGGATGTTCCTGGGACATCATAAAAGGCATTTCTTTCACGTTTTTTTCGACGCCCTTTTTAAGACACAACATAACATTTTTAAAGCTTTTCGCCTACATTAAATCACTGTATATAAAACATTGTTTGAGATGTTCCTGAGACATACAAAATGCACTTTCATCTCGTTTTTTGTCATTGATTGTACAAATCGACAATAGTCAAAATATGAAGAGAACTCTGGGGCGATTAAAAAAAAATAATCGATATAACTTATTTTAATAGGATCAAAGGAACACACATGCAAATTTAAACCTAAAATATTTTCTGTTTACACAAATTGAACAACTTTTCAAAAATGTAAATATCACTCTAACACTGGTTGTTGTCTGGTTCAACTGAATTTAAACAAAACTGTGAATACAGTCTCAATAATACAGTGTCCTTGACTAATCACTTTACATAGATAAGGTATACATAATGATTATGCGATGATGATTTTACAAGTCAGAACCGGTATATGTTTTTGAGCTTATTTATTTTCTGAATATCGACAATTCATTCCTTACTTTGCAGTCCGTAATCAACTTGATTACTAAATATAATATTTTGTCTTGAAAAAATGTTTCACTTCACTCTAAAACGACTACTTTTACGGAAAACAAAATGGGGTAAATTAAGTCGAAACTAGAATCGATAGGTACTCTCCGTCAACTCAAACATATCACTGAGATCACATGATCACATTTGCGATTGCGCGAACGCTAGATATATTCTCGGTGAACATCTCAAAGGTGAACTATGTTACGCCAAGTGAAAACATCCACAAGATAACATTTTGTGCACATCTCCGATACATTCCTATAGGCATTTAAAAAAACGCCACAGAACAAAAACAGAACATTGAATATCGTTCAGGGACCTCTTTGGGAAGTACATATTTCGTCTCAAAGAAACATCGGCGTGACTACATTTTTGAAACGTCTCAAAACCTCCCAGAGATGTTTGTGCTCGCTGGGATATTTATATCAAAAATTACAGAAAGAAAAAACTTATTTTTCAACTTGTTTATTCAATGATAATTGATTTTTATGTCAAAATGAAAAGTATATCAAATAAAAAATCATACAGAATGATAAATATCATCCTAATATTTAGTCGCTTCCAACACCCCTTCTCGATCTAAATATTAGTAATCTTCAAGCCAATTTTTCTTCTCAAGTGATCAAGTTTTACAGCTTCTAATGGTTTGGTAAGAATATCTGCTTGCATTTCTTCTGTTGGGCAGTATTGAAAATCAATTTCTCCACTCCTTTTTAGATCTCGGATATAATGAAATTTCACGTCTATATGTTTTGAACGATTTGTTGTACATTCATGATCTAACATTTTCAGAGTGCTTTGATTATCTTCAAACACTGTTAATTTTTCGATATTTTCATTGAAATCCTTCATCAACTGTCGGATCCATTGAAGTTCATGACAAGCTTCGCTCAACGAAATATATTCTGCTTGCGATGAACTTAAAGATACTGTAGTTTGTTTTCTACTACTCCATGATATTGGACTTCCAAGTAATTTTATTATGAATCCACTCGTCGATTTTCGATCTCTGCTATCTCCAGCCCAGTCTGCATCTGCATACATTTCAATTTTCTTCTCACCTTCATTTGCTCCCAAGATCAGTTTCATATTCTTTGTTGTTTTCAAATAATTCGTTCCAATCTTTTTGTGAAGGATCTTCGATATTTCTACTCAGTATTGAAATGCTTGCAGCTATATCTGGTCTAGTGTTAACTGATAAATAGAGTAAAGATCCGATACATCTTCTGTATTGGACGTTATTTTTCAATGCTTTCTCATTTTCTTTATTTTTGAGGTATCCTGTATCAAGTGGAATATTCGATGTTTTTGCTCCTTCCTCATTGAAAACCTTCAATATATTTTTAATGTAGTTTCTCTGGTGTATGTAAAAAATACCATTTTTCTTTCTTTCAACTTCAATACCCAGATAATACTTCAAATTTCCTAGCATTTTAATTTTGAAATTTTCTTCTAACAATTTCTCTACTTCTTGAATATCGTTTTCTAAATCAGCAGCCAAAATAATATCGTCCACATAAATGAGAAGATAAATAAATCTGACAGATATTTTCTTAGAAAATAAGCATGTGTCTGCAATGCCCCTTCTGAAACCATTATTCAGCAGTACTTCAGATATTTTCTCATTCCACACCCTACGCTGACTGTTTCAACCCATAAATGCTCTTCTTCAATTTGCATACAAGGTGTGAATTTTCTCTATCCTCGAATCCTTTCGGTTGAGACATGTATACGATTTCTTGTAAGTCTCCATTTAAGTATGCTGTTTTTACATCTATATGTTTGACTATTTTGTTATCCAAACTACTAGTCGTAAGGAGAGCTCTGACTGTTACTTGTTTCTCGACTGGAGCGAATACTTCGTCATAATCTTCTCCATATTTCTGGGAAAAACCTCTCGCAACAAGTCTTGCTCGATATCTGATAGTTCCATTACATCTGATTTTATTTTATATATCCATTTACAGTCAACTACTCGTTTGTCTTCTGGACATTCTACCAATTCCCAAGCTTGACATTCTCTCATAGATTCTATTTCATCTTCCATAGCTTCTATACATTTTCTTCTATTTCTCATTTTCATGGCTTCTTCAAATGTCTTAGGTTAATCTTTTTCTTTTATTTTCATGTAGTTATCTGCCTCTCTCTTGGTCTTCATCAGCTTCTTGGTTTTCTATCAAATTTTCAGTGGATTGATTTTCTGTTTCATCTTGTTCTGATGTTTCTTCTGTATTCTTTCGTTTTTCTTCTTGATGGGAGTTTCAAATATTAATCATGACTTCTTTATCCTCTTCTTCGTCTCCTTTTTCATTCAATTTGTCATTTTCCATGAATCTTACGTTTCTGCTTATTTTTATTCTGCAGGTTTCCACATCTAACAATCTATATGCTTTCGTTTCTTCACTGTATCCTACGAATTTCATTTTTCTTGACTTATCATCAAATTTTGTCCTTTTTTCATTTGGAATGGAAACATAAGCATCACATCCAAATATTCTTGTGTGTCCCAAATTTGGTTTCCTATCATTCCATAGTTCAAATGGTGTTTTCTGACAAGCTTTTGTTGGTAATCGATTCTGAATGTAATTGGCTGTAATAACGGCTTCTCCCCAAAATTTATTGTCTAGTGATGATTCTAGAAGCATACATTTTGCCATTTCAGTTAAATATCGGTTTTTTCTTTCTGCTACACCGTTTTTCTCCGGCGAATATGGTGCTGTTATTTCGTGACGAATCCCCCTTTTCTTGAGATATTCTTTCATCGAATTTGACATGTATTCTCCTCCACCATCGCTTCTCAGTATTTTGATATTTTTGTTGAATTTTGTTTTCAACATTTCGTTGAATTCTTGTAATTTTTCTAAAACTTCATTCTTCTATTTCAGTAAATAAACATGCGAATATCTACTATAGTCGTCTATGAACGTTAAGACGTATCTATTTGCACTTGTAGTAAGAGTTTTCATTGGACCACATAAGTCTGAATGAATCAAATATAGAATATTATTTGTTCTACTTGCTGATATTTTTGGAAAACTTCTTCTCGTCATTTTTCCTCGAATGCACATTTCACACAGTTTTTCTTCGTTTTAATGTCATTTACTAGACACTTTTTCTCCAAAAAATTTATACTTTGCATATCTCTATGTCCTAGTCTTCTAGTGTTTTGATTTGTCAACATGATTTTATTGACCGTTTTCAGTTCATATAGATTTCCTTTCAAATGTGCTTTTGCAATCAGGACAGATCCATTTTTTATTGTACATACGTCATTTTTGAAATTGACTGTCAAATTTTTTTCAGTTAATTTTCTAACGGATAATAAATTACCATCTATATCTGGAACATATAGTACATTTTTTATTTTATATTTGTATGACTGTCCATTTTCGGCCTCTACGTTTATCCAACCGTAGCCTACTCCTTCAGATTTTAATTTTGTTCCATCAGCTAGGTACACGGTTTCGTGAATGTTTTCATCTAAATATTCATAAAAATTCTTATCACAAGACATGTGACAAGTAGCGGCTGAATCGACATACCATTCTTTTCTGGATGAGGATTTCATCGTGAAAAACACATAGTATCTATCATTTCTTGCTTCTCCGTCATATTTTTCATCAGATTATTCTCCAGGTTCCTCTTTATGTTCCGTTTCATAGTCCTCGTCATAATTTTTGTTGACTACTTTCTTTGCTTTATGTGTTGGATTTCTTTTCTGTGGCCAAGTTTTCTTGGAATGTTCTTTATTCTTATTGTAGAACCAACATTCATCTTGAGTATGTCCCCTTCTTCTGCAGAATTGGCAAGATTTGTTCGTTTCATGGAAATTACCCTTCATTTTCATAGCAACTTGGTTTTCATCTCGCATTGTTTCATTTCGCCTTCTACTTTCTTGGATCAACTTTTCTTTAACAAGTTCTACTGTCAAGTCTTTTTCGGGTATTATTTCTAGTGCCATCACGATAGTGTTGTAACTTTCTGGTAAACTACTGAGTACGAATGCTACCACTAAGTTATCAGCAAGATTTTCACCCATAGCTGAGAACCTGTCAACTAGTTCTATTATTTTTATGAGATGAGTTTCCATATTTTCGCCTTCATTGAGTTGTAGTCTACATAGCTTTTTTAGTAACAATACCTTGTTCGATAACGATGCTTTTTCATGATGTTCTCTTAGAGTTTTCCAATATTCGTATGCAGTTTTTAGTTTGTTTACGTGTATCAACTGCGAATCTTCAATTAACAATCCAATTAAAGCTTTGGCTTTGTTATTTTTATTTTCCCACGTAACATCAGCGGCTTCAGGCTTTTCTTCCATAACTATGTTCCATACTTCTTCTTTCATGAGGAGAAGTTCCATTCTATACTTCCAGGTTTCATTATTCAATCTTTTTATTGATGATTTAATGTCATCCATTTTTCTTCTGTATTTCGTTGAGTTCCGCTTCCAATCTTTTATAACTGCTTCTCTGGAGACTGTTTATAGACTGGTTAGACTGGGCCCATAACCTGTTAGAGGTCGTGGTTTATATTTATATCAAAAATTACAGAAAGAAAAAACTTATTTTTCAACTTGTTTATTCAATGATAATTGATTGACAACAACTATATTGTTTTTTTTTATGTCAAAATGAAAAGTATATCAAATAAAAAACATACAGAATGATAAATATCATCCTAATATTTAGTCGCTTCCAACAAGTAGCAGGTCGAGTGATGAACATTGTTGAAAATTTGATAGGATGTTCAGAATGGTGGGCGGGGGCCATCTAGAAGAATAATGAAGACTACATTTTTTCTATAAGTCATATGAAGAATCCATATCAGTGAATCTCAGCTGGGTGTCAAAAATTCGTTAGAGATGTGTACCGGGGATCCTCGATTTAACGTATCAAAAATTTGCTAGCATGTTCTCTATGAGGTACCCGGGGGGTTAGGGTCCCCAAATTACGGCAGATTCACAGTGGAGTATCAAAAATTTTCTGAAATGTCCATCCTGGTGTTTCGGTTAGCTTCGACGTGAATTCTACAGTTCCCGTACAGTTATACTACTGTTACCTTTTTTTCCATATCTAAATATAAGATCATTGATTTTCTTGAAGAAGGTGTGGATGCATATACGCTACTTCCAATCCAAGAGTGTATACTAAAGGATCAATTTCTTTTATTGTTTCTAGTACCTCCACTGAAGTGTTGATCATATCTTTCTTCACGCCCAATTGAAGAATATTCATGATCACATCAAATCTTAATGATTTCAAAACATCCATTCTATATTGCAGAATAGGAATGAAGAGCCATAGTTTTGCTAGTGATTCCCAATTTAAACGAATACTTGCATCACCACTGTATATCCTAATACCATTTGGTTGAACCGGTTTATATTCCACGGCATATTTTCCCATGTCTATACAGTTCTCATTTTCCAGGGATTCCAACAAATTATTAATTGCTTCCTTGCTTTTCTCTAATTCTATCCATTCTCTCTCGCTGAATACTAACATCCCGGTCTCATCGTCTGATATTACAATACAAGCGGTGTACCCTAGATTCACTGATAGACATACCGACACAAACTTTGATTTATCTGCGTTCAAATAAAACTTTCGTTCACCCAAGAAGGTATCTGGTTTATCTTGAAATTAATTCATTTTAACTGACTGGCTGATAACTGGATAATTGTCTATTTATAGCAATAGGAAAAAGGAGCGGTTTCTCAAGGTTTACTCAAAGAATCACTTAAATTAAATTTTTATTGACCTTCAAAGGGAGATAAAAAAAATTACAATTGGTACATGGCCAATCAAGAATTAATTATCTGGTGAAAGGATGGTTTTTTAACATTACCATTTTTATAACAATAACTAAAAATATAATAATTACTAAACCCAAGGTCATACACGATATAAAAAACATTCCCTGTGTTTCTACTTGCGTAGCTGTATTTCTATTCGTTTTATTAAAATTCATAGTTTGCCATTCCACTTGATCAACTTTAGAATTATTGGGAAATATTATTTTTAATTTATAGTTGAATATTGTAGCGTTCGTTTCTGGAATACTAATTTTGAATACAGATAGTGTACCGTCATTTTCTTGTGATGAGCGTAATAATTCCCAAGACGTTCGGTTACATTCTTCTTTCATATTTTTCATATCAAAACATATTGCTACATACTGAGCTCCTTTGGGCACATTTGTATAAAGAATGTCATTCACAATAGCTACCAAAATAATAAAATTAGATTTCAATAAAGCCATTTTTCCTCAATTTGTCTGCTTTTCTCAATGTCTAGTTTACTACTAATACTGTTTATTATTATTATTGAGACAAATTTGGAGGAATGTCAAATGAACCTGAAAACTTTCTCCCGTCTCTCATTACTGTTGAAGACATTAAACTTCTTCAATGATTGACATACAGTATCATTCACATGCAAAGTTAGTTTCCTATACCTTTTAGCTTTGAAAAAAACGCTTAAATATGTTTCTTGACATCGAGCCGAATCCATTGAAGTTGAAATTATCAAAATCGGATGACTGGAAGTGTAAACCGGAAGTGTTAATTTTTCTAATCTCCAATAAAAGTTGTCTTGTTAGAGTACCCGCAAGCCTTTGTGTCTTTACTAATAACGAAGTTAGCTCCCTATGCCATTTTGGCTTCGGAAAATGCTTAAATATGTTTCTTGACATCGAGACGAAAGTGAAAACCAGAAGTGACCATTTTATTGTAGATTCGACATCTACATGATGTGGGCAATCCTAATTAAGCATTAGTTTTCTTCTATTTTCTCAAACTGGCAGTACGTATTTTTTGATGATTCGTATAGATCTGAAACATCGCAGACTCATATATTGAACACCCCAATGACAAATAACAGTGACGTTTTCTTATACGACGGCATTTTTTATTAATGTTTCATTTGAAACACTCTATAATATATCTAATTCATTTAACGATATTTTTACAATAAATAATTTTGGGACGTTCCTGTATGATATCATGTTTTTTTTTTATATTCCATACGTTCTAACAAAGTGTCGGACACTATAATTGATTGATTTTTTATAATGATTTTGGGTCACCCTATATAACATTTTGGTATTTTTTCATCAACGATATATTTTTTACCACCCTATATGTTTATTGCACCTTGGAACACTCTGTATAATATGTCTCCATATACTCACCTTTGATATTTACTTCTGCAAAAACACCAGTAAATACTCAAGTACTTTTAATCTCTAAATAATATTTTCTCCTTTTATATTCAATCACATTTCTCATTTCAATTACTGCATTGAGAGTAACCAGCACGGCCTCAAATACCTGATGTAATAGAACAACATTCACTTTCCTACATTTCAAATAGTATTATATAATTGATATAATTCATGCTTTGCTGCATTTTAATGATAATTATTCAAAAAAATCGGCACTCCTAAAGAACATGAAATAATTATATATTCGCATTGCAATGAGGAATTACTTGGAAAAGCATTTATTGCATATAAATGGAATATCTTGTATAAGGTCCTCTTCGAAATTACGTCAGGTTACAAGAAATTTATTATTATACGGGTGATGTCAAGGTTCACAGAATGATGAAGACTTCACCTAATAGACTATGAAAACCTCCATTAATTTCGGTAGATTTACCGTAGCGTATAAAAAATTTGATAGTATGTTCACAATGGTGGGCGGGGATCCTTCATTTCGATAGATCTACAATGGTTCATCGAAAATTCGTTTTGGTCAATTTTTTTTCATTTTAATACTCAGCATTGGACTTATAAATAAAAATGTTATAGTATGTTCACAATGGTGGGCGGGGATCCTTCATTTCGACAGATTTACATTATTAAAAAACAGGATGATGAGGTCTACATTTTTATAACTCATATCATGCATCTGAATTTTAGCTGGGATATCAATAATTCGTTAGAGTTCACAATGGTGTACCGGGGATCCTTGATCCTTGATTTGACGTATCAAAAATTTGCTAGGATCTTCTCTATGAGGTCCCGGGAGTTGGGGTCCCCCAAATTACGGCAGATTCACAGTGGCGTATCATAAATTTGCTGAAATGTCCATCCTGGTGTTTCGGTTAGCTTGACCTTGAATTCTACAGAATAGACCTAGTATAACTACTCTCAGTATTGGATTTTATTGAAAATGGTTAATGTTGTAGGTAGATTTTCTTCAAAAGTAATAACAATAACTTATTTTGTACATTGAACGTTTTGTTTCATTTATTGTTTATTTTGGAACACATCATAGATTTAAATATTTTATAGTGGAAAGTTATAAATTTGAAAAATCATTATTAAAATTATTCCTGGCAAGGCTAACTCCAGATAATTCTGTTCTCAGAAATGATCCATTTGCATAAAAAATGTCAAGAGCACTTGATCACTCAGTCTGTCGCGTCCCGCTATTTGTTTTGTCCTGTTTGTTAGTTATAAGTTAAAATATAAATGAATACTTTTGGTCAAATCTCAAACTATTAAAATCACTCTCACTCAATCTAGTTGGTACACCCTGTACCATCTGCAAAACTATACATATTCCAGATCGAGTCTACGGCCTAGCGTGGCAGTGCTTCACTTGACGACCAGTAGAGTAAAATAAAACACCTACCTACAATCGTGACAGTGCATAGTGCAACATCAACTCATGGTTCACATCTCATTTCCCTCTCAACATTCTCAACATCTCACAAGATACAACCCCGAACTTCCACAAGAGTCGGCCGACTGAAGTTACGATGAGAAAAACCATTCCCTACGCCAGTGAAAAGGCTGAAGGTAAGATCTGGGCATAATCATTCTCATTTAGTTTCAAATTAAAGATATACAGCTCACATTTATCTCTTGATTGAGTTATATAACGACATTTTGATCTTTGAGAAAATAAACAGCAGGATTTGACTGATAGACTTTTCTCACAGTGAAAATTTCATTGGACCAGTTTGGTGTATACCCTGTAGCAAATGCCTCCCGGTACTTACTTATTCTTACATGATCATTGAGTTTAAATTTTCGTTTGATCCACTGTTTTGAGATGACCATAGATGTTATTAAGTAAATACTTCTCATGGATTTTTTTACATCTTTGGGTTTCATTCCTATCGTGCTGTGTACGGAATTGTTATAGTTAGAAACTATATCTGGTAAAATACCCAACCATTTGTAGCTTCCTTGTAGGCTGAATTGTTTCCACATTTTATTTTTCAAAGTTCTGTTTACTCTTTCAACTATACTAGCTTTCAAATTTGAGAAAGTACTGTAATGATTAATTTTCCACTTATCCATCAACTGCTTGAATTTTCCATTGTAGAACTCTTTTCATATATCAGTTTGTAAATTCTTGGTTTTAGTTTTCATATCTCTTAATATTTTTTGCATGGCATCAGTCACATCTCCTGCACTTTTAGTTTTAACGGGCTCACACCAAACATATTTGGAAAATATTTTTTAGTTTTGGAGTAAGGAATCATTTCAACTAAATCAGCTTGAAGTAGATCATTCAAACCTTTGATGATAACACGCCTTCTTTTGAATCGTCTTCGTGAATTTCTGTGTAATTCTCCTACAATGTCTTCTTTGACTTTATCCATTTTATGCTTGTAATTTCGATTTTCACACCGGTGTTTCCAGCACATTGAAACGCAACCAAGAGTTTCAATCGCTCCACTAGCTCATTGAAATCATCAACATATTTATATTCAACCGGTATGTTGTTGAAATCAAGCATAGTTAGCCCTGAGCCCACTGTACTCCTTGTAATCCTTCCTGGGGCCGAACTGATCCTTGGTCTTGGCTTGGGAAGAGATAAACTGGTATCTTTTTGAGTTTTTTCAAGATTTCGTTCTTTAGCCAAAGAGTGTAAGGTTGTAATTCGTGGTTTTATTATATTAACAAACTTTGATGCATGTGATGTTTATAAACCCCTTGCAGGATCATAATGGAGGTAATGTGCATTACTTCTTCTCATTATATCGATATATGAATCAACATCTTTATTTCTATACCCAGTGGGTTGTTTCTTGAACAGAAATTCATATAAGCCTGCAGTTCCACTGTATTTGAACTTGTTATCAATAACAATATCGGCACCATCAAAATCCACAGAGGAGCTACCTATGGCATATTTTTCCGTAGTCGGATCAAAATATACTCCAAAAGTATCATCAAACGTATTTTTCGTATCTGAAATTTTGTCTTCTATATATGCACGGGGCAAAGGAATCGCAAACTGTTGTAAGTATTGTTTGTGGATTTCCTCGAAATAACTTCCATCGAAGTCGGATTTTGGAGCGGTTGAATCATGTTGAAATGTCTCTTCATCAGGAGTGATCTGATAAAATTCTTGAGGTGTTGCTTGATACAATTTTCGAGGTGCTGGTTGATGAAATTCTTGAGGTGTCGGTTCATGAAATTCTTGACGTGTCGGTTCATGAAATTCTTGAGATTTTGGTTGATAAAACTCTTGAGGTGTTGATTTATGCAATTTTTGGGGTGTCGACTGAGAACTTGAATGAGGTGATTTAATTTCATGTTTCAATTCTTGCTTGAACTGAGTCGTTAGGGGCTGTTGAACAGCAGACAAAAACTCTTTCAAAGGTTGAGTGATTGGTTCATAAGTTTTTTCTAAATGTGAATGAGATTTTGCTATATCGGATTTCAATGTCTTATATATTCTTCTCAAAGCCTTCCTTGCTCTTAATGGTTGTTCATTTAATTGACTATTCATGATGACTGACAACTATACCACAATCTTGATGTTTATATATAAATGAATGTATCGAAACCCTTTCTGTATCGCCCCTCATTTAAGGAACAATCTTTATCGATAACGAGAAAACTAAATTTGTCTTTCCAACAATAAGAGCATAGTTCTTTGAAATTTTGCAAGGACATGTCTATACTGACATGATCATCATATATATGCTTCAGATTTGTTAGATCTTGTTGAAAGATCATGAGCATCTTAGCATAATCTCGAATGAGTTGTTTGGAAATGGCAGAATAAGTTTGACATAAATAGAAACAATCCGTGTGTCTGTGACGACCGAAACAGAAATAATTTTTGATTATATTTTGATCACATGTAGTAACATCATCAAATATTATGACTGAATGATCATGTATATTTTCAGGAAGAATAACTTCAACAGAATCCTTATATTCATGGAAACCAATTTCTTTCATAGGTGCCAGCAAATGATATAATGATTTTGAAAATAAGTATACATTCGTGAAACAAAGGCCGTTGGGTTGCTCCAGCAATGACAACATCACATTAGTTTTGCCTGATCCACTTGCTCCAACGAGTAAACCTCTTTTAGATTGACCTCCAAATAGCGCACCATGTTTTCTAACATTATTCTCTACATTGATCTCATCATGATTAATAACCGGAAGCAACACCTTTTGTTTTTCAGTCTTCATCATATTGAAATAATCTTTAAACTAACATTAGTGCAGATGGAATTGGTATATATACGTGTATCCAAGTTGATCAAAACATAATATAATGGGACAGCAAAAGAAATCAGTCGTTAGTACGAGTGGAAACACAAGAAAGAAAGGTCGAGGTTTTCTGAATACTTTGATCAATAAAATTCCAATAGAATTACATGTCCCTGGATATAATTACTGTGGTCCTGGTACCAAATTGGAAAAGAGATTACTGAGAGGGGACAAAGGCGTAAATCCACTCGATGAGGCTTGTAAGCAACACGACATTGCTCATTCCAGAAGTGAAGATATAGAATAAAGAAATATTGCAGACAAGAAACTGGCAACATTTGCTTCCGAACGTTTAAAATCATCCAAAGTAGAATTGGGGGAAAAAGTAACAGCATTAGGTGTATCTAATATCATGAATCTTAAGAGCAAGTTGCGGATGGGATTGAAACAAAAAATAAAAAAACCGAAGAAACAAAAAAAGGGTGGTGAACTGAAATTTGCCTAGAAACGAAAGAATAAACAGAAGAAAAGAGTCATACCAATTCCAAAGAAAGGTGGATTTCTCTCATTTTTACTACCACTACTAGGGGCGCTAGGTGCTGTAGGAGGCGGGGCAGCATCTATTGCTTCAGCAGTTAACAAAGCAAAATCTGATAAACAAAGGCTCATTGAGCAAAAGAGACATGATTTAGCGATGGAACAAAAAGGAAAAGGTTTATATTTGAGACCACGCAAAGGTTATAGAATGTTTGCTCAACCGTATCAAAAAAACTGTTGAAGTTACCACGCCGAGCCTTAACCAATATCGATTTGATAGAGAATGTGAAACGTTTGAGGATTCCTTACTTCCGAGGTGTTTTCATGAGGGATAAACTTCCCACAAAAATAAAGAGCAAGGAGTGCGGCATTATCAATCTTGATTCTGACGTAGGAGAAGGAACTCATTGGACGGCATACTTCAAGAATAATGATGAAGTTGTATATTTTGACAGTTATGGAAATCTCAAACCACCAAAGGAATTGATAAAATATTTCCTCGGCGCTGGTGACGTTAAAAATATCAAATATAACTATGATTCCTTACAGAAGTTTAATTCTTATCAGTGTGGGCAATACTGTCTTTTGTTTTTATATAATCAGTTTCTCTGACGTATTTCCTTCACTAATCAATAAACTATCATTGGGAAGTTATGTCTTTTACTTTCACATTGAGTGATTCATCTTCAGTGTTGAGTTATAATTTTAACCCTCCAATTTATCTGGATGATGATATGAGTATGAAATAGGCTTGGCAAATTTCGATTCTTTCAACATAACATAACAAAATTAAACAATGTTTTGGTACGGGGGGAACGAGATGAATTTAGTTATATAATTCCTGAAGGATTTTATGATGTTACAGATATTCTTGATATCCTCATTAAACAGATGACTACCAACAATGAATATGTTGAGGTATTCATCGACCCAAATTGGACTACTTCAAAAGTGGTCATTCGGACCAATATCAAAATAAATTTTTCAGTACAAAATTCAATTGGTCAATTATTAGGCTTCGAAAAAAGATTCCTCAATGCAAATAACATCTACAAATCAGATCATGAAGTGAAAATTCTTTCAATCAATACAATTTGTGTTGATTGCAATATTGCGATGGGTTCATTTTTGAATGGCAATCCAGTGCATATGATTCATGAATTCTTTCCGACAGTACCAAGAGGGTATAAAATAGTAGAAACCCCATTGAATATTCTGTATTTTCCCGTCACTATCAAGACAATCAACAACATAACGGTGAGAGTTGTCGATCAAAATTTGAATTTAATTGATTTCCGGAACGAAGAAGTTACTGTTAGATTGCACTTGAGAAGGAAGACTCTTTAAACAATGGTCTGGAGATTTGATAAATCAGCATTCCAGCAACCCTATGAAAAGAAGGTTAAGCGACATTCGAAAGATAGTATGAAAGCAACTGCCGAATTACTAACACCAAAACACAAAGAGTACTTGAAATCTTTGGGATTGGAACTCTTAATATAATGGAAATGCTACAAATCACTATTCAGTGACAATGCAATCGAAGATTATCAGTTTCATACATATCAACCTTATATCACCAGTGAAATCAAATATAATGACGAAATAAGAATTCCAATTCAGGACTTGGACGCTTATACATCACCTTGTAACTCATATATCTATATAGACGGAAAACTCACAAGACCGGATGGGGAGCCAATTACGAAAATAAAATTTATCAACAACGCAATATCGTTTTTATTTCGTGAACTCCGATATGAGCTGAATGGTCTGGTGGTAGACTCTGTCAGAACCATTGGACTAGTATCAACGATGAAAAATTACTTGTCTATGAATGAAAACGAAAGCATTCCTATGCAGAATGCTGGATGGTTTCCTAAGCTTGAAGATGTGAATGCTGGGACGAGAGATAAAATATTAGTCGATGATGAAGGTAATTTCAATGTATGTATCCCGCTCAAGCTATGGTCTGGCTTTTTTGAAGACTTTAGAAAAATTGTGATCAATATGAGACAAGAACTAGTTTTGATTCGTGAGAGTCATGACTTGGATGCTGTGATTAGTATAGATGATTCTGAAAAACCGAAAGTGAGCATAAGCAAACTGAGTTGGTGCGTTCCTCAGGTGATATTAAGTATTCAGGAACAACTACGATTGAGTAAAATAATAAATAGCAATGTCGAACTTCCTCTGAAATTCAGAAGCTGGGAATTGATTGAGTACCCTTCTCTGAATGAAACAACAAGACATACTTGGGCTGTGAAAACAACTACGAAGGTTGAAACTCCGCGACATGTTATTATTGCATTTCAACAAGGTAAAAAAGAAAAGCTCACCACTGATATGAGTACATTCGATCACTGCAATCTTAGTAATTTGAGAGTATTTCTGAATTCTGAACGATATAATGACTTGAATCTTGACTTCAAGAATAACAAGTTTGCAAAACTCTATGAAATGTATGCCAACTTCCAAGAGAGTTACTATCAACATAAATCAAACCAACCTATTTTCAATCCAAATGAATTCAAAGTGAAGGCACCTCTGGTCCACATCGACTGTTCACGTCAAAGAGAAGCGATTCAGACCGGTTCCATCGTACTTAGAATTGAAATTGAAACTGCTGAAACCTCTCCCAAAAATGTAACCGCCTACTGCCTAATTCTCCACGAGAAAGAATTTTCATATAATCCATTGACGAAAATCGTTAAGCAATTTTAATGCGCATGCTACATGTTGTTATATATAAGGATTTGCATTATTGAAGCATCAGTTTGAAGATGATTGCCGAGTTTAGAAGGAGATTGAAGCAACACCATAAGAACTTAAAAGTACTCAAACAGTTGATTGAGTCATACAATTTAAAGCAATCATTGATACGGAAACTCATCAATTTGAAAATATGATATTGGTGATAGATGTACAAGGTTTCAATACCGAGAACGATAAATTTTTACCCAAGGAACTGGCTGCATTCGATGGAAGTAAGGTTTCTCACTATGTATTCAGACCTCCATTTCCATTGAACATGCTTCCACCAAAATTCCATAGTCAGGCCACTTGGTTGATGCACAATCATCATTGTATACATTGGAATGATGGATTCACACCATTACATCAATCTGGAAATATAATGAAGAGGCTCACTGAGGGAGTTAATACTATTTTTGTCAAAGGAAGGGAAAAGCAGAATACATCAAAAAATTCACCCAGCAGCCAGTCATAGAATTTGAAGAACAACCCGGTTTACAATCATCTGGAGCAAGTTGTTTCCATCATACTAAAGACAGTTGTATATGTGCACTTTCAATTGTTTATTATCTATATCAAATGTATATATCTTAATAAAAATACCCCAAAACAATTTACTTTATTCTTGAGATTTTATTACAGGATTTAACGAGTCAAAGAGCACTTCAGGAATGTCTCAATAAGTGTCCGTTTGTTTAGTCACCAGATGTTTCCACCTTGAAGTCATTCACCTTGTAACATCTGCAATTAATCAGATTGATGACTCGACATTTATTGAACTTACAGCATCTGGTTGTCTAGTCAGCCGATGTTTTCCACAAGGTCATTGACCGCTATAGAAACTGCAATGCGCAAGCGTATATCGAGGGTTTTATCTATTTAATCGGAGTTGTTCTAACAATTACAGTTAGTATTCGTACCTCTGAGGTTGATTGATCATGAAGTGTGACATATGTAAAATGAATTTTTCATCAAAATATAATCGAAACCGACACTTGCAAAAGAGGTGCTTCTTCAAAGAAGCTGATGGCGAACTAGCAGGAAGGATCACCAGTGCTCCACATTTGAAAAAAATCAAAATGACTGATTCATCTACCAGCGCTCAGCAGTCGAGGAAGAGGTTGCATGCGAATATTTCATCGAAACTGGAAGACGGTATCGAAAAACTTCAACACGCGTTCAAGTATAGAATAGCAAGTTATCGATTTAAAAGTAGTGGAAGATGTGTTGATTACGTCAACTTCATGGAAGAAGTTAAATCGAAAGTTTTAAACATCATCTCGGAATATGTGCAAGAGCACATGAATTTGAAAATAAATTTTGAACTATTTGGACACTACATTATACCTGAGAAAGAATTAAGTGCTTTCGAATTTCAGGAACGAGACTCAGGTTGGTCATTACAAAAGATTTGGTATCTCGATGTGAATATAAACACATATCATCCATTATCAGCTTCGTCGTATGTCGAGTTACCCAAAACAAATAGATTTAAGCAGGCTGTTCTGAATGTGAAGAACTCGGATAGTGCTTGTTTTGCTTGGTCCATTATGGCAGCAGTTTTTCCTTCGAATGGAGATCCATCGAGCACATCTTCATATCCACATTATACTACGTTACTTGATTTTGAAGGCATTGATTTTCCAATGAAATTGAAGGATGTTGCCAAATTTGAAAGAATGAACAATATATCTGTTGTTTTTGAAATAGATACACAATTCAAGAAGGGTAAAATGGTTACCAACATCGTGGGGCCCTTACATTTCACAACACATCGATCTGCAACTCATGTGAATCTTCCACTCATAGCTGATTTGGATGAAAATAGCCACTATTGCCTCATTACAGATCTGTCAAGATTGGTATCACGACAAAAATCTAAGCATAATGGTCGTGTGTACATTTGTGATGGTTGCCTTCAATTCTTCCCTACGAGTGACAAACTGACTGCTCATCAACAATATGATTGTAATCACATATGTGTGTTACTCCCAAAACCAGATATGATTATCAACAAGTATGGTGGGATGGTGCCTGGAAATATTCTCAAATTCACCAATTTCGAAAAACAGCTTCCAGTTCCATTTGTGATATATGCGATTTTGAGAGTTTGTTGAAACCTATTCATCATAGTGAACCATCTGATGAGCACTCATTCACATTGAAATCGTATGAACACGAGCCATATCCATTCGCCATCATCTGTTTATAAAAAAACTGGCTTCGAATAATGAGAATATCTCAGTGATTGCCCAAAACAAAGAGAAGTATATTTCATTCACCAAATCATATTTGGTTGAAAAATCAGAAAACCGCAAAATAAAAGGCAAATACATCTTTCTGAGATTTAGACTCTTTCCGCTTCTTATCAAAATCTCTAGATAATCTGAGTAAAACACTGAAACCATCTCAATGTCGAGAGGTGAGGAAATATTTTCAAAATGATGAAAAATTTGATATAAGATTCAAATGTGTTTTTCCTTATTCATATGTTGACTCCTATGAAAAATTGGAGCAGCCTACATTACCAAGTAAATCTGAAGTCTTCGATATTCTGAAAGGCAGAGAAATTTCCGAAAAAGATTACGATCGAGCTTCTAAAGTATGGAATGAATTCAGATGCTCAACTCTAGGAGAATACTCAGATGTTTACTTGAAATCAGATGTTCTACTATTGGCAGATATCTTCGAAAATTTCAGAGATGTATGTTTGGCAAAATATAAATTGGATCCAGCCCAGTACGTGACAGCTCCTTCCCTCAGTTGGGATGCTATGCTACGTTTAACTAAGGTTGAACTAGAGCTCCTAACTGATATTGATATGGTTCACATTTTTAAAAAAGGAATTCGAGGTGGTGTTAGTCAATGCAGTAAAAGAAAGGCTATAGCTAATAATCAGTTTATACCATCTTATAATCCTTCCAAACCGAACTCATATATTTTATATCTTGATGCAACAAATTTGTGTGGAGCTGCTATGAGTGAGTGTCTTCCAATGCGAGATTTCAGATGGCTTGAGCAGTATGAGCTAGAAAATTTTGTCTGTTTCGAAATTGAGAATACATCTTTCAAGGGGTATGTATGTACTAGAAGTTGAGTTGAATTATCCACCAAATTTACATGATGATCATAATGACCTCCCTTTCTGTCCAGAGAATATTAAACCTCCTGGAAGCAATTATTCTAAGTTGACACCAAATTTGATGTCTAAGGAAAGATACATCATACACTACAGAAATTTGAAGCAATGTTTGAAATATGGATTGAAATTGAAGAGGGTACACAGGGTTTTGGAATTCACACAGTCAGCATGGCTGAAGCAATATATTGATTTAAACACAAATCTTCGGAATTCTGCCAGAAATGAATTTGAACGTGATCTCTTCAAATTCATCATAAACTCGATATTTGGAAAAACTATGGAGAACGTGGACAAGAGACAAGACATAAAACTATGCAGTCACTGAAAAAATAAGCCAGGGTCTGTGGGAGCTGAAGGATTCATAGCAAAACCTCATTTCAAATCCTGTTCACTGTTTGATGAGAATTTGGTAGCTGTTCAAATGGAGAAATTAACAGTTACCTATGACAAGCCGCTTTACGTAGGGTTTTCAATTTTGGATATTTCAAAAACCATAATTTATGATTTTTATTATGGATACATTAAAACAAAGTATGGTAAGAAAGCGAACCTCTGTTACACTGATACCGATTCACTGATTCTGGAGATACTCACAGAAAATGTATACGATGATATGAGAGAAAATATAGAATACTTTGATACATCTAATCTTAATATCGACAATATCCACAACGTTCCTAAAACAGTATCAATGGTCGGTAAGATGAAAGACAAATTTTCAGGATCACCGGTAGAATGATTTTATGGGACATGTGCGAAGGCATATTGTATCAAGAGCACAACAGTGATGAAAAACAGTTTCCAAGAATGTGACAGAGAATACACTCCAAATTTCAGATTATATTCAAATTGTTGAAAGAGGTGGCACTATCTTACGCAAAATGTATGTTTTCACTTCTTATTTACATACCATTTACACGGAATTGAGAAACAAGATTGCGTTATCATCTAGTGACGACAAAAGATTTGTTTTACCCAATAATGTGGAAACATTAGCTTGGGGTCATCATAAACTGAATCCGAAAGATAATTAATGACGCAATGTTGGATCTCCTCAGTACAATGGCAGATAATCTAATAGATGATTAGCTTAAGTTTTTTATCTTCCTTGTGTTCGTTTATGAGTTTCGTCTTCAAACACATTTCACGTTCCATAATTTCTGACTTGTTTCTACCAATGAAGTGAGGATGAGCACTGACGAGCAGACAGCTATGTAGTAGGTTAGAGATTGAACTCTTGTAGACTCAGAATCATCTCTTACATTACCTGATGGTGAGGAGGTGTATAGCTTTATTATATCTGTTTGTTCGGTAGAATTATGTTTCCTCATTGATAACTTATATTCTGTGCTATTGGTCGGTATTGGAGTATTTAAACTTCTCACATTATCAATTTCAAAAGGAATCATCCTCTCCCACTTAGAGGAACAAGTTTTATTCCATGTACCATTACTATCGAAACAAATGAATACTTCCACATCGTGATCGGGTTGTTGTATGAGGAGAAAGCCTTGCCAAATGGCTTGTAAAATTATTAGATTTGTGAACATACTGAACGTTTCACTCAAACTGAAGTTGAAATAATTTCTCTTATGGTAATATACGAAATATGAGGTAGAGGAGAAGGATGGCGTAGATATTGAGAAATCGTTCATTTGTTATCTTCATCACAGATGTATTTTTCTCTGTTTTCCACTCCATAGTCTTGGTTCCGGCTTCAGGCTTTCTCAAATGAAATGATACAATATTCACCCAACAGTTTTCCATCAGTTGTCACCTTCTCATTCATGACCTATCAGAAAATTCAGCTGTAAAAACTTCTGGGTGAAGGTGGATGCATTCCAGAGTTAAGCAATTCCACATTCAAATTTTTCTCCCAGCAGAATAAAGTCTGAAACAGTTTAAATACACTACGCTTGCAAAGTCTGACTATCAAATCAGACACGTACACTTATTGATCTTGGAAGAGGACACTGAACCCGTATTGAATTGTTCTAACTTGTTTAGACTTGTCTGTAACGTGACGTGAGTAAATTCCACGTAATCTGATATCTGGCACGTGCACTCCTTAACTTTGAGAGGTTGTTGAACCAGGATCTAATTTCTCCGACTTGTTGAGACTTGTTTGTAACCGGTTGTTATCGAATTCCAGGTAATCTGATATCCAGTGATATTCATTATCCTTGAAATAGGTCATTGAACCCGTATCAAATTTCATTCACCGGAAATATGGCGTCAGCAAATTCCAAGTAATTTGATATCCAGTGCATTCATTAACCTCGAAATAGGTCATTGAACCCGTATCAAATTTCATTCACCGGAAATATGGCGTCAGCAAATTCCAAGTAATTTGATATCCACTGCATTCTTTAACCTCGAAATAGGTCATTGAACCCGTATCAAATTTCGCCTACCGGAAATATGGCGTCAGCAAATTCCAAGTAATTTAATATCCAGTGCATTCATTAACCTTGAAATAGGTCATCAAATTTCGCCTACCGGAAATATGGCGTCAGCAAATTCCAAGTAATTTGATATCCAGTGCATTCTTTAACCTCGAAATAGGTCATTGAACTTCGCCTACCGGAAATATGGCGTTCATCGAATTCCAGGTAATTGGCGAAAGAAAATAAGATCGCAGCGCCACCTATAGCAAGACTTTGAACTACGAATCACGGACAAAGGTTTTTGACTTTACTCGTGTTTATATGGCGTTTGGACGATCTATTTTCCTATTTTTAAACAATTTGTAAAAATTGGTGATTTCTTTAAGTGAAAAGTGATTGTGTTTCTATTAAAAGACTTGAAATAAAGTTTCAGTGTAGTTTACAAATATTTTACGTGTTTTCGGAAGTCATGATTTGCGATCAAAAATTGTTTTGTTGATTAAGGATATTTCCATACTGGATTTTTGTTTCTGTACATGATATTTTTTTGGTTTATATTGTCGATAGACTGCAAAATATGGGGAGATACAATACAAGTTGTTCAGTCCCAGGATGCAGGACATATGGCAAGAAGGAAAATGTGAGATATCACAGATTTCCTCCCAAAAATAAAAGCAAGGTTAAAATCACCAATTGGTTCGACCAGATTGAAGAAATTGACCAAAGAAAAGCATGGATTTTGAAACTGAAAATTGGCAAGCCAATATCGAAGTATATGCTTGTTTGTTCCAACCATTTTCAGGCTGCTGATTATCTCAGTAAGTTCCGAAATCTCTGATCAGTTTACTAAAAGATAACCAATATTTCTCATTTTAGGAAATACCAAATTTCTGAAAAAAAAATGCCATTCCTTCTATGAACTTACCAGCTCTTCAACATGGATCTTTATCTTCCACCTCTAGAATACCAATTGAAGAAAGTCGTGAAAATAGTGATGGTCCTATAGTGTGTGGTGAAAATGACACTCAGTGTGTGACTTTAGCGGATGAACAACCAACTGTTGAGGATATTCAAGCTGCTGAAGCACTTCTTTTACTTTTAGGAGAACAAAGTGATTATGTTGGTCCAAAAAGTGTAGAAGATTTTGAAAAACAAGATAAGTATAATATTTCTGTTCGGGTCAATACCTCTGATGTTCAGGTCAATACCTCTAAAAAGTTAACTGTCTGTGAATTAATAACCACATAAGATTTTGAATACTTTCACTGGCTTGAACTCCTTCAATATGCTTGATGTAATTGTGAAGAATTTAAAAATTGACCAACGCTTGCATGGTTTGTCTATCAAGGAAAGGGTAGTATTAACATTTTTTAAATTAAAACATAATCTTTCATACGCCATTTTGGGTACTTTATTTGGTATCAGTGCTGAACTCTGTAAAACCTATATTCATTCCATGTTGCCTCATATTGCTCCCGTTCTGCGCCCAACTATATATTTTCCTTCTGCTCACGAGATAAGTGAAAACATGCCGAAGTACTTCAAAGATTTTGATAATGTAAGAGTTGTTATTGATTGCACTGAAATTTTTATTCAAAAACCAAAATGTCTTTGTTGTAGAATTAGATTCTATTCTCATTATAAGTCATGTGAAACAATAAAATTCATGGTTGGTGTTTCATCAGCAGGTCTTATCACGTTTGTTAGTGAACCATATGGAGGACGAGCATCTGATAAAGCAATTTTTGAAGAAAGTGATCTAATAACAAAGCTAGACAGAAATGTAGATGCAGTAATGGTTGACAAAGGTTTCTTAATAGATGACATCTGTGAAAGTTTTCGTATAAATTTGATAAGACTTCCTTTTCTTGAAAAGAAAAAACAATTGAGTTCTGATGAAGCTCTCCTCAATAATAAAATAGCTGCTGCAAGGGTTCAAATAGAGAGGGTTAACCAGCGTATAAAAATTTTCAAAATATTGTCAGGAAAATTGCAGTGGTCATTGGTGCCATATATCAATTGTATATTCATAATAGCTTGTGGCATTACTAACCTTTCAGCACCAATCTTGAATAATGAACGTTTCTTACCATAATTTTTTTTTCAGTTATCCTAAGCAGTTGTGCTTTTGAGGCCTCATAGCATTTACAATCTCCCTACAATCTAAGCAGAAGTTGGTTGGATAAGTAGAAAGACAAACATAGAACTTGACTTAGGAAAGGACCCCGCACAATAGCATAGGAAATTGGCCCAAAGTGGGATTTGCCTGAAATTTACATATGTTGTTGGTATTGAGTTTCTGATCAAATGTTCTCATGGGCTCAATCCTCTAAGACCACTGATTTAGCTCTCAGTGTCGTATTTAGTAAAGGTACCAAATAGCAAGTCACTAAAAAAATGCTTTCATTCTTTTTACTTAAATCACATTAAACTGAACCATATGAACAACATGTTAATATTTTAATGCTTTCGTCTGACCACTATTTCAATTGTTTTTGCAGATATTACAGTAAATTGTACATTCAAATTTACTATCATTCATTATTTTGATTTTTAATCAATAGTAATTTTGTTTTTTGTTTGTTTGGCACCTATACTGAATACAGCCCTGAGTGCTAAATCATTGGTCTTAGAGGATTGGGCCCATGAGAACATTTGATCAGAAACTAAATAACAATAACATATGTAAATTTCAAGCAAATCCCACTGTGGGCCAATTTCCTATGCTATTGTGCGAGGTTCTTTGAGGACTGAGCAAGGAGCTCAGGGGTGGATGGAAGGAATATCATACCCTTTCCCATTTTAACAGGAAGGGGGTATGATATTCTGGGCATGAGTTAACAACAAAATTTGATTCTCTAAAAAAATCACATCCTTTTGCAAACCACAGTATACTTAAAATATTGGAAAATATTATGGAGTATTGATAAAATGTTTATTTCCAATTCAAAGTCTTATAAAAACAGTGAATTATCGGGGCAAATTGATATAGAATAGAATTTTCTTGAATGACTTATGTTCATTTTAAGATATTAGGAAGTGTTTGGGCACATTAGTGTTTACTTACCATTTCAAACTTCTAGATGATTTGCAGAAAAATCGGCCCTCTATTTCTCTTCAAAAACTGTGGTTTTGCTTTCCACACATATGCTTTGTTGCAAACTGTAAAGTAATTGTTTTCTTCCATTTCCGAAGGTACAACAAAAAATTGTGAAATATACTTCAATAAATGTAGTTTTTTTTGACCTGTTAGATTTTTAACTTGTGAATATAGTGAAAAGTCAATGAAAATTTATTTTGTCTGAGAGAAAAGTTACATTGCCCCATATGTTCATTATGTTTTAAAAAGTTGTAAATGGTAATATATTGTTGAACTGTAACAGAATGTCTAGCCCCATTAACTAATCATTCACTTTTTCAGGTTGATCCAATGGAGACTCAACAACTTCATCGTCGATCCAGTAATCTGCAGCTATCAAACATTGAAATCATTCTGGGAAGAATACGTACTTTAGAAATAGATAAAAATAATTCGAAATTAAATGGAATTTTTATATTATTTACTCCTATGTAGTTTTGTCAATGATTTTACATTACTTTATTTTGTAAATTTGGTATTTTTATTTGAATAAAGATTTATTATTGTAGTTTTGTATTTCCTAGTAACAATTATTGACCATGAACTTTGTTTTCCATACAAAATGAAGATATTTTTTCCAATTCAATACATGATATTGGATAATATTCACATTTGTACAAAACTTGAATTTTCTGCTACTTAATTTGTACTCTCTAAAGAAATGGTGATTCGAATTGCAGATATATTTTTTTATAATCATGAATTTGAACTATCTGGAATGGAGTAAACACCAAATTATTAGATAAATGGGATCATGCTTCAATTAGGTATTTTGTTTGAAGATATCACAGTGTCTTTCCTTTAAAAAATGAATAAAACAACGGATCGAGTTTATAAAAAATATAAAAAAATGATTTTATTGCAAAACTCAAAATTTTGAAAATTTATGTAAGGACACCTACGAGAACTATGTCCCTAATCTCAATTGACAAAATAACAGAAACACTGAGGAATCCAAAAAAATTCACTAGTGTAATAATTTAAATTTCTCAATGAGAATTAAATGTGTTGAAAATTCAGGCTGGCAAGACCTGGTCCTACAAAAATTAATATTTTCTCAATAGGAAACAGAAACTGAAGGAATCTAGAATTCTAGAAACAAACTGCCTTCAAACATATTTTCGGATTCCTCTCACATTTGTTTATTCCGACCTTATTTTCATAATATATGGAACCCTAACATTAAATATGAGTGTTATAATAGTCCAATCACTTTGCCTAAAGTAAGATATGTCTAATTTACAATATTCACATAAATCTCGGAGTGTCCTTATGTTCGGGGAAGTGACAATACAATAATCTGATGATGCAATTGCATTCGGTGACGCAATTGCATTCAATTGCAGGAAAACCCCGAGAAAACCTGCAATTTCACCAGAAGCTAATCTAATTACAAAAATCAGGTGATTAGAATATGGGTGCCTTATAATAATAGAATACATACTGATTATACTAAAATACATATATATATATATATATATATATATATATATATGATAAAATACTTGTTATTGGTTAATAGAGAAGAAATGCTTGGTATGATATGAAATGGCTCCATGCTGCATAAATATCTTCTCAGAAACCTGAAAAATGTCAGAGTGACCTTATAAAAAATACCTAGAATGAAGTACAAGTACAATTTCAGTTACTTTGCACAAAAAAAGAGTTTGTTACAATCACAGAACTAAATACCCTCGAAGCCACTTGTGGTTAAGTTTTTTTAACATGCCACAAACTTCTAGTAAAAGTATGAATTTTGCTCAGGACAAGAGTTTACCATGATGTCATAAAAGATGAAGAATTACTCATGCCAAAATGATTGATGAAGGAAAGAAGTGCATAAACACAGGCAGGCATAATTTTCGATACAAAGAGAAAATATTTTTATTTGAAATTTATCAGAAACAGTGATTCCTCATGAAAGTGTTCATCTCTCCACACTTGAAATGCACCATCCAAACTTTGACCGTATCGTTTCATAAACTATTCTCTTCAAACTTCAAAAGATTTATTCAATTAAATTATTATATGATAAAAGATAATGGGATTATGAGATTTATAAATAAAAGAATATATTTTTTCCTTATAAGAAACAAGTTTTGATGATAATCATGTAGGAGTGTTTCACTTCGCACATAAAATTGAAAACTATAAGTCTTTTTAATTTGACACACTATTTTCAAGTTTATGTGAGAAGTGAAATGCTTATGCACGATTATCTTTAACTTGATGATAATCATGAAATTACAATGTTTTTGGATTGTCATATCACCTCAGTAATTGTGGAGTTGTGATATTATTGTTAAATACGAACCAATGCAATAGCAAGGGTCCTAGCTGAAACCAATTTTTTCAATTTAGTGCTGTCTGGTGTAGAGAAAAGGAGGAAGTTTTGTTACTATCATCAAAACATAAACGTTTCATTACAGTCAAGCTACATTGAAGAAAATAGTTAGATGTTTATAAAGAGAAAGGAATAAACTACTCCAAAAAAATTGTTATTTTCACTTTTCTCAAATTCTTACTGGAAACTCTGTTTATGTAGATAAAATTAATTCATAAGCATCTTTTTTAAATAACTTTTTTCGATTATATTTGTTGATGTAACTAAACTGTGTATGTTGAATTTTTGACACACAGGTCTTTCAAATCAATAAAAATTATTATTAACATTATCATTACCTACTCTATTGTTTGCAACTTCGTAGTAATTTTGGTCGCCACAATACCAGTGATCACAAGTCAAAATTGATTTTCAAGATGTTTTTAATTTTTTCCAATGATCTAATGATAAACTTTTTTCCTGTATGTTACATACTTTATAGCGGGCACTATATGTAGATATGTTTTGAGAATCAAGTAGGTACTTGTACATGTCATACCGTATACTGAATTTTCTTTGCATGCATGATGCCACATAAAACTGAAGAATTTGTGTTTCACTTCACATAACATTTGTCTAGAGAAACTCTCATCAAATTGAACAGAAATACATATAAAAGTAGGAGGCATACACTACGAAGTAACATATATTCAAATTTAAAACTGCCATGCCCATTTGAATTTGGCCATAATACTTATGATTTCGCTTCAAAGAAATGGTATCTTCAATAAATTCCACGAAAGTAACTGACTTGATAGCTTCTTTGATAGTTTTGGTGGCACCTAGGAAAAAAATAACATTACCAATTACTAACGGGCGCAGTTTGCAAAATGATTTGAATCAGTTTGACATAACACCAGTCGAGAAAAGGCTCTTTCAATGCACACTTTTTCTTTTCTACATCGTTTAAGGAGGAAATCTAATTTAGGTTAGGTTTGAACGTGAGTGGGCCCGTATCAGGCCCTCCACTGCGGCCAATGGTCTATTGTGGCTCACCCTATGGTTATATTTCTCCCAGTATATCCAATCTCTTGACGAAATTGAGGAATGCATTGGGAGAACAATTTACCAGGTTTTCTGGCCTTACTATCGTATCGCCAAATATTGAGAATCTGGTTCTGGCCGCTGCAGGGTATGTACACAGAATGTGTTTAGCCGTTTCATCATCCTCCATGCATCTAAGGTAATGATCATTTCAATTTTTACTCAAATATACATCTTTATTGTTTCATCCCACAATTTTTCACAATAATTATTCATGAATCGAAAAAAAAAAGTTAAAGTTTGTAAAGATTCAAAGAAAAAAAATCATCAAAAGTGTCCATTGAAGGGAACATGCAACAAATTCATGTATAATCTTGTATTAATATTGTACATTCAATTTTAGAAAATCTTCCTAAAAATTATTTCTAACAAAAGAATATAAAAAATAAGTAAATGGATGAATTTTACATCACCAAAGGAAATGGCCGTTATGATACATTGTTTGGTAAGGGGTTATCATTATTTAATAGTCTACCTAGAGATATGAAGGAATGTAATCAAAATGTTCAGAATATGTTGAGTCTAAGTACCAGTACAACATAGACTTATAAGTTGGGATCAGTAAGTAGATGTAATATTGTATTTATATTTTTTTGTCCAATGCAAGAGCTATTTTGCTAATAAAGAGTTATATATAGTTAACGTATTCTCTCTGAAAGTACAATTCGTTAGAAGGAACATCATAGTAATGAAATTTAAAATTAGTGGGGACTTGGAAACAGAAAAATTGAAATATTGACCATACTAATGAAATAATTTGATTTTTTTTCTCTCCTAATGCGTCTCTACGAACTCCATCGATGGCCTGAATTTGTTTTTCTCAAATTCATAAACATGGTCAAAAATTAAATAAAACCGAAAACAATTTGAAAATATCAAATATCTCCGAAAGTAGTTTCTCATTTTTTTATAATATCAATACAGGCAAACTAAACATGATATTTTATCAGATAATTATTGTAAAATAATTATAGTTTGAAAAATGGGTATCATTAAAGGTTTCCAAGCTATGGGTGGATTCACGTGGGTCGTATTATTAGAAAATTATTGTAAAATAAAAATAGTTTGAAAAATAGGTATTTACATCAACCTCCGAGCTTTTAGGTGGATCCATGCAGGTCGTATTATGAACCTTCTGAGCTAGAGGTGGATCCACACTGTTACTTGTTTTATTTATTCTGGTATCATTATTCATACTTTAATAATGCCATTATATTTATATATTATTTGCTTGTTTGTCTCATTGCAATGTACCTTCTATTATTTATTATTTTATGCTATCTTTAAAATTAAATCTTTTTTCTTTGACCTTTGAACAACTGACTTTCCTACAAAATATGAACTTTCTAAAGGATGATAAGAATATCATTCCACTTTTGCTGTACTTTATACTATTCTCTATCACAGCAAGTATCTTCTGTCACAAATAATATGATGCAATTCAATATGGTAAAGTAAGTTAATCATTTAGATATATGATCTTAGTCATGTGAAGATATTTGAATTCAGAAGAAATTTCAATTGACTATAAGATGGAATACTGTGATTCTAATATTTTTTTCTGGACTACTTACATCCTCACATCAATTCTAAATTGAAACAAAAATAAACTGATTAATTTTCTACTAGTTTTCCATACAAATGAATAATTATTTTTACATGCCAATATTAATTGGAAGCAATTTTTATAAGTATTTTTAGAACACAACACCTAGATAACAGAATTATAAAAGAAATATTATTGAATTACTGAAATTGATAATTTTGAAAGACATCCAGCAATGAAAAGACAAAAAAAAAGAAAAATATTTGATCAACAATTCTCTTTTACTTACCTGAAAAAATGCATTTAATTTCCAACAGTGCTGTAGGTATGTTATTTTCAAATATGACACCATCAGGGGAGAATCTTAACCAAGGGTTTGAATTTGAGACAACTAATCCATATTCCCCAACACTCAAATTGAAAGTATGAGCATAATGGTCTCTGGCTTTTTTTTCAAATTTTATTCCATGACGGATATATTTATTGGTAATTTTTTTTGGCCAAAAATATTTTCCTGCCTTCATTTCCCAATTATCTTTTGAATATGTAAATAGTTCATACACCCTTGAACCAGTGACCCGATATTTCCTCTCCTTTGCCCATTCTGAAGAACACTGTTTCAATTCGATGAAACTGTTGCAATCATTTTCTATGAATTCAGAATTGTAATTTTCTATGAAAAATTTATAGGAATTGTAGACAATTCTAACATCAAAATTGATTGGGATGCGTGATTCAACAGGTTATCATGATACAAAAAATCTTCCTTTGTAACCATATCAGTAGGCACTACCTTCCTGCGCCCAGCCCTATTAACAAAAAAAAATTATATTGAAAGAAAAAATTACATATCTCATAAAAAATACTATTGAATTATCTCAAAATAATAAAATTATACCATTGAAAATAAATTTGAAAATACATGGTAAATATTTAACATTAAATGGAATATTCAAATGGCGAACCTTCGTATTGTAGTAGAATTGAAGTATTTTACTATAGGAACTGTCTGTCAGTAATTGTGCCTACGCCTGCTGATTTATCAGTATAAATAAATGAATTTGAATCCATTATTTATGGCCAGTATAATTATTATTCTTAGGGCCCCAGAATTAATTCAAAAGATTGGCCCTACAGGTATATGGATCGTTTAATAAAAAAATAGTCAACAAATACCTACTCTAACTTCATAGGGCTCTGGTTAAAGTGTTGGTACAACCCATTAGTAAGTAATAAGTAAGGCATTTCATGTGAGTCATTTCCTACATACCAGTGAATTATTTATTGTCTTCTATTACTACATTTTTTAAATATTATTCCAATGAACTCACCTATGCAGTACAAAAGATGAATTGGGTAGAAATTTTGAGAATTCATTGCGCAATGCATCTTCATCAACAACATCAGGTATATCAATATACTTGGAGGAAATACAAGGCATTTCTTTCAGAGGCACAGCTATACTTCTCTCTTGCAGAATGTTTTTGGGTGTCCGAAACACACTTCACATCAGTTTGAGAAATCAGTTCCAGCTCTTCCAAATTTTCCCTGAAACAAAAATCATAAGAAAAAAGCATCACAATTAGGTCATTCAAATATTGTTACCTTGTACAATATATCAATACAGCTGATATGTGTTTGCGTTTTCCACTATTTCCTGCTTTGCAGGAACAATGAAATGTTTCAATCAAGACTCTTCCATCTTGAATAATGAAATTTCCTTCTATCTGATGTGGTTCTGTGGACAGTGCACTGGTCTGAAGGCAAAGGGCATAAATTTTGAAATTCTCAAGATCACAATTCATTCTTCCACATAAAATTATATGTCCTGCATTCAGAACTGCTTCTTCCTCGGTGATACATCGGGAATTGTCTGAAGTTTTCAAGTGATCGAAAAAATCTATCAAACCAAGCTTCATCTAAAAAAATAACCTTGAATTGCAAAATCATTCAAAACAATAGGAGATGAAATACCTTTAAATCACCTTACTGAAACGTACTTTAGAGTCTTTCAATAGAAACACAATCACTTTTCGGTTAGAGAAATCACAAATTTTCACAAATTATTCGAAAATAGGAGAACAGATCATCAAAACGCCATACAACCTTGAATTGCAGAATCAATTCAAAACTAATCGGAGATGAAATACCTTTAAATCACCTTACTGAAACGTTCTTTGGAGTCTTTCAATAGAAACACAATCACTTTTCACTTAAAGAAATCACCAATTTTCACAAATTGTTTAAAAATAGGAAAATAGATCGTCAAAACGCCATATAAACACGTGTAAAGTCAAAAACCTTTGTCCGTGATTCGTAGTTCAAAGTCTTGCTATAGGTGGCACTGCGATCTTATTTTCTTTCGCCAATTTGATATCCAGTGAAATAGGTCATTGAACTTGACTCCCATTGCTCTCTCATGGGTTTTTGCTGACTGGTCATAATTGTTATTATTTGCCGTGGCGCTCCTCCCAGGTCTCTTTCTCATTAGTTATCTACTCACAAGTTTCACAGTTGCCGAAAATTCAACTGCCTAATTTTAGTGGAGATATTACCACATTTTCTTCATTCATTGACATGTTCGATGCTGTTATTTTACACAATTCCCAATTGTCAAAAATAGAAAAGTATAATTATCTCATATCTGCTTTGAAAGGAACAGCACTTTCACTAGTTCAGCATTTACCAATGACAGCTGACAATTTTCAAATTGCATACGATTCTTTGGTTAAGAGATTTAAGAATAATAGATTAATTGCTGCAGCGCATTGAAGCAATATTGAAAACACTGGCATCCTACATTCAGAGGATCCAGTGGCATTGAGAAATCTGTTGGACACATTTCAGGACAATTTGTCGGCATTGAAACTAGCACCTTTACCTGTTGATGAATGGGATTTTATTCTAGTACAGATGATAATGAAGAGATTACCATTGTCAATAGTGACAAGATTTGAGTTACATCACACCTCTTCCAACATTCCCACTTATCTACAACTAACTGATTTTTTGGAAAAACATTGCAATGCATTAGACAATCTCAGCTTAGCTAACAAACCTGAAATCAAATCAAAACAACAACTTAAGCATTCTTCAAGGTTTTCCTCGCACTCACATTCAAGCTCTTCTACTTCATTAATGATACAAGCACAAGCACATGCACATTCCAGTACTACTAAGTGTACCTTTTGTAATAAGGATCACATTCTATACAAATGTCCCGACTTTCTTTCAAAATCAACATCTGCACGTTATCAGACTGCCAAGGTACATAAATTATGCATCAATTGCCTCAGTAATTCCCATTCCACTAAACTGTGTAAAAGTTCTATACGTTGTCATAGTTGTAACAAACTCCATCACACCCTTTTACACTTTGAAGAATAATCTTCTCAAGCTACAACCACAGGTTCTAGTGATCAGCAGCCATGCCAAACAAGCTATGTTGCTAAATCAACCTCTCAAAACATTCCTTCGATACAAACATCATTCTTGAGGTCCAATTCTAGCGTTCTATTATCTACTGCTCGAGTCGAGGTATTAGATAAAACTGGCAGTTATCAAACCTTGAGATGCCTACTCGATTCAGGTAGTATGACGTCTTTCGTAACCCAGAAGAGTGCTCATCGCCTAGGTTTACCTAAAATAGATATCATTCTCAATCTGAACGGCCTCGGTTCAATGCAAACACAATCTAACTTGGGAGGAATGACGATCACGTTCAAGGCAGTCAACAAACCGAAACCCATTTTCATAACCGATGCGGTGAATCTGCCTAGTATTTGTAGAGATTTACCAAACGTTCTCATCTCAAGTTCGAATTGGCCACACCTTGCAAATCTCAAAATGGCAGATCCATTTTTCGATAAACCAGGAACTGTTGACATGTTATTAGGTGCCGATGTTTTCTCTCAGCTGCTATTAGATGGCTGTGTCCGAGGAGACGAGGGAATGCCTGAAGCTATCAAAACTGTACTGGGCTTCGTTTTTATTGGTAAGATAACCCTCCCAAGTGCACCACATCTCATGTCACTGTGTTGCACTGTTGAAACTTCCCTTTCATTGGACACAACTCTTCAAAAATTTTGGGAAGTGGAACAGGTGTCAGATATCCCTCGCATTTCAAAAGAAGACATTCTTTGTGAAAGGATATATTCTGACTCCCACACCCGAGATGAAAGCGGCAGATATGTGCTCTCACTTCCTTTCAAGGACACCTGTCCTAATTTCCCAAACATCCGATCTCTGGCTCTGCAAATATTTTATTCTCTGGAGAAGCGTCTTCTGAAACAACCTTCATTGTATGCTGAATATTCAGCTTTTTTGAAGGAATATTTGGACTTGGGCCATATGGAACTTGTCGATTCAAATTCATCTCATTGTTACTATATTCCGCATCATTGTGTGTCCAAACCCGAGAGCACGACAACCAAACTCAGGGTTGTATTCGACACATCTGCCAGACTCCCCAATCAAATGTCATTGAATGATCACCTCCTAACCGGTCCCAAACTGCAAAAGGACATTTTCACAATTCTTCTTAATTTTCGACTAACCCTGTAATACTGATCTGTGATATAAAAATGATGTTTCGTCAGATATTAATCGCATTTGATCATCAAGCATTCTCTGGCGGTTCAACGCTGCCAATCCTGTTCAGGATTATCGATTACGTACGGTAACCTACGGGGTTTCAGCAAGTCCATATTTGGCTATTCGTACGCTTCAGCAGCTGGCTGAGGATGAAGGCTCAAAATTCCCTTTGGCTTGCCATGTTTTGTTGAACGACACATACATGGATATTGTTACATCCATTCCTACTGTAGAAGAAGCACTTAAACTTCAAACTGAATTAATAATTCTGCTCCATAAGGGAGGTTTTGAGTTGAGGAAGTAGTCAAGAAATGGGCCATTACTATTGAATCACCTTCCTGCTTCTCATATTTGTATTGCTTTCGACTCAGATTCTGATCAAGCCTTGAAGATATTAGGTCTTCGTTGGAGACCATCTTCAGATTCTTTCTATTTTTCAGCCAAGTCTGTACACATTGCATGTACAAAACGAAACCTCTTGAGCCATCTTGCTCGTATTTTCGACCCTCTAGGGTTTGTATCCCTTGTTACATTTTTAATCAAGCACTTGATTCAAAGAATTTGGGATCTCAAAATAAGTTGGGATCGAACACCTCCTCAAGACATAGTACGCCTTTGGGAAAGATATATCTCGGATATTTCATGTCTCGAGAGTATTGACTTACCTCGACATTTAGGTTTTTTGATCAACTCGAATGTGAAATTCACTGTTTCGGAGATGCTTCTGAGAAGGGTTACTGTGCCGTCTTATATTTTGTCATACGCCTTCAAACTGGTAAGGTGAAAACAACATTCGTGTGTTCCAAGTTTGCAAGGTTGCACCATTGAAAAGAATATCAATCCCGAAACTTGAACTCTGTGCTGCTGTGTTAGCTACTCGACTCGTTTCCTTCATCTGCAAGGTTTATGAAGGTAAGCTTACATTCACCCGCATATGTTGTTGGTCTGACAGTACCATAGTTTTAGCGTGGTTGGCCTCACCAGCGCATAGATGGAAAACATTTGTTTCTAACAGAGTTTCATATATTCAAGACAAAATCGCTCCTAGTGATTGGTTCCATGTACTGTCTGGGGACAATCCTGCAGATGTTGACTCTAGAGGACTTTTACCTTCTGAGCTACTCCAGTGTTCCTTGTGGTGGCGAGGACCTTCATTTCTAGAGAAACCTCCCTGTAGGGGTAATTCGAGTGACCTTCCTTCTACCTCAACAGAAGTGCTTGAAGAAGAACGCAAAATTGCACTCACAGCTATTCTCACACCGCACCTTCTCGATTTATTACTTGATAAACACTCATCTCTCACCACCCTCATTCGCATGTGTGCCTTTATTCTTCGCTTTCTACACAATATTCGTTATCCTGCAAAGCGACGCACAGGTTGTCTCACTACATTCGAATTACATAATTCCTTATTAGTTTTTGTTAGGAGAAACCAGTCTGTAAATTTTGCGGATGAACTGTCTCTCCTGACACGACGTCGTCCATTGCCAAAACCTTTACGAAAGCAGTCACCCTTTCAACATGAACAGGGTACGCTACGAGTAAGTGGAATGCTTACACATGCTCCATTACGATATGATCGTAAATTTCCAGCACTTTTATCAAGTCGAGGTCGACTGACAGATTTGATACTAGAACATTTCCATATAAAATATCTACATGCTGGACCTCAAACAGTGCATTTTCTGGTGTCTCAACAGTTTTCCATTCGGCGTGTTATCTCAAAATGTATACGTTTTTGGAAAACTCATCCGACCGCAACTCAACCTATGATGGGGGCCCTACCAGCCGCACGAATTTCTCAGTGTAAACCTTTTTTGCATTCCGGTACTGACTTTGCTGGACCATTTCGCCTAAAAACTAGCAAAATCAGAGGAGCCAAGACTACAAAGGCATAACTGTGTCTATTTGTTTGTCTCGTTACAAAAGCAATTCATCTAGAACTTGCTTCAGACTTGTCTAGTGAAGCCTTTTTGGCAGCATTACGACGTTTCATATCACGTCGTGGTCTTTGTAAACATTTATACAGTGACTGTGGGACAAATTATGTCGGAGCCAATAACCAACTTTTAGACTATATGCAGGATTCAGCATCACAGGAAGCTATTACCTGGCATTTCAACCCTCCTTCCTCCCCTCACTTCGGAGGGTTGTGGGAAAGTGGTGTAAAATCTGTCAAAACTCACCTAATTCGTGTACTCGGAGAGCAGGTTCTCACCTTCGAGGAGCTACTTACAGTTTTCACCCAAATTGAAGCAGTTCTCAATTCTCGCCCATTAACTCCTGTAAGTAACGACCCTTCGGATTTGAGTGTTTTGACTTCTGGCCATTTTCTCACCTTAGATCCCTCATCTGCTTTACCAGACCTTGATTTAACGGAAGTTCCAATCAATCGATTGACAAAATGGCAGTTGTTGCAACGAATGCATCAACATTTCTGGCAGAGATGGTCCAGGGAATATCTGCACACCCTTCATCAGCGCTCCAAGTGGACTGATGACTCCGTTCCGATTAAGACTGGTACTTTGGTACTCATCAAAAGTGACAATTCCCCACCACTACAGTGGCCTATGGGCCGTGTTATTGAATTATTTCCGGGAACCGATGGTAAAATTCGTTTGGCCACCGTAAAAACGTCCAGTGGCGTACTCAGACGGCCAGTTGTGAAGCTGTGTCCGTTGCCTATTGATGATGGTATTTAAAAATGATTCTCATTTTAGTGGGGAGCATGTCGCGTCCCGCTATTTGTTTTGTCCTGTTTGTTAGTTATAAGTTAAAATATAAATGAATACTTTTGGTCAAATCTCAAACTATTAAAATTACTCTCAATCAATCTAGTTGGTACACCCTGTACTACCTGCAAAACTATACATATCCCAGAGTGGCAGTGCTTCACTTGACGACCAGTAGAGTAAAATAAAACACCTACCTACAATCGTGACAGTGCATAGTGCAACATCAACTCATGGTTCACATCTCATTTCCCTCTCAACATTCTCAACATCTCACAAGATACAACCCCGAATTTCCACAAGAGTCGGCCGACTGAAGTTATGACGAGAAAAACCATTCCCTACGCCACACAGTGGGCCAGGAATCCCCTAAACATTGAAAAAGTCAGTTTTGAATAATAAAAGCTCACTAATTCTCCTCATGCTGAAAACAGTCAAGTAGGCCATAAACCTTGTAAAAACAATATAATTATTTATTTCTGTCAGCTTTCATGGTGACATGCTGGTTTGACAAATGTCGGTAAATTAAATTATTGCCCGCTTTATTTTGTTCAAACAAATGGCTCAAGTTTGAGACGATACAATTCGAGGTGGATTAAGTATTTGACATACGCAATGGATGGACTAGATTCAGGTAAGCTTAAGGTTTTATTCCACATAAATTATGTAGTTTTTTTTTTGCGAAGTTACTGAAAAAGGACCCCGCACCATTCTTATGGGTTTCTGGGTCCCGGTGGAATTGGCTGAAATTATAGTATGTTATTCTATTCATTGTCCTGATCAAAAGTTCCCATGGGCCCAACTCAATCCTATGACTAGTTTACGAGATATAGCCCCTCAAAGTGTGATTTTGTATACCTATGAGTGTAAGTAGGAACTTACGACAAAACATATTTTTGTGTATCTGTGCCTCGTAATGAGTTTTCAGTGTAAATTGTACCTTTAGAATCATTTCTTTCGATGAATACTCATATTACTTGAACACGAACAACAGGGTGTTGTCTGTATTCATGACAATAACAACTTCAATACCTTTATTTATAACTATTATTTTCGTTTAGCAAACAAAAAATTAAACCAAATAATTACTTAGATCCTTGCACAATGAACAAAGAATAAATAGAAATAGGAAAAAATATTTGTGAATTCTTCTCTTAAATGACCCATATCGTATGAAACTCAATTGATATGTCTGTATAAAAAAATAGGATTATTCTGTTCTGGCCTATTCGCAGCGTCTAGCACAGAATTCAATAAATGTGTTGAGGGGTAATGAATATTGGGCTCATGTCTTGCGTAACCCAAAAACCATAAAACACTCGCAACGTGTGCACATGAGCCAAGTGTTCTGGCACCTGATCTGCAGGTCCAGTAATACCTCAAAATTGGCTCATCATCGTTTTGGCAATATGCAATCCATAGCTGATGTTTCGTTGCAGTACGAAATCGGGAAAATACTCGCACCCTCAAAAAACAAGCCTCATCAATCCGAGTATCTAACTCAAAGTCTTCTTGTCCTTCGCGTTGCATCTTGTCTTGAACGTAAGATGGTGCTAGATGAACCTGATATGTGCCGACAGTAGGTTCTCTCAAATATGCTAACGTTAGATGCGGAAAGTCTGGCAACTGGCGCTGATCCAGACGGAGCCATTGACCTCGTCTGATATGTAGATTTTGAGCTTCGACTCTTGCTTGTACGATATTGATACTCCTTGACCTCTCCAAAAGTTCTGTCGCTAATTCAGCATTGGCTTCTTGTATATGCAAAAGTGGATGATACCTATTTATTATTGCTCCACATATCCGGTAAAGTTCACCAAGGTGATGTACATGTGGCATTGCGATTATATGGTCAAAAAACTTGAACAGCGATTTGAAATGTCCGTTTCTTGCTTCAACTATCCATCTTGTTTTTGTGACTAGTCGCGTCTCATTTGCTTCTTCTGTTGTTAATTGGCGACATCCACGTTCAAGATGTGCTGGCATTCTATAGGAAATACCTAAGCCTTCAAGTAGTGGTATGGCATCTCTATATCCTAAGTCCACAATAAAAATGTCACCTTCATGAAACCTCATAACCTCATAACGTTCACATCACTTTCTAACTCATTACACAACATTTGCGCATCGTCATTGCGCGAGTCTGCAAAATAGGGGCCTTGAATTGCAAGTATATAGCCATCTGGAGCTACAATCAGGGCAAGTTTTACTAAATGACAACCTTTATGTACATGGTTTTAGTATTGCTTAATTTTTTAACATCGTTGTTAAGCGAACAATCTCACTAACATTGTAAGTATTGGACTCTCATCCTTACCATTTTACCATAGTTTCATCCATTTTTGTAGCTCCCTGATGATGACAGTAACCACTGTCGAAATATTGGAAATATAATGTTATAAGATTACACTTGCGTTTTGCTGCTACCCCAAAAAATTGTCAAGATTTGTTTCTAACTAGTCAGCAATAGACTACCTCTCTTCTCTCTCAATATATGTATATATATATATATATATATATGTAAAATATGTGTATATGATGAACCTACAACTTGAACAAAAATACTCTTTTTAACACAGCCAATGCAAAAACTACGTTAAAAACATAAGTATATCTGTCTTAATAACACTCATAGCTGATACAAAATCTGTGCAACGCCCAGTATCAAATAAACTCTCATTTTATATTTGTTCATTGTGTATCAACCTAAATATATACTTTATTTTTTTTTTGCTAAACGAAAATAAAAGATATTGATCAAGTATATTGTCCTGAATTAAGTCAACACCCTGTAGTCCGTATTCAAGTAATTTAAGTATTCATCAAAAGAAATGATTGTGAAGGTACAATTTATACTGGAAAATTCATTCTGAGGTACAGATACACAAGGAAATGTTTTGTCGTACTTACACTCATGAGGTACAAAATCACACCTTTGAGGGGCTATATCTCGAAAACTAGTCATAGGATTGAGTTGGGCCCATGGGAACTTATGATCAGGATAATGAAAAGAATAACATACTATAGTTTCAGCCAATTCCACCGGGACCCAGACACCCATAAGAATGGTGCGGGGTCCTTTATTCATTTAGTGAATGCGTGTAAAAGCAAAAATGAAATATAACTTCGATATTTCACGAGAGATATCTCCAGAGCTACACGTTTTTGTTGATGTAATTAAAATTAACAATTCTAAGGCTTCATTATTGAAAAAAAAACCTGATGCCTAATGGTGCCTATACAGGAGAAAAAGTAACATTTTCTGTGTGGGGAAGGTATTATAAGCACACGCGTGTGGATATACACAGTAACATTAATGAAATTTTCCATTACAATTTCATGCAAAATATCGTATACTTATCGGCAATGAATGAAAAGGTAATTAGTAGGTACGAAATTAACAGTTTTGACAGTATATTTTCGAAATGTCATATTTAAAAGTAGTTTTTTTCCCGTTCAGTCGTTGCTTTGGTATAACTTGGTAGAGTAATTTCAAATGATACATGATGAGAACTGTTCCTAAACTGCATCAAGCAAAAAAGTGTAGAGTTACAACTTTTTTAATAAAAGAATATTAATTTTTTATTTTAGATCGAAGAGTCCACAGGATTCAGATCAGATCATTATTTGATGGTGGGATGAAACGAAATGAAATAAAAGAAACTCTGTTAACTGTGGTATGCCAAAAGTGTAGCCCAGCAAAATCAAAAAACAATTCAAGATTTAGCTAAGAATTACGCTATTCAGATCCGTAGAAGATGGATCGCAGTAAATAGGACTAAGCATGTTTTTTTGAGAAAAAATGAGAACTGGTTGAAAAACTCTCTACTTTTTAATTGCATGTCTGCCAAAAAAGCAGATGGTGCAGGAAGACCAAAATTAGAATTTGGCCAACTCACCTACAGCGGAAAATTTCGTAGAACTAAACATTTAAGAAATTCAGATAGTAACGAACTTCTGTTTGCAGCTCAGATGAATCTATAATCCAATGGAAGAAAAACGACCTCCAAATGTATACGCAACATTATATATGAAAATAATATTGTAAACGAATCTGAGTACAGTAGAAGTCAATTGGGCAGTGAAAGATCCTTGGCTTTAATAGTGGATGCTAGATTATCTAAAAGGCAGTACCAAGAGTTGAGGAATGTAGCAAAGGAAAATAACTCCAATCTCTATCCTCCATATAATCAAATTAGAGAGGCCAAAAAGTTGTGCTATCCCAACAACATTACAGCCACTGAACATTCTGCTTCCGTGGAACTTCAGTCATTACTTGACCATACGACTCGTAGATTGCTTTCAACTCTAGAATTGGATGCTTTTGAAGGCCTAAAGCAACGTGAATTATTCATGATTTCCAAATGGGGTATGGATGGTAGTTCTGGACAAAAGGAATATAAGCAGGCGTTTGAAGGTAATTATTCAGATACGAATTTACTTACGACATGTTTGGTTCCACTGCAGCTATACACTCATAATAAAAAAAAAGAAAAGATTTTAATTTGGAATAATCCTTCACCTTCATCTACCAGATACTGCCGACCTTGTAAAATTCAATTTGTGAAAGAAAATATTGAAGTATCAAATATCGAATATGCCGTTATGCAAGCCGAAATTGACAACTTAATTCCAACGAAGTTCCTGATAAATGAAAACCATTTTGACATAAAACATGAACTTTACATGACAATGATCGACACAAAAATGATAAATTCTTTAACTGGTACTTCGTCGCAAGTATGCTATTTATGTGGGGCTTCCCTAAATGAAATGAACGACATTAAAAAGGTCTCTAAAAAACCTATAAAAGATGAATATCTGAAATTCGGGATCACATCCCTCCACATCTGGATAAGATCGTTTGAATGCCTCCTAAAAATTGCGTATCGTTTATCACTTAAAAAGTGGCAGGCACGTGGTGGAGATAAGCTTATCATTAAAAAACAAAAACTTAAAATTCAAAACGAATTTAAATCTCGTCATCTTACAAGTCATTGCTAGTGGATTTAATGTGAAGAAGAATGAATTTGATACATATGCAATGGAAACTGCTGAATATTTGGTAACAAAATATCCCTGGTATAAAATGCCAGCAGGCATTCACAAAATGCTAATACATGGTTCAGTCATTGTACAATCAGCACCCGTGCCAATAGGACAGTTGTCCGAAGAAGCCCAAGAGGCACGCAACAAGGAATACAGGAGATATAGGGAACATCACTCCAGAAAGTTCAATAGAGTTGCCTCAAATATTGATGTCTTTAATAACATGCTCGTTTCCTCTGATCCAAAAATCACTAGCTTAAGAAAAAGAATTTCAATTAAAAAAAGAAAATTTTGCCCAGATGCACTGAACCTATTGCAGCCAGCTGCAGTCAACGGTTGTTTTGACAGCGATGCAAGCTCCGATAGTGACTCGGAATAAGTAAAATTATATGTTTTCCGTAGTTGTTTAATCAAATGTTTTTATTTTTTGTAATGTTTCTAATGTTGAAATCAAAACTAAAACAAATGTTTTGAAATGTTGAAAGCCATTGTATTTTTTGAATTTGTTATTGTGTTTTCTGTAGTTTGCCATTAAATTAAAACAGTTTTAATAAATGTTTCGCATAACTCTGCTTTTTCAATCGTGCACCAATCAGCTACGAAAAGAGCAAAATTTGGACGTTTGTGTCGATAACGATAACATGTTTAGGGAAAAATATAAATGTATATATGTACAGAATGACCCACTTTGAAGCTCTAAAACTGTTAATTATTATCCGATTCAGAAGTTTTTTTTTTCAATAAAGATGGACGCATTCCCACGTGATTTTTACATAAACCAATTGAAAAAATCGCTAGTATGTTTTTTGACCATGAAAAAAAATTCGAAGTAGGCCTTGAAATATTTATTTTTATTTTGAATTTATGATATCTAACTAGAATTATTGATGCTCTATCTATTGGAAAAAGAAACTTGTGAATCGGATAATAAATAACAGTTTTAGAGAGGTGGCCCGCTTTCAAATTGGTCACTCTGTATGTTTTAACAAAATTGTTCTTTATTTGAAAGGTTTATTACTATCAAAATTAAAGTTGGGATGTTTTCTCATGTTTTCCTATACCTTAAATTTCAAATGCAAGATCTTCAATAAGTTTTACAATTTTGCCCGTAGAAATGATGAATAATTTAATTGTGGTATTATTTATATCGTTATGCTGGGTACTTTGAGCTGTATATAAGTGAAATTAACTCACTTTTCTTAGTTTTAAATGATTACACGATAAAATTTAATAAAATTGTTTTGTTGGATATTTTTCAATGTTTTACGAAATTCTGGCCCACTGTGCGCCAGTGAAAAGGCTGAAGGTAAGATCTGGGCATAATCATTCTCATTTAGTTGCAAATTAAAGATATACAGCTCACATTTCTCTCTTGATTGAGTTACATAACGACACAGTCATTCCCAAAAAGTAACTTGAGCATAATAATTGTTATTTTAATAATGTATAAAATGTTTTTGAAATAATTTATTTTCACATCCATTCGGTGGGATGTTCAATTGAATCTCTGGTTCTTCTATAATCCTTTCGACTGATCTTGGGGTCAGCCTGAAATGGTAAAAAAGTCCTTTTCATCATATTCTTCAAGAAAGTCCGTCCTCCGCCTAATTATTTTTGGCCGACGCACCTCTTCCTCGTCTTCACTAAATGTGTTGATATCGTACATTCGTACATATCCATATCAGAATTTTTACTATCTTATCTTGAGATATCATTATGTAGGTATGTCAAAAACTAACTTTCAAAACAGAGCAAAAGTAAGGTCATTATCTTTTGGTCAGTTCTTAACCATTGAATTGTGTTGTAGTAAAGTTGGCCTATGGTTAACTTAATTAAATTAAATTATTAACCAACTATTGTGAAACACTTTTCAATAGCTAACCCATAGTCAAATCATCATTTGGTGACCAGACATTGTGAAAGTTGGCCTTAGTATCTATAATGATACAGATATTGCCAAATATTTGACTTCAATTTATATTTTAATTCTGATAGAAAGCCCATTAGCGGCGAATTCGGAGTAATGAAATATCATCAGTTTATTTCTTTCAAAGTTTTTGCAATGTATGCATGTATTAAACGTGAACGATATGTTGTCATAGAAAAAGTATGAATTGCATCACTTGCCTTCGGCTCGTGCTGCAAATTTCATACTCGTCCAAAGTGGGTATCATTTTGAGCTCATTGCATAATATACTATTGTGTGATATTTATTGTCTTTTGCAGCGGTGCGTCCGTGCTGTAACGGGAGTCTGGACATATTTATTGGAAATTTCCTCGTCTTGGAACTTTTTTCAAAATTTCTTAGTGATAGTTTTTGAGTTATTAACAAAAAACTAAATACATTTTTTCATCTTATTTTATTAATAACAAACACAATTTTTTACTGGCGGCAAAATCCTTAAAAACCGGTTTTCTAGTGGTCATTCCAAATCCAATGAGCTGTCGCTCATATTTTTAGGAGCTCTAATTTTCACGTTTTTCAACTTGTTGATCAGACTATGTGGATACTGACAAATATTGAAATATTTTAAATATATTGGTAGGTATTTTGATAATAAAAATATTTAAAGTATGGAGTGGATAGTTTTGGAATGAAAGTAGTATTTAAAGTATGAGGCGATATTACTTGTGCATAATGAATCACTTAAACTGGTATTGAAATAATTGAAATATATTTAAGATATTTTGGTACTGAAAGTCGTATTGGAATATTTAAAATTCTGGATGTACACCTATTTAAAGAGTTGTTTCCCCCTCGGTAATTCCCTTCTCCCTGTATCAGTAGAATACCAGAATTAGATGAAGTAACCAACACCCCGGGTCACTCTATCTCATATTATTTCGTTAAATGTTGGTTATATACCGATTTACATGTATCACAAATCCAGTGGCGTAGTCAAATTTTATTTTTAAACTTTGATAACATGTTTTTTGAAGTACTGACTATGCACTGTTGATGGCTATGTTCGATATAATTTTTCCTATTTTTATTCATATAATACATTGTCCAGTTTAACCCATTAGCGCTTAGCGTTAACATATGGCAACAGCGAACACATTGCTACATAATATTCCATTGTGAGTCAGGTAGCGACCAGATGAGTAGGGAGAGGGTAAGGAGTGATGGTCAAGACGCCAGAAGTGCTAGAAAATAAATATTCAACAGTTTCCAGTGAATAGTCGAGTTGTACGGGTGTGTTGAAATTTGGTGTATTGACGAATAGTGAACAAAATGGACATTCGCTTTGAGTAAGTATTATATCTCGTACAAACATATATCATTTATCATTTTACAATTACAACAGTGTAATATATACCTAAATGAAATTTTATTTGAATTTATTCAACGATTAGTGTCTATAGTTCATTTACGGTGACCTTGGAAATGTAGATGTTGCCATATGCTTACAGGAGCTAATAATATATGTCTTGTTTCAGAAGAGGCTTTTCGCTTGCTGAGGCATTGGATATGATAGAAAATGACGACATCGATGGAGACATTTTTATAGAGCCTCCTGAAATAAATATTGAGACAGACGAAGATTCTGGTGATGAAGAGAGTGGCAATATTGAAAATGTAATCAGGAACGTAAATAAATTAATTTTGTTTTACTACTCACAGCCACGTTGATAATCTCACACATCGCCAACTGACAGCCGGTGCAGAAATAAGATTGAATGATAATAGTCGACTTGGTGTAAATTATGATGAACTAGAAACTACCGAAGAGATCTCGGCTGATCAACTTATGTCTGAGGCAACAAAAAGGTGGATTTCTGAGAGAAAGTGAACAAAAAAATCAGTACCGAAATGGATAATGAATGCGGACTTGGAAGTTACAACACCATTATCGTTTCCTAGCCCTGACTATTCTAAATATAAAGAATTAACTATGGTTGAAATATTTGAACAATTTATTGATGTTGAGTTTATTGAGCACTTAGTGAAAGAAACTCGTCGTTACGCTTTGTTTCTAAACTGCCCTGATCCCAACATAACAACCGATGAAATCAAATGCTTCATAGCAATCTTGTTTGTTAGTGGTTACAATGACCTGCCATCAAAACGACATTATTGGAGTTCTGGGGAGGATTTAAAAAATTTGGCTGTATCTGATTCCATGCGCCGAGGTAGATTTATGCAGATATGCCGATTCTTGCATTTTACGGATAATACAAAGCCAAGCCAACAAGATAAGGCATGGAAATTACGCCCAATAATGAAAATGTTGAAGGATCGTTGCATTCGAAATTTTCAACCTGAAGAAAACCTTGCATATGACGAGAGTATGATCAAATATTTTGGCAAACACGGGTGCAAGCAGTTCATTCGTGCTAAGCCAATAAGGTTCGGGTTCAAAGTATGGTGTATAAATACAAAAGCTGGATATCTGGTCAATTTTGACCTATATCAAGGAAAAAGCCCCAAGTCCAACGATGATTATCAAAAATTATTTGGAAAGGCCAGCAGTCCTCTTCTTGTTATGTTGGATGAGCTGCCAGATGAAAAGCGAAATCTGAGATACCATTTTTATATGGACAATCTATTTTCTGGGCCAGCTTTATTCTCATTTATAAGATTTCGCGGTTATCACTGTGTTGGGACAATTCGAGATAATCGAATTCCTAAACCCTGTCCTTTGCTCACCAGAACTGAATTTAAAACAAAAAGAAAGAGGGTACTATGAACATGCGATTGAAAAAAATGACGGGCTTTTGTATATACGTTGGATGGATAATTCAGATGTCACTATGTTATCAACATCGTTTGGTGTTCAAGAAGCTGCCCAAGTCAAACGATACTCCCAACAAGAGAAAAGACATGTGTATGTATCCAGACCAAGAGCAATTGGGCAGTATAATAATTATATGGTAGGAACTGACCAGATGGATCAGAACGTCAATACATATCGAGTCAGCATGCGTTCAAAAAAATGGTATTGGCCCATTTTCACTTGGATGCTTGACGTAGCTCTCCAAAATAGTTGGATATTACACAACAAAAGTAAAAATGAGAAAGTACCACAATTAGATTTCAAACGAGAAATTGCGATGACGTATATAAAACGATATGGAACTCCAAGCAAGGGTCCTGGTAAACCAGCTACGTCTTCGAATGCGTCGGATAGTCGCATATCAGACGCCATTAGATTTGACAGAATGGACCACTTGGTTATAAAATCTCCAAATAATAAAAAGCGAAGATGTGCAAAAAATACGTGCAAGTCCATAGTCAGAACAATGTGTTCCAAGTGTTTCGTCGGACTCTGTTTAGATTGTTTCCAAACTTTTCATACAAAATAATTACAAGTTTATTTGAAATAAAACTATGTAATAATTAGCTTTTGTTAACTATGCTACTTTGAATAAATATTTGCCGTTATGCTTTCTTTTGAAATGAATGATTTTTATTTTCGTTCAGACACTTGGTAACCACATGACAATGAAAGCGCTTAGCGTTGCCATATGGCAACGGCCATTATCTCGTAAGCGGTAACCGAAAGAACATTTTCTGTTGAGACTTTTTTGTTAAAAACATCATTTAGGCTAACACTATCGTAATATAAACTTAATTTTCCAAAAAAAAAAATATTCGGGCGCTAATGGGTTAAAGTTCGCAGCAAACGAAAAACTTTTTTATTATTGATTTTTCTGAAAATTTCATTATGAATTAAAACAGTTTCGTACAAAATCTTAATTTTATATATCGGTTCAATTTATTAAGTCTGTTTACTAGGAATATTGGAAAATGTGATATTTATATTTTCAATTATGATCCTTTTACTTAATTTCTCAAGGTTAAATTAATATTGTTCAGAATCGACTCCAGAACATTGAATCATAACCACCTATGACCTATTCATTTTTAACTTGTTTCCTATTTTCACCGTCGAACAATGCAGTGTTTTGTATTGAGAATGAAAGAATCCGCATAGAGTAAAGCATATGGCATACACCACAGATGTTCTATCCTGTTAAGGGGTGTGCTACTCTTATATATTTTTTATGAATTTTACAATTTTACGTTTTGTTAAGTAATAATTTTATGAAAAAATGTTAGGTTAGGTTTAAATGTGAGCACTCTTGTTCGATCCGAGTCTTTTATTTTGTATTTTGGGCGATGTCGTGGAGTGAAATTTTTTTTGGAACTGGTAAATATTTGTACATGCTCGAGTTTTTATTGACAAAAATAAATATACACTATTATTATAATTATTAACACGTATTGATGCAAATTAGAGACTGATAAAAACCATCCTCTCCTGTAGAAGATATGTTACAAAGATGGATGCTGTTGAAATCACACTGTCCAAATTCGAAGTCTTTGTATTTTTCCATTATTTTTCTAGCATCAAAACTTTTTCGTTTAGGCCTCCTTTTTTTGTTAGAACTATTTGGATCTTGTCTGTACTTGGAGTTCATCAAAGTCATGTGCAGCGTAACCTTTTCTTGGTATCTTTTCAGCAGCCCTAAAAATGATGATACCAAAAACATGAAAGAATCTAAACATTTCTTCGATTTGAATGACAAACCTCGCTCATAAAAAAATTCTGATAGACCATTAGCAAGATTTTGCAAGCTGATATCTTCAGTTTCATTAAAAAATTCAACATTTGCATAAAGCACATCAACTTTTTCATAATTATTGTTCATACATTCAATTCCAGACACATGAATTTTTAAGGGTCCAGTTCTTTCCAAAAAGGGCCTGAAACAGTAGCATTGAAAAATATATAAAATATTTAAAATCAGGATCAACAAACTTCAAAACAGTTGTATTATAATCTTCCAAAGCTTTAATAGCTTCATTTTTTTCCCTTGAATCCAGCAAAACAAATACAGTTACTGTGAGGTGTAATTTCAAATGGCTTTGAAAAATTGAATCTTCTATACCATGCATCTTATTTTCTGATAAAATTTCTGCCTTGAACTTCTTGAAATTGGTTTGTATTTCGTTGCTTAGCAATGGTATTGCAATAAACTGTAATGCGACATTTCTATCTCGGAGCTGCCCCACCACAGAATAGATTTCTTTGACAGCCTCTATTATACTCGATTCATCATCACCAGTTATGATCAATTTTCGTTCTTGGGGTAGTTTTGGTATTAAAATATTAGTGTTTGTTCTTTTAGATAAAGTATTCATATCTAAACAGTCCTCCTGGTGTAATTTGATGTAATACAAGCTAGAAAATATAAATACTGAAATTAAAATGTTAGGTACACTTTATGTAGTGTGTGATTTGTGTGGCTATGATTGTTAAACTTGTAATGCTAGCAATAATCGAATTGCCATATTATTGTTTGCTTATACAAGTCTTTCCATGTTATTGTGCTAAAATTATTATTTAGGAAATGTAACACAGAAACAAGGTTAAAAAAGGTTCATTTTTTCAGTACAACCAGAAAAGTGCTTGGTAATCCAAATAATTCCAACCGTCAATAAACAATTTGAAAAAAAAAATCGCTTGGTACTTTATCGCTTTCGCTAGCTACTTTTAATGTTTGCAAATATCAAAAAATGGTAAATGATCGTCTTATAAGGTTCACATAAAAAATATGGTGTCACCAATTTTTCAATAGTCATAGTCCGGGAGGCGAGGGAATAAATTGGCGATGAACATTGCGCTCACGTGGCAAAGCATCTGCCGGCTTTTCCGTCCTTACAAGGCTGGCTGACGGTTGTTTTCATGTGTAATATTAGTAGACTTTATTTACCAATTTGAACAATAAAAAGAAGAAGCTAACAGAGCACGTTAAATTATTTGGGGAAAGGAATCAGCTAAGGCTGATAAATATGTGTGTCTAAGGGAAGTCGCTGAATGTATGAGTTAGAATAATTATCGAACTTCAACCATGATTTTAATTTCAGCCCGAGCCAGAGCTAGAGAATAAAAAAATACTCGAGCAGCAGTGTCTATCTGAATGCGCTGAGAGCGCCGAGCTTAAAAAAATAAATGAATAAAAAAATGCTCGGGCTAGTGATATAATATCTATCTATGCACCCATTGTTTATTATTGTTTACTATGAATTGTCGAATCTGCACTTTTATGACTATATAAATAGAATGATGCTTCGATATCGGATTTTTATGTTTGATCCAGCACGCTAATATGTAGCAATTGTATTCGCTTTTGAAAATAAATAATTTTTAAAAAAACAAATCGTTGTCCAGCAACTTTAACTGGCGCAGTCGGTAGGATAGTGAAAGTGTCCCTTCATCGAGAAAACACGTCAACAGGGTTGTTAATCCACTATTCGAAGAAAGAAAAAAGAAGTTGGTGACATTTGGTGAATGCAAGCTGATCATCCAGAATCCCCGAAGAGCTGCTTTGTCTACCATCACGGTGAGTCGAGTAACCCCTTTGTACATCCTGAAATTTTTATCATAAAGGTTTCTAAGGAGTCTAGGATTAGGAAAAACAAACAGAAACAAGTGAAGTGATACAGATCACACCAGAACTTGACCTTCGTGATACAGAATCACGAAAACACGAAAAATTAAAATAAAAAACGGAAATAGATTATCAGACTAGGATAGAAATTGCCAAGTTTTATTGTGAATTCTTGAGTGATTTTAGTAATAGATGTAGGATTACTTCAGTACATATTTTATGACAAATATCGATAACCTTATTGAATCGTTTTCATCATTGAATATAACAAACATGGCCCAAAAAATAAATTAAACCATTCCTATTTATGATGGATCCTCTGAAAATCTTGAAATTTTTATAAATGCTGTAAATAAATTTCATGCAAAATACCATGGCAATGATCAAACTCTTAACCAATGTATTGTCAGCATAATTTTGAGTAAATCAAAAGATAGAGCACAATTATTGATTAGTTCACGAACAGAATTAAATTCGTGGCTATTGATAAAAAATGAACTGATAAACACATTCGGTGATAGATTGAGCCTTGACAATCTAGAACAAAAACTTTTCACAATGATACCAAACAAAAGTGAACATATGTTGGACTTTGGGAAACGAATTCAAATTTTGCGTAGTAAACTTATTTTTAAAGTAAAGTAAACTTAGATCCTGACATGGACCAACCAACAAAACAGATCCATATTAGACAGTATGAATCTCAATCTTTAAAAGTATTTTTACGAAATCTGAATATCAGACTACAAGATAAAATTCTAGTTCAACACCCAGACTCATTAGAAGAGGCGATGAATTTAGTTCTTGAGGACGAAAATTTCATACAAATTCAAAATATGACTTTCCAACATCAACAGACTTCACAACATCAACAATTAACTCGAAACTTGAATACCAAGTTCCATAGACCTCAAAATGTTCAAAATATACAAAAACAATATTATCAACAACCACAGGTTGTTCAACAACAAGCACAACCACAACATTATCAACAACAAGCACAACCACAACATTATCAACATCAATTTCATCCCCAATATCAAAACAACATGATACAGCCTCATGTACAAACTCAATTTCCAAGTCAACCTATAGCAATTAAATCTCAACCAGTAAATCAGAAATTTTTTACTAATAGACAAGTATTTGGTCCTCCACAAAATGTTTGGAAGCCAAAGAACAGACAAATTGATGCACCCCAACGAGTTGAACCCATGTCGACTACATCACGAACGCCGACAATGAGACAATCAAATAATTTCTTCAGACCCAACCATAATTTAAGAAGAAACTTTATAAGTGAAGAATTACATACACAAGATTGTGATGTGACACCTCAATTATATTCACATAATACAGAAAATTTGTTAAGTTATCAAATGGGTTCACAATTTGGTAACAATCCGCTTGAACAAGAAGAAGTTGATCTAAACGATGCTATTAACCAATTTGAAAATCCCAATATGACTTTTAATGAATTCAATGAACAAATGAATAATGAAGATGAGACAAATTTTTACAATCTGCCTCAAACGAACGAGAATACAGAATAGAATTACATTCAGCAGTAGTGAATGATTTACCATATATAAAAATAAAATATCCACCTATAAAATTACTTATTGATACAGGATGTCATACCTCCATGCTAAGACCTTATATCGCAGAAAAATATTATCCAGAAAATATTTACAAAGAACCTTCACAATTAAAAACATCACTAGGAGAAAAAATTATTGATTATAAAGGACTTATTCCGGCATTTCCTGAATTTCAAAGTGATTACATGATAGAATTTTTATTATTTCCTTTTCACGAATTTTTTGATGGTATACTAGGTTTAAAAGAGTTACGAAATCTCAACCTGAATATTAATTTTCAAAATCAGACACTACAGTCAAATTTTATTGAGATACATACCATTCTTTTATAGACAACCTTACGATACGCAATATACTTTTGAAATACCGCCTTTTGAAAGTATTATACAAAAATTCCCAGTCGAAATTCAACAAGGAGAAATCATAATTCCAAAATTACGATTTCAGAACCTAGATGTTCCAGAAGCAATAACTTTTGCTGATAATTTTCGAGCAAGTTTTGAGATATATAACAACACTAATAAAACTATTGCAATAACACTTTCTAAACCTTTTCCTTGTCACCCCATAAATAAAGAGAATTTCGAATTTTACTTTACAGAAGACTTATTAAATAAAAAAGGTTTTTCGAAACAAAATAATATCACTGGAAAGATACGAACTGATCACATGAATAAAGAAGAAAAAGATGCTATACTAAAGTTATGTAGTAAATTTAGTGATATTTTTCATGACAAACAAAATCCTTAAATTCACTAATGTAATTAAACATGAAATAAAAACGACAGACGAAATTCCTGTTCATACGAAATCGTATAGGTTTCCACATTGTCACAAACAAGAAGTACATTGACAAAATGTTAAATGATGGAATTATCAGACCTTCCATATCTCCATGGAGTTCACCTATTTGGATAGTTCCGAAAAAATTAGACGCTTCAGGAAAAAGAAAATGGAGAATTGTAGTAGATTATCGATAAATAAATGAAAAAACCATAGATGATAGGTACCCTATATCCAATATTGATGATATCCTTGATAAATTAGGTAAATGTCAATATTTCTCAATTCTTGATTTGGCATCTGGATTTCCTCAGATTGAAATGGAACAAAATTCAGTTCAAAAAACGGCTTTTAATGTTGAAAATGGACATTACGAATATCTACGAATGCCATTTGGTCTAAAAAATACACCAGCCACATTCCAAAGAGTTATGGACCACGTACTACGAGATTTACAAAATAAAATTTGTCTTGTATATATTGATATTATAATTTTTTTCTACATCACTACAAGAACACATTTTTAATTTGACCCAAGTTTTTCAAAAACTACGTGATGCTAAACTTACTATCCAGTTGGACAAATCTGAATTCTTAAAGAAAAATGTTGAATTTTTAGGGCATATAATAACTCCAGAAGAAATTAAACCAAACCCTAATAAAATAAAAGCTATACAAAATTTTCCATTACCATCAACAGCTAAAAAAATAAAATCATTTCTAGGACTGTTAGGTTATTATAGGAAATTTATGTGGTGAGCCCACACTCACCCTGTATTGCGCGAGCAGATATCGTAGTTCAAGTTGTTAAAAAGAAAAGAGTTCAGATTGCGAGGCTAGTTGAATAATGATCGTCAGCTGCTCCTCCCTGTATGAACCGTAACCGAGTTCATTTCAGGCGTAGAAAACATCTGGCCCCGTGTCGACGACCGTCACTAGATGTGCACGTGTTCGATAAGAATTCATAACCCCGCGTACAAAGCCGCCGAAATCGTAAATCATATCTCAAAGAAGTTCCGCTACGAGCCGTGTAACATAAATCTGTCAGATCGAATTAATTAAGAGCCGCGAGTGACCAAATAAGGAAATTTCCCGTCTCGCGCAAACTATAACTCACGGTTACAAAGGCCGCCGCTCAAAGAAGCCGACATCATAAATTTGTCATGCGCGACTGATTAACGACCATCGGATGACCACGTGCAAGTTACCCCCGTTTGGACGTTACTATAAAAGCCGCGATTCGCGTCCAATGAAGGCACTTCTTCAGACTTCGGACTTCAGAATTCGATTCCGTCAGTTGTTTATTCAAATGTAAACTCCGAGTAGTGAGTTTTTAATCATGATTATTCGTTCAGATCAATTCGAAAATCAGTATGAAGTGATTTAAATCGGTTCAAAATGAATTCGTTCTTCGATAATTAAAGTCATTTGGAAAAGAGTCAATTACAGTCCAGACCGGCCAGTGTTCAGTTAATAATAAAATGTGGAAAGATTATGCAGCTACAGTTTTAATTCGTAAGTGAAAGAATAATTCATCGGATTGAAGATATACCTATTAATCTCGCTATGATTTACCGGAGAACCTTTGAACTAGAATTTTAGTCGTATCGGTATGAGAAGAATGTTTTTTTGTCGTTATTAGTTATTATTGTGCATGTAGTATTAGATTATGAGATTTCTAGCTGTGAGGTACTGACTTGCTATGTTAAACAAGATTAATTATGTGTCAATCTGATTTATTTAGATATCCCGATATATATGGCACAGTGTGCACCAAATGTTTATGAATTTGTACCGGTATATTAATGATTTCGACATAGGAAGTGTCCTGATGTATCTTATGTTCCTGTATACTTCAATAACTGTATTACTTGTGTTTATTATTGATTTGTTTTGAAAAATATGTTATCGATACGTAATCCTGCGTTGCAAGTTAAGTTTGGAGTAATGTAAAGTAATTTCTCCGCAAGATTCGTGGTAGATTCGCTGGCAAGCATGATGATAAATATTTAAGGAATTTTGTTTCTGTTGCAATGTTTGTTTTCTTTCTAAGAATATGATATTTGCCGACAACAGGCAGATCCGATGTTCGCGTGGAAGTGCATATTTGCATTATATTTAAAATAGATGTTTGAAACGACTCGTGCCTTTTTGTTCATGATTTCGCTGATAGCCGTCTTAGAACAACTGTGTTAGTAATAGGATAGTGAGAAAAATCCACATGGGGTTACATTCAACAGCCGCTCGACGAATGAACCTTAATTATATGTCACGTCCCGACGTTTCGATCCACTCGTCCATCCTTGTGGCTCGGGTCCTTGCTCTCGGACCTTCGAGCGAGTGAGGAAGAACCGAGGAACGTGTTAATGGCGACTGAGATTAGTCTAGAGCGCTAGGGTTCCTTCCTAGGTTTGAAGACGAACTCTTGGTTGAAAACCGAGCTGAGTGAAAGCGTGTGTCCCGCGTGGTCACGAAGCCCGGCCATTCGACATTTATGAAAAACTTCGCGGACATAACAAAACCTTTTACTAAATGTTTAAAAAAGGGAGAAAAAATTATACACAATGACGAATTTATTAAAACATTTGAAAAATGTAAAGATCTTTTAACTAATGAACCTATTTTACAATTTCCTGATTTTTCAAAACCATTTATATTAACTACAGATGCTTCAAATATAGCTATTGGAGCTGTACTTTCTCAAGGAAGCCTAGGGAATTACAAACCCATTGCCTATGCTTCACGAACACTAAATAGTTCTGAACAAAATTAGTCAACAATTGATAAAGAACTTTTAGCCATTGTTAATTTTACAAAATATTTCAGACCTTATTGATTTGGAAGAAAATTTACTATTGTAACGGAGCATAAACCACTTGAAAGACCCAAGCTCGAGACTTGTGAGATGGAGAATAAGACTAGAAGAATACTATTATAAAACCCTCCATAGAAAAGGCAAACAAAATAAAGTTGCGGACGCCTTATCTCGTATAGAACTCAATCCTATTGAAACACAATCGTTAGCAGTTAATATTGACCCACAAGAACTTAGAATCGAAGACGATTTTCCAGAATTATTTGACAAAAATTATGATATTCCTCAACTTACAGAAGTTGACTTGAAAGATATTGATGAACTTATTGAAGAAGAGAAAAAGAATGAAAATAAAAAAATTACATATTATCTCAGACATTCAAATTTGTCCACAAAGAAAACAAAAACAAGTAGATGAAGAATCTCTAGAAACTCAACACTCAAATGAAGAAAATCCAATTCTTGAAATACCAATTACAGAACAAGAATTAAATAAATTTCAAAATCTAATTTTTCTTCGTTGTAGCCAAGATACTATAACACCCCGTGTAACAACACAGAAAATATTTGACAAAACTAGACTTACTATGGTCCTACCCTATCAAAACTTAAGTAAACATCTGGTAGAGACAATAAAAAATTATTAACAAAAAAACACATACGGTATAATAATGCAAGAAGAATTAAAACCCACCGTAATCTCAATAATTCAACAATATTTTAAAAATGCGACATTTAAACTTATTCAAAGTAATCTATTACTTAAAGATATTACAGACAAACATGAACAACAAGAAAAAATTAAATATCACCATGAAACTAAAACCATACATAGAGGAATCAACGAAATAAAACTAGCCCTCTCAAGGACATATTATTGGCCAAATATGATAACTGATATACGCGATTATATCAATACATGTGAATATTGCCAAAAATCAAAATATGAAAGGCACCCTTATGAAATAAAATTTAAACCAACCCCTATCGGAGAACACCCATTTGAGCATATTTATATGGACATATTATCAATTAATAATACAAAATTCTTAACATTAATCGATAGCTTTTCGCGATTCGCTCAAGCATACTCTATTCAACCAAACGCATTAAATATTATAGATGGAATTTTAATATTCTTTTCACATTATGGAATTCTCTCAAAAATCACCTATGACTCAGATAGTGAATTCAAGAATAAAATTGTTGAAGATTTTTGTGAAAAACATAACATAAGATTACATTATGTAACTCCCAAAAATCCTAATAGTAATAGTCCAATTGAACGACTTCATTCGACATTACTAGAAGAAATTAGAATATTAAAACAAGAATTTCCACATAGGTCAATGTCAAATCATATGGTTTATGCAATTTTAGGATACAATAATACAATTCATTCTGCTACCAAATTTACCCCTTTTCAAATAATTAAAGGAAACTTAAATCATACAAACCCATTTGACAAGACAACAGAAAGAATAATGTCTGATTATATGGAAAAACATGATCGAAATATAAAAATAATAAATGATATAATAAAAACAAATAATGATAAAGCAAAATCAAAGCTAGAAAAGGTTAATATAGAAAGAAAAGAACCTCCGGAAATAAAACTAGATCAACAAGTTTATTTACATGACAAACAAAGAAGTAAAACAACACCACTTTATAGAGAAGTAGAGCCAATAGAAAATGAAGGTATTAAATTGAAAACTCGCAAAGCGACTTATCATAAACAACAACTGAAACCTCAACGTATTGTTTCAGATGCTAATGCAAATAATTCTCCTACTAGGGATAATTATGACAAGAGGAGACCAAATCAAGCTGAAGACTCTGACTAATCTAATTCTTCCTTTTTCCCTTGGACAAGTAAGAATTACAACTCAAAAACATACATTTATTAAATATTTAGACTTGACAAAATTTGACAAACCTTTACAAAACATTAAAGATAATTCAAAGAAAATTGAACATTTAGTTTCAATAAAAGATGAATTGTATCCTCAACTACAACATATGCACGAACATTTAACATATCTCCTTCAACAAAATATAAATAAACTTAATAATATTAAACCTCAAAAATATAATCGACATAAAAGAGGACTCATAAATGTAGGAGGTCGAATTCACAAATGGTTGTTTGGTACCTTGGATGATGAAGATGGTGAAAGATATGATTATGATGATTGTTTAGGTATTTTGTATTTATTGTGATGTATTTTGTTTTTACAAACCTGTCAATAAAATCAAGTATTATTATTATTATTATAAAGCCCTTTCAACATTGTCCGAAAATCAAAATAATTTACATCATGACTTGAAAAACTATTTAACTATAACTCTAGATTTCATGAATGAAACAATTCAAAATTTGAAGAAAATAACAAGCAATTAAAAAATAGTTCAAAAACAAATTCAAAGTATTGTTAACAGTTTGAATAAATATACTTTATTCCTACGTTTACAAAATGCTCTAGATACAATGATTATTGATAGTCAAAACATACTATTCCTTTTAAATAACATCGAAGACTCGATATTATTTGCAGAACTTAATATAGTTCATAGTGCCATATTACCATCAATGAATTAGAAGAACTTATTAAAATAATGTTCACTCTATATAAAATGGACTTCCAGTTTTCCAAAATATCCAATCTTATTATAAACTAATAAAAACAGTGTCGTGTCGCGTAAAAACGCCTCACAACCTTTAGTGACTTGTCAGTCACAGAACTGAAATGTTGGTAAGCCTGATTATGGAAGGGATACTTCCGCAAACGTATTTCCACAAGGAAGACTCGGAAGGATCAGTCCATTATGGTTTGCCCACGTTGTAGAGTAGTGAGCATATGGTAGTCTTTTATAATGGTCGCGTTGCCCGGAACATGTTCAGTAATGTGCTTCGTTGATAAATGAATATTAAATGTGTATTCCATTTTACGTTCAGCGTTTCAATACTTCCCGCAGAAATATACGTATGTGAACTAACTCATTCACAATAAGGATTCAGCAAGTGGCGACGAGGATAAAAATTAGGAATAACCAAGATGGCGAACAATTTGAAATTTCCAAGAGACTAGAAAGTTACTTTTCCGCAAACAAAGTGAGCGAAGAAAGCATTAAAATAGCAATTCTGCTCAGTTCAATAAGTGCCGAAACATACACGTTGCTGAGAGACTTGTGCTACCCAGAGAAGCCCAAAACCAAAAAGTTCGAGGACTTAACCGACCTTCTCAACAAACAATTTGGAAATACCGTAAGTGTCTGGAGAGAACGCAGAAAATATTTCAGTTTGGCACAAAAATCGGATGAAACTTGTAATGAATGGTATGCTAGAATCCGAAAGGGGGCCATAAATTGTAGTTTCGGGAACAATCTAAACTTGTATTTAATGGACAAGTTCGTTACCGGAATTCATAGTTCCAAGATTTTCGATCGGTTGTGTGAGGAGGATATTACCAAATCCACCACCGAAACAATGGTATCCGCAGCTAACAAGCTAGAAGATGTTATAAAAACCAGTGGAAGACCTATTCACACAGTTCAGTATTCGGATATTCCTTCAAGCTCCCAGGGGACACTGCATAACCAGAACCGCCCACATCATCTCCACAATAACCAGTACGGGTCATGGAGAAACCAGCGACGCAGAAACTTCAAGCACGACGCAAACCGTGCAACCAGCCGGAGGCATAGCTATAGATCGAGCGTGAGTTCGGAACGCACCCCTCATCAGCATCAAGTGAACAGCTCCCGACCCAGACACGACAGCGCCAGGAATAGGAGTCGATCAGGTGGGTCAAATGTCAATCTAAACATTTCAAAACCATATAGTTCAAAAAATTATTATGATAAAAGTGGACATTCGAGCAATTTTAGAAATTATAAATGCAGAAGCTGTGGCAGATATGGCCACAGTGAACAATTATGCCGTATGAGGCAAGTAGATTTTATCGAAAACGATGATAACGATCTATTTCTTTGTGATGTGGTAAACTTAGAAACTCAACACGATAGTAATATAGTGACCATTTACAACATTCAGGGATCAAACAATAACCCTTTTAAAATATTAGTTGAAATCATGGGACAAAAGCATGAAATGACTATAGATAGTGGGGCAGGATTGAGTTGTCTGAGTAAAGATACATACTTCAAATTTTTTTCAGATTTTAGGTTAAACAAGGACGGGTTGTTGCTTAGAGGATATGACGGAACGACATTTTCGCCAGATGGCTATTTCACAGTTAAAGTAAAATATAGAAACCGAGTAAACCCAGTAAGATTTTATGTAGTACCAAATGGATCTGCAGATATACTTGGCAGAGATTGGATCTCCCTATTCAAAGTAAAAATTGAGTTCATTAATCAACTGTCTTTGAACGACAAAGTAAGCGATATTATAAACAAGTATCCTTCCGTGTTTACGAATGATTTAGGTAAATATACTCAGAAAAATATTCCCATTCAGGTTAAAGAAAATGCCAACCCAATTTTTTGCAAGCATAGGACTGTTCCCTTGGCTTATAGAGACAAAGTGGAGGAAGAATTAGAAAAATTGGAGGAAATGGGTGTAATCGAGCCTATCGAAAACAGCGAATGGGCGACCCCAATTGTTCCAGTGCTAAAATCGAATTGAAAACTAAGATTATGCGCCGACTACAAAATTACTTTGAACTCTCAATTAGTTGAAGTAAAATATCCCTTACCGAAAATTGAGGAAATTTGGGACAAATTGAATAAAGGTGAGAAATTTTCTAAAATTGATTTGCAGCTCGCATATATGCAATTTCCGGTAGACTCCGAATCAAGTAAACTTTTAACATGGAACACACACCAAGGACTATATGCCGTAAAGCGCCTTCCCTTCGGAATCACAAGCGCTGGTAGTATTTTTCAAAGAGAGATGGAAAATATTTTCAAAGGAATGGACGGAGTACAAGTATTTTTAGATGATATTTTAGTAACAGCAGAAAATTCCGAGCTCCATCTGCAGAAGTTGGACCAAGTATGCAATAGACTGAAAGAAACCGGTCTGACAGTCAAGCCCGAGAAGTGTTCTTTCTTTATGGACAAAGTAGAATATTTAGGATTCGATATCTCAAGAGAAGGGTTAAGAAAAACCGAAAGCAAGATGGCAGCAGTGACAAAAGCAAAAAGACCAAATAACACATCAGAACGAACAGTCGTTACCGACCGATGATGAACCCTTTACTCCCATAAACACCTAACTATGTAGGCTTATTATGGCAAGAACCTGTCAGAAAACAACTACTCCCCTGGCTAAGACCACGACGGGTATTGAATTAAATCTAACAGCTACTTGTGCAACGTTCCTCAAAACATCAGAGGACGCAATTGCAAGTGCCCTCTATGACCAACCAGCAGAATTATGTCTTGATTTGGACGGGGTGACCACCTGCAGACTAGTTTCGAGGTTGTTGCCTCTCATCAGTGCAAGGGCAGGTCAACACAGACGGCACTGAAGCCATCTGTTCCCCGTCCAAACCAATACACACTCCGCTGATTAGTCAATTCTGGTTCACGAGATGAAAGCAGTTTCTAGGCCGCTCCATCTAGCGAACAGAGGAAGACACTCCGAATCTCCGGGTTGAGAGATTTAATCGAAGAAGACAGAAATCTTTGGGAGATCGTTTGCTAACGAACAGTCGTTACCGACCGATGATGAACCCTTTACTCCCATAAACACCTAACTATGTAGGCTTATTATGGCAAGAACCTGTCAGAAAACAACTACTCCCCTGGCTAAGACCACGACGGGTATTGAATTAAATCTAACAGCTACTTGTGCAACGTTCCTCAAAACATCAGAGGACGCAATTGCAAGTGCCCTCTATGACCAACAAGCAGAATTATGTCTTGATTTGGACGGGGTGACCACCTGCAGACTAGTTTCGAGGTTGTTGCCTCTCATCAGTGCAAGGGCAGGTCAACACAGACGGCACTGAAGCCATCTGTTGCAATCTGTTGCAATTGCGTCCTCTGATGTTTTGAGGAACGTTGCACAAGTAGCTGTTAGATTTAATTCAATACCCGTCGTGGTCTTAGCCAGGGGAGTAGTTGTTTTCTGACAGGTTCTTGCCATAATAAGCCTACATAGTTAGGTGTTTATGGGAGTAAAGGGTTCATCATCGGTCGGTAACGACTGTTCGTTAGCAAACGATCTCCCAAAGATTTCTGTCTTCTTCGATTAAATCTCTCAACTCGGAGATTCGGAGTGTCTTCCTCTGCTCGCTAGATGGAGCGGCCTAGAAACTGCTTTCATCTCGTGAACCAGAATTGACTAATCAGCGGAGTGTGTATTGGTTTGGACGGAGAACAGATGGCTTCAGTGCCGTCTGTGTTGACCTGCCCTTGCACTGATGAGAGGCAACAACCTCGAAACTAGTCTGCAGGTGGTCACCCCGTCCAAATCAAGACATAATTCTGCTGGTTGGTCATAGAGGGCACTTGCAATTGCGTCCTCTGATGTTTTGAGGAACGTTGCACAAGTAGCTGTTAGATTTAATTCAATACCTGTCGTGGTCTTAGCCAGGGGAGTAGTTGTTTTCTGACAGGTTCTTGCCATAATAAGCCTACATAGTTAGGTGTTTATGGGAGTAAAGGGTTCATCATCGGTCGGTAACGACTGTTCGTTAGCAAACGATCTCCCAAAGATTTCTGTCTTCTTCAACATATCAGAAGTTAGAGCATTTGTGGGTTTGGTCAACTATTATCATCGGGTCATAATTCCAAAAACATTGAGACAAAGAATTCTTTCAGAAATACACACTGGTCATTTTGGCATCCACAGATGCAAGAATATAGCCAGGAGTGTAGTGTACTGGCCCGGTATAGATACCGACATTGAAAACATGGTAAAAAATTGTCAACCATGCCTCTTACACAGAGATGAACCTGCTCAAATCACCGAAAGCTGGCCTGATACAAAAGAGTTGTTTGAGAGAGTCCACATCGATTACCTAGAAATTCTTTCTACCATGTGTCTTATTTTGGTAGACGCACATACCAAGTGGGCCGAAGTATTTCCTGTGAAGTCAGCTACAGCTGCAGAGACAGAAGAGAAACTTAGGCAAGTTTTCTCCACTTTTGGTTTGCCACAACTCGTAGTAAGCGACAACGGTAGTAATCTCGTCGAAAGAAACCTGGAAAACTTCTTCCGAAGAAATGGCATTGAACATGTCACAATTCCACCCTATCACCCCCCGAGCAATGGAGCAGCTGAAAGACAAGTGAGAACATTCAAATCAAAGATCAAAACAGTTTTAGAGGATCCCCGTAACTTTAACACACCATTGTCAACCTTGATATCGAGATATTTGCTAACTTACCGAAATACAAAATGTGAGAAAACAAACAAATCCCCAGCAGAGATGGTTTTTGGGCGAAAATTAAGAACCAGACTCTCCCAAGTAAGAGAATGTCCATCGAACACCCAGTCAGAGTCCCGGCCATCAGGTAAAATGCCCAGAAGATCTAGAGAATTTAAGGAGGGAGACCACGTAATGGTAAGAAAATATCAGAGGAATAAGAAATCGTGGACAAGGGCAACCATCACAGGTAGAATTGGAAGAAATGTATACACGTGTCTGTTACCGACAGGACAAACGTGGAAGAGACATATAAATCAAATCCACAGAACAGGGACAGAACCTTGCTTGCAGGATATTGAGTCAGCAGAAGACTATTCTTACATACATTTTCCCCAAAATAGTACATTAGAATCAATTACGAGTCAGCCAAAAATCCCAGAAAATCTGGCAGAACCCCAAAGCAACAACAGATCGAGTTCAGAGGATGATTTTATTTTTTCAGAAAAGGTGGCCTCACCACCATCTTCTTCAAAATCTGACCCATTATCATTAAAAGATCATTCATGCACATCATTTTCAGGTACTACACGCCAGGAAAACCCAGATTTGCAAATGAGCACTTGTAGCAGCACCAAAAGGCAACAAAGCAGCAGGAAAACCATGACAACAGGCTTTCAAAATCAAATCCAAGCAGCTACAACCGAGCGTCCCAGAAGGACGATAAAACCTCCAGAACGCTGGAAAGATTTCACAACTGAAATAGAATGAAGTCAAAACCAGTAACGCTTGGTAATTTTCATTTTTTGTTTTGTTCGAAAAGCTGGTTCCCTTTCGGTGATGCTACAAACATTTTCATCTATTTTTGTTGATTTTAACCGTTTTATTTATTTTTATTAGTATATTTGACTCAACATATTTATGTTAACGTTTTATGACGATTGTTAAATTAAGCAATGATTAGACTTGAGGTAATTTGACATTGACTAATTTTAGAATAAGTTCAAGAAGGGCAACAGCGACAAAAATAGACTAATTTGTATTTATAGATATTTAAAAGTTTATATTTCAAAATTTGGAAAGAGAAGTAAAAATTTCCCCTATACAAAAAGAAAGGCTTTCACTTTCCAAGTTTTTGTCAAAGAAACAGGATTTCACAAGAAACATGTTGGATTTGACAATAATACATTTTTTTTTGTTGATCACACATAATTTTAGGTGAGAACATGCATCCAATATTCATAAAGAATAGCCTGGTGTTAACTATAAGCTTTCACTACACAGTGTAAAATAAAGAAAAATGGCAGTCTTATTTAAATGTAATCACATGAAATACAAAAGTTGATGAATTTTTTTTTTTCTTAGAAGTTAACAGCAAAACTCCCATTTATCTTCCATTATTATATAAGATAATTCTTAATGCAAAATTAATTTTGTAGTTCTTTTTTTTTTTCAAGCAAACACAATGTTAACTCGAAAGTCATCTATTTATACTAGTATGAAGTCTAGTACACTAAATAATTTGGAAGGTTGTCCAGTTTTAAATAAGTCAAAGTTTTTTTTTGTTAAGGAAGTTCTACCTTAAGTGGAGGAGTGTCGTGTCGCGTAAAAACGCCTCACAACCTTTAGTGACTTGTCAGTCACAGAACTGAAATGTTGGTAAGCCTGATTATGGAAGGGATACTTCCGCAAACGTATTTCCACAAGGAAGACTCGGAAGGATCAGTCCATTATGGTTTGCCCACGTTGTAGAGTAGTGAGCATATGGTAGTATTTTATAATGGTCGCGTTGCCCGGAACATGTTCAGTAATGTGCTTCGTTGATAAATGAATATTAAATGTGTATTCCATTTTACGTTCAGCGTTTCAATACTTCCCGCAGAAATATACGTATGTGAACAAACTCATTCACAATAAGGATTCAGCAAACAGAAATTCGATATAAAAATGAAAAGATTCTGTTTCTTATTCATTTTCCTGCACTCCGAGAGAACGTTTATGAGATATTCCATCTCTATCCTATCCCTATCAATAATAAAACCATTTTACCCCTAAAACCCTACATAGTATTAAACTCGACATTTCACCACTATGCTGATGAAACCTGTATAAAAATCGAAGAAACGTGTATCCAACACATTGAAAATCAAATTTCAAGTAGTGACTGTATTCCTGAAATTCTTATGGGACAACTTACTAGTCAATGCCAGACAACGGAAATCCAAATCCAACAAGACATCGTCGAACCAATAACAAATGCATACATAATTGTTATTCCTCATAAGCAAATTCATATTGAAAAAATTTGCCAAGAGAATGGTTACGAAGAACTTACTCAACCTCAACTAATATACATTCCATACCATTGCAAATTGAAAATTGATGGTAATATATATGATAATGACGCCCCTACTGTAGAAGAAACACTACAACTACCACAACTAGAAACTCTAGAGACTCCCTCAAGAGGACATTAACCCCTGCATACACTAGAAAAAATCAACCTGGACACCTTAGTCATCTTCAGAAGCTCGCTGAAAAAACGCAGTTACATAATCTACAACGATTAGAAGAAAATACTTCTTCCTATATTATTTTATATTCATTATACCTAATCCTTATTGTTCTATTTTTACTGGTTATTTTCAGACGACGAATAAGTAATTCCAAGATAAGATTATTTGCTTAATTATTTCCAAATGGAAAAAATGAAATCCCATTAGAGGAAATTCATTGTTCTGAAAATAACACAGACGTATTATTTTCCTCTTAATGCATCCATTGTTTATTATTGTTTACTATAAATTGTCGAATCTGCACTTTTATGACTATATAAATAAAATGATGCTTCGATATCGGATTTTTATGTTTGATCCAGCACGCTAATATGTGGCAATTGTATTCGCTTTTGAAAATAAAGAATTTAAAAAAAATCAAATCGTTGTCCAGCAGCTTTAACTGGCTGCAATGACTGTCTGAATGCGCCGAGAACGCCGAGCTTAAAAAACTAAATGAATTAAAATTGCTCTGGCAGCAATGTCTGAATGCGCCGAGCTTAAAAAATAAATGAATTGAAAAATGCAAGCAATGTCTGTCTGAATGCGCCGAGCTTGAAATAATAAGTGAATTAAAAAGCAGCAATGAGCGGTATGATTAAAAAGAGTATTTACTTATACTTCAAGTAAGAGCTTTTACTTCCTAGTACTTTGTAGGGTATAACATTGGTGGTACGTCACAATAATATTTTCAAATGATATTATTTGTAAAAATAACACAACAAAATATTATTTCACTAAATCAACATAGCAATGAGTAACAATTAGATGAAATGACATTAGAAGGAATAACATTAGGAGAAAAATCACTTTCAGAATTATTATCGGAAAGATGTACCAATGATTGCGAGCTAGGTTAGTTCGTTCAGGTTAGATCAGACTAATACACTACCCTGAAAATTAACTTTTCTTGAACTTCTCAGCTCCCAACTTGCAAGCTGGGTTAGTTCGTTTAGATTAGATCAGACTAATAATGCAAATGTTCAAATATAGGTAATAATAGTTTCATTTGTTATTTTAGAATAATATTATATGAGAAATGTTATTATGATTCATGTAATTATTGTACTATGATATTTTTTTTAATGTTATTTTTGTATTTGTTATTTATGGATGTGATATCATGACGTGATATTCAATAACTATGTTATTCTAACGTGGAACCATAACATTTCACATGAAGTATATTCTTCGATGGAAAGTATTGACGTAGGCTAGAAGTATAAACTAGTAGTAAATACTAGGACGTGTTTAACCTCAAATTGGTTCGAGTAGAAGTGAAATGAGAAAGCTTTGGGATTCAAGGTCAAAACCTATGAGAGAGCTTTGGGATTCAAGGTCAAAACCTATGAGAGAGTTTTGGGATTCAAGGTCAAAACCTATGAGAGAGCTTTGGGATACAAGGTCAAATCCTATGAGAGAGCAATGGGAGCGGTGCACGTGTCAAGGATCAGATTACCTGGAATTTGCTGACTTCATATTTCCGGTTACAGACAAGTCTCAACAAGTTTGAAAGATTCAATACAGGTTCAATGACCTCTTTCGAAGTCAATAAGTGGACGTGTCGGTATCAAATTACTTGGAATTTGCTGATGTCATAGCTCCGGTAGGCGAAATTTAATACGGGTTCAATGACCTTTTTCAAAATAAATGCACGTGTCAGATATCAAATTACTTGGATTTTGCTGACGCCACGTTACAGACAAGTCTCGGCAAGTAGGAGAAATCTGAGATGGGATCAATGACCTATTTCAATAAGTGCACGTGTTGGGTATCAGATTACCTGGAATTTGATGACGTCATAGCTCCGGTGAACAAAATTTGATACGGGTTCAATGACCTATTTCAAAATGAATGCACGTGTTAGGTATCAAATTACCTGGAATTTCCTGACGCCACGTTACAAACAAGTCTCGACAAGTAGGAAATACCTGATACGAGTTCAACGACCTATTTCAAGGTCAATAAGTCAGATATCAGATTACCTGGAATTTGTTGACGTTATAGTTCTGGTTACAGACAAGTCTCGACAAGTAGGAGAAAATTGAAACGGGTTCAACTACCTCCTTCAAGGTCAATGAATCAGATATCAAATTACTTGGAATTTTCTGACGTCATAGTTCTGGTTACAGACAAGTCTCGACAAGTAGGAGAAACCTGATACGGGTTCAATGACGCCACGTTACAAACAAGTCTCGACAAGTAGGAGACACCTGATACGAGTTCAACGACCTATTTCAAAGTCAATAAGTCAGATATCAGATTACCTAGAATTTGCTGACGTCATAGCTCCGGTTACAGACAGGTCGGCGAAATTCGATACGGGTTCAACTACCTCTTTCAAGGTCAATGAATCAGATATCAGATTACCTGGAATTTGTTGAAGTTATAGTTCTGGTTACAAACATTCAAAACCTATGAGAGAGCTTTGGGATTAAAGGTCAAATCGTATGAGAGAGCAATGGGAGCGGTGCACGTGTCAAGGATCAGATTACCTGGAATTTGATGACGTCATATTTCCAGTTACAGACAAGTCTCAACTAGTTTGAAAGATCCAATACAGGTTCAATGACCTCTTTCGAAGTCAATAAGTGCACGTGTCGGTATCAAATTACTTGGAATTTTCTAACGTCATAGTTCTGGTTACTGACAAGTCTCAACAAGTAGGAGAAAATTTAAACGGGTTCAAGTACCTCTTTCAAGGTCACATGTCAAGGATCAGATTACCTAGAATTTGCTGACGTCATATTTCCGGTTACAGACAAGTCTCAACAAGTTTGAAAGATTCAATACAGGTTCAATGACTTCTCACAAGGTCAATAAGTGCACGTGTCGGTATCAAATTACTTGGAATTTTCTGACATCATATTTCTGGTTACACACAAGTCTCGACAAGTAGGAGACACCTGATACGGGTTCAATGACCTGGAATTTGCTGACGCCACGTTACAAACAAGTCTCGACAAGTAGGAGACACCTGATACGAGTTCAACGACCTTTTTCAAGGTCAATAAGTCAGATATCAGATTACCTGGAATTTGTTGACGCCTCGTTACAGACAAGTCTCGACATGTAGGAGAAAATTGAAACGGGTTCAACTACCTCTTTCAAGGTCAATAAGTTCACGTGGTTGCCAGATATCCAGGATGTCATTAATCTACTGATATTAAGTTGAACTAGATCATTTCCCCCACCACTATTGAAAAATATATAAACGGAATACAATATCACATCAAACATTCTCTTGCCAAAATGAGTATTACCGAGTTCAAATTCAACTTGTCATCAAGTGAATATTTCTGTAAAGAAAAATCAAAAGTAGTGTTGAGTGAAAGAAAATTTCCATTAAACAGATCTAAAAGTAAATTTGTTGTTGTGAATCTTTCATATGATTTGAATTTCACTCCGTGTATTGAAATTGTCGGAAATAAGGGAGATCGAGTGATTTTCACGGAACATGAGTGGAAAAAGTTCTTGACATATCAAGGAATCATTGCCAATTATTTTTACTCGGCCGATGAACTGGAGACCGTTGAAGACGATAGGTTTAACACTGAGTTTAGCCAATTTACAAACGGGCGAGTAGTCAAAATAAAAAAAGATTACTCCTCAGTGTACTTAGGGTTTGAAACAGTCTGCAAGCTATGGGAGCTCCAACCCTTAATTGAATATAGGGTAGATATTTTTAAAATACAGCTTTATGGACAATATTTCCTAATTTTGAAAAACGGGCTCTGCAAGCTGAGTGGTGATGTATTGTAAAATGCTTTAGATTTGCTCCAGCCAGAAGTGAATCCCAATAGTGAAAATATAAGTCTAACTCTGGAATTCATCCATCTTATTATATGTACACATGGAAAGTTGCATACAAGGATTCTCGAAAAATGTACTGGAATCATGCAGCAATCGATAGAATTCGCTTCGAGAGGCGAATAGCATAAACCTCGAAAATCATCGCCCCCATTCGTTCTTTTGCCAAAGAGTGTAGTGTTGTAATTCGTGGTTTTATTATATTAACAAACTTTGATGCATGTGATGTTGATAAAGCCCTTGCAGGATGATAACGGAGGTAATGTGCATTACTTCTTCTTATTATATCGATATATGAATCATCATCTTTATTTTTGTAACCAAGAGGTTGTTTCTTGAACAGCAATTCATATAAGCCTGCAGTTCCACTGTATCTGAACTTGTTATCAATAACAATATCCGCCCCATCAAAATCCACAGATGAATTACCTATGGCAAATTTTTCCGTAGATGGATCAAAATATACTCCAAAAGAGTCATCAAATTTATTTTTAGTATCTGTAATTTTGTCTTCTATATATGCACGTGGCAAAGGAATCGCAAACTGTTGTAAGTATTGTTCTTGTGGATTTATCATAGAGGGTATACTTTCCTCAAAATAACTTCCTTCGAAGTCGGATTTTGGAATGGTTGGATGTTACTGAAATGTCTGTTCATCAGGAGTGATCTGATAAAATTCTTGAGGTGTTGGTTGATGAAATTGTTGAGGTGGTGACTGATAAAATTTTTGGGGTGTCGATTGATAACTTGAACGAGGCGATTTAATTTCATGTTTCAGTTCTTGCTTGAACTTAGTAGCTGGGGGTTGTTGGCCAGTAGACAAGAATTCTTTCAAAGGTTGAGTGATTGGTTCATGAGTTCTTTCTAAATTTGATTGAGATTTTGCTATATCAGATTTCAAAGTCTTATATTTTCGTCTCAAAGCCTTCCTTGCTCTAAATAGTTGTTCGTGTAATTGACTGCTCATTATGACTGGCAATCATTCCTCAATCTTGAAGTTTATATATAAATAAATTTGTCGAATCCCTTTCTGTATCGCCCCTCCTTTATGAGACATTCTTTATCGATAACGAGAAAACTAAATTTATCTTTCCAACAAAAAGTGCAGATTTCTTTGAAATTCTGCAAGGACATATCTATACTGACATGATCATCATATGTATGCTTCAGATTTGTTAGGTCTTGTTGAAAAATTATAAGCAAATTAGCATTATCTATAATGAGCTGTTTGGAAATGGCAGAATAGGTTTGGCATAAATGGAAACAATCTGTATGTCTGTGACGACCGAAACAGAAATCAATTTTGATTATGTTTTGATCACATGTGGCAACATCATCGAATATTATACCGGAATGATCTTTTATATTTTCAGGAAGAATAACTTCAACAGAATCCGTATATTCATGGAATCCAATTTCTTTCATAGGTGCCAGGAAAATCCTCAAATAATTATATTTGGGTTGATATAATGATTTTGAAAATAAGTGAAGGGTCCAGTGGTAAAACGACGAGGTTCCATTTTTTTCATTTTAGCGGCATTTGTTAGCTTATAGCCCGAAGTATCAACATACCAAACCTTACTGGGGACAATCACATTCCATAAAAAACTGCGGTCGAAAGTAGGCAGCACGGTGTAAAAACGATGACACTCCCACATTAAATTTCGCTTTTCTCAACTTTTCGAAAAGAGGAACCTCATCGTTTTTCCAATGGACCCTTCATTTATTTCTTGCATAAAACTGAATGTTCTTTTATATCCTAAAATCAAATTCGGGAATATAATCAATATTGGACACTGGCATTCTGTTTCGTAGAATCATATTTTTATTCATCTGCTCTTGGGTATTTTGTGATCCTCCAGTGTTTAAAGTAAATTCAATATTAATTTTCAACTTTAACGCCCTGCATTTCGAAAACGAATTGTTGTCTTTTACATGTTCACCTATAGACATTATTTTCCTTGCAATGTGAGAAATTAATGAACGGGCCGGTCCACCTTAGGAATCATCCTGTATAAGCAAATATTGTGCTAGTCCTCACATTTCCTTCAAAAAATTAAGCAAGTTATCAATTAAAAAGTATATATTTCTGCCAAAAATGAGTACCACGCCATACACACCTTATATGGTAATCACATGAGAATATTGGCTAAATTCAGTGCGAGTCAATATCAATACTTACATAAGTTCAGGAAATTAATTCCTATTTTGTCAATAACCAAACACAGTTTTTTAGACAAAAATTGCAATAAATCAATAAATAAAATTATTGACATCTCTACATTCATTCAAATTATTCCACCTATCGCCCCCACGTAACACTTGGCTCGCACAGCAATTAGGTGTGTTTTTTTCCATGCAGGGTCGGGCGTAGTTATAATAGAAATCACAGCTGTATGCGGTACGCGCCATGGACGTATAAATGAATGTACGCGCAGCTATTAGCAAATTAGATTTCGACGGGGCAGTTGTTTACCTACTCTAAGGATACTAATAATTATAAAAATGGATTATTCTGAATACAAAAGTTACAGTGCTTTTGTTAAATTAACTTGATTAATCTGCACGCATCACAATATTTAGTGGCATATGTACTAGTCCGACCCTGGTCGGCGGCATGGGAATCAATTTCGTGCTAATCCACCATTTTTTGCGCCTTTTTTTTATTTATCTTATATATATATACACGTGTATCCAAGTTTCTGTAAACATAATATAATGGGACAGCGAAAGAAATCAGTCGTTAGTACGAGTCGAAACACAAGAAAGAAAGGTCGAGGTTTTCTGAATATCTTGATCAATAAACTTCCAGTAGAACTACATGTGCCTGGATATAATTACTGCGGTCCTGGCACCAAGTTGAAAAAGAGACTATTGAGAGGAGACATAGGAGTAAATCCACTCGACGAGGCTTGTAAGCGACACGACGTTGCTTACTCCGAAAGTGAAGATATAAAAGCAGAAATATTGCTGACAAGAAACTGGCATCGTTTGCTTCCGAACGTTTGAAATCATCTGATGCAAAATTAGAGGAAAAAGTTACAGCATTTGGGGTATCTAATATTATGAATCTCAAAAGCAAGTTAGGGATGGGATTGAGAAGAAAAACAAAAAAAAAACTAAGAAACAAAAGAAGGGTGGTGAATTGAAAGTTGCCAGGAAACGAAAGAATAAGCAGAGGAAAAGAGTCATCCCAATTCCAAAAAAAGGGGATTTCTACCATTTTTACTACCTCTTCTAGAAGCGCTAGGTGCTGTAGGAGGCGGTGCTGCATCTATTGCTTCAGCAGTCAATAAAGCAAAATCTGAGAAACAACGGCTCACAGAACAAAAGAGACATGATTTAGCGATGGAGCAAAAAGAAATAGGTCTATATTTGAGACCTCGTAAAGGTTATAGAATGTTTGCTCAACCATACCAAAAAAACTGTTGAAGTTACCACGCCGAGCCTTGACCAATATCGATTTAATGAAGAATATAGAGCGTTTGGGGGTTCCTTATTTTCGAGGTGTTTTAATGATAATGCCAAAGTAATATATTTCGATAGCTACGGAAATCTTAAACCGCCCAAGGAATTGATAAAATACTTCCTCAGCGCTGGTGACGTGAATAACATAAAATATAACTATGATTCCATGCAGAAGTTAAACTCTTATCAATGTGGACAATATTGTCTTTTGTTTTTATATAATCAATATTTCTGATGTATTTCCTTCATTGATCAATAAACTGCCACTAGGAAAATATGTCTTTTATTTTCACATTGAGACCATTGAGTGATTCATCCTCAGTGTTGAGTTATAATTTCAACCCACCAATTTATCTGGAGGATGATGTGGAATATGAGATAGACTTGGCAAATTTTGAATCGTTCAATGTTATTCCAAATATAACAAAACTGAACAATGTTTTGGTATGGGGTGAACACGATGAATTCAGTTTTATCATTCCTGAAAGATTTTATGATGTTACAGATGATATTGATCTTGTCATCAAACAGATGACTGATAACAATGAAACAGTTGCGGTATCCATCGATCCAAATTGGACAACTTCAAAAGTGATCATTCGGACAAACATCAAAATCAATTTTTCAGTACAAAACTCCATTGGTCAGTTGTTAGGATTCGAAAAAAGAATACTAAATGCAAATAACATCTACAAATCAGATCATGAAGTGAAAATTCTTTCAATAAATACAATTTGCATTGATTGCAATATTGCGATGGGTTCATTTCCGAATGGTAATCCAGTGCTTATAATTCATCAATTCTTCCCAACCGTGCCGAGGGGGTATAAAATAGTCGAAACCCCATCGAACATTTTGTATTTCCCCGTCACCATCAAGACAAGGCAATCAACAACATCACTGGGAGGGTTGTGGATCAAAATTTCAATTTAATTGATTTCCGAAAAGAAGACGTTACTGTTAGATTGCACCTCAGAAGAAAGATTGAATAATGGTCTGGAGATTTGATAAATCATCTTTCCAACAACCCTATAAAAAGAAAGTGAAGCGAACTTCGGAGGGTAGTATGAAAACAGCTGCCGAATTACTAACACCTGAACGCAGAGAATACTTGAAATCTTTGGGATTAGAACTCTTAATATAATGGAATTGCTACAAATCACGAGTGAACCTTTTAGTGATAACTCAATTGAATATTATCAATTTCATACATATCAGCCGTATATCACCAATGAAATCAAATATAATGATGAAATCAGAATTCCAATTGAGGACTTAGATGCGTATACATTACCTTGTAAATCATACATCAACATAGAGGGGAAGCTCACAAGACCGGATGGGAATCCAATTACGAAAATAAAATTCATCAACAACGCAATATCTTTCTTATTCCGTGAGCTACGAGATATGAGTTGAATGGTGTGGTGGTAGACTCTATCAGGAACATTGGACTAGTATCAACGATAAAAAATCATTTGTCTATGAATGAAAATGAAAGTATTCCTATGCAAAACGCTGCTGGTTGGTTTCCTAAATTCGAAGATAAAATATTGATTGATGATGGAGGGAATTTCAAAGTTTGTATTCCACTCAAGTTATGGGCTGGTTTTTTGAAGACTTTAAAAAATTTGTGATTAATATGAGACAAGGACTAGTTTTGATTCGTGAAAGCCATGATTTGGATGCTGTCACTAGTATAGATGATTCCGAAAAACCAAAAGTGGGCATAAGTAAGCTGACTTGGTGTGTTCCTCATGTAACACTAACAGCCGTATGCGTAGTCAATCGCCAGCGACTCGCCAGAGTTTCGCCGTTCGCTACACAAGGATTATAATGCACAGTCGATCTCCAAAAAAGTGACAACTACGCGATAAGTCACATTTTGGCGAAACGCTGGCGATGTACCACTTTTTTGGAGTTCGACTGTGCATTATAGTTCTTGTGTAGCGAGCGGCGAAACTCTGGCGAGTCGCTGGCGATTGACTATGCATACGGCTGTAAGTGATCTGATGGTGTTATTACTGTCAATTCAATAACATCATTGTTTATATAGAAGTAAGATAGCTCTCCAACCTTATGGTATTTATATTGGATTCAAATGGATGCGACATGTAGATGGCGATAGTGATATCGCATTCAAGTCATGTCGTAACTTCAGTGATCTGGCCTCCAAGTAATGTCATAACTTGATTGAAACAATTTTTTTTGAAGAACTCTGCATTAAAATAACGTCAAATATTCATGTTTGTAACTAATCACGCTAGATGACACTCGCATTTGGGTCCTAGAAGACTTTGGCCTTCTTACGTGTATGGCCAATGGTTGGAGTCTAAAATAGTTCCAATGTTCCAAAAACACCACGAAAATTAGGTCCGATATTCGAACTAGTGACACTGACGCATGTCAAAAGTCAATTTTTATGTCATTGCCGTCATTGGAAATGTTTTCAAAAATAGTTTTAGCAGATTCACAGTAAAGAAAGCAGATTGTCCCAAGTCCCAAAATCTTCTGATGAGCCCTGCTGTCACTGATCCAACTTAAGGAATATAGCCCAGGCCGATTTTGGAGGGGTCATTTGACCCAGCATGAAATATATTCAGAATTATAGTGCAATACGAAACAACTCCTTTCCGCACTGTGCCGTCAGTTGTGAGCGGTGCGGATGAGTACGAGGGTCAAAAAAACTTTCCGCCGAAGGGTGAGATTTTTCGATGTACGGCATTTCTTAAGATGATAGATCACTGAAAAATAATCAAATAGGACCTAATGCCGTACAAAAAGAACGGTACTGAAAGCCAGGATTTTTTTTATTTTCCGCAAATTTTTCTTATGAAATCAGGTGATTTATTACTGTACGGCATTTGTACAATTGAATTTGTTTTATTTCATAGATTCATTTTTTAGCAACGCCGTACATATATGCCAGTGCAGGAGTGGGGAGCCCCGCACGCAAATTCATACTTAGACCTGTATGTTTCAAGATCATTGGAAAATGTACGGCATCGGTTCCACATTATTATTCAACATATAAAATTAGTTTCAGAAATTATGCCGTCTAAAAATTTTGGTGCATAAAATTAATTAAAAAATAAAATGAAAAATTACCTCTATTAGGGGGGTTGAATCTTATATTGTTCGAAGAAAGATTATAAATGCCTGTAAGGCAACCGGTTTTCAGACTGCACATTTTTGTTTTACTATAATTCTTCTTATGGCCATTATGGTACTATCTGTTGTGAGGGAATTCGCAATTTCAAGGTGAATTGCTCTCACAGACATGCAGGTGAACAGAACTCCCCATCGTTTTTCTCTGCGTCTTCCGTGAGTTACATAAACTGGTCCAAAATAATCAATGCCTGTATGAGTGAAAGGTTTCAATCCAGGCGTTAATCTCATGAAAGGTAGTTCTCCCATTATAGGATTTTCTGGAACAGCTTTTCTCTTCCGGCAATAAAAACAGTTGCTGAAGGTTTTCTCACTGCATTTCTTCCCTTTATCACCCAGTATTTTCTTCTCAACTCATTCAAAATTTGGTTCTCACCTTCGTGTTTGAATTTCTCATGGTAATATCTCAAAAGAAGTTGAGTTATTCGATTTTTCGGATCTAAAATAATCGGTTATTTCACCATGTCATCCAAACATAATGCCTTATTTATTCTACTATGCATTTTTAAAAGATTGTCTTCATCTAAAAATGGTGAAAGTTGGACAAGTTTACTGGTTCTATCAATCGGTCTCTGTCTGGTCAATTCACTTATTTCTTCAGGAAAACCATCAGCTTGACTACTTCTTAGATATCTTTTCTCAGCTTCTTCAACTTCTTCAATAGTCAACTCCTTCGGGTAATCTGAATCTGATTTTTTCACTTTATCTATCCACTTCTTAGCAAATCTCAAAAACCAAGCAGTGGCTCTAACGAATCTTTTCCATTTAGAAAAATGAGTGACATCTGGAAGTATTTCAAAAACAACTTTGATGACTCCAACAAAATTCGCTGTTGCTTTTCTTTCTTCGTTGTCTTCCAAGTTAAAATTTTGAAATATGTCATTAGATGGCCATTCACTTTCTGGTTGGTATAAAAAATCTGGACCAGAGAACCATTTATCATCAATATTCCAATCATTTTGACATCTGGTAGCCGAATCAGCAATATTGAAGGCAGATGGTACATATCTCCACTGATCAAAAGAACCCAGACAACACACATACATCCATTGGATGCCCATTTTGTATCCATCAGGTAGCCGGATGTCCTTGGACGTCCATTGGATATCCATCTTGTAGATGTACAATGGACATCAAAATTTGTCCAAACATTAGACATCCATTTCGTAGTAATACAATGGACATCCAAATTTGTACATCCAATGAATATCCATTGGAAATCCTTGTGACGAATAAGATGAAGTTTTATTAGGGTCAACTCAGTACTTTTGTACTTCATTTTACGGAAAGTAATTTTCAATTTTTTCTAAAGTAACGCCGCGCGGCCTTTGAACAAACTAAATGAATGAGCTCATCCCGTACACAAATAAAAAAAACAATAAAGTTTACGTTTCTCTATGGCTCAACCTCAACCTCAACCACATAACAAAACAAACACCGCGTCAAAAATGACCTTGCTCTCGGTTTCATTATGGCGGTCTTTTTAAAATAACCCATGACATTTTTATGAATACTTCATAGATAAAAGAAGGGCGATTATTATAAATCAACCTATTCCCACCTGCATCAGATCCATTATTGTCGAGTTATGAAAGTTGTGAAATTAGACATTTTTTATTTACATAATTACTATCTGTGCCAAGACGAGGGCGCCGCGTACTTGCAGCACGACCACACGTGACATGACGTAAAGTGACAAGTGACGTGTGACGTCAGTGAATATATTAAAAGTTTGAAGGGAAGAGATTAGTTTAATGTGTAATACCCTTTCAGGAGAAATATTTACTGTGTCAGCATCAAAAAGCACAGCATAAAAATCTGTATTTTCATACTGTTATCAAGGTGGATATCAGTATTATAGTCAAATCATCCACATAGCATCCATCGGTAGTGTTCGAAAACAAACAAACAATAATACAGTGTGTGACTATCTGAGGTCTGAGCACATTCTGAAGTGCTCATTATTTCGCCTGATTTGAGTAAGTGTTTTAATTTATTTTCATTTTCTTTCCATTTTGATATATTGTTGTGAAATGTGTACTGGTACTCACGCATTATTTCTGTAATTTCTAACCTCTCTTGAAAGTACGTTTCAAGTCTGGATTAAATATTTTTTAATGTTTTCTAGAAGCAGCGGAAAAAAATATCAACTTATACAGATAGGAAATCAGTGGAGGATGCCATCAAGGAAAGTGTGAGGAGAGCAAAAGAAAAATGTTTATGAATTACGAGTAGAACCTGCTAAGTAATTTTTATTTATTTTAATTTTATTTGATATACTGTAAATCTTTCGGTTATGTTCCTCTTTGAAATTTATTTTAGGTTTCTATTATGTTACACTATGTAAGGTATAATTATAACTATCATTAAACATTCAATAATAAATACTTTATAAATATTAGTTTTTATTCAATCTGAGCTAGGTAGTTAGATATAAATTGGATGTCCAGTAGATGTCCAGTGGATGTCCAGTGGATATCCATTGTATGTCTGATTGGCAACCAATAGACTTTCAATTGGAATGGACATGAATTGGATCTATAATGGAAACCCATTAGATTACAATAAACTTTCAATTGGAATGGTTATGAAATGGATCTTCAATGGAAATCCATTGTATGTCCGATGGGTATCCAATAGACTTCCAACTGGAATGGACATAAACTGGATCACCTATAGAAATCCATCGGATGTCCTGATGGGTATCCAATGGACTTCCAATGTATGTCCAATGTTTCGGACATGTATCGTCCAATGGATGTCCATTGGACATATATTGGAGAATGATGTACATCCAATGGATGACCAGGGTATCCATAGCTGGATGTCCATTGGTTGTCCAATGGATTTACTTGTGTTGTCTGGGAAGTTGATTCCTGAATTTCACCTACCCTGTGTGCCACAAACTGTTTATAATTCTTACCATCACCTTTTATCCAATGTAAAACAGTTTTGGAATCGGACCATAAAAGAGACTTGGTTATCGGAATATCAATTTCAGTTAATATCGTTTTCAATAGTCTACATCCCATCACAGCAGCCTGTAGTTCTAACCTTGGGATTGATATTGGTTTCAGTGGACTCACCCTAGCTCTAGCTGTGATGAATGATACATTAACACTGTTTTCTGTCACAATTCTCAGATACGAAACCACTGCAAATGCTTCTTCACTTACATCTCCAAAAATATGCACTTCCAATGATTTGGCATGAGGTAAAGCGAGTGAATAACAACGAGGTATTTGTAGTGAGGGAATATTTTTCAAACTTCCTAACCATTCCAACCAATCGATATGAATACTATCAGAAATTACATCATCCCATATTATTCCACTTCTCCAAATTTTCTGTAGAATAATACGCCCTTTGATGATAAGCCACGTTAAAAACCCAATGGATCGAAAATCGACATTACTAATTTCAAAACTTGTCTCTTTGTCGGTTTCTCTTTTCTGTTCACTATATTTTCTGTGACTTTGTGAAATCTCAATTGAAAAGTGAAATGATCAGATTCTGTGTTCCACCAAATTCCTAACACCCTATCCACTGAACTCTTATTGAGATCTTTTTGAATCGTTTCATTTCCATTTCGTTGAGTAACGAGATGAGAATTGGATATCCAATTCACAATATTGAATCCACCCTCTCTGTGTAATTCAATGATCTCTTGAATCTTATTGCATGCATCCTGTTCATCCATACAAGAATCCAAATAGTCATCCATATAAAAATTCCTTTCAACGTCTCTAACTAAATGATGAAACTTTGTAGACCTTTTAGCATTCAACTGAGTAACAAACTGAGCAGAACACGGAGAACATGCAGCGCCGAAAATCATAACCTGCATTTCAAATATATCTACTGCTTTGCTCTGAATGCCATCTCGCCAAAGAAATCGTTGCGAACATCTATCATCTTCCTTATCATCACTTGATGGAACATTTCCGCGATATCACCGCAAAATCCAAACCTATAACGACGAAAACGCATCAGAACTCCTGGAAGTAAATTCAAAAAATCTGGACCCTGCAAAAGATTATCATTCAGGCTGGTTCCGTGACTCCTGGCTGCGACATCAAAGACTAAACGGAATTTCTTGGGTTTGTTGGGATTTATTACACCAAAGTGCGGCAAATACCAAGTCCTAGGATTCTCAATTGCTAGTTCTGTACTGCTCAATTTCCGAATATATCCTTTCTCTAAATAATCCTTAATTTTAGAGCAATACTTTTCAAAATATAACTCATCTTTCAGCATCTTTCTTTCAACACATACCTAACAAACGACTATATGCATTGGTTTTACTTTCAGGAAGTGTGATGTTATCATATTTCCACAAGAGACCTGTTTCGTAACGATTTTTATTTTCGACAAATTTGGAAGTTGATTCTAAAATTTGCATTGCTCTTTTTTCATCAGACTTGATTCTAACATTTTTCAAAGAAACACCAAATGAATCTGTCGAGAATGATTCTCTTATCATGGTATTCATTTCTTCATCTGAACAATTGCAAACATGAAAATTGAAGGACATTTGGTTTGTTGATCCAGTATCAACATTTCCATGTAAAACCCAACCCAAATTTGTTTTTGTAGCAATCGGAACCCTATTATCATTGCCTTCAAAAACTCTTCTCGCAACAGTGAGGTTAATATTATCTTGACCAATCAGAATAGTGGGTCTGGCATTGATCATATCCTGTATGGGTAAATCGCGCAAATGTGGATACTGACTAAAATCTTTCATTAAAATAGTCTGACAAGGAAGTGACAAATTACTGACAGTTTTCACATTTGACATGTTGAACATTTTTGAATTCTTATAGGTGCCAGAAATATTTAATTCAACCAATTTTGATTCATCATTGTGCATCACTATACTATTAGCACATTGCATGCAAAAAGGTTCGTTTCTCCCAGGTAGTTGTAAACGTTCCGCAATATCAGTCTCTATCAATGAAATTGTTGAACCTTCGTCAAATAAAGCGTACGTATTCACACAATTTTGAGGTCCAAAAATTGTTACCGGAACAATTCGCGGAAAAGGTAAAGAATATGGGTCCAGCTGGGATTTTGAAATTTTTTTTACAGATGCTCTAAAACGCGATAAAATGAAGAAAAAAAATTTAATTTTGGCGCGGAAACGCATTTTTCTATTTTTTTTTTTTGAAAAAATATATGTGGATTTTCACTTTCAAGACAAACATATACTATTTGTTGGATGGGTTATTTTACCTATTATTTCAATGTAAATGAACTGTGTTGTAGTGATAACACTTTGTACATATCAGAAGTATCAATTCATTAGCAGAATAAGCTTGGAATAGTATGGAAAAGGTTTAAAAAAACTAGTTTTATTATGCACACAAATTAATTTACAACTTGTTGACAAGTGAATAAATTGGAACTGCGACGTTGCCAATAGAGATTTCTAATAGTCTAAAGACTTGTTCATACCCTCGCGAATTTCACAATTTTTCTGCGAATAAATGGCTGTCAGTCATGCGCGCCGGACCAATCAACCAAATTTGCGAGGGTATGAACGACCAGACTGATCCGCATGGACCAATTAGAACATGCGTAAATTATTATCCAACTTTAACCCAACCTAACCTTACCTTATGTATACAGAATAACTATTCGAATTTGGATTAATATTCCAAATTAGACAAATCCAATGTACTTTCGTTCTGAATAGCCCATGCAAATTGCCTACATGAGTCGATTGGAACTCTTGCTCTTAGACTCCGATAAAAAAGTTCTTAATTTTTTCCATTCTTGTCTGTAGATGATTTGCTTTCTGATTGGTCCCTATAATGGCGGGAATTTTAAATGACAAAACTCGTTATCATCATAGTGAACAATGACAGAGCGCGTTCTCTGGCAACAGAGATGAAAAAATTTATAACTTTTCTCTATTTTCAATAAATTTTCAATAAACGCACAATATTCATTGCCAATTCAAAGAAAGACATTGATAATGATTAGTTTTTGTTTGTTAGCAGGAATGCGTTTTTATTGGCAGCTAGGTATCTGGATTGTTATGAAAAATATTGTAGGGTGTGAAATTTCTTTAGATTAAATTATTTGTGTCGAATTTTTTAATGTTTTACTGGAAATTGCAAAAAAGATGAGTTTGGAATAGGTGAAGAATGCGCACATTTTCATTACAGATTCACCTACTTCATATTCACTTTCCCCAATCTATAATCTGATTTTAAATAGGAGCTATTATATAAAATAGACCATACGCGAGCGAAGCGAGCGCGTTCGGCCGACATTTCGCAAATCCGCGCGCGCGGATTTGCGAAATGTCGGCCGAACGCGCTGCTTTTTCTAACTGGACAACAATTCTGTCAATTCATCGTATACAACCCGATGATATAATTTGAAATGAGAACTTTAAAACAAAATATTATATATGACACAAAATAGACCATGCGAGCGAAGCGTTCGGCCGACATTGCGAAATGTCGGCCGAACGCGCCGCTTTTCCTAACTAGTCAACAATTTAGTAAATTCCACAAACCCATGTTATAATTTTGAAATGAGAACTCTAAAACAAAATAGACCATATGCGAGCGAAGCGAGAGCGTTCGGCCGAACGCGCGGCTTTTCCTAATTAGTCAACAATTCTGTCAATTCCACAAACCAATGTTACCATTTGAAATGAGAACTATAACTCAAAATAGACCATGCGAGCGAAGTGAGTGCGATTGTCGAACATTTCGCAAATTAGATCGCGCGAATTTGACATTCGACAGAGAACTGTATGTCAAAAGTTATTTTGAATGTTGATGACCGAAATCTTCAATAAACTCGATTGAGAATTCAATAGATTTTTCATTTTATTGTAGTTTAACTTAAATTTCCATGAATACTTGTTCGTATCCTCGTGAATTTCGTAATTTTTCTGCGTAAAGTGGCTGCCAGTCATGCCGGACCACTCGTCGATGCTGAACCATGTCGGCAGCCATTTCATTTGCGGAAAAAAAGTGCAAAATTCGCGAGGGTATGAACGAGACCTAACTGTCACTATTCCATGTAATAGAATTGGCAACGTGGCATTACTCTTCGTATTAAAACTGTTCTGTCATTAGTGTCATTTCACATTTGTCAAATAAACTAGTTGATTGATTCGACTTCCGGCAGCGGTAGAGGTCGGATGGCGGCCTCGTGCTGGAAGTCAGGTTATAGAATTTTAATTTTAAATATTTTTTGAAAAGTAGTATGTGTTGTGATGTCTGCCGTCATTGAATCAGTACGTGCATTGAAAAAAGTTTATTAAATGTTTGTGAAGTTCGCCGTAATAGGCCTTTTCATTTAGATGATTTTTTAAGGCGCATGCGTTCGTTTTGAGACCCAAAGTCTGATTGGATATTGGGAAAGTGAATAGCCATTGGTTAGTTTTGAAATAACAATTTGGGATTGGCTCAGTTCAAAATTAGCGGTATTTTCACATTCTGTCAACCGTCAACTTCATGACAACAGACAAATGCAACCATTGGCGTTCGTACTTCGAAAGTGAATAATAATTACTAGTGAATAAAATACCTATTCCCCGTGGTTTACATTTATTTTTGTGTGTTATATACCATTTCTTGTGGTAATTATAGTGTAATTGATTTATTAGCTCGACTTTACTGTGTGACAGCTACAATGGTATCGGAATGTTGTGTTGGTGCAGAAGAAATCGGAAAAACCATACTCGAACCTTCCACAGGTAAGTTTTGAGTTTACTTTTAAAATGATTTTAGAAGTCAAATGGAATGGGTTCACTGTGTTTACATTTCAGTTATTATAATTTTTTTAAGTTTTTCAATTCTATAAACTTCCACAACCTGAAAAGTCGATAGAATTAATCAAGAAAGTTTATGCAGGTGTGGAAGGCAAATTATTAGTCAACGGTTTTCCCTAAAGCTTTAAAATTTAATTGATGAACTGTTCCATCCGCCAAATTATAATCCCTTCACAAAGAAAATGTTTCAATTTATTTTGATTTTTTGGTAGGCTGATTCAGAATGACACAAGTCCTTGACAAATTGAAAATATTTGTTTAAGATGTTAGAATTTGATGAAGAAAAATTGTTTATAAATCCTTCTACACTCGTATTGATTTTCTATATTATTTCTCACTTTTTTTAGGTTGTGGAAAGGTAAAACTCTGGAAAAACTCAATGTTTCTTTAGGGTTTGTTGCAGGCTTGTAAAAAAATGGGCTAATGCCATGATCCTCTATCGATCTACAAATTGAAAATATGGCAAATGTAATACTAAGAGGATTGAAGAACTGGAAAGGAATGAAGCTGGAGAAGACATGAATAACTTTGTGGAAAGTCTAAAGCAGAGTGATAAAAAGTGTAAGTTTTATACATCTCAAACTTTTACCAGCGTTCTCACATAAATTTTCATATTTGCAACACATAGAGCCTTTACAGTATTGGGGATGTAAAAATTTGAAGGTTAATCGACCTTTGGAGAGAAAAATCCTTTCAAAGAACTCGTTATAGTTTTGATCAGATTAAGCACTGGTTCATTAATTGAAGATATACTTACATTATAGATTCAATCTTTCAACGGGTTTACCAGCTGGAGAAAACATATATATTTAATATACTTCGGCCTATGATGTTCCTATCTAGAGATTTGATAAAGCAACATTTGCCCATATATTAATTCAAAAGATCAAAGAATATTAGAGTAATCAATGATTGCACTGAATTTTTTTGTCAAGTGCCAAGCAATTTTGAGCACTAAAGCAATCTGTATTCCTCTTACAAAGCTCATAGTACATTTGAAGTATTAAAAGGTTGTACTCCAAATGGTGCTATACCTTTTGTTATCGATTTGTTCAAAAGTTCCATATTGGATAAAGAATAGGTAAAGAATTCCAATTTAATGGATTTACTAGATGAAGGTGACTTAGTTTTAGCTGACAGAGGTTTTCACATAAAGTATCTACTTGACAATTAGAAAAAATAGCACTAAATATTCCACCATTTTTGAAAGGCTGTGATAAATTAACACCTGAGGAGAAAATTGAGACAAAAATAATTGCAAAAAAAGAATGTAATATGGAGAACATGTTGTGGGTAGAATAAAATCTTTCAGATTGTTGAAAAACAATTTGCCAGTTAGTGTGAGAGGAATATTATCCCAAGTTGTATTTGTTACTGCTTGGTTGGTTAATTTTCAAGTACCTAATGTGAAAGAAGAAAATACCTTTTGAAAATATTGTCGAATTACTTCCATTTTTTCCAAGGACTGACAGTTTGCTTGTCTTCTGAAAACAACACTTATTTCTCATGACTGTATAATAAATTTTTGAATGAGTTCTTTTCCTGCATCAATTTTAGTGTGAAAAATATTATTTTTCTCTAAAGTCATCATTGTATTTGCATTCTGTTGAAAAAGAAATCAATTTCATTCATGGCAGTTTTTTTTAATTTCAAAGAAATTTCAATTCTCACATTGAATAGTTATGCAGTTTTGATAAAAAGCAATAAAATAATTGAATCATACTCCAACCATACTCCACTGAAATATACCTTATAACTGGAATGCCAATGCAACTTCTCAAAAGTGTACCCTTTTGAACCTCGCGCAGCAGTCAAAAAAGTCAAGGAGGGAGCATGCGTACTAATATTCGACACAGGACCGGTCTATAGTATAGATGACGAATTTCTATACGACTAAATAGATGAAAAACCACCGCGGTCTGACGCTTACAATTTGGATCAGCTTGAAACTTAGATTTCACAAATATCAAATCGTGGAAAAATGATCATACCACATTCATTTTCCCAGGATAAAAATGAACTTCACGGTAAAAAATAATTTATAATGAAAAACAAATTGAAAAACACAATGCCCTACCGAGGAGTTTCAAATGTGATAACCTATAGTTACTCTTTTTTTGAACATTTTCTGGGAAAAAACTCACACAAGCAAAACCAAACATAAAATGGAGGACTGAACTCAATGAACTCAATGAATAGCGCCTAAGCCGCTCCTGGCCGAATTCATTGATCAAAGACGTATGTTTTCATCACAGAACAATTCACTGGTCTCTGTTATGATCAAAGACATGATTTTCACATCTTTTCATCTACTACGTCGGCGCAGATTCTGATATTTCCATCTCCATGGATGGCACAAAAATTCTTCGCGCATATGCCTGCATTGGCATTCCAGTTATAAGGTATATTTCAGTGCCATACTCACATTTCAAGTCTTGTATTTTTTGTCATGCTTATCCATATATATCATATTCATTTATGTCGGAGAATTAGCTGTATTGAAACATTGTTAATGTACCTGTTTTCTTTTTTTTTTCATGAAACGAGATCTGCAAATGCGACCAGGAAGAAACTGCTGGAATTTCTTCTACGGAAAACATTGGCTCATCAAAAATCAACCACACTAATGGCTAGTTTGGTATATACGAATATTGCTAAGCAAATAATATTGTATCTTACAAGAGTATTTTTTGACATAACCAATGCAGTCTTTTATAGCTATTTACATTCTACAATTTTCAATGGTAACATATTTATTTTATGGAAGAAGTAAGACTATGGACTGTTTATATTCAAAAGTTGCATTAAACATGAATAACTGAATTGTTAATGAAAGATAGTTATGTATGAGAAATTAACAGTAATGCATTAATATTTCTGGAGAGCAACAATATAATTTTCTGCTTGTAATTATTCTTTTCCAATGTTTTATTCGAAATAGTTCAGTCGTGTTGTAACTCAACAAATTATTATTTTGAAATGATAATTATTTACTGGTTGCTAAGTTTACGATTTTTTTTTGTCATCGGGGAAAAAATTGAAATTGATTTAATTCTCAGAAATCATATATCATTTTCTAGAAGCAAAGTGTCATAACAATTATCTTTTTCATAAAACCTTTATATATTGAGCATCATTTAATAAAACCATTTTTTTAAAAATTTGTTTGCTTGAAAATATATTGAGATTAACAGGGCATATTTTCCTAAGTACATTGCCAATGATATAATAAACTATATTTGTTTTTTTACTATTTTTCAGTATTTGTTTTTGATTAGTAACCTTGAAAATTAAGTTATATCAACCACTTGCTCATGAAAATCATTTCTTGGTATTAAAATAATAGTGCTAGTAGTGGAAAAACGTTTATTATTACTATTATCATAGTTTTAACTGACTAACTTAATTTTTGTTTCAAATATGTACTCTTCAAAATGATTTATCTATATATTGGTAACAGTATGCAATTAAATGACAAATTGTGTGCGAAGCACCAGTTTCAGTTGAACAAATGTTTGCAGTTTGTCAAAGTTAAATGAAATGTACCTAGAAAATGCCATCAAAATTATATATTATGTTAAAAAGTATTTGATGTTAGTTTGATGTCTATTTTTCTAATATGTTTATTTAATGCAGTTATTTTTCAAATAAAATAAGCATCACTCGTTTATTTTTATGCCATTACATTAGATAATCATATTTGATGAGTCTATCTTTCCACAACAATATTTATTTTTTGAGGTGATAACGTGATTTGTGAATGTCTGAAAATGATGAAAATGTACTCTTGATAACAAATGTATCACCAGTAATTTTAACAATAAGCATTCTTTGGTTATCTGCGATCATAATATTTATTCATAATCATTTGGATGTTGATTTGTTCTCTTCACAAATGATCTGGGGTAGTCCAATTTTTATATTTTGTTATTGATAGCTAGTGGACCAGAAAAGCAGTAAGAGCACAATTTTCTTGGTTGAAGAATCTCACAATTTGCAATATTATGTTGAGCTGTTAAGGCTGCCAGATCTACCAAGCTTTTTGGCATTTTCTTTATAGCATGTGAAATTGTAATTGTGTAGCAATTTATTAATTACTCAAATAAGTTTAATTATCATTAATTTTTTGAAGTGGAGAAGAGTTTATATATAGCTTCAACTTAGGTTTATAATTTTTTTTAATTGTTGAATTTGTTCATTCCTTCAACCTGTTGCACTCCTACGTGCAACACTTAGAAGTATTCGAAAGACTTATGCGAGCTAGAGAAGACGCAGCCCTTACCTTTAACGTGTGATGCCATGCACGAGACCGGTGACCAAGCTGGGAATCGAACCCACGACCCTACGCTAGAGAGACAAATGCTCTACCAGCCGACTACCAGGGCCCATGATTATGATTACAAAATTTACCTATTTCTTACATTAATATTGTTTGTGTTGTAATCAAAATTGGTAACACAAGGCTTGTATTAAAATAGTAGATATAAATTATGTCGCATTGCTATAAAGAATCGTTATTTTGAATGAATTTGTACAAACTCACGATTGAGCCTTGTGGTGCTGTAGGTTTTACAGTTATCTTACAGTTGAAAAGCAAATGCGCCACACAATTATCAATGAAGACATTCACGACATATCATACAATATTTTTACAATATATTTTTAACAATATCAGATTTGTTTTTTCGAATAAACTTTAAGCAACAACTTTGTTTCTTTCCTATTCCCCCGATACAATTTTTCAATGCAGCAATATTTCATCAGACCTTCCTTCCTATTCAACTTCTTTAAAGTTTCTTGACAGATTTTATGAGTTTTCAATCCACCATCTGAAAACTAAATAATAATGAAGAAAATCTATACAAGTTTTTTCACATTCAATCAATACTTCAGATACCTAACTGTTTTATTTCCAAACCTCTGACTTGTGTAATAGACAATTCTACTTGTATATTCTACCTTATGGATTATGATTGCAATCCTAAAATGGAATTTGGGTGCATTTTACATAAAAATATAATTATATTTCTGTGGTCCCATACCTCTTTTGCTTGACATCCAAACCTAATGAGAGTTATAGCATTGTCTAAAGAAGAATAGTCAAACAATCCCTGTGCAAAATGCATTGGATGGCCGTCACCTGAGACATCTATACTATTTTGCTGGAAACATTGAAAATGTATCCAGTAATGTGGCGCCGTCATCGGATGGCACGCAAAACTATACTTCTGTCTCTTTTTAAAATAGAACGCCAGTTTTCATTCTCTTCATTCATAAATGTGCAGAATATTGTCATTGGTGAGATGTTTAGCAGAATAAAAGACAAGTCAAAGTTTGCATTCGGATGTTTCGAATATCAGATGATGATCAGTGGTAATTTTATATTGCAGCAGTTAAGCCTAATATAATGAAACACGTAATGTAGCAATATTCTTACTGAAAAAATTGTTCTATTACGATATTCTATCGCAGTTGATATGTTTTGAAAACACATAAAGAATATTCATTAGTGCTTGAAGGTACCTAATAAGTAGGTAAATAATAATATATCAGTAATATTTGTACAAGCTTTTGTTAAGTTTCACTCACACGTAACAGGTGTGGTATCTACTGTGTATAACGGGGTCAAAATTTCAGTGGAAATTTTGAGCCAATTCCACTGATCCAATCATCTTTAAATTTGGCAGGTGTCCATTAAATTCATTCAGGATCGTTACGACATTCACATGTAAAAAGTTCAGGCTGGTCCGCAATGCGCATGCGCGTCATCAGTGATTTTTGTAACAGGCCCGGTTTTAGTAAAATATTATGGTACTTATGATGATTAAGAAAAAACAAGATATCGAACAGTTTTTGTGATTTATTGTCCAACTATTCATAGAATCTCGAGTAGATTTTGTATTTTTTCAAAATTGGAAATGGCGAATACAATTTTTGATAGATTATTTCAAAATTGGTACCTATAGGGGCTTGTTGTGTTGGAGACCAATACGAACATTCAAGATGGAGAACAAATTTTGTGATTCATGTCCGAATCCGTCTATGATAGATATCCAGAATTATTTGGGTAGGACACTGGAAAATTTGAAAATTCATGTGTTGGCGGACATGTGTTCTTTAATTGATGGTTCGATGTTATCAACAATTAAGGAACATATAAGGAGAGTTTCATTTGGTAGTAGTTAACCGTGGAAAATGGATATACAAAGGTTCCGTAAACATATAAAGGTAGGTATTTCCGAGTACAACTTGAGTCAAAGAAAATTTCGAATTATTTCATGCTCAACGAAATATGAGAGTGTGGCTGCTCAAAGTGGGACACACTGTATGTAATTCTTATAGTAAATTAAATTTAAAATTACCTCAAGATTTATTCACACGACAAGCTTTTATATCATTTAAAATTTTATAAAGTAACAAAATTATGGGTTTTTCGCTTTAGTGCATTTAAATAAAAGCTTTTATCTGAAGGTTTTTTAAGTTTATTTATTTATTTCTTTTTTAGTTTTCTGTGAATATGTTTCTTATTCTGTTCATTTCAATCAATGCGCCATTGTTGCACGGTCGCTTGCCGGTTAATTTACCGTTGGAAATGTTTCCAAATTTCTAAATAGCTTTAGAGGGGGGCAGAGGGTAATTTTTTTTAATACGTTTTATTAAATGGCCAGATAATTTTCACTATTTTTACGGATTTTTTTGATTTCTATTCCGCGAGTTTTTCTATTTTTTTTCTAACAGGAAACTGTTGAAACATTTTCCGAATTCTTTTGCGTTCTCTATCTAGCTTTTGAGGAGGTAAAGGAGGGGCCAAATTTTTTAAACCATAATTTCCGACGGTCAGATACTTTTCACTATCTTTACAGATTTTTCCGATTATAATTTCGCGTGTTTTCCAGTTTTTTTTTTCGAGAAAAGAGGTAGGCGAGTACCCCCCTACTTTATTTTTTCTTGCTGTAACTTTTGACGTCCAAATCCGTCAAGAAAATGACCGAAAACCTTCGCGTTCTCTATCTAGCTTTCGGAGGACGGAGGGAGGGGGGACAATTCCTTTTTATAAACCATAACATTCGACTGTCAGATATTTTTCACGATTTTTAGAGATTTTTCCGATTTTAATTTCACGAGTTAGTTTTCCAACTTTCCTAGAGAAGGGGGGGCGCCGCCCCACTACTTTTTTTTTCGCTGTTAATTCTGACGTCCAAATCCGTCAATATAACTCCCGAAACACTACGCGTTCTCTATCTAACTTTCGGGGGGCAGGGGGGACAATTTCTTCGACATTAATGTTTTGTCATCGGAACTGAACCAACACGAAAAATTTCTATTCTAAAGAATAAGAGGAAGTGATTCTAATTCAGCTTGCAAGATTTGTACCCATCTAACACAAACAGAGCAAGTTAAATAAAAGCTTTCAATAAAAACAGAAAATGATATGATAACTGTCGGAAATGGCATTATCACCTTCATAAACCAATCATCGGTTGTCATCATGAACGTTGGACATCCTCCCCTAAACATTAGTCAAGAGAAATCACCCTGAAAATATCTATGTGAATTCGAAAACTGACTGTGAGACCTAACAAGACAAAAACAATGAAATGCAAAACACCACGAAAGTTCGCTACTTTGTTTGCTCTCTCGTTTACATGCAAATTGCAAATGGCAGGTGGAACGGACACTGAGCCAATCAAAAACACGAAATAATGTCCATTCATTATTCACTTTACGTGATTACTACGACACTTTCCATCTCATTCGTTTGTCTCCTTTTTGGGGTCAATCGTGCTGGCGCCATCTACTAATAAACCCCATCGTCATCCAATAATAATCCCATAAGGTTGACCGACTATACTTCTTTAGACAATGGTTATAGAACGGAAAGTAACATTGACCTTCTAACACTCAATTTTCGTTATTTCTATCCATAGGTTCCACATTGATGGAATTACTACCCATGAAATGAAAAAATGCCATAACAGAAGAGAATTTACAAATATATATAATATACCTATAATAATCTGTGTTGTGAGAAACTTTCATTACCCAGAATACAGTAAAAATTATAGACATGATCTCGCAATAATTTGAAACTGAATATTCACTGATTTTTTGCGTATTTTCCTTAAAAATTACCACATTTACCAGAGCGTGTAATCTACCTGATAAATGATACCCTGAACAGAGACCTACTGGATATTCTCAAACATTTATTGGTCATTGCCATGCAAGGTATTACTTAAAAGTAGAATCTAGTCTCTTTCAAACACGATACTGGGTACCACCTATTCACTTATCTGCGGGAAACTCTGAGAAACGAAAAAAACAAATTTTAGATATTTTGCAGATACGAGCTTATAATTGAGCAATAGAACAAGAACCATTGCTTCGTAGATTAATTTCAATGATCATTTGAGGTTAGATATACATAAGTTTGAATAGAGATCATTCTTATTTTCTCAAATCGGCATTTCTCAAAAACAATATACCTATACTTACATCAAATGAAAAAGCATTGGAACGAAAAAAAATGCTTTATATGTTAAGTAAATATAACCTACTTTATACCACCAAGAACCTTTAATTCTTATATAAAACAGTATACACGAATATTTTCAAATAGTGAGTTTTTTTCTCCATGTAAATTCAAGTCAACTATCCATGAGAAAAAAGATTATTTTATTTCCTTTAAAAAGAAAGAAATATTCGACGGCACTGCCGTTGGGTCTGACAGGTAAACAAAGTTAGTCATTTGTCATCTAAATGAAAAGGCCTATACCACATGTCGTGGTAACACGTGCATTGAAAAAATTATAAAAAACAGTAAATTTTTTTGTGGGTGGAGAAATTGCTTCGAGCAAGACCTTTTCCATCCTCCGGACGAAGCTCCCGGTAATTACGCCGGTAACCAGGCCGGGACGGATTCCCGTTTACCTATGGGAGGAGAGCTGGCCAATTACACCTCACTGGAAGTAACGGCCAATAAACGAAAGAGAGAGACAGAGAGAACTAGTTGATTATGTATGAATAAAAATCTTATTGTGTATTTTTTTAATTTTTGAAGTTTATTAGGTACTATGAATTACTACATAAGTTCCCACACACATTTTATCAAGAAAAAAAAATAGAAAATGGTCATTCCGCGCAAAAAATTTGATTGCTCTAGTGTTTTTACGATGTTTTAAAACGTCTGTAAAAATTTTATCAAAATCCCAGCTGGACCCATATTCTTTACCTTTACCCAATTCGCAACAAAACATTAGAACTTTTATTATCAGTGAGACAAACTCTTTGAATCACGTCATTCGGAGGAATTTCCTCGTTATTTTCAGATACTACAGACTTTGAGGCAATTTTATGTAATAAATAGTGATGTGGTCTTCTACAATTATCAATGCCACAAATTTTTCGAGATTTACAAGACCTTTTTGAATGATCTGGTTTCAAACATTTGAAACAAACTTTCAGTTCTTTTATTTTCAACCATCGATCATCAACAGAGTCATTTTGCATAGAGGGACAATTCAAAATCGTATGGTTCTCTTCATTGCAATAAGAACATTTATTATTCTCTAAATTTTCAGTAGCATGCAATACCAAATTTCCCGACCGTTGATTTTCATTGCGTTTTCTATAATCCTGTGACCAACGATTGAATTTTCTCTCATGATCAGGTAAAGAAAATGTAGGAACACTTACATAACAAGCAGCAGATGAAATCTCATTAGCCCAGTTTCCAAAATGTTTCAAATTGGCTTTACCTTTTTTTTTCCATCATTACTTGCCCCCACATCAACTTCATTCCACTGGGAAGCTTAGCAACTAACTGCTCCAAGAGTGTAGGATTCTCCAAGTGATTTCCTGCCTCTAACTGCTCCAATGTTGCTACCAAGTTGTTCACATTACATGAAAATTTAATAATATTAGAAAAATCGCCCTCTTTTACTGTGGGAAAGTTTTGAATTTTATTTATGAGACTTTTGATACTGTATTCAGGACGTCCAAACATCATTTCCAAAGTTTGAATAACAAAAGTTACATTACCTGGGTGTAACAATAAACTCCTCACTGCCTGCAGAGCTTCACCTTTCAAACACTTCTGAAGTTTCATCATTATTTCATCATTTGGATAATTAAACATCGCAACTTTTCTATCAAATTGGTTCTTGAAAAGAGGCCAATCCTCGGGATTTCCGTTAAAAGTTGAAAATTCTTGCTCCAATACCTGTCTTATTTGATGAGTAACGTTTTCTTGGGATATCGAAACGCTTTTTATAGCATCTGCAATTACATTACACAGTTTATCGATGTTACCCTGATCAGAATCATCTTTGAAGGAAGTGGAAGCATACTCACCACATGTTTCAACCCATTTTTGTGTCTGAATATTTTTCTCTTCAGTATTCGTACTTACGATATCACCATCACTTTCTGTGAATCGACTTTTCTCTCCTTCTGTTTCCAGTTCAGCTTCTGCCAGTTCTCTTTGCAATCGTAGAATCTTCATTTCATTGTCTAACTCCTGTTTTCTCAACATCAGTTCTGCCATAGCCTTTTCCGTTTCGAGTGCTAGACGTCTTCTTTCTATTTCAATTCGTTTCGTTGACGACATCTCGGACACTGTAGATATCCTCTTGGAGATTTTGGAAGAACCTGACTTGGATGTGCATCTCGTTTGCCTAGAACGTGCATCATCCCCATTTTCATGCTTCCTACCAGCTTCTTCTTGAGGTGCTACATACTCAGGCTGCGACAACTTAGGAGTAATCGTGGATTCTACTCGCGGTAGCTGGGGCTTGTGTAACGACCATTCATAATTTTCATCAAGATTAATGTTTGTACCAGCGTTGGGTCTTCTGGATCTTCTCAATTTTTCTGCTGACATTGTCTGTTTCTTTATCGATTTCAACTAATAGACTGTCGAATAACCAGGCGATTCTATTTAGCTTAAAGGACCATGTAAAATACTGGTTTCGGTGTATTTTTTATATCAAAATTTCAGTTGACTTTTTGTACTTTTTATTTCAATCAACTTGACATAAGTATCCACATTTTTTTTTTTAACAAATTCAACTTTTTCCTCTCAACAATAGTCCATACATACAAAGTGAATAAAAATAATAAATTAATAAACAATATCATTTTCTACAAATATTCTGCAACAGTACTTTTTCTGAAATCGTTCAAGAATGCCCACTTTCTCGGGGTAACTTCAGGCCTCAAAATACGCTAATCTAGTATTTTAGTCCGTTGCTAAGCAACGAACTTTCTCGGACCGTTTTCGGACCTAAACGGTACGGGAAAGTACTTTTTCGGCAACCATCCGGGAAGTGTTCACTTCCGACACTTTTTCTTTGGGAAAGTAGCACTTCCCGGCCTAGTCCGGGAAGTACGTACTTCCCGGACTAGGCCGCGAAGTGATCGAATTTCAATATATAAAACAAATAAGAACTAAAATGTTCGAAATATTCAAATTTGGAATCACATCCAGGGTAGTTTACTCTTGATCAAAATTCAATTTTTTGTTCCCCCTGTTCACCGTTTGGAAATTTAGAAATTTGAAATTCGAATAAAAGTAGGTATTCCGTAATGCACCAATTTTTATGAAGAATAAAATTTTCTGACAAATCGATAATGAAAAAAGTTCCATATGGTGCAAATTTTTGAAACTCACTGTATATAGTCATGACCACCTTTTGATAGGCAACCCATTTTAGGCGTATTCGTCTATTTATGTAACTTCATAAAAAGTATGTTTCATCCGGTTAAGAGATTGGTGAAGGTCGACCTCTCTTCGTCTCTTAGAATAAATGGGTCTCATTGATTTGTTATTCTACATGGTTGCCGAAAAAATAGTGTACGCAACACGTCCGAAAACAGTTTTTTTGGACTCGCAGACTTCCAGGACTCGCTAACGCTCGTCCTAGAATTTGGTCTACTCGTCCAAAAAAACAGTATTTTCTGGACTTGTTACGTAAATTACAATTTTCGGCAACCATCCGGGAAGTGTTCACTTCCCGGACACTTTTTCTTTGGGAAAGTAGCACTTCCCGGCCTAGTCCGGGAAGTACGTACTTCCCGGACAACGCCGGGAAGTGCTCGAATTTTAATACAAATATTAATATAAAAAGAATAAGAATGTTTCTGTTGGTACCTATCTTCTGTTCGAATTTCAATATATAATACAAATAAGAACTGAAATGTTCGAAACATTCAAATTTGGAATCGTTTCATCCGGTTAACAGATGGGTGAAAGTCGACCTCTCTTCGTCTTTTAGAGTAAATGCGTGTCATTGATTTGTTATTCTACATGATTGCCGAAAAAATAGTGTACGCAACACGTCCGAAAACAGTTTTTTTGGACTCGTAGACTTCCAGGACTCGCTAACGCTCGTCCTAGAATTTAGTCTACTCGTCCAAAAAAACAGTATTTTCCGGACTTATTACGTAAATTACTATTCCCGTATCGAAAACGATACGGGAAAATTTTTGCCGGCTTGTTTACATTTTAGAGGGTTATTGAATTCACGCAAACAATATATAGAATTCCTTAGTTTTTGATAATGCTGATTGCGATTTCAGAAAAAATAGTATGTGTACCTCGTAGTAAAAACACATTCCCAGACTTCAATGCTTGTTGGCCTCGGCTTAACGCCTCGGCCAACAATTTACATTGTCGTCCGGGAATGTATTGCTTTTACTACTAGATACACAATTTACTATTTTTGTCCGAAAACGTTTTTAGCTTTTTGAAAAGATAATCTGTCATTTGGGTAGTAAGAAATTAATAATAATAATAAGCAATCCGGGCAGCCGATGAACTTGGTCTCGTGTTCGACAGTGAACGGGCGAACCCAAACTCTGTCACCGAGTTGGATGAATATCGGGGCCGTGTCCGAAAGTCGACGCTTTTTTGAAATTCGAGTCAGTTGTACACCTGACAATTTCAATCCATAAAAACAATTAGAATTGATATGTATCCATTGAAATTGAACATGATATCCATAATTTACTTATTTGACATTCTGACTTACAAAAGAAACATAACCGAACTTTTTTTTCAAAATTATCGGTTCTCTCTCTTTCTCTTATAACTCTTGCTTCCTAATTGGCGCTTTCGTGGTTATTTGGAACATTGGAACTATTTAAAGAGATTGGAACTATTAGACTCCACCCATTGGCTATACCCGTAAGAAGGTCAAAGCCTTCTAGGATTCAGTGACTCTAGGTCCAATACCTTTTCCACAGGCATTGACTATCTCAATTCTATTTAAACAATGATAACATTATTTGTTATGGAATATACCATTTGGTAGGTATTTCCGTTTTGGTTACAACTATAACATAGTGGATTATACCAACTGAAAAAGCCTGTTGGAGAAATTGACACTATGAAAATATTGCAATTTTACACCAAAATGACATAGTGTAGTGTACCTCCAACGTCCAGAAATTAACATATGAAAATATGAGCTTAACTTGCTCTGATTTTAACAAAAAATTTGGTTATGTAGCTCGATTCTCTTACCTACCCAGTCACTGGTGAGAGTCATGACCTCGATACCAGGATGCAGGTGGTGATTCCATCCAAGTCACATGGGTTTTCCCCTATTTTATTACAAGAGGTACTCGTCCTCCTTGAAAAACACAGCACATCTTTACACCTGGGACCCAATTTTTGAAATCGTAGGATTAGATTCTCTCATGAAATATTTTTCTAGATTAAATTCCCACGTGAAACAATGAAACGAGAGAACCGCTATTTTTGAACACCGTAGGAAATCATTTCCTAGGAGCTTAGTTTTGAGACGATGTCTTGCATGCGATCATAGAAGAATTTTGTTTGACCAATAATTAAAAAAATAGGATTTTTGGGGACACACATTTGAATTTGACGTTTGAAGATACGATTTTTGCTAGGTATAACTTCCTGGTAATAGACGTCAAAATAAGATTCATGAGCAGCGCTCAAAAAAAATGCATTAGAACTGCAGAAATTGATGTAGAACTAAGAATTGGTAAATTTACGAAAACTTTCACTCATAATATCGCAAAAGAAAGGTGAGATAGTATTGCCATTAAATTGAATGCCATTCCTGGGGAACATGAAACTGGGGTTTGCTGAAAAAGGGTATGTTGGTGGAATAATACATAAGAGACTGACGCAAAATTTTCCTATCGTAGAGTTGGCAAGATCTGAAAAATCATGCAAATAAATAGAATAGGGACGCAAAAAATTATACAAAATGAACCGGCGGAGGGCCACCAAAAACATTAACACTGATAATGAATTGAAAAAACAGCAGTCTATAATTTCGCATCTGCATCTGACTATAAGGATATTTTGATTTGATATTAAAAGTTTAATTTTTTCATTGTGAAAACTTGACAGGGTGCAGCTTAAATCATCGACTTCTAACAATAACTGCTGAAAAGTGCTCTTCCTAAATCTGAAGTGTTTCACAAACTGTCGTTTACTTGAATTGTGGAACGAATTTTCATGCTTTAGCCATTGCAGCCTCCAAATTGTTCAAAACCATCCCTTGTACAATATCCATACCTATACCTACCTGAATAATAATAATTTCATCAATACATAGAAAAAATCTATGAGTTTCTTTAACCTGAAAACTGAATTCCTAGGAGAATTTTCGGCTTCTCCTGCATTGGGTCCTAGGAATTTCATCTGTCAATATCAAGAGAAATATTTCTCTCGTGATATTTCAAAAATACTTAGGTATTGCTTGAAATTGAGAGAAAATGACGTCATATTCCTCTTGAGAACCAATTCCAAGTATTCCGACAATTCAAAAATTGGATCACAGGAAAGAAATTAAAGCCATGGAAGTAGTTACTTTTCTGTCAGATATTTGTGTCATGTAGGTAATTTAATGGGTGTTTGTACTAATAGCTGATGGGATGCACTACTCTTTCCGCATTCAGTACATCACTTAATATCCCTACAGTTCAATATTTGCAAGCACAGATTTCAACAAATTGGTGTTTTATCTATATTGAAGATGCATTTTTTGAAGTAAGTTTGGTGTTGTTCATTCTAGATTGAAGAGAAGCCCTGAAAACTTACCTGGGTAACTCAAAGCTTGTGCATAATTTACCATTAAGGTCAGTTGTGAAAATTATACTAGTTTCAGTAGTGTCGTCAATTTCTACTTCGTAGTCATTATCTTGTCGTCTTTTTTCTGAAACGAAAAAAATTAACAAATAAGCTTTTAGCATAATATCGAAATATTGGAACCTGCAGAAACTGTACACGCCAAACTTCCTAAATGGGTAATCTTCGTCCCTTTGAATTGCTTCAAATTGAAACAACTCCCATCTATCCACATTCGAATTGGTTTCGACGACCCACCAATTTTATTTTGTACTACTTCCATTTTCAACTTTTTATAAACCAAAAAACACAATAAACAAACAACTAACTAAAAGCATTTCCAGAACTTGCTTGCTTGGGTTATGTCACAGATTAGAAAGTTTTCTAATCTGTGGTTATGTGGTACCACAGATTAGAAAACATACAGATAGGAAGCTCCGCCCATTTCCTTTGATGTTTCGAATGCCGACTCTATGACCTTGGCCCTTTAAATTGGTGTGCACCGATGTTGCCAGATCTATGACGAACATCCCGGGCACAGTGTTGCCATTGCATGGAACGTATACATTTGATTTGTCAATTGTCATTAGTGTCAAGAATGAGAAAATCTGACAGATATTTTTTGCAGAAATTAACATTAGCTTAAAATAAAATGATTTAAATGTGCTAGATTTGGTTAATCCTGTTCAACAACAACAACAATTAGAAAATTTCATGAGTATTTTTTTTACAGGATAGATTATTAATATCCAAATAATTTCTTGGTTCAAACTGAAATACAATAATGTTTAAATGTAAATATGTAGAAGAGTAAAATAAAATAAAAATATGTAACCCTGCAAAGATGAAACTTCGAGCACTCCAGCTCGTAGAAGAGAACATATACCTCTCCACTCACAAGGGATTCAGATGATAATGGTTTCAGTAGAGAATCAATGTGAGAGTACCATGAGCCAGCATAAAGATGTCATTTGGGTAGTAAGAAATTAATAATAATAATAAGCAATCCGGGCAGCCGATGAACTTGGTCTCGTGTTCGACAGTGAACGGGCGAACCCAAACTCTGTCACCGAGTTGGATGAATATCGGGGCCGTGTCCGAAAGTCGACGCTTTTTTGAAATTCGAGTCAGTTGTACACCTGACAATTTCAATCCATAAAAACAATTAGAATTGATATGTATCCATTGAAATTGAACATGATATCCATAATTTACTTATTTGACATTCTGACTTACAAAAGAAACATAACCCAACTTTTTTTTCAAAATTATCGGTTCTCTCTCTTTCTCTTATAACTCTTGCTTCCTAATTGGCGCTTTCGTGGTTATTTGGAACATTGGAACTATTTAAAGAGATTGGAACTATTAGACTCCACCCATTGGCTATACCCGTAAGAAGGTCAAAGCCTTCTAGGATTCAGTGACTCTAGGTCCAATACCTTTTCCACAGGCATTGACTATCTCAATTCTATTTAAACAATGATAACATTATTTGTTATGGAATATACCATTTGGTAGGTATTTCCGTTTTGGTTACAACTATAACATAGTGGATTATACCAACTGAAAAAGCCTGTTGGAGAAATTGACACTATGAAAATATTGCAATTTTACACCAAAATGACATAGTGTAGTGTACCTCCAACGTCCAGAAATTAACATATGAAAATATGAGCTTAACTTGCTCTGATTTTAACAAAAAATTTGGTTATGTAGCTCGATTCTCTTACCTACCCAGTCACTGGTGAGAGTCATGACCTCGATACCAGGATGCAGGTGGTGATTCCATCCAAGTCACATGGGTTTTCCCCTATTTTATTACAAGAGATACTCGTCCTCCTTGAAAAACACAGCACATCTTTACACCTGGGACCCAATTTTTGAAATCGTAGGATTAGATTCTCTCATGAAATATTTTTCTAGATTAAATTCCCACGTGAAACAATGAAACGAGAGAACCGCTATTTTTGAACACCGTAGGAAATCATTTCCTAGGAGCTTAGTTTTGAGACGATGTCTTGCATGCGATCATAGAAGAATTTTGTTTGACCAATAATTAAAAAAATAGGATTTTTGGGGACACACATTTGAATTTGACGTTTGAAGATACGATTTTTGCTAGGTATAACTTCCTGGAAATAGACGTCAAAATAAGATTCATGAGCAGCGCTCAAAAAAAATGCATTAGAACTGCAGAAATTGATGTAGAACTAAGAATTGGTAAATTTACGAAAACTTTCACTCATAATATCGCAAAAGAAAGGTGAGATAGTATTGCCATTAAATTGAATGCCATTCCTGGGGAACATGAAACTGGGGTTTGCTGAAAAAGGGTATGTTGGTGGAATAATACATAAGAGACTGACGCAAAATTTTCCTATCGTAGAGTTGGCAAGATCTGAAAAATCATGCAAATAAATAGAATAGGGACGCAAAAAATTATACAAAATGAACCGGCGAAGGGCCACCAAAAACATTAACACTGATAATGAATTGAAAAAACAGCAGTCTATAATTTCGCATCTGCATCTGACTATAAGGATATTTTGATTTGATATTAAAAGTTTAATTTTTTCATTGTGAAAACTTGACAGGGTGCAGCTTAAATCATCGACTTCTAACAATAACTGCTGAAAAGTGCTCTTCCTAAATCTGAAGTGTTTCACAAACTGTCGTTTACTTGAATTGTGGAACGAATTTTCATGCTTTAGCCATTGCAGCCTCCAAATTGTTCAAAACCATCCCTTGTACAATATCCATACCTATACCTACCTGAATAATAATAATTTCATCAATACATAGAAAAAATCTATGAGTTTCTTTAACCTGAAAACTGAATTCCTAGGAGAATTTTCGGCTTCTCCTGCATTGGGTCCTAGGAATTTCATCTGTCAATATCAAGAGAAATATTTCTCTCGTGATATTTCAAAAATACTTAGGTATTGCTTGAAATTGAGAGAAAATGACGTCATATTCCTCTTGAGAACCAATTCCAAGTATTCCGACAATTCAAAAATTGGATCACAGGAAAGAAATTAAAGCCATGGAAGTAGTTACTTTTCTGTCAGATATTTGTGTCATGTAGGTAATTTAATGGGTGTTTGTACTAATAGCTGATGGGATGCACTACTCTTTCCGCATTCAGTACATCACTTAATATCCCTACAGTTCAATATTTGCAAGCACAGATTTCAACAAATTGGTGTTTTATCTATATTGAAGATGCATTTTTTGAAGTAAGTTTGGTGTTGTTCATTCTAGATTGAAGAGAAGCCCTGAAAACTTACCTGGGTAACTCAAAGCTTGTGCATAATTTACCATTAAGGTCAGTTGTGAAAATTATACTAGTTTCAGTAGTGTCGTCAATTTCTACTTCGTAGTCATTATCTTGTCGTCTTTTTTCTGAAACGAAAAAAATTAACAAATAAGCTTTTAGCATAATATCGAAATATTGGAACCTGCAGAAACTGTACACGCCTAACTTCCTAAATGGGTAATCTTCGTCCCTTTGAATTGCTTCAAATTGAAACAACTCCCATCTATCCACATTCGAATTGGTTTCGACGACCCACCAATTTTATTTTGTACTACTTCCATTTTCAACTTTTTATAAACCAAAAAACACAATAAACAAACAACTAACTAAAAGCATTTCCAGAACTTGCTTGCTTGGGTTATGTCACAGATTAGAAAGTTTTCTAATCTGTGGTTATGTGGTACCACAGATTAGAAAACATACAGATAGGAAGCTCCGCCCATTTCCTTTGATGTTTCGAATGCCGACTCTATGACCTTGGCCCTTTAAATTGGTGTGCACCGATGTTGCCAGAGCTATGACGAACATCCCGGGCACAGTGTTGCCATTGCATGGAACGTATACATTTGATTTGTCAATTGTCATTAGTGTCAAGAATGAGAAAATCTGACAGATATTTTTTGCAGAAATTAACATTAGCTTAAAATAAAATGATTTAAATGTGCTAGATTTGGTTAATCCTGTTCAACAACAACAACAATTAGAAAATTTCATGAGTATTTTTTTTACAGGATAGATTATTAATATCCAAATAATTTCTTGGTTCAAACTGAAATACAATAATGTTTAAATGTAAATATGTAGAAGAGTAAAATAAAATAAAAATATGTAACCCTGCAAAGATGAAACTTCGAGCACTCCAGCTCGTAGAAGAGAACATATACCTCTCCACTCACAAGGGATTCAGATGATAATGGTTTCAGTAGAGAATCAATGTGAGAGTACCATGAGCCAGCATAAAGATGTCTACAATAAGCAGTGCAGCGGTAGATTTGTATTGAGAAATTGTTTGGAGCTTCATTTCAGTTAATGTTTCTCTTCTGTTTTAACAGAACTAGTAAAATTATTAGTTTCATCAAAGTAAACTGTTAATACGAAGATTTTATGAATCAGTCAAAAGTTTGTGAAACAATAAAGTAAGGAAAGCATTGCATTTGTTTTTCGAGTGAATGCATTTGTAGGTCTTCAGAATTTAGTTATTTGATTTCCTCGGAATCATCCAAAAAATAAAAACGATTGGTAATCATCAAAGTACGCAGACTTCAGACATCATTAAATGACTTACAAAAACTAAATCTGGAGAAAAGCAGTTTTCTACAATTTAGTGAACCATTTTTTATATATTAACAAAAAAAATATTAGCAAAAATAATTTCTTTATTATTTCAAAATCAATCACAATTTTATACCTGGGTTCCTATTACAAATTCATTAAAATAGTAAACTTTGTATTTTTTTAGGCACAGTTCTGAACCTAGCATTGCTATTTTTCATTACATAATATTCGTAGTGGAAAAAATAATTTTATGAAATAAATATAGGGAAAGTTTTCACAGGGGTAGTTGAATTTTGAGAGACTTTTATAAATATTACATATCTATTGGCACGACTATTTGTTAAACATTTTTCAATTTTTCAAATTTGTCTTGATGGACATTTCATCGATGCACACAGTAAAAAACGTACCCTGTGAATGCATTTGTTTTACCTTTAGTTTCAATATCTCAAACAAAATTTTGTTGTATCCAGCAGAAAACTTTTTTTTTACAAATAACAGAAGGGATCCTGTAGAAGGCATCAAAAATATATTCTGTAAATATTTATAACAAGGGCCCAAAAAATAAATAGTATGGGCGAATCGTTTGAATTCACCTGTATATCGCCTGCCAAATTTATTAGTTTTGTTTAAATTTCTCAGGATTCAAATACTTATCCCCAAGTTGAAGAAAGTTTTCTTCAGATGGCTCTACAACTTGGTCTGAATTCTTTTTTCAAATTCTTATTTTCGGTTTGAAGAGCTTTCATTTTTCAGCTTGAGTTTCCCTATTCTGGGGGTATGGCTGGAAACTTTAGTTCTTTGTGTTTCGACTGGCTGCTGCACATCAAGTCATTCTACCGTTGAAAGTGTGCCAGTATCACAGATGGAAAGAATTGTGATAACCTGCAATACTTTTATCTTCTCAAAGTGTTTGGTACACTTGCAACATCAGTATAAGCTGTAAAAAAATTTAGTATGTAATTACAATACCAAAAAAATGTTTCTGCTGTTTATATTTAAATAGTTTTCAATGAAATAAAAGAAAATAAGTAGGTACCCACATTGTACTTAACATGCTTCATAATCGATAGGCACTGTATCAGGAAGTAAATGTGGCATTTCAGAAGGATTATTATGCATACAATTTTCATTATGCAGGCTACAAACTCTAAACTTCCTATAGAAATTGCTTATAGGTATCTTATCCAGAAGTTATTTTTGTACACAAGCTTGTACCTGAAGGGTGCACCTGAAATGTAACAATACCATTATTTAATATGGAAAACTGACATGTTTTCATCATAATGCAGTAATCAATTCTTCTATACATTTTCTTGCAAAAGCTCAACAATTTGATCAATTTCATTAATTTATAGAATAGATATCACCTACTAATGGAATGAATACTTACATCCTTTCATCTTTAGGAACCCTATGAAATTTTAATATTTCTGTTGTATCAGAAGATGAACGTCATATGCAGTTTTTGTACATGCAATGAAACACGCTTCATTTTGTTTATGCATTGTCACTATTGTCAGCTCAACTAATTACAACAAAATCCAAAAATCTAAATACTCAAAAATCGAACAAACCTAACCTTATTAATCTGACAGCAGTGACAGCCTTCAAAGTGGGCTTTAAATATGTGTGCAAATCCATCTCTCTCTAATTTCGTTTGTCTTGTCTAACCTTCCCATCTGTATATTTTCTAATCTGTGGTGGTACGTTATGACTGTTATGACTTATGAGTGTTATGTTTATGGCTATGGGCTATGGCCAGTCAGCGGTGGGATTACGTGAGCCATAGAATTCTACATATCACTACGTTTTGACGTAAAAGGTATTCCGTGTATACAGTTAGCGACAGTTTCCAGGCGACAAATAGATATTTGACAGCATTTGAAGCGCCATCTTGGCCCTTTTACAATAGAATTCTACATTTAATAGCTACAGTTGAAGAAAGTGGTATTCCGTGTGGACTTTAGCTCAGTGCTGCCAGAACTAGTACATTCGTACTAAATTTAGTACTTTCAACAAGTTTTTAGTACATTTTCAGTAATATTACTCAATTTGGTACAATTTTTAGTACATTTACTTTTTAACGTCTAAAATTAAAGACCAAGACCTTAAAGCGATAAAAAGAAAGAGAGGGTTAGTTCTTTCAACAATGTTCCAAGCACCTAACTCGTCGAGTGTCGATATCTGTGATGTGTGTGATTGTTTTATTTTCTTAATTTATATGAATAAGTAGAGGTACTTGGGATTGAATTTTTTGGTTGTTCCAGAATATTTATTTATTTATTTATTCATTCCCGAGTAACCATTAGTGTATGTTTTTTCTAATATGTTTAGCAGTTAGTTATATCAATGTATTGTGTTTTAGTTATCATATTTAAAATGTTTATTTTGCGTTAAAGATTTGTATGTTTTGTTATGAATAAATTGATTCCAAAATGTTTGTTATTTCATGATACAAATACTATAAACGAAGTTATTCTTGATAAATAACTAGAAAGACAGAAAATTTGTATTTTTTATGATTTTCAAAATTCCCGCCAATTTTTAAGTTTTTTTTTGGTTTGGATGTTGGTAGTGTTAGTACAATTCAGTTAAAACTAGTACAAGTTCAATGTCAAAAAATTTAGTACAATTAGTTCAGGTTTAGTACGTTTTCAGAAGAAAATCGTACAATTTTTGGTTTTCATTCTGGCAGCCCTGCTTTAGCTACACTCGCTTCGGACGTTTGTCGTTATTTGAAGCGATAGCCTAGAATGTGTCGAGAAGACAAGGAAATTCTCGTTTAGAAAGGGATAGAGTGTTATTTTAAGAGGTTAATGCCGGAAATTTCGAATTTCAAACAACCGACTTTGATTGTGTCTACTAACGTCACTATTTAAAAAAAAAACATTGAACCAAATTTTTGGGTTCTTGAAGTAACTCGATAAATTGTTCCATTTCTGTATTTTTGTTTAATTTAGTAAACGGGTGCACGCCTTTTAAATAATTCAAGCTTCTAAATAAGAACTATCCAATCAATAGGTATACAATGGGTATATAAAAAAATTAATAAGTAAAAAAGATAACTTGGAAATAAACAATTATTACAGTAGCAAATAATCAATAATTCAATGCATGACTTATCACATGAATCCAATCAATATTAAAATGAATAATACCTAAGTGCAGTTTATTCATTTATTATTACAAGGAATGTTTCAGTAAATTTCCTAATTCCTAATAACTGTTACCAAGTCTCATACTTCTAGATTCTAGATGTGTAGGAATGGTACGTAAGAGTAATTGGTAGAGGGAACTTTAGGAATACCAACTAGGGATCATTATAGGGGTTGAAATAATGGAGATTTGAATGGTTGCCAAACCTTTCTCACAGTTTATTGGAAGTTGCAAAAAACAATAAATATATAGAATCGAACGCACCTATTTTGGCAATCTCAACTTTTCCTCTGAATATTTTCCTGAAGTGAAAATATGAGTAGGGATTACAAATGGAATTTGTTATTTTGGTTTCTTATTTCAATAGTAGAAATATCTATTTGTTTTTCATTGATTCATGTTATGCATTTGTTCAAAATTTGTTCTTTCCTTCAACCTCCTACATGCACCCTTACGAGCAACCCTCAGAAGTCTTCGAACTAGGGAAGACAAGGCCCTAATCTTTCAACATGTGATACCATGTACAGGACCATGCTAGAATTTGAGTCCATGGCCTTATGGTTGAGAAGCAAACACTCTACCATCACGACCATTTTCATTATGAAAATATCCAGAAAAGAGCTGAAAACTAGATTACTGCTAATGGAATTTATGCAGTCATTTTGTTTCATACACCTAGTTTTTCTCACTTGTGGGAGATATTCCATATCTTTTACATTATTATGATAAAAATATAAAATATCAAATTGTACTCTCCACAAATGACAATATTGCAGTATCCTCATTCCCTGTCACTGATGTTGGAAATATTTATTTATATATCTAAACTGATGTTTGGCTAGATCTATGAAATTGATTTTTTGAATCAATCCTCTGCGGTACCCTTGTAAATGTAGTTGGACCAAAAATAACATTCCTCAACGATAGTTGAAGCCCACATTGATTTCTTGTTCTCTTCCGTGGCGAGACCAATTATAAAAATTATAGGCAGGGCAGAGGTCCGGGATCTTGTAAGATTGTGTGAGATGTCTTCGTAAAATGCGTATTGTTAATAATTATACTGAATCATTCTTCCTTCAAAATATTATTCTGTAATATAAACATGATGTTATCCATTACAACTGCTCATCTCTTTGAGGAATTGGTTGCTCAAATATTTCTCATCAATTTGTAAAAGGATTCAAAAGGAAAATCCACGTAATGTACAGCAAACATCAGAATATTTGTACCAAAGGTTCGCCGTTTCGCCCGTTCCTGAGATAGATTTCCATAACTACTCCATAGCTCCATTCATAATTCTTTTACTAAAATTTTTGAGGAAAAATATACACATTATATTTTTTATTTTTTTATGGTTATAAAATCAAAGAGTAGGGGTCATAGACAAGAGAGATCATTCCCAAAATGGCGCGAAAATGGGCCAATGTCCTTGAATTTTACTACGATGTTTATATTTGTCTGTCAAATATCAGAATAATGTGATGCTTTATTTTTCCTGAAGCCTTACTATTTTCCAGTGATTTTTCACAAAAAATAACGTTTATTTCAAAGCAAATTGACTAAAATCCAAGTAGAATTAATATTTACCCATTTGATATTAATATTTCCATGACCTCATGGAAGGTAGAACTACTGGAAATTGCTCAGGTGCTCTGTTAAAGACTGCCCTAACAGATTTTATTCTAGCTCGCATAGTTTGGAAAAGATACGATTTTTTTAATTTCCCGATCCGCAAGATGTTGAACGAGTTCTTCAGCGGAAACTCACTTGTAATGATGGAGATAAAATGGAGAAGCGAAAACAATTATATTCAAATAACATCATTATTCATAATTTAAGTCGAACTGCAATCCCTACGTTGAATTGGTTCCAAAAGTCAAGGGTTGACAAAGACACACAGTCAGAAGTAACTACAGAAGTGGATCAACAAATGCAAAAATATCTTTCAACAGCTTTAAAGTGTCGTACCCAAACATCAAACACTCTTTTTTCAGAAACACCAAGGAAAACCTAGTTGAGTGATTTAATAAAGTTAACACACAAAAAATGTTTGGAATCTCTGTCAGATATTATATTTTCCAGTTCAAATCGATGGAAATAAGAAAAATTGAGAGTGGAAAGGCTAAACTGGAACGCTCATTTGAGGACATGTGAATGAAGGAAGAAGAAATTTCCAAAGAATTATTTACTGCCAAAATTATTAGTGAACTGAAGGTAGGACCAAAGGGCAGGTGGTATACGATACAAAGGAGGCGGGCCAAAAGCAACTGAAAAAACAAGTGAACAACTTTATGAAAAATTTAAAGACATTCCATTTGAAAACCCTTGTGCAGTGTGTTTCATCACCAGGGATCATTGAAAATAAAACGATTAAATTTTTTTTACTGTACTGTAGGTAGGTACTTCAGTTGTAACGGAAAAATAATTTGTTGTTAATGGTATATGGTAAAAACTAGTTTTGTAAAACGAAGATGTTATTGTTCAATAAATTTTTTAAAAAATAATGCTTTTTTCCTAAGACATCAGAACCAGAAGTGCAAATTCTTGAAGTCTATCCAATGTCGATGTTTGATTACTGCTATGATAGAGCGAATAAAGTAGAGAATGAATTTACTTCATGGCTATAAATACCTGGTTAATTGAGGTAAAAGTGTGAATTGGTAGCTCATGCAGTGAGCCTTTGGGTTTATCATCAAACTCCACCGTAGCCAAACAGGTTACTCTTACTTGTAATAACATGATAAATGATCATGGGATACACTTCTATAGTTTGAAATAGCTACAAAAGTTATCAGGTCCTTAACCGTATGGTTTGTTCATAAAGATCAGTGAGACAATAAAAATTTGAAGAATTTTGTCGTAAATACGTCACTGATTAATTTAAATTTAATTACTTGGTTCTCAGTGTTTAGGGTCAAGCTAACTCGGCTTTCATAAAAACTATGTTGTACATTTAACCACGAATTAGTAAGTTTCTCTGATCTGTGATTTAACATCGACAGTAAATGACAACACTCCTGAAAATCTTCCCTGTTGAGATTAGCACGCACTTCAAACTTTTTCCAGGTATCGTAACCTCTTTTGTTCAATGTCGTAGTGTACACAACCCTTTGATTCATCTCTGCATATAATGTAAAAATGTATTAAAAATTTGAACAATTATATTCGATGAGTAAACAATAAACACAAGCTGTGGCCAGCACATACAAATAAAAAGTGAAATAACTGAAGATGCTCTCCAACTCAATTAATGCATAACACCTTCAACATAGTTACATAATTTTACAATATCTTATCAAAAAACATTATATCCACCATTATGGTGGATTTATGCAGCAATCATAAGTCTTAAGTCATAAGGAAGAATAATCGTCAATGATTGGTTGGTCCGTATATTCCAACCAATCATTGACGAATATTCTTCCTTATGACTTAAGACTTATGATTGCTGCATAAATCCACCATAAATTCTAACAATTTTTTATTAAAAATTTCTGTCAAATAATAACATAACCTCCAATGTCGTTATTTCTGCTCTTCTTCTTCGTTATCGGTTCGTACAGTCTTGTGACGTTGACGAAGATGTCACATGACCTGTTTCCCGGCTCGTGATTGGTGACACCAGAATCTAACCAGATTTTGAATTTTATGAATGAAATGGAAATGACAGTTGTTTCAAGGATTCCGATACGATTTTACTATTTCATTCATGAATACCTCATGTGATCTCTCTTGTCTATGACCCCTACTCTTTGATAAAATAGTTGAATGATTAATGGTTACAAAAGTTCACAAAGCAAACATGACAAAATGAAAATTCCCAAAATTTTATCGATGTTTTCTGAACGAGATAGAAATTACGAACTCTTCCGATTGGAAAGCAATATGAAAGCGCGACTTTCATATGCGCACACGGAATACCAAATGAAGCGACTGTAGCTATTAATAGACGAGGAAAGTGTGTCGTCACAAATGTCATTCTTGTCAAAAACTGATTCTATACAAAGAATTTTAGGTTATATTTTCTGTTGATTATTTGCTGCTTTGCTTTTTAGTTTGTGTTTAGTAGTTTGGATTTTGTTTTCTCAAGCAAAAGAAGTTGAAAACTTTAACGGAAACAATATCGGACAAGCTGATTTAAATTCGGCGGAGGACGGAGGTTTGTTTGGAATCAGTTTTTGACAAGAATGACATTTGTGACGTCTCCAGTTTCCTCGTCTATTATAGAATTCCACATTGACAAGGAAGTTCTCGCTTAGAAAGAGAACGAATGATTTTGTCCACAGGACACTGTGTCAGAACCAAAGAACACGAACGGTGACATTCGTGTGATTTTGGCAAATATAAATATAATTATTTCTGAATATTCAGAGATTATTGGTATGGAATAACATGTTAAAAAATAAGGGCATCCTCTTTCCTAGGGCGCATAAGTCTTTCGAAGAATTCTGGGGTTGCTCGTAATTTACATACGAGTGGTTCATCCTTTCGCCACAATAACGCTAGTAAGTAATTGAAAAATGTCGGGGCGTGGCGCAGTGGTTAAAGCGTCCGACTTTGGGTCGAAAGGTCCGAAGTTCGAGCCCCAGTTGCGGCTGGAATTTTTTTATTTAATTTGACCAATTAAATTATTAAAATCTCGTGGCTGCACTGGGGTGAGTCCTGCACGATTCACTGTTGCGTCCCAATTAACAGTGCTGCTCCTAAGGTGGCGCATGGAGTTAGTAACAAGGCCTATCCAGAACACGTGGCTAATGACCATAGCAGTCGATGCCAAGACACCAAGGAAAAAAAAAGTAATTGAAAGGTGCAAAATGTATTTCATAAATAAATCCAGTTAATGCTCTCAACACAGCTAGCCCATATGGTCTATAGTTCCCAATATTTATTTTATTTTGGACGTTTGAAACGTATTCCAGTCTACTAGATACAAAATACATACAAAAACAGGTGAAGCTACGGAAATTATTTGGCGACTCGATGTTTTTCCCTATCTTCAGATATTTTTAATTATATTTTGGCGAGTTTTTACAACTTTTTTTAAATGGAGCGGGTCCGAGCCTTACCACGTCCGAAATTGATGGATTTTTTTTGAGCTGTGGCTTGAGCCTCGGGCTTTGATGTTGACATCAAAAAATTTGATCAAACCACCATGAAGTGAAGTCACTTGAGGGCAAACCATTAGTGCATGAGCAACGGACTTCAATGCTCTATCACATACACACTTGCATGCATGGCAGCATAGTGCATAGCATAAAGAAACATCGAAGTTCAGCCATTCAAAATGCGAATATCCGACGCTACTGGCATTTTGATTGGCTGCTCTGTTATGTACTATGCTATGTGATATGCAAGTGTGTAGTGTCGTTCGCTAAGACGTACTCTTATTGCTCTAAGTTGGATTTTTTAAAAAAGAAAGACATGAATTACAAATCTATAAACTGTTGGTCTCTCAAGACAAATGGATCACTGTCAAACCTCATCACTCTTCTTTCCATGTTCTAGTTTCGAATTTGCTTTGAAGTTCATTCAATTGTATCCCGAGTAAATTTGCAGGCAGCATTTTTGTAAGCAAGTATTCGGCAATGAGACTAAAATTTAACAAGGAGTGTTTGATTCCCATAAGACAATGGGGACACTAGTAGAAAGAGATGAAAGAACATATTTGTGACGAAATGTGACGTAGTAAGACGTGTCATGGCCGCCGTTCTCTATAGACAGTGACGGACTAGCTCTTGTTATATGAGAGTTACTGCTGACAGTTTTGTTGCTTGGTTCGAGTTCGACTCTGTACTCATACCCAAGTACGTCACTATGACGCGTTGATGCTACAAGTTTCTGATTGGCTAGAGCTTATTAAACTTGTTAAATTTTAGTCTCCTTGAGTATTCGGGGAAAATTTTCCGATAGTTGGCGCTGCAGTATCTGTCAAACTTGTCAATGGAATGGGGAAAACAATGTGAACCCCCATTTGATTCAATGGTAAATAAATCATCATTTCTTTTTTGAATTTTAAGCGATAAAGGAAAATTTTGAAGGATGTTACTTGTTGAGATGAGATCAATTTAGAGGACATATCCAAATATATTGGCGATAGAAATCGGCCGATAGTGAAACGCGAACATGCATTGAAAGCGGACGTATTATTATTTTGTGTCAAGTTAAACATGTGGAGAAATTCGAGATATTTGGGCTGGTTTTACAAAACTTCTGCTCCAACATCGGAGCCTCATGAAGTCAATTGAAATTTAAAGAGCATTAAAATTATAGTCAATATTGAACATCAAGACGTTTCCTTGAAATGACTGAAATTGCCAAGATACAGTATAATGGTATAAAATCTTCTGAAATGACCATTATAATCTGTTTCACACATATATGAATCGTTTAGGAAGATGTATATTGATACATTTGTATCTTTATAAGTGTTTGAACTGCGGGACCCAGTAATACCTCTTGCACTTGCACTTGCACAAATCACATGTTGACTTGATTTGTTTTAATTCCCCATCCTCGAAGTATATATTTTGGACTGTAGGTGTCGCACCCTTTGCGCATTTTCGCGAATTTGGCACTTTGTCAAGATTTTCCAAATTTTACAGGTTACAACAATAAACTCACATTCATTTATGAACACTCACTGTAACTATACAAAACTTCCAAACTAACAGAGGCAAGGGTCAATTATAAAAATATCTAATTCACAGACTAACACACACTTACAATTAAACAACAAACAACAACAACAAACAACAACAACAAACAACAACAACAAACAAACCAATCTTTGCCAGTTGCCCCGGCCTAAGATAATAACATAAAATTAATTTCCAAAAACCTGCTCAATGTTTTCAGGACGACACAAACAATGTCAAATAATCCCGATCTCTTTCGATTCGAAAGCAAGACTTCTAAAGGTACACGGAATACCGAACGAAGCGATAGTTATCAAATTTTGTAGAATTCTACTCTCGCTATGAAGCGAGGGTACACGGAATGCCACTGCAGGGGTGCAATTACGAACACTCGATCCGTAGTAAGTTTGACATATGTCAGATTTTATCAATTATAAAAACGAATACAATTCAAAATATATTGCAACTTGAGTCGATATCAATGGTCTATATGGTAGATATAATTCCATTCTATCTCTATTCAAAGACATTCATAATTTCGACTTCGTTTCGAATCGGGAACAACCATCGTTCTAGCCTACGTATCGTGACAGCTCTCTTATCGAGTGTTCATAATCCCACACCTGGCCTCTGGCTGGGTCAGTTCCGGGGTCAGTGTAGAACTCGTACTTTAAGTATGAGTTCTGTGACCAGTGTTGCCAATCCAATATTGTTAGATTCCCCGAAGTTTTCCTGGCAAATACCCAAAATCCTCAATGAAAGATTTAAAAATCCTCACATAATCCTCACACCCAAAAACTATGGAAAATAATTGAGCATGACAATGTGATTCAAAGAATTTTCTATTACTTCAGTTGAATCAGTTTGGTTAGAACGAAATAAAAACCTTTTTAACGCAGCAAACTGAAAACTTTTTGTGTAATGTCGGAGAAACTTTGGCTGTTTTTGTCGTATCACTTTTTTAAATTATTTAGTCCGTTTTAAAAACTTTTCATTTTAGTGTTGAAACACTGACGTCATAGACAGAATGTTTTAAAACGAAATGTACCATTTTGAAGCCATAGTCAAATCTATGACGTTGATTTTAAAAAGTTTTTAAAACATTATTGAATACGGTTCAACGACAAAAACAGCTCTAACAATTTGCTATATTCCTTTTAGTTGTCAAAAGTCAAACGAAACAGAAATAATAAATGAATGCATGGAATTGAAGAACAGAAATCAAACCAACCATTGTCCTTCAACCTTCCAAACCCACTCTTGTTTTCTGATTTAAAATTAATCCTAAATGTTCCAAACAAAAAACCTAAAGCTCCCTTTAGGTTTTGTTTTCACGATTCGTTTTCTGATTGGTTAAGCAATGTGAAAATACAACTTTTTGTTTCAGGTAAATTAAAAATTCTGCTTCACTAATCAGTATACGAAACGTAAAAAGTTTGTCAACCCCCAAATGATATGTCAGATTAGTTTGAAACGCAGTCAGCTGTCACATGTCATTTCACATATAGAACCACCGTTACAGAATGATAAACCGTAGAACACTTTTGTTCTGCAACATCCAAGAGCAAGAACCGTTATATTTACCGTTTACATTTCCACCTTTCAGCTGAAGTTTATTGAATTTATCGTCCATTGATTATTCTCAAAATTGTAAGATGCCAATTTTTTGTGGTATAATATCAAATTGGAAATCCTCACAAAATCCTCACATTTTTTCAATCCCCAATGAATTCCCCAGCACCACACCAAATCCTCACAAATTGGGGAATTCCTCACACATTGGTAACACTGTCTGTGACATAGATAAGAGATATTAGGGAATTATTGGAAACTCTATAAGGTAAATGCCTTATTATGGTCGTTCCGAAAATGGGAAGTACGCATGCGTACTAGAAAAAATTTAATTAGGGAACTATAATAAAATACTGCTTTCCTCTATTTACGACAAGATACCGTAAGTATTTAAGGTTTCCTTATTTCCCTAATTCGCCAAACCTAACCTCCCAAAAAAGTATCTCAACTCAACTCAATCAAGTAATCTGACTGTATTTTCGTTTCGAGTGTTGTGTCGGTTTATGGTGGATTTATACAGCAATCATAAGTCATAAGAAAGAATATTCGTCAGTGATTGGTTGAAATTTACGGACCAACCAATCATTGACGAATATTCTTCCTTATGACTTAAAACTTATGACTGCTGCATAAATCCACCATTAGTGCTGTAATTGTGTTTTTTTTAAATAAATGTTCAAGTTTATATAATAAATCCAAATCGAAAGGGGGACCCTGGCCTTCCTCATCTCTGTTAATTAAAATATTATCCAATATACCACATTCAATATCTTCATCGGCCCCACCTCCTAAAATTATGGCTTCCAAAATATTTTCCATATTGTTCTAGACCTCTATCAAAATTACAATAAAATTTCACTGAAATAGTGAAATCTGATTAATCTGAACTTTTTTTCAACAACAAAACAAAAGACACAAGTAGAAGTATTTTTTTTAGGTTAGAAATAAAAATATCGCTGTCCTAAGAACTGTCAATTTAAGGGGCACATGCAATTCATCACAATGTATTCCATCATAACGTCAAAGGAGAGAAATTTCAAAGCATCATAAAGTACGGGATCACATTCGAAATATACAGAAATCGTAATGCAGAGAAACGCACCCCGTCATAATCGCATTAATTCTGAACGTAAAACTCCAGAACGTACTTTTTCACAACGTACATGTTCATAACGTACTTAATAGAAACGAAATCCGATCATATTCGTAACGCCTCTTAATAGCATTGTATCACAACATCAACGTATCATATCGCTACAGCACAGAATTCGTATTGCACAGTAATGTTTCAGAACGTATTCCATTATAATTTGGATGCGCGCGCATCAAGTCTGTCTCAACGTTTTATAGTCGACGGGCCAACTTAAATATGTTCGAACCGAATTAACTACCACTAGGACAAATGCACTTGGCATCCTTCTCGATGAAATTGAAGATGTGATTACTACGCAGGAAACACAAATCACAAAATCATTTCCAAGCTTTCAAACCTACTAACCGTTTGGCTGATCAGTGAATTAAATTTTTATTAATCATATTCAACACTCCAGCATTTACTGTAGTGGAAGAAAAGCGGCTGAAATACCTACATAATTCGAGAAAACCACGGCGTGGGCGACATCTATTTTTTATTACTATAACCTAAAACTGGGGGAACACAATACATTTGTCATTTACTTCAGTGGTTATAATTAAACAAGTTTAACAGCCGTATGCATAGTCAATCGCCAGCGACTCGTCAGAGTTTCGCCGTTCGCTACACAAGGATTAAAATGCACAGTCGAGCTCCAAAAAAGTGATAACTACGCGATAAGTCACATTTGTGCTAAACGCTGGCGATGTACCAATTTTTTGGAGATCGACCGTGCATTATAGTTCTTGTGTAGCGAGCGGCGAAACTCTGGCGAGTCGCTGGAATTGACTATGCATACGGCTGTAAGTGTTGTAAAAACACTGACAAACAAAACTGTTGTTTGTCATACGAAGTGAACGTTTGTTCTAGTAAATTGTTGAGAATTTCTTCGTTATGACTAGTAAGTCGAAAAAGTTTTGTTCGGTGCCTATGTGTAGTAACTATATTTCGGAAAATGTTTCCATGCAATCGTTCCCAAAAGATTTGAAATCGACGAAGGAATAGATAATAAAACTGAAATAGGCAAACCAGTCAGTAAATACATATGTGTTTGCAGTGAACAGTTCCTGAAGACTTTAAATTGAGTAATATTATTTTGAAGTTTTTGTCAAGAATCTAACCATTAATGTTTTCAGATACAAGAAATTGAAACGACTGAAGAAAGGGGTTATTCCATCTCAGAATCTTCCTATGTCAAAGACAGATCGTAAGATTAATCGCTCCGATAGGGCAAGGTATATAGGTACATTTACAAACAATTGAAATTCAATCAAACATTTTTCAGGTTACGAACCGAAAAAAGAGATGTTTATATTAATGTACCTACTAAATTTGCTGATGACAGATCCAACAATCTTAATTTTGATGACTTTATTAGAAAAATTCCCATAAATAACAAGTCTTTCTATTTGCTTCCAACAGACGCACAAGAAGTACGTGGGATTATCAGAAATATGAAAAACTCAAAGTCAAGGGACTATGGTTTAAATGCTAGTCTATTAAAAATGGTTGCTGATACATTAGATCATCCAATCTCAATCCTTATAAACACATGTATGAAGGACGGTATATTCCCGGATATGTTCACCCATTTATAAAAAAGGTGACGAAAATTTACCAGATAATTATAGACCGATCTCCATTATACCACTACTAGGCAAGATCTTCGAAATCATCCTGAAGATACGACTCTCAAACTTTTTTGAAAATAACAACCTGTTCTGTGCAAATCAGTTTGGTTACAGAGCTGGGAAATCCACTATCGGAGCAGTCTATGAGCTCTGTGACACCATATGGGATGGTTTCAATGATCAATCAATCAGCTCTGCTAGATTGTATGACCTAACAAGAGCATTTGACACAGTTCGCCAAGATTACCTTCTATTAAAACTCGAGAGATACGGCATTAGAGGCATTCCATTAAACCTCATATCCTCATATTTAAAAAACAGAACTTATTATGTTGAGTGTGGTAAACAAAGCTCTGACACTCATACGGTGCAGTATGGTGTCCCACAGGGATCCGTACTTGGACCGTTATTTTTTATAATCTACTTCAATGACTTACCTAACAATCTAGGACAAACTGTGAAAGCAGTCCTTTATGCTGACGATGCAACTTACCTATCCACTGGAAAAACTTCCCAAGAAACAATCAGTAACCTAGAACAGGCTGAGGTCATATCCAAAGACTGGTTTTGCATAAACTCTATGACTCTCAATGAAAAAAAAACCCAAAACATAAGCTTTTCTACAACAACCAGGTATTACATCGAACCAGTTAAGCTCTTGGGTGTCTATTTAGACCCAAAGTTAGACTTTGAATTCCACACTCAAGATCTGTGCAAGCGCCTAGCTAAAGCGACATTTGGTATAAGACAATTAAGGTACCAGTTAGACAACCAACACCTAAGAATGGCCTATTTCTCTTTATTCCATAGCATATTAACTTACGGACTGATAATCTGGGGAAACTGTACTAACAAAGAAAAAGTATTTATTGCACAAAAGAAGGTGATACGTATTATGCGTTTCAGCGGCTCTAGAACGCATTGTAAACCTCTATTTAAAATCCTATCAATCTTGCCACTGCCTTGTTGCTACATATTGGAGTGCCTCTTATTCATTCATAAAAGATGTTTAACTGAAGGTATAACTAGACACAATGATATACACAAATACTCAACTAGAAACAGCGACAACATCTGCATACCTTTCTGCAGAATAAAGAAAACACAAGATACATATAAATATATAAGCGTTAAGCTCTATAATGCCTTACCTCACCGCTACAAAGATTTAACTTACAATACATTTAAGAAAAAAATCCATGACATATTAATTATACATTGTTTCTATACAATTGAGGAGTTCCTCTTACATATGCCCTCCTGTACATGCGAGTTGAATATTTAATTTGTTGAATATTTAATATTTAATTTTCTGAATCATATTTATACCTTAATATTTTTAATATTGTGTTGTATTCCTGTGACAATTGTAAAATTCTTGTGATTTTATATGAATAAACATGTATGTATGTATATGTAACATAGAAACTGAACTTGTACCTGACATTTATATGGACGTCGAAGTAGAATCTGAGCTGGTACCTGCATTTTCTGTGGATGAAGTGCTTCCTGTTGCAAAATCTAGAAATCAGTATGGCACCTGCAAGATGCCAATCATAGCAAAACCATTACAATTTTTGCTGATATTTCCACATATAATCTGTTAAATTCACTGCAATCTGATTATAGTATGAAGTGTTCTACTGGTGTTGACACAACAGTCGTAACTGCTCTTGTGGAGTGTTCCATTAATGTTCTAAATGTGAATTCACAAGACATTCCTGATAATCTTCGGATGAGGATAGTGCTCGTGCTCACCAAATTAAGGTGTAGTAATTCCCTCCACAATTCTGTTTGATTTGCCAAGAACATGTACTACATATTTTTATTCCACTCTTGCATTGCTTGCCAAAGTGTTGCAACCCCTAGTACACTGACCCAGTAAGGAGAGCATACTTGCAAATATGCCAAAGTGTTTCGAGAAGTTCAAAAACACTAGGGTGGTATTGGATTGCACCAAAGTTCCAGTGCAAAAAAGTAAATGTTTGAATACCATCAGAATAAATAGATATTCACATTACAAAGGAACTCAGACTTTCAAGGTTTCAATAGGAATCACACCGTCCGGCTTGATATCATATGTCAGTCCTGGATATGGAGAAAGAGCTGGTGATGAGGGAATTTTCAATAAATAGAATTTGATTTAAAAATTAGACCCATTGGATGCAGTAATGGTTGACAAGGGTTTTATGATTGAAAAAGAATGTGAGAATTACTTCATAAAACTGATTCAACCTCCGTTTCTAAAAAAACTATTTTCAAAAGAAGAAGCTAATCAAACTGCAGATATAGCTAGAGCCCGTATTCATGTTGAGCAAGCTATACAAAGACTCAAACTATATAAAATCATTTCAACTCAGATTGAGTGGTACATGATTCCACATACGGATGAAGTTATGGTTGTAATTGCAGGGTTAGTCAATTTGTCTCCTATTATGTCGATAAGCAAGAAATTTTGAATAAAATATTCACCAAACATTTTTTATGATTTTTATATTTACTATTTGGTATCAGTTATTATAATCAACAAGCACAATGTGTTCATAATTATGAGAATTTATAATAAAAAAATATCAACGTCAGTATAATGTCTGAGTTATGTTTGATTCAATTTGGCGTTCACTGTTGTTTTCAACAAGTTTGTTTTATACAAGAACAGAGATTGTTAAATATCCTCTGATTCTGTACACTGTAGAACAAAACAGTTTCATAATTTTTTTAGAATATGTAGGACCAGAACAACAAAAAACTGAAAGATGGTTCAATTCAATGCCAACTTACTTATTTTGATAAAAACAAAACTCAAAATTACTTAAACATGATTATAATTCCCTATTCATACAATACTGGTGGACCTTATACTTCAAATATTTCTCACTACTTCAAATTTTTAGTGAATACATTATAGAATTCCACTACAATTTCTATAAAATTATCAAAAAAAGACGAGTAAATTAGGAAGTATGTGCATTTCAGTCCTAAAAGGGCTATTCCTAGTTGTATCTGTCCAAACTCTTTCCATTCTTCCGAGCCCTGTTTATATTTCAAAGCTTTATTCACATCATCGTGGCTTAGCTTTGATAACACATTTGTACAATTGTTTTGTGGGTACCACTCTTCCTTTATTTTCAGCTTTGTCATAAATTCTGAGTTCCTCCTTTAACATTTTTGAAATCTCTGATTCATCTGTTGAGTCTTCCATTGCAGTGTTTTCAACACCTTTCATATTCATACCACTTTCTGTTGCCGGAACAGTAAAAGAAACAAAAGAAAATAACCAAAGTTAAGGAGGTAAAGCTTTTTTCCTTTCCCCACACTTGTTTGATAACTGTGCAACTCAATGGATCCAGTTCAATACTGAAAATGAAAGGCGTTATTTTGAGAAAAACAAATTCTGTTACAACTCACTGATTCACATGTAATAAAACAGCAACCACATGTTTACAATATCCGGATGGCCCAGCTTTACAACTACAAACACAAATCCGTTGGTCTGTACATGTTCCTTGGGTAAAGGTAAAGTTATCGGGCTCATTCTCCAAAAAAATAAAAAATAAGTGAAACTTACGTAGTTTTGTCTCCTGAACACGAATCTGAAAGAATTTTGTGGGGGTCTCAATTACTTTAGGAGTTATAGCCATTTTAAAGTCGAAAATTGTAGATTTTCAGACACGAATTTTGCAGTCAAAATTTGCACAAAATGCCTCCTTCTTTTTGTTGACACTGTCATTAAACACTAATCTATCCATATTTCACGTTTTTAAACACAAAAACTATTTTTCGTTTTAATTACGGTATAAATTCACACAACCTATGAGATCATCTCTGCCCTCCGGTATAATTTTTCCTTGAGGGGGAGAAGGTAGTACTGAGATCTTTGCTCGTTGACAGATGTCACAGCTTTTGACAAATTGTTTTATTCGTCTATGCATGTTTGTCCACCATAACTCAGCACGCATAAACTGCCAAGTTTTGTGTATTCCTACATGTCCTAGCGTGGTGTGGTACTCTCCAATAAACCTCGAAACAAGTTCTGCTGGAACACACAGCAAACACTCATTTTCAACTGAACCTCTCTTATACAGGACATTTTCATGCAACAAAAACTGTCCCTGTAAGCTTTCACTTTTTTGAAGTTCTTGTTTTATTGACAACAGCTTATTGTCATTTTCCTGATAATGCTGTATTTTTTTTTTAGGACAAGCAAGAAATCCTTTGAGAATGTCAAAGCTGATATTTGGAAACATTTATCCACAGGAACAGGCAATCGCATGCAGGCATGCCTAGAAAAACCATCAGCTTGTACATTTTCACTCCCAGGAATATATGCAACATCAAAACTGAATTCCTGCAAGGCTAGAGCCCACCTGGTTATTCTGGGGGAGAGTAACCTGCAGGTATTTATATAGGTCAAAGCCCTACAATCAGTATAAAGTGTGAATTTACTTCCCAGTAAATAGATACCCCATCGTTGAATTACCCATAATGCAGCCAATAGTTCTTTCTCATATATGCCATATCTTTTTTCACGATCCAACAGCAATCTAGATGCACACGCCACTACTTTCTTCTGGCCATCAACCATTTGGAAAAGAACTCCTGCAATTCCTTCATCACTTGCATCACTGGACACATTCCAGGGTAAATTTGGATCAGGATGATATACTAGAATGTCTGATTTCAGCTCATCTTTCAGATTGTTGAATGCCTGTTCTTCTAACTCTGTCCATTTCCATGATGTTTTCTTTTTAAGTAGCCGAGTGAGTGGTGTCGACAGTTCTGCAAATTTTGGAGTGAACATTCGATCGTATTGACATACTCCAAGAAATCTTTGAAGTTCTTTTACATTGGATGGTCGTTGATAATCTACTATCGCCTGTATTCGCGTAGAGTCAGGTTTAACACCATCTTTTGTTAGTATGTATCCTAGATAAGATATTTCTTCCCTGAAAAATTTACATTTGTCCATTTTTAGCGTTAACCCAGCTTCAGATAGCCTTCGAAACACTCTTGACAAATGTACCAAATGCTCCTCCACAGACCTTGACATCACCAAAATGTCATCCACATACACCACAATGAAATCTTGAAACTCAGGTCCAAGAACAGTATCCATGCACCTGGTAAAAGAGCTTGTTGAAGTTTTCAGCCCGAACGGTAAGCAGCAAAATCTATATGTTTTTGTCCCCACAATAAATCCAGTATATTGCCTGTCCTCTTCTTTTATAGGACACTGCCAGTACCCATGAGTAAGATCAAGCGAGCTCATTACCCTTTTTCCAGACATAAGCTTAATTATTTCATGGATTGGTCTTGGCAACTCAAAATCTGATTCCATAACTTTATTCAGATGTCGTGCATCCAAACAGACTCTTACTGAACCATCTTTCTTCAAGGTTGTCATTAATGGCGAAATGTACTTTGAGGGTGCCCGTTCAATAACTTTCCATTCAAGCATTTGCTCTATGGTCTTTTGCACAGCTTCTCTGTGTGCTATCGGAATTGGATAAGGCTTAACAAAAAATTCAGCTTTATCTTTTAACTTTATGGTATGAACATATTCTTTCGTACAACCTGGTATATCAGAAAATACTTTAGCGTTTTCTTCCAATGTCTCTAGAAATTTTTCTCGTTCATCATTTGACAGATGACACCTTTTCACCACTTCATTACAGTTTTTCAACTTATTTTGTTCATTATTCACCGTACTATTTATTTTCTCACTTCTGTTTATAATTGTTCTCACACACAAACTTTCTGAGCCTGAAAAGTTGTGATTTATTTTAACTTCTGGAATTTTTACTATTTCATAACCACACTTCATAATCAAACACTGTTGGGATAACTGAACATCCACTCGAAAAAATCTAAGAAAATCACAGCCAATAATGATTGGATGTGTTAACCTATTTATTACTAAAAACTCAAATTGAAATTTATTACTGTTATTCAACTTAAATGTCAACAAAGCCTGTAAAGAAACCTTTTGAAAAGTTGCTTTAAAAGCACCTACTACTTTTATCCCTGTAACGGGAAAATGAGGAATAGTTTCAGAATAATTACTAATTTGATCCCATACCTCCATAGAAATGGCACATACTTTGCTACCAGTATCTACTAGTGCTGCAAATTTATAACCGTAAAGTTTTACTAAAATAGTTGGACAACGATTTTCCTCAGGAATATGTTCAAAATCACATTCTTCCTGAAGCAGATCTTCCAGGGGGTTGTTGTTTAACAACAACTCACTATACTTTTTACTTTTCCCCACATGCTCAGTTACATGTGGGGAGGCGACTCGTTTTCCGTAAAGTCTTTCAAGTCTTCCTCACACTCTAAGTTAGAAATATTTTTTGCTTGATCGAAATATTTTTTAGGGGCTGATGCAGGATAGAACGCAGATGAATTTTTGTTTAAGCAATTTGTATTATTTTTGTTTGGAAATCTACTTTTAGTTTGTTGAAAATAATCATTTTTAGTTTCTTTCGGATATTCATTTTTATTTTCCTTTTCGAATCGATTTTTAGTTTGTTTTGTTTCATTTTTAAAATATTCATCTGCATGTCGGAGTCTGGCTACAGCTTGAGAAAAAGTGGTGCACCCCAAAAGGACACAAGAAACACTTGGTGGATAATGAGGCGCTATCAAATCAATCAACTCTGTCGGTGAGTATGCTGGTTGTAGATGTTTTGACCTTGATACCCAAAAATTGAAATGATCTACAAAAAGTCCACCACTATATTCATCACTTTCTAATTTTTCTTTAATTTTTCTTTGTTTTTTGGCATTCCAAAAATGTTGGACAAATTCACTTCTGAAGGATTGAAAATCAACAAAAGATTGTGCAAATGCATCCCACCAGAGTTTGGCAGAATTTTTGAATGATTTATTTTATAAAATTTTGATGTTGTTGAAAGGCACTCTTGTGATGTCAATGCTACTCTCCAAAAATTGTAAGTATTCTAAGGGCTGTAAAGAAGTTTGACCATCAAAATCTGGTATTAACTTTGATACTTCACTTAATGAAAAATTAACCTCGTTTTCTAGATTTAACCTGGAAAAGTTGGAAGCAATATTCGTGTTTGGTACACTCTGTACATTTGATCTCTGTACAAAACTATTTGGATTTACATTATTATTAGTCATGTTCTGATTTTGTAAACATTGCATTGTTTGATTGACTATTTGAGCAATAAAACTATTCATTTGATTTTCAGTTTGAAAAGAACACAGCGGTACTTGTGAACTGCTTGTTGGCAATCCCGGGGGTGGAAAATTGTATTTCGTTGCCCCCATACTGCCGGAATTTTGAGCATACTGGGCCTCCTGTATGTTTCTTTGAAGATTTTGATCTTCTACCTGTTCCCGGAAGGAAGGATTTGTTACTACCCGTCGTAATGGTACACTTGAAAAATTTTGCCCTGAAGTTCTAGGTGTTCCCAAGAAATGCCCTGATTGTGTTCGAGGTGCCGAAAAACTAGCATTTTCTACAGTACCTGATCTTCTGTGAGGTGTTGCATACGAATTTGGTATCAATTTTAATTTTTCCACATTTTTAGGAATAGCTCCCTGGCTATTACCCAATAGGTGTCCTTCAGAAATATTTGGAATACTCCTACCTTGGTTTTCCGTGGAATCGTCGTCACCTCTGTTTAGCTGTTCCTTTCCATGATGAAGTCTGTCATAGTCCACTCTCTTACCAGTTCTTAAATTATATTTTGGATTTTGATTTTCCATTTTCATCAGGAGAAAGAGAAAATCTTAAAAAATCACAGCTCCACTTCGTTGGGCGTCAAGATGCGGAGAAACCGGGGTCTGGGTTAGCTGGAGGATATTTTGAAGACAATATGAAGTATCTACAAGAATTTATTTCTTCATTTCAAATACCACAAAAATCAACATTTACCCACCTACAAGAATGACCAAACACCAATATATACTTATTTGACAAATAAATGTTAGATATTGCATCTATGTTTCATAGCTCATTTATGGAGACACTTTCATTAGTCTACTCTCAATGAAATGATCTGCATGCCTTCTTTCCAACAACCAGAACATTCCCAATAAAACAATATATCATAAGAAATAGGAGTTTTTTATTGTAGCAAAAAACACTGTACGTGACGATTCTTGATAAAATCTCTAAATGTTTAACTGGTTGCAGAATCTTGAGTGATCACATCCATTCAATCAAAAGAGGTAGCACTCATAGGCAACCAACCACGCATGAAGACTGTTTACAAGTTGCCATCACTTTTAGTCATACTAAACTGATAGAATAGAACGCTAACTTGATTTCTATAATCGTAAAATCATAAACAAAATAATGAATGTAGAGATTTATTCTTATTTATCAATAGTGTGGAAAACGGTTAATAAATGAAATAAAGAAATATGGACTTGTTTTACAAACAAGATATTTTATGAGCTGAGGGTTTCAGCACAGTATAAACAACTTTCTGCTTGCTAGTAGGTGGAACGGAAAAATAATGTTACGATACATTCATCAGATAGTTTGAATAATTTGAGTTTGTTTTGATCATAATAATTGGGGAAAGAATAACATGAATCTAATAATCCCGTCACATATTGTGTGTTTTTTTCCCACATGCATTGTAACAAGACACCTTCATTCTAAACATGCTACATTCGAGCATTTTAAAGTACTTTTATTATTATTATTATTATTATTATGATTTGAATTAAAATTCTCCAGTCGGACCCTGTCTCCGATGCTCCGATACATTCGGAGGGCGCGCTGGCAACATCATTACCCCAATAACCACTCCCCAAACTATGGGGTAAGCAGCTATTGGGTCCGGGAATCGTGTGCCCTGAGCTGACGTAATGAACCGAGGATGACAGCCTTCTGCATTCTTCCGGCTATGATTTCTGACATCTTTCTACATGCCGGTATGATTTTTAAGTTCGAGAGTAATGAATCCATCACACCGCCAAGGGACCCTATTATCAGAACAACCATTTTTACAGAATGGTCTGGATAGAGCCTGCGGAGTTCGAAGAGTAAATCTCGATATTTCGTCCGTTTCTCCTCCTCCTTTCGGACGATATTCGTTTCGCCAGGAGCCGAAAACTCAATGACGAAAATCGTCGTACTTCCATGGTCGAGGAGTACTACATCAGGTTTATTGGCCTGAATTTGCCTGAGGGTGGGAAATGAGTAGTTCTCATTCTCCACCACGGACTCAATATCCCCCGGAGCGTAAGGCAACACTGGTGTCTCGTCTATACCGTACGAGTGTCGTAGGTGGTAATATAACACTCGTAGAGCCGCGTTATGTCTGTGGATATAGGTTGAGACCGCATATGCTGGACATGCTGACAGCAAATGCATAATGGTCTCAGGCGCCTGACGGCAGGCCCTGCATCTGATATCAGGGACCTCTATACCCATCACGTGGCTTCGGTAGACCAAGGTGTTGAAGACACCATCTTGGCAGGCCATTATGAATCCCTCGGTCTCCGACTTCAGCCCACTTGACCTAAGGAAGGCGTAGGTCAAGTTCTTGGATAAGCCAAGGTCTTCAACGTTTCTGAAGAAGACCCCATGCAAAGGCTTATCCCTATGCAGCTGCAGAAGAGCTGCATTTTCTGCGGCCTTTACATGGGCTTTTTGCCGAACGGGTGCCAACTCTGTGACGGAGTTCGGATCACGCCGTTTGGTGTCGAAACTGAGACCGAGTTCATCAGCCGCACGGGCTGCTGCCTTAAAGAGGAACGCTCCAATCCCTGCGTATTCATGGTCACGGACCATGCAGAGAAGGGGGTCCAAACTCCTGATTACTTTACATGCTCCATCCAATACCATTCTGTTGTGAAGACACTCCAAACTCAAAAGTCCTCGTCCTCCTTGTTGTCGGTGGAGATATAACCGAGGAACGGACGATTTGGGATGCAAACTCCTGTGTAGGTGCATCATCTTGCGAGTCTTTACGTCGAGTTGTCGCAGCTCCTCCTGAGTCCACTTCATTACTCCGAAGGAGTAGAGTAAGATCGGAACGGCAATCATATTTGTGGCAGCAACTTTGTTCTTTCCCGACAGTTCTGATGACCAGATCTGTCGGAGTTTGTGCTGATACTTGCCGCGGAGAGAGTTTTTGACAGTTATAACTTCTTGAGAGTGGTGTTGTTCCACTCCCAAGTAGGTATACGTCTCTCCGGCACCCAGATGACGTAGGATGCTTCCGTCTATGAGCTGGACGTCTTCTCCGTAATCGTCGCATCGTCCTCTTTTGAGATGAACCGTTGCACATTTGTCGATCCCAAACTCCATGCCGATGGCCTGCGTATACTCCTCCACCACCCTCAAAAACTGACGTAGGTCCTTTTCACCTGAGGCATAAAGCTTAAGATCATCCATGTAGAATAGATGAGTCACCTTATGCCTCCGGTTGCTGGGGGTGCCGCAGTAGTATCCACGTGTTTTTCTGAGGGCAACGGGCAATGGCAATAGTGAGATGCAAAAGAGAAGGGGGCTGAGAGAATCTCCCTGAAACACTCCCCTTCTGAAGATAATCTGATCTGTTTGGACTCTAGCTTGACCTGATGTTATAGTGAAGCGAGTCCTTCAGAGTGGCATCAGTTGTTCAATGCATCTCACTATTTGATCGGGTATCACAAGGCATCGAAGAACATGCATGATTAGCTCATGCGATGTCGTGTCAAATGCCTTGCGATAGTCTATCCAGGCCATCGAAAGGTTACGCTTATACTGCGTGGAATCCTGCGTAATACATCTATCGATGAGCAGATTCTCCTTGCATCCAGCGATCCCTTTCTTTGACCCTCTTTGCTCATATATCCGCTCAACTGCGGTGAGTATTCGCATGTACAAAATGCGGGGAACATCTTATAACATGCGTTCAGGCATGTTATCGGCCTGTAGTTTTTCGGTTCCGACAAATCTCCCGTTTTTGGGATCAGCACGGTTCGCCCCTCGACAAACCAACCGGGAATCTGCTGCTCACCATTCAACCATGAGTTGAAAACTCTGGCCAAATGTTGGTGGGTGCTGGGAAATTTTTTCCACCAGTAGTTCCCTAGTCCAGCCGGACCTGGTGCAGCTGAGTTCTTCGAGCCCTCAGCTCGTCGAACTTCTTCCGGGGTTATCGGGTCGCGCAGTTCATTGATCTCTGGCTTTTGAAGCCTTCCGCAGAATGCTTCAAACTGCGCTAGGGCTGGAGTGTCTACATTCAGTGGTTGCGGATGTTCATAAATATCCTTCCAGAAGGCTTCTACCTGATCAGCGGTCGGCGGATTTTCTACAACACGCGGAGGCTTTTGGAATAATTGAGAAGGATTATCGCGGAATTTTGAGTTTTCCACGATGCTCCTCAATCGCCTCACTAGCATTCGTATCCTGTCAAGGCAGTGCTGTTTGGTAGTCAACAGCACTCCTTGATTCAGTGTGTGATGGGCTCTTCTTAATTTTGCCGCTATTCGGCGCACTGCTGGCGTGAAAAGCCTGTTGGCTGCCATATAGTCCATCACACATTGGATACGAGACGCGTGTTGTCTCGCCGACTTGATCTTGGCTTCCATCTTCTGTACTCGTCGCTCGTGCCTTCCAACGGACAAGAAGGGATTCCTTCTCTCCGTTTGGGTCAGCGACTGAGCGGCTCTGTACACGGCGCTGTTAATTTGCCAGATATCAGCCTCTTCTATTAGGATATCCCGAACCTCTGCATCCACTTGGGCTAGTTGTTCTGGCTTCAGGTACTTTGGTACGTGAAGCACCCTACGTGTTCTGAAATTTTCCATTGGCGGTGCAATCAAAGGTTACTCCTGTGCCAGACCAACTCGTGGTGGAACTGCTACTTCTGCCAGTTCGTTAGCCGGCTGAGGAGGGGCCCTCGAGCCTCGAGCCCGAAGATGGGATACATAATCCTTGAGATTTTGTGCGGTGAAAGCGGCATGCTCTGGGTGATTTTCGCACCACAGCGCATGCATTCTCGCCATGTATCCCCTTCGGGCGGGCTCACTACTCTCGTAAAAACGCAGAAGGTCATCCCTTAATTCATTAGTCCACTCAAAGCGTCCTTGTTCGTCGCGGTCGTCATAAGCAGGCAAATCCTCGTTTACGGCCCTTCCACCTTGCCTTTGACTCCTTATCCGAGGGGGTCGGTTGTGGGGGCCTCTTCCTCGTCTGTTTGGAACCCGAGTTTCTGGGTATACCGGGGGGTTAGCCTAGTATACCCACGGCCGACATCAGAGGGAAAGCTCTTTCCCTCCCGGGTGCACCTGAGCTGCCGGTCCGGTTTAGCACCTTATTATTATTATTATTATTATTATTATTATTATTATTATTATTATTATTATTATTATTATTATTATTATTATTATTATTATTATTATTATTATTATTATTATTATTATTATTATTATTATTATTATTATTATGATCATCACATAACTGACATGCTTTGTTATGGTTTCACTTTCTTGAAACACCGGGTGCAAACCATGCACCTAGGGTATTTCTCTTTATTAGGATCGTTTTATAGTACTTTGCGCACTATGTGTGCCGTGCCCAACAGTACTGCTTTCTGCATGGTGAAGAGCTTGTGGTATCCTGGGATCTCTTTTACAGCTTCACAGGTTGCATTGGATATTATTATTTATTATTATTATTATTATTATCCTGTTGGGAATGTACCAGTCAGACCCTGTCTCCGGTGCTCCGATACATCCAGAGGGCGCGCTGGTGTCGTTAACCCCAATAACCACTCCCTACGTCCGTAGGGTGAGTGACTATTGGGTCCGAGAATCATGTGCCCTGAGTAGACGGAGCGAACCAAGGATGACGGCCTTCTGCATTCGCGATGCTAAGATTTCTGCCATATTACGGCAAGCAGGTATCATCTTCAAGTTGGAGAGCAGTGTGTCCATCATTCCACCAAGGACTCCTATGATCAGAACCACCATTTTGACAGAATGGTCCGGATATAACCTGCGGAGTTCAAAGAGAAGATCTCGATATTTAGTCCGTTTTTCCTCCTCTTTTCTAACGATATTCATTTCGCCTGGAGCGGAAAACTCCATGACGAATATCGTTCTACTTTGATGGTCGAGGAGGACAACATCAGGCTTATTGGCTTATCAGGCCTGAGGGTGGGGAATGAGTAGTTCCAATAGCTCCGGCACCTCTCATTCTCCACCACGGACTCAATATCCCCCGGAACATAAGGCAACACCGGTGTCTCGTCTATACCGTACGAGTGTCGTAGATGGTAGTATAACACTCGTAGCGCCGCGTTATGCCTGTGGATATAGGCTGAGACCGCATAAGATGGGCATGCTGATAGCAAATGCATTACGGTCTCAGGTGCCCCACGACATGCCCTGCATCGGGTGTCAGGGACGTCTATACCCATCACGCGACTACGGTAGACGAGGGTGTTGAAGACACCATCCTGGCAGGCCATTATAAATCCCTCGGTCTCCGACTTTAGCTCACTCGACCTGAGGAAGGCAAAGGTCATGCTTTTGGATAAGCCAAGGTCTTCGATGTTGTGAAAGAAGACACCATGCATTGGCTTATCCATATGTAGCTCTAGCAGGACCTCTGTCTCCGCAGCTCTGATGTGAGCTTTTTGCTGAACGGGTCCCAACTCGGTGACAGAGTTTGGGTTAGCCCGTTCAGTGTCGAATACGAGACCGAGTTCATCGGCCGCACAGGTTGCTGCCTTAAAAAGAAATGCTCCAATCCCTGCTTTTTCATGGTCGCGGACCATGCAGAGAAGGGGATCTGAACTCCTGATGACTTTACAGGCCCCATCCAGAACCATTCTGTTATGCATACACTCCAAACTCAAAAGTCCACGGCCTCCCCGTTGTCTGGGAAAGTATAACCGCGGAACGGACGATTTAGGATGCAAGCTCCTATTGAGATGCATCACTTTGCGAGTTTTAACGTCGAGTTGTCGCAGATCTTCCTTAGTCCACTTCATCACTCCGAAAGAGTAGAGAAGGATCGGAATGGTAAGCATATTGGTTGCAGCAACTTTGTTCTTCCCCGACAGTTCTGATGACCAGATCTGTCGGAGTTTATGCTGATACTTCCCGCGGAGAGAGTTCTTAACTGTGAGTACCTCTTGGGAGCGGCGTTGCTCCATCCCTAGGTAAGTATACGTCTCTCCGGCATCCAGATGATGTAGGATGCTTCCGTCTACGAGCTGGACATCCTCTCCGTATTCCTCGCATCGTCCTCTTTTGAGATGAACCGTGGCACATTTGTCGATCCCAAATTCCATTCCGATAGCATGCGTGTACTCTTCCACCACCCTTAGGGACTGATGTAGTTCCCTTTCTCCAGAGGCATATAATTTGAGGTCATCCATGTAAAACAGATGGGTGACTTTATGCCTCCGGTTGTTGGGGGTGCCGCAGCTGTACCCACGGGTATTCCTGAATACAACGGACAATGGCAATAGTGAGATGCAGAAGAGAAGAGGGCTGAGGGAGTCTCCCTGAAACACGCCTCTTCTAACGATGACCTGCTCTGTTTGGACTGTGTCTCTACCAGATCTTATGGTGAAGCGAGTCCTCCAGAGTGGCATCAGTTGTCTAATGCATCCCATTATTTGATCGGGTACCTCAAGACATCTGAGCAAATGCATGATTAACTCATGCGATGTTGTATCAAATGCCTTGCGGTAATCGATCCAGGCCATCGAAAGGTTACGCTTATACTGCACGGAGTCCTGCGTGATACATCTATCGATGAGCAGGTTCTCCTTGCAGCCGGCGACCCCTTTCTTTGATCCTCTTTGCTCATATATCCGTTCATACACCGGATCAACTGCGGAGAGAATGCGCGTGTATAAGATGCGCGTAAACAACTTATAGCAGGCATTCAAGCATGTTATCGGCTTGTAATTCTTTGGATCAGACAAATCTCCGTTTTTGGGGATGAGCACGGTTCGCCCCTCGACAAACCACTCTGGAATCTGCTGCTCCCCATCTAGCCATGAGTTAAAAACTCTGGCCAGATGGCGGTGGGTTGTTGGAAACTTTTTCCACCAATAGTTATTCAACCCATCAGGGCCTGGAGCAGCGAAATTCTTAGAGCCTTTTAGGGCCCCTCGTACGTACTTCTTCCGTGGTTATCGGAATGCGCAGATCATTGAGCTCAGGCTGCCGAAGCCTCCTGCAAAATGCTTCGAACTGCGCTAGGGCTGGAGTATCTACGTTGAGTGGTTGCGGATACTCATAGATATTCTTCCAGAATGTTTCCACCCGATCTGCAGCCGGCGGGTTATCGACAACACGTGGAGGCTCTTGGAATAAGCGAGAAGGTTTATCGCGGAACTTTATGTTTTCCGCGATACCTCTCGCCCGCCTCACTAGTGACTTCTTTGCAGCCACTAGCATTCGTATCCTATCAAGGCAGTGCTGTTTGATGGTGAACAGCACACCTTGATTTAAAGTGTGGTGAGCTCGTCTCAATTTGGCGGCAATTCGCTGCACTGCGGGCGTGAAAGGCCTATTGGCCGCCACGAAGTCCACCACACACTGGATACGAGACGCGTGTTGTCTCGCCGACTTGATCTTGGCTTCCATCTTGTGTACACGACGTTCATGCCTCCCTACCAGAGCGGTGGTGTCCCTCCTCTCCGTTTGGGATAGAGCATGAGCGGCGTCGTACACGACAGAATTGATCTGCCAGATGTCAGCCTCTTCTGGAAGAACATCGCCAATCTCCGCATCCATCCGTGCCAGTTCTTGCGGCTTCAGGGGCTTCATATTGTGAAGCGCCCTGCGGGTTCTGATATCCTCCATCAGTGGAACAATGCGATTCTCCTCCACAGCCAAACCGACACGTGGCATATCTGCCACTTCGATAACTGGCTGAGGAGGAGCTCTAACGTAGCCTCGAGCCCGAAGATGGGATACATAATCCCTGAGATTTTGTGCAGAAAACGCTGCATGCTCTGGGTGTCTCTCACACCACAGAGCATGCATTCTCGCCATGTATCCTCTCCGGGCGGGCTCACTGCTCTCGTAGCAATGCAGAAGTCCGTCTCTTAATTCGTCCGTCCACTCAAAGCGTCCGTTGTTATCGCGGTCGTCATCGTTTGGCAAATCATCGTTGGCCCCACCACCTTGCCTATGACCCCTAATCCGAGGGGGTCGGTTGTGGGGGCCTCTTCCTCGATCGTTCGGAACCGAGTAGTAGAGTTTACTGGGGGGTTAACCCAGTAAACCCACGGCCGACACCGGAGGGAAAGTTGCTTTTTCCCTCCCGGATGCGCATGAGCTGCCGGTCCGATTTTGCATCCTTGGCTCGGGTAGGTGGTGTCGCTACTCACCAGGGCCTTAGGTGTTGGTTGACCCCCCTGCCTATTTATTATTATTATTATTATTATTATTATTTTTCTCCTTAGGAGTGTACCAGTCAGGCCCTGTCTCCGGTGCTCCGACCCATCCGGAGGGCGCGCTGGTGTCGTTAACCCCAACAACCACTGCCCACGTCCGTAGGGTGAGTGATTATTGGGTCCGAGAATCATGTGCCCTGAGCAGACGGAGCGAACCAAGAATACCGGCCTTCTGCATTCGTGCTGCTAAGATTTCTGCCATATTACGGCAAGCAGCTATTATCTTCAAATTGGAGAGCAGTGTGTCCATCATTCCACCAAGGACTCCTATGATCAGAACCACCATTTTAACAGAATGGTCCGGATACAACCTGCGGAGTTCAAAGAGAAGATCTCGATATTTAGTCCGTTTTTCCTCCTCTTTTCGAACGATATTCATTTCGCCTGGAGCGGAAAACTCCACGACGAATATCGTTTTACTTTGGTGGTCGAGGAGGACAACATCAGGCTTATTGGCTTGTATTTGCCTGAGGGTGGGGAATGAGTAGTTCCAATAGATTCGGCACCTCTCATTCTCCAACACGGACTCAATATCCCCCGGAACATAAGGCAACACCGGTGTCTCGTCTATACCGTATGAGTGTCGTAGATGGTAGTACAACACTCGTAGAGCCGCGTTATGCCTGTGGATATAGGCTGAGACCGCATAACATGGGCATGCTGATAGCAGATGCATTACGGTCTCAGGTGCCCCACGACATGCTCTGCATCGGGTGTCAGGGACGTCTATACCCATCACGCGACTACGGTAGACAAGGGTGTTGAAGACACCATCCTGGCAAGCCATTATGAATCCCTCGGTCTCCGACTTTAGCTCACTCGACCTGAGGAAGGCAAAGGTCAAGCTTTTGGATAAGCCAATGTCTTCGATGTTGTGAAAGAAGACACCATGCATTGGCTTATCCATATGTAGCTGTAGCAGGACCTCTGTCTCCGCAGCTTTGATGTGAGCTTTTTGCTGAACGGGTCCCAACTCGGTGACAGAGTTTGGGTTAGCCCGTTCAGTGTCGAATACGAGACCGAGTTCATCGGCCGCACGGGTTGCTGCCTTAAAAAGAAATGCTCCAATCCCTGCTTTTTCATGGTCACGGACAATGCAGAGAAGGGGATCTGAACTCCGGATGACTTTACAGGCCCCATCCAGAACCATTCTGTTATGCAGACACTCCAAACTCAAAAGTCCACGGCCTCCCCGTTGTCTGGAAAAGTATAACCGTGGAACGGACGATTTAGGATGCAAGCTCCTATTGAGATGCATCATTTTGCGAGTTTTAACGTCGAGTTGTCGCAGCTCTTCCTTAGTCCACTTCATTACTCCGAAAGAGTAAAGAAGGATCGGAACGGCAAGCACATTGGTTGCAGCAACTTTGTTCTTCCCCGACAGTTCTGATGACCAGATCTGTCGGAGTTTATGCTGATACTTGCCGCGGAGAGGGTTCTTAACTGTGAATACCTCTTGGGAGTGGCGTTGCTCCACCCCTAGGTAAGTATACGTCTCTCCGGCATCCAGATGATGTAGGATGCTTCCGTCTACGAGCTGGACATCCTCTCCGTATTCCTCGCATCGTCCTCTTTTAAGATGAACCGTGGCACATTTGTCGATCCCAAATTCCATTCCGATAGCATGCGTGTACTCTTCCACCACCCTAAGGGACTGATGTAGGTCCCTTTCTCCAGAGGCATATAATTTTAGGTCATCCATGTAGAACAAATGGGTGACTTTATGCCTCCGGTTGCTGGGGGTGCCGCAGTTGTACCCACGGGTATTCCTGAGTACAACGGACAATGGCAATAGTGAGATGCAGAAGAGAAGAGGGCTGAGGGAGTCTCCCTGAAACACGCCTCTTCTAATGATGACCTGCTCTGTTTGGACTGTGTCTCTACCAGATCTTATGGTGAAGCGAGTCCTCCAGAGTGGCATCAGTTGTCTAATGCATCCCACTATTTGATCGGGTACCTCAAGACATCTGAGCAAATGCATGATTAACTCATGCGATGTTGTATCAAATGCCTTGTGGTAATCGATCCAGGCCATCGAAAGGTTACGCTTATACTGCACGGAGTCCTGCGTGATACATCTATCGATGAGCAGGTTCTCCTTGCAGCCGGCGACCCCTTTCTTTGACCCTCTTTGCTCATATATCTGTTCGTACACCGGATCAACTGCGGAGAGAATGCGCGTGTATAAGATGCGTGTAAACAACTTATAACACGCATTCAAGCATGTTATCGGCCTGTAATTCTTTGGATCAGACAAATCTCCGTTTTTGGGGATGAGCACGGTTCGCCCCTCGACAAACCACTCCGGAATCTGCTGCTCCCCATCTAGCCATGAGTTAAAAACTCTAGCCAGATGGCGGTGGGTTGTTGGAAACTTTTTCCACCAATAGTTATTCAACCCATCAGGGCCTGGAGCAGCGAAATTCTTAGAACCTTTTAGGGCCCTTAGAACTTCTTCCGTGGTTATCGGATTGCGCAGATCATTGTGCTCATGCTGCCGAAGCGTCCTGCAGTAAGATTCGAACTGCGCTAGGGCTGGAGTGTCTACATTGAGTGGTTGCGGAAACTCATAGATGTTCTTCCAGAAGGTTTCTACCCGATCAGCAGCCGGCGGGTTATCGACAACACGTGGAGGCTCTTGGAATAAGCGAGAAGGTTTATCGCGGAACTTCATGTTTTCCGCGATACTTCTCGCCCGCCTCACTAGTGACTTCTTTGCAGCCACTAGCATTCGTATCCTATCAAGACAGTGCTGTTTTATGGTAAACAGCACGCCTTGATTCAATGTGTGGTGAGCTCGTCTTAGCTTTGCAGCAATTCGCCGCACTGCCGGCGTAAAAGGCCTATTGGCCGACATGTAGTCCACCACACACTGGATACGAGACGCGTGTTGTCTCGCCGACTTGATCTTAGTTTCCATCTTGTGAACGCGTCGCTCATGCCTCCCAACAAGAGCGGTGGTTTCCCTCCTCTCCGTCTGGGATAGAGCACGAGCGGCGTCGTACACGACAGAATTGATCTGCCAGGTGGTAGCCTCTTCTGAAAGAACATCGCCAATCTCTGCATCCACTCGTGCCAGTTCTTGCGGCTTCAGGGGCTTCATATTGTGAAGCGCCCTGCGGGTTCTGATGTCCTCCATTGGTGGTATGATGCGAGCCTCCTCTACAGCCAGACCGACACGTGGCATATCTGCCACTTCTGCCACTTCGTTAATCGGCTGAGGAGGAGCTCTAACATAGCCTCGAGCCCGGAGATAGGAAACATAATCCCTGAGATTTTGGGCGGAAACGGCGGCATGCTCTGGGTGTCTTTCACACCAGAGAGCATGCATCCTTGCCATGTATCCTCTCCGGGCGGGCTCACTGCTCTCGTAGATATACAGAAGTCCGTCTCTCAATTCGTCCGTCCACTCAAAGCGTCCGTTGTCATTGCGGTTGTCATTGGCAAATCATCGATGTTGGCCCCACCACCTTGCCTTTGACCCCTAATCCGAGGGGGTCGGTTGTGGGGGCCTCTTCCCCGATTGTTTGGAACCGAGTATTAGGGTTTACTGGGGGGTTAACCCAGTAAACCCACGGCCGACACCGGAGGGAAAAATGCCTTTTCCCTCCCGGATGCGCATGAGCTGCCGGTCCGATTTTGCATCCTTTGCTCGGGTAGGTGGTGTCGCAACTCACCAGGGCCTTTGGTGTTGGTTGACCTCCCTGCCTTATTATTATTATTATTATTATTATTATTATTATTATTATTATTATTATTATTATTATTATTATTATTATTATTATTATTATTATTATTATTATTATTATTATTATTATTATTATTATTATTATTATTATTATTATTATTATTATTATTATTATTATTATTATTATTATTATTATTATTATTATTATTATTATTATTATCTCTTTTGAAATAAAATTCTCCAGTCGGACCCTGTCTCCGATGCTCCGATACATTCGGAGGGCGCGCTGGCAACATCATTACCCCAATAACCACTCCCCAAACTATGGGGTAAGCAGCTATTGGGTCCGGGAATCGTGTGCCCTGAGCAGACGTAATGAACCGAGGATGACAGCCTTCTGCATTCTTCCGGCTATGATTTCTGACATCTTTCTACATGCCGGTATGATTTTTAAGTTCGAGAGTAATGAATCCATCACACCGCCAAGGGACCCTATTATCAGAACAACCATTTTTACAGAATGGTCTGGATAGAGCCTGCGGAGTTCGAAGAGTAAATCTTGATATTTCGCCCGTTTCTCCTCCTCCTTTCGGACGATATTCGTTTCGCCAGGAGCCGAAAACTCAATGACGAATATCGTCTTACTTCCATGGTCGAGGAGTACTACATCAGGCTTATTGGCCTGTATTTGCCTGAGGGTGGGAAATGAGTAGTTCCACTAGATTCGGCACTTCTCATTCTCCACCACGGACTCAATATCCCCCGGAGCATAAAGCAACACTGGTGTCTCGTCTATACCGTACGAGTGTCGTAGGTGGTAATATAACACTCGTAGAGCCGCGTTATGTCTGTGGATATAGGCTGAGACCGCATATGCTGGACATGCTGACAGCAAATGCATAATGGTCTCAGGCGCCTGACGGCAGTCCCTGCATCTAATATCAGGGACCTCTATACCCATCACGTGGCTTCGGTAGACCAAGGTGTTGAAGACACCATCTTGGCAGGCCATTATGAATCCCTCGGTCTCCGACTTCAGCCCACTTGACCTAAGGAAGGCGTAGGTCAAGTTCTTGGATAAGCCAAAGTCTTCAACGTTTCTGAAGAAGACCCCATGCAAAGGCTTATCCCTATGCAGCTGCAGAAGAGCTGCATTTTCTGCGGCCTTTACATGGGCTTTTGGCCGAACGGGTGCCAACTCTGTGACAGAGTTCGGATCACGCCGTTTGGTGTCGAAACTGAGACCAAGTTCATCAGCCGCACGAGCTGCTGCCTTAAAGAGGAACGCTCCAATCCCTGCGTTTTCATGGTCACGGACCATGCAGAGAAGGGGGTCCAAACTCCTGATTACTTTACATGCTCCATCCAATACCATTCTGTTGTGAAGACACTCCAAAATCAAAAGTCCTCGTCCTCCTTGTTGTCGATGGAGATATAACCGAGGAACGGACGATTTGGGATGCAAGCTCCTGTATAGGTGCATCATCTTGCGAGTCTTTACGTCGAGTTGTCGCAGCTCCTCCTGAGTCCACTTCATTACTTCGAAGGAGTAGAGTAAGATCGGAACGGCAAGCATATTTGTGGCAGCAACTTTGTTCTTTCCCGACAGTTCTGATGACCAGATCTGTCGGAGTTTGTGCTGATACTTGCCGCGGAGAGAGTTTTTGACAGTTATAACTTCTTGAGAGTGGTGTTGTTCCACTCCCAAGTAGGTATACGTCTCTCCGGCACCCAGATGACGTAGGATTCTTCCGTCTATGAGCTGGACGTCTTCTCCGTAATCGTATTATTATTATTATTATTATTATTTTTTCTTAGGAGTGTACCAGTCAGGCCCTGTCTCCGGTGCTCCGACCCATCCGGAGGGCGCGCTGGTGTCGTTAACCCCAATAACCACTCCCTACGTCCGTAGGGTGAGTGATTATTGGGTCCGAGAATCGTGTGCCCTGAGTAGACGGAGCGAACCAAGTATAACGGCCTTCTGCATTCTTGCTGCTAAGATTTCTGCCATATTACGGCAAGCCGGTATTATCTTCAAGTTAGAGAGCAGTGTGTCCATCATTCCACCAAGGACTCCTATAATCAGAACCACCATTTTGACAGAATGGTCCGGATATAACCTGCGGAGTTCAAAGAGAAGATCTCGATATTTAGTCCGTTTTTCCTCCTCTTTTCTAACGATATTCATTTCGCCTGGAGCGGAAAACTCCATGACGAATATCGTTCTACTTTGATGGTTGAGGAGGACAACATCAGGCTTATTGGCTTGTATTTGCCTGAGGGTGGGGAATGAGTAGTTCCAATAGCTCCGGCACCTCTCATTCTCCACCACGGACTCAATATCCCCCGGAACATAAGGCAACACCGGTGTCTCGTCTATACCGTACGAGTGTCGTAGATGGTAGTATAACACTCGTAGCGCCGCGTTATGCCTGTGGATATAGGCTGAGACCGCATAAGATGGGCATGCTGATAGCAAATGCATTACGGTCTCAGGTGCCCCACGACATGCCCTGCATCGGGTGTCAGGGACGTCTATACCCATCACGCGACTACGGTAGACGAGGGTGTTGAAGACACCATCCTGGCAGGCCATTATAAATCCCTCGGTCTCCGACTTTAGCTCACTCGACCTGAGGAAGGCAAAGGTCATGCTTTTGGATAAGCCAAGGTCTTCGATGTTGTGAAAGAAGACACCATGCATTGGCTTATCCATATGTAGCTCTAGCAGGACCTCTGTCTCCGCAGCTCTGATGTGAGCTTTTTGCTGAACGGGTCCCAACTCGGTGACAGAGTTTGGGTTAGCCCGTTCAGTGTCGAATACGAGACCGAGTTCATCGGCCGCACAGGTTGCTGCCTTAAAAAGAAATGCTCCAATCCCTGCTTTTTCATGGTCGCGGACCATGCAGAGAAGGGGATCTGAACTCCTGATGACTTTACAGGCCCCATCCAGAACCATTCTGTTATGCATACACTCCAAACTCAAAAGTCCACGGCCTCCCCGTTGTCTGGGAAAGTATAACCGCGGAACGGACGATTTAGGATGCAAGCTCCTATTGAGATGCATCACTTTGCGAGTTTTAACGTCGAGTTGTCGCAGATCTTCCTTAGTCCACTTCATCACTCCGAAAGAGTAGAGAAGGATCGGAATGGTAAGCATATTGGTTGCAGCAACTTTGTTCTTCCCCGACAGTTCTGATGACCAGATCTGTCGGAGTTTATGCTGATACTTCCCGCGGAGAGAGTTCTTAACTGTGAGTACCTCTTGGGAGCGGCGTTGCTCCATCCCTAGGTAAGTATACGTCTCTCCGGCATCCAGATGATGTAGGATGCTTCCGTCTACGAGCTGGACATCCTCTCCGTATTCCTCGCATCGTCCTCTTTTGAGATGAACCGTGGCACATTTGTCGATCCCAAATTCCATTCCGATAGCATGCGTGTACTCTTCCACCACCCTTAGGGACTGATGTAGTTCCCTTTCTCCAGAGGCATATAATTTGAGGTCATCCATGTAAAACAGATGGGTGACTTTATGCCTCCGGTTGTTGGGGGTGCCGCAGCTGTACCCACGGGTATTCCTGAATACAACGGACAATGGCAATAGTGAGATGCAGAAGAGAAGAGGGCTGAGGGAGTCTCCCTGAAACACGCCTCTTCTAACGATGACCTGCTCTGTTTGGACTGTGTCTCTACCAGATCTTACGGTGAAGCGAGTCCTCCAGAGTGGCATCAGTTGTCTAATGCATCCCATTATTTGATCGGGTACCTCAAGACATCTGAGCAAATGCATGATTAACTCATGCGATGTTGTATCAAATGCCTTGCGGTAATCGATCCAGGCCATCGAAAGGTTACGCTTATACTGCATGGAGTCCTGCGTGATACATCTATCGATGAGCAGGTTCTCCTTGCAGCCGGCGACCCCTTTCTTTGACCCTCTTTGCTCATATATCCGTTCATACACCGGATCAACTGCGGAGAGAATGCGCGTGTATAAGATGCGCGTAAACAACTTATAGCACGCATTCAAGCATGTTATCGGCTTGTAATTATTTGGATCAGACAAATCTCCATTCTTGGGGATGAGCACGGTTCGCCCCTCGACGAACCACTCCGGAATCTGCTGCTCCACATCTAGCCATGAGTTAAAAACTCTAGCCAGATGGCGGTGGGTTGTTGGAAACTTTTTCCACCAATAGTTATTCAACCCATCAGGGCCTGGAGCAGCAAAGTTCTTTGAGCCTTTGAGGGCCCCTCGAACTTCTTCCGTGGTTATCGGATTGCGCAGATCATTATGCTCAGGCTGCCGAAGCGTCCTGCAGTAAGCTTCGAACTGCGCTAGGGCTGGAGTGTCTACATTGAGTGGTTGCGGAAACTCATAGATGTTCTTCCAGAAGGTTTCTACCCGATCAGCAGCCGGCGGGTTATCGACAACACGTGGAGGCTCTTGGAATAAGCGGGAAGGTTTATCGCGGAACTTTATGTTTTCCGCGATACTTCTCGCCCGCCTCACTAGTGACTTCTTTGCAGCCACTAGCATTCGTATCCTATCAAGACAGTGCTGTTTTGTGGTAACTATTATTATTATTATTATTATTATTATTATTATTATTATTATTATTATTATTATTATTATTATTATTTTCTCCTTAGGAGTGTACCAGTCAGGCCCTATCTCCGGTGCTCCGACTCATCCGGAAGGCGCGCTGGTGTCGTTAACCCCAATAACCACTCCCTACGTCCGTAGGGTGAGTGATTATTGGGTCCGAGAATCGTGTGCCCTGAGTAGACGGAGCGAACCAAGAATAACGGCCTCCTGCATTCTTGCTGCTAAGATTTCTGCCATATTACGGCAAGCCCGTATTATCTTCAAGTTAGAGAGCAGTGTGTCCATCATTCCACCAAGGACTCCTATAATCAGAACCACCATTTTGACAGAATGGTCCGGATATAACCTGCGGAGTTCAAAGAGAAGATCTCGATATTTAGTCCGTTTTTCCTCCTCTTTTCGAACGATATTCATTTCGCCTGGAGCGGAAAACTCCATGACGAATATCGTTCTACTTTGGTGGTCGAGGAGGACAACATCAGGCTTATTGGCTTGTATTTGCCTGAGGGTGGGGAATGAGTAGTTCCAATAGATTCGGCATCTCTCATTCTCCACCACGGACTCAATATCCCCCAGAGCATAAGGCAACACCGGTGTCTCGTCTATACCGTACGAGTGTCGTAGGTGGTAGTACAACACTCGTAGTGCCGCGTTATGCCTGTGGATATAGGCTGAGACCGCATAAGATGGGCATGCTGATAGCAAATGCATTACGGTCTCAGGTGCCCCACGACATGACCTGCATCGGGTGTCAGGGACGTCTATACCCATCACGCGACTACGGTAGACAAGGGTGTTGAAGACACCATCCTGGCAGGCCATTATAAATCCCTCGGTCTCCGACTTTAGCTCACTCGACCTGAGGAAGGCAAAGGTCAAGCTTTTGGATAAGCCAAGGTCTTCGATGTTATGAAAGAAGACACCATGCATTGGCTTATCCATATGTAGCTGTAGCAGGACCTCTGTCTCCGCAGCTTTTATGTGAGCTTTTTGCTGAACGGGTCCCAACTCGGTGACAGAGTTTGGGTTAGCCCGTTCAGTGTCGAAAACGAGACCGAGTTCATCGGCCGCACGGGTAGCTACCTTAAAGAGGAATGCTCCAATCCCTGCTTTCTCATGGTCGCGGACCATGCAGAGAAGGGGATCTGAACTCCTGATGACTTTACAGGCCCCATCCAGAACCATTCTGTTATGCAGACACTCCAAACTCAAAAGTCCACGGCCTCCCCGTTGTCTGGGAAAGTATAACCGTGGAACGGACGATTTAGGATGCAAGCTCCCTATTGAGATGCATCATTTTGCGAGTCTTAACGTCAAGTTGTCGCAGCTCTTCCTTAGTCCACTTCATCACTCCAAAAGAGTAAAGAAGGATCGGAACTGCAAGCATATTAGTTGCAGCAACTTTGTTCTTCCCCGACAGTTCTGATGACCAGATCTGTCGGAGTTTATGCTGATACTTGCCGCGGAGAGAGTTTTTAACTGCAAATACCTCTTGGGAACGGCGTTGTTCCACCCCAAGGTAGGTATAAGTCTCTCCGGCATCCAGATGATGTAGGATGCTTCCGTCTACGAGCTGGACATCCTCTCCGTATTCCTCGCATCGTCCTCTTTTGAGATGAACCGTGGCACATTTGTCGATCCCAAATTCCATACCGATAGCATGCGTATATTCTTCCACCACCCTAAGGGACTGAGGTAGGTCCCTTTCTCCAGAGGCATACAATTTGAGGTCATCCATGTAAAATAGATGGGTGACATTATGCCTCCGGTTGCTGGGGGTGCCGCAGTTGTACCCACGGGTATTCCTGAGTGCAACGGACAATGGCAATAGTGAGATGCAGAAGAGAAGAGGGCTAAGGGAGTCTCCCTGAAACACACCTCTTCTAATGATGACCTGCTCTGTTTGGACTATGTCTCTACCAGATCTTATGGTGAAGCGAGTCCTCCAGAGCGGCATCAGTTGTCCAATGCATCCCACTATTTGACCGGGTACCTCAAGGCATCTGAGCAAATGCATGATTAACTCATGTGATGTTGTATCAAATGCCTTGCGGTAATCGATCCAGGCCATCGAAAGGTTACGCTTATACTGCACGGAGTCCTGCGTGATACATCTATCGATGAGCAGGTTCTCCTTGCACCCGGCGACCCCTTTCTTTGACCCTCTTTGCTCATTTATCCGTTCATACACCGGATCAACTGCGGAGAGAAAGCGCGTGTATAAGATGCGCGTAAACACCTTATAACACGCATTCAAGCATGTTATCGGCCTGTAATTCTTTGGATCAGACAAATCTCCGTTTTTGGGGATGAGCACGGTTTGCCCCTCGACAAACCACTCTGGAATCTGCTGCTCCCCATCTAGCCATGAGTTAAAAACTCTGGCCAGATGGCGGTGGGTTGTTGGAAACTTTTTCCACCAATAGTTATTCAACCCATCAGGGCCTGGAGCAGCGAAATTCTTAGAGCCTTTTAGGGCCCCTCGTACGTACTTCTTCCGTGGTTATCGGAATGCGCAGATCATTGAGCTCAGGCTGCCGAAGCCTCCTGCAAAATGCTTCGAACTGCGCTAGGGCTGGAGTATCTACGTTGAGTGGTTGCGGATACTCATAGATATTCTTCCAGAATGTTTCCACCCGATCTGCAGCCGGCGGGTTATCGACAACACGTGGAGGCTCTTGGAATAAGCGAGAAGGTTTATCGCGCAACTTTATGTTTTCCGCGATACCTCTCGCCCGCCTCACTAGTGACTTCTTTGCAGCCACTAGCATTCGTATCCTATCAAGGCAGTGCTGTTTGATGGTGAACAGCACACCTTGATTTAATGTGTGGTGAGCTCGTCTCAATTTGGCGGCAATTCGCCGCACTGCGGGCGTGAAAGGCCTATTGGCCGCCACGAAGTCCACCACACACTGGATACGAGACGCGTGTTGTCTCGCCGACTTGATCTTGGCTTCCATCTTGTGTACACGACGTTCATGCCTCCCTACCAGAGCGGTGGTGTCCCTCCTCTCCGTTTGGGATAGAGCATGAGCGGCGTCGTACACGACAGAATTGATCTGACAGATGTCAGCCTCTTCTGGAAGAACATCGCCAATCTCCGCATCCATCCGTGCCAGTTCTTGCGGCTTCAGGGGCTTCATATTGTGAAGCGCCCTGCGGGTTCTGATATCCTCCATCAGTGGAACAATGCGATTCTCCTCCACAGCCAAACCGACACGTGGCATATCTGCCACTTCGATAACTGGCTGAGGAGGAGCTCTAACGTAGCCTCGAGCCCGAAGATGGGATACATAATCCCTGAGATTTTGTGCAGAAAACGCTGCATGCTCTGGGTGTCTCTCACACCACAGAGCATGCATTCTCGCCATGTATCCTCTCCGGGCGGGCTCACTGCTCTCGTAGCAATGCAGAAGTCCGTCTCTTAATTCGTCCGTCCACTCAAAGCGTCCGTTGTTATCGCGGTCGTCATCGTTTGGCAAATCATCGTTGGCCCCACCACCTTGCCTATGACCCCTAATCCGAGGGGGTCGGTTGTGGGGGCCTCTTCCTCGATCGTTCGGAACCGAGTAGTAGAGTTTACTGGGGGGTTAACCCAGTAAACCCACGGCCGACACCGGAGGGAAAGTTGCTTTTTCCCTCCCGGATGCGCATGAGCTGCCGGTCCGATTTTGCATCCTTTGCTCGGGTAGGTGGTGTCGCTACTCACCAGGGCCTTAGGTGTTGGTTGACCCCCCTGCCTATTTATTATTATTATTATTATTATTATTTTTCTCCTTAGGAGTGTACCAGTCAGGCCCTGTCTCCGGTGCTCCGACCCATCCGGAGGGCGCGCTGGTGTCGTTAACCCCAACAACCACTCCCCACGTCCGTAGGGTGAGTGATTATTGGGTCCGAGAATCATGTGCCCTGAGCAGACGGAGCGAACCAAGAATAACGGCCTTCTGCATTCGTGCTGCTAAGATTTCTGCCATATTACGGCAAGCAGCTATTATCTTCAAATTGGAGAGCAGTGTGTCCATCATTCCACCAAGGACTCCTATGATCAGAACCACCATTTTAACAGAATGGTCCGGATACAACCTGCGGAGTTCAAAGAGAAGATCTCGATATTTAGTCCGTTTTTCCTCCTCTTTTCGAACGATATTCATTTCGCCTGGAGCGGAAAACTCCACGACGAATATCGTTTTACTTTGGTGGTCGAGGAGGACAACATCAGGCTTATTGGCTTGTATTTGCCTGAGGGTGGGGAATGAGTAGTTCCAATAGATTCGGCACCTCTCATTCTCCACCACGGACTCAATATCCCCCGGAACATAAGGCAACACCGGTGTCTCGTCTATACCGTATGAGTGTCGTAGATGGTAGTACAACACTCGTAGAGCCGCGTTATGCCTGTGGATATAGGCTGAGACCGCATAACATGGGCATGCTGATAGCAGATGCATTACGGTCTCAGGTGCCCCACGACATGCTCTGCATCGGGTGTCAGGGACGTCTATACCCATCACGCGACTACGGTAGACAAGGGTGTTGAAGACACCATCCTGGCAAGCCATTATGAATCCCTCGGTCTCCGACTTTAGCTCACTCGACCTGAGGAAGGCAAAGGTCAAGCTTTTGGATAAGCCAATGTCTTCGATGTTGTGAAAGAAGACACCATGCATTGGCTTATCCATATGTAGCTGTAGCAGGACCTCTGTCTCCGCAGCTTTGATGTGAGCTTTTTGCTGAACGGGTCCCAACTCGGTGACAGAGTTTGGGTTAGCCCGTTCAGTGTCGAATACGAGACCGAGTTCATCGGCCGCACGGGTTGCTGCCTTAAAAAGAAATGCTCCAATCCCTGCTTTTTCATGGTCACGGACAATGCAGAGAAGGGGATCTGAACTCCGGATGACTTTACAGGCCCCATCCAGAACCATTCTGTTATGCAGACACTCCAAACTCAAAAGTCCACGGCCTCCCCGTTGTCTGGAAAAGTATAACCGTGGAACGGACGATTTAGGATGCAAGCTCCTATTGAGATGCATCATTTTGCGAGTTTTAACGTCGAGTTGTCGCAGCTCTTCCTTAGTCCACTTCATTACTCCGAAAGAGTAAAGAAGGATCGGAACGGCAAGCATATTGGTTGCAGCAACTTTGTTCTTCCCCGACAGTTCTGATGACCAGATCTGTCGGAGTTAATGCTGATACTTGCCGCGGAGAGAGTTCTTAACTGTGAATACCTCTTGGGAGTGGCGTTGCTCCACCCCTAGGTAAGTATACGTCTCTCCGGCATCCAGATGATGTAGGATGCTTCCGTCTACGAGCTGGACATCCTCTCCGTATTCCTCGCATCGTCCTCTTTTAAGATGAACCGTGGCACATTTGTCGATCCCAAATTCCATTCCGATAGCATGCGTGTACTCTTCCACCACCCTAAGGGACTGATGTAGGTCCCTTTCTCCAGAGGCATATAATTTTAGGTCATCCATGTAGAACAAATGGGTGACTTTATGCCTCCGGTTGCTGGGGGTGCCGCAGTTGTACCCACGGGTATTCCTGAGTACAACGGACAATGGCAATAGTGAGATGCAGAAGAGAAGAGGGCTGAGGGAGTCTCCCTGAAACACGCCTCTTCTAATGATGACCTGCTCTGTTTGGACTGTGTCTCTACCAGATCTTATGGTGAAGCGAGTCCTCCAGAGTGGCATCAGTTGTCTAATGCATCCCACTATTTGATCGGGTACCTCAAGACATCTGAGCAAATGCATGATTAACTCATGCGATGTTGTATCAAATGCCTTGTGGTAATCGATCCAGGCCATCGAAAGGTTACGCTTATACTGCACGGAGTCCTGCGTGATACATCTATCGATGAGCAGGTTCTCCTTGCAGCCGGCGACCCCTTTCTTTGACCCTCTTTGCTCATATATCTGTTCGTACACCGGATCAACTGCGGAGAGAATGCGCGTGTATAAGATGCGTGTAAACAACTTATAACACGCATTCAAGCATGTTATCGGCCTGTAATTCTTTGGATCAGACAAATCTCCGTTTTTGGGGATGAGCACGGTTCGCCCCTCGACAAACCACTCCGGAATCTGCTGCTCCCCATCTAGCCATGAGTTAAAAACTCTAGCCAGATGGCGGTGGGTTGTTGGAAACTTTTTCCACCAATAGTTATTCAACCCATCAGGGCCTGGAGCAGCGAAATTCTTAGAACCTTTTAGGGCCCTTAGAACTTCTTCCGTGGTTATCGGATTGCGCAGATCATTGTGCTCATGCTGCCGAAGCGTCCTGCAGTAAGATTCGAACTGCGCTAGGGCTGGAGTGTCTACATTGAGTGGTTGCGGAAACTCATAGATGTTCTTCCAGAAGGTTTCTACCCGATCAGCAGCCGGCGGGTTATCGACAACACGTGGAGGCTCTTGGAATAAGCGAGAAGGTTTATCGCGGAACTTCATGTTTTCCGCGATACTTCTCGCCCGCCTCACTAGTGACTTCTTTGCAGCCACTAGCATTCGTATCCTATCAAGACAGTGCTGTTTTATGGTAAACAGCACGCCTTGATTCAATGTGTGGTGAGCTCGTCTTAGCTTTGCAGCAATTCGCCGCACTGCCGGCGTAAAAGGCCTATTGGCCGACATGTAGTCCACCACACACTGGATACGAGACGCGTGTTGTCTCGCCGACTTGATCTTAGTTTCCATCTTGTGAACGCGTCGCTCATGCCTCCCAACAAGAGCGGTGGTTTCCCTCCTCTCCGTCTGGGATAGAGCACGAGCGGCGTCGTACACGACAGAATTGATCTGCCAGATGGTAGCCTCTTCTGAAAGAACATCGCCAATCTCTGCATCCACTCGTGCCAGTTCTTGCGGCTTCAGGGGCTTCATATTGTGAAGCGCCCTGCGGGTTCTGATGTCCTCCATTGGTGGTATGATGCGAGCCTCCTCTACAGCCAGACCGACACGTGGCATATCTGCCACTTCTGCCACTTCGTTAATCGGCTGAGGAGGAGCTCTAACATAGCCTCGAGCCCGGAGATAGGAAACATAATCCCTGAGATTTTGGGCGGAAACGGCGGCATGCTCTGGGTGTCTTTCACACCAGAGAGCATGCATCCTTGCCATGTATCCTCTCCGGGCGGGCTCACTGCTCTCGTAGATATACAGAAGTCCGTCTCTCAATTCGTCCGTCCACTCAAAGCGTCCGTTGTCATTGCGGTTGTCATTGGCAAATCATCGATGTTGGCCCCACCACCTTGCCTTTGACCCCTAATCCGAGGGGGTCGGTTGTGGGGGCCTCTTCCCCGATTGTTTGGAACCGAGTATTAGGGTTTACTGGGGGGTTAACCCAGTAAACCCACGGCCGACACCGGAGGGAAAGATGCCTTTTCCCTCCCGGATGCGCATGAGCTGCCGGTCCGATTTTGCATCCTTTGCTCGGGTAGGTGGTGTCGCAACTCACCAGGGCCTTTGGTGTTGGTTGACCTCCCTGCCTTATTATTATTATTATTATTATTATTATTATTATTATTATTATTATTATTATTATTATTATTATTATTATTATTATTATTATTATTATTATTATTATTATTATTATTATTATTATTATTATTATTATTATTATTATTATTATTATTATTATTATTATTATTATTATTATTATTATTATTATTATTATTATTATTATTATCTCTTTTGAAATAAAATTCTCCAGTCGGACCCTGTCTCCGATGCTCCGATACATTCGGAGGGCGCGCTGGCAACATCATTACCCCAATAACCACTCCCCAAACTATGGGGTAAGCAGCTATTGGGTCCGGGAATCGTGTGCCCTGAGCAGACGTAATGAACCGAGGATGACAGCCTTCTGCATTCTTCCGGCTATGATTTCTGACATCTTTCTACATGCCGGTATGATTTTTAAGTTCGAGAGTAATGAATCCATCACACCGCCAAGGGACCCTATTATCAGAACAACCATTTTTACAGAATGGTCTGGATAGAGCCTGCGGAGTTCGAAGAGTAAATCTTGATATTTCGCCCGTTTCTCCTCCTCCTTTCGGACGATATTCGTTTCGCCAGGAGCCGAAAACTCAATGACGAATATCGTCTTACTTCCATGGTCGAGGAGTACTACATCAGGCTTATTGGCCTGTATTTGCCTGAGGGTGGGAAATGAGTAGTTCCACTAGATTCGGCACTTCTCATTCTCCACCACGGACTCAATATCCCCCGGAGCATAAGGCAACACTGGTGTCTCGTCTATACCGTACGAGTGTCGTAGGTGGTAATATAACACTCGTAGAGCCGCGTTATGTCTGTGGATATAGGCTGAGACCGCATATGCTGGACATGCTGACAGCAAATGCATAATGGTCTCAGGCGCCTGACGGCAGTCCCTGCATCTAATATCAGGGACCTCTATACCCATCACGTGGCTTCGGTAGACCAAGGTGTTGAAGACACCATCTTGGCAGGCCATTATGAATCCCTCGGTCTCCGACTTCAGCCCACTTGACCTAAGGAAGGCGTAGGTCAAGTTCTTGGATAAGCCAAAGTCTTCAACGTTTCTGAAGAAGACCCCATGCAAAGGCTTATCCCTATGCAGCTGCAGAAGAGCTGCATTTTCTGCGGCCTTTACATGGGCTTTTGGCCGAACGGGTGCCAACTCTGTGACAGAGTTCGGATCACGCCGTTTGGTGTCGAAACTGAGACCAAGTTCATCAGCCGCACGAGCTGCTGCCTTAAAGAGGAACGCTCCAATCCCTGCGTTTTCATGGTCACGGACCATGCAGAGAAGGGGGTCCAAACTCCTGATTACTTTACATGCTCCATCCAATACCATTCTGTTGTGAAGACACTCCAAAATCAAAAGTCCTCGTCCTCCTTGTTGTCGATGGAGATATAACCGAGGAACGGACGATTTGGGATGCAAGCTCCTGTATAGGTGCATCATCTTGCGAGTCTTTACGTCGAGTTGTCGCAGCTCCTCCTGAGTCCACTTCATTACTCCGAAGGAGTAGAGTGAGATCGGAACGGCAAGCATATTTGTGGCAGCAACTTTGTTCTTTCCCGACAGTTCTGATGACCAGATCTGTCGGAGTTTGTGCTGATACTTGCCGCGGAGAGAGTTTTTGACAGTTATAACTTCTTGAGAGTGGTGTTGTTCCACTCCCAAGTAGGTATACGTCTCTCCGGCACCCAGATGACGTAGGATGCTTCCGTCTATGAGCTGGACGTCTTCTCCGTAATCGTATTATTATTATTATTATTATTTTTTTTTTCCTTAGGAGTGTACCAGTCAGGCCCTGTCTCCGGTGCTCCGACCCATCCGGAGGGCGCGCTGGTGTCGTTAACCCCAATAACCACTCCCTACGTCCGTAGGGTGAGTGATTATTGGGTCCGAGAATCGTGTGCCCTGAGTAGACGGAGCGAACCAAGTATAACGGCCTTCTGCATTCTTGCTGCTAAGATTTCTGCCATATTACGGCAAGCCGGTATTATCTTCAAGTTAGAGAGCAGTGTGTCCATCATTCCACCAAGGACTCCTATAATCAGAACCACCATTTTGACAGAATGGTCCGGATATAACCTGCGGAGTTCAAAGAGAAGATCACGATATTTAGACCGTTTTTCCTCCTCTTTTCGAACGATATTCATTTCGCCTGGAGCGGAAAACTCCATGACGAATATCGTTCTACTTTGGTGGTCGAGGAGGACAACATCAGGCTTATTGGCTTGTATTTGCCTGAGGGTGGGGAATGAGTAGTTCCAATAGATTCGGCATATCTCATTCTCCACCACGGACTCAATATCCCCCGGAGCATAAGGCAACACTGGTGTCTCGTCTATACCGTACGAGTGTCGTAGATGGTAGTATATCACTCGTAGCGCCGCGTTATGCCTGTGGATATAGGCTGAGACCGCATTACGGTCTCAGGTGCCCCACGACATGCCCTGCATCGGGTGTCAGGGACGTCTATACCCATTACGCGACTACGGTAGACGAGGGTGTTGAAGACACCATCCTGGCAGGCCATTATAAATCCCTCGGTCTCCGACTTTAGCTCACTCGACCTGAGGAAGGCAAAGGTCATGCTTTTGGATAAGCCAAGGTCTTCGATGTTGTGAAAGAAGACACCATGCATTGGCTTATCCATATGTAGCTGTAGCAGGACCTCTGTCTCCGCAGCTCTGATGTCTTTTTGCTGAACGGGTCCCAACTCGGTGACAGAGTTTGGGTTAGCCCGTTCAGTGTCGAATACGAGACCGAGTTCATCGGCCGCACGGGTTGCTGCCTTGAAAAGAAATGCTCCAATCCCTGCTTTTTCATGGTCGCGGACCATGCAGAGAAGGGGATCTGAACTCCTGATGACTTTACAGGCCCCTTCCAGAACCATTCTGTTATGCATAGACTCAAAACTCAAAAGTCCACGGCCTCCCCGTTGTCTGGGAAAGTATAACCGCGGAACGGACGATTTAGGATGCAAGCTCCTATTGAGATGCATCACTTTGCGAGTTTTAACGTCGAGTTGTCGCAGATCTTCCTTAGTCCACTTCATCACTCCGAAAGAGTAGAGAAGGATCGGAACGGCAAGCATATTGGTTGCAGCAACTTTGTTCTTCCCCGACAGTTCTGATGACCAAGATGGGCATGCTGATAGTAAATGCATTACGGTCTCAGGTGCCCCACGACATGCCCTGCATCGGGTGTCAGGGACGTCTATACCCATCACGCGACTACGGTAGACAAGGGTGTTGAAGACACCATCCTGGCAGGCCATTATGAATCCCTCGGTCTCCGACTTTAGCTCACTCGACCTGAGGAAGGCAAAGGTCAAGCTTTTGGATAAGCCAAGGTCTTCGATGTTATGAAAGAAGACACCATGCATTGGCTTATCCATATGTAGCTGTAGCAGGACCTCTGTCTCCGCAGCTTTTTTATTATTATTATTATTTTTTTATTTTTTTTTCCCGTTGGGAATGTACCAGTCAGGCCCTGTCTCCGGTGCTCCGATACATCCGGAGGGCGCGCTGGTGTCGTTAACCCCAATAACCACTTCCTACGTCCGTAGGGTGAGTGACTATTGGGTCCGAGAATCATGTGCCCTGAGTAGACGGAGCGAACCAAGGATGACGGCCGTCTGCATTCGCGCTGCTAAGATTTCTGCCATATTACGGCAAGCAGGTATTATCTTCAAGTTGGAGAGCAGTGTGTCCATCATTCCACCAAGGACTCCTATGATCAGAACCACCATTTTGACAGAATGGTGCGGATATAACCTGCGGAGTTCAAAGAGAAGATCTCGATATTTAGTCCGTTTTTCTCCTCTTTTCGAACGATATTCATTTCGCCTGGAGCGGAAAACTCCATGACGAATATCGTTCTACTTTGGTGGTCGAGGAGGACAACATCAGGCTTATTGGCTTGTATTTGCCTGAGGGTGGGGAATGAGTAGTTCCAATAGATCCGGCACCTCTCATTCTCCACCACGGACTCAATATCCCCCGGAACATAAGGCAACACCGGTGTCTCGTCTATACCGTACGAGTGTCGTAGATGGTAGTATAACACTCGTAGCGCCGCGTTATGCCTGTGGATATAGGCTGAGACCGCATAAGATGGGCATGCTGATAGCAAATGCATTATTATTATTATTATTATTAAGAACAATTGATGAGTAAATCTAATTATTCAATGATAGTTCAAGCCTCCTCAATTTCTTGATCTCTTCCTAGGTCTTCAATTAGTATGAAACTTTCACCACAAAGTGTACGCAAGCGCATGGACTATAGGATTATGAAAAGGTACGTTCTGAAACATTACGTTCGGAAGTATTACGTTGTGATGAAATACGTTATGATGCGTTACGAATTCTACCGAATACCATTATGATCGTTTGATGTTATGATGCATTGCTCTTGTGATAGTTTGACATTATGATGCTTTGTTTTTATGATACAATGACTTTATGAAATTTTGTGGTTATGATGGAGTGCGTTATGAAAAAGTACGTTATGAAGGTGAAAATTGTGATAGAAAACGATCTGAAACTTTACAATATGACGCTGTACATTTCTGTCTTGTACTATATGATCTATTGCGATTTCTATCCTTTGACGATATGATGGAGTATTTTTCTGTGTATTACGATTTCTGTACTGTACATTATGATGCATTGGGTGTTCCCAATTTAAGGAGTGAGTTCCAATAACTCAATTTCTACTCTGACATTTAAGGTTTTGCTTTATTTATATAAGGCAACTTAAGGCATTACCTTAACGGACGGTGTTCAATAATTCCCTATTCCTGCGGTGGGATTACGTGAACCAGAATTCTACATATCGCTACGTTTTGACGTAAAAGGTATTCCGTGTATACAGTTAGCGACAGTTTCCAGGCGACAAATAGATATTTGACAGCATTTGAAGCGCCATCTTGGCCCTTTTACATTTAATAGCTACAGTTGAAGAAAGTGGTATTCCGTGTGCACTTTAGCTACACTCGCTTCGGACGATTGTCGTTATTTGAAGCGATCCTAGAATGTGTCGAGAAGACAAGGAAATTCTCGTTTAGAAAGGGATAGAGTCTTATTTTAAGAGGTTAATGCCGGAAATTTCGAATTTCAAACAACCGACTTTGATTGTCTACTAACGTCACTATTTAAAAAAAAACATTGAACCAAATTTTTGGGTTCTTGAAGTAACTCGATAAATTGTTCCATTTCTGTATTTTTGTTTAATTTAGTAAACGGGTGCACGCCTTTTAAATAATTCAAACTTCTAAATAAGAATTATCCAAACAATAGGTATACATAATCAACTATACAATGGGTATATAAAAAAATTAATAAGTGAAAAAGATAACTTGGAAATAAACAATTATTACAGTAGCAAATAATCAATAATTCAATGCATGACTTATCACATGAATCCAATCAATATTAAAATGAATAATACCTAAGTGCAGTTTATTCATTTATTATTACAAGGAATGTTTCAGTAAATTTCCTAATTCCTAATAACTGTTACCAGTCTCATACTTCTAGATTCTAGATGTGTAGTAATGGTACGTAAGAGTAATTGGTAGAGGGAACTTTATGAATACCAACTAGGGATCATTATAGGGGTTGAAATAATGGAGATTTGAATGGTTGCCAAACCTTTCTCACAGTTTATTGGAAGTTGCAAAAAACAAATTTAAAAAAAATTTAACAAATTTAACAATAAATATATAGAATCGAACGCACCTATTTTGGCAATCTCAACTTTTCCTCTGAATATTTTCCTGAACTGAAAATATGAGTAGGGATTACAAATTGAATTTATTTTGGTTTCTTATTTCAATAGTAGAAATATCTATTTGTTTTTCATTGATTCATGTTATGCATTTGTTCAAAATTTGTTCTTTCCTTCAACCTCCTACATGCACCCTTACGAGCCCCTCAGAAGTCTTCGAGCTAGGGAAGACAAGACCCTAATCTTTCAACATGTGATACCATGTACGGGACCATGCTAGAATTTGAGTCCATGGCCTTATGGTTGAGAAGCAAACACTCTACCATCACGACCACAATGGCTCTGTTTCATTATGAAAATATCCAGAAAAGAGCTGAAAACTAGATTACTGCTAATGGAATTTATGCAGTCATTTTGTTTCATACACCTAGTTTTTCTCACTTGTGGGAGATATTCCATATCTTTTACATTATTATGATAAAAATATAAAATATCAAATTGTACTCTCCACAAATGACAATATTCCATTTGCAGTATCCTCATTCCCTGTCACTGAGGTTGAAAATATTTATTTATATATCTAAACTGATGTTTGGCTAGATCTATGAAATTGATTTTTTGAATCAATCCTCTGCTGTACCCTTGTAAATGTAGTTGGACCAAAAATAACATTCCTCAACGATAGTTGAAGCCCACATTGATTTCTTGTTCTCTTCCGTGGCAAGACCAATTATAAAAATTATAGGCAGGGCAGAGGTCCGGGATCTTGTAAGATTGTGTGAGATGTCTTCGTAAAATGGGTATTGTTAATAATTATACTGAATCATTCTTCCTTCAAAATCTTATTCTGTAATATAAACATTGATGTTATCCATTACAACTGCTCATCTCTTTGAGGAATTGGTTGCTCAAATACTTCTCATCAATTTGTAAAAGGATTCAAAAGGAAAATCCACGGGAAAAAATTTCGAATATGGACATTTGGCCGATTTTAACGAAATTTTCACAGATGCCTTAAAACAGCGAATAATTGATAATGAGATAGTTTTTTTTTTGCGGAAAGCACGTTTTTTTGGACTTTTTCGATAAAATGTGTAGCAGTACATACTCCATAATTATACAAATTATAACCAGTTTAAATTGAACTAACTGTCTGCTTCTGTGCTGTTTATTCACTTTCAACAAATACCAGTAACTATAAAATGATAATTTCAAGCCATACAAGAAACGATTCATACAGGGAACGGTTTTAAATTATTATAAGTTTCAATTCATTTGAAATTGAAATCCATAACATTGAAATTATTTCAATTGTCAAATGTCAAACACGGTGAAGTCTGCAAAGATAACAAAGCGACGTTGCCAGTTTTATTTTAATTCCTGCAAACCGAGATCAGTTTAAAGGTTATTTTTTTTTGAAATTATGTTGTAAATAACTAAAAAATTGTTAATTGTTGAATTTGAAGCTGATTTTTGTGTTGATGAAATGACGGAGGGATCGACCCGATCTTACTGATACGACAGATCTAATCTTTTAATGTAAAAGAAGAGAGAACAACCTGACCTAACTTTGGCAGTTTTGTTACAGATGTTGCTTTCGATCCCTTTACTTTTTAGCTTTGAAACAGTAAATTGAGATAGTTGCTCGCTGCGCTCACGGTCATTATGCTCGCTTCGCTCGCCCGTATTGGGCAACGACGACTGCACACACATTTAATATTTTAACGTAAAAGAAGGGAAAATCACCTAACCTAACTTCGTCATTTTTTCTGCAGTTGTTTACGGTCCGATCACTTTTTAGCGTTGAAAACGTTAACAAAAATAGTTGCTCGCTGCGCTCGCCATCATATTACGGTCGCTTCGCTCGCCCCTATTCCGCCCCGACAACTGCACACATGTTCAATTTTCTGACGTAAAAAGAAGGGAAAACTACCTAACCTAACTTTGGCACTTTCGTTACAGAAGTTGCTAACTATTCAATCACTTTTCAACGTTGAAAACGTAAACAAAAATAGTTCCGCCCCGACAACTGCACATAGATTCCATTTCCTAACGTAAAAGAAGGGAAAACCACCTAACCAAACTTTGGCACTATTGTTACAGAACTTGCTTACCATCCGATCACTTTTTAGCGTTGAAACCCTAAATAAAAATAGATGCTCGCTGCGCTCGCCGTCATTATGCCGTCATTCTGCCTCGATAACTGCTCACAGATTCAATATTTTAACGCAAAAGAAGGGAAAATCACCTAACCTAAACTGGAACTCTTGGAAATATTTGTGATTCGACTCATACGGCGAAATAATAATTGTTATGTAGTAATATCTAACTCCAGGCTGAAAAATTACATGTTATCATTCATCATTCAGCGCAATTTTTTCGCCGTGTACGTCGAATCGGAAGAAAATTGCGAAAATTCGCAAGGATATGAACGAGCCTTCAGGAGGTAGACGCACGCTAAGGAAGTGAAAATTCGCAACGTTGCATTTGAATGTATCCAACCAATGTGAAGTTGGCTGCCAGAGCTGGCTGCCAAAATTTCCGAACATTGCCGATTGACCAGTGGCACGCGTTTCCCCCCTTTTAGGTTAATTGGAATAAGCAGCTGCCTCGGCGACGGTGAGGAGATGATTTCTAAAGACGAATCAAATAGAACGGTGAAACTTGAACATGTATTTTCTCCTGAATGCCATGAACAATTTCTGGGACTCATATATGTATATTTATTTTTCATTGTGTCACATTACATCAAAATAATCCGTTATGTCCGGGAGAAGTATTCAAAAATAAAGCATTTTTATAGGAGGTCAGCTGGGTCATACGGGTGGAGGAAAAGAAATTCGAAACGAATATTTCTCGACCCTTGGAAAAACCACTTCTTAGCTGCTTTTGAGTCGAATGTTTAGCTTTCGATGTGTTAAACTTTTCTTGCAATATTGGTCTGATCGGTCATACGGGGGTTGAGAGAAAATTTCTTTTAATTGAACCCCTAGAAAAAATATTTTTCAGCTGCTTTCAGGCCGAATGTAATGCTTTCAAAGAGATGATTGAGCTATGATAAAACTATTCCCTGCAATATGTGCCCCGATGATTCTACACGGAGAAAAAGAAAGATTCTAAAATAATTATTATCATCTTTTTCGCAACCTACTGTTGGGTTGCCATAGGGTGAAATGCATTCCAAATGAGGACTAGAATCCCGCTATATAGAAATAATTCCTTGCAAAATGTGCCCCGATAGGTCTACAATGAGAAAAAGATTTTTTTTTAAATAATTATTATTATCATTTTCGCAACTTACTGTTGGGTTGTCATAGGGTGGAATGCATTCCAAATGAGGTCTTAAATCCCGCTATATAGAAATCATTCCTTGCAAAATGTGCCCCGATAGGTCTACACTGAAAAAAAGATTTTTTTTATATTATTATTATTATCATTTTTGCAACTTACTGTTGTGTTGCCATAGGGTGAAATGCATTCCAACTGAGGTCTAGAATCCCGCTATATAGAAATAATTCCTTGCAAAATGTGCCCCGATAGGTCTACAACGAGAAAAAGATTTTTTTAAAAATAATTATTATTATCATTTTCGCAACTTACTGTTGGGTTGCCATAAAGTGGAATGCATTTCAAATGAGATCTAGAATCCCGCTGTATAGAAATAATTCCTTGCAAAATGTGCCCCGATAGGTCTACAATGAGAAAAAGATTTTTTTTTATATTATTACTATTATCATTTTTGCAACTTACTGTTGTGTTGCCATAGGGTGAAATGCATTCCAACTGAGGTCTAGAATCCCGCTATATAGAAATAATTCCTTGCGAAATGTGCCCCGATAGGTATACAACGAGAAACTGATTTTTTTTAAAATAATTATTATTATCATTTTCCCAACTTACTGTTGGGTTGCCATAAGGTGGAATGCATTTCAAATGAGGTCTAAAATCCCGCTATTTAGAAATAATTCCTTGCAAAATGTGCCCCGCTAGGTCTACAATGACAAAAAGATTTTTTTAAAAATAATTATTAATATCATTTTCGCAACTTACTGTTGTGTTGCCATAGGGTGAAATGCATTCCAACTGAGGTCTAGAATCCCGCTATATAAAAATAATTCCTTGTAAAATTTGCCCCGATAGGTCTACAACGACAAAAAGATTTTTTTTTTAAATAGGTAATTATTATTATCATTTTCGCAACTTACTGTTGGGTTGCCATAAGGTGGAATGCATTTCAAATACCAACGTGAAGTTGGCAGCCAGAGCTAGCAGCCAAAATTTCCGAACTTTCCCGATCGATCAGTGGCGCGCGTTTCCCCCCTTTTAGGTTAATTGGAATAAGCAGTCAACTGTTTCTGCGACGTGATGATATCTGAAAACGTCAGAAAATCATAAAATTGAACTAGAGGGCTGTAAAAGAATGAAAATTATTATGTATTGCTCGCTGTATATACGGACGAAAATAACTTGATGAAAAAATATTACGTCTAGAATGTTGGTGAGGAGGAACAATTCTTTCGTGAGTTCCTAGCTTCCACACTGAAAATGACATTTCTAAATACATTTTTTGCGACCTTTTGCCCAACGACTGTCCAGCAGCTTTTGGGTCAGGGGTATTCTTTTTCACTTACACAACAACCCTATACCAAAACAATTCCTTGCAAACCAGTACGGAAACTTCTACACTGAAAAAAATTAAATTTCTAAATACATTTTTTGCGACCTTTTGCCCAACGACTGTCCAGCAGCTTTTGGGTCAGGGGTATTCTTTTTCACTTAAACAACAACCTTATACCAAAACAATTCCTTACAAACCAGTAAGGAAACTTCTACACTGAAAAAAATTAAATTTCTAAATAAATTTTTTTCGACCTTTTGCCCAACGACTGTCCAGCAGCTTTTGGTTCAGGAGTATTCTTTATCACTTACACAACAACCTTATACCAAAACAATTCCTTGCAAACCAGTACGGAAACTTCTACACTGAAAAAAATTAAATTTCTAAATAAATTTTTTTCGACCTTTTGCCCAACGACTGTCCAGCAGCTTTTGGATCAGGAGTATTCTTTTTCACTTTCACAACAACCTTATACCAAAACAATTCCTTGCAAACCAGTACGGAAACTTCTACACTGAAAAAACTTAAATTTCTAAATAAATTTATGATGAAATATGTTGTTGTTATTTCCGTCAACCGATTGTACCTCTACGCGCAATCCTCGGAAGTCTTCGAGAGACTGGTGTGAGCTAGGGAAGACGCAGCCCTCACCTTTTAACGTGTGATGCCGTGCACGAGACCGGTGAATCGGTGTATCGAACAAACGACCCCACGCTTGCGAGGCGAACGCTTTACCAGCCGACCACCAGGTCCCATGTCAAGGTATACATTATATAGCATGTTTGGAAAGGTGTGATATCAAAATAATTCCTTGCGAATTAGTCCGGCAACTTCCTGGGAGTGAAAGAACTCGACGCCCCAATCAATTGCTTTCCCTTATTCGACCCTTTATCCAACGACTGTCTAGACGCTTTTGGGTCAGGTGTATACCTCATCGTCACGTCTACATTACCCATCGCTTCTAGAATAAAATAATTGATTCTTTGCAAACGGTCTTCGTTGTTAGTACAGTAAAAGAATACTATACAACATGGCAAATTTCCACACCCACCGAGGAGGTATTGCCACCAGAGCTGTGGAATACTGCTACAGATATTGTTTCAATTCGGGTAGTCGAAACATATTCGTCATACAGCTCTGGTTTGGGTGCGTTTCCTTTTTTTTAAGTGGAAGTGTCACCGGTAGTCCTATGATAACCACTTTCATGAGTCATTCATAAATATACACAATAAGTTTACTCCTACGGAACATAAAACTAGTTGGTCTCATAAGTTCCAGTTTTTATGATAATTTGGGAAGGGCCAAGTTACTGAATGTTACCATGTCTAGAGTCATATATATCATTTCATTGAAAACAGCGGCCCCACATCTTCCCAGGTTTACTGTTGATTTGTTTTCAAGAAGCAATATGCTATGTCCCGTGACGACAAAAATGGGGGTCATATCACCCCATCTTTGCAAAAGGCCACCTACCTCCCTTCACAGCCCCTTTCCTCACATACACCGCTTGAAAATTCCGCAAAAATCCGCTTCGCACCGCATAGACAAAAATGGGAAAAGTCCCATTTTTGCAAAAGGCCTCCTACCTCCCCTCACAGCCTTACCCTTACCTCACATACACCGCATATCATTCCGCAAAAATCCGCTTCGCACCGCATAGACAAAAATGGGAAACGTCCCATTTTTGTAAAAGGCCTCCTACCTCCCCTCACAGCCTTACCCTTACCTCACATACAGCGCATATCATTCCGCAAAAATCCGCTTCGCACCGCACAGACAAAAATGGGAAAAGTCCCATTTTTGCAAAAGGCCTCCTACCTCCCCTCACAGCCTTACCCTTACCTCACATACACCGCATATCATTCCGCAAAAATCCGCTTCGCACCGCACAGACAAAAATGGGAAAAGTCCCATTTTTGCAAAAGTCCTCCTACCTCCCCTCACAGCCTTACCCTTACCTCACAAATAAGTACCGCATTGCTTACATTATTTTAAGTTAACTGGGATTTTTTAGTATCGAGCACACAATTGAAAAATATTATTAACTATGAATGAATCCCCTCCTATAGAAAGACACTTTTCATGAACGAACCTTTTACAGTAAGCGCAATGACTTGTTTCATTAGAATTATCGGTTCGGGAACATATTAAGCAACGACTGCGTACATCATCGGATTTATTTAGAATTAAAGCTTTAATTTCATTTCTATATCGTTCCATATCTCTTACTTTTTTCAAATCACTATATTTGTCGTTCACAATGCATTCAAAAAACTTTATACAAAACATTCCGCAATTGAAACTATCCTTTTGTTCAACATGATCATACACAATTACAGATAGATTATTTTCAATGCGTACATTATTTATTTTATTGTAAATCTCCACAAATCTAATGAATGAATTTAAATAAAGTTTTGTCTTTTTGACGTTACTGTTGAACGGATCCATGAAAGCAAAAGTCAATTTAACGAAATAGAAGAACGAAAAATACAGCTCCATAAGGGAATAAGGTGTTCTCAAGAAATACCAGACACACAAATTGACAAAAAAGACTTCACTAATAAGTGGATGATAGAAAATTGAGAAGATTCCAGAAGCATGGACCGCGGCATATCGCCAATGTGCATGTCAGGCGGAAACCTTTCACATGCTTGGAGTTTTTGGAAGCAAAAGTTCAACACATACCTTAGCCACAGAATTAATTAAGAAGGAAGAAGCAACAAAATTCGCACAGCTATTGACATTAATTGGTGATGATGGTATCAGAATCTATAATACCTTTTCATTTCAACCAAATGAGGAGGAAACTTTAGATGTCATACTGAAAAAGTTTGATGATCACTTTCAACCAAAAAGGAATTTAACTTTCGAAAGATATAAATTGTTAACTTGTCGGAAGAAAGAAGGGCAAACCATCGAGCAATTTATCATTGAATTGAAGAATCTATCTCTATCATGTGAACTTGAAAACTTAAGGGAGTCCTTAATAAAAGACATACTCGTGTGCGGATTAAAATCAGACAAGCTGAGAGAACAACTTTTCAACAAAGATTGTAAGAACTTAGATGAAGTCGTAACTTTCTGTATAAACTCGGAGTCTACCAAAGAGCACAATCGACAAATTTCAAATGGGTATGGAGAACAGCATGGAGATGTAGATGCCATCAAAAAATCCCACGAACAACAATCCAAAACCAGGTTCTACTCACACCAGACGAGGACACTACTGTCAAACAACCAAGGGATGTCGACCAAACAACGGAGTCTGTACTGTAAGAAGTGTGGCCAATTCCATGGTTTTCGACAATGTCCAGCTTACCAAGTTAAGTGTAAAAAATGAGGCAATCTGAATCATTACACCCACTGTTGTCTAAAATATAGTAATACTAATAAAACTTTCAATTCACAGGCTCACAAAAATTATTTGAGAAAACCTTTCAATAAAAGAGTTCATGTTATTGAACAAAACTTCAATGATAATATTGACGATGATTCTAAAAACTTTCTATTTCTAGATTCTATCGAGCAAGATTTGACAAACCAGCCGAAGACAATCTGGACAGTGTCTGAGGATTCTTGGCTAATGAACCTTGAGATCAATGATAGAAATACAATCACTTTCAAATTGGATACCGGATCCATGGCAAATGTTATACCAGTAAGTATGCTTAACAAAATTGAATTTGACATGTCGAAACTTGAGAAAACAAATGTGAAATTAAGCTCATACACTAAGCATAGTCTGCCAGTCTTGGGCCAAACTTTCTTAAAAATGTAGATCAAATCATAAAAGTTCTAATCTGTTATTTTACGTAGTAAACATTGACAGTACACCAATCTTGGGTTTAAAATCATGTTTAGAAATGCAACTTATAAAAAAAATACAGTCTATAGACAAACATTCAATTAATGATATAAGTTTAGATAAAATTTTGAAAGAAAACCAAAATATCTTCAAAGGAATAGGTTGTTTAGAGAAAGAGCATCACTTAGAACTCAAAGAAAATGCCATTCCATCAATATGCCCTGCCAGAAAAATTCCCTTAGCTCTAACTGAAAAATTAAAACAGTCTTTGGATAAATTGGAAGAAAGTGAAATCATAAAAAGAGTAACAGATATCACAGATTGGGTAAATCCAATAGTTATTGTGAAAAAACCAAAAGGTTCCTTAAGAATATGCCTAGACCCATCCAATTTAAATTCTTACTTGAAAAAACCAACCTTTCATCTTCCCACGTGGGATGAGATAAGTTCAAAATTACACGGTTCAAAATACTTCAGCACTCTAGATGCAACACAAGGCTTCTTACAAATCAAGTTAGATGATGAAAGTTCTAAACTTTGCACTTTTCCAACTCCTTTTGGGAGATACTCTTTTCGTAGACTACCTTATGGACTTTCATGCTCATCTGAAGTTTACCAAGAAAGAATGCATGAAATTTTTGGAAATATTAATGGTTGTGCAATTTTTATCGATGATATAATATGCTTTGCAAAATCAATCTCTGAACATAATGCTACATTAGAAAAAATTCTAAAAATTGCTGCACAAAACAATATCAAATTTAATAAGGAAAAATGCAAGTTCTTATGCAAAAAAATTACTTATATGGGACATGAAATCAGTGAAAAAGGCATTGAAGCTGACAAATCTAAAATTCAAGCAATAATTGACATGCATAGTCCTCGAAATGTCAAAGATTTGCAACGTTTCATAGGAATGGTAACATACATAGGCAAATTCATAAATAATCTTTCAGAAAAAACTGCAATTTTAAGGTCATTATTAAAGAAAGACATCATCTTTCAATGGTCAGAGGAGCATGAAAGATCATTTCAAAATTTAAAGTTACTTTTATCACAAACTCCATGTTTAAAAATTTTTGACACTAACCAACTCACGACAATTTCTGTGGATGCTTCGCAAAATGGTATGGCGTCAGTTCTTATGCAAGACGGAAGACCTTGTGCTCATGCGTCAAGAGCTTTAACAGAAACACAAAGTCGTTACTCACAAATTGAAAAAGAACTATTAGCTTGTTGGTTTGGTGCCACACGCTTTTATCAATATGTATTTGGAGAAAAATTCATCATTGAAACAGATCACAAACCATTGATTTCCATTGTCAAAAAACCACTGCATCTATGTCCACCAAGATTGCAGAGAATGCTAATGCAACTTAAAAAATATGATTTTGAACTCATTTACAAACCGGGTAAAAAATTGATAGTGGCAGATGCATTGAGCAGAGCCTATTCTAACACAAATTTCAACGAAAATATTGATTTTGACATTGAAGAAGAAATTTGTGCAGTTGAACTTTCTCTAAACATAACTGAAAATAAAAAACTTCAAATTCAAAAATTAACTAGTGAAGATAAAGAACTCTGTATATTAAAAAACCTTTTAGAGAATGGTTGGCCTAAAGGTTTAAAAAACTGTCCAGAAGAAGGTAAATTCTATTTCAAATTCAAAGAAGAAATTTCCTGCATTGACAACCTCATTTTCAAGGGTCACAAATTGATAGTTCCCAAAGCCCTACGTAGAGAAATATTGCAGAAACTTCATTATGAACACTTGGGCTATAGAAAATGCTTAGATAAAGCCAACTTATCAATCTTTTGGCAAGGTATGAGAAAACAATTGGAAGATGATAATATCTTGTAACATTTGTAACACTTATCAGCAATCTCAAGGTTCCGAGCAGTTGAGGTCTCACGACATTCCCAGATTGCCTTGGCAAAAGGTAGCTGCAGATACTTTCCAATTCCAATCTGAGTCGTACCTTTTAATCATTGATTATTATTCAAAATTTGTGGAAGTCATTAATTTAAATCACAATTTAACTTCTAAAAATTTAATCAACAAATTTAAATCTGTTTTTGCTCGCTTCCAAAAATTTTGAGGACCGATAATGCTACAAACTTTTGTAGTCTTGAATTCAAAAATTTTGCAAAATCCTGGGAATTCCAACATGTAACCTCTTCCCCTTTGTACTCCCAGTCAAATGGACAGGTTGAAAGAACAGTTCAATCTATCAAAACTCTTCTCAAAAAATGTTTTCTTGATAAAAAATATCCCTACTTAGCATTGTTGAATTTTAGAAATACCCCTTTGGATGGTGAAAACTCTCCAGCAAATGCTCTCATGAACAAAAATTTAAGATCAATTGTTACAGAAACAAATAATAAATTTTCCAAAAATTTTAACAGAAAAAAGTTTAATTCTCATATAACAAAAAGTCAAGTAAATCAAAAAAAAATATTTTGATAACAACAAAAAATCACTAACAGTCTTAAAGGATAACACTACAGTAAAAGTTCAAATTAAGCCTAAAACTCCATGGAAAAACGGAAAAATCTTAAAAAGAGTAGGTATTAGATCATACTTAATTCAACTAGAAAATGGTTCTACGCTTAGACGTAACCGAAAATTTATAAGAGAGTTTAAATCATCCAAAGAATTTTCATCTTTTCCAAGAAAATCTCAAGAAACCACAGAAAATGTTACTGACTTGTTTTCTGAAAACAATTTTGAAAGATGTCAATTTGTAAAAGTAGTAGGAAATGAAAACGTAAACTCATATCTAACTGAAAATACACCGGAAAGTCAGATCAATTTAGATGTAAGTGACAACTTGTATAACTCAATTCATAGTAGCTGTAGTGACAATGACAATGATAATTTTGTCAGCGATAATTCTAGTTCATCTGGTTCTCAAGGTGACGACCATGAATTGACAGAAAAAAATTTAACTAATCCCATTGACAACTTCCAACTTAGTAACTGTATAAATGAAGAATCATCTAAAATGAACCAAAATAATACGGTTTTGAACTCAGACCTACCCAGTACTTCAGATGTAAGTCAAACACTTAGTGAACACTACGGAAAAGGAAAGGAAAGTACTAATCGGACAACCAGATCTGGAAGGAAAATAAGAACCCCTCCCAGGCTGGCTGGCTACATTCTAAACTGTAGTTATGAATCGAGCGAAGATTAATCTGTTGCTTACTTTACAAAAAGTAAAATCTCACATGACACCTCAGTCATAGCAATAGCTTTACACAAAGTTCAAAATAAAGTCATTATCACTACAGCAGAGAATGAACATGAAATTTTAGATATTTATATGTACTACTGTGTAAGTTTGTCATACAATTGTGATAATACTAAAATTTGTGTTGTAATTTTGAATGTTAATTTTAAGTCATAAAATTGTAATAATACAAAAATTTCTGTTGTAAGTTTGAATGTTGATGATAAGTCATAAAATTGTGATATTATGTTAGGAGGATATAGAAAACTGATAACTGTGACATGTAATATAAGTGAAACAAAATGTAATTATAATTTTGAGAACTACAAAAGTTAAGAATTGTAGACTTCAAAATTACATCTGAAAAAGGGGGATGTCACATCACTTGTCATATGTCATGAAGGTCACAGAACCTACCATACATAGACATCGTGAATAAACGGCTAGAGGCAGTTGTCATCTGACCTTAGTCAAAGCAAGATCGCAGTCTTTCATTTTCCCAGTAGAAGAATAATGAATTCATGTCCAATAAATAAATATAACAATCACCTAAACCGCAATACATACAATTATATAATTTAGTGTCATAATTTTTTTTAGAAAAACAGTATTCGCATATGAAAAATCCACTGTATGTTCTATCTCCGAAAGAAGGATCGCATGTTGTATGGATCCAACGTTGGCATGAGTCACAAGACACCCAATCGACAGTTTGGTCGAGACGACCGTATCTGCAGTATGAAGATTTTTCTGTTATCGTTTCATCCGTCAACAAAGTTTTATTTTCATTTTCTACTTTTATTTGCGGTACTGTTTCATTATTAAGGTCCGTATCAACGTTTTCAACACATTTCTTCAATGTTTCTTCTCTCGATCTCGATTTGTTTAATAAACCTAACTTTTTAAGAAAATTGCCTGAAAAATGCGAACTCGGTGCGCTCTTGAGTTTTTTATTCCACGTTTCTTGGGCCAAGTTTTTGTTCATGGGATCAATAATTTTTGTATTCTGCTTTGTTAATCTCGTTTTCGGTATTTTACAAATAAATTCTTTATGCAACGCAAGTACATTTTCCATACTCTTTCTAAGATATCTAGAACATTTAAGATTTTTATTACCGTCCAAAATATTTTTTTTGAGATGACCAAAAAAATTTTCTATATAGGAATTACTGACGTGATGTTCAGTTCTCCTTTTTCTCAAAATAATACCCGTCCAGAGTGGACAAAATGGCATGTACTTTAATAGTAATTTATCGAGTAAAATTTTGCTACAGTACTTATTAGTAGGTCCCTCAAAAGATGAAAATTCATGAATTTCATTCATTTTCGCAAGTAATTTATTGAAATGTTTGTAAAAAATACTCATTTTATGTAATCCAACACGTTTATCTTCTACTTTACGTCCGTTTTCACTATCACCATTACACTCGCGAAAATTTATATCAAAGTCGATTGAATTACCTTTTCTTAATTTGAGTAATATGTCTTATGGTGGATTTATGCAGCAATCATAAGTCATAAGTCTTAAGTCATAAGGAAGAATATTCGTCAATGATTGGTTGGTCCGTATATTCCAACCAATCATTGACGAATATTCTTCCTTATGACATAAGACTTATGACTTATGATTGCTGCATAAATCCACCATAAATGTTCACGAACGATTTTGTTAACAACCGGGCTAAGTAATAAAACGGTCACGCTTTGGAACCAGTCTTCAATATCACAAAATAAATCCATATTTATCACCGACGCCATAATATCTTTGTAAAATTCTCGCACTTCGAAATCCGTGAAACATTCATTGTCTTTACTTAAGTTTTTCATTAGGTGTGCGAAACATAAATGGACAGTGACCAGATCTTTTGGTAGTTCTACTATTTCTGACGCAACTTTGTAAGTTAAATCTAGATATTTCAATAAAGTCATGCTGTTATAGTATTTCCAATATCAATTGCAAAAGACTGTTATATAAGGGGTAATAAATATTTAATATATATGCATAGCTAACGCACGGCACTCAGCCAAATTGAGAAACAAAACATATTTCACCTCCCTCGTACGCAGTCAAACGGAACCGACAAAAGAACCGCCAGAGGAACCTCAGTCCAAGTGTTGTTCAGTCTGGTTATCAGTGGGGTAGGTAGTGGAGTGTGTTGTGTGTTGAAATTAGAAATTGTATTATGCATAAATCCGAATATGGCGTTTTGGAGACCTTGGGCGAATGAAAATAATGAAGTTGCAGAGTGTAGCGAGATTAAAGACAGGGATGAATTTAACAATAAAGATTTAGGTATACAAACACAACAAGTTATTTTGAATATGTTCGAATGTTTAAAAAAGGAAAATATTCAGCAATCTGATAATGCAATCGTAATAAGAATTGCTGAATTAACTAAAATAAATAAAATTTCCATTTATCGAGTAGTTAAGAAAGGGGTTGCTGAGGATCATTCTCTGAAGCGAAAAACATGTAATGAAAAACTGAAATCAGTTGACACCGCTACTCAAGATTTTATACGCAGAACAATTTATAGTTTATATAAGGAGAACAGGGTTGCCACATTGCAAGTAATACAGGAAAAGCTAGTAGATTATCCAGAATACACTTATACCAGTTTAGAGACATTGCGTCAGGTTTTGTCGGCATGTGGTTTTAAACACAAAAAATTGAATAAACGGATGGCGATCACCGAATCATCAAGGATAGTTAAATGGCGACAAGATTATTTGCGTCAGATAAAAGACTACAGAAGTTCTAATAGACACATAATTTATCTAGATGAAACATGGTTTGACAGTCATGATGTAGTAAATTTTGGTTGGGTTGACAGTAGTAAAAATTGCTGTTTGAATTGGCCATGTTCTAGAGGGAAAGCATAATAATAGTCCACGCTGGAAGCAAAGACGGTTTCGTACCTAATGCTTTATTAATATCTGCAAAAAAAATTAAAAACTGTGCTGCCGATTATCATGAAGATATGACTGCAGAATTATTTGAAGAGTGGTTTAATGAACAGCTTTTACCTAACATTCCACCACAGTCAGTAATCGTTATGGACAACGCATCCTATCACTCGCGGCAACTCCTTAAGATACCAAATAGTGGCAGTAACAAAGCTCAAATATTAGCATTTATGTCTGAAAAAAATATACCTTTTCCTGCAAGTGATCGTAAAAAAGGCTCAACAAACAAAGAATTGCTTACTGTTATAAAAGGGCTGAAGTTAGAGAAAATGTATTATATTGACAAGCTGTGCCAAGAGCAGGGTCATACTCTTCTCAGGCTTCCTCCTTACTATTGCATATTTAACCATATAGAGTTAATATGGGCAAACGTAAAATCAGAATTACGAAAATGTAATCAGTCTCCAGAACTTAGTAAAGAGGTTGTAGAACTCGTTAAGAAAGTTCTATCCGCAGATCGCCAAGAGCTATGGAAAAACTGTGTTGAACATGTAATCAAAGAAGAAAATGAGTATGTTTTATTACCCCCTTTACAACCCATTATAATTCAACCAAATGATGACTCTAGTTCAGAAGATTCTGACTGCTATGATGATTTTTGAACTTTGGAATTGAAACGTTTTTTCTTTTTTGTTTTAGTGGCAAATAATTTATTTACCTTTAGGTTTCTGTTTTATTTGTAAATAATTTATTTTCCTTCATCGTTTTGTTTAATTTGCAAAGAATTTATTTTCATTTATGGTTTTTGCTTTGAAATTTCGTTTTCCAAGAAAAAAAACGAATGGGATACAAAAAGGGCTCAGTTCACGTCTGGTATCCTGTTTAAACCAAACGCCCTCACAGGTATATAGGTACGTTTTACTGTACGTTTCATAATTTAATATTCAGTTGTAGCAAGTTAACGAGCTTAATAATGATTTTTTTCTAAGTTTCAATTAGGACTACAATTAAGTGTATCTGGCTAAACAACGGCGTATGCATAATGACGTCCAATTTATAATGAATGATTCGATTGCTTTTTATATAATATGATACATTTTGACACGTATTTTTTAAAATAATAAAGTCATAAAATGAGGTATCCCCGCCTATGGCAGGTCAAACAAATTTGCCGCTATGAGTTCCGAGCGAGTTTTTATGATTTGCAATTGATAATGGAAAGACTATACAAGCTTTGCATATCGCATGTATATTTGCAAAGCTGAAGTCCGTAACAACAGATTCGAAAGATGGCCATTTATTTTGCTCTTCGCAATAAACTCGAAATTCATTAAATATCGTGAAAATAGTTTTTGAAAAATGGGTCCCCGAGATCATTTCGAATATAGGAAATATACGCCCGGTACAAATTGGTAAAACGGCACAGTACAAATACACCCTTTTTGTTTTGGTTGTTGGCTTACGAACGATACTGCTTGTAGTGTAACAAAAAAGGTTGTTGGATGCGCAAATATCTCAGGGAAGACGTAGGTTGTGCCAGAGAATGAATGATCAAGTCGAGATGACGGATTTATTTGACAGTTATTGACAGTTTTCAATCTACAAAGAATAAATATGTTTCAGAATGCTAAAATTTGGGGAAAACGTTATGAAAGAGATTATGATCATATATTTCAAGTGCTAACTCACCTACAAAGCAGGTATATGCCTTTAAAATATCGGAATGCAACAAATTAAATGCACTGCACCACAGGCTATGAATTTGACTGAAAAACCTGACAGTAACTATGATTTAAAATACAAATGACAATATTGCTAGGCCATTAGGATGAAAACAATATTTCAACAAATATGAAAAGACATCTGCGAGTAGGAAACGCGCATTTAACTAAAGCTAGTTGAACTTTGTTACAGTAGCAACAAAAAAAATTATTGGTAAACATTTACGCCGCTTTTGTCTATAACTTCGAATTGTTCTTTACTGAACATTTTCACATTAAATGGAAGCGACACTTCCTTCACGTATTCATCGTGGTCTTCTTGCATTTTCATAGCATCTAATAAATCATTTTCGTACCTGTCCCAATGAGATTCTGCCTCCGATTTAATTTTTCTTATCGTACAATCCGATTTAATATCTTTTTTATTTTAAAATTTCCGTTTGTATTCCGACGGTTTTTTATGTAAAATCTTACTCTTAACAAGCGATCGTGCAATACCTTTAACATGTAAAGTTATTTGGTTTGGGTGACAATAATTAATGGAATTCGTATATACTTCGGCGTTTTGACCGCGTATTAAAATTATAAATTTTAATACGCGGTCAAAATTATTGTTTTTGCACAGAGAAAATATTTTAATGGTTCCATCTTTAAGATATTTCGTATATTTCATTATGATTATGCAAACATTATTGACGAATTTTTTAATGCGGTTCCGAAAATATGTTGGATAATATTCGCTAACCAAACGATTTTCCCGTATAATAAAATCAACTACCTCTTTTTTTATAAGAAAAGATCCCTCTAAAATGTTGCACTCATTATAAGAACTTCGGGGTAAATTTTCGACATTATGAGAATTTATTGGAAGAACTACGCTAGCCGTAGAATCGGACAAATTGAATTCTTTCAGAATATTAAAACTTTCGGGGGTTATTTCGAATTTTCTGTCAACTGAATACCTCTGATCATCAATGATGATCCGTTCATCAGAAATTATCGAGTCGATGATATCATTTGAATGACATGGCTCATTATTACTTATTTCGGAGTTTTTCTTTATGATTGTACTTAATTCCAATCGTGCTTTTTTGCAAGGAACGAGGTCTGTATTAACAGGAGTCGAACATATTATAGCATATTGGTTTTCCGAAATTAATGAACAACTTTCATTTTCAGTATTTAATTCACCATCAGGAAGTTCATCAGGTTTGACCCGAGAATACTCCTCACAGTCATAACCCGAGAATACTCCTCACAGTCATAACCGTCATTTTTCAAGTATTTGTTATAATAATAGTAAATTATTTTTCTGGCATTAACATGTCTGTAGTTCAACCCTAGACTTTGGCTGACATTTATGAACGCGGGTTTTATCAATTTGTAGCTTTTTATTTCATTCGATTTTATATTGATATCCTTTAACGTTTCTACAATATTTAATTTTCTTTTATTGTCATATTTATCTCCACGAGAAATCTTTGCAAATATTTTTTCGAAATCGTTTTTATATCGATGAATCAACCTGTATGTTTGACTAGGATATTTCATCCCCAATTTTTTATTTTTACAAATATCAATGAATATTGGGTGATGCGGCGCGAAACCGATAAGAGAATTGAATGTGCAACGGGGATCATACATCAAGATAGCTTTTGTAATTGTTTCCAACAATGCGATTTTCTTGCTAACTCCCATTATGATTATTAATTCTATATTATCGACAAATAGAAGGCGATATGTATTAACAAACAGTACTGAAAAGTACTATGTGAAATTGTCATAAAACACTCTGAATGATACAGTCTCACCCTCTGAAACACCTTGGGAAACACAGATAAAGACACTTTACACCTTATATGTAACAAAATGCAAAATAATCTGACTTCAATCTGAAAAATAATTCTTTAGTAGCAGTTGGATGATTTCAGGGAAACGCGGTAGGGAGTGGGTTGTTTACAAACACAAACGATTAGGTGAGGGGAAAGTGGCGCATAAAACAAGTGCGTATGGAAATATATACTCATGTTTTAGAATTGAGTGTTTTCTTTATGTTAACATTTCGAAACAGTAAGCGGAGAAACAGAAATAATGAGGATGCGTATTTGTTTACGCGGCGCACGCCAGTAAAGCTCCCTGTCGGCATGCCTTTTTCAATGGGCATTTCTAGTATTCTAAAATATGCACTTTTTGTCTCGTGACGTAATGGAGGGTAGTTTATAACATAATCTCAACCATTTAATCACCCTGAACTTTGAAAAAATTATTTACTATTAATTCAATTTCAATATGCATAAATTCAAACGCTCCTTAGCTGTGACGTCAGTGTCACCTGGTAATATGATTGGCTGAAGTTTGGGCTCAGATAGCACATGACGTTTTCGTGACGTCCAGTTGATGGCCGGTTTTTGTCCGAATGTCCCGAACCAGACAACTTTCTGGACGTCCAAACATGTGCGTTTCTGGTACGTCTATTAGAGGTACGGAAGTATTTATTTTTTCAGAAGTAGGAAAATATTTATATATGAGTAATTATTTAAAATTGATGTTTACCTACCTACCTGTTTGAATGAACAGATATTAAAAAAAATTATGAAATATTATTTTTAATATCTTTTGATAATGAACCATTGTAACAAAAATATGAAATAAAAACGAGTTAAAACGGTACTCATTATAATTTTTGAAAGATGAGATAATTTAAAATAAACACCTCATTTAGATATAGCCATGCCTTTGCCCCACGACCAATCACATTACACACACATTTCTGAACGGATTGACATATAACCATAAGAATTTGGAATCGTACGAAAGCGCAGGGGTAGGTACCACAAAGTTTTTTTCATCTTTTCGACTTATTTTCACGAAATTCGACTTTTTTTCAATATTCAAGTTTAAAGTCGAAATGACAAAGAAAACCTTTTTCTAAACTAAGGTTTTAAGCACTGTTCACAGTGTGTAAAGTGGCACTTTCTAGAACAAGTGCGTATAAGAAAATCCACTGCTTAAAAACATCAACTGTGAGTAAAGTACACATTTTTGCAAAAGAAACAATTTTACTCGGGAGTCGTCGTTTGATGAAAATAAAAAACTTCTTGAGATAAAACATTCATCAATTGTTTCAATTCATCAATATAATACCTGTCGTAGTAAAAAAATTGTATGATACATTTTTGTAAAGAGCATTTTGTACTTGCGTGTTGTGTTGGACTCGGCTGTGTCTCATTCAACAAAATTCACGCTCGTACAAAGTTCTACTTTACGAACTTGTATCATAAATGACTATTGTGGCACTCCTGCGCTTTCGTATAATCAAGGTGGATAATTTTCAGTATCCGATCAATAATATTGATATATTGAAATTTCCAGGATGTGTCCCACAAGAATAGCTGAATATATTACATAGGGTTCTAACAGTTTCTTTGAAAGAAAAGAGTACCTAGTAATTGGCGCGTGGGAAACAAATTCAGTGCCTACTGTTGAAAAGAGAGAAACGATTATTTTTTATGTAGGCGCAAATGAAAGAACCATACACACCAATAAATACCGATCACACTTTTCCTAGAATCGTTCACTCTGAACTGTAACATGATTATTATATCTTTTCATTCTACTGCTAAGTTTCGAATGAGCAAAACCATTTTTTCGCAGCACACCTACCTATTTCAAAGACGATAAATAACGAATTTTGATATGTAAGTAAATTTCATTCTACCTGTCAGATTATCCACTAAAGTAGATATAAATTAGGTCTGGCAGAAGACATTACGTTCCAACGAAACTACTGGATGAAGAATGGCAATTGTGGTGGAATTTATTCCATAAAAAAAGGCCTATTTTAATAATCACTGCACAACGAAAGGAAATGCTCCCGCATTTTGCGCTGGCACATTGCGTTTCCAGTGATTTTAAGATGTCAAGAGGAATTGCAGTCCAGTTCAAGTTGGTTGAACATGTGATGTAATTTCTTCAAATAAACTAATATATTTTATTTTACGTTTAGGCGTAGGTACGGGGGAGTACAGCAGCTACTTGGACAAGATCAGAAGGTGGGGGGATTGGCCTTTCTCTTCGTGGAAGGCCGATTTATTTTTTATTTAGTTTCGAAAAAACGTTATTTTGAAAAGCCGACGTATAGATCAATATTTATTTGTCTCCGGAAGTTGAGAGACTTCATCATCAAAAATGGCGCCCAGATTATCGTGTGGCAGGGATCATAAGAACTGGAAAATTATTAAACCAATGATAAGTTTTCTGTTCCGGAACAGTGAGTGTCTTGTACATTTTTATGAATAACTTATGGTAGTGGTTATAATAGGACTACCGGTGAAACTTGCACTTAAAAAAAAAGGCAACGCACCCGTACCAGAGTTAAATGTCACATATGTTTCGATTGAGAAAATTGAAACAATATCTGTGCGATATTCAACTGCTCTGGTGGCAATACCTCCTGGGTGGGTGTGTAATTTGCCATGATGTATAGTTCTTCTTTACAAAACTAATTGAATTCAGGATACTCTCAACCAAAGTAGGGAATATCCATTGTTGATGCAGTCAGATCCGTAGGTGAAAAACAACACTCCCGACTCAAAAGCGTCTAGACAGTCGTTGGGCAAAAGGTCGAAAAAAATTTATTTAGAAATTTAATTTTTTTCAGTGTAGAAGTTTCCGTACTGGTTTGCAAGGAATTGTTTTGGTATAGGGTTGTTGTGTAAGTGAAAAAGAATACCCCTGACCCAAAAGCTGCTGGACAGTCGTTGGGCAAAAAGTCGCAAAAAATGTATTTAGAAATTTAATTTTTTTCAGTGTAGAAGTTTCCGTACTGTTTTGCAAGGAATTGTTTTGGTATAGGGTTGTTGTGTAAGTGAAAAAGAATACCCCTGACCCAAAAGCTGCTGGACAGTCGTTGGGCAAAAGGTCGCAAAAAATGTATTTAGAAATCTATTTTTTTTTCAGTTTAGAAGTTTCCGTACTGGTTTGCAAGGAATTGTTTTTGTATTAGGTTGTTGTGTAGGTGAAAAAGAATACTCCTGACCCAAAAGCTGCTGGACAGTCGTTGGGCAAAAGGTCGAAAAAAATTTATTTAGAAATTTAAGTTTTTTCAGTGTAGAAGTTTCCGTACTGGTTTGCAAGGAATTGTTTTGGTATAGGGTTGTTGTGTAAGTGAAAAAGAATACCCCTGACCCAAAAGCTGCTGGACAGTCGTTGGGCAAAAGGTCGCCAAAAATTTATTTAGAAATTTTATTTTTTTCAGTGTAGAAGTTTCCATACTGGTTTGCAAGGAATTGTTTTGGTATAAGGTTGTTGTGTAAGTGAAAAAGAACACTCATTTAGAAATGTCATTTTCAGTGTGGAAGCTAGGAATTCACAAAAGAATTGTTCCTCCTCACCAACATTCTAGACGTAATATTTTTTCATCAAGTTACTTTCGTCCGTATATACAGCGAGCAATACATAATAATTTTCATTCTTTTACAGCCCTCTAGTTCAATTTTATGATTTTCTGCCGTTTTCAGATATCATCACGTCGCAGAAACAGTTGACTGCTTTGCAATTAACCTAAAAGGGGGGAAACGCGCGCCACTGATCGATCGGGAAAGTTCGGAAATTTTGGCTGCTAGCTCTGGCTGCCAACTTCACATTGGTAGTAGATGATAGGTTACTTTTATCCCGTTATTTCCAATTTTCAACAAAACAGCAGAAACGGAAATAAACTCATCAGAAACAGTAAAAACGGCAGTAACAGAAAAAACTGCGAAAAACTTTTTTTAATTACAATAACAAACGGAAAAGTGAGGTTATTTCTTCTTCTTTTTCTACGATTGAGTTTGTTGTACCTCCGAGCAGTCAGACTGTCAGTTACGCACCAAACCAATATGGTAATTTCACAAATCAGTAAATCACAACAAAATTAAGGAATACAAAATAGCAACAAACATAACAGCAATTTCAAATTAAAATGTATCAGGTGCTACAGTTAGTACAGTAAACAGTTCTACTTTCGTTAAAATGGCTGCCATTAAAATACCAGAGCAGAAAGTTATCCTTTGCGGAGAATATGGGGTTGGGAAAAGTTCTATTTTCAGAAGATTCACCAATAATACTTTCATAACGGCTACCGACAGAAAATCAACTTTGGGGCTGGATCATTTTTACAAAACTTATAGTGTTTGTGACAAGACTATAAAAGTAAAAATTAGTGGATGGGTTAAGTTGTTGAACTGGTAACCATTCATGTTTTTCAGTTACAGTTATGGGATACAGGAGGTATGGAAAGGGTAGCCTCTATTACTTCTAATTACTACAAATTTGCTGAGGCGGCCATTCTAGTTTTTTCTTTAGACAATCCTGCATCCTTTCATGTACTCTCTCAACACTTACTGGATATTGTTACATACGCAGAGAATGCCAAAATATTTTTGTGTGGGAACAAAAGTGATTTAGTTTTAATTGAAGAAACTCCAGAAGTTAATGACTCTGAAATAGAGGCATTTTGGTATACAGAGCAGTGTTAACCTCTAAACTTATTGCTAAAATTTTATTTTTCAGTGAACAATGCCACAATTTAGTATCTGGAATATACAAAACATCTTGTAAAACTGGTGATGGTCTTGATGACATGTTCACAGACATAGCTCACCAGTTGGTGAGTTCCAATAGATCTAAACTAGAGCTGCAGGCAATGGAACAACATGGATTCAAGATTATACCGTATGAAGAAGAACCTGAGGATGATAGTTGTTTGTGTTGAAGGTTTCCTTCAAACATTATTTATGATTTCAACATTTCTTTAGATTATCTGAGGGAGCTCGGTTTATCTAATTCAACCTTTCGGGTTGGTTTGGTTTGGACCTATCCCCAAGTTTTGAAGCAGGATTAGTATTTAGAAAAATGCCCCTTTATGTGCTTGTAAAGGAGTCTTATATACAGCAGACTGATGCATAAAACTCATTTCACCCATTTGTTTTTAAAATTTTGTTCTCTGTATGTGGAAAATTGATAAAATTGTATATTGTGTTAAAAACCTCCATAAAACAGTATTAAGTACCTACTCATTTCTTTACAAAACACTGGAAACATTGGTAAGTGCAAACATTTTGTTGAATACATGGTGGTTCTTCGGGTTGTAAGGCCGACGTGTGTTCAGAGAGGAACTCGACGTTTCGCCAACACGAGTGGTTAGCATTTTCAAGAGTTATTTTACAAGTTTCTGATTTCTTAAGTCGCTGTCAAATGCATTTGAACCGGAAGAACCACCATGTAAGTGACGATGGCCGCGAAAGCCTTTCACAATTTATTTTGTTGAATGTTTTCATTCATTACTCAACCCTCACCTGCTATGTTAGTAGGAGATTTGAGCCGGTTCTGGGCCTCCCCCCTCCACTATGACGTCATCGTTGACCTTGTGGTGACCTTCAGGGATGACCTTGGTGCATAGGTACCTTTGTGTAGGTCTATGACCTTGGCATGCCCTAGAGATGCCTTTGAAATTTTGTGTTTGACCTTGATTTATATTGTTGGGAGAGGTGTTCAGGGTTTGTGTTTGACCTTGAGATGACTTGGAATTTTTTTCATACACGGACAAGTACTTTTTGTAAGTACACTTTTTTTTTTACCTCCATGTCTTGCATGACCTTCATGTCTACCTACTCAGGGACTGTGTATGATCCTTGTAGAGTGCACATGAAAATCTATACCGAAGTATGGAGACGGTACACGTCCGCACACCACGGAGATCCAGCCCGATATGTGAGCTCTGATTTCTCTCCCGTGATGTATACCTTGCGACGGTGGTGGGGGGAGAGGTCGCGTGACGTCAGCGCTATGCACACGACGATCCACTGATGTGTGTCAGGCCCTCGCTCCCGACACGGTGGGTCCGCTGACGTCACACACCCATACGCTGTGGCGATGTAGCGACTACTATTTACTCTCCGTCCTCTATCGATGCGATGCAAACTCGCGCATGGTGGGGTCTTTGCAACACACACGCGGTGCATGAGTCTGTGGTGGGGGTGCTTCACTATCTATTATAAAAGAAGTGGGTATGGTGATATGAAATCAGAAGTTGTATACCTAGCAGTTGAGTAGTCAGCAAGAGTAGTGAAGTTATTCAGTGCCTACACACAGAGAGAGAGAGAGATCAGTGAGTGTGTTTTTCTATTGAAAATTATTTATATTTTCCTTATATATTTTCATCATGTCAGTTCCAAAGGTGGATTTACAAAAGCTCAATTCTATAATTAAAGAAGAGATGGAAGTGTTAGAGCAAAGAGTAATATCATCTTTGCCACTGAATGAAGCTTTCCCAATTAAGACAATATCATTTTGTTCTACTCGGTTTGGTAAATCAATCCTATTAACATTGGTGGATGTGAGTAATGATACAGTGTTCAAAACATGGCTACCAAAACGTGTTTCAGCACAATTAACGGATGCTGATGTTACTTATATCAATTCTTCTGGTGGTAAATATACGATAGCATATTTGGGTCAAAGTCAACAGACTATTGTTGGCATGAAAACGAGATCATTGGTCAAATTTGATCTCACTGAATAATAGTAATATATAATTTCCACTTGTCATAGGCTAATTCTGATTCTTTATATTATAGGTGATAATTGTAAGGAAAATATAAAACTTTTCATACATTGTTAAACACACTCTTCGGTAGAGACATAATCAAAAGTCTAATGTGAGTAATACTAATTATTTTTGTAGCATAGTTATTTCAATAATTTCTCTTGATTATAGCTTCATTCTTGAAAGATGTGGATGCAATATGCCAGCCAATACTGGACCAAAGCCACAGATATCTCTTCAGCCGTTGAAAGGTTGTCATCAGAACTGGATGCTTTAGGTGAGGACGCTCACCATGCCACCAATTACGACTTGGGCGTGTGCTATGATGAAGAGCAAATTGAATACTGCTTGCGAGACTACGAGAACTACAAGAGGGGTGCGAATCTTTGCGAACAATATTCAGATGGTGCTTTGGATTTAGATCAACTCTGCAATAGTATGATTGCGTGCGAGTTGAGAAGATTTATTTATCGCCTCTTACCATATCTACCTGAAGGGATCATCCAAAAGTACCAATTGGATGATCATAGCGATGAAGAAATCGAAGACGGCCAAGAAGATAGTGATGAAGAAGGAGACATAATTTTAGATTGTTTGCATATACCTAAAACTAATTGAATTGTAAGCTAGCGATATTTGAATAAAAAACGTAATATTATTTAGTCATGTTTTATTTACCTATTCCTCTTTTACATAAATAAATGAAAAAGAAATTAATACAAATGAGAAAAATTAAAAATACATAATATGTGTGTGTGTTTCTTCAATATCTGCTGAGAACTGAACCATCCAATGCATTGTATTTCAAAAACGTATCATGCAGAATGAGTGCATATACTTTGGTGTTGGCCGGGAAGTTGGCTTTCCTGGTTTCAAACTCGAGCTTAATATCAATCGTTGATGATTTTGTGGCAGTCGGCTGATGTGAACAATCGATGATGAATAGTGGATTTTGTCGAAATTGCCCAATGTCCATGAGAGGTTCACTCATATCTTTATCATAATAACTTCTTTGAAAATTCTCATAGGCATAATAAGCTGAAGTATCGAGTTTTTTATCGAAATCCAAATTCCAACGTTCATATGGGTATACTTCAGAGTTCAAGTACACTCGAATGTTATTGATATCAGCAGTTGTAAATTTAGTGATATCCTTTGTCCTATCTTCCCAAGTGGTGTTACTTTGGAACCCAATGATGATATAACGAGGTGTTTCAAGTGCATTGGTTGTCTTGATAGCCCATATATCTGAAGATGTGCCACGTAGTGATGGAAGTTCATAGAGATCCCACATGCGATAAGCCAACTTGATTTTAGCATTCAGACCATTTTTGTTGATTCTATTCAAAAGTTTTAGCTTGTGTTTATCTTCTGGCACTATATGTCTTATTTTCCACTCAATTTTATTGATTTCCAAATCAGCATCAACCGCACCAATATATGAGTTCTTGAAGGATCGAGCGATTATTAAAATTATTTCTTGTTTGGCATTCAAGATACTTTTGTTATAATCTTCAGCGAAACCCATCACATATTTCAGTGGTAATTTACCACTAAATACATGACTGGTTGTGTCCAAGATATCCTGTTTCGTTTCCGAAAGTCCCCATCCAGTTGTTAATAATGTGTTGGCATGTGATTGTCCAAATGAAATCATATTCTTCATAGTAGATGTTATCCCCGGCTTCCTGACGACAGCAACATGTTCACCACCCATTTCGTATCGAATTTCATCAAAAAGGAAAGCGATTGCATTGTTCGAGAGATAACATGATTGCGTTTCATCCCTAGGTGTGAATTTACCCTCTATATAAATGAAACTCTCAGTAATGTCGAGTATAACGTCTTGATTATTGATTGCGATTCGGATTTCATCTGAATTCCTAAACAATGGTGATCCATATGGTTTGTATGTGTGCTCATGTAAACTCGTGAGGGAATGATCGATCATCGGCTCATCGAATATATTCAATTTTTCACTATTTGTTTCGAGCACCATTTTTCCTTACTTTCAGTCCAATAGATTTCAAAAATTTGAAATCTCTCACTGACAGAGCGTGGTGTGCTAACTGTTTAGCGTACACTTTTGGAATGAGCCTTTTTCTAGTCGAACCTTCCTTTTTAGCGGTTTGTGGAATGATTTGAAATCCTCCACGATTCTGTCTATTATAACAAAAACCCATAATAGTTATTAGATTTTCGTCAATTCCAAAATAATAACAATCTCTTCTGTACTTCCAAAATCAATAATATTGTTTTTGTGATCCAAAATACGCACTGTGATGTTGTGAATCAACTGACGACCTTCTGGACTGACTGGCATATATATAATCTTGTGTGGTTCTTTCGTGAGATTGAATCCAGGCTCCACATCGATATCGAATGAAAAAAGAATATGTGATTCTTCATTATTTATGTATGAACCAGATATAATGTTGCAATCTAAGCGGATGAGTCTCACAGTTGTTACGTTTATCGGTAGTGAGGATTCATGTATCTGATTCGGTTGAAATCTATCAAAATTGAAACCCATCATCTTTGCTATGGAATTCGGATGGGTAAGATCAATTTCAAATTTTGATCGCATCTCACATTTGAAAGTATTATTATTGGCATGTAGGTAGAATATATCATCTGCATTGGTATCGTTTTGATTATTACCAGAAAATAATCTAAACATGATATGTTTCTGAATAACTGCATTGATCTCATCTATTTCATATGCACCACATGGAATTTCAATTGTGTATTTCTGAAGTATTGGTGAACTGTCAGCACTGATTCTAAAACTGATTACATTGTTTTTTTCAGTTATATTATTGATTGTGTTGCATCCATAGAATCCTGAAAGTCCCAATCCATAACGACTGTTTCTATCCAATTCAATGGGTGGGAAAAAGTCTGCACTCAAGACACTCGTCCCGACAGCTTGTAGTTCGAACTTCCGTGACATGACTGATACATTTTATGAATATCACTTCAATTTATTGTTGTCTACAACACACTTGAGACAACCTACGCTTTTTCGGAGATGGTTCATCAATATCCAGTTCATTTTTATTAGCACCAATATTCATATCGTTTATATTGCAATAACAGCAGAATATTTTTCGAGGTGTAGGACCATCATTCACATCAGAATCTGGAATGCTGTCACCGTCAAGATTGTGGTGTTCATTGCAATATCTATATTTCATTATGTCGACATCATCTTGTAGACTTTTGGGTAACTTTTCCCAAACATGAGCAATCTCATGTGCAGCACATGCAAGCATCACTTCCTTCGGCATAGTTGCAAGCATCACTCGATCCATTTTTGTCAAAGTGCGATATTTTGAATACATCTTGAGTGAAAATCCCATTCCCTTAATAGCCTCTCGCGTCATTGCTGGAGTTGTATCCATTTTATAATGATTCAGAGAGAAACTTCAGGCACAAATGACCGCAGAAAACTGTGTTGAACTTCTGCTGGCGATCATAGTTATATATAATTTTCACTTTCGGACATTTCTGAAAGTATTGAATCAACTCTATTGGTGGGGGTAGATCTCCAAAACTATCAAAGTATGCAATGTCTTTCCCACATTTGCCGTATGCCACCCAATGTGTTCCCGATCCTCTTATTCCATCTAAATTGACAATAGCGGTCTCGTAGTTTCGTGGACCTCTAGTGGGTAATGTATCACGCATGAAAATACCGCGAAAGTATGGAATTTTCATTTTCTTGGCATAATAATTGAGATCGATGTCGGTGAGAGGTCTTCGAGGTAGGGAATCAATTAGTTTTTTGGATTGTATGGTTTCAAGTATAGTCCGAGTCCTTTACGGTATGGTTTAAGGTATATACCACTACCACTTTTACCCAATGCCACACTTTCCATCTTCTTATTATGACGATTCGCTTCGATCAGGGCTGTTCTGCTTGCTTTTGCTGCATTCACAGCTCTGGTGATGCCTGCAACAGCACCCGCTAAACTTCCTAGCGCGGACAATCCTGCAAAAATTGGTATCAAAGGTAGAATCCCCCCAACCTTAGGAATTGGAATTATGCGGGGTGTGCGGATTGTTTTCTTCCCACCGGCAGCTTTGAGGTATTTACGTGCCGCATGCAATGCCACTACGGTAGCTTTTTTCCTATTATTCGTAACAAATTGCTCACCCCCAGCTGTTTTCAATACATTCCGCACTTTATGAACCACCCCAGAACCGAAGGCGATTTTTCTGAGTTTATTTTTCTTTTTCTTCGGTTGCTTCCTCTTCTTTCCCTTCATAGTAGTACTACAACCCATACCAAAACGTCTCTTTGCTTTCATAATGTTGGTAACGAGTAGGGCAGCTGCTCTTTCCTTAATACCAGCGTCTTTCGATTTAACCCTATTCCAAGCTGCGTATTCGAGTTCTTTGTCTGCCGTATGTCTCGCTGTGAGATCAGTAAGATGATTCAAATATTGAATATCGTGTTGTTTGCATGCAATATCCAATTTATTGATTCCAGGATCTTTGCGGGCTAAACGTTTTTCCAATTTTGTACCAGGTCCACAGTACTGATATCCTCCAGGTAAATGTAATTCGAACGGAAGTTTGTTTATCAAATTATTAACGAATCCACGACCGTTTTTTCTGCATCTACCACGAACACATCCGTTTCGTTTGATGGTACTCATTTAAATGAAACGTTCTCAACATATCATCGCTTACATAGTCTCCAACCACGGTACGATGCGCATTGTGAAGCAGAAAGAAAAGTTTGCTGTAGATAATTTAGATGAAAAATTCGGTTGTGGATTGAATGGACAGAAAGTGTTGCGGCATGGTCCGCTACTTCCATCATCTGTTCGAGGACTCATTATCGGACCGTCGAATTGTGGAAAGACGAATGCCATGATCTCTCTCTTAACACATCCACAAGGACTGCGATTCACAAACGTTTATCTCTATTCGAAATCACTCAATCAACCCAAATATCAATTCCTACGGAATGTATTGGAACCTATAAAGGGGTTGGGTTTTTTTACGTTCAGTAATAATGCAGAAATAGTGGAACCGTCCGATGCCAAACCAAATTCTGTTTTCATTTTCGATGATGTAATATGTGAAAAACAGGACATTATAAGATCATATTTCTGTATGGGACGCCATAAAGATGTTGACTGTTTTTATCTTGCTCAAACATATTCACGAGTGCCCAAACAGTTAGTGCGAGATAATACCAACTTTATCGTAATGTTCAAACAAGATGAAACGAATCTACACCATATTTATTCCGATCACGTGTCACCCGACGTAACATTCAAACAATTTCAACTGATGTGTGTTAAATGTTGGGAGGATCAATATGGATTTATGGTCATTGATAAAGATAGAAAAATGCACGAAGGTAGATATCGCATGGGATTTGATAGTTTTATATATCCATGACACTGCAATCCACATTCAATCGATCGTTGGATTGCACACAGGTTACTTCAGTGGTGTAATCTCTCTTGTAGAACAAAATGAAGAACGATTCAGTTGTTGATGATAAAAACAATGCATTGAATTTGAAACGTCAACTAGTTGAGACAACAGAAGCTGTACGCCAGAAATTTAACTCTATCAAGAGTGGACTTATTGAAAATCGAATAGCACTTGAAAAATTCTACGATCCCCTAATGAAGCCATTGAACGTTCTATCTTCAGCTGCTGCAACGAAACAACTACCACCACCACTACGACAATCAATGACGAAGCAAGTGAACTCACACTCTACTCTAGTTAGGAGTACTCCTATGGGAAAGAATCAATTTGGTAGTGACACCTCGTCTGCTGACAGTGACACCATCAAAGAATTCGGTGAAACGTCTATATTCGAAACACCATCATCATCTCGAATAAGTAACTCGGACTATTCCTCCCTTTCTGAAGGCAATATTGAAGATATTTTGAAGATGCATTTGGAAAATGTCAAAACAAACAATGGTGACTATGACACAATATTTGGTATCCGTTCAGATCCTGCTACGGGAAAACTCAAAATGGGAAGTCTCAATGTAAATTTCAGTGGTGGAAATATTTTATTTTGGAATGCCAATAAAACAAAAAAACATGAATTCCCAAGTAGTCCGGAGTTATATAATATGATTTTTTTAAAAAACCCACCTGAAGTCAGTGATGATGGAATTCTTCATACATATGCTAAAATATTGAGAGTCACGAATGCACCATACAAACAACATCAACTGAGGAATGGTTTCAAACATACGAAATCAAAAAAATTCCGTGAAGTTATTAAACCAGTACTAAACTTATCACATTATCTAACAACGAGAAGTAGAACAAAAAAAGGTGCAGGGATTAATCGGATACAAAAAAGGTATGATCCCAAACCTGCGAATTATGTATACTGGAATTCACCAAAAGAGTTAGTCGCTCGTTTACGACTATTGATATCCTCGAAATCAGCTGGACATACTGGACACGACAATGAAATAATTTCAATAATTGAAGAATTACGTGAGGAAAGTATAATATATTGAAACATTCAAGAAAATGATCATTTTGTACACGGAAACAAAGTGAAGCAGTCATTGTGAGAGGATGGACAATGGAATAAGTGATCTCAAACGACAAGTTGTCAATGAATTACATACACCGGCAAGACGTAATTTCACCAGAAGAACCACCACCCTCAAAGGTTTTGCAGATCTATGGCAAATTGATCTTGCCGAATTACAACCCTATGCTAAACATAATAAAGGATATAGATATGTCCTTGTAGTAATTGATTGCTACTCAAAATATCTATGGACAAAACCGATCAAAAATAAAACAGGTAGTGCTGTAACTGATGCAATGGAAGATGTGCTGAAAGAAGCCGACTATTCTCCGAAACATCTACAAAGCGATCAGGGAAAAGAGTTTTTCAACAATACTTTCTCATCTCTAATGGGTAAATATAAAATCAATCATTATTCAACATTCAGCACAATGAAGGCGGCCATAGCAGAAAGAGTAATTCGAACAATAAAGACGTGGCTTTATAGGGAATTTTCAGCGATGGGACACAACAAGTGGTTAGACATTCTTCCTATTATAACAAGAAAATATAACCATAAAGTGCATCGTACAACTGGTATAGAACCAATCAATGTTACACCAACAACAAAACTGAAATTTAAAGTTGCCAAAGTCATTCGAGGAAAACAAAAACTGCCCAAATTCCGAATGAATGACATTGTTCGTATAAGCAAGTACAAAAATATTTTCGAAAAAGGATATACTGCAAATTTCACAACTGAATTATTCAAAATCATTAAAATCAATAGGACATATCCCACAACGTATATAATTGAAGATATGGATGGCCAACCGATTAGAGGATGTTTTTATGAAGAAGAGTTATTGAAAACGGAAAATCCTGACATTTATCTCGTCGAGAAGGTGCTGAAGAGTAAAAAAGATAAACTATATGTGAAGTGGTTAGGTCTTCCCATTGAACACAATTCATGGATTGATAAACGTGACATGGTTTAAATATGTATTAACTTTAATAAAGTGGTGAAATTGATTTTGAGTTTTCATTTCAAGTAGACTGAATTGAAAAAATATTGTAGCGGTAAACGTTGCCCCAGCCAATCGCAACGTTCTGTGTATGCCAAACCAATTTAAATGCATACCCCATTCCCGCTCATATATTTTCAACTCACAACATTGATGACATTCCATTATCCTCAGAGCTAATCAGTATCATATTGAAAAGCGTGATCAAACTCTTTTCTCCACTTATCACGTACAGATGCTGCCGTATCGAAAAGTTTAGTGGACTCCTGAAGCTCCATCTCAGCTTGCACTTTCAAACAATGGGTGAACTCATTATTCTGTGTGATTTTGTTACGGAGTTTATCTGCATCTTCACACATTTTGATCAGTTCAACCTTTGTTGATGCAATCTTTGCATCGAGCTCCTGAAGAGCCACCTCGTCTATGCTGCTACTTTGAATATCGTCATCGCATTTGACGATGGTGGCCTTCGCTTTTACGATGCGGCATTTGGCTTTCTTCAACATGTCCCCACAGCACTGCAGTGGACCGAAAGAATGAAGCGATACATTTCCCAAATCACCCATCACTTTCTTTAAGGTGTCATCTACCTTCTTCTTACGGGGTTTCCGTACACCCTTAGTTATTTTCTTGGGTTTAGAAACAGTAGATGTACCCTTCCTCTTAGATTGTTTCGGTTTATGATCCACACTAAGAGGAGAGAGGAGTGGAGGGCATTCGGGTAGTGACAGCTGTGAAAGGGTTGGATCAGCACATTCTGAAGATTCCGGTTTATCTGTCATCTTTAGATAAGCTTCGAAGTTGAAGTCATCGGTGGAATCTTGGGATGACAAGTGATATACCGGAATATTTTCAAAACCAAACTCACCATTTGTTGCACCTTCTTCAACAGATAAATTTGGTAGTGAGTTCATGATTATTTAGCTCGGAGGAATGTGTGATATCAATGGGATGTGGATAGAAATGGTGCTGATGTTGATGCGACTTCACGTTTTATACAATCAAGTCGCATGGTACATGCGCACATGAACATGACAACAAACCACCGTAAAAGGAGAGGGGGTGAATATCCCATGAGTTAACTCTACAAATTTCATAGTAATGGGAAGTGTTGAGAACACACAGTATTCTTCCAACCGATGTCTTCTCCAGATGTGTATATAGTTCTATGTCACCTACATAAGTTTTGCCCAATTAACTATAAATATGGAAATCATTTCGTAACATAATGCGAAGGTGTGATTTAGAACAAAATGATCAAAGTGAGTCATAGTTCTGATTTACACCTACGTATTGCATATAATCATAGTGACGAATATTATTCCCAATAGAAAGTGTGAGTTCTTTTTTGTAGCCTTGAAAAAGGCTGTTTTGCTCCAAAGAGCCAAGGGGAATTGGGTGAAGACTGATTAGCTTGAGTCTTCACCGACATTGCCAACATTCCTAGCATAGAATGCCCTAGCCCGCTCCTTCGTCTCCGCCCACACACGGTTAAACTCTGTAGCATCTCCGATATCATTGTCATCATCGGACCCATGCTCTTCTGCTGAGTGCCGCGGTGGCGCTGTGGTAGTTGGGATCTCCTGTGCTGTTGCTGAAGACATGTTGAATTTTTGAATGATACTTTGAGTAGGTTGTTACCGTATTTATAGTGATCGGAGTGGGGATATGTGATGGAAATGATGGTACACATCTACTGTGTTAGAATCCGCCGAGTACTGCTACTAACATTTCAAAAAGTGATTGAAAATTTTTTTTCAATCATTTTTCCAGTAGAATTCAACATTTAAAACCTTTTAGGTGGTATGAAATTTTCTGATAGAACTCACCATTTCGGTTATATGAAATATTTCAGAAATTCCAATAATTATTTTCAAAAACACTCTAAAAAATATTTTCAAATATTTTTTCCTATAGAATTTAACATTTCCAATCATTTATCTAGTATGCAATTTTTTGATAAAACTCTTCCTAACGCGAATATAAAACATTCAAAAAAATTTAAATAAATATTCAGTGACGCCTATGGATTTCACGTTATCGGATGTTACTACTACCTGCTATTGAGTGCTTTGTGAAGGATAATTTCATATTCAAGATGCACTCGGTCAGAAACAGGTAGGCAGGCGATACTCCTTAGACAATTCTTTCAGGTTTTAGTTGTAATTTGAACTTTGCTACGGTTTGTTTATTGAGAATAATGGCTAGTTTAAACTTATCACAAATGGAAATGGATTCCAATGTTGAGTCTATTCTTGTGGAAAAATCAGTACCGGATGTTTTGTCACCCTTCAAATCTCCCATATCGTCGAAAATTAAACGTAAGCAGCCATCAAAATTGAATAAATTTAAACGCGTGATAGAAAAAAATAGCCCATACTCTCAAAACGCATGGAAAAAACCATCGTATCAATTGGATTGGAATGTTCCGGGCTCTGGTACGTCTAAAGGTAGTGGAAATGCCACAAACTGCGAAGAAGAAGAAATAGTTGAGTTGATTGATCAGACTAAGAGAATGTTTTTGTATTAGAGGGAGTCAAAACAAAGAGTGACACAAATGAAAGAAAAATTGGAAGCGCTGAACATCGAAAGAGAAATTGTGAGAAAGAGAGAGCAGGAAACTAGAAAAAAATATGCAAACTTTTTTTCAGGAGAATAATTGATTAAGGAAAGTCCTATTGGAGTACATAATATTAATTGGACGTTGTACACAGTGACTAGCGATGTAGAGGGGCTATTCACGGACTTTCCTTGATTAATTGAATTGAATTGTTTACAAAATCGAAAAAATTTAAACTTCCATTTTTTTTCTCTAAAAACACCAATAACTCGAAAACTGAATGAGATATCATAAAATTGTATATAAGCAGTTTTATTGCTCTCAAAAATGTCTACAAAAAGTTCCCATAACATTTTTTCATATCTTGAAAAATAAGCAGAATATTGACTGTATATAAGCAGTTGGGACCCAAGATAGTACCTTGTGGAACTTCAAAAAAGTAAAATTTCAAATTTGACATTTCTATGATCACCTCATAAAAGTCTACAAAAAAATGTCAATGATTTTTTTTGTAATGTCAATAGTTTGGGAAATATTTAACAAAAACGAAAAAATTTTAAACTTTAAACAAGGTCAAAGGTCATCAAATTAAAAAAAACACGGAATAGACTTCCTATTATTCACCTCCCAACCATTATAATAGGAAGTCGATTCCGTGGGCCTCCACACAAACTAACACATCGGTCTATTATGGTTGCCAATAAAAGTCCAAAATATCTTCTAGCCTTTATATCATTCGCCAAGATGTATACAACTAGCATTACGTTAGACATCCAATATTTTAATATTGAAAACTGAAGACTATTACCATCTGGTGCCAAATACCGCAACACTGATACGAGTGTTCATTTTAACGTTTGAAAACTGAAGACCAGTTCCATCTGGTGGCAAATACTCCAACACAGCTGTGAGAGTATGGACAGTCACATCCATTTTGTTAGAGCATTGGCGTAGCGGTGGGTGGAATTTCTGAATTGTTTCATATTAACGAAATAGTTAGTTTTATTAGAAAATTTCATACCAGATAAAAGGTTTGAAATATTCAATTATACTGGAAAAATGATTGGAAAAATTTTTTCAAACACTTTTTGAAATCTAAGTAGTAGTACTCAGCGGATTCTAGCACAGTAGGTGTGTACCGCCGGTTCCGTTTCCCCCACCACGACCTTGTACATTTCTACCATTAAGTGGTGAAAATGTGTGTGTGTGTTCTTTTTGTGGCCCTGAAAAGGGCCGTTGGGGTGCTCCGGAGAGCTGGGTGTCATCCCGCATATTTATGCGCGACGACCACGGAATGGGCTTAGATGACATCGTCATCGTCTGATGACACCACGATGATGGTGTCATCGTCAGAGTCATCGTCCACCAACATGTGGACCTCCTCTTCAGAGTCTTCGTCCACCAGGACGTGCAGGTCCTCGATGCCGACATGCACGACCTCCTCCTCAGGGTCTTCGTCCACCAGCAGGTGCAAGTCCTCGATGCCGTAATGCACGACCTCCACCTGGTGGTCGACCACCGCTTCATCCTCCGATGAATCGGATGAAAACAGGTCCTCCCAGTAAAGCGGTTGAACGTCCATCTCATCCTCTGATGATGGCGATGACGGCGATGGATAATCCCAAATATCCGTGGAGTCGCTCACCTCATTTACTTGGATAGGGCCTCTGGAAGGTCTATACCAGTGACCCCTTTCCCCCTCGTACACGACATTCTCCTGGAGAGGAAGAAAATCCAGAACTTCATCATCTTCAAATGCCCAGATGCGTCTCGGAGATGAGGTGGAGTCTGGGAAAGACATCTTGGAAGACTGATACTATAATATGAGCTGGCATTGAATTTATAGTAGTTCAGAGGAAGAGAAAGGTGGGAGAGAAGGGTGGGAAAGAAGGGTGGGAGAGAAGGGTGGGAGAGAAGGGTGGGGCTTTGAAGAGTGTGTGATAGGAGAAATACACAATATGATATTTTATCAAAGGGTTAAAATAATAAATAGAGTCAAAGATTATTTACATACTCATTGATTAACATAAGTATGAAAGACAATAATTAGAATGCCCCAACCACGCATTGCACAATGTGTACCTACCAACAAATTGAATGTACACTCCTTTTTTTTCACTTATTCTTTTTTTATTACTAACACCTAATTTAATATATACAACTTGAATTAAAATACAATTGAGATAAAGTGATAGGCAATGCCCCAACATCGCATTGCCCAATGTGTACCACCCAACAAATTTAATGTACACTCCTTTGTCACTTGATCTTTTTTTTATTAACAATAACTAATTCTACACATGCAACTTATATTTAAATTAATTTTTACAACACTTACAAATAACTTAACCTATACAAAATATCTTACATCTAACTATTTCTAAGTCGTTGGAGGGTTGCCATCATCCTCTCCGTCAATGCCGTCACCTGAGCTCTGGCCGTCTCCAACCTGGTGAAGCGTTCGGCCTCCAGGATGGCTTCCTGACGGTCACGCTCAGTCAGCTCAGCCAGCTGACGGGCAATTTCCGCCCGCGCTACTTGGCTCAGCTGGAAGTCGCGCTGAGCCTCGGCTATCACACCCATCAGCTGGTCCACATCCGTTTCCAACGTGGGAGCGATGGCCTCCAAGGCGACGTCGGCGACGGGATCGATGATGGCAACTACCTCCACGATAGGGGCTGGTGGAGGTACAGCGGGCGCTGGTGGTACGACATCAACGCTGATGATTTGCACAACAGCACGTGGTGGTACAACTTCTGCGACTCGCGGTAAGTCGACGACTGTCGGCTCCACGGTTACAACTATAGGTGCAACCTCTTGAACACGTTCAATAGGTGCCACTACAGTTGCAACAGGAGTCACAACAGGGACCGCAGCTCTTGAGGATGATGGCCATCCTGCTTGATACGGGTTGGTTTGATCGCATCTCTTCCGATATGCGGAAATAGCACCAACCCTACTGCTTTTGCCCGATTGCTTCCGCGATGACGATTTCACGCCGCTACCACTTGGTCGTGGTGGTGTCGGCTCGAACTCATCCTCGCTATCCACAATCTCAATCGGCTTACATATCATTGACGATTTTGCCCTCATTTTACGTTTCTGTTTGGGAGCAACATCGTCAACGGAATCGCTTTGTCGCTTACGTTCACTCCCACCTTGCTCCTGTGAAACCATCGGCGTCAACGGCTCAGGGATCTCCATGTCCTCCTTAAGGCTCTCCAGGGCGTTGGTGAAGTCCGCTTCGTTGATGTCCGAGTGATATGGTCCTGGTGAAGGCGACGGAGATGGTCCTTGAGGCCTATTTTCGTCGACCAGGACATTGGTCAATGCTGCGAACATCAACAGGTTGGTCGCCGGTGGAGCTGGAGCCATCGCTGTACATTGAAAAAAAAAATTAAAGAAAATAATGAATATAAGATAGTGTACTCACCAATTAGAATTGAAGATATGGAACTTGGACGAGAAACTGCTGCTGGTGCTGGTGGTGTTGGCTTGGAGAACTCGAAGTCAACTGAAGAATATTCAGAGGAACTCTCCTTTTAAGCCATCGGCCCACCTCCCACTCTACCCCCTCCCTCTCGAAACGCTACTTCGACCATTGCGCACATCCCTCCCCTGGTACCATCTGAATCAAACCCATCATAACCCCACCCGCATTTCAACAACGCTAAGTATTACAAAAAATACATGTACTTAGTGGAGTGAGTTGAAATAAGGGAGTTTGGCATGCATGACAATGGTGAGTTGGAGTATCAGCATACTCAACAGTTGTATGTGAATGGTGATTAGCATACAACCCACCATTGTCATTCATACCACAGTACCGTAAATAGCACATGTGGCAGACGAAGAATTGGCCTTCATCACCGGTATCAATTGCAACGAAGGCTAATGTGCAACAATACAAATTAGTTGCAAAATTGTTCAACGTCTCCGACATGTTGATAGGTATGGTACGACTTATGATGGAGTCGAAGTCGCTGGCAGAATCCACCTCAACCCCTTCATCGACGTCATCATCTTCGCTGTCCTCGTCGACGGCATCCATCTCAGGGTCCTCCGGCTCCACCAGTTCCACCAAGTCCTCGAACACCAGCTGGTCCACCATTTCCTCCAGCTCATGGACCGCTGGTACTTCCACCTCTAGGTCGTCTTCCCACTCCTCCTCGAAGTTGTTGACGTCCATGTGGGACAGGCTCGTCAGGACTTCCATATAATTCTCCATCGCTCACACAGGTATCAATAAATTATAATAAATATGAAATATACAACACAATATTCGAATTATGAGATTCGAATGAAGTATTCAGTGACCTGCCCGTCTTTTATATCTTCCATTCAGAGTAGGGGGGATACCACCACCATAACTCTTCTGCATAAGAGTATAGAGCTCTCGTGTCTCCCAAACAGTGTTAGCGAGAAGATCAGTGTATGTGAATGTGTAAGTAACATTATGGTATTGAAATACAAATAACTTTAGTATGACAAAATTTATTCTATATATTTTTATGATAATACAAATTCATTTTTCAAACAGCTGGGTCTGGATCACTGCCTGGAGACCAATTTACGGCTGGATCTGGATCACTGCCTGGAGCCCAAAGTTTTGGTCTATGTGTGAGCCAAATATCAGGATGTTTCCTCTCCAAATCGATTAACCTCTGATGTTTCTTCTCTAATACAGCTAACCTCTTTTCCAAATCATCATATTTTTGCATCATTGCAGATGTAACTTCAAAATCCTCTTTCATCAGATTGCATTTATGATCGAGGTCACTAGTCAACTCTGTTATTTTTCGTGTAATTGTAGCTGTGGTATCCCATACTTTGATATCCACATCACTTTTTAGATTACTATATTTGCGATCTAGATCATCAGTGACCTCCTCTATTTTTTCATTGAATGCTAGACGGGCATCAGGTACAATCTTAGCCGTTGTGGCAAGTATGGCAGCCTGCAAGGCTTTGAGGACACGTGCCTTCGTCTCCTTGATTTGTTCATTGAGATACAATTGAGTTACACAATCACTCTCATCTATCGGTTCACCAACATTTTTCAGTCTTTTACCTTGCACATCATATTGGTCATCAGGTGAAAGCTTGAATCCTATACCTTGGGGACCTTGAGAACCTTGAAGAACTCGAACTTTAACAGCACCCCATTTTCGTGTACGACCGAATTTATCGATAGCCTTAGACATCTTTCTCCCACCTTGATATCTTTCATACTGATGATTTTAAAACAATCATTTGTATATATCTCTGTGTAGGTATGTTGATATCTCAAATGAAACAAAAGGAATTCAGAAAAACATGTTTATTCAAAAAAATATATTTGGTAACAAGACATAAACTAACATTGGCTAGTATAATTTGACTTTTATACAATAAGAGTACTATATAATATATTCGGTACAGGACAAGACATCAGCTAAAATTGACTAGTACAATTTTATTTTTATATAATAAGCGTAATCACATATGAAATACAAATAAATAAGTATAGTGGTGGTGAATTTTCCATTTTGAATGATATTTCATTTATTCAATTCAGCTGTTAATAAATGAAGTAATTGATCTAAAGGACTCTCTTGGGAAAAAGATTGAATAATATTGGAAACCCAACGAATATTCTCTTCTGGGTCATTCTGGTAGAATTCTATATCGCTATGACCCCAAGGAAGAGTTTGTGTCGTATTGGGAATGATGAACCGTTTATCATCATGGTACGACAATGCAACTTTGTTTTTCAATTCAGTATACATGTCGTGCAATATGCTTCTAAACGAGTTCATCTTCCTAAATATTAAACCACCCTGTTCGACAATTTTCTTATAATCTTCACATGTCAATTCATTCTTTATGACGGATCTTTTGACACCTTTTGCTTTCTTGAATTCACTACCTACAGACTGAACATAATATGCTTTAGCACCGGTACCATAAAAGCTAATTATGGGATCATTCGGAAATTCATCTTTGAAATTACCCAGAATTGACTTTGTAATGGGAATATTGAATTGGTTTCCTAATTTGTAATTGGAAGTATCAAACTCACCTATATTGCTGGTAATGAATTCATAAAAATTATCAGTTTTTACTTTCAAAATTAAAGAATCCGTGTCAGTGTAGAGTAAGGTAGCATTTTCTGCATAATGACGTTTAATACATCCGTAGAAGAAGTTGTACATAACTGTTTTGGATAATTCTAGAATACAGAATCCCAAATATAGTGGTTTATCGTACAATACATTAACTTTGCCCAATTGAATAGCAACGAAATTTTCGGAAAAAATTGAACAGCTTTTGAAATTAGGACGTGATATTAGGGTGCTAGCACCCATTTTCCTCTTGATGCTTTCCCAATGCGTCACCAATCTAACATCTATTCTGTTATCAACGTTTTCCATCGTTTTCCCATAAACTGCATTATTCATGAGTTTATAGAAATCTTTTTCAGCTTTGTTGTTAGAGCGATTGCGCATTTCAGTGTTCAAATCAATATAAGGTTTCATCCAACATGACTGCTTGAATTTCAGCACTCTATGTGTATTCATGACAATAAGACCATTGGCCACAGCCTGCTGTAAGTTTTTATAATGTACAATATATTTTCTCTTGTCATTTAAATTTGGAATTAATTTAGGAATTTTCGATTTGGAATGTGGAGGTATTAAACTTTCAACGAGAAAAGGGAGATCAGCATGTTTGTCATGTAATTCTTGGGGATAATGAATATCCACTTCGAGAACATAACCGTATGGACTATCAGATGCCACAGCCATTACGTCCAAATTGAAAATGTCATTGGGTGTTAGCCAAGCAAAATCATTGGTGGGTAATGGTTGTGACATACTGTGACCATATAAGTTGGTGGCATCTAAATATGATATGAATGATGAAGGTTCATTGGGGTTATAATCGGGTAAAAATTTATTATTAGCAATATGCTTCCTTCCACTACACTGACTTATTCCACCACGTATTCCTTTCTTGAAAAAATGTATCATGTCAATGTCTGTCAATAATTCCAATTCAATATTTGTATACTTTAGCATTGCATCCCATGATAATCCGGGTGCTGTATAATACTGTGCCGGATCTAATTTATATTTCTCTAAACATATGTCTCTAAAATTCTCAAATATGTCACATAATAGAAGCACATCAGACTTCAAATATAAATCCGAGTATTCTCCCAAACTCTTACACTCGAATAAATGCCAAACACGTTTCGCTCTCATATAATCCTTATCTGATATATGCTCTCCGTTAAGATTGTCATAAAACTGATTTTTTGTGGGGAGAGTTGGATGATTCAACTTGTCAATATGATCAACAAAGTTATATGGAAAAACACCTTTCTGTCTCATCAAATTGAATTTGTCAATTTGTGGAAAATGTTTATGCATCTCAATACACTGATCGGATGTTAAGTTAGCACCTAAGTTCTGCAAAGAATTCGACATGAATTTAAAACTGTCTATGAATCTCATTTTCAAATAATTCTTTTTCTCTTTTCCATCTTTGTCAGTGTATGAGTGAGTAAATAAATGCTTGGTGAAAGATATGTATTTTTCCTTAGTTTGTGGGATAACATCCACTTTGTCTTTGTTTCTATACAGTTCTTTTATGAACAAATGACAATCATATCCACTCAGGTTATGGAAAATTATCGGAACAAAATTAGGTAGTTTGAAATTCAAGTTACATACAGAATGTGCGGCAGGTGATCTTTTTTTTCCAGTGAGATGACAATGGTCTCTCACTTTCACATCACCACCCGAGAATGGTTTATCACATATACCACAAAATTGAGTAGAAGAAAACTCTTTTTCTTCCGAGGGGGTTTGTGCAGCCATAGGAATTGGATACCTCAAATGATTGTGATAAATATTCCTTAAATCATCTTCAAGTTTTGTAACAAATTTCTCGGCTGCATCCTCACCCCTATATGTCACAAATTTAGTTAATTTATCATTGTATGAACATTTTATCGAATAAGCAAATGAATAAGGTTCATGTTTGTATGTTTTGTTCGAGTATGAGTGTTTAGGGTTGGGTTGACTAGTTTGAATGGGTTTGAGAACTGATTCAAAGTCGGCATAAACTAAAAATGGCACCTTCAGCTGTTTCTCAAAATTTTCAAACATAAGTGTATTCCCCGGTAACATTTTACCATATTTGTTAATTCTGAACTTGACTGATGGTGTTGTAGTGCTCAAGTGATTACAGTCATGCAACTGATGACGTAACAATAATCGCTCATGAGAGAAATACAATAAACATCCATCACAAAAATATTTTTTATGCTCATGCGCAGATAGTTGACTTGAAACTAATCTAGAAAGGTCTTTAATCCAACAATAATGACTATTGCCAGAATCATCTGTTATAAGTAACAAATTGACATGTCTTCTGAGTCTTCTCTGTGAGTAACGCAACGGACCAACCACTTCATATTTCATTTTACCCTTATCAAGTTTCGACTCTAACCCATAAACATTTATTGAAATATCATTTATGTCTTCAAACTTTTTTATAGCTTGAAGTTTAACTGGAAAATCCATACCTGTTACATTCAAGACATTGGAATAGTGGGGGTATGAGGAAACTTCTGACACTCTACCATTCGCAGGAAACAATGCAGATGTGATGGCCCATGCAAAACAATGTTGATCTTCATTGCGAATATTCACAACACTTTTTCTTGTCTCAATGAATTCGGGCAGCTTCACATACGAACATCCGCTGAGTGGACTATACTTGTTGATGTTCACTTCGAGGAACATAACTTTTTCACAACTCCATCCTGAAACATAAACATAATTTAATATTCATGTAATTAGAAGGAAACCTTAAACATACCTGAATCACGTTCTTCAAATTCCGTAGTCTGAGCAATGATGACATCACGGAATCCATCGAATAATGCACCCAAATCCGTAGACTGATCCACAATTTTATTTTGTGAGTTGAATGACTTGGTATCACTCAAATCCCGTGTTTGGACAATGTAGCTGCCAAATACTTCCATATTCACTTTAAAGATCTTGTGAACCTTTATTGCCTCTTCAAGTAATCCAATAACTTTTTCTCTGATCTCACTGAAGAATGGCATATATTCAGTGTAAACATTTGGACTTTCCACGCGATAGCTCACAATTCTACACTTGAAAGCATTCCTTATAATTTGTATGCCATCACTCACTTGAACACATGCATTGTTCTTGTGCTGGAGAGTTCTTTTGTGAGAACTAACTTGGGAAGCAGGAATTGACACATTACAACAATTGCATGTGTACATTGGTGTCGATGCTGCCGCATCTAACTTAATCCTTTTCACAGAAGGGCCACCTTGGCAACTTTGGAGTTGATGCCGACGGAGATTATCACTACGAGTGAACGATTTACCACATCCACAGGAATACATTTTCTCGATGTCTCTTCAGCACAAAACTCAATGAAATACTGATTTCACAATCATTCTCACCACCTTTAAATATTATTTCGATGAGTGGAAGAGAGGGTAAACAAATTCTCTCTGCATCGACTACTCATGCAACGTCACAGAGCCCTCCCCACCAGTTAACGCATCCAACAGCATATCAATACAGAGAGGACGGAGAGTTAATAGTAGTCGCTACATCGCCTCAGCGTATGGGTGTGTGACGTCAGCGGATCCACCGTGTCGGGAGCGAGGGTCTGACACACATCAGTGGATCGTCGTGCGCTTAGCGCTGACGTCACGCGACCTCTCCCCCCACCACCATCGCAAGGTATACATCACGGGAGAGGAATCAGAGCTCACATATCGGGCTGGATCTCCGTGGTGTGCGGACGTGTACCGTCTCCATACTTCGGTATAGATTTTCATGTGCACTCTACAAGGATCATACACAGTACCTGAGTAGGTAGACATGAAGGTCATGCAAGACATGGAGGAAAAAAAAATATGTGTACTTACAAAAAGTACTTGTCCGTGTATGAAAAAAATTTCAAGTCATCTCAAGGTCAAACACAAACCCTGAACACCTCTCCCAACAATATAAATCAAGGTCAAACACAAAATTTCAAAGGCATCTCTAGGGCATGCCAAGGTCATAGACCTACACAAAGGTACCTATGCACCAAGGTCATCCCTGAAGGTCACCACAAGGTCAACGATGACTTCATAGTGGAGGGGGAGGCCCAGAACCGGCTCAAATCTCCTACTTACCTCATCAAAGTTACGAAAATCTCTAAATGTGTACATGAAGGGAGAATTTTTATCTTTATTTCTGCCTAGCTCACATGATACTATGCAATGATCTGAAATTACGGAACAGTCTTTCACCTTGATTTTAGAAATATTCAAGTTCACACTACAAATTATTAGGTCGAGTATTTTACTTGATGTACCTGTGTACCTTGTGGGTTCATTTATGATTTGCTTCAGCTCATATGACTCTAATATATCACATAAATTTTTCACACCATTTCTACCCATGACTGTAAAATCCAAATTGAAGTCTCCACTGCATATTACATAATCATATTCGGGTGCGATAACACTGACAGCCGTATGCATAGTCAATTCCAGCGACTCGCCAGAGTTTCGCCGCTCGCTACACAAGTACTATAATGCACAGTCAAGCTCCAGAAAAGTGGTACATCCCCAGAGTTTCGCCAAAATGTGACTTATCCCGTAGTTGTCACTTTTTTGGAGCTCGACTGTGCATTATAATCCTTGTGTAGCGAACGGCGAAACTCTGGCAAGTCGCTGGTGATTGACTATGCATACGGCTGTGAGAGTGTTTTCGAATTCAGATAGAAATACATTCTCAGCTGTATCGGGTGGACGATAGACTGTACCCAGAGCAATTTTTTTGTTCTCGTAGGAAAAAGATAACCATAGTTGTTCAGTTTGCGATATCTCTAAATTTTTTATACACCTTGAATTCTTAACTGTTTTTGTGTAGACTGCTAAGCCACCACCACGTTTGGCTATAGTTCTATCACGTCGATAAAGTGCATAACCTGGGAATGAAACCATATCATCTGAAATATTGCTATTGAGCCAAGTTTCTGATAATGTGATGATATCATATTCGTTACAGAATTTGTCTTTGAAACTGCCAAAATCTGACCGAGCGTTAATATGACAAATTTTCAAACTCATAATTATTGTATTGGTATAACAAGTTTAATTATACAGATGGTAATGAAAATAATAAAACATGAAAATCAATAAAACAGAAGAGAGGTTTGGTTACTTCGCCCCTCTGTTTGCACTCTTATTGCTCAAAGTAGAACTAGATCTGAGTACTTTTCTTCTCTCAATTTCTGCTTTTTGATCAGCCGGGGAGCTGGGGTTTCGTTTTTCAGCTGGAGGGGGTTTCTGATGTTGAATATATGAATTCCCAGGGCGTTCGAAACTTATTGGTTCTAATACGTTTGGATCAGGTTGAATATCAATGTTGCGTAGATGTTCAACTGTATAAGTTTCAGTACCAACCAGAAGGAGTTTTCCTTTGATATAAGCCTGGATGCCCCGTGACCTAGCCGCTTTCAGATGCCTATATAATATTTTATTTTCTTCTCTGTCCTGTTTGCAAAGATCATGTGCAATAAAAATGTCAGTACCCTTGAGGTTTTTGCACCGTTGTACAATGAGCTGTTTCTTCAGGTAACTGATAAGTTCTATTTTTATAGGAGGAGTTTTATCACTTTTCAGCTGATATATATTATTTATTTCTAGGGCAGATACCGATACTTGTAGCAAGTCTTCTAGTTTTTTAATGGTATACTCTAAAAGTGAGGTATTATCGGGAACTGACAGACCGTATATTATTAAATTATTTTTTCGACTCAGTCTATCCAAGTGTGTGCAAGTGGTTTCCAGCGTTTCTATTTTATATTCCAGTACTTCGATTTTATTTTCGTTTTCCTTCAATTTTTCAAGAATTTTGTTGTTTTCAATACGGATTTCGTGTTTGATCTCATCCCTGATATCCTCACATTTGGTGATGATGTCTTCCAGTCTTTTTAAAAGTTCGGCGTTCGAGGTATCAGACACATTCGGAGTGAGCTTACGATTTTATCGGTATGGTATGACTATATGCACTTAATTAATTAAATGTCAATGAATGTTATATATTATATGGAATATAAAGATTCTACCAGATTTGATTGACTAACTCACTTTGGTGTGTTGCAGATTCAACATAAACGATTATGATATTTAACTTCTTTCACGACCACAGATTTCACATGCGTTCGCTATGAATGCTACACTACATCTCATATGTTGTCATAGAAAAAGCTAGTATAGTATGCAACTCGCAACAAAATGGCCATTATGCACTCGTATGAATTGCAGCACTTGCCTTCGGCTCGTGCTGCAAATTTCATACTCGTGCAAAATGGGCATCATTTTGTGCTCATTGCATAATATACTATTTTATTGTCCGTTATTGAATTATCACTCAATGTCATGGATTTTATTTCTTTAACGGTTTTATGTTCATTACAGACACTTTTTATACATTTCCATAAATTTCCAAGTAATCACTACTATATTTTATCTGTTTTTGATAATACAGTTATTTTAACGCAGGTTAGTCTGTTTTTATAAGTATTATAATCTAGTTTCACTAGTGCATTATTGGAATTCTCTTTCAGTTGTTTATACAATGCATTTTTTTTCTACAGATATAGTAATGCTGTCATCCGCTCTTTTCTTTTCTCAATAAATTTTTTATCCTGACTCTCAGTACATTCACCAGTAATTATTTGAATTCTTTTTATAAAATATTCTGCAAAATCATCGGAATTGTTCATTTTATAAAATTCGCTCCAATTTTCATTTTCAAACTTCTCGTGTAGTCAATTATGTCTTTATTAAAAAAAAATTGTCATAATTTCTGTTTGGAATGTACAAATTATAAGGAAGGAATATCGGATAATGATCAGTGATTCCCTACTCATCTATCATTGATTTGAATACATTTTTATTTTGATTACTCTTTACGAAAATATGATCTTTGCAAGATTTTATGTTGTTTTTTAATCTAGTATGCACATTAATGTATGAAACGAAGCTAAATTCGCTCAGTATATTGAGATACTCATGAACAAATTTGAAATTTGACAAAATATTAATGTTTATGTCTCCTATAAAAACTGTATCATTCTTATCGATATCGTTTCGGTATGTATTTAGAAAAACATGTAGGTTATTGTTGAAACTATAAGGTGAAGTTGAAGGAGGTATAATGTTATTAAATGAATAATTTTTGATCTATCTACTGCAATTTTCGTATATATTACTTTGATATTATCCAGTTCTATAATTTCGTATTTGAAAGAATATTTATTTTTTATATATAAGATCATACCATCATTTTGATTGTTTCCATAATTATAAATTTGGTTGTCTCCACGAATTTCAAATAATTTTGGATTATAGTCTCAGAAAAAATGATCATGTCAATAGCCTCATCAAAATTCTTTGCCATGCTTCTGATGTTTGCATACACAATTTTTAAACCATTATTAAAACTTACATTTTTGTACTCATTAAATCTTTCACGACATTAGTCTCATTACAATCTTCTACTACGTTGATAAACTGATGCATAAAAAAGAATAAAACATGTAATGATATATGAAATAAATAATCTAAAAAATGAACCTGAAAAATAAATTATTATTCATTTTTTAGTTGTATAATATCAGCCTCCGAGCTGACGATGAAAGAACTATCTTTTTCACCTTTCCTCACATATATTTTGTTATTTTTGTACCAGATAAATTTGAAACATTTTGTTGTTTCAATTCTTTGGCTTTAGCAAATAAAAATTTGTTTGAAAGTGGTATTAGTGTTAGTAGAATTCTTCTGGACTTCCATTGTCTAGAAACAAAGAAAATGTGTTTGAGTCACGACGTTTCAACAGTTAACATCTACTGTCGTTATCAAGTGTGTGAATGCGACAAAAGATATCTCGAATACTTATTATATAGCATGTAACTGATGTACCTGCTATAACGGTAATTATGATCTTCGCGGGGTTTCTCTCAGGTCATCAATGTTAATTAATGTGTTACAAAGACCTTTTTGGTGAGTGTTGTTATTGATGACCGATTTTGATAGGTCTTGACACAGAGTTTTTAATGAAATCTCAATCGATCTAGCTGAGTGATAAGTGGCTTCCACACATTCCGAATTTCTATGCTCGGTTGACTGAACACGTCATTATTCTGAATATAAGCCGACTCTCGAAAGTTTATAGAGTCGGCTTATATTCATTGATATTTTTCATCGTTTTGTTCATATCCAAATTGCTTTTACAGACATTAGCAAAATGGTTTCTCCCTTTACACTTTGCACAGGTTTTTCCTGGGTTTATGTCCAAATCCGCAGTATTCACAATTTTTCCCTTCGCATTTCTTAAAAAATCCTTTTTTTGGTCGAACTTCATTGATAGATATATTTTCTTTTTGAAGCATTTTGGATTGAAGCTTACTCGTTTCCGTTGCTCTGCAATAATCAATTGCCTTATCTAATGTTAAATTTGGCTCTCTTAGTAGGTGTTCTTGAAGATTTTTGTCGAATATTTCGATAACAATTCTGTCTCTTACTATAGATTCTTGATCTTTATATTCCGTAGATTTGATAGCACTACGTAATTCTGTCAAAAAATTATCGAACGGCTGACCTTCTTTTTGTATGATACTATTGAAAATGAATCTTTCGAAGATAACATTCTTCTTAGGAGTACAGTATGATTCAAATTTGGACTTGAGCAAGTCAAAAGTGTGCTTTTCCGTTTCTATTTCAAACGAGAAAGAATTATAAAGTTCAAGTCCTTGATTACCGATTAAATTCAGAAAAACTGTTATTTTCTTCTTTTCTGGTTTGGCATCCAAATCCGTAGCTACCATAAACAACTCAAATCGCTGGATGAATCTTTTCCAATTCTGACTAACATTTCCGTCATCAAAGATCAATGGGTCGGGCTTGCTGAATTCCATAATTCTCTTCCGTATTTCTATATTTCAATATGAAATAACTCTTCAGAGATAATTGATTACGTTCAAGATGAAATGTCTTTATTATCTGTCTAATGACCAAACGTCATCCAGCCATCATTGTTTTAACAATATACAGAATGTACATCTAAATACAGAACTGATGATATAATACATAAGATAGTAGTCTGACTGGCAGTAATGTTTTGGCAACATTCACCACATGAATATTCGGAGGACCCAGCAGTTTTTTCATCTTGGGTGCTTATTTGGAAATTGTCGATATTCTTTCTAGTTTGCGAGTTTCCACTGATTGAGTATTTCAAAGGAAGGAAATCTTTTTCTTCATCTGATGTATTCTTTTTTTCAAGCTCTATGAGAAATTGAATTTTTTCTTATATTTTTAGATTTCATTCCCATAATTTCAAAATGACAGGGAATATGAATAATTTATTTTTATTTGTTTAATCAATTTTTTACTTCGTTACAACATAGTAAAAAATATAAATACGGTTGAAAGTCTTGGAATTAATTTTTAAAATAATATATAAAATACCGATTGAATTTGACCTATTTGAACGCCTCCATTTTCGCGCGCTGTGGATGACGTCACATAGCGCTATCAGCGTTGTTCTTCTTCAGTTTTGACGTTTTGACGTACTCTGATTGCTCTACTTGCTTGAAGTTGATCTTTTATAAAAGAGTAAGACAAATGCAGTACAAGTGTTAGATAGAGATGAACATATGTGAAAGTGATCTCGATCAACCAGAGCAGTCTTCAATGAACAAGCCTTTCTATAGTTATGGCCAGTTACTAATTAGGTTAGGAATTTGCAGTTTTAATCGCTATTACGATAATGGAAAATGCTAAAAAACCATCTTATAGGTATTGTTTAGTACCGGAATGCCAAAACACAATTATAAGTACACCAAGTTAAGTATTTTTTTCTGTTCCAAGATATGCCAAAATACGTAAAGAATGGTGTAAGGTTATGAGAAGAGGCGAAGTATCTCCAATATCACATTTACATTGTTGTGAAGATCATTTCAATGTGAGTACATTGTATTTCGATAGTTAACATGAAGTGAATTGATCAGAAGTAAGTTTTGTATGCATAAATGTTTTGTATATACCTGCCTCACCTAAATTACAAAAGGAAAACTATCATTTGATAAACTATTACTACTTATCAGTTCCGGTATTGTCGGATTGTGCTTTGACAAAACCGCTTTCAGTCATTTCTCTTGATAATTTACAATTGTCACAAGACCAAAATCGAACTATGTAATGGAAAACACTACAAATATATAAATAAAAACAAATTTTCTATGAAAGACGACTAGCACAGTATGAATATCAACACAGATAAATTTCATAACGTGCAATGTGACGTCATTCTTCGTTTCGACCAATGGTGATGCGTTTCGCAAATTTGAATTCCGCGCGCTTATTATGCACTTTTTGATTGAAGTTTTATGGAGTTAAATACAAACTAAATGATAAACTAATGGTTTAGGTGTAATTTCGAGACAATAAAGTATATGTGATAAAAAAATCAAGTAAATTTAAATCACTTGCATATTCCCTATTGTCAAAGTGAAACTTTTCCTTGAAAAAGAATTTGGTTTTCTTCAAAAATTGAATTCAAGGAACGATTCTTGGTATTCACCACTATCTCTGAATTTCTTACCTGTTTTTCTACCCACTCCCAATGCCAAACGATTTTTCAACAAGTATTCTTCTACAAATGGATAGTCCCAAGTAGCACACCTGTATTGGTAAAATATTGATACAATATTGTGAACATATTGGCGAAATATTTGAAATGCAATATTGGCGAGAAAGAAAATGTGAACATTCGGCGATATTGGTCTAATATTACTTGAATAATATTGGCGAAATATCCTTGAACTGATATTTGCCTCAAAATGTTCGGCGATATTGGTACAATATCGCTGATACAATATTCTGACAATATTGGCACAATATTCAAAAGTTATATTGTCGAGAAGTAAAATGTGAACACATTGCGATATTGGTCGAATATTGTTTGAATATTTTAGAAATAGTTTTGGTGAAATATTCTTGAAGCTATAATGGCCCCAAAATATTTATCGATATTGGTACAATATTTATCGATATTGGTACAATATCATTTGGATATATTGGTGGATGTCAATATACCTTGGTAAATTATTAAATGTCTTTTAGTTGATGAAGGTGGCACCAGAGTCTGCCTTTTCATCGCCATAACCACTGAGTGAGCTGTCTTGAAACAAGTTGTGAGAAGTATTTAATATACTTTCGTAGGTTTTAGAAGACGTTCCATATGTAGAGCCACCTAAAGGATTTTTATCTAGGTTTGATCATGATATAATTTCAATATGTTTTATTGAATATTCGGCCAATATTCAAATTTCATCTCAATCTAGATGTAGGAAACAATATGAAGACAATATTGTTTTAACGATATCGATAAATATTATTGAACCAATATTGACCCAATATTGATTAATAAGATTTGTTGAATATTGGCGAAATGATATTCAACCAATGGGTAATCACACTTGGAGATACAATATAGTTTTTATTCCTAGAATCGATATTAGGGGAATATTGGGATTGCGATATTTATTCTAGATGTTAAAAACGATGTGGAGACAATATTTGTTGTTGACTCAATATGAGTTATTACATTTTGTCAAATAAAGTGGAAATGATATTCAACCAATATTCTAACAAACTTGGAAATACAATATAGTTTTTCCCCTATAATCGATATGACTGGAATATTTGGATTGCAATATTTATTCTAGATGTGGAAAACAATATATAACCAATATTGTATTATCGATATTGGTAGAAATTATTCAACCAATATTGACCCAATATTTCGTGTGATAATCTACATTCAAAACTAGTTCAACCAATATCCCACCAATATTATTAATATAATATTGTTTTTTAAATATTCATCCATATTGGACCAATATTGATTTTACATTTACAATATATCTATATTGGCCCAATATGGAACCAAGATTCAGCCGATATGATGTGCTACCTGGGGTAGAGGGTATAAATGACGTTTTTTGTTTAGATTTTTCAGAAGACAAAGCTAATGAAATATTGTTCTACTTGTTTAATCAATTCCAGAGATGGCGCCCTTAAAAAATGTTAGTCCAGGGATATGGTGATTGATGATTGTTGTCAATTTTATGGAATTTCAATAAACTTTTAATACCATTTGAAAGTGAGTAGTTGTGGCGGAATCTAAAATGCGTGGTGCAGTTACCTTGTATTTTTGACTATATTATTGATGTTTCTTCATTTTGTTGTATTTTCTTGGACATTCATCATCCATTCAATAATAATTTAATTTTTCCGATTGACTCGGCCGTTACTTGATGAAGATTCCTAGCAATTGTATAAACTACACAGAAAACGATTCGATCTCCACAAACTTTATTTAATCAGACAGTGACGAAGCTACTGTCATTGTTTATATATATATATATATATATATTTTTTTTATAGAGAAAGAAGTCTCTATAAACACTGCTCCTGTACTAGCGAAACATGATTGATTAAAATAAAGTTTGTAAATATCGAATCGTTTTCTGTGTAGTGTTGGAATCACAGCTTCCAACAAGCTTTCTAGTTATATTAATTAATTCGTTCTAAAACATTCTTGAGCCGTCCTTAAGATGTCTGCCGTCCCTGATCGCGCCCAGTCAATTCTTTGGTTGCCCAACATTTCACGTCTGTAACCCACTAACTTTCTCCAGACGAATTCTAAGAAGTACCAATTTCCTCACCTCTCATCGTCCTGTCTTCGCCGCCTACCCTGCTATTGCATCTTCCCAAAGGAACGGTACAAGCACGGGATTCTGAGACTTTCTTCCGAAGTGAGAAGTCGTCCTAGTCGAGATTTGAGTCGACATTATTTCTACTCCTCTACTTCCACGATGCTCGAATTGATTTCTGCGTTTGTATTCAGTAAAGTAAACCAGGGGTGAATTTACGCAATAAGTTATTTTAAGTGTACACCGATTATTGAAGAGAAGCAATTTGCCAACTCCCACTTTACGTGGTAATGCCAATATTTCGTGTAAATGGTCGCTGTCAAGGAATGAACAATTATATTTAGTTAGCGAAATGATCAGCATCAATTAATTCAAACCCCAGTAACTACAGAATCCAGTCCACTTAACATCGAAGCCGAAAATAAATAATTCCCCTGTGTTCGGGAGAAGGTAGTTGAAACCAGTCCGAACATGTAGTTTGTACAATAATAATTTGATCATGTTCCGTTTTTGTATCATTTGTGGGCAATCCAGAGAAACGATCAAAATAATTCATCTATATCCAGTAACGAAAGTAAGTACCACCATATTATGAAGATTGCCACATAGTATCTTGTAGCCTCTATTAGGAAACTTTTTAATGAAAATCCTGGCACGAAGATATCACACACGGAATCCCTCTCAAATCAGTAAATGATTGACACACTATTGACAGGTTCTATTGGTGAATTGTGAATATCCATGAAGCTCAATTTCAATACTTCTTAAATGAAATAAGTGGTCATTATTGCATTTCAGTAAAATAAATATAAATAAGTCCAAAATGTTACAAATAGAACTGATCGGTGACAGTGATTCAGTAAATCCCAATGATTATGTTGCTTCATTCATTTCATTCGTGGGCAATACTTGAAACTTCTGTTCTTGTAAATTGTAACTGATAATTGTTTCGTGGTAGGTCTTCATGAATTGATGTGTAAATATGGACAGTTTGTGAACATTACCAACTTTACTGCCAGTGGGCGATAAAGTGTCATTTTACGCCTATAAAACCGGGACGTAAAGTGTACTTTACCGTCCGCTAGTGTATAGTGTTATTTGAAATCTTGAATGCTTCAAAAAATATCTTGTTAGTCAAATTGCTTTTAAAGGTTGGGATTCAATGAACATAGTAGTTGTTATTAGTAATTGTCTCCTACAAAATAGGGACAAAAATTTATATTATATATTTTTCTTGTTTGTTGGCAGTAAGTTTTGTGATTATACAAGTCATGCCATCTAGCCTGATGTATAGATGGGAGGGGGCAATTACCAATATAATATAATTGTGCAGTAATGTATCTAAAACTTTTTCGAACTTCTGACAAAGGACCACGCAAACTCCTTATGGAATTTGGGTCCCGGGGGATTTTTTTGAATTTTTGGTATGATGTAGTTCATGTAATTCTCAACCAATGTTACCATTGCGCCAACCCAAAAAAATTAACAGTTTTGCTGCTAGGGGGCGGTGAAATCACACCTTGCGCAGATTAGACAATTTATTTTTGAACCCGGTAACAATATTTTCACTTGTTTCATTGTTGCTAGTTTCACAATATTGCTCTGTTTTATAAAAAAATTCGTACCCCCTCCTCTTTTTCCCCCAACTCCTATTACGAAACGCAAAAAATGTTTTTCGAGTGCCTTAAAGTGTATCGCCGAATGTTTTATATATGCCTGAATAAGGGAAATAGCAGTTTTTTATGATTATCCCCCCACCCCCCAAATGACACAAAAAAAAGTTCGGTGGATTTTTCTGAATTTTTGATGCTAGGGGTCGTTGAAATCATACCTTGCCCAGAATAGACTATTCATTATTATAAGCGGAAACAATATCTCTAGGTATTTTAGTTTAGATTATGCTGAACAATTGTGTAATTTTTTATAAATTTAAAATCTAAAACCTCCCCCTTACCACCAACTCCTATTTTAAAACAGAAAAAAATTAATTCTCGACTACTTTTAAATGCTTTATTAAAATAAATGTTTTAATCAGCTCAAATAGAGGAAATCGTACAGTTGTTTAATTTCACCTTTCCCTCCCTTCAGAAAAATATTGGTGGATTTCGCTGACTTCTTAGTAAGGCGTAGTTCATGTTTCTTGAATAACAATTAATTGGGCGAATATCTTGAAACTAAGTAAAAATTGGACATCCACAATTTGAATTTGAGGTGATGCCTGAATAAATTTTTTTCTTGTCTGATTTCAACGCCCCCTAGCATCAAAACTATTCATTTTTGGGGTTTGTCACCCTATCAATTTCTATTCAAAATAACTGCATCATATCAAAAATTTAGAAAAATCCACAATTTTTTTTCGTTTAGTCATTTGGGGGGTGGGGGGATAATCATAAAAAACTACTATTTCATTTCCTTTATTTAGGCATATTTAAACATTCGACAATACATTTAAAGGCACTCGACAAATATTCTTTTTGCGTTTCGTAATAGGAGTTGGGGGAAAAGTGGAGTGGATAAGATTTTTTTTTATAAAACAGCACACTATTGTACAACATTAGCAACAATGAAACAAGTGAAAATATTGTTACCGGGTTCAAAAATAAATAGTCTAATCTGCGCAAGGGGTGATTTCAACGCCCCATACCAGCAAAACTGTTCATTTTTTTGGGCTGGCGCAATGGTATCATTGGTTGAGAATTACATGGACTACATCATACCAAAAATTAAAAAAAAATCCACCGGGACCCAAATTCCATAAGGAGTTTGCGGGGTCCTTTCAGCAGGACAAATTCACTCTCAGAAAGAATATCAGCAACTACTCACAAATTTCATAACAAAGCATTGAAAAACCAATATTGCAGACTTCACTATGCTGCATGTATGATCCACCAAACTTTGGAATATGGATTCTTGTCTGAATCTCAGTCAATAATTTTTTCTGGTCACCTTTGTATGATAATTCATATCACGAATTCCATGAAGAAACGTTTAAAAAACAAATTAATGATTATATAGTTTATTAAACATAACCATTTTTTAACTAAAGCATAATTACATTTATTTACAATAGTCAAAGTAATAAATAATAAACGGTAGCAGATAATGCAATGAAAATATATTATTGTCTAGAACTAATTATTTGTTTTCTTATGCTAAAGTTGAGTTGCAAAGCTTTTAAGTTGGATTATTTTCAAAATGGGAGTATTCCTATTAGAGATGAAGCGGAAACAAACATGATTTTCTTTTGTTTCCACCTTTATACTCCGAATTCCTTCAACATCATTTACTTTAATCAGTATAATATTAATGAAGTTTTATTTATTCATTAGTATGAAATTAGTTATCCCAATGAAACAAGTTAGATCTAAAGTGAAGTAGCGTTTTCACAAATGATTGAACAGACCTTGAAACTTGAATGGCATAAATTTCAAGCACTAACTTGTAACAATCAGTTTTGCTGGTACATATTTTCTTCAATGCTCTTCAAGACATTGGGTTCAATTTGGGTTGGCCTATTCAACATTATTTCCCTTTAATATTAGAATACAATATTAATTGTTAATTCATTCATAACTTTACAAAGGGTGATTTCATTTGATTAATTCAGCTACAAAGTGGTTTGGGTAGTGAATTTTGATATAATTTCTATTTTTTATACTCATTTACTGGATAAAAGCTTGACAATCTCAAAAACTTGCTTGTTTGTGAATAACATTTTGCTGTTCACAATGAAGAAAACGAATGTGCTTGTATGTTTCAATTCATAAAGTAACTTCTATCTTGGGAAATTTGAGGGGTCATTTTAGGACATTCATGGGATATTCAGAGGTATATATTTATATCAGGAAAGTTCTAAGAAAGGAATTTATTAGCGGAAACAAAAATCTTGCTACATTACTAATCTGTGAAGAAGTAAATGTACAGTTCTTAAAAAATATATCCTTATGCATGTAACAAAAATGATAAATAAACATAACAGTCACAATGTACATTTTAGTGTTTCTCGTTCATAGTCACAAGTACAGTATTAAAAATATAATATAAAACGTGTAGTTTACTAGCAAAAAAAGTGGTAGAATACTAATCTAAAAGGTATATTTACAAAAACTAGATATTTCTCAGAAGCCTAGTCCAATATTTTTACAGTAATGTGTTAAATGGTTGATTAAATTTGGTCAATTCACTATTATATTCAACATTTTTTATTTCTTATCGTCACTACAATAATCTAATTTATACTTATTGTTTTGACTTTGACTCAAAAATTGCTTTCATGTCCTTGATGCAGTATGTAGGTGATGACTTTTCTTTTCTGAAAAAAAAAAAGAAATTAAATGGGGTGTTTCAAAATTCTCATTCCCTAGAGCAAATATCATACACAAGTGTAAAAACATCTTGAAGGTGTTTTTGGATTCTATTAATGTTTTGAAAGATTTGGTAGAGCGTTCGCCTTTCAAGCGAATGGTAGAGGGTTCAAATCCCCGCGTGGTCATCTGTCTCGTGCATAGCATCACACGTTAAAAGGTGAGGACTGCGACTTTTCTAGCTCACACAAGTCTCTCGAAGACTTCTGAGGGTTGCTCGTAAGGGTGCAATCGGTTGACAGATGAATGGATACCTATAAAATGCAAACCTTTTTCGGGGTTTTGTGAAGGAACTAAAATTTTCTGAAACTTTTGGGCCGTTGGTTCAGTCAGTCCTGTTTTTATTTCAGGTTTCGCTAAACTAAACCATCAAAATCGATGGATTAAGCACTCAACAAAGGTTTGACATAAATGACTGACATAACGAAATTAGGACTGCCATATGAAATAATTTGGAAGAATAATCAGAAATCACTTCACAAAAATGGTCATTACGTGACGATGAAATAACTGATGATGAAGATATTACTGAATTGGCGAATGTCGTAGCTCCTGTTAGGGCTCCTTGTACTTATAGATTATGTGAAAATCATTTCGTGAAATGGTCACAATGAATTTATACAGTGCGGCTTTTAATAGTCCCCCCCGTTAACTTTTGAACGGTTCGACGTAGAAACATGAAAAAAAAACCGTTTTGAGGGTTTCACCAATACTACTTTTTGAAATAAAAAAATAGTCAACTCAAAATTTTTAAATGGCATGTGGGGTCAAGTGTCACATCGTTGAAAAGAGAATTCAATTCTCTTTACAACCATCTAAATATTTTTGAATTTCGGTAATATTTTTTTGTAATTCAAAATCGAAATATCAAATATCAATGCGGATCTGAATACTACTCATACCTCGATAAATTTGAACGGTTGGATGTGGAACAATGAAACCAAAAATTTTTTGAAGGGTGTTACCGATACTACTTTTTGAGAGAAGAAACATTGCAATTACTCGACAGATGGTGAAGGGGGCACATTAATTTAAAAATTTCGAAAGGTATAAAAATCGAAATTGGGAAAAAAATATAAACAAAATTCAAAAATATTTAGATGGTTGTAAAGAGAATTGAATTCTCTTTTCAACGATGTGACACTTGACCCCACATGCCATTTAAAAATTTTGAGTTGATGGGCCCCCCTGCGCCCCCATCGTGCAATCACTATTTTTTTTATTTCAAAAAGTAGTATTGGTGAAACCCTCGAAACGGTTTTTTTTTTTTCATGTTTCTACGTCGAACCGTTCAAAAGATAACAGGGGGGGGGGGGGGACTATTAAAAGCCGCACTGTATATAGGTTTAGATTACCAAAATGTATTGTGAGGATTATTGTGAACACGGTTTTCATGAAATCGCTAATAAAACTAATTGGTAAGTGCATTATGCAATTTCATACTATCAGTTATTTTTGTGATGATTCCATTACTGAAAATTATTTTCTGGTTGATATAATTACACCAAAGATTACAATGGCACATCCCATAACAGCATATTCCTTTTCGTGGGAACCAGGACATAAAAAAAGAATATTTACATATATATATATATATATATATATATATATATATATATATATATATATATATATATATATATATATATATATATATATATATATATATATATATATATATATATATATATATACAGGGTGTTAATTAAGTACGTTGACAAACTTCGGGAGGTGATTCTTTGAAGGTTTTCAGGACGAAATGTTCATATAAACATATGTCCCAAACGGCTTGGTTTTCCAGATACAGGGTGATAAAAATACATTTTTTTCAAGATTTTTTAGAGTTAACTTCGACATTTTCTACAATAATCAGTTCAAATTAGGCAAGTACAATCCATTCAATAGTACGCACGATACAAAATAATGCATTTCTCAAATAATTCACAGGGTCCTCCTTTTTTCAGAGTCAAGCTTTGTTCAACCCTTCAGAATTTTTTTTCCCGCCGCCACTGACATATTATGAGAAAGGAATAATGAATGTTGTTTCATTTAACATCTTTTTGCTCTCTTGATGTTTTTCATTTACTTGTACGGTTCAGGAGTTACAATGAAAATATTAACGCAAACATTTTCCAGTAACGCATAACATAAAGAAATTTGAGAAGCAAATAGTCTAACAAACTTGAAGGGTGATTCTTTGAAAGGTTTCAAGATGGAAAGTTCATATAAACATGTCCCAAGCGGCTTGGTTTTCGAAGTACAGGGTGATCAAAATACATTTTTTAGGAGTTTTTGGAGTTTACTTCGAAATTTTCGACAATAATCGATCCAAATTAGTTCAAATTGGACAAGTACAATCCATTCAATAGTGCGCATGATATAAAATAATTCATTTCTCGAAGTGTCATTGCCACTCTCCAAAGATTAGCGCGTGACGCAATACGTCATTTTGTTCTCATTACACAAATAGCTATTTTCTGCTCGTGTAGAGAAAATGTAATGTTATGGAGCTCCCATACATTTTTTACCATAACTCAGGTTGAATATGTATTGCACAAAGTTAATTATGGCAAAATAATTTTGGACATTTTCAATAGTGAATAACTTTATTATCAAATACTAGAGCAAAGTAACATAAATTCCCTAGGAATAAAATTAAGTTCAGAAAAGGACCATTATTGAAATTGATATGTCAGAGCAGCTGCTGGAAATGGCCACCGCCAACTTCAATGCATGCGTTTATGCGCCTAACCATAGACTGGCGGACACGCTCAAAAATACCAGGAGTGTTTCTTATAATTCCGCATGACTCCTGTATGCGATTCCTCAGGTCTTCTTCACTTTGAACTGGAGTTCGGTACACTAATGATTTAAGGTGCCCCCAGAGGAAAAAATCAAGTGGATTCATATCGGGTGACCTTGGTGGCCAAAGTTGTGGCCCACCACGCCCAATCCAGCGATCAGAATAATTCTCTTCTAAATATTGGCGTGCAACCAATCTGAAGTGTACTGGAGCACCATCATGCATAAACCAAAGTCCAATTCTTTCCCTCAGTGGGATCTCTTCTAGGAGTCCAGGTAAGATGAATTCAAGAAAATGTCGATAATGGTCACCATTGAGTCTATGAGGCAGAAAATGTGGCCCGATAAGGAAATTCCCTACAATTCCAACCCAAACATTCACAGAAAACGTCTCTTGAAAATGGTTTTCAATCACGGCGTGTGGGTTTTCATCAGCCCACATATGATTGTTGTGAAAATTAATAATGGCTTTACGGGAAAAGCATGCCTCATCGGTGAATAACCATGGATTTTCCAACAATTTATTTCGAATCCAAGTGCAAAAAGTTAATCTCTTTGGAAAATCCCTTGGCAGAAGAGCTTGAACACGCTGTATGTGATAGGGATAAAGTTGTTGCTCTTTTAAAATTTGCCATACCAATACATGGGTTACGTTAAACTGTGCCGCAATTTGTCTTGTACTGGTGTCTGGATGCTGCTCAATTTCGTTAAGTACAGCTTCTTCTATCTGAACTGTTCTAACTCTCCTGGGTCTTCCTATGAGAACAGCAGACCTCTTGAAAGTACCCGTTTCACGAAGACGGGAGTGAATATTGATGAACATTTGTGTGCTGGGAATATGATGTTGTGGAAATCTTTCTAGATACATTCGTCTGGCGGCACGAGCGTTACCATCAGCCATTCCATACATTAAGTGCCTGTCTGCCATTTCTGAATTTGTATATTCAACCATTTTATCCAAAGGAATATTGAATGAATCTGCTTTATAGCTTGCACTAATGAAGAATTAACAATGAGACAGTTTCTCAACTTTCGATAACTGTCAAGTTGTTGATATTTAAATAAATGAATTAATATCAAAGCCCACTTTGCTATTTTTATGAATTCAAATTGATTACAAAATTTCTGCGTTACTGCAGAAGAAAAAACAAACCGAAATTTCTGATAAAATAATGTACTCCGTACGGAAACAAAAATTTGTTTGATTTAGTTTTTCGGAGTTATGACCAGAGATTCATAAATGAAAATCAAATGAGTAATGATCTGCGACTATTAGATAAACCCTATTAACTATCTTCCATTACAGGATTACCTTTCGGAAGTTTTTTATGTTGAAAAGGAAACGTTCAATTGAAAACTAAAAAATATCTTTTTTTAAAATAACAAAAAATTTGTATGAGTTCTCTATCAAGACTGATGGGTAAAAACATTTTTAATCAAATATCTCAATGAAAATGCACATTTTTACCATCAGAATCTTCAGGTTGAAAGTTAAGGTTTTCCCAATATCTGTCAGATCTAGTTTAATATCCAGCGTACCGCAGTGACGGGGAGATAGTAGTTTTCTGTTAGATATCACAAAAAGAAATCACATCTTTACAATAACAAGCTTTTATTTAGCTTCACTTGTAACTAACTAACAAACAATTTAATAAAAGTTGAATTTGACCCACTTCTAATACTCCGATTAATTTGAAATTTGGCAGGTTTCCGTAATTCCGGTGACAATGCATTAAAAAAATGTTTGTTAAAAAACAAAATGGCGGCTCCAATATGGCGGACGAGTTTTGTGATTATGATCCGTTTCTGTTCAGAATTGGTATGTGATGGTTTTTGGGTTGGAGATTTTCAGTTTCACATAAAAAATAAACTAAAATGTTAAAAATGAAAATTATAAAAAGAAAACATTTTAAAGTTTTTATACAATACACTGAAAAGGAAAAAATAATTCATTTCATTGTTTGATCTAGGTAATCTTGTACAGAAAGATTTTGATACTCACAGAATAACCTACAAAAAATGAAACAAATTATTTTTTCATTTTCAGTGCATTTGTATAAAAGCTTGTCTTTATATTTTTTATATATATATATATATATATATATATATATATATATATATATATATATATATATATAATTTTTATTCATCGTAGATTTTTCTAATTCTGAAAAAATATTTCCATCAATTTACAATAATTGAAAATGTTTAATTTTCAAATTTTCTAATGTTATGCCACACTGGAAAATGTTTAAATTAATATTTTCATTATAGCCCCTGAACCGTACAAGTAAATGAAAAAATGCAAGATATCAAAAAGATGTTAAATGAAACAACATTGATTATTCCTTTCTCATAATGTCAGTGGCGGCGGAAAAAAAAATTCTGAAGGGTTGAACAAAGCTTGACTCTGAAAAAAGGAGGACCCTGTGAATTATTTAAGTTGTTTTCTGTCGGACATATGCCATACAATCTATACAAAGGTATAGTGAGTTCCTAAAGGATTGTTTTCGACTGTTTTACAGTCACTGGAACATTTATTGCTCCTTGAAACAAGTATTCAGCATATACCATTTCGCATTCGAAACGTCCTTCTGGAGCGCTCTCTAATCTGTTGCCGTGGTGGATCCTGTAAGCGATTGCAGTGTTCATCCCGGCGAACGATGACGGGCACCGGGCCCCCGCGTGTATACAACCGTGATAACCAGGACTGCACTGATGAGGGACTTCATCCCGAAACCGGTCTGCAGTTGGTTCCTTGTTTGGATCAGGCGGTGTCCTGCTGTCTGTCTCTGAGAGCTCTTGCAAAGTTGTTCCTTCAAAGTAAGGATCTTTGCACATATGTCTGACAGATATAATTCAATATCTGTCGAGGTATTAGCCAGAGAAGTAGTTGTTTTCTGTCGGACATATGCCATACAATCTATACAAAGGTATAGTGAGTTCCTAAAGGATTGTTTTCGACTGTTTTACAGTCACTGGAACATTTATTGCTCCTTGAAACAAGTATTCAGCATATACCATTTCGCATTCGAAATGTCCTTCTGGAGCGCTCTCTAATCTGTTGCCGTGGTGGATCCTGTAAGCGATTGCAGTGTTCATCCCGGCGAACGATGACGGGCACCGGGCCCCCGCGTGTATACAACCGTGATAACCAGGACTGCACTGATGAGGGACTTCATCCCGAAACCGGTCTGCAGTTGGTTCCTTGTTTGGATCAGGCGGTGTCCTGCTGTCTGTCTCTGAGAGCTCTTGCAAAGTTGTTCCTTCAAAGTAAGGATCTTTGCACATATGTCTGACAGATGTAATTCAATATCTGTCGAGGTATTAGCCAGAGAAGTAGTTGTTTTCTGTCGGACATATGCCATACAATCTATACAAAGGTATAGTGAGTTCCTAAAGGATTGTTTTCGACTGTTTTACAGTCACTGGAACATCTATATATATATATATATATATATATATATATATATATATATATATATATATATATATATATATATATATATATATATATATATATATATATATATATATATATATATACAGGGTGAGCCAGAATAAGACCGACAAACTCCGACTACAGATTCCTTGCCTCATTTTGAGATGAAAAGTTTTCATCAAGGTATGTCCTAAAATGCATCCCCTCTGAGATACAGGGTGTCAAAAGTGCGAAAAAATTTTAGATTTTTTTATTTTTCTCTAAAACTCCTGGAGAAAAAAATTTCAAACTTGGTGCACTAATCAAGGTTCATCAACGTGATAATTTGAAGTAATGATTTTCAATTTTCGTAAACCAGTGGCGTAGTTACGATGGTATATGGTCATATTTTCCTTCATATTTTCTTTGGACAACTGAATTGACAAATGAGCGTTCGACATCAGTTAGGCTCATTCATACTCAACCTAAAATTCATAACATTCCGTTTGCCTAAAAGTGACGGTTTCTGAGATATTTTCAAAAAACTGAAGATATGTCCTGAGAAGAGACATAACATCCTGTGTGCTATAATCGCATGATGCAACTTTATTATAACTTATAGGAATAATTGTCAACCTCTTGAACGAATGTTGGGAGTATTCATAACATAGTACAGGTAAGTCAGAATGAGACCGACAAACTCGGTTTTTTATTCGTCATAATATTTGAACGAATCGATTTCGTAAATTCACCGATATGTGACCATACATTGTTGCATAATGATTATTCTGAAAGATCCACTAACAAACCCAGCCTTAGATTATAATACTCCTGTTAGAGGAGAGTTAAAGCCTAAAATAATATTTGCGAAAAACTGTAAATAAGTACCTACTTTTGATTTGTTAAATTTTATGTTGGAGTATCATTATCAAAGTCATTTCATACTGAATTATCTAGGAAAATATTTTCCAATCATCATGTTTTTGGTGAAGAAAAACAATTATTGTGTATTTATACCTACTCAAATGATAGAAACGGTTTATAGGGTACACAACATAAAATCAAAAAAGGCTCAAAGTAAATGTTCAAATGGACCACCATTTTGTTCGATACACAATTGGCATCTCCGTTGACTGTCGCACGCTTTGGAATATTCCTGGTGTATCCTGTATTAACGTATATGCTGTTAAAATTCTTGCCGTTAAATCTTCAACAGATTCTACAGGTGTCGAATACACCAGGGATTTAAGGTATCCCCACAAAAAAAGTCTAGTGACGTTAAATCCTGAGAACGTGCAGGCCAGTGTATGAGACCACGTCTACCTATCCACTGATCATGGAATGTTTCATCAAGAAATTGACGAACGATTCGTTGAAAATGGGCCGGTGCTCCGTCATATTGAAACCACATTCTTTGACGAACCAATAGCGGTACTTCTTCAAGTAGCTCAGGTAAAACATATTCAAGAAAAGCTCGGTAGTTCTGTCCATTCAAATGTGGAGGAAGAAGATATGGTCCAACGATATGATTTTCGATAATTCCTACCCAAACATTTACTGAAAACTTCTGTTGGTAACCTTTTCGGAACATTCCATGCGGATTTTGTTCATCCCATAAATGGCTATTCCTACTATTGAAATACCCTTCTCTTGTGAAACTTGCCTCATCCGCGAATAAAACATATCTGGGAAAGTCGTTTGCTTCTTCGTACATCCTCAAAAACCATTCACAAAACAATCTACGAGGGCCATAATCACCAGCATCTAGGGCCATCACCTTCTGCAGGCGAAATGGGTACAATAGTTGTTCACGAGCTACCTGACTTACTGTTGATTGTGACACTTGTAAACTATACGAAATGGCCCGAGTTCTCGTAGAAGGATCTGCTGCTAATTGTTAATTTTTTTTTGTTTATTGCACATAGGAAATTACGTTTATACTCAGGACATATCTTCAGTTTTTCTCTCAATTATCTCAGAAACCTTCACCATTAGGCACATAGAATGTTATGACTTTTAGGTTGAGTATCGATGAGCCTAACTTATGTCAAACGCTCATTTATCAATTCAGTTGTCCAAAGAAAATTCGTTCAAATAATTTGACGAATAAAAAAAACGGAGTTTGTCGGTCTCATTCTGACTTACCTGTACTATGTTATGAATACTCCCAACATTGAAAAATGTTCAGGAGGTCGACAATTATTCCTATAAGTTATAATAAAGTTGCATCATACGATTATCGCACACAGGATGTTATGTCTCTTCTCAGGACATATCTTCAGTTTTTCGCAAATATCTCAGAAACTTTTAGACAAATGGAATGTTATGACTTTTAGATTGAGTTTAGATGAGCCTAACTGATGTCAAACGCTCATTTGTCAATTCAGTTGTCCAAAGAAAATATGAAGGAAAATATGACCACATACCATCGTAACTACGCCACTGGTTTACGAAAATTGAAAATTATAACTTCAAATTATCACGTTGATAAACCTTGATTAGTGCACCAAGTTTGAAATTTGTTTCTCTAGGAGTTTTATAGAAAAATATATAAATCTAATTTTTTTTCGCACTTTTGACACCCTGTATCTCAGAGGGGATGCATTTCAGGACATACCTTGATAGAAACTTTTCATCTCAAAATGAGGCAAGGAATCTGTAGTCGGAGTTTGTCGGTCTTATTCTGACTCACCATATATATATATATATATATATATATATATATATATATATATATATATATTGCTATAATATCATTTGGATATATTGGTGGATGTCAATATACCTTGGTAAATTATTGAATGTCTTTTAGTTGATGAAGGTGACACCAGAGTCTGCCTTTTGATCGCCATAACCACTGAGTGAGCTGTCTTGAAAACAAGTTATGGGAAGCATTTAATATACTTTCGTAGGTTTTAGAAGACGTTCTATATGTAGAGCCACCTAGCGGATTTTTATCCAGGTTTGATTATGATATACCTAATTTCAATATGTTTCATTGAACATTCGGCCAATATTCAAATTTCATCTCAATCTAGATGTGGGAAACAATATCAAGACAATATTGTTTTAACGATATCGATAAATATTATTAAATCAATATTGACCCAATATTAATTAATAAGATTTGTTGAATAATGGCGAAATGATATTCAACCAATGTGTAATCACACTTGGAGGTAAAATATAGTTTTTATTCCTAGAATCGATATTAGGGGAATATTGGGATTGCGATATTTATAGATTTTAAAAACGATGTGATGACAATATTGTTTTATTGATATTGGTAAATATCATTCAACCAATATTGCATCAATATGAGTTATTACAATTTGTCAAATAAAGTAGAAATTATAATCAACCAATATTCTAACAAACTTGAAAATACAATATAGTTTTTCCCCTATAAACGATATGACTGGAATATTTAGATTGCAATATTTATTCTAGATGTGGAAAAAAATATATAACCAATATTGTATTATCGATATTGGTAGAAATTATTCAACCAATATTGACCCAATCTTTCGTGCGATAATCTACATTCAAAACTAGTGCAACCAATATTCCACCAATATTATTAATATAATATGGTTTTTTGAATATTCACCCATATTGGACCAATATCGATTTTTCATTTACAATATATCTATATTGGCCCATGAAAATACATTTTGTTAGGGGTAATTTTTGTGTGTGATCTGACCAGAACAAACTAACCTTACGAATCAGAAGGAATTTCGGAACAATTTTGCCTCCTAATATAACTTTCCGGAAAAATGGGTTCCATCGCTGCTGGCGTGCAGTGTATATCACGTAGGATGACCCCTTTTGTGCAGTGAGCTCATTTCTAGTGTATCTAACGATCCTGGAAATTTCATAGTTTTACGATAAAAATGACGGAAGATACGAGGGTGTTTCCATGAGAAGTGAATCACACTGTATATTTTCAACACATCCACACTCTCTAGTGATTTCCAGTAATATCCATGATTTCTTCGCCAGTTCCTTAAACTCCTCTATCTCCGGAACGACCCGATTCCCGAGGATAAATAATAGTGTGTTTCTGCGTTCCAGTCACGTCCTAAATCATTTTGTCACAGAATGTGATCCAATCAGGAAAAATAATAGAGTTGCCCCATGCACAATGCTAACTCTGACAAACGATCAGCATTTATCATGGAGACTGTTATGCAAATGAAGTGAGGAGATATACCCAGAAAAGCCACTTCCATTTCGGAAGGACGGCTCTCGTCATTCCGATCATGTAGTGGATGAAAGGTGCAGGAAATGCATGTACAGAGTGTGCCGTTGGTTTTGCCATCGAGTATAAAACTGACTTTCGCTACCGTTTGTTACGGGTTTATTTTGCACTAGAAAACCCTTTCTGTTTTAATACAATAACATTAGAAATTCTCTGTCATTGATATTTACTTTCCACTCTGTACGCCACTGTATCAAAATGACAACTTGATCGTTGTCATGTATAGCTTGTTCCAAACGTTAGTACTTACCTTTGCTGTACTAGTTCGAGCGGACATGAACCGGCTTTAAGCTATTGACAGTTATCAGTTGTTCTATTTTGCGGTATGACAGCGTTGTTTTGTAAATATACTTATGGTAAGTCTATTGTTTTGTACTTAGAACACAAAACCGTAACATTCCTTCTCTATCTCTATCTTGTGTCATTGAGGTACCTACTTCACATTCGAATACTTGAACTTTTGTTTGTTTGTGTTTGGTTCTGAGATTGAGAGGCTGGCGTTTTCGCTTTGGTTCAGTTGGCAACACTGAATCTTGAGGTGTTCTTTCATAGCTCCTAGTACCTCGAGGTAGTTCCTGGACTGTTCCCACCGAACACTAATGAACAAGAAAGCGCCTTGTCAGATATTGACAGTTTTGACTTTGACGTCTGAGATATATTTTCCTCTTCCTCATTTGATATTGATGAGTGACTGACCTAATTTGAAGATTTCCAATTAAAGTTTGATCATCGTTGATGGATCTTGGGAAAATTCATATCAGGAGAGTTTCTCATATTGTTTGCGAATTTTGACGCTATATATTTTTGAGAAATCTCCGTTCGCTTTGCGGATTTTTGAGGTAAGAAGTTACTTCATCATTGTGTGAAACCACTGGAACGAGAAACTCGCTTTCAGACAGCAAACAGATCAAAGCTGTTATCAGAACCCTCCCACTTAATAGAGGTTAGTATTTGCATTTGGGCTCTACTTATGGCCCCATACAAGTGTAGTCAGAAGTCAGACTGGTATTGTTGATTCTAGGGTGCTACTACTCTGCTTGGTACTACTTTGCTACTGTTACCTCTTCGCCGCTGGTAGTGCTCCACTACGGTTTATTGCTACTTCTCTGCTACCGTTTATTGGAGTTCCACTCATGTGATTGTTCCACTGTTCCGTTGCTACACGATTGTCTTACCACGATTCCACTGCTGTGATTGTTCCTGCTCAACTGTGGTTGTCCCGCTGTATATCTGTTGTTCAGCATTCCTTCGCTATTCGTCCCAGCTGTACATGTACTTTGATTGATTGTGTCGTACCCACTGTGCACCTGTATACACCAAGGCACTGATGAACTACAACCACAATAATTGGTGAACTGGCATGCTTGAGAATATCTACATAGTATCAGATAAGTTTAGAATAAGACTGCCCCTAAGGCGTAAGTATCCATAACTGTAAGCTATCATCGTGACGTCACAGGCATAGCCCTCACTGGAGGTTTCATATTGATATATTCAAACAATACCATACTCTCAATCACAGCATTCACTTGAATTCATCTTGGTGGTTGATATTTACATTAATTTCATTTTCTTTTGTATGGTGAGCTGAACTGTGCACATACAGGGTGTGTAACGATCAATATATTTTATTAGTAAGGGACATGACTATTTCTTTTATTCTGGTCCAAGTTATCTAAGCGTAAGGGAAGACAAAACCTCTACATATTTATATATTATTATTATACTATTTACAGGCATCCATTGTTTAATATTTTAGTAATATTAGTGCAGTGGGTTGTCCCATTCCATCAGGGTGGTTTCGGTTTTTTCACTAGCGATAAATCCGGTACTCAGTAACTTATTTATGTACAGGGAGAAAACTAATGGCCCCAAAACTGTACCCTGTGAGATACCGTATTTCATTGTTAGTATTGATTAGGATAGTCTATACTATATCGCTCGAATATTCTTTCAAAATGGAGAGTGGAGTTCCGCGTATTCCAGCCTCTTTCAAGGCCTCCACTAGTTGTGCATGACAGACAGTATCAAAGGCCTTGGCGAAGTCTAGAAATATACACAGAGTAGGTTTGCTGCCATCAACTGACTCATAGGAAGTCTAGAAATACACACAGGGTAGGTTTGCTGTCATCAACTGACTCTATCTATTAGTCAGTTCATGACAGCAAACCTACCCAGTGTGTATTTCTAGACTTCGCCAAGGCCTTTTATACTGTCTGTCATGCACAACTAGTGGAGGCCTTGGAAGAGGCTGGAATACCATCAAGTAGGTGGTTTATAGAATCATTCGTTCTCAATCCTTATCTGAATGTATAATGCCTGTCTGATATGATTTTGTATTTATTCAGATAGTGTTTTTGTTGATTTCTCTACACTTCTAGCTGTTGCTGATATTGTGAATATAAGCCTGAAATTAGCCATTTCGTTCTTCTTGCATATTTTGAATCATTTTTTTTATTACATATCCCAGTTAAAGGAGAGGTTCTTCTATTTCTTCTTCTATTTATTTGAGTGTTGGCTAATATCATCAATAACATTGGCCCTAAAATCGATTCCTGAGGAACACCGTGATTTTATTGGGGGAATATTCATCAATCGTCAATACCTATTGAGATGTTACTCAAATACATCTCCTCTCTTTCGCAGATTATTGGCGAACCCCTTATAATAAAGGTGTAATTATTTCCATTGTTCCCAAGAGCAAGGTAACGTACTGAATAATGCAGTCTCAATCGCCATCTTCAATGAACGAAATCCCAACTCGAGCAAACTCATCCAAAGAACAAATTACGGAATAATGGAGATGAATAATTAAAAAACATCTTCTGTTGGGATCGACTTTGAGCCGAAGTTCAAACATTCTTTGAGAACAGTTCGCTAATAGTGGTGCGTGACTTGGCTTTTGAGCGGGATCTTTGCGAATTCCTTTGAAATAATTTGAATATTTTTCTACAAAGTTTTCTGCGATTTTTATACAGGGTGTTCCAAATAAGATGGCCTATTAGATGTATCTGGAGAACCAAAAAGAGATGAGTTTTCCAAATTTTGGTAACTATCGTAGAATGCTGTGCTCTAGCCTTCAAAACTATTTCCATCTCCGCATTGTTGCCACATCTACATTTATAGAGATCAACTTGAATGTTTCAAATGGAACGCCCTATACATTATATCAATTTTGAATTCTTCTTTGAAATCGAAATCACTTTTGTGAAGCACGTCCTATAACTTTCTTTCACCGTTCTTTAGATATTGATCAGTTTGTATTGTTTTATGACCAAAACAAGACTATTAAGACGTTGACTGACATGTCGGTCTATGAGACCGAGGAAAAATTATTCTGGTGTGCCACCTCGGTCTCATAGACCGAGGTTGAGGTTGAAACACCAGGCCAACTCGGTCTATGGGACCGAGCCAATTGAACTGTTCTTGAAGCCATCGGTCTAAATTATTGTCGATAATATCGCGAAAACAGACCGAGACTGCTTCAGTAACAAGTTTGCGTTGCAAATGGTTCTCATTCGACGCACAGACCGAGTCGGCGTGGCAGACAAATCAGTAAAACAACGAATTTTTGGAAGATGAATACTGAACTCAGAGTCTCAATTTCCGAAAAATTCAACGATATACTATCTTCTGTAGGCTGTACCTACATAGAGTCCATAATGGTTTCTGGGAAAAAAAATTCGATTTTGCTTCGGCTCTGATACCAAAAATGAAAATATGAGCACGGCAGTCAACGTGTTAAGAAAAAAATTAATATTTCATTACTCAACTAATACACCATCATACTCAACTTCTGGCATTGTTCACATAAAGTATGGTGTTTTCCATTTTCTAGAAAACTTTAATCTCATTTCATACAGAGTATCTGAAAATACGTCTCCGTTCGTATTTTTGATAAACGACTATAACTAATTTTTTTCAAATGGAACATGTTACGGGTTTATTTTGCACTAGAAAGCTTTTTGTTTGAATATGATAACGTCAGAAATTCTGTGTCATTGAGATACACTTTCCACTCTGTACGCCACTCTTTTCGTATTTTGGTACTTACCCTTGCCGTACTGATTCGAGTAGACACGAACTATCCTAAAGGTAAATAAATACTTGGAAATCAGAACTATTTTGCGGTATGACAGCGTTATTATGTAAACCTACTTTTGGTTAAAACTCTATTGCTTTGTGGTTAGAACACAGAACCGTAACATTTCTTCTTCGAATACTAGACCTTGTTTGTGTTTAGTTTGTCTTGGTTCAGTTGGCAATACTGAATCTCCAGGTTTTCTGTTCACCTGAGTCGCTGTCCAATTGACAATATTTCACAGGATTTTAGTGATCGTTCATTTTCGCTGCCAGGTTGGTAATATATTTTGTTTTTAAATGTTGGAAACACTGATTCAAGTAAATTATAATTGTCATCTATCAACTTAAACAAATTGTTTACTATTTTGATTGAAACTGAAAATATACTGAAAAATTTATCGTATCAGATATCCTTGGTTTTTAGAGAAACATCGATACATTTATGCATTCAGCATTGCCCTGAGTGCACACATTTCTCTACTCATAGATCACATGATCTATGAAGTTGAAAAGTATTGAAAACTGGAAAAAAAATTGTGTTCTTGTTCAACTACAGGAGTTGAAAAAAATCAGTATTTGGGACTGTAGAAATTTGTACTAGTCTGTCCTGACATTGGCCAAAGTATGTAGTAGTGGCAAGAATCACCTCCAAAACCACAGTGATAGCTGACTATGTAAAGGTTATAATTGGATTTGAAATATTCAAAATAGAATCTTGTTTATACTGGTACAGGATCCAAAGCCCAGTCCACAACAATGTAATCCCATCAGAGCTAATTGCCCTAGAATTTGAAAATAATTGATGTTTTTTTTTTAAAGCCAACACTACCTTACTGTTTCCAAGAAATACTCCTGTTCTATACATTGTTTTACAGTGTATGTTTTTTTTCCAATCCAAATGTTTTCATTTCCAACAAATGGTAGATATTGGTACTAGTATCAAAAACAACTCTGTCGTGGGATGTTGAGAAGAAAGGGATTCGTGGGTTAATAACAAGTCCACATGAGAAACTTGTAAAATCTGCATTTCTTGTTTCATATTTAGCTGCAACATCATCCTCATTATCCAACCTAGCTTTCATGGCTACTATTATTTATCCTATGTAATCCTAGTTATGCGTTTTCTTGACAAATTTCAGAAGAACATTCGGGATTTGTTTTCTTTTTTATGCTGTGTGCATCAGGGATCAACTAACCAGTAACTCTGCACAATTATAACCATGTTCAGAAAGTCAACAGTCACATCCATGGGTTTGGTGTGATATGGGCTATCTTCCTCTACACAACCAATAGTATTACTTCCTTCATTAATAGTTCCTAAAAGAAAATGTCTCAAATTTAGTTACCTCGCCAACATCAGAGTTACGATAGAAAATCTTACCAACTTCAGAGTTACAAAAAACAGAATCATCATTTATTCTTTCATCTACTTTGGTAGAAGTATTGGGAACATTTCCAGATAATGGGGTCTAGAAAGGAAAGTGTTTTCTCAAATTTCTAATTTGAACATCGACAATGTAACTCAATAATATCAGAATTTCAACATAAACGATTTCTTCCCAATCTTTCACTCTCCTTGAAATGATTTCCAAAAATTCTATTATGATAAAAGAATTCTAGCTCGTTGATGGGAAGATTCAAATGGAACAACCAAGTTCTTTAGTTTTTGGTAAACTGTGAACTTTTTTTTTGTGTATTCGTACAGATTTCAGCAAAATGGAACACAACATTTGCAACAAGCTCTTTTTTTGCAAATATTTTTTCAGTAAATTGGAATAAAAAAACATTAATTTGACACTTGACAGTTTTGAAACATATCAGTGTACCAATTCAGTGTTTCAAACAGTTAAAAACAAAATTCATCACCAACCTGCAAAAAAACGATCACCAAAATCCTGTGGAGTATTGTCAATTGTCCCAAAGAGTAGCTCCGAGTAGCTCGGTATAGTACCTGGACTAATCTCATAGACTACGAATAATCAGGGGTAACAAGCTCTCAGTAAAAAAGCGCCTTTGCGACTATGACGTAAGTTTGATAGTGAAGCTTTGTCAATAAGGTATTCGTTCAGATAATAAAATATACTATCTAATTATCTAAACTAATGTTAGGAGTTTTCTATTGCCGAACGCCAGCCTATGATGGTACGTCCAGTATATATTAGTCATGTGCCGCGCATCGTCATATGCCGGTTTTTAGGGATCTTCACAAAATCGTTTGTCTGGCGAGAGGCGAGAAAAATAGCATGGGAATGCGAAGTAAGTTGGTGTTGACTCGAGAGTTGGGATTGAGTTTCGGAAATCATTGTTCTTGGGGTGATTGTTTAAATATATTCATTTGTGTTGAAATACCTATGGTTGGAATGAAAGGTAGGAGTTATATTTGTTTGGAATTGCTTAGAATTATCTTCGACAAATGGCTCTAATACCTGTTTGAGTGAGTAATTGTTGGAGTTTACTTTCAATAAAAGAAAAGCAGGTTGTTATTCAGTATCAGTATATTTCATTATATTTTTCTTGGATGTACTTTCCATTGCTTGTTGAATATTAAACAAAGAAAATCATGTGGGAGTTCCGATCGTGGCAGCATATACATTTTGAAGAATTTGTGTTTTGCTCTTACGATCATTGGTACGGAGCTTTCCTTCAATACTGAATATTTAATACTTGTTGATATTTGTATTGATGTTTACAAAAGTACTGTTTTGAAAAGGGGTTTTATTTGGGTATTTATTGGTTGTACATGAGTCTCAGCACATTGGAATTGAGTGAATATATTCAGATTAGCTATCGAAAATTCAAGAACTTGTAACGTGCCTGTGTGAGAAGTTACATGTCATTCGGTGATTTGCAACGTGCCTGTGTGAGAAGTTGCATATCTCCGTTGTATTCATTTCAGCCTGATGATTTGTAACGTGCCTGTGTGTGAAGTTACCTATTATTGGGCTGATTTGAGTGTTTATTGGCTTGCAACGTGCCTTTGTGAGAAGTTGCCTGCTTTTGTTGGATTTTCGAGAAACCAAGGACTTGTAACGTGCCTGTGTGAGAAGTTACATGTCATTCGGTGATTTGCAACGTGCCTGTGTGAGAAGTTGCATATCACCGTTCAGCCTGGTGATTGTAACGTGCCTGTGTATGAAGTTACCTATTATTAGACGGATTTGAGTGTTTATTGGCCTGCAACGTGCCTTTGTGGGAAGTTGCCTGCTTTTGTTGGATTTTCGAAAAACCAAGGACTTGTAACGTGCCAGTGTGAGAAGATACATGTCATTCGGTGATTTGCAACATGCCTGTGTGAGAAGTTGCATATCACCGTTGTTATTCATTTCAGCCTGGTGATTGTAACGTGTCTGTGTGTGAAGTTACCTATTATTAGACTGATTTGAGTGTTTATTGGCTTGCAACGTGCCTTTGTGAGAAGTTGCCTGCTTTTGTTGGATTTTCGAAAAACCAAGGACTTGTAACGTGCCTGTGTGAGAAGTTACATGTCATTCGGTGATTTGCAACGTGCCTGTGTGAGAAGTTGCATATCACCGTTGTTATTCATTTCAGCCTGGTGATTGTAACGTGTCTGTGTGTGAAGTTACCTATTATTAGGCTGATTTGAGTGTTTATTGGCTTGCAACGTGGCTTTGTGAGGAGTTGCCTGCTTTTGTTGGATTTTCGAGAAGCGAAGGACTGTAACGTGCCTGTGTGAGAAGTTACATGTCTGTGAGTTGTATTGGAAATATAATAACTACTAACGTGCCTGTGTGAGAAGTTACGTGTTATTATATGTACAGTATTGAGATGAGGTACATAGACTTGCACGTGCCTGAGTGAGAAGTTGCAAGTCAAAGTGTTGACTCATCAGTTCATTTTTATGAGTTTATTGAAAATGAGATTTGCTTGATTTGAAAAAAAGCTCTAGCATTGTTGAGGAGAATCCATTGTGTTTTGGCTCATGATATCAGCCTTTTTGAAGCCTACCCAATAATTCTTTGGATTATTGATATTTGATAATTCCGCTGGAAGAAACCATGTCCTGATTTATGTATATGTGTGTAGATAAATTCGTAGCCACAATTGTTTCAATAAATGAATTCATTTTTCAGAACAAGGTGCATTATCAATATGAAGTTCCTGAATTCCACAAAAAAATTCTAACTCTAACACTAATTTTTCGGTATTAGATGTGTTGCCTATTTTACATACACACTACACACTTCATCCTTGATAAAGTTGTTCCCGCTCGCAATTAAATTGAAAATAACTGAATTATTCCTGTCCCACGCATTCGCCATTCAGTACAGTTTCAATCAGGAAATATAATATTCAATTGAACCCGAATAATTCTCTCGATTATATTCGGAATTCGCATAAAACAGCCCCGCTGGCATATCGAGTTGCATCTAATGCATAAATAATGATCACAATAATTGATTCTATTTGTATTTAATAACACGGTTCATTACTGACACGAACACAATGTAGTTCATCTGACCGTACATTGATTATTCGAAACCGCCTCCGCCCGGAACATGCTTGTTCCGGAGTCCGGAGTCCGCGCTCGATGACCCATCAGTCGGATTGCAATAATAAACATGCTACGTGTGTATCTGAATTGCAGATATTTTGTTTCCGAAATTCAGTCCGATCCAATTAGGACTATTGCTGCTGTTGGCTAAGAGGCTATTCCTTGTGCTGTGTTAACGGCCATTAGCTGAAAAGGACAGGGTTCTGTCCGGTACTAATGAGAATCTTCATTGAGTATATCTGGTGTTCAAAACCACTTTAGATAGGATTTAATTATTTTTCCTTCAATACCCAGGTCATAGTACCATACTACACTTGTTGTGTGTACTACTTTCCTAACCTCTAGAGTCGAAAGTTTTGAATTGGTCCTGGTGAATTGCCATAGCCATAGCTATATCTGAATATTCCAAGTGCGATCGCCGAATATTCCAAGTGCGATCGCCGAATATTTCAAGTGCGATTGCCAAATACTTCAAATGCGATCACCAAATATTTTGAGTGCTATCGCCAACTATTTCAACTGCTACCGTTAGATATATCGAGTGCGATTGCCAAATATTTCATATGTGATCGCGAAATATTTCAAGTGCGGTCGCCAAATATTTCAAGTGAGACTGCCAAATATTTCAAGTTTGATCGCCAAATATTACAAGTGCGATTGATGAATATTTTAAGTGCGTTCGTCAGATATTTCAAGAGACATCGCCAAATATTTCAAGTACGACTGCCAAATTTTTCAGGTGTAATTGCCAAATTTTCCAAGTGTGTTCACCAAATATTTCAAGAGCGATCGCCAAATATTTCAAGTGCTACTGCCAAATATTTCAAGAGCGATTGATAAATGTTTCGAGTGCGTTCATCAGATGATTCGAAAGACATCACCAAATATTTCAAGTACGACCACCAAATTTTTCAAGTGTAATTGCCAAATATTTCAAGTGTGATCACCAAATAATTCAAGAGCGGTCGCCAAATATTATAAGTGCGACTGCCAAATATTTCAAGTTTGATCGCCAAATTTTTCTAGTGTTACTGATAAATGTTTCAAATGCGTTCGTCATATATTTCAAGAGACATCGCCAAATATTCCAAGTACGACCGCCAAATTTTTCAGGTGTGATTGTCAAATATTTCAAGTGTGATCACCAAATATTTTAAGAGCAGTCGCCAAATATTTCAAGCGCGACTGCCAAATATTTTAAGTTTGATCGCCTTATAATTCAAGTGCGATTGATAAATGTTTCAAGTGCGTTCGTCAGATATTTCAAGAGGCATCGCCAAATATTTCAAGTACGACCGCCAAATTTTTCAATTTTAATTGCCAAATATTTCAGGTGTGATAACCAAATATTTCAGGATTGATCGCCATATGATTCAAGTGTGATTGATGTATGTTTCAAGTGCGTTCATCAGATATTTCAAGAGATATCGCCAAATTTTCCAAAAAATTTGACAAATATTTCAAGTGCGATTCCAAATATTCTGAGGGCGATCACCGAATATGTCAACTGCCCGTTAGATATCTCAATAGTAATTGCAAAAAATATCAAGTGCGATTATCAAATATTTCGAATGCGATCGACAAATATTTTGAGCGCGATCGCCAAATATTTCAAGTGCAATGCCAAATATTCCAAGTGCCATTGCCAAATATTCCAAGTGCCATTGCCAAATATTTGAACTATTTCTTCTAGATATTTCAAGTGAAATCGCCAAATATTTCTAGTTCGACCGCCAAATATTTCTAGTACGACCACCAAATATTTCAAGTACGATTGCCAGATATTTGAAGTGCGATTGCTTAATGTTTCAAGTATGATTATTAGATATTTCGAGTGCAATCATCAAATATTTCGAATGCGATCGCCAAATATTCTGAGTGCGATCGCTAAAATTTCAACTGCCAAATATTCCAAATGCCATCGCCAAATATTTGAACTGTGACTTCTAGTAATTTCAAGTGCAATCGCCAAATATTTCTAGTTCGACCGCCAGATATTTCTAGTACGGTAGTTAAATGTTTCAAGAGTAATGGAAAGTTCTTTTTTTCTAGCCGATGCTGAGATTTGTATGTTATTGTTTGTACAAAATTGAGTATACTTGCAACGTACATAGATATAAAATAAAAACTTAACCTTCTGAAAAATATTTTCGATGCATCTTCAATGGATCCTATTAATTGGATTATGACGTAGCCAATGTTTGGTTGATGGCATGCGTATCCCAAATACCATATCACACTATCAATATGTGCATAGGTATCAACCAGATTTATAGATGCAGTTTGCTTTTTGGGGTGTGCAAGTCATCAACAGAAATAATCCGCACATAATTACACGTAATAATAATGTCTTAACAGACACGATATGTACTAGTAAAAAAGAATTTTAATGCAGTAGTCTTCCATTTGATAGCTCTATTATCATTTCTTTAACCAGGATCCGTACAAGATGCAATAAACTGTTTAATATGTAGATATGTGATATTTAAGTGCAATCTCCAAACATTTCGAGTTCGATTGCCAAATATTGCGAATGCGATCTTCAAAAATATTTCCATTGCAATCGCCCAATATTCCCAAATTTTACAAGTGCGTCCGACAAATATTTCAAGTGTGATCGCCAAATATTTCAAAGGCGATCGTCAAATATTTCGAGTGCGACCGTCAAATATTTCAAGGGCAATCGTCAAATATTCCAAGTACGATTGCTAACTATTTCAAGTGCAAGCGTTAGATATTTCAAGTGTGATCGCCAAATATTTCAAGAGTAAGCATTAGATTATTCAAGTGCGACCGCCAAATGTTTCAAGTGTGACCGCCAAGTATTTCAAATGCTATCGCAAAATGTTTCAAGTGCTATCGAAAAATATTCCGGGGGCGATTGCCAAATATTACAACTGCGACCGTTAATTATTCCAAATTCGATCGCAAAGTATATCAAGTGCGACCGCTAAATTTCAGAATTGTGACCACCGAATATTTCAAATGCGATCGCCAAATATCTCAAATGCGATCACCAAATATTTCAACTGCGATTGCCAAATATTTCAAGTTCAACCACCAAATATTTCAAGTGTGACTGCCGAATATTTCAAGAGCGACCGCCGAATATTTCAAGTGCGATCGCCAAATGTTTCAAGTGCGATCACCAAATATTAGAGTTGTGACTGCCAAATATTTCAAATGCGATTGCCAAATATTTCAATTGCGATCGACAAATCTTAGAATTGTGACCTCCAAATGCGACCAACAAATATTTCAACTGCGATCGCCAAATATTTCAAGTTCAACCACTAAATATTTCAAGTGCGACCGCCGAATATTTCAAGTGCGATCGCCAAATGTTTCAAGTGCAATCGTCAAATATTTCAAGTATTATCGCCAAATATTCCATATACGATCGCTAAATTTTTCAACTGTGTCTGTTAGATATTTCGATTGCGATCGCCAAATTTTTCAGGTGCCGTCGCCAAGACTTCATGTGCGAACGCCAATTATTTCAAGTGCCATTGCCAAATATTTTAAGTGCAATTCCAAATATTTCTAGTGCGATTGCTAAATGTTCCAAGAAAACGCATTTATCATTCTGACAGAGTATTTCAGCATCTGAAGAGGCGTTGGAAGAGCAGGAATATAACAACATTGATACAATACACATATTTTATACAACAAAGATACAATTTTCAAATAATAGTATGCTACTTGATTCTCAAATATTCAATCTTTTTAAATTTTATTGATTGTGAATAACATTTTTGGGTTGTATATATCATTGACGCCGTTTTATTTTTGTTAAGACTCCATTTATAAGCACGGCACTAGTCTGAAGCCGTTTCAATAATATTTATAACTGTTTTATAAGGTTCGTTTCTACCTATTCTCATCGAGGAACTGGTGTCATCCGCAAAAAGAATGGTATTAATAATTATGAATGAGGGTAAATCATTTATAATATATTAAGAACAGCAAGGAACCTAAAATACTGCCTTGTAGGACTCCACTAGTCATTAACAGTCAACCACTATTATATTCATCATTGTGGAACACTATTTTCTTAAGACTTGAAAGATATGATAATATGATGTTGATCGCAATACTCCTCAATCCGTCATAGTGCTGAAGTTCTTCTGACAGAATATTATTTGAGGCACAGGTAAAAGCTTCACTCACATCAACAAATACTTCCAGAGTTGACCGCTTTTTTTTCAAATCCCTGATCTATGAAACTAGCCAGATCCATAACTGCTTTTGCTGTGCTGTTTCCCTTCCTGAATCGAAACTGCCTGTTTGTGAAAAAGTTATATGTATCAAGAAACAAAGTTATTCTCAAAGCAATCTCTTTTTTGGCTAACTTACCCAATATTGAAAGGAGAGCCATTGGTCTATGATTGGATAAGATATCAGTGTCTCCAAATTTATATACAGATATAATTTTAGCAATTTTCAGTTCGTCTGGATATACCAATCGTTAGAATAATATTGATATGATGAACTATTGATTTATCAGCGATTCAAGATTGTCCTTAAGGTAGTATATTGAATTATGGTATATGTCAGTGAAACCAGAATTTTTCAACGATTTAATAATATGTGATACTTCTGTTTCTGTCACAATATATGAAAATACTGACCTACTGTTGTTATTTCTAATTCCTCTCAAATAGGATGTACATTGAGTTTTAGATTCTGGAATATCATTTATTATTATTATTTCTTCAGACACATTTATCAAATCCTCCAGCCAACAAAGTTCCAGTGATGTTTCTTTCCTTTTCTCTATGTATTTGATAATGTAGTTGTTTCCAAGTGGCTATCGGTATGTTTGAGGCTTCTCCCCTCTTGGTTCACAGCTTCCACTTCCGTGGTACTTATATTTACAATTATATGGTATGAGATGAATTGGGTTTGAGAGATATAATTTTTTCCGTTTTATTGTTGATTGTATTTAGTTTAGTTTAAACAGAATATGAACATTTTTCTTTGATCAAATATATGTAGAAATCGTTTGATGGGAATCTGACATTCAAATTACCTACAACCGTACCATCTTGCTAAATAATTAAAAGCTACTGATAATCCCCATTCCACGTCCATAAAACAATGAAATATTCACATGGAAGTCTTAACGAAAACATATTTTATATGAGCTTATCATACTCACTGACTTCGAAAATTGAACTCATAAAAAATGTACAGCCTGTTTGTCGGTAATATACTCAGGTATAGTTGTCGTCAAACATATAAGATAAATAAAAAAAGGCGCAAAAAATGGTCGATTAGCATAAAATGGTCGATTAGCATGAAATTGACTCCCATGCCGCCAACCAGGGTCGGACTTGTACATATGCCGCTAAATATTGTGATGCGTGCAGATTATTCAAGTTAATTTAACAAAAGCACTGTAACTTTTGTATTCAGAATAATCCATTTTTATAATTATTAGTATCCTTAGATTGGGTAAACAACTGCCCCGTCGAAATCTAATTTGCTAATAGCTGGGCGTACCGCATACAGCTGTGATTTCTATTATAACTACGCCCGACCCTGCATGGAAAAAACATTCCTAATTGCTGTGCGGGCCTTTACATCTTCCGCGCTAAGTGTTACGTGGGGGCGATAGGTGGAATAATTTGAATAAAGGTAGAGATGTCAATAATTTTATTTATTGATTTAGTGCGATTTTAGTCTGAAAAACTGTTTGGTTATTGACAAAATAGGAATTAATTTTCTGGTAATTTCCTGAAGTTATGTAAGTATTGATATTGACTCACACTGATTTTAGCCAATATTCTCATGTGATTACCATATAAGGTGTGTATGGCGTGGTACTATGCATTTTTGGCAGAAATATATATTTTGGGATTGATTTTTTTTTTGGAGGAAATGTGAGGACTAGCACAATATTTGCTCATACAGGATGATTCCTAAGGTGGACCAGTCCTTTCATTAATTTCTCACATTGCAAAGAAAATAATGGCTATAGGTGAACATGTAAAAGACAACAATTCGTTTTTGAGATGCAGGGCGTTAAAGTTGAAAATTAATATTGAATTTACTTTAATTACTGAAGGATCACCAATTATACATACTATTCAAGATATCCAACGAAGGCGATCCATTACATCCAGTGGAAATGAGATATAACCGGATGGTGGGAGTTAGACTGTGTGTTTTTCACCCACCCAGCTATTCAGAATATTTTAGGGAGTCACAAAATACCCAAGAGCAGATGAATAAAAATATAATTGTACGAAACAGAATGCCAGTGTCCAATATTGATTATATTCCCAAATTTGATTTTAGGATATGAAAGTACATTAAATTTTATGTAAGAAATGAATACTTATATGATTGCACTAAAACTTGATAGTAATCACCGATAAAAATCGAGAAAACTATATTTGGCACCAAAATTTAATGTAATTGTGTCGGATGAAAAGTCCGTTCAAGACAAATATAATTTAGCACAATTGATCATTGACAAACCACACTGAGAGCTTCAATCAGAAAAAAATCGTGCATATCATCTATTAGAAAATCTTCAAACACGAAAGTATTATTCCAGTTCAAAGTGAAGTGATTTTTCGCAATAAAATCTGTATAAATAATGATAGCGTGGCAACGCACTATTCAATCTGAAAACATAGAATTACAGAGAGTTCATATAAATGAAACACAGAGCGATCAATTTGAAAGTTGAAATTAAGTGGGCCCTTCACGTGCAGTTTTTCGTGACTTCCAAAGTGACACTCCATCGCTCCACTCCAAATTCGAACGTGAAGTGTCAACATGCGCCTGGCGCGAGACGTTCCAACCTTCTTAAACTTCTAGCGCGATTCGAACAGAGGAGTCATCCAAAACTAAAAGTGATGGGACAATTCCCGCGCCGCTCCGACTGTAGAGAAGAACAGTCGAATTGAATTGTAACCAAAAGACAGGTATAGTTGCTTCTAGTAGTCTTAATGTGATTTCGGCGCAAGTACCATTTTTGGACCAATACTCTGTGTCTTTCTTCTGGAATCTTCATTTTCTAATTTTATACATGCAATTTTTCTCTTTGAATGTAAAGAACACATCGCGAAAAAAGGCCCACTAGCTATCGAGAAGCTTCGAGGAATGAAGTTGGCGTACTATATTTGAATGTGCGTGTAGTTTGGCATGCAACTTCGCTCCGAGAGTGACGCGAAGGGAGTGCGCGTCGGGAATCGAAAAATAACTGCACGTGAAGCTGGCCCTTTTTATTTTCATGGAAGACCATGTTGGTATATGCACTTATTTGAGAATTCCCTTCTCTAGATCAATTTTAAATTATCTGAACAAAAATATCTGAATTCCTGACAATCCAGATGTTGAGTCGTGAAGAATGCAGTACTGAATGAACACCCTGTATATACAAGAATGTCTTTTATTTGTAATTTTTTTGTTGAATAACTTTTTAATTAATGATACATTGAATCATTATACTGCATATATTTTTTGAATTACTCGTATCTATGTACTTAGTATCGATCTCTAGTACACTCATTAATCTAAATAAAATTGGATTAATTAATCCTCTGTCAATAATGAATTTGATGCAATTGAAAAATTCTTCACCCATGGCGAAGTTACCTATAATGCACTATTTCAAACTCTTGCACCACTTGCCCCCAACATTATGCGGCACGTTCCAGGAAAAGATAAGACCATTTTTTGCGGCTTTTTTTATTTATCTTATATGTTTGACGACAACTATAATAAAGGTATTTGATATAAACAGAACAACACTGAAATGCCTCAATTCTCGTAAACACGTTTATTACGTTCCAGCTTACAGGGGCGGACCCAACAAGAATTTCGCAATAGCTATTGAGAGATGCTCCTAGAGCCTTCATTAGAAAGGACCCTGCACTTTTTGTAGGTTAAATGGTTCTAGGTGAAATTGTCTGAATTTTTAGTATATTGTGGTATTCAATGTACTTATTGAACGTGCTGAATCGCAAAGTTCGTTGATGGACAGACAAGTTAAAAATCAGTAATTTTTATTTAATTATAATTTCGGGAAATGGAAATGCCAACTGCATTTTTTTCGTTCTTATCATCAACGTACCTTCATAATACTAAATATCATTCAGATGGTGCAGATTATATCATTATGTACAGAGTGAAAAATAAAAACAGTTTAGTAATGTCTGAAAATTCGATGTAATAATGAAATATGGCATGCAAAATACTATTCTTATTCCACTATCAATCATAATTCATACAATTCGTAAAGGGCGATTTGAAAAATTGGTGAAATTTATGGCCGGTTCTTTCGTACATATCCTGTATATTCAAATAAATTATCATCCTCCGAAGATAGCTGATACCGTATAAACATGATTTCGTTGGGATATATAGGGTGATCATGAACATTTTTTATGATAAAAATGACAAAATATCAACGTTTCAGAAATCACCCTGTAATTCACGATTAACTTGGTGAAATTCCTTCATTATCATTCAATATATACACCATTCTCACCTCAACACTGTCCCATAAATTAGGTTTCCTACTATGACTAGTTTCATAGTTATTATTTGAGAAACTTATTACCATTTGCATGACGAGTTGAAGGAACTTGTTCACGCGTAAATTCCACTAGTGGCCAAGATTTCTAACAAATAGTGAAACGTGAGAATGTGGAGTTCAAAATAAATGTAATAGAGGGTGACGATTAGACATAATAATCACATCACATATATAAATTTAATAATGTAAAGTACATATAGTTAAGTGAAATTTGTTAGTTTAAGATTTGTCGGAATAAAAAACAAACTATCTGGGAAAAGTGAAAATGATTGATAGAACGGTTTTATTTCTGATAGAAGAATTTGAATCTGGACAGCGACAGTTTTTTCCAATGCGTGTTCCACTCGAATAGAGGTTTCCATGATTTTTATATTTGCTGGCTATCAATAGAAACATATAGACATCTATTATATTTCATCAATATAGGTAATTCAATACGTAAAGGTAATAATAATTATCACTGATGGAACTAGTAGATTTATCTTTTTCATTCACTTTCCGTCAACGACAGAATCAAAATGTACCCGATAGCCGAAGGGTTTTCTTGTTGTATGAGTACCGTAGCGCTGCTTCGGGAGAGATGGATTCGGTTAAGACTGTTCCTTGTCAACCTCAGTGATAAGTGATTTCCCGTACCAGGGTATCATACACGATTGGGCGAGTCAAACTATCCAAGCATAAGGAATTTTATCTGGCTCATGCCTGAGTTGTAAGTTGTAACTATGTGTCGTATATTCAGTCAGTTCCTAAATGGTGGATGGAATTGGATGGACCGTCATTGGTCATCACCCTGCATATAATGTTATATTTATTTTGATCTCCACATTCTCACGTTTCATCAGTTTAATAGTTTATAAATGAAAGCTTGTATTTGGAAAGATGTTTGTTTATTTCAGTTCATTTTGTGATATACGTTTGTTCATTCGTATATTTTATATGTAGTTTTTCAATTCATACTTATTATGTGGCGATTTCCTTGACATTATATTCATACAAATGCTTTCTACTTTCTACTGTTTAACAAGAAATGATACAATATTTATATTATTATTTTAAAAAATTACCGACGAAGGAGAATTTTTTGCAAAAAAAAATCAAACTTGTTGCATACTTTTGCAGGTTATAAAAATCGACTGACATCATAAATCAAACAATTGCACTTATTCAAAACCCTTATTAGCCATTTCCAATGTGCATAAAAAAAAATTTGAAGTAACAAGTCATTTAAAAGCAGGTCCCACTGTAAACTTAATATTTGTTGTCCGATATGAACTTTCATTTCGTCTAAAGAAAGGAGCTTCAATAGCTTCATTAATTATACTGCCATAACTTTAAGATAAAATTCGAAACGTGAAGGCCTTCTTCGAATTTTTGTCAAAGCCAAAAACCCAAAAAACATGGTAGCAGCTTTTAAAATAAAATTTTACTGGATTTTTAATAAGTTCAAACCTGTATAACAGAAATTACACGCAAAAATATATTATTATGAGCCATTAACTTCACTATTGTCGAGAATCTAAGAACGTATCTTCAAGAAACAGATTATGACATCCCCATCATCGGCCAAAATAATTCTGATGGCAAATGAGTTTCATGCTTTCAAATCTAAAGTCATTGAAAGAAAAGGAGGACACGTTGAGTTTTGATTTAGTTTTGTTCATTACTGGTCATTTAATTCATTTTATTGTTTAATTTAGTTTTAGATTCCATATGAATGTATTGTTTAGATGAATTTATTGAAAAGTTTCATCCAAATATAAGTTTTGGAATTCAGCTAATTTTGAAAAAGGCGTTTGTTTTCGAAAAATTGAAAATCACTAATCACTAGCCTAAGTTGGGGACACTTTTTTTTTTGAAAAATCACACAGAGAAAAATAAATGTATGTTTTCCACACAATTGTAAATAATTTCAGCACAATTTGTTTCTAAAAAGTTGACAGCACCAATTTGTTAATTTTTCTTGTATAATATTTTATTAGAGATATTGTGTATAAACGATACACTTCAGTGTTGTAGTATTCTGAATAGTTTTGTTTTAATTTTATACACAAAATATACAAAATTAATCGTTATGTTGTGCGACGAATGTTAACAACTTGTGTACTGTTTATGCATAAATTGTAATGATTGGCAACAATTTGTGTACCTAGTTTGTACAAATTGTGTAGGTATTTTGAATAAAGGATGCAAAAATGTCACAAATATGTGTACTCCGCATACATGAATTGTGTAGGTATATTGTACATATTTGTGTACAAAGCAAGGCCAATTTTTATAGGTACCATTTATAATTTTAAGAAAGGATCCACTTGAGGCACATAACATCCAAACGGAATAAGATAAGAATAAGCATCAGTTACAACCTGCTCGCTTATTCATATCTTATTCTGTTCAGAAATTGTAAGCTTCATTTTCCAGAAGATTTAAATAAAATTAAATGTCATTCAAATAATGTTTATTACATCACAAAGTACTAATAACAAGAAAACTGAACTATAAACTCTAATTACAAATAAAATTACAGAAACACAAAATACCAAACAACATTTTGTTATTTTGGAACACGTTGAATGATAATAAAGTTTAAAGTAATCTTCGTGTCAAACTGTATTTATTCAAGTAGGAAGTAGGTACGAGGATGCACCTTTCAAGCCGTTAAAAATTATGAAAATGAGTCAGTTTGTAGATTTCATGTTATAACAAAAAACAATAGCAATACTAACCTACAAATATTGGTATCAGTTTACAAATATTCTATCACTTCCATTTGACACAAAACCACATACACATTAGCAAATAATAAATATTAGGTAATTACTCTTGACCAGCTTCGCCCTTCGAGCAGCATAAAACAATCAAACAATGATGGACTGGACATTTGAAGTGCTGCGCATGCGTATTCAGTTGGGTGAGACGACGCATTGGTCAAGTTGTGGTAAATTACACAATTGTGTTGAAATTGTATACAATTTGTGCATATCAAATAGAAAGTGCACAACGGGTGTAAGATGAGTTCAATGCGTTGTAGATATTTTCCATATAAATTGTGTTATGGTAGATGTGCATATTTTTGTGTATATTTAGGAAATGTGGAAGTGCATGAATACTATACAAATTGACTTGCACAAATATTTATTGAATTTCACAAAACGCGTATGATGAAATATTGGACAATTATGTAAAATATCTACACAACTGTGTCTTACACAACGTTGTGCACGAACCTGTGTTACGGGTTTATTTTGGACTAGAAAACCCTTTCTGTTTTAATACAATAACATCAGAAATTCTGTCATTGATATACACTTTCCACTCTGTACGCCACTGTATTCTTCTTCTTCTTCAGATTCCTCAAAATGACAACTTGATCGTAGTCATGTATCGCTTGTTCCGAATGTTAGTACTTACCTTTGCTGTACTAGTTCGAGCGGACATGAACCGGCCTTAAGCTAATGACAGTTATCAGTTGTTCTATTTTGCGGTATGACAGCGTTGTTTTGTAAACATACTTATGGTTAGTCTATTGTTTTGTACTTAGAGCACAAAACCGTAACATTCCTACTCTATCTCTATCTTGTGTCCTTGAGGTATCTATTTCACATTCGAATACTTGACCTTTTGTTTGTTTGGTTCTGAGATTGAGAGGCTGGCGTTTTCGTGTTGTTTCAGTTGGCAACACTGAATCTTAAGGTGTTCTTTTCATAGCTCCTATTAGCTCGAGTTAGTTCCTGGACTGTTCCCACCGAACTCTAACGAACAAGAAAGCGCCTTGTCAGATATTGACAGTTTTGACTTTGACGTCTGAGAGATACTCTCTTCTTCCTGATTTGATCCTGATGAGTGACTGACATACTTTGAAGATTTCCAATTAAAGTTTGATCATCGTTGACGGATCTTTGGAAAATTCATATCAGGAGAGTTTCTCATATTGTTTGCGATTTTTTACGCTATATATATTTTTGAGAAATCTCCGTTCGCTTTGCGGATTTTTGTGTGAAACCACTGGAACGAGAAACTCGCTATCAGACAGCAAACAGACCATCAAAGCTGTTATCAGAACCCTCCCACTTAATAGAGGTTAGTATTTGCATTTGGGCTCTACTTATGGCCCCATACAAGTGTACAAGTGGTATTGTATATTCTAGGGTTCTCTGCTGCGGCTACCACTCTGCTACTTCTTTGCTACCACTCCTGTTACCACTCTGCTACTGCTCCTCTGCGGCTACCACTCTGCTACTACTTTGCTCCGCTGCGGATAGTGCTTGTTACCACTCTGCTACTGCTCTCTGCGGTTACCACTCTGCTACTGCTCCTCTGCGGTTACCACTCTGCTACTGCTCCTCTGCGACTACCACTCTGCTACTACTTTGCTCTGCTGCGGTTAGTCCTGCTACTACCCTGCTACCGATTATTGGAGTTCCACTAATGTGATTGTTCCACTGTTTCGTTGCTATACGATTGTCTTTCCACTGTTCCACTACTGTGATTGTTCCTGCTCAACTGTGGTTGTCCCGCTGTATATCTGTTGTTCAGCATTCCTTCGCTATTCGTCCCAGCTGTACATGTACGTTGATTGATTGTGTCGTACCCACTGTGCACCTGTATACACCAAGGCACTGATGAACTACAACCACAATAATTGGTGAACTTGCATGCTTGAGAATATCTACATAGTATCAGATAAGTTTGGAATAAGACTGGCCCTAAGGCGTAAGTATCGATTATTGTATGCTATCATCGTGACGTCACAGGCATAGCCCTCACTGGAGGTTTCATATTGATATATTCAAACAATACCATACTCTCAATCACAGCATTCACTTGAATTCATCTTGGTGGTTGATATTTACATTAATTTCATTTTCTTTTGTATGGTGAGCTGAACTGTGCACATACAGGGTGTGTAACGATCAATATATTTTATTAGTAAGGGACATGACTATTTCTTTTATTCTGGTCCAAGTTATCTAAGCGTAAGGGAAGACAAAATCTCTACATATTTATATTTTATTATTATACCATTTACAGGTATCTATTGTTTAATATTTTAGTAATATTAGTGCAGTGGGTTGTCCCATTCCATCAGGGTGGTTTCGGATTTTTCACTAGCGATAAATCCGTGGCGCTCCGGAAAATTAACCCCATATTTCAATCTTATCGAAATCAATTTTTATTGTCGAATCCACGCCTACTGAGCTGCTGGGTATGTTAGAGGCGTGACACATCATTGCACATTCACTGCTCTCCTTTCCTAAATTTCGCCCCTAACACCTGCTGTAGTCTTTTCTCTCTGTGCACAAATGAAGGTTTTTTTCATTTATTTTGTTTCGTACTTTTTGAATGTCACTGTATAACAGTTTCATAGAGGTGGCCGCTTTCAAATGGGTCACACAGTAATTCACAATGATTCACAAACAAACATTGTTATAATATTTTATCAACGGATGCAAGTGGTTCAGAGTCCGCCCCTGTAGCCACCCCGAATTTAATCCTCACTCAAAATTTATGCACGCTCCTAAATTCCCTACCAAACGATATCAACATAATTAATAATTACCACTTCCCCTCGCGCAACTGAAGCTCTAAATGCGTATAATTAAATATTTAGTTGCCCTCATAACTCTTTTTAACGGCTTGAAAAAAGCCCCTACTTATCAGGAATTATCATTGTTTATGATAATTTGGATTAAGAGCGTTATTCAGATATGCTTCTTCCAAGGCGGTCTGTTATTAAGCTAGATAAAAAGCGGGTTTCCTTCTTATCATTAGGCGGGAAGTTTCCACTTGGATAGCCTCGACGAGGAATGCTACTTTGAACTTGTTTCTAACAAATTTTCAAATTAGTAACACCTGTATTTGTTTCACTGATGACTCTGAACAATGTTCAGAACGGCATGAGAACTTTGGAGTGAAAAGTTATAAGAGGGGACGGGGTATGAGTGTAATTAGACGTTTGCATGGAGGTGAGGAAATGTTTAGAAAGTTCTGAAAGTCTGATGGAATTCATTGGTTTGTTTCCTATGAAGATAATTTGGACCCCGTTATGCAATAAGGAACCAACCAACAATTTGTAAAAATATGAAATAATATACCAGACAGACCTAATTTTATATCTTCATCGGTTTGCAATATAGAACCAGAGGTCATCGTCTCTAGCGCCATCTTGTGAGCAATAGATATACTTTGAAAAACTGAGAAATCTTGAAAAAAGATTTGCAACAAAGAGCCAGAGTCTGTTGGATCTATATTCCGTTATTGTCTGGACTGAAATGAAAATATGATGGGATCCAAAGCTACTTGGTTCTCTGTAGCAAATTGTTTTATTACATTTCTGACACTTGTCATTTTAATATTATTGTTGGTGGCTGGAAAATAATTCCAATTATTATTATTGTCATTATGTTCTCTAATACAATAATGTCGGCAAGAGTAACAAAGATAATGAACAACGCATTGTGTTTATCAAGTGAATTAAAAAATGAGGTAAGATATCCTTTTCCTATTGTATGATAGTTTCAATAATGTCTAACCTCACATTCCTGAAAAATTCTAGTACAATAAAATAAGTTTTGTAGTGGTGCGACTCTTAAAGTTTTTAGAAAAAAATATAAACCTGTATGAGGTTGCAGAACTGTTGAAGTTAGAATATAACATGGTTACATTATAAAAAAAAGTACTTGGTTCCTTATTGCAAATTCCTTTTTAGGATAACCCGTACTCGTACTGTCCAAAACTGGCATCTAGCAGTTGCGAAAAAAAAGTCAAGAACGAGAAAGTACACAGGAGTACACCAGTGACAAAAAATATTAAAGCAGATTTGGCAGGCAGTAATATTCTCAGCAATAGAAAATGTAGGTTAAACAGCAACGAAAACATCAAAGATGCGGTTTTTCAACCTAATGTAGAAACAATGTCTGAAGATATGGAAGCGGAAGTAGAAGAAGGTATATCCAACAAAAATAGTGTTCTAGAAGAATATTCTGACGATTCAGTTAGGGACAAAAACTATGAGCCTGACGCCAGAGATATATCCTCGAATACGGATACAGGAGAACAATCACATTTAAAAGAAAAATCCAATTTAGATAAGCCAAATGAGGAAGGCTGTTTTGCGAACCTAGACAGATCTGCCAAGGGGAGACCCAGGAAAGAAAGAAAAAGCAAATATGCCGAACAAGACATAAAAACGCGAAAAATTTGTACGAATAGTAATAAGGAGTATTACTGTAAGCACCCGTAAGCTAGAAAAGGCAATTGTTAATAGAAAGAAAAGTTGCGATTCTGAAAAAATTAATTGGCTACATATGAAGGCTATTAAGGTTACAAAGTAAAGTTCTCACATAACAGCACTGAAGCATACAAATAAATAAACATAAAAAAGGGCAAAGGAAAACAACCTACTAATACCTTTTCTAACCTTTTAGAACCATTGTGGCCGAATGGTAAACCGGTTGCTGCACTAAAACTGAAGGACATCAAAAGCTATATGCATCTCATTCCGGTCGCAGATCATCCATTTTACACAAATCTCATTGGAGACGAAACTGTTGATGAAGACATCGACGAGTACGATGGAGAAATAGACTTTGAACCAGAAGAAATTTCTTAAATCAACATTAAGCAACAGAGAACCAAGTGATTTTTCTCTACTCCCAAGATGTTTTGAGTTATTTTTTTGTTCAAATTATTGTGTTGCCTTCTCATATTTCATTAAAAAAGTTCATTTCATACTTATATACTCATGTTTGATAATAAATTATTTTCAATACAGATCAAAATAGTTTTTCTTGATTATCTCAAAACATGAGTAATGCTTGTTGGGTCTCTATTGCATAACGGGGTCCATTTGTTAGCGATGTTTGATTCTGTAGTGCCTAACAAAACATATATGTTCCATGGTTATCATTCAATAGTCAATTCAGAGATTCGAAATTGCACCTACTTCGTAGTAAAAAGCCATGTTGTAGATTTCTATTTTGTTTTCTGGAAAAGTACAAATAAAACTAATGAAAGTAATTGCATCTTAGTTGATTATCTGATGTTTCATGGAGAGGGACATAGCAGATTCTTTTATCATGTTGTTTATATGGAGAGTAAGAATATGACACAGTAGATGAACTTAGAGACAATATCATCACGCAATTCAAGTCTATCAGAAGAAGGGATATTGTTAGGGCGTTTCTTAATTTGAGACGACGAGCTCGGTTATGTATCAAGAGGAAGGCCATCATTTCGAACACTTGTAATACTTTTTGTGCATTTTTTACAAGCTCATGATTTCATTCTCGTTTTTTGAAACGCACCGTACTCAGCCAAGTGTTTGCCCAAAATTCCGAATAATGTTCTATCCGGCTGTTGTTTTTCCGGATACAATTCAAAATAAATTTGTGTTGTTTTCGTATTATTCCTATCAAATTTATAATAAAGTTTCAACATATCTCGTTTTTCTTCATTTGAGAATGAGGACATTTCGACTGAAGTATTTGTGCAAACTTATGTTTAATGAGTTCTGACAACTAGTGTTTATTAAACAAAATTTTTCGATGGAGTCATTACCATCTCAGTTGAATTTGTCTTTTTTTAATATCTGTGGTTTCAGAAGTGCAAATCATAACAAATTATACATCAATGAAATCAGAATGAGAATTACTATTTTTCTGTATAAAAAAACAATATGGCGCCCATAAAAGAAAAAAAAGTTGATGATGAATGCCAGAAGACGATACTTCGGATAGTAAATCTGAACATGAAAACGTGTAGCTGAAAAAATTATCAATGAAAATGTACTTTTGGTTTTGAGCTATGTTGTCAAATAACGATAGAAAAAAATAATAACGAAAATTCCGATTTTCAGTTTTTCCCGATATTTCCGGAAATACTCGGAATTTTCCAAGTTTCAAAACAGTATTTTGTTAAGCACCAGAATACGCAACTTTGCCCCAATTTAAGCTTCGACGTATCTCCTGTAGTTTAGGAGATCCCAATGGTGGGGTCGAATTTGAATTGTCCTGTATAGGGGGTTTCAATGAAAACTTTAATTTTCGAGGATTTTTTTGTCGATATTGTTATAGTAACGAACTTGAAGAAACATCTGATGTATGTCGAAAGTTTGATAAAAGGTTGGACGATAATACATCATATAGAGGTGTCAAAATTGATTCAGTCAAAAGGTCAGGCCTGTGCCATTTCTAGCCAAATTACCAAAGACGTGACAGCGTCGAAAAATATATATACAGTGCCCTCAAAGAGTTGGCATCATATGGAAAAAACTTCCAATAATAATTTATCTTTAAATTCGACTTTGTCGTTAAATCTTGCTTCAACAAAGCCTACTCGGACGGGGTCAGCAAACATTTTCATATTTCTGTTGTATTTGATGCAAAGTTGATGTATCGTTTGTATCTCAATTCATGCCAAACTTATCAATACAAAAATGTAAATAATGTAACAGCGCAGATGTGTAAAATTGAAATAGAAACAACTTTTCTTTCTACAAATTTTTGAAACTCTAATAAATTAGCCTATTTGAAGCGATTATATTTTGAGAAAAATAATTTTGACAGATAGTGACAGTCAAGTGGTCCTAGTAGGCCATTATTCACATTTTTTGAAGAACGACTTGACGCCCAAGTCGAGTTTTTGGATAATTTATTATCGAAAGTTTTTCCAATTTGATGCCAACTCTTTGAAGGACTCCTTATACAGGGTATTCCACACTCGATGGCCTATTAGACGTTTCTGGAGAACGGAACAACAGATCATTTTAAAAATTTGTGGGCATGGATAATCAAACATGCTCTACCCGTCTAAAATATTTTCATCGATACAGTGTTGCCACTTGTATCAGAAAGTAGTAGCTACTTTGTTATTTCAAATGGAACATCCCATATATTATATGGATTTTGAAATCCTTATAATATTCCTCACAACTTTCCCATATAATTCCCTATACCTATCTGTGACGATTTTTGAGATAAAAATTATTTTGTCAATTTTTTGTGTAAAACCTGACCATTGAAAAATAACATTTTTTTCGCAATGCAAATGTACAAAATATTGAACTTTGGGTCATAGCTGCATAAGACCATTGAGTATTCTGTCGATGAACTGGATCTCAGTTTCATCATACAGGGAAGCTCAGAATTAACTTCTTTTCGGGGACTTATGAAAATGACTGAAACTCAGTTTTTTCAAATGGAACCCCCTGTATATTATTTCATTTTCGAATTCAACGAACCAGTTTGAATAAGTTTTATTGAGTATATCCTATACCTACCTCTTACCGTTTATGAGATATAAATTATTTTATAATGTTTGAGGTGTGTGCAAGTATAAAATTTGATGAAAAATCTATCAAATAACGAAAAATAGCTTCACTGTTTTGAGAAAAGTATAATGCAATACATGAACCTTCCTTAATACTGGGTGTATGACAAATATGATTAGGTTGACAGTTCGAAGAATGAAAAATTAAATTGATTAAATTAATTCTACACAAGATATTATAATATTAAAAAGTTTACTTGACAATTACAACACATTTAATACTGCAAAAACAAAAACTCAGTAGCTCAGATGCTTGAAATGCTGACCATTTACTTGCAAACATTGATGGATCGACGTCATGACATGATCAGTCGTGGCTCTGCGGATTTCCGACGGGTCGATTTCTTCAAAAGCACGTCTAACCCTGTTTTCTAGTTCCTGTTTTGTATTCACAGGTGTTCTGTAAACCTTTTCTTTTATTTTTCCCCAGAGATAAAAATCTAGGGGAGTCAGATCTGGTGACCGCGGCGGCCAAATCCAAGGACCCAATCGTCGTATCCACCGATCTTCGAACAAATTTGTGAGTTCTCTGCTCACTTCACCTGTGCAATGTCCAGGAGCTCCATCCAACTGATACCAACAATTATTATATATGTTTAGAGGTAAATTGTCAAGGAATTCACTCACAGTGGTTCGCAGAATATCCAAATATTTGGCGGAATTCAACTTTTCCTCATAAATGCATATTGAAAATGTATCATCCATAAGCATACAAAACACATTAAAACTGAATTTTTGTTGAAATCCCCTTTCTCTAATGAAATGAGGGTTTTCTGATGCCCAGAAATGATTATTTCGACGATTGAATATTCCCTCACGTGAAAATTGTGATTCATCGGTCCAAATAATTTTTTTCAAAAAGTTGGGATCGTCGTATGTCCATGTTAGTAACATTTCGCAAAACTCTACTCGTTTTGGTGGATCATCTCTATGTAGAGCTTGCAGCCGGATGAATTTGTAACCGTGCATATTATGTTTTTGTAAAATTCTCCAAATGGAAGTGCGAGAAATTCCCAAATCTACCGCAGCACTAGATATTGATGCATGAGGATAAGCGTAAAAATATCCCAACACATTGATTTCATTTTCCATATCACCAGTTACCTGATTCTGTTGATGTCTCGAGGCGTGAACTTTTCCGAAGTTGATATAATTTCGTTCAATTCTTCTGAATTTCCGTTCGTTCATTGCCGGTACATTTGGATACAACTCATTAAATCGTCTACAGGTCCTTGATATGATTTTATTGCACTCACCATGAACATAAAACAAATTCAGAATATCAGAGTTTGAATAATTATTATTTGCCATTTTCACTACTCTTGTATGACAGTCGGACTATTTCAACAAGTTATTGTCAAGTGTATTCCTTTGTTTTTCAAACAGATCATGATACACTATGATTCTTGTTGAAATTTGGCACCGAAATCCAGAACTAATACTGCCGTCCTAAGCAAAACCCTCGTATCTACAAAAACGCCAAAACGGAGTAAATCGGGTTTTTACTTGGGAAGAGTGCATTGTTCCAATGAAATACGGGTGTATAAAATAGCTTGAATTTTATATTTTAAATCGAAATACGGAGTTGTCGCTTGGTCAGAATGTAATATTAGGTGAATAGGAGCCATTGCACCAAAAATATCCATTTCAGTAAATATGTCAGTTAAACTTTAGTTTCAATGTTTTTTGTATGGATATGGTTGATACAATTTTAATTTGTATTTATGAAGAAAAGTTTAAATCCGAAAAATATTTGGATATTCTGAGAACAACTGTAAATGAATTTCTTCCCAATTTATCTCTAAACTTATGTTATAATTGTAGGTATCGGTTGGGTGGGGCTCCTGGACATTGCACAGGTGAAGTGGGCAGAGAACTCACTAATGTATTCGAAGATCTACGACTGATCATGTAATGACGTCGATCCATCAATGTTTGCAAGTAAATGGTCAGCATTTCAAGCATCTGAGCTACTTAGTTTTTGTTTTTGCAGTATTAACTGTGTTGTAATTGTCAAGTAAACTTTGTAATATTATAATATCTTGTGTAGAATTAATTTAATCAATTTAATTTTTCATTCTTCGAACTGTCAACATAATCATATTTGTCATACACCCAGTATTAAGGAAGGTTCATGTATTGCATTATACTTTTCTCAAAACAGTGAAGCTATTTTTCGTTATTTGATAGATTTTTCATCAAATTTTATACTTGAACACACCTCAAAAATAATAAAATAATTTATATCTCATAAACGGTAAGAGGTAGGTATAGGATATACTCAATAAAACTTATTCAAACTGGTTCGTTGAATTCGAAAATGAAATAATATACAGGGGGTTCCATTTGAAAAAACTGAGTTTCAGTCATTTTCATAAGTCCCCGAAAAGAAGTTAATTCTGAGCTTCCCTGTACGATGAAATTGAGATCCAGTTCATCGACAGAATACTCAATGGTCTTATGCAGCTATGACCCAAAGTTCAATATTTTGTACATTTGCATTGCGAAAAAAATGTTATTTTTCAATGGTCAGGTTTTACACAAAAAATTGACAAAATAATTTTTATCTCGAAAATCGTCACAGATAGGTATAGGGAATTATATGGGAAAGTTGTGAGGAATATTATAAGGATTTCAAAATCCATATAATATATGGGATGTTCCATTTGAAATAACAAAGTATCTACTACTTTCTGATACAAGTGGCAACACTGTATCGATGAAAATATTTTAGACGGGTAGAGCATGTTTGATTATTCATGCCCACAAATTTTTAAAATGATCTGTTGTTCCGTTCTCCAGAAACGTCTAATAGGCCATCGAGTGTGGAATACCCTGTATACAGAGCCACAATAGGCCATTGGCCGCAGTGGAGGGCCTGATACGGGCCCACTCACGTTCAAACCTAACCTAACCTTATATACAGAGTGACCCACTTAAGAGCGGAGCACCCTTATAAAATCTACATTTTACATACGATTGGAATGTTTTTCACATACCAAAGAGGTGAATGCAAAAGCGTTGAAACACGCACAAACTGCGACAAAAATAGATTTACATTTTTTCAGTTAATGAACAGTTAGTTGGCAGGATATAATACAAGAGAAGTAGCATGAACTGTTCATTTTCATTTGTATTCTTTTTTCAGTAAATGAACAGCATCATACACCTGGATATTGAGTGGGCAGGAAAAAATTGAGTCTATTTTAATTTTTTTTGTTTGAGTATATGAACAGCATATCATATACCTGGATATTGGAAGATGAGGTGAAATACAAGATAAAAAGCATGAATATACATTTTTCATTTGTATTTTTTCAGTATATGAACAGTATATGAGCAGAATAAAATATAAGATAAATAGCGTGAACTGTATATTTCGTATTTGGATATTTTCAGTATATGAATAGCATCATATACAGGATAAAATACAATATAAATAGAGTGTATTGTGCATTTTTGATTCGTATTTTTTCAGTATATGAACAGCATCACACACCTGGATATTGAGTGAGCAAGATAAATAGCGTAAAGTGTCAATTTTTCTTCTGTATTTTTTCAGTATATGAACAGCATCATATACCTGGATAGTTAGTTAGATCCGACATACAAATAAACAGACAATTAGAGAAAAAACAGTTCTTTGATATCCTTCAGGTAACAATTTCCCCTGAACGAAAAACACTGCTTATACCTGACTTTTCGATGGTGACAACCTCCGTTGCAAAGTCGGTACACTCCTCTAGTAAGGGTACCTGACGTGGTTTCGTGTGGGAAAAGTCGACCATTTTTTCTCAATAGTGTATGTGTTGAGTAATCTTTATATCAAGCTTTATTTGCAGAAAAATTGATGGTAACGGCAACACACACAGAAAATGCGACCAAAATAGACGTTTTTTATGCTCCAAAAAAAAAGTTAATTCAAATGCGTCATCGCAATATATGTCTTACGCGCTCCAGAAAAAAGATAAAAAAATAGAAACGTCAATTCACGCAAAAATCCGTACAATATAATCGTTTTCGCGTTCAAAAATATGACCAAAATTATGGCATACAAAATACACATTTAAAATAGACCTTTTTCACGTTCCAAAGAGGTGAATTCAAAAGCGTTGAAACACGCACAAACTGCGACCAAAATCGATGTTTTTCACGCTCCAAAAATTAAAGATAGAAAATATAAAAGTCGAAACACGCATAAAAATGCGGGCCAAAAATATACGTTTCACACGATCCAAAAAAGATAGAAAATAACGTCAATTCACTCAAAAATGTGACCAAAATAGACGTTCTTTACGTTCCAAAGAGGTGAATTCAAAAGCGTAGGAACACGCACAAACTGCGACCAAAATAGATGTTTCTCACGCTCCAAAAATGAAAGATAGAAAATATAAAAGTCAAAACACGCAAAAAATGCTGGCCAAAATATACGTTTCACACGATCCAAAAAAGATAGAAAATATAAACGTCAATTCACTCAAAAGTGTAACCAAAATAGACGTTATTTACGTTCCAAAGAAGATTGAAATTTAAAAGCACAATAAACGCAGCCAAAGTTCCGTTCCCGCTCCTGCGTTACCGCTTTGGTTTGACGGAACCTCAAGAACAGCATCATATACCTGGATATTGAATGAGCAGGATAAAATACAAGATAATTTTGTGAACCATCCATTTTTATTTGTATTTTTTCAGAATATGAACAGCATCATATACCTGGATAGTTAGTGAGCAGATTGAAATACAAGATAAATAACGTTAACTGTGCATTTTTACTTGTATACCTGGATATTAAATGAGCAGGATAAAATACAAGATAATTTTGTGAACCATCCATTTTTTATTTGTATTTTTTCAGAATATGAACAGCATCATATACCTGGATAGTTACTGAGTAGGTTTAAATACAAGAAAAATAACGTTAACTGTGCATTTTTACTTGTATACCTGGATATTAAGTGAGCAGGTTGGAATTCAAGATAAATAGCATTAACTAACCATATTTCATTTGTATCTTTCCAGTATAAGAATAGCATCATATACCTGGATATTGAATGAGCAGGATAAAATAAAAGATAAATAATGTGAACTCTCCATTCACTCAAAAATGTGACCAAAATAGACGTTCATTACTTTCCAAAAAAAGATTGAAATTTAAAAGCGCAATTCACGCAAAAAATGCTCGAGTATCAAGGCTCAACCAAGTTCTAGTGCCTTCAGTTGATGAATATCTATCGAATGTTTAGGTTTGTGAACAGTGCATAAGTTAATCACCTTGTGTTATTTGTCCAAATATTAATATAAGGGTACTGACGTGTACTGGTCGACAAGCATAAGGATGCCTCCGAGAATTGGTTGCGCAGTAGACACAACCCTGGAGTGGGGCAGGAGCTCAATAGCTCTGCCTTATTCAAGCAGTTAACTTCGTGAATGTACAGTCAGTGGAATAAAATTATTGTGGCGTTATTCTGATTGTGTGTTGAATGTGAAATCCTTGTGTTGTGGTTGTGTAGTGTATAGTTTTGAAATATTATTAGATAGGTTATAGAGCAGTTTGTTGTGTTTAAAAATGCCTTCAAAGAGTAAAGTGAGAAATAAGATTCTGAGTGGACAAAGTAGGGAAATTGTCAGTAATGTCACCAAATTTATGCAGGCAGAAGCAATGATAGGTGAAACCAGTATTCCTCTTGTGAAAGTTCAAGAACGAGTTGCTGCCGCAACGGGAGTTTGCGTTAGAAGCATTAGGAAAATTAATTCAGAAATGAATAAAATTGAAAAAGGTGAAATGGAACAATTCTCAACTCCAAATAAAAAGATGTATAAATAAATACCATGTCACGGAAAAACGAGTTCCCACGCTCAAAGAGGTTCATAAAACAATTGTGGAAGAAATGGAATATCAGGGTAGCAGGGAATCTTTGAGAAAGGAAATCCATAAACTTGGATTTCGATGAAGGAAAGCAAAAACCAACCGGAAAATATTAATGGAACGACAGCCCATTCGACTACTTAGAAAATAATTTTTGACGAAAATGCAGAGCTATAGAAAAGATGGTAGACCTATTGTCTATATGGATGAAACGTACATTCACTCTTCACACACAGGATAAAAGTTGGAATGATGATTCAATGGAAGGGCTGAAGAAACCTGTTAGTAAAGGGCAACGTCTTATCATAATACATGCGGGTGGTGAAAATGGATTTGTGCCTAATGCTTACATAAGATGGAAATCAAATAACAATACTGGTGATTATCATAACGAAATGAACTATGATAATTATAAGAAATGGGTAACAGAGGAATTAATACCCAATTTGTTGCCAAAGAGCGTTGTGGTAATAGATAATGCACCTTATCACAATAAACAAATTAATAAAATGCCAACTTACACGACGAGAAAAGCTGAAATGCAGACATGGTTGAGGCAGAGGAATATTCCCTTCAGTATAGAGATGTTGAAGCCACAGTTATACGCCCTAATAAAGAACTTCAAGCCAAAATATAAGCAATTTGAAATAGATCAGCTGTTCATTGCATCAAATCATGACGTTTTGCGATTACCGCCATACCACCCGGATTTGAATCCAATCGAGTTGGTGTGGTCTGAACTAAAAAATTATGTTGCAGATGAAAATGTTACCTTCAATTTCAACGATGTAATTCAACATTGCGACAATTTTTTCGCCTCGTTTTCAGCCGAGCAGTGGAAATCTCGTTGTGAACGAGCAAAGAAATTTGAAGACGAGTTTATCTCCAAAGAGCCAAAAATAGATATTGTCATAGAGGACATTATTATTAATTTAAATGAGGACAGCGACACTGAATCTGAATCAGACCAGGAGTCTGAAGATGCCGTTTCAGAAGATGAAGGAAGTCTGTCTGGAATTGAAGAGCGCTCTGATAGAAACAACAGCAAAACAGAAAATATACGAGTCGTGGGTGCAAAATCATAAGTTAATTTATAGCTATATTTATGTGAGTATAAATTCATTTTGATGTACTCTTAATATTTGGTGTTTGTATTAGTGTTCGTGCAATATTTATATTTTATATTTTGAACCTTCTTTCGCAGAATGTATTTTTTAATTAATGTTTCTAGAATGATTATTTTTTTCCATCAGGTTTTTGCTTTTAAATTTCGTTGTCCTCAAAAAAATCGAATGGGTTGCGATTAAGGGCTCAGTTCACGTCTGGCAGCCCCGTTTCCACCGGAAGCCCTTTAATTAGAAATATTTTCGAGTGTCCCGTCTGTTTTTTAGCTACTCCTTGAAATTACTGGGAAGTTGGAGTTTCGAAAGATTTATCATTCCGGCACTGTTCGACTTTGGCAGTGGTCAGAGGTCATGTGATATTGTTAGTCAACTTCTGTAAGTATGTTCCTCGTGTTCTTTATTATATTCATTTACCTATTTCTGATATTATGTGGCGATGCTTTCTTTTGCTAGTCGTGCTTTATTCACACTTATGGCTTCGTGAAAATTATGCAATTTTCATAAACGGTCCAGTGATCACAGACAATTATATTATTCGAACAGTTCATTAGGAATTAATGAAAATTCAGATAAGAACCTACCTTCCTACGTGTTGCAGAAAAATTTCTCTCCCGATTGTACATTCCGATGATAACCAGCCGTAAACAGTAGTCGATCTTTGTCGCAAATCTACTCACGCTTTCTATCGTGTGCGCATCTTAGAGGCATCCTTACGCTTGTCGAACTGTACAAGCAACCACATACGTACGTTTGCACTCGATAATAATTTCAAATTGCTCCATGAATCTCATAAATTTTGCTTTCATACAACACCACAAACAGAGAACATTTAGTGCGGTACGTTTCAGGTATCCGTCGTGTTCGTCGTGTTCAATAATAAGCTCAATTGAAATTAATTGTCAACTGAAAGTAGAGAATTATTTGAATATTATAATAGAGACAATTTTTGGAACTTATTTGGAAGTGATAAATCTTCTTTTACGTGTGCAAAAAATTAAAAAAAAAAAGGTTCTAAAAGAAATTGAAGGTAGAGTACGTCAGGCATATATACCACAATACACTAGGAGTTGCTTGTCAGACATAAATGCGGCCGAGCAGATATCGAGCCCACATAATTTGGTATATTGGCGACAGCTCCTGGGATCGATGGGTCGGCCCTTATGGTAAACAGCACGGTTTTTATCCACTGCACACCAGGGCGAGGTGCTTTACCGACCATGGGGCGTGCTGAAACTCAACGTCTTTCAAGGCCCTAAATATGTCTGAGGTCGCAAGTTATCCTAGCTGTTGCATGAGCATGTACGCTGGACGTAAACACAAGCAACAAAAAATGAAATGAGAATTTTTAGTGAAACCTAATATATCTGTCATTGGAAATTCTTGAATTCGACAGAACAAGAATTGAGATACAGATTCAACGAATAAAGTATTTTCTAGAATGTTTATGAGCGAAGGTGTGGTCAATGACCAATATCATATTTTGGATGTATCAAATGAGCAAGTCCATTTTACATTTGTATTTTTTCAGTATATGAACAGCATCATATACATTGATAGAGAGTGGGCAGTGTGAAATACAAGATAAATAGCGTTAACTGTGTATTTTATATTTGTATCTTTTCATTGTACGAACAGCATATACAAAGGATAAAATACAAGATAAATAACGTGAAATTTATATTTGTTATTTGAATTTTTTCAATAAATGAGAAGCATCATATACTGTGATATTAAGTGAGCAGGATGAAATTCAAGAAAGAGTGAATTGTGCATTTTCCATTTGTATTTTTTTAGTTCCTATATCAACAGCATCACACTCCTGGATATTGAGTGAGCGAGATGAACAGCATCATATAGCAGGATAGTAAGTGAGCAGAATAAAATTCGAGATAAAAGCGTGAACTGTGCATTTTCTATTTGAATTTTTGCATTATATGGACAGCATCATATATCTGAATGGTGACTTGGCAAGATCTATGTTTTATTTGTATTTTTTCACTATATGAACAGAATCATATACCCGGATATTGAGTGTGCAGGATAAACCACAACGTGTACCGTCCATTTTACTTCAGTATATGAGCAGCATCATATACCTGGATAGTAGGTGAGCAGGATAAAATACAAGATGAATAGCCTGAACTGTGCAATTTATTTTTGTATTTTTCCAGTATATGAACAGCATCATATACCTGAAATACAAGACCAATAACGTTACCTGTGCATTTTTTATTTGTGGTTTTTCAATATGTGAACAGCATATCATTCACCTGGATATTAAGTCAGCAGGATAAAATACAAGCCCTGACCATCAATGTTTTAGTTTTCAGTGTAGCGGCATATACCTGGATATTAGGTGAGCAGGATAAACTACATGATAAATAGCAGGAACTGTCTATTTTCATTTGTTTACCTATTGATTCAATAAATATATGGATATTAAGTGGCAGGGCAAAATACAAAATGAATAGAATCAATTATCCATATTTTTTATTTATTTTTTCAGTGCATGAACAGCATCATATACCTATATGAGCAGGTAAAATACAAGATAAATAGTAGGAAATGTCCATTTTAATTTGTATATTTTCAGTAAATGAACAGTTTTTTAGTTGGCAGGATATAATACAAGAGAAATAGCGTGAACTGTTCATTTTTATTTGTATTATGTTTCCAGTACATGAACAGCATCATACATCTGGATATTAAATATACAGGAAAAAATTATGAGGTGAGGTATATATTTATTTCTGTCTATATAAATATCTGTCAGATGTAGTTCAATATCCGTCGTGGCATTAGCCAGGGAAGTAGTTGTTTTTTGTGAGATTTTTGCCTCATATTTTCCACTTTGTGGAAATATGTGGAGAGAAGGGTACTTCGACTTTGTCGATTTTATTCTTATCATTTCTTTTTCTTATTTAATTCCAAAAATATTTAATGCTATTTCCGACTTGCTGAAACTTCGAAAAGAAAGCGATTCAAAAGTCTGCTGCGACAATTTATATCTGATGGTAGATTTGATATTTAGTAGTTTTATTTGCGCCGGATGACTGCATGAGAATAAAACTAACACACTTGGAGTTGTACCCGTTTTCTCATTATTATTGCCACTCCACCTACACTTTCACTATCATTAATTTAGCTAATTAGTTATTTCCTTTTGTTTTTTATTTATTTTTTATATTTTCACTTCTTCACTATTTTGCTAATTATTTATTTTTGTCAAATTTATTATGAACATTAACATTATGTGTTGTTCTTTTGATATACATTTTCTTGTTTGTTTTTAGGGTTGAATGGGAGAGCAGTTTCCGATATCTTCGGATACTGGCGACTGAATTCTGCTCTATCATACTGTGGACATATATTGATATATTTTCCATGTGTGAAAAATGCAGAATGTATAAATACATATTATTAGCATTATTTCTTCAGTATATGAACAGCATTATATACCTGGCTGTTGGGTGAGCAGGATAAAATACAAGATAAAAAGCATGAACTGGCTAATTTCATCTGTTTCGATTCAGTAAATGAGCATCATCATCATACCTGGATATTAAGTGAGCAGGACAAAATACAAGATGAATAGCATTTATTATGCATTTTTTATTTGTATTTTTTTAGTATATGAACAGCATCATATACCTGCATGAGCAGGTAGAATACAAGATAAATTGTGTGAAATGCCCATTTTTATTTGTATTTCTTGAGCAAATGAACAGCATCATATACAGGAATACTTAATTAGCATGATCAAATACAAGATAAAATGCATGAACTGTAAATTTTTTATTTGTGTCATTTCTTCAGTACATGAACAGTATTATACACCTGGATATTGAGTGAGCAGGAAAAAATTATAAGATGAAAATATAAGACAAATATATGAACAGCATTTCATATACCTGGATATTTTATCTGTACTTTTTCAGAATATGAAAAGTATATGAGCAGAATAAAATACAAGATAAATCGCGTGAACTGTATTTTTTGCATTTGGATTTTTTCAATATATGAATAGATCATATACGGTGATATTAGGTGAACAGGATAGAATACAAGATAAATAGGGTGTATTGTGCATTTTTGATTTTTATTTTTTCAGTATATGAACAGCATCATACACCTGGATATTCCTTGAAATGCAACCACAAGTTTTCGAGTCTGAAAGATACGGAAATTTTGCACTATGCAAGCAAGGGTTGGAAACTGAATTATTTAGAATCCCTGGAAATTGATAGACACAAATATTGTGGATGTAACCTACTGAATGATCAACTGGATTTGGCCTATTCACCGGTTTTAAGGCAGCTCAGTCACATTGTCACAAATAAGCAAGTGAGTGCTCGCATCGTCTAGAGTTCGGAAGTTAAAGAATGTGAATACACGACTTCAAGCGGAATCAATAATATGAATACACGACTTCAAGCGGAATTCGTTTAAAACTATAATTGATGGTCATCAATAATTGGATACACGACTGGTTACGGCACTCGACGTAATCAAATTTCAGAAAAAGTTTCAAATTATATTTTTTCGATATCTTGTTTCATTTTCGAATTGTCGGTATTTATCACAAAAAAACAGAAAATTCTTATAAGTCCAAATCTCAAATTTTTTTTTCAAGATATTAAAAAATTTCATTCCAACTTTTTGTTGATCAGTTCAAGGGCAATAAAATTGTCCGAATCCATTTTTTGATACCTTCCAATTTTTTAGTTTTGTTCAAAATTTTTTCAAGTCCCGACCTCAATTTGTTTTTTTTTCAAAATTTGAAGAAAATTCAGTGGAACTTTTTATAGATCAGTTCCAGTACTATGAAACTGTACATATACATTTTTTCGATATCTCGTTTCATTTTCGAATTGTCAGTATTTATCACAAAAAACAGAAAATTCTTTCTTTCTTTCTTAAGTCCGTATCTCAATTTTTGTTTTCAAGATATGAAAAAACTCTTCGAACACTTTTTGTTAGTCTGTTTGAGTACAATAAAACTGTTCATATACAATTTCTCGATATCTCGTTTCGTTCTCGACTTTTTGGTGTTTGAAAATCCAAAAAGGGCGATTTTTCTCCCACGTCCAAATTTCAATTTTTTTTTTTTCGAAATATGAAAAAATTTCATTCAAACTTTTTGTTATTCTCTTCGAGGACAATAAAATTGTTGAGATACATTTTTTGATATCTTTCAATTATTGATTTTTTCAAACTTTTTTTTTTCATATCAAAAAATTTCATAATAACTTTTTGTTAATCTCGTCGAGTACAATGAAGTTTCCTTATTCATTTTTTGATTTCTCTCAATTTTTATTTTTTTTTTATGTCCCGTCAAAAAATAGTAATATTTTTATGTTCATTCGGTTTTCACGACTTTATTTATCAAGATATGGGAAAAGTTGATTGGTTTTTTTTGTATAACCGTTCAAGTACAACAAAATTGTGTTCATTTATTTTTGTGATATCTAGCACAGTTTTCGAGTTTTTGGCGATGATAGACACAAAATACACACTTTTTAAACTTTTTTCAGTTTTTCCATCATTTTTCCACTTTTTAATAGAGTCGGAGAGAAACGATTTGGAGCGTCAGTAGAGTTCGTAGAGACGTATTCGAGACAATTTTAAGAAATTCAATTTTGTCATTAGTACGGTCAATATATCAGTTTTTCCGTTTTTCTGGAATATTTCCTGGGCCATTGATTTTTCCGATTTTTTTTTTCAATATTTCTGTATATTTTCTCAAGGCGGCCAAAAAAGATGTCCTGGTGAATTATGATGGTATCAACCGTTCGTGAGATATTTCGTTTTTTCGAAAATTCTAATTTTCATTTTCAGATTTGAGGGATTTTCACCATTTTCCGATCGGTTTTTGGAAAAACGGTGCCTCTAAGATTTGTACGTTGGTTGAAGTTCTGTCGAATGCTCTTTTAATATTTGGTTTCTTCATTCGGTTCAGCCGCAATTTGACTTTGAAAAATGTCAGTTTTTTCGGAAAATCGCCCGGAAAAGTCTGTTACCATTTTCTGATCTCTCTCAGCACACCACGGCATATTGGAGTATATCTTGAAAAAATATGAAATGGATCAACTCACTTGTCCGACCTGTATCGAAGGAAGTTGAAAAACACGAAAAAACGTCGTAAAAATTTTCCAGATTTTCCGATCGAAAAAACAAATTAATTTAATTTTACTATCCTCGAGTTATTGATGTAGTTCAAATTTCAAATCGATATCTCTAACGGTACGGAAATGAGAGCGTTTCGAAGTGTACACAGAAATGCTCTGGACAGACAGACTTTTTTTTTGTTTTTTTTTCGTGAATTTTTTTCTTCTGATCACACTTACTTTTCAACGAGGATCATTTTCTTTCAAATAACTTATTCGCTATCTCTTCTAATAAAAATGTTTGGTCTTTTTCGACGTTTTTGTCATTTTTACAGGGAAATATTATTATTATTATCTTTTTTCCGGCTTTTTCCGGCTTCCCTCCTGATTTTCGATAAGGATCATTTTGGTTTTTGTTTCGTGGCTCTACGACTTCAAATAAAGATTTTAGGCCCCCTTATAGTCGTGTATAACATGGTCCAGAAAAAAGTCGTTAATGACCGTTAGTCACTAAGGGTATGGTCCGTATATATTCTTGGTTACTTTGGTTAGTAATTTGGTGGTCCGTATATATAAAATTCCTGAAAAATCGGTGACTATTTCCTGAAACTTCGGTGAATAATCTGTCCCCCGTACTTTTTCCTCGGTAGTTTCGGGAACCGCTTGTCACTAGTCAATTTAACTCATTTCGTCAGTTGACAGTTTTGAAATTTTGAACCAGAAAGTTAAAGTTTATTTTTGAAATCTTGAAATAAATAAACCAGTGAGGAGCATAAACCTGTCTCCAGAGGTGTCAAAAAAGACATCGAGGACAGAATTAATTTAAGAAGGGATTTGAATAAAAAATAAGAATTTTCAAAGTTTATTTACTACATTTTTGAAGATTTTTTTGTTTTACTTCTTTATTTACGTTGTTTACGCAATATAACCGTCAGACATTGCCGTGTTGTGAATTGTTAAAACCACTCGAAATGTTGAATAATCCGAATAATGTCAAGTGACAACTGACAAGGGGTCCGTATATGTGGAACCGGTTGTCTGAAAAATTATAAACCGCGAGTTACCGATCTGAAATCTTCGGCGATATACGGACCATACCCTAAGACAGGCCTCGGGTACAATTAAGGGTATTTAAGGAGTATTATTTATTATTTCAGATTATTGTATTGTTTGATAATGTCCATATAGGACGAAACTGCAGTAACGGTGGTTACAAATAGAAGTGGTATAAAAACATAGAAAGTTTTATTTCTCATTTTTCGTGATGATTTCCTACCACGTAGTAACGGCTACATCCATCAATTTACATAGCTACTACTTAATTATTTGAAAACGCTTAACAAAGGGGAACTATTTAGGTCCATCAATTGATCATTTAGTAATCAATTCGATTTATTACAATTGATCAATTTCCAAGAATTCTAAATAATCAAGCCCAATACCCTTATTTTCAACATGAATGATTTCGAAGTTTCCATCGAAGTCATGGTCTTCCTCCAAAATATGATTGGCATATGATGAATGTGTTTCATTCTTTACATAATTCGTATGGTGTTCACGTACGCAGCTTTTGAATGGTCTACCAGTCAATTCAATTTGTAAACTGCTGATTTTTCAGACGTGAATTGTGGATCTTGCTCCAAAGTATATGTAGGCCATGTTGAAAATAAGGGCCTAAGGGACCTAAATAGTTCCCCTTTGTTAAACTTTTTCAATTAATCAAGTAGTAGCTTTGTTTTGAGATTTCCAGGTACCTACACCGTTTTGTCAATTTTTATTTTTATTTTCACTATAGGTAGGTCTTAATTACCTCTATTGATAAAAAGGGTATTTAAGTAAGTTTCAACGTAGAATAATTTAGTGTATTACATTCGCTTGGGAAATATACTGTGTATAGAAACATGTCGTGAAGACAATAAATCTGTGGAAATTTATTCGTTTTTTACCTTAGTGTCACATATTTCAAATTTCCATCAAGTAACAGCCACGTCAATCCAAAAATCAATTACTCTTGTCTAGAAGTTGCCATTTTTTTTTTCTAAAGACGCCCTGGACATCAAATAGGGGCAAAGGTAAGCTTATCGGGCTCATTCTCTAAACAAAGAGAAAAGTGGTGTTACTTACGTAGTGTTATCTCCTGAATACGAATTCGATAGAAGAATTTCGTGGGGGTTTCTTATACTTTTCGAGTTATGACCTTTCGAATCTTAAAGATCGACAATTTTCAAACACGTTTTTTTCGGTAAAAAATCGAAGAAACTGCCTCCTATTTGTCGACAATTTTTTTATTCCCTCATCAACTCTTTTTTCACAAAAACGAAACGTTTTACGGAAAAAATTAACCTTCTTATATTAAACTATACTTAACCTCACTCTTCATTGGCGTTCATTCCAGAGGTTTTGAAAGGGTTAGGTATACTTTTTAAGAACGTTGAATTTTTGTGTAAAACGATTGGTTTTAGTGCTTGTAATTGTGAAATATGAGTTGATTATGGTCTAAAAAAAGTGCTATTTTTTGCTGAGAAAATCAAGTTTGAAAATGGTCGATTTTCAAGATTAAAAAGTTCATAACTCGAAAAGTTTGAGAGACCCCCACGAAATTCTTTAGGATTCTTGTTCATGAGATAAAACTACGTAAATAACACCATTTTCTCTTTGTTTCGAGAATTAGCCCGACAGATAAGCTTACCTTTACCCAAATAGGTATCATAGTTTCGGAATTTTGACCCATAAATATCTATAAGTAGGTATTGTTCATGAAAATCGGAAAAAATGGGATATACTTTCTAAAAAATGCATGCTATGACTTGCCAATATAACTAAACATTCCCTTTTATCAATCCACTGATGGATAAGCACAGTATAGCACAGTTTATCAACACTATTCACTCGACCGCAAAATTATAATTTGACGATTCAAATTAAACTCCGTACCGTACCCTTCCTGTCCCCAGAACACTGAACAAGTGAGTGACTGGACAATGAAGAAATCTGTGACTGTTTCTTATCAGTATGACAGTTCCACAGTACACGTAATAGTAGTGAAATCATCATCAATTGGAATGTTTTCACTATACATATACCAAGTGACAATTTTTCTATTAATTATCAGTCGAATATCAAGTAATTCTTGTACAATGGCACTGAAGGGCTAATATAATATTAAATAATAATAATAGTAAATGTTTTTATTGAATCAGAATTACATTAAATTCAAATGGTTATCGCCCGATGTCCTTCTGCCCTTTGAATACAATTTTGTTATAATACATATGGTTAAAAAAATGCATAGCTTATACTATTTGAAAAAATAAATAAAAAATTCGTATTCACTAATAATAAAATAAAAAATTCTACATGATCTTGATAAATGATAAATGAATTAGTGTTGAATATTTGTTGAAAACTGTAACAGTTTTTCCAGCAAGGTTTCTTCTGGATAGCGGTGACTTTGTTGCACATTAGGGTTCCTTCTCAGGGCATATTTGGTAATTATCTCAATGTTTTTTTGTTTTGGTGAAAACTTCCTGGAGAGATATTGTAGACGATCCTATATCGGAGATGAAGGAACAGGAGCAGGAATATACGGAGTGAGGCCAAAAAGGAACGTATTTGTTCCAGTTGGTAACAACACCACAGTATTCCAAGCAGAGACACATGCCATATATTTTTTTTGTTTTTTACGAAACTCCCAGGTTTTCGGAGAAAACCCCTCGAAAGCAGAGCTTGTGCGAGCAAGGGAGATCCGGGACCTACAGTTTAAATAAAAGTGGAGTCCGAACCACTTCAGCTCAGTGATACACGACCGGGGATCGAACCCGGACCGTCTGGGTGGAAGCCAAACGCTCTAACACCTCGACCACTTCGCTCATAAGGACATGCATACAGATGAATCTAGACCGTGGGTGTGAAAGAAAACACATCTACATTCTATCTGACAGCCAGAGCGCTATAAAAGCTCTGACCTCAATACAGATAAAGTCTAAGCAAGTCTGGGAATGTCTTCAGAGCCTCAATGAACTGTCGAAACGCAACAAGGTTACACTTGTGTGCGTGCTCGGACATAGGGTAATTGAAGGCGTTGAAATAGCAGACCAACTTGTAAAGAAAGCATCTGAATCACCATTCACAGGTCCAGAACCAGCGTTTGGAATTAGCAAAACCCGATGCGGAAACCTAATCAATGAGTGGAAGAAATCAAAACATCAAACGTATTTGGACCATTTCGAAGGGCATCGACACAGCACAGCAATGGTGAGGCTCCTGAGCCAAACACTAACGGCTGACACACTCAACCTTAACAGATCTAAGATACGCACGATCACCGGCTTACTAACCGCACACTGCGGCCTTAGGAAACACACACACCATGGGAATAAATAGAGAAACCGTGGACTGTAGACTTTGTGGTGACGAGGAGGAAATAGCCTCTCACATCGTCTTCGAATGCGACGCGCTACTCAACAAGCGCAACATAATATTCGGACAGATCAACCTAGAAACAGGCATTAATCCGAAACACCTAGTAAATAGACTACTGAACCTGATGAAAAACACAGGCCTATTTAACTAGGAACCACTGACGACAGAACAATACAATAGACCCCAGCTGGTCTCAGTGTTGAGGGAAACCTCAAGGTAAACCCAGTATCCCGCTCGTCAGCCTTTAACTAACCAACCAACCATCGGAGTTACATTGGTCAGCTGATAAAGCAGAGGATTAGGAGGGTTATGAAGAGGATTGTTATGGTGTCTTATCTTGGAGATATTCCTAATAGCTGTTGATTCTGCTACTTTTATTATATTTAGAGTTTGTTGTCCCGAGTTGATAAATAGCAGGTGGGCGTATTCAATAAGTGGGCGACAAATAAGTTTATATATACGACTTGCCGTTGTTATGTTTGCTCCTGTCCCTTCATATATCAGGCTTGTGAAGTTTGTAGCTATTGCAATGGTTATAATATTAATGAAATTTCCGTTCATTTCCAAATGAATATCTGGAAATTTCAGTTACTATCTGGAAGTTTCCAGATGTAATCAGAAAATTTTCGGTTACTATCTGGAAATTTTCAGTAACTATCTGGATATTTCCTACTTTTACCTGAAAATTTCTGGAAATTTTCAGTTACTATTTGGAATTTTTTAGTTATTATCTGGAAATTTCCAGCTACTATCTGGAAAGGACCACGAACATATCTTATGGGATAGTCTTTCTGTGAAAATGGCTGGATTTTCGATATTTTGTAGCTGGAGTAATTCTGAGTAAAAGTCTCCATTGGTCCAACTCGATCGTATAACTCGATTCCGCGCGAGAGGGCGCCAAATAATCAATTTTGTGATTTTTGGGGAAATGCAGCTGAATGAAAAATATCAATATCTCATTTATAACCAAAATTCTGGGCTACTGAGCATTCCTAAAATTCACGAGAATTTGTTTTCTACAATACAGAATAAAAAAACAACACTGTTTTTCTACAGGGCTGTCAACAATATACTCCATTATTCAGTGAATGAATTCGCCTACGAGGTTGTAAGTTTATTGAGTTTATCATTGAGGATCAATCAGAGTGGTTTGTTGATCGCCAATAATATAATGAAGCTATGAATACAGTGTTCAGGATAAGGAATGGTCCATATTATATAAATGTAATGTATCAAAGAGAAACATTCTCAATTGAAAATTGAATCAATATATGACTCCTCTGGAATTGGAAAAACCCTACGATAAAATTGAAGTTACTTTTTTGTAATATCTAACAGAAAACAACTACTTCCCCGGCTAAACCTACGACATTGAACTACATCTGATAGATATATATATATATATATATATATATATATATATATATATATATATATATATATATATATATATATATATAAATAAGGATGGATTTAGCGAGGGGCAATATATGAAGATATAAGTAGAAAAGTTATTGGGTCTAACCCTCAAAATGTTCTGCAACCGTAGACACGTGTTTCGAGCTTAAGCTCTCATCAGTACGGTAAAATCAAGTTCGAAGATGTACAACACTTGGATGTAAAAATAGAAACAAAGGAAGTCAACAACAGGAAGCCAACCACACATTTGTGGCTTCGGTTAGAAGACCTTGTGCTTACAAGGCAACAACTAACGTCGCCACGGAGGCAGCTATATATATATATATATATATATATATATATATATATATATATAACAGAAAGTTACTTATGACATCTACAGTCACTAGTTGAAACTTAATTTGACACGAACCAAGGAATCCAAAGTAGAGGTTTGTCTACAATTTGACAGGCAGTCAACACTTTGTTGTTCTGACCAACCCAAGGTTCAATCAAGTTTCTAGTACGTTATGAGGAACGCAAGCAGAATCTAAGTGAAAATAGAGTATATTTCGTTTTAATTCCGAGAGTTCCAACCTTTGACAGCTGTTTCGTGCTAACGCACTCATCAGAAAGGATTTATGGAGCTCTCGAAATCAAAACGAATCCACTCAAGAATTAGTACCGTGAAGGCAAGACAGATATAACAGAAAGTTACTTATGACATCTACAGTCACTAGTTGAAACTTAATTTGACACGAACCAAGGAATCCAAAGTAGAGGTTTGTCTACAATTTGATTTCGAGAGCTCCATAAATCCTTTCTGATGAGTGCGTTAGCACGAAACAGCTGTCAAAGGTTGGAACTCTCGGAATTAAAACGAAATATACTCTATTTTCACTTAGATTCTGCTTGCGTTCCTCATAACGTACTAGAAACTTGATTGAACCTTGGGTTGGTCAGAACAACGAAGTGTTGACTGCCTGTCACTTTAGTTGACATGTTCTTAGTTCTTTGGATAGTGACATTACAGCTTAAAATTGTAAATAATAAGGAAAAAAGACTTTACGAATATAAATAACAGAAAATTTTGAAATTTCAGTCGAAAAACAAAAGACTTGTTGATTGTATCCAAGTGACACAAATCAGTTGTCAATAGAAAAGAAATCTGTAATTTTCAAGTCAATGTTACCAACTGTAATCTTGTACCAACTGTAATCTTGTACCAACTGTAATCTTGTACCAACTGTAATCTAGTACCAACTGTTGAAATATACGACTGTTGTTATGTAAGTTAGGAAAAAATTACATTTCCAATTGAGTAGTTATGGAGATATTATTATTCATATGGAGAGTGTGGTCTAACGACAATAAGAAGGAATAAATCTCACTCAAATGATTTATATCAGTTCTTTTATTCATACATTTTTTGTCTTGATATATGAAGGCCATTTCCAAAAAAGTTCTCTTAGTCATATGTGTCTCTTTAGCTAATATTTTAGTTGAGTTATAATTTATTCGATGGTCAAATTTGTTAACATGATCAGCAAGAGCACATCTTTCAGGATGAAGTCTACAATCACTTTTATGTGAGGAGATTCTACTTTTCAGGCATCTAGAAGTCTGGCCAATATAATTTTTATCACAGTCCTGACAAGGAATGCTATATACTACATTTGAAGTGGAAGTTAATGGAATTTTATCCTTCACTTTTGAATAAATTGATCTTATTGGTAAAATAGTTTTATTTGCTATTTTGACATTACATACTGAATGAAAGAGCCTGGACAATCTTGGTGTAATATCTTTTATATATGGAAGTGAAGTGAATGTAGGAATTGTAGGATTTGTAGGATTAGTATTAGCAACATTGCTATTAATGGATATGTTCAGATTGTTAGATATAATATCTGTTTCAATATTTAATGGTGTGCTGAACAGAATACTTCTCAGTAATTTTGGTGGATAAGCATTGTCAGAATAGAGTTTGAAAAGAATATCTAGGTTTTTTTTATGAAAGGATCTATCTGAGATTTTGAGTACTCTAGCTTTCATCTGTTTCACAAGGTTTATTTTCATTGACCGCTTGTGATAAGACTCGAAGTTAATATATCTTCCAGAACTGCATGGTTTCCTGTACCAGTCTATAAGAATTTTGTTATTAAGACCACGTATGAATCTTGTATCTAAGAAAGGTACGGAAAAATCATCATCCTCAGTTTCTATTGTAAACTGAATATATGGGTCAAAGCTGTTGAAAGTACTAAGAATCTCAGTAATGCCATCTTTTGGTAAAGCGACAATGATATCATCAACATATTTTTTGATGAAAAAAGGTTTAAATGATAGTACTGGAATTACTGTGTCCAACACATCATCCATCACATATGAAGCTAATATAGGGGAGATTGACGCTCCCATTGGAGTTCCAAAACTTTGTTTATAAATTTTGTTGTTAAAAGAGAAATATGTGTTATTGAACAAGAAAGTTAAAATTTTCATGAATGTTTCTTCATTAATGTTACAATAATTGCTAACACGATACCAATTTTTTGTGAATTGATCTTTGACAAACTTCTAAATATACATTACTAAAAAGAGAAACCACATCAAGACTTGCCAAAACGTAGTCATTAGGTATGTTTGTGTTATTAAATTTATTATTTACTTCAAGAGTCTTGTATAAAGTATTCATTATCGGAATCATATGCTTTAGTTAGAATATCTGTGAGAAGTGAGGCAATGGCTTCTGTTGGAGCACCAATACATGAAACTATAGGTCTCATCGATAAAGTAGGTTTATGTATTTTTGGTAATGAATAGAATTTTGGAGAAATAGCATTATAGCATGTGAGTTTCTTTTTTGTGACATCATCAATTTGATTTGTCTTTAAGTACTTTCAAAAATTCATTAGCTTTACTTTGTATCGTAGTCGTAGGATCTTTTGCTAATTCAATATAGGAATTACTGTTGATAATTATTTCATTTGAAAGATTAAGATATTGATCTTTTTCCATAATGACTGTCACATTACCTTTGTCAGATTGAATCAATATCAGATTCGGATTGTCTTTTAGAAACTTTTTTGATTTTAAAAGTAAGCCTCTAAAAATAGAAGAATGCTGATTTGATTGTATATTATTAGTTATAATATTAGTTGCTCTTGCTATAGTGATATTTCTTTGGTATTCGTCACTGATAGATGAAGTGATGTAATCAACATCAGCTAAAAAACTCTTGATGGAAATGTCTTTTATAATTAACGGTTCCACACTGAACTTTGGTCCTAAAGCAAAAAATTGTAAAATATCTTCAGGAATGATGGTGTTAGAAATATTTGATATCCAGTTTGGTTTTGTTCTCAATTTTTTTCGAAAATGATTGTTTTTTAGGTTATTAATTTTATTGATATTTCTACTTTTTACATCATGGAACAGTTCATTATATGTTCTTAATTGTTTACTGAGAAAATTTTCAAATATAAGTTCACTTGTAAGAGAAATGATTTCACTCCTAGTTGTCGTCAGAGAACACTCTAAATTTTTAATCAAAGTATGATTTGTAGAAATCTCAATGTTAAGTAATTTTATTCCTAACCTGTAATTCTGTTGCTTGATATTCGCATGAGCCTCTTGCCTAAGAAGTAGGTTCTCAATAGGTCTAATCGCTGAGGTAATGTGATTTGGAAGAATTCCTAACTTCTTGCATTGTAATAGAAAACAACGTCTATTATATTCTTTGGCCAATTTCATCTTGTTCTTGGACCACAACTTCAATTTCTGCACTGCTATGTCACCATATGTAATCAGGATGTTACGATAAAACCCCATATCTGTAGAATATAGAAAGGATAGTCGTTGCTGACTAGTTAAGAATAAAACCAGTTAATATTGGGGATTGCAGCAAAGTCAAAAGTGTACTCTTTTATAGAGTTTATTCCAAGCTTTCGTAAATTTTATTTACATCTTCAGGGAACTACAAAGAATTATTATGTCAATTATACATTTTGATGTTATTAAAACTTTACTTACAACTATAGTGAGGTTAGTTGACATGTTCTTAGTTCTTTGGATAGTGACATTACAGCTTAAAATTGTAAATAATAAGGAAAAAAGACTTTACGAATATAAATAACAGAAAATTTTGAAATTTCAGTCGAAAAACAAAAGACTTGTTGATTGTATCCAAGTGACACAAATCAGTTGTCAATAGAAAAGAAATCTGTAATTTTCAAGTCAATGTCACCAACTGTAATCTTGTACCAACTGTAATCTTGTACCAACTGTAATCTAGTACCAACTGTTAAAATATACGACTGTTGTTATGAAGATGCAAATAAAATTTACGAAAGCTTGGAATAAACTCTATAAAAGAGTACACTTTTGACTTTGCTGCAATCCCCAATATTAACTGGTTTTATTCTTAACTAGTCAGCAACGACTACCCTTTCTATATATATATATATATATATATATATATATATATATATATATATATATATATATATATATATATATATAACAGGAAGTTATTCATGACATCTACAGTCACTAGTTGAAACTTAATTTCAACTAGTGACTGTAGATGTCATGAATAACTTCCTGTTATATTCTGTCTTGCCTCACGGTATTAATTCTTGAGTGGATTCGTTTTGATTTCGAGAGCTCCATAAATCCTTTCTGATGAGTGCGTTAGCACGAAACAGCTGTCAAAGGTTAGAACTCTCGGAATTAAAACGAATATACTCTATTATCACCTATATATATATATATATATATATATATATATATATATATATATATATATATATATATATATATATATATAAGTGAAAATAGAGTATATTTCGTTTTAATTCCGAGAGTTCCAACGTTTGACAGCTGTTTCGTGCTAACGCACTCATCAGAAAGGATTTATGGAGCTCTCGAAATCAAAACGAATCCACTCAAGAATTAGTACCGTGAAGGCAAGACAGATATAACAGAAAGTTACTTATGACATCTACAGTCACTAGTTGAAACTTAATTTGACACGAACCAAGGAATCCAAAGTAGAGGTTTGTCTACTCAGAATTACTCCAGCTACAAAATATCGAAAATCCAGCCATTTTCACAGAAAGACTATCCCATAAGATATGTTCGTGGTCCTTTCCAGATAGTAGCTGGAAATTTCCAGATAATAACTAAAAAATTCCAAATAGCAACTGAAAATTTCCAGAAATTTTCAGATAAAAGTAGGAAATATCCAGATAGTTACTGAAAATTTCCAGATAGTAACCGAAAATTTTCTGATTACATCTGGAAATTTCCAGATAGTAACTGAAATTTCCAGATATTCATTTGGAAATGAACGGAAATTTCATTAATATTATAACCATTGCAATAGCTACAAACTTCACAAGCCTGATATATGAAGGGACAGGAGCAAACATAACAACGGCAAGTCGTATATATAAACTTATTTGTCGCCCACTTATTGAAACTATCGTTCTAGTCTTTTAATAGAAGCACAATAACTTTTCATTTAAAGAAATCACAAATTGCTTGAAAATAGGAGAACAGATCATCAAAACGCCATGCAACCTTGAATTGCAGAAGCATTCAAAACTTATCGGAGATGAAATTCCTTTAAATCACCTGACTGAAACGTTCTTTAGAGTCTTTCAATAGAAACACAATCACTTTTTAGTTAGAGAAATCACAAATTTTCACAAATTGTTTGAAAATAGGAGTGCAGATCGTCAAAACGCCATATAAACACGTGTAAAGTCAAAAACCTCTGTCCGTGATTCGTAGTTCAAAGTCTTGCTATAGGTGGCGCTGCGATCTTATTTTCTTTCGCCAATAATGCTATACCGCACTTTGGCGACAATACAATTGTCAACTGTAAATACAGCGATTGTTTCCTATCAGAAATTACACTTCTATACCATAAAAATGCGAACTGTAATCTATAAAATCTGTAAAAATGTCTACTGGGAAAGTTCTCTACCAGTAATGCAGACGATTAATAAAATGACAGAATGATATTCCATCCAAATCGTATCATAGCAGAAAAGGACTTCAGCAGATGCGCAATTACACCGATTCGAAATTATCTCAATCCGTACTTTTTCAGAATGTATTCAGATAGACCGGTAGATCTTCAGAACGTACATGTCACTGTCAAACATAGCAGTAGAAACCTGTAAAACGTCGTAAATGGGTTGCGTCGTTGCCAAGTTGCACAGTAACTTCTCCAATATGATTTTAATGTAAAATTCATAATTATGAATAATATGGTAGAAGTCGGGTGATGTGATGATAATCAAACGACTGAATTGAATAATAAAAAAATACGCTAACATGTAGCAGGTTCTCCATAATTTTTTTTTAGAAATAATAAAATTGTTATATCATGCGATAATATTATATCAACGTTGAGTAGCAGGATACAGGTGAAAATTCATAGTTTGAATTTATTCAAGTCAAGATCTACAGTTTCAGCGTTTCAGGTTACCACTTTACAATGATAGATTAAACAAAAAAAACTACCCGTAGACAACAAAATTGAAATTTAAGTGAACTGTGAAAATTGAGTTGAAAACGGAGAAATTGAATACATATATTCAATATTTCGAATGAGTTGAAGAAGAATGAACCTCTCAGAGTAGAGAATGTTGATTACCTATTTCGAAATGGTTGGGAAAGTTGAGGATGAATTGTTCATGTGAATTTTATTACATATTCTTCGAATATATTTCTATTTGCTACCTTGCATAATAGACTACCTAGGCCCTAACGTCACAAGAGAAGAAACTTATCAATCAAACCCAGTATAGAACTCTTGTCAAGATTCCTTTCTGATCGAACCTTTCCGAACAAATTGGTAATAGGTACGTGTTGACTGTTGAAAACCCATAAGAAATTATTGTTTTGATTTTTTTGCTTTTTTTCTGTCTGAAATAATGACATTTGTGATTATTTTCAGTAAAGTGTCTGAGTTGGAACATCTTACCGAAAATACCTCTAAGTTAACTAAGGTAGGCTTTTTAAAGTTTGTTGAGGTTATGTTATGTTGTTTATTGATATGTAATGTATCACTCATTATTTATTGTTACAGATTTTGATTATAAAATGGCATCAAACCATGTTTTACTTTCATCTATAAATGAATTCCTTAACAATGACAATCAATTTTTTAAAAAAGGAACAGGAAACAGGAATCTAATCATGTAGATTATGCAGTTTGTTGAAGACTTCATCATGATCAGAGGAGAAATGCACGCAAGCACGAAAGAGAAGTTATATCATGCTGAAGTGAGTCATATTTTGTGGAGGTTTTCTATTTTTTGATTATTCACAGTATTTTTAGTTTAGATCACACTTAACAAGTTGGGAGATATCGTCTCTGACAGTTGTGCTGACCTGGAGGAATGAAATGACATCATAATTATATTGAGACACTGGCTCTTTTTGGACACTGCAATATATACGTGATTGACAAGGAATTTGACAAATGCAAAAAATGTTGCAGTAAAAACAGCTGAAGAACTATACAATCCCCAAAATCATATTCTGCCATTTATAGGGTGAGGAATAAGCGAAGAGGAAATGAAAAAATAAAAGGGATAGAAGATACGTGATTTGGACAATACTGTGGGTTTTACTTGGCTTCTGCAACCAGAAAGTGACTAGGAATTTTTTAACTGTGGCTTTCCAATTATTGAAATGTTATCGAATGAATTCACTGAGGCTACTTAGCTATTCAGTGAGGAAGAACTTATAAAAAAAATGGGATAGAGTTCCTTAAAACAACATTGAACCTGGATTTACAACCAACAAGTATTTGGCTGACAAATTCTGGTCTTTTGGGAGCCATCCCTGATGGATCAGTAGGAGATAATTCCATTGTGGAGGTGAAATGTCCATATTCATTTAGAAAGGATAATTCGTCACAGGAACTCAAGATTGATTACAAATATAATAATGTCGTGATATCGAGCAATGACATTTGAATCGTTTTGGTGCACTGATCTATTGTTTCTTGTTATTAATTGATTAGGTCATGATCGCAGGTCATTAACAATTGCGGGTTTGATGACTAGCAAATTATATGACCGTGACAGTGCACACCAAATAAAAATAAAACATTTCTATCTATATATAAATATAAGGTGATTTGCATTAGGGAGATAGTTAGTAATAGACTCCCATAGAGGAGAGGGCCTTGGCGCTCAGATAGCCTTATAGGCTAGGCCCTTTTGGCCTTAGCTCTACGTATTGTATAGTGATGGTTTTAGGTAAGAGTTTTATTTGTTCCCTATTATATTATTGAATGTCCCTTATTTTAAATATGTATATAGCTTTCCCCCGTATCCCAGTTGTTATTTAATAAATGTTTATATTCCTTTGCAACCCCTTGAGTTTTAATAGCTACCATCTGTAGCTACACCCCAAGTCGCATTTTGTATAAGGGAAGCAACCCCTTATACGGCTCAGGATGCTACCCTAGTAGCCCTAAGTCGCGACATATGGTGGAGGTGCCTAGCTGGTCCCGGGGGGGGTTAATTCTTCATAATTAACCCTACCCCATCTCTTACTACGCTAACCATAGTCTAAGGACTATGGTGGAGGCGCAGTGCTCGTCCCGGGGGGTTGATTCTTCATAATTAACCCCACCCCGTCCCTTTTTTACTCCAACCACAGTTTAAGGACTATGGTGGAGGCGCAGTGCTCGTCCCGGGGGGTTGATTCGTCATAATTAACCCCAGCCCCATAATTACTCCACCCATAGTCCAGGAGGTGCTTCCTTGCTTGTCCCGGGGGGTTAATTCTTCATAATTAACCCCACCCTGCCCCGTTTCACCCCAACCATAGCCTAAGGACTATGATGGATGTGCCTTGCTCGTCCTGTAGGTTTGTTCTACTGAATTAACCCGATTCAGAATATGTCTGTACAAAATGTTTCACGGTATCTTCCTCTCAGCCAGGAAAATATAAATGTGAATACAGAAATTGAAGTTTTCAGAGTTACTCCATTTTTTTTTAGTCCATATAGAGTAAGGGTTTATTTTTTCTTCGTATTGTGTAGTATAACATATATAGAAGTTTCATGAATATTTGGACAAATATTCAAAATGAATTTGAGTATTCAGGCCTAATTTAATAATTTGTTGTAGTTTATTATAGAAATGAGAAAATTTTTGCTACTTTTATGCATTTTTCCTGCCACAGGAATTTTATACTGAATTGAGGAAAGTTAGTGCAATTCCGAAAAAATCAAAATGAGTTTATCTGAGGTTGTCCCGACTCAGGTATACTGGTGATGTTCGGTTATTTCATTTATTTATATATTATTTAATAGAAGGTTTCCAATATTTTTGATAAATTTCACTATGATAGGATTTCTATACAGAATTCAGAGTAATGTTGTATCAAAACCTTGCACATACGTCCTGAAGATGGATGCATCTGAAAACTGTTTATTTTCGGTGCAAACGTACAATAACCAATGGAAATAATTATTTTGTTGTTTATAATAGAAAATGATTTATTTTTGTATATAGTAGGAACCGTCGACAACAACAAAGACCAAGAAGGACACTACGACTACGAAAAGTTTTGCAAGTATAAAAAATAATAGAATGTAAAAAGAATGGAAAGTAGCGAGATGATTGTTTGAATGAATATGAGAAAGTAATGTTGAAAGTATGAATAAATGTGAGAATATTGATGTCGAAAATACCTTCATGAGAAATATATGTCACTGTGTAAAAATGCGAGTTGTATTGAGAAAACTGTGGAGAAAAATGTAGATGAATGTCCGAATGAAAGGGGCATGTTGAGAAATGTTGAGTAAAAGGGAAATATTGAAGCTGCATACTTGCATGGAAATGTTTTGTGTCTTCCTTGAAAGTGTTGAGAATGAGGAGTTTGCCTCAATTGTTGTGCATGATGGTGATAAGTGACAGTAGTTGTATGAAAGGGTTAAAGGTATTTTTGAAACACACTTAATGTGAAGAATTTTTTTTTTATCAGAATTTTTAAATTTAATTTTGAATTGCTTCACTTGTAAATGACATATTTTGAAGTTTTTGATTTTTTTTTGAAAAATATGTTCTGCTTTGCATGCTCTTGGAATCATGCTCATGACGTCTTCGAAATATCTGGTGCAATTGGTGTATGATCGACTTTTAAATGAAATATCGTGATATGAGAATATTTATAGGGTAATAGGTTACCTATGTCTATAACGGAGTTATAGAAGAATTGAATGACGGCAGGAAGAGGCTGTTGTAAAGGAGTTTGCAGGAGAGACGTGGGGTCTATATGCAGTATTTTACTCTTGAAGTGTTGCCAAGAGTTTTGAGATTTTTTGGTAAATGGTATATAGTGTTATACATGCTCTTGATGGGTTTCCAAGAGAATCATTGGTGAATGATGATGTTTTTTCTCGATGTGTTGCCGAGAAAATAGGTGAATTGCGATAATGTGAGATGTCGATGTATGAGAGAAACAGTTGCACGGAGAAATGTTTTTGTATGAATGAGTCATGAGGAATTGTAAGGAGTGTGAATACGAAATTTAAAGTATGTACTTGAACTGCAAAACAGAACATTGAAAAGATGAAAATTATGTTGTCATAAAGGTGATTAAGAGGTTTAAATTACTAATTTGAAATTTGTGATATAATGTGATTGAAGATTTGTATGACTGTCCTAACCAAATTGATGGCATACCAGTGTTACACTCAAGATGGTGATCAGGAGGCGTGAACTGATATCTAACATTCACAAATTGATAAATTGTAATTTGGCCATCCCCATTACCTCGAATGATATTTTTTTTGAATCATATGAAAACAATTGCTCATTTACAAGATTGCAACAGTAAATAATGAAATGGGTCATAACAAACAATCGTGTTTTGATTAATATTCCCAAATTGATAAATTATAATTTGGCCGTCTCGTTTCTCGAATGATATTATTTTTTTGTTGAATTCCTTAAAACTCCCATTGTCGGTATCTTCTATAAATATATTCGGAATTTTATCGAAAAATGCAATACTGAAAATATTGAATGAAATGTGATGACCAATTGTGTTTTGAAAACAAAGTCGATTCAGCGTTTTATATGGCCAGTAAATAGTCAATTGATTTCTCGTAAGAAACATTCGACGGTTTTCTTTTGTTATTAATGTGAAATATTTGTTGATAATTCGAAATGAACTATGAGAATAATTCATCGTGAGTGTTTTGAAAACAATAAACTGTTTGATTACAAATTTTCTACTGATAGTTTTTGGCAATAAAGCGTTTTTATATGGCTCAAGTTTATGGAGATATTCATTCGATAAGAAATATTTGACGGGTCATTTTTATCTCAAGATTGGAAAAAAAAATTGTTGGTCATTTAAATTGAAGTTTGAAAATTATTGGTTAGATAGAATATAATATTTTGTATTGAATTTTCTTTTGAGTAGAATTATTAAGGATTAACCTGTAACAAAAAAAAATAAATTTGAATTTTTCTATTAGTCATAGAAGCTGAAAAAAAAACTAATCGTAATAAATATAATTATGAAAAAAAAAAAAGAGAAATAGTAATAGTTGTAATGGTTTATATTTTGATTAGTTATTTGATATAGTTATGTATTTATTTGCATCTTGTTTTGTTTCTCGGTTATGGTACACACACAATCCCGGAGAGAAGAGATCAGGAGAACCGAATACCCAGTCTGGCATTTCGAGAATAGAATTTGGACACTAAACATGGCTGGCAATAACTGAAAGCGGGAAGCTGCGATATTCAATATGGTTCAAAAAGGGTTGGAACACTGGACGAACTGAGTAATCCAGATGTTTCCTTCCCAAAAAGTGGAATGAGGATGATGAACGTGAGTCCGGAGAGGATCCCAGAAATAATCAAAAATAAAAGCTCCCAAACGCAGGAAACGCAGGTTAGATGGTATCAAAGATCGGCAGCAAATCAGGATAGAGAGGCTGTACAAAGGAGTGGAGCACTGGACGAACTGAGTAATCCAGATGCTTCCTCCTGAAGACATAAATGGAGGATGGAGAAACGTGAGTTTGTCAAGGATTCTAGAAGATTATCCAGGTCGAGAACTCCCAAGCCGACTCAATGGTACCCAGAAGAGAAACCAGATAATTGCCGTTGCTGTTCCTGAAACTGCGCCGAAGGATGTTCCAGATGCTGTGATTCCGAATACTTGCAGTCCCAGAATGTGGTAGCGCTGGTAACGCCTACCGTAGCTGCCAGTCCCGCCGATGAATGTTTGTCGACAGCCAGTACCCAGGGTGCCAAACGATGCAGTCCCGTTCAATTTCGAGCTGTGTTACCGGATACGGAATACTGTAGAAATGCCAGAGCTGAAGAAACTTATGGTGTCAACAGGACCAGATCCCGTCGCTGTGTGTGTACCACGTAATAGGACCCAGAAAAATATATTTTTTGTAATCATTTCAGTAGTAGATCTATGTATTATTAGAATAGGGCACTTGCTTTGTATAAGGTTTTCGTAGGTTTGTGTTTGTATTTTAAAGCTGGGGTCCAGCTTTTTTAGAAGGTGGGCAAATGTCGTGATATCGAGCAATGACATTTGAATCGTTTTGGTGCACTGATCTATTGTTTCTTGTTATTAATTGATTAGGTCATGATCGCAGGTCATTAACAATTGCGGGTTTGATGACTAGCAAATTATATGACCGTGACAGTGCACACCAAATAAAAATAAAACATTTCTATCTATATATAAATATAAGGTGATTTGCATTAGGGAGATAGTTAGTAATAGACTCCCATAGAGGAGAGGGCCTTGGCGCTCAGATAGCCTTATAGGCTAGGCCCTTTTGGCCTTAGCTCTACGTATTGTATAGTGATGGTTTTAGGTAAGAGTTTTATTTGTTCCCTATTATATTATTGAATGTCCCTTATTTTAAATATGTATATAGCTTTCCCCCGTATCCCAGTTGTTATTTAATAAATGTTTATATTCCTTTGCAACCCCTTGAGTTTTAATAGCTACCATCTGTAGCTACACCCCAAGTCGCATTTTGTATAAGGGAAGCAACCCCTTATACGGCTCAGGATGCTACCCTAGTAGCCCTAGTCGCGACAATAATAAACTACTTCCGTTGGACCCAAGGAAACCTTTACATTTTATAACGATCTAAATGTTACTTGTGTATATGCACAATGAAAGAAATGACTTTAATTGAATAGGACCCATGTGAACAGAAAAGTTTTATATGAATCAGTATTTGCCAAAATTTTTAAATAAAGTTATCCTAGCTTAAACTCATACTTCTGAATATGAAAAATTGCTTCCAAATTTATCAAGATAAAAGTGTAAAATGTGTAATAAATATTTTAAATTATTTATTTTCACCCATGTACCTCTATACCTCATAAAATATTTAAATCTTTTGATTAATTGAAATACAGTTGGGTATAATTATAACATTTTACTTGCCATAACTAAATACATTTCACACCTAACTGAAAAATAGTTGATTACTGAGATACGTAAAATTGAAGAATTATTTGCAAAATATTAACTTTTTATTCTTCAAATAGCTCTTTCTACATGGATTCTTCCTTTGACTATCCTTTGTGTCTTGTACACTCTGTAAACTGAGGAGTACTTCAAAATGGAGGAATATTTGAAGAAACCCCCTATGGAAGTACTAACTGAAAAATAGTTGATTACTGAGATACGTAAAATTGAAGAATTATTTGCAAAATATTAAAACTTTTTATTCTTCGAATAGCTCTTTCTACATGGATTCTTCCTTTGACTATCCTTTGTGTCTTGTACACTCTGTAAACTGAGGAGTACTTCAAAATGGAGGAATATTTGAAGAAACCCCCTATGGAAGTAAACCTTGAATCAAAAGCCCTTATTAGCTAATATGAGGTCACCATAGGGCATTTGCTTCAAAATTTCTGTTTTCTACAATAGACCATCAGATAGTGACAGATTTGGGTGCCCCATTTTTGCATGTGAGCCTCGAATAGGGTTGAAAAGTACATCGATGTTGAGTAAAATGGAGGGAAATTTACGAGTGGCTCCAGGGGAGAACATATTATGGTAACTTCGATTTTCCAGAACAGAAATAAAAGAGCAGTATGTTGCCCACATTTTAACGTGAGCAGTGTTCACCTAATTAATAATTAATATAACCTGGCTTCGGAATACCAAAGGCTTCAGTGTTGCAGGTGGCTAAAGGGTTAAAATGAGGGTGTAATATTGTAAGGGAAAATCGAGATTTTGACAGATTTTCTCACACAAGCCCAACGAAACTATGAAAACTTACATCGTCACTAGACCAAAAAACAATGGCTCGCGTGAAAATATAGGCAACATACTCCTTTTATTTCTGTTCTGGAAAATCGAATTTTCCATATGTTCTCCCCAGGAGCCACTCGTAAATTTCCCTCCATTTTACTCAACATCGATGTACTATTCAACCCTATTCGAGGCTTGTATGTGACTTGGTTTTTGACATGAATATATAGAGACACAGAACTCTCAGTGTTTTCTGGCTTGGAAGCGCATACAGATTTAACTAACAGGAGGGTTTTATAAGCTCTAGCCAATCAGAATCTTGTATAAACGCGTCATAGTGACGTACTTGGACATGAGTACAGAGTCGAACTCGAACCAAGGAACAAAAGTGTCGCCTCATATCCAAAGAGTGCGGAGTGCGCTAGTCCGTCACTGTCTATAGAGAACAGCGGCCATGACATGTCACATTTCGTCACAAATGTTCTTTCATCTCTTTCAATAAGTGCTCCCTTTGTCTTATGGGGATTAGACTCTCCTAGTTAAATAACGTTTAAGGTTTCCTCAAACCGACGCGGGAACGCGGGAGCGGGATGAATCCGAGACTAAAATCCATAGTGGGACATACCGGTGTGATTATTCGTATTCCGAAATGCATACAAGCAATGAAATATGTATAGTTTTCTACATGTACTGTTTTTCTAGCAGTTTGCACGGTTCCAAAGTTCCGTTCCCGCTCCCGCGTTCCCGCGTCGGTTTGACGGAACCTTTAGTCTCCTTGGTGGAAGCGTAGAATATGACTAAAGTCTTGTTCATACCCTCGCAAATTTCGCAATTTTTCTGCGAATTAAATGGCTGCCGACATGCTTCTGCAACAAAGATTGGTCCGTCATCAATGCCAGCCATTTTGAAAACTTGCAAAATTCGCGAGGGTATGAACATAACTTAATGGTATCAAGATATAGAGATCAATGAAAGAAAACTCTACATCAAAATATATCTCAAGTTTGTATCGACAGGAAATGATGCTGTCACATAATCTCCAACCGATAAAGCACTAATAGACAGCAAGCTTTCTACAAAATTGAGATATATTGATGTGAAAGTTTTCTTGCTATGATGACAACGTTGCTACTGAGAAAAAGAATCGACTCGAATGTGTCATTAATATCATGAACAGCGAGAATGCATACCAAATACTATTCAATAATTAGACATTACTTAAATTTGGAGTTGGAAGTTGTATTTGTGTTCTGTGGGTGGTAGATATTCAAGAAATTTCCCTTTTTATTTCCTGAGCTAAGATCATGAATACGTTTCGAATCTTTTTATGTATGTCGTGATCGATTCAGTTAAGTCAGAATGAAAGTATTTGAATCATAGGGTGCGAACGATTCTGGAAACATATATAGACGCTAGAAAAAGCATCGGGGGACCTTTTCTCAAATGTCTACTAACCTATGTCGCATACGACAAAATATGTCCATCGCCTTTCTCGAATATGTATTGAAAAGAGATGGAGTTATTTTGTAGCATGCTCCGAGCAATCAAATATAATAGATGGCTTTTCGTCTCTTGAAAGCAACATACCCGACATTGTTTACAAACATTAGAGCCCGAATAATGTTAAAAAAGGGCCTTGTCGTTTGCATTCAGTCATCAGATTGGAATTCCCTATTATTTTCACCCTTAGGCTGTGTCAAGTCACCGGTCGGACAAGGCACACGCGTTCAGTATGAAGTATGACGATGAGTCGGACCGATCAGATGATTGAAAATATTGGTCACATACAAACAGTTCTAATTAGGTCAGACCGGAGACTTGACTCAGCCTTAGTTATTTATCGTCTGGTAACCAATTTTTGAATTGCCGGAATTAATTCTCAAGATTCTCAAGAGAAATATGACGTCATTTTATACCTATACCTATTGCTCGAAATTTAGAGAAAATGACGTCATATTTCTCTAGAGAATCAATTCCGACAATTCAAAAATTGGGCCCCTGACGTCTTCTCAAATCAAACCATGGGCGTCGCAGCAGGGTAATCATGGCATTAACCATATTTGATTGGCATTCCTAACGACCTTTTGAGTGGGATTATATGAGTTTTTATCCCGATTTTGAGACAAAATTACACTATTTGTTGAACTAGCTGTAAAACAACTTTGTTACTAAATAAATCGCGACTTTGAAAACGATTATACCCACCAATAATTAGGAAAAACCCTGTTGCAGTGTGTAGGTACACTAAAAAGTAATTATAAGTAAGCAAAATCAACTCTCCATAACCAAATTGAAATCGTAAGCCACTAGCTATTATAAACTCAATCTAATGGGCACTGGAATGTTTTATTCATATATAGGGATTATCACGTGTAGGTAATCATCCGTTCATCAGAAGTTTTTATGGTCCCATTTGAATGAAATTCTGTGAGCATAATATCATATACAATGTCCGCCAAAATGTTGGAACCATATGGGAAACTTTTTAATTAATAGATTCTCAGAAAATTTCATTCCTCATAAAAATTGGTACATTCAATAGAGGACTTCGGATAAGGATGCAGTCATGCCACCACACAACTTCTGGCTTTGAAACTACTGTCACGTTTTTCGGCAACTTGTCGTCATGTCAGGGTTCCTATGGCAGCATCAGGAACCCCGTAATATGATTGAAATTGTTCATAATAAAATACAAAACCCTAGGTTCTTTAATTTTGTTTAGGGATCTTTCTTACAAAATGGCGCTAATTTCAAAATATATCATTTTCCTGAATTAAAAAAAAATGCGTATTTCACTTTTCCTAGTTGCCAAATAATTCATCGATCTAGAAAAAATTCTGAGCTTGGTACATTTCATGGATAAACAAACCTTAGTACCTTTTTGATTAAAATGCTCTCGGCATTTCATTCAATAACTTAAGGTTACATCACAGAACTTGTATCAGGTTTGTGGGTACTGTACCCACAAATTCTTCTAAATGTTTTTCGATATAAAGTTGACGAAACTACTGATGTATCACGACAGGAACAAAAGTCCATATGTGTGAGATATATTGAGCCCAGAGATAACATATAATATACTACGGGAAGATTTTCTAAGATTTGTCTCAGTACACTGAGTACTTCATGAAATTATTTGGCTGATACAATTATTTCTACACTGAGTCGTTTAGGGGTTGATTTTAAATCCCTTATCGAGCAAGGGCATGATAGCGCTTCTTCGATCAAAGGCTGTTTTAATGGTGTCCAAGCAGGTATCCGCCAAACTTATCCAGAAGCATATACGTTCGTTATTGCAGCTCGCATTCGTTGAGTTTAGCGGCTTCGAGCCACTCTTGTCAAATTCAGCCAATCCGAAATTACTAGTGAATTTGTAGTGAGTCTGAGAGTTGCTTGACCATGTTGTTTTCATTTCTACTTCCACTTTTTAAAATACTCCAGTTGCCTCTCTGTGATTTGGTGGCCGCTTTGCAACATGTTGATTTGATCATCTATGATATTCGAAAAAATGTCAAATCAAAATTCGCCAACATATTTATAAGAGTATTTTGGTTTGCTCAAATCCATAAATGAAGAAATAAAAATTCCACTAAGAGTGTTGCAACAGTACATGTCACAGTGCAAACTATGAAACCGAAGATCCAGAAGAGTACTTTAGAATAACTGTTATGATTCTACTTCTAGATGATTTCATTGATCAACTCTCCACTCAAGATTCCAGAAGCATAAATCTACTCTATCATCTTTATATATTTTGATTCCATCAGTTTGTTGTGAAAAACAGCCCAGTGTTGAAGAAGACAATTTCATGCTCTATAAACAGTTTTTGGAATGGGACTCACTGAAATAATTAGACCTATGGAAAATGATATGGCTAAAAGAACCTGTTTCATTTTGGCAACAATTACTTCTGAAACGCCTCAAAACCTATTTGAGGAATTCCACAGGTCAGGAGAGACTGAATGGATAGGCGTTGATGTCAATTCACCGAGACGTAAACATTGACAACGAGAAGAATATTGATTTGTTTGCAGCAAAAAAAATCTAGAGGCTCAGTGTTATTCATTAATGTGGATCTGATGTTTCTATGTGTTTCCCATTAATGTATTTAATTTTGTTTGTTTTGTTTTTGAATAAATATGATTGCAAGCAGTGTCAAATATTATTTTAGGAATAAATCTGCAAAATTGTAACATGGTAATACCAAAGAGTAGGGGTGACCCCTACTTTTTGGTAATACCGAATATCCAATGTGATCTTTCCTGGGTAAATTACAAAATTGTGTTGAACATACAAAAACTATATACTAAAATCGATCAAACTTGGTCCGCAATATTCTTCTTAAGCTCAAGTCAACGGACGCCCCCTATTTTTTTTTTCTGGATACGGTTTTTAGGGTACATATTATATTTTGATCATAACAGTTGGTTTAAATGGATGAATTTGAATTTTTTCGTGGAAAAAATGTACACTGACAAAGAAATAACCCTACACATTACATAATACCTCTTTCAATAACAATGCTCTAGCTCTATAGTGTTGAATTTAGCGCTGTTTCGTTGCTATACGATTGTCTTTCCACTGTTCCACTACTGTGATTGTTCCTGATCAACTGTGGTTGTCCCGCTGTATATCTGTTGTTCAGCATTCCTTCGCTATTCGTCCCAGCTGTACATGTACGTTGATTGATTGTGTCGTACCCACTGTGCACCTGTATACACCAAGGCACTGATGAACTACAACCACAATAATTGGTGAACTTGCATGCTTGAGAATATCTACATAGTATCAGATAAGTTTGGAATAAGACTGCCCCTAAGGCGTAAGTATCGATTATTGTAAGCTATCATCGTGACGTCACAGGCATAGCCCTCACTGGAGGTTTCATATTGATATATTCAAACAATACCATACTCTCAATCACAGCATTCACTTGAATTCATCTTGGTGGTTGATATTTACATTAATTTCATTTTCTTTTGTATGGTGAGCTGAACTGTGCACATACAGGGTGTGTAACGATCAATATATTTTATTAGTAAGGGACATGACTATTTCTTTTATTCTGGTCCAAGTTATCTAAGCGTAAGGGAAGACAAAATCTCTACATATTTATATTTTATTATTATACCATTTACAGGTATCTATTGTTTAATATTTTAGTAATATTAGTGCAGTGGGTTGTCCCATTCCATCAGGGTGGTTTCGGATTTTTCACTAGCGATAAATCCGTGGCGCTCCGGAAAATTAACCCCATATTTCAATCTTATCGAAATCAATTTTTATTGTCGAATCCACGCCTACTGAGCTGCTGGGTATGTTAGAGGCGTGACACATCATTGCACATTCACTGCTCTCCTTTCCTAAATTTCGCCCCTAACACCTGCTGTAGTCTTTTCTCTCTGTGCACAAATGAAGGTTTTTTTTTCATTTATTTTGTTTCGTACTTTTTGAATGTCACTGTATAACAGTTTCATAGAGGTGGCCGCTTTCAAATGGGTCACACAGTAATTCACAATGATTCACAAACAAACATTGTTATAATATTTTATCAACGGATGCAAGTGGTTCAGAGTCCGCCCCTGTAGCCACCCCGAATTTAATCCTCACTCAAAATTTATGCACGCTCCTAAATTCCCTACCAAACGATATCAACATAATTAATAATTACCACTTCCCCTCGCGCAACTGAAGCTCTAAATGCGTATAATTAAATATTTAGTTGCCCTCATAACTCTTTTTAACGGCTTGAAAAAAGCCCCTACTTATCAGGAATTATCATTGTTTATGATAATTTGGATTAAGAGCGTTATTCAGATATGCTTCTTCCAAGGCGGTCTGTTATTAAGCTAGATAAAAAGCGGGTTTCCTTCTTATCATTAGGCGGGAAGTTTCCACTTGGATAGCCTCGACGAGGAATGCTACTTTGAACTTGTTTCTAACAAATTTTCAAATTAGTAACACCTGTATTTGTTTCACTGATGACTCTGAACAATGTTCTGAACGGCATGAGAACTTTGGAATGAAAAGTTATAAGAGGGGACGGGGTATGAGTGTAATTAGACGTTTGCATGGAGGTGAGGAAATGTTTAGAAAGTTCTGAAAGTCTGATGGAATTCATTGGTTTGTTTCCTATGAAGATAATTTGGACCCCGTTATGCAATAAGGACCCAACCAACAATTTGTAAAAATATGAAATAATATACCAGAAAGACCTAATTTTATATCTTCATCGGTTTGCAATATAGAACCAGAGGTCATCGTCTCTAGCGCCATCTTGTGAGCAATAGATATACTTTGAAAAACTGAGAAATCTTGAAAAAAGATTTGCAACAAAGAGCCAGAGTCTGTTGGATCTATATTCCGTTATTGTCTGGACTGAAATGAAAATATGATGGGATCCAAAGCTACTTGGTTCTCTGTAGCAAATTGTTTTATTACATTTCTGACACTTGTCATTTTAATATTATTGTTGGTGGCTGGAAAATAATTCCAATTATTATTATTGTCATTATGTTCTCTAATACAATAATGTCGGCAAGAGTAACAAAGATAATGAACAACGCATTGTGTTTATCAAGTGAATTAAAAAATGAGGTAAGATATCCTTTTCCTATTGTATGATAGTTTCAATAATGTCTAACCTCACATTCCTGAAAAATTCTAGTACAATAAAATAAGTTTTGTAGTGGTGCGACTCTTAAAGTTTTTAGAAAAAATTATAAACCTGTATGAGGTTGCAGAACTGTTGAAGTTAGAATATAACATGGTTACATTATAAAAAAAAGTACTTGGTTCCTTATTGCAAATTCCTTTTTAGGATAACCCGTACTCGTACTGTCCAAAACTGGCATCTAGCAGTTGCGAAAAAAAAGTCAAGAACGAGAAAGTACACAGGAGTACACCAGTGACAAAAAATATTAAAGCAGATTTGGCAGGCAGTAATATTCTCAGCAATAGAAAATGTAGGTTAAAAAGCAACGAAAACATCAAAGATGCGGTTTTTCAACTTAATGTAGAAACAATGTCTGAAGATATGGAAGCGGAAGTAGAAGAAGGTATATCCAACAAAAATAGTGTTCTAGAAGAATATTCTGACGATTCAGTTAGGGACAAAAACTATGAGCCTGACGCCAGAGATATATCCTCGAATACGGATACAGGAGAACAATCACATTTAAAAGAAAAATCCAATTTAGATAAGCCAAATGAGGAAGGCCGTTTTGCGAACCTAGACAGATCTGCCAAGGGGAGACCCAGGAAAGAAAGAAAAAGCAAATATGCCGAACAAGACATAAAAACGCGAAAAATTTGTACGAATAGTAATAAGGAGTATTACTGTAAGCACCCGTAAGCTAGAAAAGGCAATTGTTAATAGAAAGAAAAGTTGCGATTCTGAAAAAATTAATTGGCTACATATGAAGGCTATTAAGGTTACAAAGTAAAGTTCTCACATAACAGCACTGAAGCATACAAATAAATAAACATAAAAAAGGGCAAAGGAAAACAACCTACTAATACCTTTTCTAACCTTTTAGAACCATTGTGGCCGAATGGTAAACCGGTTGCTGCACTAAAACTGAAGGACATCAAAAGCTATATGCATCTCATTCCGGTCGCAGATCATCCATTTTACACAAATCTCATTGGAGACGAAACTGTTGATGAAGACATCGACGAGTACGATGGAGAAATAGACTTTGAACCAGAAGAAATTTCTTAAATCAACATTAAGCAACAGAGAACCAAGTGATTTTTCTCTACTCCCAAGATGTTTTGAGTTATTTTTTTGTTCAAATTATTGTGTTGCCTTCTCATATTTCATTAAAAAAGTTCATTTCATACTTATATACTCATGTTTGATAATAAATTATTTTCAATACAGATCAAAATAGTTTTTCTTGATTATCTCAAAACATGAGTAATGCTTGTTGGGTCTCTATTGCATAACGGGGTCCATTTGTTAGCGATGTTTGATTCTGTAGTGTCGTGGAATATGCCTAACAAAACATATATGTTCCATGGTTATCATTCAATAGTCAATTCAGAGATTCGAAATTGCACCTACTTCGTAGTAAAAAGCCATGTTGTAGATTTCTATTTTGTTTTCTGGAAAAGTACAAATAAAACTAATGAAAGTAATTGCATCTTAGTTGATTATCTGATGTTTCATGGAGAGGGACATAGCAGATTCTTTTATCATGTTGTTTATATGGAGAGTAAGAATATGACACAGTAGATGAACTTAGAGACAATATCATCACGCAATTCAAGTCTATCAGAAGAAGGGATATTGTTAGGGCTTTTCTTAATTTGAGACGACGAGCTCGGTTATGTATCAAGAGGAAGGCCATCATTTCGAACACTTGTAATACTTTTTGTGCATTTTTTACAAGCTCATGATTTCATTCTTGTTTTTTGAAACGCACCGTACTCAGCCAAGTGTTTGCCCAAAATTCCGAATAATGTTCTATCCGGCTGTTGTTTTTCCGGATACAATTCAAAATAAATTTGTGTTGTTTTCGTACTATTCCTATCAAATTTATAATAAAGTTTCAACATATCTCGTTTTTCTTCATTTGAGAATGAGGACATTTCGACTGAAGTATTTGTGCAAACTTATGTTTAATGAGTTCTGACAACTAGTGTTTATTAAACAAAATTTTTCGATGGAGTCATTACCATCTCAGTTGAATTTGTCTTTTTTTAATATCTGTGGTTTCAGAAGTGCAAATCATAACAAATTATACATCAATGAAATCAGAATGAGAATTACTATTTTTCTGTATAAAAAAACAATATGGCGCCCATAAAAGAAAAAAAATTTGATGATGAATGCCAGAAGACGATACTTCGGATAGTAAATCTGAACATGAAAACGTGTAGCTGAAAAAATTATCAATGAAAATGTACTTTTGGTTTTGAGCTATGTTGTCAAATAACGATAGAAAAAAATAATAACGAAAATTCCGATTTTCAGTTTTTCCCGATATTTCCGGAAATACTCGTAATTTTCCAAGTTTCAAAACAGTATTTTGTTAAGTACCAGAATACGCAACTTTGCCCCAATTTAAGCTTCCACGTATCTCCTGTAGTTTAGGAGATCCCAATGGTGGGGTCGAATTTGAATTGTCCTGTATAGGGGGTTTCAATGAAAACTTTAATTTTCGAGGATTTTTTTGTCGATATTGTTATAGTAACGAACTTGAAGAAACATCTGATGTATGTCGAAAGTTTGATAAAAGGTTGGACGATAATACATCATATAGAGGTGTCAAAATTGATTCAGTCAAAAGGTCAGGCCTGTGCCATTTCTAGCCAAATTACCAAAGACGTGACAGCGTCGAAAAATATATATACAGTGCCCTCAAAGAGTTGGCATCATATGGAAAAAACTTCCAATAATAATTTATCTTTAAATTCGACTTTGTCGTTAAATCTTGCTTCAACAAAGCCTACTCGGACGGGGTCACGTGAGTTTCGATATCTGTCAAAACGCTGATTAAAATAATTGTTTTGTACCATTAGCTCCATCATGCCACTACGTTTCTATTACTGAATATCAAAGAAAACACTTTTTTTAGAAAATAAGCAAACATTTTCATATTTCTGTTGTATTTGATGCAAAGTTGATGTATCGTTTGTATCTCAATTCATGCCAAACTTATCAATACAAAAATGTAAATAATGTAACAGCGCAGATGTGTAAAATTGAAATAGAAACAACTTTTCTTTCTACAAATTTTTGAAACTCGAATAAATTAGCCTATTTGAAGCGATTATATTTTGAGAAAAATAATTTTGACAGATAGTGACAGTCAAGTGGTCCTAGTAGGCCATTATTCACATTTTTTGAAGCACGACTTGACGCCCAAGTCGAGTTTTTGGATAATTTATTATCGAAAGTTTTTCCAATTTGATGCCAACTCTTTGAAGGACTCCTTATATACAGAGCCACAATAGGCCATTGGCCACAGTGGAGTGCCTGATACGGGCCCACTCACGTTCAAACCTAACCTAACCTTATATACAGAGTGACCCACTTAAGAGCGGAGCACCCTTATAAAATCTACATTTTACATACGATTGGAATGTTTTTCACATACCAAAGAGGTGAATGCAAAAGCGTTGAAACACGCACAAACTGCGACAAAAATAGATTTACATTTTTTCAGTTAATGAACAGTTAGTTGGCAGGATATAATACAAGAGAAGTAGCATGAACTGTTCATTTTCATTTGTATTCTTTTTTCAGTAAATGAACAGCATCATACACCTGGATATTGAGTGGGCAGGAAAAAATTGAGTCTATTTTAATTTTTTTTTGTTTGAGTATATGAACAGCATATCATATACCTGGATATTGGAAGATGAGGTGAAATACAAGATAAAAAGCATGAATATACATTTTTCATTTGTATTTTTTCAGTATGTGAACAGTATATGAGCAGAATAAAATATAAGATAAATAGCGTGAACTGTATATTTCGTATTTGGATATTTTCAGTATATGAATAGCATCATATACAGGATAAAATACAATATAAATAGAGTTAATTGTGCATTTTTGATTCGTATTTTTTCAGTATATGAACAGCATCACACACCTGGATATTGAGTGAGCAAGATAAATAGCGTAAAGTGTCAATTTTTCTTCTGTATTTTTTCAGTATATGAACAGCATCATATACCTGGATAGTTAGTTAGATCCGACATACAAATAAACAGACAATTAGAGAAAAAACAGTTCTTTGATATCCTTCAGGTAACAATTTCCCCTGAACGAAAAACACTGCTTATACCTGACTTTTCGATGGTGACAACCTCCGTTGCAAAGTCGGTACACTCCTCTAGTAAGGGTACCTGACGTGGTTTCGTGTGGGAAAAGTCGACCATTTTTTCTCAATAGTGTATGTGTTGAGTAATCTTTATATCAAGCTTTATTTGCAGAAAAATTGATGGTAACGGCAACACACACAGAAAATGCGACCAAAATAGACGTTTTTTATGCTCCAAAAAAAAAGTTAATTCAAATGCGTCATCGCAATATATGTCTTACGCGCTCCAGAAAAAAGATAAAAAAATAGAAACGTCAATTCACGCAAAAATTCGTACAATATAATCGTTTTCGCGTTCAAAAATATGACCAAAATTATGGCATACAAAATACACATTTAAAATAGACGTTTTTCACGTTCCAAAGAGGTGAATTCAAAAGCGTTGAAACACGCACCAACTGCGACCAAAATCGATGTTTTTCACGCTCCAAAAATTAAAGATAGAAAATATAAAAGTCGAAACACGCATAAAAATGCGGGCCAAAAATATACGTTTCACACGATCCAAAAAAGATAGAAAATAACGTCAATTCACTCAAAAATGAGATCAAAATAGACGTTCTTTACGTTCCAAAGAGGTGAATTCAAAAGTGTAGGAACACGCACAAACTGCGACCAAAATAGATGTTTCTCACGCTCCAAAAATGAAAGATAGAAAATATAAAAGTCAAAACACGCAAAAAATGCTGGCCAAAATATACGTTTCACACGATCCAAAAAAGATAGAAAATATAAACGTCAATTCACTCAAAAGTGTAACCAAAATAGACGTTATTTACGTTCCAAAGAAGATTGAAATTTAAAAGCACAATAAACGCAGCTACGTGTACTGTTTTTCTAGCAATTCGCACGGTTCCAAAGTTCCGTTCCCGCTCCTGCGTTACCGCTTTGGTTTGACGGAACCTCAAGAACAGCATCATATACCTGGATATTGAATGAGCAGGATAAAATACAAGATAATTTTGTGAACCATCCATTTTTATTTGTATTTTTTCAGAATATGAACAGCATCATATACCTGGATAGTTAGTGAGCAGATTGAAATACAAGATAAATAACGTTAACTGTGCATTTTTACTTGTATACCTGGATATTAAATGAGCAGGATAAAATACAAGATAATTTTGTGAACCATCCATTTTTTATTTGTATTTTTTCAGAATATGAACAGCATCATATACCTGGATAGTTAGTGAGCAGGTTTAAATACAAGAAAAATAACGTTAACTGTGCATTTTTACTTGTATACCTGGATATTAAGTGAGCAGGTTGGAATTCAAGATAAATAGCATTAACTAACCATATTTCATTTGTATCTTTCCAGTATAAGAATAGCATCATATACCTGGATATTGAATGAGCAGGATAAAATAAAAGATAAATATTGTGAACTCTCCATTCACTCAAAAATGTGACCAAAATAGACGTTCATTACGTTCCAAAAAAAGATTGAAATTTAAAAGCGCAATTCACGCAAAAAAATGCTCGAGTATCAAGGCTCAACCAAGTTCTAGTGCCTTCAGTTGATGAATATCTATCGAATGTTTAGGTTTGTGAACAGTGCATAAGTTAATCACCTTGTGTTAGTAGGAGATTTGAGCCGGTTCTGGGCCTCCCCCCTCCACTATGACGTCATCGTTGACCTTGTGGTGACCTTCAGGGATGACCTTGGTGCATAGGTACCTTTGTGTAGGTCTATGACCTTGGCATGCCCTAGAGATGCCTTTGAAATTTTGTGTTTGACCTTGATTTATATTGTTGGGAGAGGTGTTCAGGGTTTGTGTTTGACCTTGAGATGACTTGGAATTTTTTTCATACACGGACAAGTACTTTTTGTAAGTACACATATTTTTTTTTCCTCCATGTCTTGCATGACCTTCATGTCTACCTACTCAGGTACTGTGTATGATCCTTGTAGAGTGCACATGAAAAGCTATACCGAAGTATGGAGACGGTACACGTCCGCACACCACGGAGATCCAGCCCGATATGTGAGCTCTGATTCCTCTCCCGTGATGTATACCTTGCGATGGTGGTGGGGGGAGAGGTCGCGTGACGTCAGCGCTAAGCGCACGACGATCCACTGATGTGTGTCAGACCCTCGCTCCCGACACGGTGGATCCGCTGACGTCACACACCCATACGCTGAGGCGATGTAGCGACTACTATTAACTCTCCGTCCTCTCTGTATTGATATGCTGTTGGATGCGTTAACTGGTGGGGAGGGCTCTGTGACGTTGCATGAGTAGTCGATGCAGAGAGAATTTGTTTACCCTCTCTTCCACTCATCGAAATAATATTTAAAGGTGGTGAGAATGATTGTGAAATCAGTATTTCATTGAGTTTTGTGCTGAAGAGACATCGAGAAAATGTATTCCTGTGGATGTGGTAAATCGTTCACTCGTAGTGATAATCTCCGTCGGCATCAACTCCAAAGTTGCCAAGGTGGCCCTTCTGTGAAAAGGATTAAGTTAGATGCGGCAGCATCGACACCAATGTACACATGCAATTGTTGTAATGTGTCAATTCCTGCTTCCCAAGTTAGTTCTCACAAAAGAACTCTCCAGCACAAGAACAATGCATGTGTTCAAGTGAGTGATGGCATACAAATTATAAGGAATGCTTTCAAGTGTAGAATTGTGAGCTATCGCGTGGAAAGTCCAAATGTTTACACTGAATATATGCCATTCTTCAGTGAGATCAGAGAAAAAGTTATTGGATTACTTGAAGAGGCAATAAAGGTTCACAAGATCTTTAAAGTGAATATGGAAGTATTTGGCAGCTACATTGTCCAAACACGGGATTTGAGTGATACCAAGTCATTCAACTCACAAAATAAAATTGTGGATCAGTCTACGGATTTGGGTGCATTATTCGATGGATTCCGTGATGTCATCATTGCTCAGACTACGGAATTTGAAGAACGTGATTCAGGTATGTTTAAGGTTTCCTTCTAATTACATGAATATTAAATTATGTTTATGTTTCAGGATGGAGTTGTGAAAAAGTTATGTTCCTCGAAGTGAACATCAACAAGTATAGTCCACTCAGCGGATGTTCGTATGTGAAGCTGCCCGAATTCATTGAGACAAGAAAAGGTGTTGTGAATATTCGCAATGAAGATCAACATTGTTTTGCATGGGCCATCACATCTGCATTGTTTCCTGCGAATGGTAGAGTGTCAGAAGTTTCCTCATACCCCCACTATTCCAATGTCTTGAATGTAACAGGTATGGATTTTCCAGTTAAACTTCAAGCTATAAAAAAGTTTGAAGACATAAATGATATTTCAATAAATGTTTATGGGTTAGAGTCGAAACTTGATAAGGGTAAAATGAAATATGAAGTGGTTGGTCCGTTGCGTTACTCACAGAGAAGACTCAGAAGACATGTCAATTTGTTACTTATAACAGATGATTCTGGCAATAGTCATTATTGTTGGATTAAAGACCTTTCTAGATTAGTTTCAAGTCAACTATCTGCGCATGAGCATAAAAAATATTTTTGTGATGGATGTTTATTGTATTTCTCTCATGAGCGATTATTGTTACGTCATCAGTTGCATGACTGTAATCACTTGAGCACTACAACACCATCAGTCAAGTTCAGAATCAACAAATATGGTAAAATGTTACCGGGGAATACACTTATGTTTGAAAATTTTGAGAAACAGCTGAAGGTGCCATTTTTAGTTTATGCCGACTTTGAATCAGTTCTCAAACCCATTCAAACTAGTCAACCCAACCCTAAACACTCATACTCGAACAAAACATACAAACATGAACCTTATTCATTTGCTTATTCGATAAAATGTTCATACAATGATAAATTAACTAAATTTGTGACATATAGGGGTGAGGATGCAGCCGAGAAATTTGTTACAAAACTTGAAGATGATTTAAGGAATATTTATCACAATCATTTGAGGTATCCAATTCCTATGGCTGCACAAACCCCCTCGGAAGAAAAAGAGTTTTCTTCTACTCAATTTTGTGGTATATGTGATAAACCATTCTCGGGTGGTGATGTGAAAGTGAGAGACCATTGTCATCTCACTGGAAAAAAAAGATCACCTGCAGCACATTCTGTATGTAACTTGAATTTCAAACTACCTAATTTTGTTCCGATAATTTTCCATAACCTGAGTGGATATGATTGTCATTTGTTCATAAAAGAACTGTATAGAAACAAAGACAAAGTGGATGTTATCCCACAAACTAAGGAAAAATACATATCTTTCACCAAGCATTTATTTACTCACTCATACACTGACAAAGATGGAAAAGAGAAAAAGAATTATTTGAAAATGAGATTCATAGACAGTTTTAAATTCATGTCGAATTCTTTGCAGAACTTAGGTGCTAACTTAACATCCGATCAGTGTATTGAGATGCATAAACATTTTCCACAAATTGACAAATTCAATTTGATGAGACAGAAAGGTGTTTTTCCATATAACTTTGTTGATCATATTGACAAGTTGAATCATCCAACTCTCCCCACAAAAAATCAGTTTTATGACAATCTTAACGGAGAGCATATATCAGATAAGGATTATATGAGAGCGAAACGTGTTTGGCATTTATTCGAGTGTAAGAGTTTGGGAGAATACTCGGATTTATATTTGAAGTCTGATGTGCTTCTATTATGTGACATATTTGAGAATTTTAGAGACATATGTTTAGAGAAATATAAATTAGATCCGGCACAGTATTATACAGCACCCGGATTATCATGGGATGCAATGCTAAAGTATACAAATATTGAATTGGAATTATTGACAGACATTGACATGATACATTTTTTCAAGAAAGGAATACGTGGTGGAATAAGTCAGTGTAGTGGAAGGAAGCATATTGCTAATAATAAATTTTTACCCGATTATAACCCCAATGAACCTTCATCATTCATATCATATTTAGATGCCACCAACTTATATGGTCACAGTATGTCACAACCATTACCCACCAATGATTTTGCTTGGCTAACACCCAATGACATTTTCAATTTGGACGTAATGGCTGTGGCATCTGATAGTCCATACGGTTATGTTCTCGAAGTGGATATTCATTATCCCCAAGAATTACATGACAAACATGCTGATCTCCCTTTTCTCGTTGAAAGTTTAATACCTCCACATTCCAAATCGAAAATTCCTAAATTAATTCCAAATTTAAATGACAAGAGAAAATATATTGTACATTATAAAAACTTACAGCAGGCTGTGGCCAATGGTCTTATTGTCATGAATACACATAGAGTGCTGAAATTCAAGCAGTCATGTTGGATGAAACCTTATATTGATTTGAACACTGAAATGCGCAATCGCTCTAACAACAAAGCTGAAAAAGATTTCTATAAACTCATGAATAATGCAGTTTATGGGAAAACGATGGAAAACGTTGATAACAGAATAGATGTTAGATTGGTGACGCATTGGGAAAGCATCAAGAGGAAAATGGGTGCTAGCACCCTAATATCACGTCCTAATTTCAAAAGCTGTTCAATTTTTTCCGAAAATTTCGTTGCTATTCAATTGGGCAAAGTTAATGTATTGTACGATAAACCACTATATTTGGGATTCTGTATTCTAGAATTATCCAAAACAGTTATGTACAACTTCTTCTACGGATGTATTAAACGTCATTATGCAGAAAATGCTACCTTACTCTACACTGACACGGATTCTTTAATTTTGAAAGTAAAAACTGATAATTTTTATGAATTCATTACCAGCAATATAGGTGAGTTTGATACTTCCAATTACAAATTAGGAAACCAATTCAATATTCCCATTACAAAGTCAATTCTGGGTAATTTCAAAGATGAATTTCCGAATGATCCCATAATTAGCTTTTATGGTACCGGTGCTAAAGCATATTATGTTCAGTCTGTAGGTAGTGAATTCAAGAAAGCAAAAGGTGTCAAAAGATCCGTCATAAAGAATGAATTGACATGTGAAGATTATAAGAAAATTGTTGAACAGGGTGGTTTAATATTTAGGAAGATGAACTCGTTTAGAAGCATATTGCACGACATGTATACTGAATTGAAAAACAAAGTTGCATTGTCGTACCATGATGATAAACGGTTCATCATTCCCAATACGACACAAACTCTTCCTTGGGGTCATAGCGATATAGAATTCTACCAGAATGACCCAGAAGAGAATATTCGTTGGGTTTCCAATATTATTCAATCTTTTTCCCAAGAGAGTCCTTTAGATCAATTACTTCATTTATTAACAGCTGAATTGAATAAATGAAATATCATTCAAAATGGAAAATTCACCACCACTATACCTATTTATTTGTATTTCATATGTGATTACGCTTATTATATAAAAATAAAATTGTACTAGTCAATTTTAGCTGATGTCTTGTCCTGTACCGAATATATTATATAGTACTCTTATTGTATAAAAGTCGAATTATACTAGTCAATGTTAGTTTATGTCTTGTTACCAAATATATTTTTTTGAATAAACATGTTTTTCTGAATTCCTTTTGATTCATTTGAGATATCAACATACCTACACAGAGATATATACAAATGATTGTTTTAAAATCATCAGTATGAAAGATATCAAGGTGGGAGAAAGATGTCTAAGGCTATCGATAAATTCGGTCGTACACGAAAATGGGGTGCTGTTAAAGTTCGAGTTCTTCAAGGTTCTCAAGGTCCCCAAGGTATAGGATTCAAGCTTTCACCTGATGACCAATATGATGTGCAAGGTAAAAGACTGAAAAATGTTGGTGAACCGATAGATGAGAGTGATTGTGTAACCCAATTATATCTCAATGAACAAATCAAGGAGACGAAGGCACGTGTCCTCAAAGCCTTGCAGGCTGCCATACTTGCCACAACGGCTAAGATTGTACCTGATGCCCGTCTAGCATTCAATGAAAAAATAGAGGAGGTCACTGATGATCTAGATCGCAAATATAGTAATCTAAAAAGTGATGTGGATATCAAAGTATGGGATACCACAGCTACAATTACACGAAAAATAACAGAGTTGACTAGTGACCTCGATCATAAATGCAATCTGATGAAAGAGGATTTTGAAGTTACATCTGCAATGATGCAAAAATATGATGATTTGGAAAAGAGGTTAGCTGTATTAGAGAAGAAACATCAGAGGTTAGTCGATTTGGAGAGGAAACATCCTGATATTTGGCTCACACATAGACCAAAACTTTGGGCTCCAGGCAGTGATCCAGATCCAGCTGTAAATTGGTCTCCAGGCAGTGATCCAGACCCAGCTGTTTGAAAAATGAATTTGTATTATCATAAAAATATATAGAATAAATTTTGTCATACTAAAGTTATTTGTATTTCAATACCATAATGTTACTTACACATTCACATACACTGATCTTCTCGCTAACACTGTTTGGGAGACACGAGAGCTCTATACTCTTATGCAGAAGAGTTATGGTGGTGGTATCCCCCCTACTCTGAATGGAAGATATAAAAGACGGGCAGGTCACTGAATACTTCATTCGAATCTCATAATTCGAATATTGTGTTGTATATTTCATATTTATTATAATTTATTGATACCTGTGTGAGCGATGGAGAATTATATGGAAGTCCTGACGAGCCTGTCCCACATGGACGTCAACAACTTCGAGGAGGAGTGGGAAGACGACCTAGAGGTGGAAGTACCAGCGGTCCATGAGCTGGAGGAAATGGTGGACCAGCTGGTGTTCGTGGACTTGGTGGAACTGGTGGAGCCGGAGGACCCTGAGATGGATGCCGTCGACGAGGACAGCGAAGATGATGACGTCGATGAAGGGGTTGAGGTGGATTCTGCCAGCGACTTCGACTCCATCATAAGTCGTACCATACCTATCAACATGTCGGAGACGTTGAACAATTTTGCAACTAATTTGTATTGTTGCACATTAGCCTTCGTTGCAATTGATACCGGTGATGAAGGCCAATTCTTCGTCTGCCACATGTGCTATTTACGGTACTGTGGTATGAATGACAATGGTGGGTTGTATGCTAATCACCATTCACATACAACTGTTGAGTATGCTGATACTCCAACTCACCATTGTCATGCATGCCAAACTCCCTTATTTCAACTCACTCCACTAAGTACATGTATTTTTTGTAATACTTAGCGTTGTTGAAATGCGGGTGGGGTTATGATGGGTTTGATTCAGATGGTACCAGGGGAGGGATGTGCGCAATGGTCGAAGTAGCGTTTCGAGAGGGAGGGGGTAGAGTGGGAGGTGGGCCGATGGCTTAAAAGGAGAGTTCCTCTGAATATTCTTCAGTTGACTTCGAGTTCTCCAAGCCAACACCACCAGCACCAGCAGCAGTTTCTCGTCCAAGTTCCATATCTTCAATTCTAATTGGTGAGTACTCTATCTTATATTCATTATTTTGTTTAATTTTTTTTTTCAATGTACAGCGATGGCTCCAGCTCCACCGGCGACCAACCTGTTGATGTTCGCAGCATTGACCAATGTCCTGGTCGACGAAAATAGGCCTCAAGGACCATCTCCGCCGCCTTCACCAGGACCATATCACTCGGACATCAACGAAGCGGACTTCACCAACGCCCTGGAGAGCCTTAAGGAGGACATGGAGATCCCTGAGCCGTTGACGCCGATGGTTTCACAGGAGCAAGGTGGGAGTGAACTTAAGCGACAAAGCGATTCCGTTGACGATGTTGCTCCCAAACAGAAACGTAAAATGAGGGCAAAATCGTCAATGATATGTAAGCCGATTGAGATTGTGGATAGCGAGGATGAGTTCGAGCCGACACCACCACGACCAAGTGGTAGCGGCGTGAAATCGTCATCGCGGAAGCAATCGGGCAAAAGCAGTAGGGTTGGTGCTATTTCCGCATATCGGAAGAGATGCGATCAAACCAACCCGTATCAAGCAGGATGGCCATCATCCTCAAGAGCTGCGGTCCCTGTTGTGACTCCTGTTGCAACTGTAGTGGCACCTATTGAACGTATTCAAGAGGTTGCACCTATAGTTGTAACCGTGGAGCCGACAGTCGTCGACTTACCGCGAGTCGCAGAAGTTGTACCACCACGTGCTGTTGTGCAAATCATCAGCGTTGATGTCGTACCACCAGCGCCCGCTGTACCTCCACCAGCCCCTATCGTGGAGGTAGTTGCCATCATCGATCCCGTCGCCGACGTCGCCTTGGAGGCCATCGCTCCCACGTTGGAAACGGATGTGGACCAGCTGATGGGTGTGATAGCCGAGGCTCAGCGCGACTTCCAGCTGAGCCAAGTAGCGCGGGCGGAAATTGCCCGTCAGCTGGCTGAGCTGACTGAGCGTGACCGTCAGGAAGCCATCCTGGAGGCCGAACGCTTCACCAGGTTGGAGACGGCCAGAGCTCAGGTGACGGCATTGACGGAGAGGATGATGGCAACCCTCCAACGACTTAGAAATAGTTAGATGTAAGATATTTTTTATAGGTTAAGTTATTTGTAAGTGTTGTAAAAATTAATTTAAATATAAGTTGCATGTGTAGAATTAGTTATTGTTAATAAAAAAAAGATCAAGTGACAAAGGAGTGTACATTAAATTTGTTGGGTGGTACACATTGGGCAATGCGATGTTGGGGCATTGCCTATCACTTTATCTCAATTGTATTTTAATTCAAGTTGTATATATTAAATTAGGTGTTAGTAATAAAAAAAGAATAAGTGAAAAAAAAGGAGTGTACATTCAATTTGTTGGTAGGTACACATTGTGCAATGTGTGGTTGGGGCATTGTTCATCACTTTATTCTAATTATTGTCTTTCATACTTATGTTAATCAATGAGTATGTAAATAATCTTTGACTCTATTTATTATTTTAACCCTTTGATAAAATATCATATTGTGTATTTCTCCTATCACACACTCTTCAAAGCCCCACCCTTCTCTCCCACCCTTCTCTCCCACCCTTCTTTCCCACCCTTCTCTCCCACCTTTCTCTTCCTCTGAACTACTATAAATTCAATGCCAGCTCATATTATAGTATCAGTCTTCCAAGATGTCTTTCCCAGACTCCACCTCATCTCCGAGACGCATCTGGGCATTTGAAGATGATGAAGTTCTGGATTTTCTTCCTCTCCAGGAGAATGTCGTGTACGAGGGGGAAAGGGGTCACTGGTATAGACCTTCCAGAGGCCCTATCCAAGTAAATGAGGTGAGCGACTCCACGGATATTTGGGATTATCCATCGCCGTCATCGCCATCATCAGAGGATGAGATGGACGTTCAACCGCTTTACTGGGAGGACCTGTTTTCATCCGATTCATCGGAGGATGAAGCGGTGGTCGACCACCAGGAGGAGGTCGTGCATTACGGCATCGAGGACTTGCACCTGCTGGTGGACGAAGACCCTGAGGAGGAGGTCGTGCATGTCGGCATCGAGGACCTGCACGTCCTGGTGGACGAAGACTCTGAAGAGGAGGTCCACATGTTGGTGGACGATGACTCTGACGATGACACCATCATCGTGGTGTCATCAGACGATGACGATGTCATCTAAGCCCATTCCGTGGTCGTCGCGCATAAATATGCGGGATGACACCCAGCTCTCCGGAGCACCCCAACGGCCCTTTTCAGGGCCACAAAAAGAACACACACACACATTTTCACCACTTAATGGTAGAAATGTACAAGGTCGTGGTGGGGGAAACGGAACCGGCGGTACACACCTACTGTGCTAGAATCCGCTGAGTACTACTACTTAGATTTCAAAAAGTGTTTGAAAAAATTTTTCCAATCATTTTTCCAGTATAATTGAATATTTCAAACCTTTTATCTGGTATGAAATTTTCTAATAAAACTAACTATTTCGTTAATATGAAACAATTCAGAAATTCCACCCACCGCTACGCCAATGCTCTAACAAAATGGATGTGACTGTCCATACTCTCACAGCTGTGTTGGAGTATTTGCCACCAGATGGAACTGGTCTTCAGTTTTCAAACGTTAAAATGAACACTCGTATCAGTGTTGCGGTATTTGGCACCAGATGGTAATAGTCTTCAGTTTTCAATATTAAAATATTGGATGTCTAACGTAATGCTAGTTGTATACATCTTGGCGAATGATATAAAGGCTAGAAGATATTTTGGACTTTTATTGGCAACCATAATAGACCGATGTGTTAGTTTGTGTGGAGGCCCACGGAATCGACTTCCTATTATAATGGTTGGGAGGTGAATAATAGGAAGTCTATTCCGTGTTTTTTTTAATTTGATGACCTTTGACCTTGCCGCAAACTATTGACATTACAAAAAAAATCATTGACATTTTTTTGTAGACTTTTATGAGGTGATCATAGAAATGTCAAATTTGAAATTTTACTTTTTTGAAGTTCCACAAGGTACTATCTTGGGTCCCAACTGCTTATATACAGTCAATATTCTGCTTATTTTTCAAGATATGAAAAAATGTTATGGGAACTTTTTGTAGACATTTTTGAGAGCAATAAAACTGCTTATATACAATTTTATGATATCTAATTCAGTTTTCGAGTTATTGGTGTTTTTAGAGAAAAAAAATGGAAGTTTAAATTTTTTCGATTTTGTAAACAATTCAATTCAATTAATCAAGGAAAGTCCGTGAATAGCCCCTCTACATCGCTAGTCACTGTGTACAACGTCCAATTAATATTATGTACTCCAATAGGACTTTCCGTAATCAATTATTCTCCTGAAAAAAAGTTTGCATATTTTTTTCTAGTTTCCTGCTCTCTCTTTCTCACAATTTCTCTTTCGATGTTCAGCGCTTCCAATTTTTCTTTCATTTGTGTCACTCTTTGTTTTGACTCCCTCGAATACAAAAACATTCTCTTAGTCTGATCAATCAACTCAACTATTTCTTCTTCTTCGCAGTTTGTGGCATTTCCACTACCTTTAGACGTACCAGAGCCCGGAACATTCCAATCCAATTGATACGATGGTTTTTTCCATGCGTTTTGAGAGTATGGGCTATTTTTTTCTATCACGCGTTTAAATTTATTCAATTTTGATGGCTGCTTACGTTTAATTTTCGACGATATGGGAGATTTGAAGGGTGACAAAACATCCGGTACTGATTTTTCCACAAGAATAGACTCAACATTGGAATCCATTTCCATTTGTGATAAGTTTAAACTAGCCATTATTCTCAATAAACAAACCGTAGCAAAGTTCAAATTACAACTAAAACCTGAAAGAATTGTCTAAGGAGTATCGCCTGCCTACCTGTTTCTGACCGAGTGCATCTTGAATATGAAATTATCCTTCACAAAGCACTCAATAGCAGGTAGTAGTAACATCCGATAACGTGAAATCCATAGGCGTCACTGAATATTTATTTAAATTTTTTTGAATGTTTTATATTCGCGTTAGGAAGAGTTTTATCAAAAAATTGCATACTAGATAAATGATTGGAAATGTTAAATTCTATAGGAAAAAATATTTGAAAATAATTTTTAGAGTGTTTTTGAAAATAATTATTGGAATTTCTGAAATATTTCATATAACCGAAATGGTGAGTTCTATCAGAAAATTTCATACCACATAAAAAGTTTGAAATGTTGAATTCTACTGGAAAAATGATTGAAAAAAAATTTTCAATCACTTTTTGAAATCTTAGTAGTAGTACTCGGCGGATTCTAACACAGTAGATGTGTACCACCATTTCCATCACATATCCCCACTCCGATCACTATAAATACGGTAACAACCTACTCAAAGTATCATTCAACAATTCAACATGTCTTCAGCAACAGCACAGGAGATCCCAACTACCACAGCGCCACCGCGGCACTCAGCAGAAGAGCATGGGTCCGATGATGACAATGATATCGGAGATGCTACAGAGTTTAACCGTGTGTGGGCGGAGACGAAGGAGCGGGCTAGGGCATTCTATGCTAGGAATGTTGGCAATGTCGGTGAAGACTCAAGCTAATCAGTCTTCACCCAATTCCCCTTGGCTCTTTGGAGCAAAACAGCCTTTTTCAAGGCTACAAAAAAGAACTCACACTTTCTATTGGGAATCATATTCGTCACTATAATTATATGCAATACGTAGGTGTAAATCAGAACTATGACTCACTTTGATCATTTAGTTCTAAATCACACTTTCGCATTATGTTACGAAATGATTTCCATATTTATAGTTAATTGGGCAAAGCTTATGTAGGTGACATAGAACTATATACACATCTGGAGAAGACATCGGTTGGAAGAATACTGTGTGTTCTCAACACTTCCCATTACTATGAAATTTGTAGAGTTAACTCATGGGATATTCACCCCCTCTCCTTTTACGGTGGTTTGTTGTCATGTTCATGTGCGCATGTACCATGCGACTTGATTGTATAAAACGTGAAGTCGCATCAACATCAGCACCATTTCTATCCACATCCCATTGATATCACACATTCCTCCGAGCTAAATAATCATGAACTCACTACCAAATTTATCTGTTGAAGAAGGTGCAACAAATGGTGAGTTTGGTTTTGAAAATATTCCGGTATATCACTTGTCATCCCAAGATTCCACCGATGACTTCAACTTCGAAGCTTATCTAAAGATGACAGATAAACCGGAATCTTCAGAATGTGCTGATCCAACCCTTTCACAGCTGTCACTACCCGAATGCCCTCCACTCCTCTCTCCTCTTAGTGTGGATCATAAACCGAAACAATCTAAGAGGAAGGGTACATCTACTGTTTCTAAACCCAAGAAAATAACTAAGGGTGTACGGAAACCCCGTAAGAAGAAGGTAGATGACACCTTAAAGAAAGTGATGGGTGATTTGGGAAATGTATCGCTTCATTCTTTCGGTCCACTGCAGTGCTGTGGGGACATGTTGAAGAAAGCCAAATGCCGCATCGTAAAAGCGAAGGCCACCATCGTCAAATGCGATGACGATATTCAAAGTAGCAGCATAGACGAGGTGGCTCTTCAGGAGCTCGATGCAAAGATTGCATCAACAAAGGTTGAACTGATCAAAATGTGTGAAGATGCAGATAAACTCCGTAACAAAATCACACAGAATAATGAGTTCACCCATTGTTTGAAAGTGCAAGCTGAGATGGAGCTTCAGGAGTCCACTAAACTTTTCGATACGGCAGCATCTGTACGTGATAAGTGGAGAAAAGAGTTTGATCACGCTTTTCAATATGATACTGATTAGCTCTGAGGATAATGGAATGTCATCAATGTTGTGAGTTGAAAATATATAAGCGGGAATGGGGTATGCATTTAAATTGGTTTGGCATACACAGAACGTTGCGATTGGCTGGGGCAACGTTTACCGCTACAATATTTTTTCAATTCAGTCTACTTGAAATGAAAACTCAAAATCAATTTCACCACTTTATTAAAGTTAATACATATTTAAACCATGTCACGTTTATCAATCCATGAATTGTGTTCAATGGGAAGACCTAACCACTTCACATATAGTTTATCTTTTTTACTCTTCAGCACCTTCTCGACGAGATAAATGTCAGGATTTTCCGTTTTCAATAACTCTTCTTCATAAAAACATCCTCTAATCGGTTGGCCATCCATATCTTCAATTATATACGTTGTGGGATATGTCCTATTGATTTTAATGATTTTGAATAATTCAGTTGTGAAATTTGCAGTATATCCTTTTTCGAAAATATTTTTGTACTTGCTTATACGAACAATGTCATTCATTCGGAATTTGGGCAGTTTTTGTTTTCTTCGAATGACTTTGGCAACTTTAAATTTCAGTTTTGTTGTTGGTGTAACATTGATTGGTTCTATACCAGTTGTACGATGCACTTTATGGTTATATTTTCTTGTTATAATAGGAAGAATGTCTAACCACTTGTTGTGTCCCATCGCTGAAAATTCCCTATAAAGCCACGTCTTTATTGTTCGAATTACTCTTTCTGCTATAGCCGCCTTCATTGTGCTGAATGTTGAATAATGATTGATTTTATATTTACCCATTAGAGATGAGAAAGTATTGTTGAAAAACTCTTTTCCCTGATCGCTTTGTAGATGTTTCGGAGAATAGTCGGCTTCTTTCAGCACATCTTCCATTGCATCAGTTACAGCACTACCTGTTTTATTTTTGATCGGTTTTGTCCATAGATATTTTGAGTAGCAATCAATTACTACAAGGACATATCTATATCCTTTATTATGTTTAGCATAGGGTTGTAATTCGGCAAGATCAATTTGCCATAGATCTGCAAAACCTTTGAGGGTGGTGGTTCTTCTGGTGAAATTACGTCTTGCCGGTGTATGTAATTCATTGACAACTTGTCGTTTGAGATCACTTATTCCATTGTCCATCCTCTCACAATGACTGCTTCACTTTGTTTCCGTGTACAAAATGATCATTTTCTTGAATGTTTCAATATATTATACTTTCCTCACGTAATTCTTCAATTATTGAAATTATTTCATTGTCGTGTCCAGTATGTCCAGCTGATTTCGAGGATATCAATAGTCGTAAACGAGCGACTAACTCTTTTGGTGAATTCCAGTATACATAATTCGCAGGTTTGGGATCATACCTTTTTTGTATCCGATTAATCCCTGCACCTTTTTTTGTTCTACTTCTCGTTGTTAGATAATGTGATAAGTTTAGTACTGGTTTAATAACTTCACGGAATTTTTTTGATTTCGTATGTTTGAAACCATTCCTCAGTTGATGTTGTTTGTATGGTGCATTCGTGACTCTCAATATTTTAGCATATGTATGAAGAATTCCATCATCACTGACTTCAGGTGGGTTTTTTAAAAAAATCATATTATATAACTCCGGACTACTTGGGAATTCATGTTTTTTTGTTTTATTGGCATTCCAAAATAAAATATTTCCACCACTGAAATTTACATTGAGACTTCCCATTTTGAGTTTTCCCGTAGCAGGATCTGAACGGATACCAAATATTGTGTCATAGTCACCATTGTTTGTTTTGACATTTTCCAAATGCATCTTCAAAATATCTTCAATATTGCCTTCAGAAAGGGAGGAATAGTCCGAGTTACTTATTCGAGATGATGATGGTGTTTCGAATATAGACGTTTCACCGAATTCTTTGATGGTGTCACTGTCAGCAGACGAGGTGTCACTACCAAATTGATTCTTTCCCATAGGAGTACTCCTAACTAGAGTAGAGTGTGAGTTCACTTGCTTCGTCATTGATTGTCGTAGTGGTGGTGGTAGTTGTTTCGTTGCAGCAGCTGAAGATAGAACGTTCAATGGCTTCATTAGGGGATCGTAGAATTTTTCAAGTGCTATTCGATTTTCAATAAGTCCACTCTTGATAGAGTTAAATTTCTGGCGTACAGCTTCTGTTGTCTCAACTAGTTGACGTTTCAAATTCAATGCATTGTTTTTATCATCAACAACTGAATCGTTCTTCATTTTGTTCTACAAGAGAGATTACACCACTGAAGTAACCTGTGTGCAATCCAACGATCGATTGAATGTGGATTGCAGTGTCATGGATATATAAAACTATCAAATCCCATGCGATATCTACCTTCGTGCATTTTTCTATCTTTATCAATGACCATAAATCCATATTGATCCTCCCAACATTTAACACACATCAGTTGAAATTGTTTGAATGTTACGTCGGGTGACACGTGATCGGAATAAATATGGTGTAGATTCGTTTCATCTTGTTTGAACATTACGATAAAGTTGGTATTATCTCGCACTAACTGTTTGGGCACTCGTGAATATGTTTGAGCAAGATAAAAACAGTCAACATCTTTATGGCGTCCCATACAGAAATATGATCTTATAATGTCCTGTTTTTCACATATTACATCATCGAAAATGAAAACAGAATTTGGTTTGGCATCGGACGGTTCCACTATTTCTGCATTATTACTGAACGTAAAAAAACCCAACCCCTTTATAGGTTCCAATACATTCCGTAGGAATTGATATTTGGGTTGATTGAGTGATTTCGAATAGAGATAAACGTTTGTGAATCGCAGTCCTTGTGGATGTGTTAAGAGAGAGATCATGGCATTCGTCTTTCCACAATTCGACGGTCCGATAATGAGTCCTCGAACAGATGATGGAAGTAGCGGACCATGCCGCAACACTTTCTGTCCATTCAATCCACAACCGAATTTTTCATCTAAATTATCTACAGCAAACTTTTCTTTCTGCTTCACAATGCGCATCGTACCGTGGTTGGAGACTATGTAAGCGATGATATGTTGTGAACGTTTCATTTAAATGAGTACCATCAAACGAAACGGATGTGTTCGTGGTAGATGCAGAAAAAACGGTCGTGGATTCGTTAATAATTTGATAAACAAACTTCCGTTCGAATTACATTTACCTGGAGGATATCAGTACTGTGGACCTGGTACAAAATTGGAAAAACGTTTAGCCCGCAAAGATCCTGGAATCAATAAATTGGATATTGCATGCAAACAACACGATATTCAATATTTGAATCATCTTACTGATCTCACAGCGAGACATACGGCAGACAAAGAACTCGAATACGCAGCTTGGAATAGGGTTAAATCGAAAGACGCTGGTATTAAGGAAAGAGCAGCTGCCCTACTCGTTACCAACATTATGAAAGCAAAGAGACGTTTTGGTATGGGTTGTAGTACTACTATGAAGGGAAAGAAGAGGAAGCAACCGAAGAAAAAGAAAAATAAACTCAGAAAAATCGCCTTCGGTTCTGGGGTGGTTCATAAAGTGCGGAATGTATTGAAAACAGCTGGGGGTGAGCAATTTGTTACGAATAATAGGAAAAAAGCTACCGTAGTGGCATTGCATGCGGCACGTAAATACCTCAAAGCTGCCGGTGGGAAGAAAACAATCCGCACACCCCGCATAATTCCAATTCCTAAGGTTGGGGGGATTCTACCTTTGATACCAATTTTTGCAGGATTGTCCGCGCTAGGAAGTTTAGCGGGTGCTGTTGCAGGCATCACCAGAGCTGTGAATGCAGCAAAAGCAAGCAGAACAGCCCTGATCGAAGCGAATCGTCATAATAAGAAGATGGAAAGTGTGGCATTGGGTAAAAGTGGTAGTGGTATATACCTTAAACCATACCGTAAAGGACTCGGACTATACTTGAAACCATACAATCCAAAAAACTAATTGATTCCCTACCTCGAAGACCTCTCACCGACATCGATCTCAATTATTATGCCAAGAAAATGAAAATTCCATACTTTCGCGGTATTTTCATGCGTGATACATTACCCACTAGAGGTCCACGAAACTACGAGACCGCTATTGTCAATTTAGATGGAATAAGAGGATCGGGAACACATTGGGTGGCATACGGCAAATGTGGGAAAGACATTGCATACTTTGATAGTTTTGGAGATCTACCCCCACCAATAGAGTTGATTCAATACTTTCAGAAATGTCCGAAAGTGAAAATTATATATAACTATGATCGCCAGCAGAAGTTCAACACAGTTTTCTGCGGTCATTTGTGCCTGAAGTTTCTCTCTGAATCATTATAAAATGGATACAACTCCAGCAATGACGCGAGAGGCTATTAAGGGAATGGGATTTTCACTCAAGATGTATTCAAAATATCGCACTTTGACAAAAATGGATCGAGTGATGCTTGCAACTATGCCGAAGGAAGTGATGCTTGCATGTGCTGCACATGAGATTGCTCATGTTTGGGAAAAGTTACCCAAAAGTCTACAAGATGATGTCGACATAATGAAATATAGATATTGCAATGAACACCACAATCTTGACGGTGACAGCATTCCAGATTCTGATGTGAATGATGGTCCTACACCTCGAAAAATATTCTGCTGTTATTGCAATATAAACGATATGAATATTGGTGCTAATAAAAATGAACTGGATATTGATGAACCATCTCCGAAAAAGCGTAGGTTGTCTCAAGTGTGTTGTAGACAACAATAAATTGAAGTGATATTCATAAAATGTATCAGTCATGTCACGGAAGTTCGAACTACAAGCTGTCGGGACGAGTGTCTTGAGTGCAGACTTTTTCCCACCCATTGAATTGGATAGAAACAGTCGTTATGGATTGGGACTTTCAGGATTCTATGGATGCAACACAATCAATAATATAACTGAAAAAAACAATGTAATCAGTTTTAGAATCAGTGCTGACAGTTCACCAATACTTCAGAAATACACAATTGAAATTCCATGTGGTGCATATGAAATAGATGAGATCAATGCAGTTATTCAGAAACATATCATGTTTAGATTATTTTCTGGTAATAATCAAAACGATACCAATGCAGATGATATATTCTACCTACATGCCAATAATAATACTTTCAAATGTGAGATGCGATCAAAATTTGAAATTGATCTTACCCATCCGAATTCCATAGCAAAGATGATGGGTTTCAATTTTGATAGATTTCAACCGAATCAGATACATGAATCCTCACTACCGATAAACGTAACAACTGTGAGACTCATCCGCTTAGATTGCAACATTATATCTGGTTCATACATAAATAATGAAGAATCACATATTCTTTTTTCATTCGATATCGATGTGGAGCCTGGATTCAATCTCACGAAAGAACCACACAAGATTATATATATGCCAGTCAGTCCAGAAGGTCGTCAGTTGATTCACAACATCACAGTGCGTATTTTGGATCACAAAAACAATATTATTGATTTTGGAAGTACAGAAGAGATTGTTATTATTTTGGAATTGACGAAAATCTAATAACTATTATGGGTTTTTGTTATAATAGACAGAATCGTGGAGGATTTCAAATCATTCCACAAACCGCTAAAAAGGAAGGTTCGACTAGAAAAAGGCTCATTCCAAAAGTGTACGCTAAACAGTTAGCACACCACGCTCTGTCAGTGAGAGATTTCAAATTTTTGAAATCTATTGGACTGAAAGTAAGGAAAAATGGTGCTCGAAACAAATAGTGAAAAATTGAATATATTCGATGAGCCGATGATCGATCATTCCCTCACGAGTTTACATGAGCACACATACAAACCATATGGATCACCATTGTTTAGGAATTCAGATGAAATCCGAATCGCAATCAATAATCAAGACGTTATACTCGACATTACTGAGAGTTTCATTTATATAGAGGGTAAATTCACACCTAGGGATGAAACGCAATCATGTTATCTCTCGAACAATGCAATCGCTTTCCTTTTTGATGAAATTCGCTACGAAATGGGTGGTGAACATGTTGCTGTCGTCAGGAAGCCGGGGATAACATCTACTATGAAGAATATGATTTCATTTGGACAATCACATGCCAACACATTATTAACAACTGGATGGGGACTTTCGGAAACGAAACAGGATATCTTGGACACAACCAGTCATGTATTTAGTGGTAAATTACCACTGAAATATGTGATGGGTTTCGCTGAAGATTATAACAAAAGTATCTTGAATGCCAAACAAGAAATAATTTTAATAATCGCTCGATCCTTCAAGAACTCATATATTGGTGCGGTTGATGCTGATTTGGAAATCAATAAAATTGAGTGGAAAATAAGACATATAGTGCCAGAAGATAAACACAAGCTAAAACTTTTGAATAGAATCAACAAAAATGGTCTGAATGCTAAAATCAAGTTGGCTTATCGCATGTGGGATCTCTATGAACTTCCATCACTACGTGGCACATCTTCAGATATATGGGCTATCAAGACAACCAATGCACTTGAAACACCTCGTTATATCATCATTGGGTTCCAAAGTAACACCACTTGGGAAGATAGGACAAAGGATATCACTAAATTTACAACTGCTGATATCAATAACATTCGAGTGTACTTGAACTCTGAAGTATACCCATATGAACGTTGGAATTTGGATTTCGATAAAAAACTCGATACTTCAGCTTATTATGCCTATGAGAATTTTCAAAGAAGTTATTATGATAAAGATATGAGTGAACCTCTCATGGACATTGGGCAATTTCGACAAAATCCACTATTCATCATCGATTGTTCACATCAGCCGACTGCCACAAAATCATCAACGATTGATATTAAGCTCGAGTTTGAAACCAGGAAAGCCAACTTCCCGGCCAACACCAAAGTATATGCACTCATTCTGCATGATACGTTTTTGAAATACAATGCATTGGATGGTTCAGTTCTCAGCAGATATTGAAGAAACACACACACATATTATGTATTTTTAATTTTTCTCATTTGTATTAATTTCTTTTTCATTTATTTATGTAAAAGAGGAATAGGTAAATAAAACATGACTAAATAATATTACGTTTTTTATTCAAATATCGCTAGCTTACAATTCAATTAGTTTTAGGTATATGCAAACAATCTAAAATTATGTCTCCTTCTTCATCACTATCTTCTTGGCCGTCTTCGATTTCTTCATCGCTATGATCATCCAATTGGTACTTTTGGATGATCCCTTCAGGTAGATATGGTAAGAGGCGATAAATAAATCTTCTCAACTCGCACGCAATCATACTATTGCAGAGTTGATCTAAATCCAAAGCACCATCTGAATATTGTTCGCAAAGATTCGCACCCCTCTTGTAGTTCTCGTAGTCTCGCAAGCAGTATTCAATTTGCTCTTCATCATAGCACACGCCCAAGTCGTAATTGGTGGCATGGTGAGCGTCCTCACCTAAAGCATCCAGTTCTGATGACAACCTTTCAACGGCTGAAGAGATATCTGTGGCTTTGGTCCAGTATTGGCTGGCATATTGCATCCACATCTTTCAAGAATGAAGCTATAATCAAGAGAAATTATTGAAATAACTATGCTACAAAAATAATTAGTATTACTCACATTAGACTTTTGATTATGTCTCTACCGAAGAGTGTGTTTAACAATGTATGAAAAGTTTTATATTTTCCTTACAATTATCACCTATAATATAAAGAATCAGAATTAGCCTATGACAAGTGGAAATTATATATTACTATTATTCAGTGAGATCAAATTTGACCAATGATCTCGTTTTCATGCCAACAATAGTCTGTTGACTTTGACCCAAATATGCTATCGTATATTTACCACCAGAAGAATTGATATAAGTAACATCAGCATCCGTTAATTGTGCTGAAACACGTTTTGGTAGCCATGTTTTGAACACTGTATCATTACTCACATCCACCAATGTTAATAGGATTGATTTACCAAACCGAGTAGAACAAAATGATATAGTCTTAATTGGGAAAGCTTCATTCAGTGGCAAAGATGATATTACTCTTTGCTCTAACACTTCCATCTCTTCTTTAATTATAGAATTGAGCTTTTGTAAATCCACCTTTGGAACTGACATGATGAAAATATATAAGGAAAATATAAATAATTTTCAATAGAAAAACACACTCACTGATCTCTCTCTCTCTCTGTGTGTAGGCACTGAATAACTTCACTACTCTTGCTGACTACTCAACTGCTAGGTATACAACTTCTGATTTCATATCACCATACCCACTTCTTTTATAATAGATAGTGAAGCACCCCCACCACAGACTCATGCACCGCGTGTGTGTTGCAAAGACCCCACCATGCGCGAGTTTGCATCGCATCGATAGAGGACGGAGAGTAAATAGTAGTCGCTACATCGCCACAGCGTATGGGTGTGTGACGTCAGCGGACCCACCGTGTCGGGAGCGAGGGCCTGACACACATCAGTGGATCGTCGTGTGCATAGCGCTGACGTCACGCGACCTCTCCCCCCACCACCGTCGCAAGGTATACATCACGGGAGAGAAATCAGAGCTCACATATCGGGCTGGATCTCCGTGGTGTGCGGACATGTACCGTCTCCATACTTCGGTATAGATTTTCATGTGCACTCTACAAGGATCATACACAGTCCCTGAGTAGGTAGACATGAAGGTCATGCAAGACATGGAGGAAAAAAAAATATGTGTACTTACAAAAAGTACTTGTCCGTGTATGAAAAAAATTCCAAGTCATCTCAAGGTCAAACACAAACCCTGAACACCTCTCCCAACAATATAAATCAAGGTCAAACACAAAATTTCAAAGGCATCTCTAGGGCATGCCAAGGTCATAGACCTACACAAAGGTACCTATGCACCAAGGTCATCCCTGAAGGTCACCACAAGGTCAACGATGACGTCATAGTGGAGGGGGGAGGCCCAGAACCGGCTCAAATCTCCTACTTGTGTTATTTGTCCAAATATTAATATAAGGGTACTGACGTGTACTGGTCGACAAGCATAAGGATGCCTCCGAGAATTGGTTGCGCAGTAGACACAACCCTGGAGTGGGGCAGGAGCTCAATAGCTCTGCCTTATTCAAGCAGTTAACGTCGTGAATGTACAGTCAGTGGAATAAAATTATTGTGGCGTTATTCTGATTGTGTGTTGAATGTGAAATCCTTGTGTTGTGGTTGTGTAGTGTATAGTTTTGAAATATTATTAGATAGGTTATAGAGCAGTTTGTTGTGTTTAAAAATGCCTTCAAAGAGTAAAGTGAGAAATAAGATTCTGAGTGGACAAAGTAGGGAAATTGTCAGTAATGTCACCAAATTTATGCAGGCAGAAGCAATGAAAGGTGAAACCAGTATTCCTCTTGTGAAAGTTCAAGAACGAGTTGCTGCCGCAACGGGAGTTTGCGTTAGAAGCATTAGGAAAATTAATTCAGAAATGAATAAAATTGAAAAAGGTGAAATGGAACAATTCTCAACTCCAAATAAAAAGAGAAACAAAAAATCAAAAGTTACCATGGACAACGCTGATTTGGCAATTTTACGTAGATGTATAAATAAATACCATGTCACGGAAAAACGAGTTCCCACGCTCAAAGAGGTTCATAAAACAATTGTGGAAGAAATGGAATATCAGGGTAGCAGGGAATCTTTGAGAAAGGAAATCCATAAACTTGGATTTCGATGGAGGAAAGCAAAAACCAACCGGAAAATATTAATGGAACGACAGCCCATTCGACTACTTAGAAAATAATTTTTGACGAAAATGCAGAGCTATAGAAAAGATGGTAGACCTATTGTCTCTATGGATGAAACGTACATTCACTCTTCACACACAGGATAAAAGTTGGAATGATGATTCAATGGAAGGGCTGAAGAAACCTGTTAGTAAAGGGCAACGTCTTATCATAATACATGCGGGTGGTGAAAATGGATTTGTGCCTAATGCTTACATAAGATGGAAATCAAATAACAATACTGGTGATTATCATAACGAAATGAACTATGATAATTATAAGAAATGGGTAACAGAGGAATTAATACCCAATTTGTTGCCAAAGAGCGTTGTGGTAATAGATAATGCACCTTATCACAATAAACAAATTAATAAAATGCCAACTTACACGACGAGAAAAGCTGAAATGCAGACATGGTTGAGGCAGAGGAATATTCCCTTCAGTATGGAGATGTTGAAGCCACAGTTATACGCCCTAATAAAGAACTTCAAGCCAAAATATAAGCAATTTGAAATAGATCAGCTGTTCATTGCATCAAATCATGACGTTTTGCGATTACCGCCATACCACCCGGATTTGAATCCAATCGAGTTGGTGTGGTCTGAACTAAAAAATTATGTTGCAGATGAAAATGTTACCTTCAATTTCAACGTTGTAATTCAACATTGCGACAATTTTTTCGCCTCGTTTTCAGCCGAGCAGTGGAAATCTCGTTGTGAACGAGCAAAGAAATTTGAAGACGAGTTTATCTCCAAAGAGCCAAAAATAGATATTGTCATAGAGGACATTATTATTAATTTAAATGAGGACAGCGACACTGAATCTGAATCAGATCAGGAGTCTGAAGATGCCGTTTCAGAAGATGAAGGAAGTCTGTCTGGAATTGAAGAGCGCTCTGATAGAAACAACAACAAAACAGAAAATATACGAGTCGTGGGTGCAAAATCATAAGTTAATTTATAGCTATATTTATGTGAGTATAAATTCATTTTGATGTACTTTTAATATTTGGTGTTTGTATTAGTGTTCGTGCAATATTTATATTTTATATTTTGAACCTTCTTTCGCAGAGTGTATTTTTTAATTAATGTTTCTAGAATGATTATTTATTTCCATCAGGTTTTTGCTTTTAAATTTCGTTTTCCTCAAAAAAATCGAATGGGTTGCGATTAAGGGCTCAGTTCACGTCTGGCAGCCCCGTTTCCACCGGAAGCCCTTTAATTAGAAATATTTTCGAGTGTCCCGTCTGTTTTTTAGCTACTCCTTGAAATTACTGGGAAGTTGGAGTTTCGAAAGATTTATCATTCCGGCACTGTTCGACTTTGGCAGTGGTCAGAGGTCATGTGATATTGTTAGTCAACTTCTGTAAGTTGTTCCTCGTGTTCTTTATTATATTCATTTACCTATTTCTGATATTATGTGGCGATGCTTTCTTTTGCTACTCGTGCTTTATTCACACTTATGGCTTCGTGAAAATTATGCAATTTTCATAAACGGTCCAGTGATCACAGACAATTATATTATTCAAACAGTTCATTAGGAATTAATGAAAATTCAGATAAGAACCTACGTTCCTACGAGTTGCAGAAAAATTTCTCTCCCGATTGTACATTCCGATGATAACCAGCCGTAAACAGTAGTCGATCTTTGTCGCAAATCTACTCACGCTTTCTATCGTGTGCGCATCTTAGAGGCATCCTAACGCTTGTCGAACTGTACAAGCAACCACATACGTACGTTTGCACTCGATAATAATTTCAAATTGCTCCATGAATCTCATAAATTTTGCTTTCATACAACACCACAAACAGAGAACATTTAGTGCGGTACGTTTCAGGTATCCGTCGTGTTCGTCGTGTTCAATAATAAGCTCAATTGAAATTAATTGTCAACTGAAAGTAGAGAATTATTTGAATATTATAATAGAGACAATTTTTGGAACTTATTTGGAATTAATAAATCTTCTTTTACGTGTGCAAAAAATTAAAAAAAAAGGTTCTAAAAGAAATTGAAGGTAGAGTACGTCAGGCATATATACCACAATACACTAGGAGTTGCTTGTCAGACATAAATGCGGCCGAGCAGATATCGAGCCCACATAATTTGGTATATTGGCGACAGCTCCTGGGATCGATGGGTCGGCCCTTATGGTAAACAGCACGGTTTTAATCCACTGCACTCCAGGGCGAGGTGCTTTACCGACCATGGGGCGTGCTGAAACTCAACGTCTTTCAAGGCCCTAAATATGTCTGAGGTCGCAAGTTATCCTAGCTGTTGCATGAACAAGAATTGAGATACAGATTCAACGAATAAAGTATTTTCTAGAATGTTTATGAGCGAAGGTGTGGTCAATGACCAATATCATATTTTGGATGTATCAAATGATCAAGTCCATTTTACATTTGTATTTTTTCAGTATATGAACAGCATCATATACATTGATAGAGAGTGGGCAGTGTGAAATACAAGATAAATAGCGTTAACTGTGTATTTTATATTTGTATCTTTTCATTGTACGAACAGCATATACAAAGGATAAAATACAAGATAAATAACGTGAAATTTATATTTGTTATTTGAATTTTTTCAATAAATGAGAAGCATCATATACTGTGATATTAAGTGAGCAGGATGAAATTCAAGAAAGAGTGAATTGTGCATTTTCCATTTGTATTTTTTTAGTTCCTATATCAACAGCATCACACTCCTGGATATTGAGTGAGCGAGATGAATAGCGTGAATTGTACATTTTTCATTTGTATTGTTTCAGAATATGAACAGCATCATATAGCAGGATAGTAAGTGAGCAGAATAAAATTCGAGATAAAAGCGTGAACTGTGCATTTTCTATTTGAATTTTTGCATTATATGGACAGCATCATATATCTGAATGGTGACTTGGCAAGATCTATGTTTTATTTGTATTTTTTCACTATATGAACAGAATCATATACCCGGATATTGAGTGTGCATGATAAACCACAACGTGTACCGTCCATTTTACTTCAGTATATGAGCAGCATCATATACCTGGATAGTAGGTGAGCAGGATAAAATACAAGATGAATAGCCTGAACTGTGCAATTTATTTTTGTATTTTTCCAGTATATGAACAGCATCATATACCTGAAATACAAGACCAGTAACGTTACCTGTGCATTTTTTATTTGTGGTTTTTCAATATGTGAACAGCATATCATTCACCTGGATATTAAGTCAGCAGGATAAAATACAAGCCCTGGCCATCAATGTTTTAGTTTTCAGTGTAGCGGCATATACCTGGATATTAGGTGAGCAGGATAAACTACATGATAAATAGCAGGAACTGTCTATTTTCATTTGTTTACCTATTGATTCAATAAATATATGGATATTAAGTGGCAGGGCAAAATACAAAATGAATAGAATCAATTATCCATATTTTTTATTTATTTTTTCAGTGCATGAACAGCATCATATACCTATATGAGCAGGTAAAATACAAGATAAATAGTAGGAAATGTCCATTTTAATTTGTATATTTTCAGTAAATGAACAGTTTTTTAGTTGGCAGGATATAATACAAGAGAAATAGCGTGAACTGTTCATTTTTATTTGTATTATGTTTCCAGTACATGAACAGCATCATACATCTGGATATTAAATATACAGGAAAAAATTATGAGGTGAGGTATATATTTATTTCTGTCTATATAAATATCTGTCAGATGTAGTTCAATATCCGTCGTGGCATTAGCCAGGGAAGTAGTTGTTTTTTGTCAGATTTTTGCCTCATATTTTCCACTTTGTGGAAATATGTGGAGAGAAGGGTACTTCGACTTTGTCGATTTTATTCTTATCATTTCTTTTTCTTATTTAATTCCAAATATATTTAATGCTATTTCCGACTTGCTGAAACTTCGAAAAGAAAGCGATTCAAAAGTCTGCTGCGACAATTTATATCTGATGGTAGATTTGATATTTAGTAGTTTTATTTGCGCCGGATGACTGCATGAGAATAAAACTAACACACTTGGAGTTGTACCCGTTTTCTCATTATTATTGCCACTCCACCTACACTTTCACTATCATTAATTTAGCTAATTAGTTATTTCCTTTTGTTTTTTATTTATTTTTTATATTTTCACTTCTTAACTATTTTGCTAATTATTTATTTTTGTCAAATTTATTATGAACATTAACATTATGTGTTGTTCTTTTGATATACATTTTCTTGTTTGTTTTTAGGGTTGAATGGGAGAGCAGTTTCCGATATCTTCGGATACTGGCGACTGAATTCTGCTCTATCATACTGTGGACATATATTGATATATTTTCCATGTGTGAAAAATGCAGAATGTATGAAGACATATTATTAGCATTATTTCTTCAGTATATGAACAGCATTATATACCTGGCTGTTGGGTGAGCAGGATAAAATACAAGATAAAAAGCATGAACTGGCTAATTTCATCTGTTTCGATTCAGTAAATGAGCATCATCATCATACCAGGATATTAAGTGAGCAGGACAAAATACAAGATGAATAGCATTTATTATGCATTTTTTATTTGTATTTTTTTAGTATATGAACAGCATCATATACCTGCATGAGCAGGTAGAATACAAGATAAATTGTGTGAAATGAATGGTGACTTGGCAAGATAAAAACAAGATCAATATCGTGAACGATCTATGTTTTATTTGTATTTTTTCACTATATGAACAGAATCATATACCCGGATATTGAGTGTGCAGGATAAACCACAACATATATAGCGTGTACCGTCCATTTTACTTCAGTACATGAGCAGCATCATATACCTGGATAGTAGGTGAGCAGGATAAAATACTAGATATATAGCGTGAACTGTGCTTTTTTTATTTGTATTTTTTTATACATGAACAGCATATCATATACCTGGATATTAAGTGAGCAGGATGAAATTCAAGATAAATAGCATTAACTACCCATATTTCATTTGCATCTTTCCAGTATAAGAATGGCATCATATTAAATGAGCAGGATAAAAGACAAGATAAATATTGTGAACTGACCATTTTCTATTTGTATTTTTTCAGGATATGAACAGCATCATATACCTGGATAGAAGGTGAGCAGAATAAAATATTAGATAAATAGCGAAAACTGTGCTTTTTTATTTGTATACTTTCAATACATGAACAGCATATCATATACCTCGATTTTAAGTGAGCAGGATGAAATTCAAAATAAATAGCATTAACTACCCATATTTCATTTGAATCTTTCCAGTAAAAAATTGCATCATATACCTGGATATTAAATGGGCAGGATAAAATACAAGATGAATATTGTGAATTGACCATTTTTATTTGTATTTTTTCAGGATATGAACAGCATCATATACCTGGATAGCAGGTGAGCGGGATAAAATACTAGATAAATAGCGTGAACTGTGCTTTTTTCATTTGTATTTTTTCAATACATGAGCATCATGTCATATACCTGGATATCAAGTGAGCAGAATAAAATACAAGATGATTTTGTGAACTGTCCATTTTTTATTTGTAGTTTTTCAGTTTATGAACAGAATCATATACCTGGATAGTAAGTGTAGTAGTAGTGGTAGTAAGTGAGCAGGATGAAATACAAGATAAATAACGTCAACTGTGCATTTTCATTTGTATATATTGAGTGAGCAAGATGGAGTTCAAGATGGATAGCATTAACTAACCATTTTTCGTTTGTATCTTTCCAGTTTAAGAACATATACCTAGATATTGAATGAGCTGGATAAAATACAAGATAATTTTGAGAACCCTCCATTTTTAATTTGTATTCTTACAGAATATGATCAGTATCATATACCTGGATATTAAGTGAGCAGGATGGAATTCAAGATGAATAACATTAACTAACCATATTTCATTTGTAGTATAAGAATAGCATCATATACCTGGATATTAAATGAGCAGGATAAAATACAAGATAAATATTGTGAACTGTCCAATTTTTAATTGTATTTTTTCAGGATATGAACAGCATCATATACCTAGATAGTAAGTAAGCATATCCTACACCTGGTTATTAACTGTGCCATCTTGTAACATCTTTTTCAAATTTGTATTTTTTCAGTGCATGGGCAGCATGGATATTAGGTGAGCTGGACAAAATACAAGTTAAATAGCGAGAACAATGGATTTTTCATTTGTATTCATTCAATACATGAATAGCCTTTTATCATATACCTCGATATTAAGTGAACAGGATAAAATACAAGATGAATAGCCTGAACTGTGCAATTTATTTTTGTATTTTTCCAGTATATGAACAGTATCAGTATATGAACAGCATCATATACCTGAAATACAACGTTACCTGTGCATTTTTTATTTGTGATTTTTCAATATGTGAACAGCATATCATTCACCTGGATATTAAGTCAGCAGGATAAAATACAAGTGTAGCGTCATATACCTGGATATTAGGTGAGCAGGATAAACTACATGATAAATAGCATGAACTGTCTATTTTCATTTGTTTACCTATTGATTCAATGAATATATGGATATTAAGTGGCAGGGCAAAATACAAGATGAATAGCATCAATTATCCATGTTTTTTATTTATTTTTTCAGTGCATGAACAGCATCATATACCTATATGAGCAGGTAAAATACAAGATGAATAGTATGAAATGTCCATTTTAATTAGTGTATTTTCAGTAAATGAACAGTTTTTAAGTTGGCAGGATATAATACAAGAGAAATAGCGTGAACTGTTCATTTTTATTTGTATTATATTTCCAGTATATGAACAGCATCATACACCTGGATATTGAATGTGCAGGAAAAAATTATGAGGTGAGGTCTATATTTATTTGTTTTGTTTCACTATATGAACAACATATCATATACCTGGATATTAAGTGATCAGGTAGAATACAAGATAAAGAGCATGGAAATCCATTATTTATTTGTATTTTTTCATTATATGACCAGCATCATATACTTGGATAGTTAGTGAGCAAGATCACATACATGTTAGTTAGGTCACAGGTTCCATAATTGCAGTTTACGTTTTTTTATCATTACAATTTGAAGAAAAGCGATCGAAAATTATTCGATAAGTATCGTATCATAATTTGTAAACAAATTGTAAGACAGGTCCGACATACAAACAAACAGACAACTAGAGAAAAAACAGTTCTTTGATAACCTTTAGGTAACAATTTCCCCTGGACGGAAAACACTGCTTATACCTGACTTTCTGATAGTGACAACCTCCGTTGAAGAAAGGGATTACTGGCTCCAAAGTCGGTACACTCCCTTCGTAAGGGTACCTGACGTGGTTTTGTGTAGGAAAAGTCGACCATTTTTTCTCAATAGTTGGTGTGTATCAAGTTTTGTCTGTAGAAGAATTGATGAGAACGGCAATACATATGAAAAATGCGACCGAAATATATGTTTTACAAGCTCCAGAAAGAAGATGAAAAAAATATAAACGTCAATTCACACAAAATTCCGTTCAATTTAGTCGTTTTCGCGTTCAGAAATAAAATGAAAACTATGGCATACAAAATACACGTTTAAGTAGATTGGGCATTTCAATAAAAATTGAAATAGACATCTTTCACGATTCAAAAAGGTAAATTCAAAAGCGTTAAAACACGCAGAAACTGCGACCAGAATAAATGTTTTTCACGCTCCAAATATGACATATTTTTTCACGACTAAACGTCCAGTATATTTCAGCATATCTAGTAAATCGTTCAGTGTGTTTCAGATATCCGTCGTGAAACTAACCTGAGGTACTTGTTTTTGTGTTGAATAATAAGCTCAATTGAAATAAATTGTCAACTGGAAGTAGGAAATTATTTGAATATTATAATAGAGACAATTTTTGGAACATACTTGGAAGTGATCAATCTTCTTGTACGTGAGCGAAAAATTCTAAAAAAAAAATTCTAAAAAAAATTGAAGGTAGAGTACGTCAGGCATATATACCACAATACACTAGGAGTTGCTTGTCAGACATAAATGCGGCCGAGCAGATATCGAGCCCAAATAATTTGGTATATTGGCGACAGCTCCTGTGATCGATGGGTCGGCCCTTATGGTAAACAGCACGGTTTTTATCCACTGCACACCAGGGCGAGGTGCTTTACCGACCATGGGGCGTGCTGAAACTCAACGTCTTTCAAGGCCCTAAATATGTCTGAGGTCGCAAGTTATCCTAGCTGTTGCATGAGCATGTACGCTGGACGTAAACACAAGCAACAAAAAATGAAATGAGAATTTTTAGTGAAACCTAATATATCTGTCATTGGAAATTCTTGAATTCGACAGAACAAGAATTGAGATACAGATTCAACGAATAAAGTATTTTCTAGAATGTTTATGAGCGAAGGTGTGGTCAATGACCAATATCATATTTTGGATGTATCAAATGAGCAAGTCCATTTTACATTTGTATTTTTTCAGTATATGAACATTGATAGAGAGTGGGCAGTGTGAAATATAAGATAAATAGCGTTAACTGTGTATTTTATATTTGTATCTTTTCATTGTACGAACAGCATATAAATAGGATAAAATACAAGATAAATAACGTGAAATTTATATTTGTTATTTGAATTTTTTCAATAAATGAGAAGCATCATATACTGTGATATTAAGTGAGCAGGATGAAATTCAAGAAAGAGTGAATTGTGCATTTTCCATTTGTATTTTTTTAGTTCCTATATCAACAGCATCACACTCCTGGATATTGAGTGAGCGAGATGAATAGCGTGAATTGTACATTTTTCATTTGTATTGTTTCAGAATATGAACAGCATCATATAGCAGGATAGTAAGTGAGCAGAATAAAATTAGAGATAAAAGCGTGAACTGTGCATTTTCTATTTGAATTTTTGCATTATATGGACAGCATCATATATCTGAATGGTGACTTGGCAAGATCTATGTTTTATTTGTATTTTTTCACTATATGAACAGAATCATATACCCGGATATTGAGTGTGCAGGATAAACCACAACGTGTACCGTCCATTTTACTTCAGTATATGAGCAGCATCATATACCTGGATAGTAGGTGAGCAGGATAAAATACAAGATGAATAGCCTGAACTGTGCAATTTATTTTTGTATTTTTCCAGTATATGAACAGCATCATATACCTGAAATACAAGACCAATAACGTTACCTGTGCATTTTTTATTTGTGGTTTTTCAATATGTGAACAGCATATCATTCACCTGGATATTAAGTCAGCAGGATAAAATACAAGCCCTGACCATCAATGTTTTAGTTTTCAGTGTAGCGGCATATACCTGGATATTAGGTGAGCAGGATAAACTACATGATAAATAGCAGGAACTGTCTATTTTCATTTGTTTACCTATTGATTCAATAAATATATGGATATTAAGTGGCAGGGCAAAATACAAAATGAATAGAATCAATTATCCATATTTTTTATTTATTTTTTCAGTGCATGAACAGCATCATATACCTATATGAGCAGGTAAAATACAAGATAAATAGTAGGAAATGTCCATTTTAATTTGTATATTTTCAGTAAATGAACAGTTTTTTAGTTGGCAGGATATAATACAAGAGAAATAGCGTGAACTGTTCATTTTTATTTGTATTATGTTTCCAGTACATGAACAGCATCATACATCTGGATATTAAATATACAGGAAAAAATTATGAGGTGAGGTATATATTTATTTCTGTCTATATAAATATCTGTCAGATGTAGTTCAATATCCGTCGTGGCATTAGCCAGGGAAGTAGTTGTTTTTTGTCAGATTTTTGCCTCATATTTTCCACTTTGTGGAAATATGTGGAGAGAAGGGTACTTCGACTTTGTCGATTTTATTCTTATCATTTCTTTTTCTTATTTAATTCCAAAAATATTTAATGCTATTTCCGACTTGCTGAAACTTCGAAAAGAAAGCGATTCAAAAGTCTGCTGCGACAATTTATATCTGAGGGTAGATTTGATATTTAGTAGTTTTATTTGCGCCGGATGACTGCATGAGAATAAAACTAACACACTTGGAGTTGTACCCGTTTTCTCATTATTATTGCCACTCCACCTACACTTTCACTATCATTAATTTAGCTAATTAGTTATTTCCTTTTGTTTTTTATTTATTTTTTATATTTTCACTTCTTCACTATTTTGCTAATTATTTATTTTTGTCAAATTTATTATGAACATTAACATTATGTGTTGTTCTTTTGATATACATTTTCTTGTTTGTTTTTAGGGTTGAATGGGAGAGCAGTTTCCGATATCTTCGGATACTGGCGACTGAATTCTGCTCTATCATACTGTGGACATATATTGATGTATTTTCCATGTGTGAAAAATGCAGAATGTATAAAGACATATTATTAGCATTATTTCTTCAGTATATGAACAGCATTATATACCTGGCTGTTGGGTGAGCAGGATAAAATACAAGATAAAAAGCATGAACTGGCTAATTTCATCTGTTTCGATTCAGTAAATGAGCATCATCATCATACCTGGATATTAAGTGAGCAGGACAAAATACAAGATGAATAGCATTTATTATGCATTTTTTATTTGTATTTTTTTAGTATATGAACAGCATCATATACCTGCATGAGCAGGTAGAATACAAGATAAATTGTGTGAAATGCCCATTTTTATTTGTATTTCTTGAGCAAATGAACAGCATCATATACAGGAATACTTAATTAGCATGATCAAATACAAGATAAAATGCATGAACTGTAAATTTTTTATTTGTGTCATTTCTTCAGTACATGAACAGTATTATACACCTGGATATTGAGTGAGCAGGAAAAAATTATAAGATGTGGCAAAATTATAATTTGACGATTCAAATTAAACTCCGTACCGTACCCTTCCTATGTCCCCAGAACACTGAACAAGTGAGTGACTGGACAATGAAGAAATCTGTGACTGTTTCTTATCAGTATGACAGTTCCACAGTACACGTAATAGTAGTGAAATCATCATCAATTGGAATGTTTTCACTATACATATACCAAGTGACAATTTTTCTATTAATTATCAGTCGAATATCAAGTAATTCTTGTACAATGGCACTGAAGGGCTAATATAATATTAAATAATAATAGTAAATGTTTTTATTGAATCAGAATTACATTAAATTCAAATGGTTATCGCCCGATGTCCTTCTGCCCTTTGAATACAATTTTGTTATAATACATATGGTTAAAAAAAATGCATAGCTTATACTATTTGAAAAAATAAATAAAAAATTCGTATTCACTAATAATAAAATAAAAAATTCTACATGATCTTGATAAATGAATTAGTGTTGAATATTTGTTGAAAACTGTAACAGTTTTTCCAGCAAGGTTTCTTCTGGATAGCGGTGACTTTGTTGCACATTAGGGTTCCTTCTCAGGGCATATTTGGTAATTATCTCAATGTTTTTTTGTTTTGGTGAAAACTTCCTGGAGAGATATTGTAGACGATCCTATATCGGAGATGAAGGAACAGGAGCAGGAATATACGGAGTGAGGCCAAAAAGGAACGTATTTGTTCCAGTTGGTAACAACACCACAGTATTCCAAGCAGAGACACATGCCATATTATTTTTTTTTTTTTTGTTTTTTACGAAACTCCCAGGTTTTCGGAGAAAACCCCTCGAAAGCAGAGCTTGTGCGAGCAAGGGAGATCCGGGACCTACAGTTTAAATAAAAGTGGAGTCCGAACCACTTCAGCTCAGTGATACACGACCGGGGATCGAACCCGGACCGTCTGGGTGGAAGCCAAACGCTCTAACACCTCGACCACTTCGCTCATAAGGACATGCCTACAGATGAATCTAGACCGTGGGTGTGAAAGAAAACACATCTACATTATATCTGACAGCCAGAGCGCTATAAAAGCTCTGACCTCAATACAGATAAAGTCTAAGCAAGTCTGGGAATGTCTTCAGAGCCTCAATGAACTGTCGAAACGCAACAAGGTTACACTTGTGTGCGTGCTCGGACATAGGGGAATTGAAGGCGTTGAAATAGCAGACCAACTTGCAAAGAAAGCATCTGAATCACCATTCACAGGTCCAGAACCAGCGTTTGGAATTAGCAAAACCCGATGCGGAAACCTAATCAATGAGTGGAAGAAATCAAAACATCAAACGTATTTGGACCATTTCGAAGGGCATCGACACAGCACAGCAATGGTGAGGCTCCTGAGCCAAACACTAACGGCTGACACACTCAACCTTAACAGATCTAAGATACGCACGATCACCGGCTTACTAACCGGACACTGCGGCCTTAGGAAACACACACACCATGGGAATAAATAGAGAAACCGTGGACTGTAGACTTTGTGGTGACGAGGAGGAAATAGCCTCTCACATCGTCTTCGAATGCGACGCGCTACTCAACAAGCGCAACATAATATTCGGACAGATCAACCTAGAAACAGGCATTAATCCGAAACACCTAGTAAATAGACTACTGAACCTGATGAAAAACACAGGCCTATTTAACTAGGAACCACTGACGACAGAACAATACAATAGACCCCAGCTGGTCTCAGTGTTGAGGGAAACCTCAAGGTAAACCCAGTATCCCGCTCGTCAGCCTTTAACTAACCAACCAACCATCGGAGTTACATTGGTCAGCTGATAAAGCAGAGGATTAGGAGGGTTATGAAGAGGATTGTTAGGGTGTCTTATCTTGGAGATATTCCTAATAGCTGTTGATTCTGCTACTTTTATTATATTTAGAGTTTGTTGTCCCGAGTTGATAAATAGCAGGTGTGCGTATTCAATAAGTGGGCGACAAATAAGTTTATATATACGACTTGCCGTTGTTATGTTTGCTCCTGTCCCTTCATATATCAGGCTTGTGAAGTTTGTAGCTATTGCAATGGTTATAATATTAATGAAATTTCCGTTCATTTCCAAATGAATATCTGGAAATTTCAGTTACTATCTGGAAATTTCCAGATGTAATCAGAAAATTTTCGGTTACTATCTGGAAATTTTCAGTAACTATCTGGATATTTCCTACTTTTATCTGAAAATTTCTGGAAATTTTCAGTTACTATTTGGAGTTTTTTAGTTATTATCTGGAAATTTCCAGCTACTATCTGGAAAGGACCACGAACATATCTTATGGGATAGTCTTTCTGTGAAAATGGCTGGATTTTAGATATTTTGTAGCTGGAGTAATTCTGAGTAAAAGTCTCCATTGGTCCAACTCGATCGTATAATTCGATTCCGCACGAGAGGGCGCCAAATAATCAATTTTGTGATTTTTGGGGAAATGCAGCTGAATGAAAAATATCAATATCTCATTTATAACCAAAATTCTGGGCTACTGAGCATTCCTAAAATTCACGAGAATTTGTTTTCTACAATACAGAATAAAAAAACAACACTGTTTTTCTACAGGGCTGTCAACAATATACTCCATTATTCAGTGAATGAATTCGCCTACGAGGTTGTAAGTTTATTGAGTTTATCATTGAGGATCAATCAGAGTGGTTTGTTGATCGCCAATAATATAATGAAGCTATGAATACAGTGTTCAGGATAAGGAATGGTCCATATTATATAAATGTAATGTATCAAAGAGAAACATTCTCAATTGAAAATTGAATCAATATATGACTCCTCTGGAATTGGAAAAACCCTACGATAAAATTGAAGTTACTTTTTTGTAATATCTAACAGAAAACAACTACTTCCCCGGCTAAACCTACGACATTGAACTACATCTGATAGATATATATATATATATATATAACAGGAAGTTATTCAATGACATCTACAGTCACTAGTTGAAACTTAATTTGACGCGAACCAAGGAATCCAAAAGTAGAGGTTTGTCCACAAATTGACAGGCAGCCAACAATTCGTTGTTCTGACCAACCCAAGGTTCAATCAAGTTTCTAATACGTTATGAGGAACGCAAGCAGAATCTAAGTGAAAATAGAGTATATTTCGTTTTAATTCCGAGAGTTCTAACCTTTGACAGCTGTTTCGTGCTGACGCACTCATCAGAAAGGATTTATAAATCCTTTCTGATGAGTGCGTCAGCACGAAACAGCTGTCAAAGGTTAGAACTCTCGGAATTAAAACGAAATATACTCTATTTTCACTTATATATATATATATATATATATATATATATATATATATATATATATATATATATATATATATAGGATGGATTTAGCGAGGGGCAATATATGAAGATGTAAGTAGAAAAGTTATTGGGTCTAACCCTCAAAATGTTCTGCAACCGTAGACACGTGTTTCGAGCTTAAGCTCTCATCAGTACGGTAAAATCAAGTTCGAAGATGTACAACACTTGGATGTAAAAATAGAAACAAAGGAAGTCAACAACAGGAAGCCAACCACACATTTGTGGCTTCGGTTAGAAGACCTTGTGCTTACAAGGCAACAACTAACGTCGCCACGGAGGCAGCTATATATATATATATATATATATATATATATATATATATATATATATATATATATATATATATATATATATATCAGAAAGTTACTTATGACATCTACAGTGACTAATTGAAACTTAATTTGACACGAACCAAGGAATCCAAAGTAGAGGTTTGTCTACAATTTGACAGGCAGTCAACACTTCGTTGTTCTGACCAACCCAAGGTTCAATCAAGTTTCTAGTACGTTATGAGGAACGCAAGCAGAATCTAAGTGAAAATAGAGTATATTTCGTTTTAATTCCGAGAGTTCCAACCTTTGACAGCTGTTTCGTGCTAACGCACTCATCAGAAAGGATTTATGGAGCTCTCGAAATCAAAACGAATCCACTCAAGAATTAGTACCGTGAAGGCAAGACAGATATAACAGAAAGTTACTTATGACATCTACAGTCACTAGTTGAAACTTAATTTGACACGAACCAAGGAATATATGGGTCAAAGCTGTTAAAAGTACTAAATATGTTGATGATATCATTGTCGCTTTACCAAAAGATGGCATTACTGAGATTCTTAGTACTTTTAACAGCTTTGACCCATATATTCAGTTTACAATAGAAACTGAGGATGATGATTTTTCCGTACCTTTCTTAGATACAAGATTCATACGTGGTCTTAATAACAAAATTCTTATAGACTGGTACAGGAAACCATGCAGTTCTGGAAGATATATTAACTTCGAGTCTTATCACAAGCGGTCAATGAAAATAAACCTTGTGAAACAGATGAAAGCTAGAGTACTCAAAATCTCAGATAGATCCTTTCATAAAAAAAACCTAGATATTCTTTTCAAACTCTTTTCTGACAATGCTTATCCACCAAAATTACTGAGAAGTATTCTGTTCAGCACACCATTAAATATTGAAACAGATATTATATCTAACAATCTGAACATATCCATTAATAGCAATGTTGCTAATACTAATCCTACAAATCCTACAATTCCTACATTCACTTCACTTCCACATATAAAAGATATTACACCAAGATTGTCCAGGCTCTTTCATTCAGTATGTAATGTCAAAATAGCAAATAAAACTATTTTACCAATAAGATCAATTTATTCAAAAGTGAAGGATAAAATTCCATTAACTTCCACTTCAAATGTAGTATATAGCATTCCTTGTCAGGACTGTGATAAAAATTATATTGGCCAGACTTCTAGAAGCCTGAAAAGTAGAATCTCCTCACATAAAAGTGATTGTAGACTTCATCCTGAAAGATGTGCTCTTGCTGATCATGTAAACAAATTTGACCATCGAATTAATTATAACTCAACTAAAATATTAGCTAAAGAGACACATATGACTAAGAGAACTTTTTTGGAAATGGCCTTCATATATCAAGACGAAAAATGTATGAATAAAAGAACTGATATAAATCATTTGAGTGTGATTTATTCCTTCTTATTGTCGTTAGACCACACTCTCCATATGAATAATAATATCTCCATAACTACTCAATTGGAAATGTAATTTTTTCCTAACTTACAAAACAACAGTCGTATATTTCAACAGTTGGTACTACATTACAGTTGGTACAAGATTACAGTTGGTACAAGATTACAGTTGGTAACATTGACTTGAAAATTACAGATTTCTTTTCTATTGACAACTAACTGATTTGTGTCCCTTGGATACAATCAACAAGTCTTTTGTTTTTCGACTGAAATTTCAAAATTTTCTGTTATTTATATTCGTAAAGTCTTTTTTCCTTATTATTTACAATTTTAAGCTGTAATGTCACTATCCAAAGAACTAAGAACATGTCAACTAACCTCACTATAGTTGTAAGTAAAATTTTAATAACATCAAAATGTATAATTGACATAATAATTCTTTGTAGTTCCCTGAAGATGTAAATAAAATTTACGAAAGCTTGGAATAATCTCTATAAAAGAGTACACTTTTGACTTTGCTGCAATCCCCAATATTAACTAGTTTTATTCTTAACTAGTCAGCAACGACTACCCTTTCTATATATATATATATATATATATATATATATATATATATATAACAGGAAGTTATTCATGACATCTACAGTCACTAGTTGAAACTTAATTTCAACTAGTGACTGTAGATGTCATGAATAACTTCCTGTTATATTCTGTCTTGCCTCACGGTATTAATTCTTGAGTGGATTCGTTTTGATTTCGAGAGCTCCATAAATCCTTTCTGATGAGTGCGTTAGCACGAAACAGCTGTCAAAGGTTAGAACTCTCGGAATTAAAACGAATATACTCTATTTTCACCTATATATATATATATATATATATATATATATAACAGGAAGTTATTCATGACATCTACAGTCACTAGTTGAAACTTAATTTCAACTAGTGACTGTAGATGTCATGAATAACTTCCTGTTATATTCTGTCTTGCCTCACGGTATTAATTCTTGAGTGGATTCGTTTTGATTTCGAGAGCTCCATAAATCCTTTCTGATGAGTGCGTTAGCACGAAACAGCTGTCAAAGGTTAGAACGCTCGGAATTAAAACGAATATATTCTATTTTCACCTATATATATATATATATATATATATATATATATATATATATATATATATATATATATATATATAAGTGAAAATAGAGTATATTTCGTTTTAATTCCGAGAGTTCCAACGTTTGACAGCTGTTTCGTGCTAACGCACTCATCAGAAAGGATTTATGGAGCTCTCGAAATCAAAACGAATCCACTCAAGAATTAGTACCGTGAAGGCAAGACAGATATAACAGAAAGTTACTTATGACATCTACAGTCACTAGTTGAAACTTAATTTGACACGAACCAAGGAATCCAAAGTAGAGGTTTGTCTACAATTTGACAGGCAGTCAACACTTCGTTGTTCTGACCAACCCAAGGTTCAATCAAGTTTCTAGTACGTTATGAGGAACGCAAGCAGAATCTAAGTGAAAATAGAGTATATTTCGTTTTAATTTCGAGAGTTCCAACCTTTGACAGCTGTTTCGTGCTAACGCACTCGTCAGAAAGGATTTATGGAGCTCTCGAAATCAAAACGAATCCACTCAAGAATTAGTACCGTGAAGGCAAGACAGATATAACAGAAAGTTACTTATGACATCTACAGTCACTAGTTGAAACTTAATTTGACACGAACCAAGGAATCCAAAGTAGAGGTTTGTCTACAATTTGACAGGCAGTCAACACTTCATTGTTCTGACCAACCCAAGGTTCAATCAAGTTTCTAGTACGTTATGAGGAACGCAAGCAGAATCTAAGTGAAAATAGAGTATATTTCGTTTTAATTCCGAGAGTTCCAACCTTTGACAGCTGTTTCGTGCTAACGCACTCATCAGAAAGGATTTATGGAGCTCTCGAAATCAAATTGTAGACAAACCTCTACTTTGGATTCCTTGGTTCGTGTCAAATTAAGTTTCAACTAGTGACTGTAGATGTCATAAGTAACTTTCTGTTATATCTGTCTTGCCTTCACGGTACTAATTCTTGAGTGGATTCGTTTTGATTTCGAGAGCTCCATAAATTCTTTCTGATGAGTGCGTTAGCACGAAACAGCTGTCAAAGGTTAGAACTCTCGGAATTAAAACGAATATACTCTATTTTCACCTATATATATATATATATATATATATATATATATATATATATATATATATATATATATCCCCAATATTAACTAGTTTTATTCTTAACTAGTCAGCAACGACTACCCTTTCTATATATATAAATATATATATATATATATATATATATATATATATATATATAACAGGAAGTTATTCATGACATCTACAGTCACTAGTTGAAACTTAATTTCAACTAGTGACTGTAGATGTCATGAATAACTTCCTGTTATATTCTGTCTTGCCTCACGGTATTAATTCTTGAGTGGATTCGTTTTGATTTCGAGAGCTCCATAAATCCTTTCTGATGAGTGCGTTAGCACGAAACAGCTGTCAAAGGTTAGAACTCTCGGAATTAAAACGAATATATTCTATTTTCACCTATATATATATATATATATAAGTGAAAATAGAGTATATTTCGTTTTAATTCCGAGAGTTCCAACGTTTGACAGCTGTTTCGTGCTAACGCACTCATCAGAAAGGATTTATGGAGCTCTCGAAATCAAAACGAATCCACTCAAGAATTAGTACCGTGAAGGCAAGACAGATATAACAGAAAGTTACTTATGACATCTACAGTCACTAGTTGAAACTTAATTTGACACGAACCAAGGAATCCAAAGTAGAGGTTTGTCTACAATTTGACAGGCAGTCAACACTTCGTTGTTCTGACCAACCCAAGGTTCAATCAAGTTTCTAGTACGTTATGAGGAACGCAAGCAGAATCTAAGTGAAAATAGAGTATATTTCGTTTTAATTTCGAGAGTTCCAACCTTTGACAGCTGTTTCGTGCTAACGCACTCGTCAGAAAGGATTTATGGAGCTCTCGAAATCAAAACGAATCCACTCAAGAATTAGTACCGTGAAGGCAAGACAGATATAACAGAAAGTTACTTATGACATCTACAGTCACTAGTTGAAACTTAATTTGACACGAACCAAGGAATCCAAAGTAGAGGTTTGTCTACAATTTGACAGGCAATCAACACTTCGTTGTTCTGACCAACCCAAGGTTCAATCAAGTTTCTAGTACGTTATGAGGAACGCAAGCAGAATCTAAGTGAAAATAGAGTATATTTCGTTTTAATTCCGAGAGTTCCAACCTTTGACAGCTGTTTCGTGCTAACGCACTCATCAGAAAGGATTTATGGAGCTCTCGAAATTAAATTGTAGACAAACCTCTACTTTGGATTCCTTGGTTCGTGTCAAATTAAGTTTCAACTAGTGACTGTAGATGTCATAAGTAACTTTCTGTTATATCTGTCTTGCCTTCACGGTACTAATTCTTGAGTGGATTCGTTTTGATTTCGAGAGCTCCATAAATCCTTTCTGATGAGTGCGTTAGCACGAAACAGCTGTCAAAGGTTAGAACTCTCGGAATTAAAACGAATGTACTCTATTTTCACCTATATAATATATATATATATATATATATATATATATATATATATTCCGAGAGTTCCAACGTTTGACAGCTGTTTCGTGCTAACGCACTCATCAGAAAGGATTTATGGAGCTCTCGAAATCAAAACGAATCCACTCAAGAATTAGTACCGTGAAGGCAAGACAGATATAACAGAAAGTTACTTATGACATCTACAGTCACTAGTTGAAACTTAATTTGACACGAACCAAGGAATCCAAAGTAGAGGTTTGTCTACAATTTGACAGGCAGTCAACACTTCGTTGTTCTGACCAACCCAAGGTTCAATCAAGTTTCTAGTACGTTATGAGGAACGCAAGCAGAATCTAAGTGTTAATAGAGTATATTTCGTTTTAATTCCGAGAGTTCCAACCTTTGACAGCTGTTTCGTGCTAACGCACTCATCAGAAAGGATTTATGGAGCTCTCGAAATCAAAACGAATCCACTCAAGAATTAGTACCGTGAAGGCAAGACAGATATAACAGAAAGTTACTTATGACATCTACAGTCACTAGTTGAAACTTAATTTGACACGAACCAAGGAATCCAAAGTAGACAAACCTCTACTTTGGATTCCTTGGTTCGTGTCAAATTAAGTTTCAACTAGTAACTGTAGATGTCATAAGTAACTTTCTGTTATATATATATATATATATATATATATATATATATATATATATATATAGCTGCCTCCGTGGCGACGTTAGTTGTTGCCTTGTAAGCACAAGGTCTTCTAACCGAAGCCACAAATGTGTGGTTGGCTTCCTGTTGTTGACTTCCTTTGTTTCTATTTTTACATCCAAGTGTTGTACATCTTCGAACTTGATTTTACCGTACTGATGAGAGCTTAAGCTCGAAACACGTGTCTACGGTTGCAGAACATTTTGAGGGTTAGACCCAATAACTTTTCTACTTATATCTTCATATATTGCCCCTCGCTAAATCCATCCTTATACAGTGACCGGCAGAAAGTACGCATCATATGGGAATTTTTTTTATTAATAAATTTTGACAAATATTGATACTTGCAATCGCTTCTGCATCAAAAGAAACCCCAAAAGACGTTGTACAGTGCCGTTCGTCTTTTCGAGGTTGGCGGGAAATTTAAAAAAATTGAAAATTATTTCTCAAAACACACTTGTTTGTGAAAATATCGAGAAATGTTAATGAGAAAAGTTGTTCAGATTGACATTTTATAGCTATGTACAAGTTTTGAAAAAGATCTGAGATAAAAAAATAAAAATCAATTTTTTGCCACAAAAAAAAAATCTTTTTGGAAACATACATTTCTGACGAAGAAACTCATTAGTAAAGCCAACACTAATATTTCAAATAATGTTTTGTGAAGATTCGCAAGCTATTCCTATTTTATTCGGAGAAAATTTGAAATCTGTGATTTTGCAGTGTGATCAGCTGCTTCATAAGAAGTCACTTCAGCAGATGCGCAATTACACCGATTCGAAATTATCTCAATCCGTACTTTTTCAGAATGTATTCAGATAGACCGGGAGATCTTCAGAACGTACATGTCACTGTCAAACATAGCAGTAGAAACCTGTAAAACGTCGTAAATGGGTTGCGTCGTTGCCCAGTTGCACAGTAACTTCTCCAATATGATTTTAATGTAAAATTCATAATTATGAATAATATGGTAGAAGTCGGGTGATGTGATGATAATCAAACGACTGAATTAGTGAATTGAATAATAAAAAAATACGCTAACATGTAGCAGGTTCTCCATAATTTTTTTTTAGAAATAATAAAATTGTTATATCATGCGATAATATTATATCAACGTTGAGTAGCAGGATACAGGTGAAAATTCATAGTTTGAATTTATTCAAGTCAAGATCTACAGTTTCAGCGTTTCAGGTTACCACTTTACAATGATAGATTAAACAAAAAAAACTACCCGTAGACAACAAAATTGAAATTTAAGTGAACTGTGAAAATTGAGTTGAAAACGGAGAAATTGAATACATATATTCAATATTTCGAATGAGTTGAAGAAGAATGAACCTCTCAGAGTAGAGAATGTTGATTACCTATTTCGAAATGGTTGGGAAAGTTGAGGATGAATTGTTCATGTGAATTTTATTACATATTCTTCGAATATATTTCTATTTGCTACCTTGCATAATAGACTACCTAGGCCCTAACGTCACAAGAGAAGAAACTTATCAATCAAACCCAGTATAGAACTCTTGTCAAGATTCCTTTCTGATCGAACCTTTCCGAACAAATTGGTAATAGGTACGTGTTGACTGTTGAAAACCCATAAGAAATTATTGATTTGATTTTTTTGCTTTTTTTCTGTCTGAAATAATGACATTTGTGATTATTTTCAGTAAAGTGTCTGAGTTGGAACATCTTACCGAAAATACCTCTAAGTTAACTAAGGTAGGCTTTTTAAAGTTTGTTGATGTTATGTTATGTTGTTTATTGATATGTAATGTATCACTCATTATTTATTGTTTCAGATTTTGATTATAAAATGGCATCAAACCATGTTTTACTTTCATCTATAAATGAATTCCTTAACAATGACAATCAATTTTTTAAAAAAGGGAGGAAATGCACAGGAATCTAATCATGTAGATTATGCAGTTTGTTGAAGACTTCATCATGATCAGAGGAGAAATGCACGCAAGCACGAAAGAGAAGTTATATCATGCTGAAGTGAGTCATATTTTGTGGAGGTTTTCTATTTTTTGATTATTCACAGTATTTTTAGTTTAGATCACACTTAACAAGTTGGGAGATATCGTCTCTGAGAGTTGTGCTGACCTGGAGGAATGAAATGACATCATAATTATATTGAGACACTGGCTCTTTTTGGACACTGCAATATATACGTGATTGACAAGGAATTTGACAAATGCAAAAAATGTTGCAGTAAAAACAGCTGAAGGACTATACAATCCCCAAAATCATATTCTGCCATTTATAGGGTGAGGAATAAGCGAAGAGGAAATGAAAAAATAAAAGGGATAGAAGATACGTGATTTGGACAATACTGTGGGTTTTACTTGGCTTCTGCAACCAGAAAGTGACTAGGAATTTTTTAACTGTGGCTTTCCAATTATTGAAATATTATCGAATGAATTCACTGAGGCTACTTAGCTATTCAGTGAGGAAGAACTTATAAAAAAAATGGGATAGAGTTCCTTAAAACAACATTGAACCTGGATTTACAACCAACAAGTATTTGGCTGACAAATTCTGGTCTTTTGGGAGCCATCCCTGATGGATCAGTCGGAGATAATTCCATTGTGGAGGTGAAATGTCCATATTCATTTAGAAAGGATAATTCGTCACAGGAACTCCAGATTGATTACAAATATAATAATAAACTACTTCCGTTGGACCCAAGGAAACCTTTACATTTTATAACGATCTAAATGTTACTTGTGTATATGCACAATGAAAGAAATGACTTTAATTGAATAGGACCCATGTGAACAGAAAAGTTTTATATGAATCAGTATTTGCCAAAATTTTTAAATAAAGTTATCCTAGCTTAAACTCATACTTCTGAATATGAAAAATTGCTTCCAAATTTATCAAGATAAAAGTGTAAAATGTGTAATAAATATTTTAAATTATTTATTTTCACCCATGTACCTCTATACCTCATAAAATATTTAAATCTTTTGATTAATTGAAATACAGTTGGGTATAATTATAACATTTTACTTGCCATAACTAAATACATTTCACACCTAACTGAAAAATAGTTGATTACTGAGATACGTAAAATTGAAGAATTATTTGCAAAATATTAACTTTTTATTCTTCAAATAGCTCTTTCTACATGGATTCTTCCTTTGACTATCCTTTGTGTCTTGTACACTCTGTAAACTGAGGAGTACTTCAAAATGGAGGAATATTTGAAGAAACCCCCTATGGAAGTACTAACTGAAAAATAGTTGATTACTGAGATACGTAAAATTGAAGAATTATTTGCAAAATATTAAAACTTTTTATTCTTCGAATAGCTCTTTCTACATGGATTCTTCCTTTGACTATCCTTTGTGTCTTGTACACTGTAAACTGAGGAGTACTTCAAAATGGAGGAATATTTGAAGAAACCCCCTATGGAAGTAAACCTTGAATCAAAAGCCCTTATTAGCTAATATGAGGTCACCATAGGGCATTTGCTTCAAAATTTCTGTTTTCTACAATAGACCATCAGATAGTGACAGATTTGGGTGCCCCATTTTTGCATGTGAGCCTCGAATAGGGTTGAAAAGTACATCGATGTTGAGTAAAATGGAGGGAAATTTACGAGTGGCTCCAGGGGAGAACATATTATGGTAACTTCGATTTTCCAGAACAGAAATAAAAGAGCAGTATGTTGCCCACATTTTAACGTGAGCAGTGTTCACCTAATTAATAATTAATATAACCTGGCTTCGGAATACCAAAGGCTTCAGTGTTGCAGGTGGCTAAAGGGTTAAAATGAGGGTGTAATATTGTAAGGGAAAATCGAGATTTTGACAGATTTTCTCACACAAGCCCAACGAAACTATGAAAACTTACATCGTCACTAGACCAAAAAACAATGGCTCGCGTGAAAATATAGGCAACATACTCCTTTTATTTCTGTTCTGGAATATCGAATTTTCCATATGTTCTCCCCAGGAGCCACTCGTAAATTTCCCTCCATTTTACTCAACATCGATGTACTATTCAACCCTATTCGAGGCTTGTATGCGACAATGGGGCACCTAAATCTGTCACTATCTGATGGTCTATAATTTTTTTTAAGTGGAAAAGTGCTGCAGGAAGACAAGCCATTAATTGTTTCAAACACTGCCAAAAACAAAATATAAGTAGTTATTCCTCAATTCCTGTTTACATAATCATATGAGCATAATTGTTTTTGTTTTTAATTATGATAGCTGAAAAACAGTGATTTTCTGACATGACCTGACAAGTGGCAATCTGCTTCCACCACTTTTGGTCACAGAACACATAACCACGGTTAGGTGTTCTGTGACTTGGTTTTTGACATGAATATATAGCGACACAGAACTCTCAGTGTTTTCTGGCTTGGAAGCGCATACAGATTTAACTAACAGGAGGGTTTTATAAGCTCTAGCCAATCAGAATCTTGTATAAACGCGTCATAGTGACGTACTTGGACATGAGTACAGAGTCGAACTCGAACCAAGGAACAAAAGTGTCGCCTCATATCCAAAGAGTGCGGAGTGCGCTAGTCCGTCACTGTCTATAGAGAACAGCGGCCATGACATGTCACATTTCGTCACAAATGTTCTTTCATCTCTTTCAATAAGTGCTCCCATTGTCTTATGGGGATTAGACTCTCCTAGTTAAATAACGTTTAAGGTTTCCTCAAACCGACGCGGGAACGCGGGAGCGGGAACGAGATGAATCCGAGACTAAAATCCATAGTGGGACATACCGGTGTGATTATTCGTATTCCGAAATGCATACAAGCAATGAAATATGTATAGTTTTCTACATGTACTGTTTTTCTAGCAGTTTGCACGGTTCCAAAGTTCCGTTCCCGCTCCCGCGTTCCCGCGTCGGTTTGACGGAACCTTTAGTCTCCTTGGTGGAAGCGTAGAATATGACTAAAGTCTTGTTCATACCCTCGCAAATTTCGCAATTTTTCTGCGAATTAAATGGCTGCCGACATGCTTCTGCAACAAAGATTGGTCCGTCATCAATGCCAGCCATTTTGAAAACTTGCAAAATTCGCGAGGGTATGAACATAACTTAATGGTATCAAGATATAGAGATCAATGAAAGAAAACTACATCAAAATATATCTCAAGTTTGTATCGACAGGAAATGATGCTGTCACATAATCTCCAACCGATAAAGCACTAATAGACAGCAAGCTTTCTACAAAATTGAGATATACTGATGTGAAAGTTTTCTTGCTATGATGACAACGTTGCTACTGAGAAAAAGAATCGACTCCAATGTGTCATTAATATCATGAACAGCGAGAATGCATACCAAATACTATTCAATAATTAGACATTACTTAAATTTGGAGTTGGAAGTTGTATTTGTGTTCTGTGGGTGGTAGATATTCAAGAAATTTCCCTTTTTATTTCCTGAGCTAAGATCATGAATACGTTTCGAATCTTTTTATGTATGTCGTGATCGATTCAGTTAAGTCAGAATGAAAGTATTTGAATCATAGGGTGCGAACGATTCTGGAAACATATATAGACGCTAGAAAAAGCATCGGGGGACCTTTTCTCAAATGTCTACTAACCTATGTCGCATACGACAAAATATGTCCATCGCCTTTCTCGAATATGTATTGAAAAGAGATGGAGTTATTTTGTAGCATGCTCCGAGCAATCAAATATAATAGATGGCTTTTCGTCTCTTGAAAGCAACATACCCGACATTGTTTACAAACATTAGAGCCCGAATAATGTTAAAAAAGGGCCTTGTCGTTTGCACTCAGTCATCAGATTGGAATTCCCTATTATTTTCACCCTTAGGCTGTGTCAAGTCACCGGTCGGACAAGGCACACGCGTTCAGTATGAAGTATGACGATGAGTCGGACCGATCAGATGATTGAAAATATTGGTCACATACAAACAGTTCTAATTAGGTCGTCAAGTCAACCAAATGACCGCGCTGGTCTAATCAAATTGGTCAGACCGGAGACTTGACTCAGCCTTAGTTATTTATCGTCTGGTAACCAATTTTTGAATTGCCGGAATTAATTCTCAAGATTCTCAAGAGAAATATGACGTCATTTTATACCTATACCTATTGCTCGAAATTGAGAGAAAATGACGTCATATTTCTCTAGAGAATCAATTCCGACAATTCAAAAATTGGGCCCCTGACGTCTTCCAAATCAAACCATGGGCGTCGCAGCAGGGTAATCATGGCATAAACCATATTTGATTGGCATTCCTAACGACCTTTTGAGTGGGATTATATGAGTTTTTATCCCGATTTTGAGACAAAATTACACTATTTGTTGAACTAGCTGTAAAACAACTTTGTTACTAAATAAGTCGCGACTTTGAAAACGATTATACCCACCAATAATTAGGAAAAACCCTGTTGCAGTGTGTAGGTACACTAAAAAGTAATTATAAGTAAGCAAAATCAACTCTCCATAACCAAATTGAAATCGTAAGCCACTAGCTATTATAAACTCAATCTAATGGGCACTGGAATGTTTTATTCATATATAGGGATTATCACGTGTAGGTAATCATCCGTTCATCAGAAGTTTTTATGGTCCCATTTGAATGAAATTCTGTAAGCATAATATCATATACAATGTCCGCCAAAATGTTGGAACCATATGGGAAACTTTTTAATTAATAGATTCTCAGAAAATTTCATTCCTCATAAAAATTGGTACATTCAATAGAGGACTTCGGATAAGGATGCAGTCATGCCACCACACAACTTCTGGCTTTGAAACTACTGTCACGTTTTTCGGCAACTTGTCGTCATGTCAGGGTTCCTATGGCAGCATCAGGAACCCCGTAATATGATTGAAATTGTTCATAATAAAATACAAAACCCTAGGTTCTTTAATTTTGTTTAGGGATCTTTCTTACAAAATGGCGCTAATTTCAAAATATATCATTTTCCTGAATTAAAAAAAAATGCGTATTTCACTTTTCCTAGTTGCCAAATAATTCATCGATCTAGAAAAAATTCTGAGCTTGGTACATTTCATGGATAAACAAACCTTAGTACCTTTTTGATTAAAATGCTCTCGGCATTTCATTCAATAACCTAAGGTTACATCACAGAACTTGTATCAGGTTTGTGGGTACTGTACCCACAAATTCTTCTAAATGTTTTTCGATATAAAGTTGACGAAACTACTGATGTATCACGACAGGAACAAAAGTCCATATGTGTGAGATATATTGAGCCCAGAGATAACATATAATATATTACGGGAAGATTTTCTAAGATTTGTCTCAGTACACTGAGTACTTCATGAAATTATTTGGCTGATACAATTCTTTCCACACTGAGTCGTTTAGGGGTTGATTTTAAATCCCTTATCGAGCAAGGGCATGATAGCGCTTCTTCGATCAAAGGCTGCTTTAATGGTGTCCAAGCAGGTATCCGCCAAGCTTATCCAGAAGCATTATACGTTCGTTATTGCAGCTCGCATTCGTTGAGTTTAGCGGCTTCGAGCCACTCTTGTCAAATTCAGCCAATCCGAAATTACTAGTGAATTTGTAGTGAGTCTGAGAGTTGCTTGACCATGTTGTTTTCATTTCTACTTCCACTTTTTAAAATACTCCAGTTGCCTCTCTGTGATTTGGTGGCCGCTTTGCAACATGTTGATTTGATCATCTATGATATTCGAAAAAATGTCAAATCAAAATTCGCCAACATATTTATAAGAGTATTTTGGTTTGCTCAAATCCATAAATGAAGAAATAAAAATTCCACTAAGAGTGTTGCAACAGTACGTGTCACAGTGCAAACTATGAAACCGAAGATCCAGAAGAGTACTTTAGAATAACTGTTATGATTCTACTTCTAGATGATTTCATTGATCAACTCCACTCAAGATTCCAGAAGCATAAATCTACTCTATCATCTTTATATATTTTGATTCCATCAGTTTGTTGTGAAAAACAGCCCAGTGTTGAAGAAGACAATTTCATGCTCTATAAACAGTTTTTGGAATGGGACTCACTGAAATAATTAGACCTATGGAAAATGATATGGCTAAAAGAACCTGTTTCATTTTGGCAACAATTACTTCTGAAACGCCTCAAAACCTATTTGAGGAATTCCACAGGTCAGGAGAGACTGAATGGATAGGCGTTGATGTCAATTCACCGAGACGTAAACATTGACAACGAGAAGAATATTGATTTGTTTGCAGCAAAAAAAATCTAGAGGCTCAATGTTATTCATTAATGTGGATCTGATGTTTCTATGTGTTTCCCATTAATGTATTTAATTTTGTTTGTTTTGTTTTTGAATAAATATGATTGCAAGCAGTGTCAAATATTATTTTAGGAATAAATCTGCAAAATTGTAACATGGTAATACCAAAGAGTAGGGGTGACCCCTACTTTTTGGTAATACCGAATATCCAATGTGATCTTTCCTGGGTAAATTACAAAATTGTGTTGAACATACAAAAACTATATACTAAAATCGATCAAACTTGGTCCGCAATATTCTTCTTAAGCTCAAGTCAACGGACGCCCCCTATTTTTTTTCTGGATACGGTTTTTAGGGTACATATTATATTTTGATCATAACAGTTGGTTAAAATGGATGAATTTGAATTTTTTCGTGGAAAAAATGTACACTGACAAAGAAATAACCCTACACATTACATAATACCTCTTTCAATAACAATGCTCTAGCTCTATAGTGTTGAATTTAGCGCTGTTTCGTTGCTATACGATTGTCTTTCCACTGTTCCACTACTGTGATTGTTCCTGCTCAACTGTGGTTGTCCCGCTGTATATCTGTTGTTCAGCATTCCTTCGCTATTCGTCCCAGCTGTACATGTACGTTGATTGATTGTGTCGTACCCACTGTGCACCTGTATACACCAAGGCACTGATGAACTACAACCACAATAATTGGTGAACTTGCATGCTTGAGAATATCTACATAGTATCAGATAAGTTTGGAATAAGACTGCCCCTAAGGCGTAAGTATCGATTATTGTAAGCTATCATCGTGACGTCACAGGCATAGCCCTCACTGGAGGTTTCATATTGATATATTCAAACAATACCATACTCTCAATCACAGCATTCACTTGAATTCATCTTGGTGGTTGATATTTACATTAATTTCATTTTCTTTTGTATGGTGAGCTGAACTGTGCACATACAGGGTGTGTAACGATCAATATATTTTATTAGTAAGGGACATGACTATTTCTTTTATTCTGGTCCAAGTTATCTAAGCGTAAGGGAAGACAAAATCTCTACATATTTATATTTTATTATTATACCATTTACAGGTATCTATTGTTTAATATTTTAGTAATATTAGTGCAGTGGGTTGTCCCATTCCATCAGGGTGGTTTCGGATTTTTCACTAGCGATAAATCCGTGGCGCTCCGGAAAATTAACCCCATATTTCAATCTTATCGAAATCAATTTTTATTGTCGAATCCACGCCTACTGAGCTGCTGGGTATGTTAGAGGCGTGACACATCATTGCACATTCACTGCTCTCCTTTCCTAAATTTCGCCCCTAACACCTGCTGTAGTCTTTTCTCTCTGTGCACAAATGAAGGTTTTTTTTCATTTATTTTGTTTCGTACTTTTTGAATGTCACTGTATAACAGTTTCATAGAGGTGGCCGCTTTCAAATGGGTCACACAGTAATTCACAATGATTCACAAACAAACATTGTTATAATATTTTATCAACGGATGCAAGTGGTTCAGAGTCCGCCCCTGTAGCCACCCCGAATTTAATCCTCACTCAAAATTTATGCACGCTCCTAAATTCCCTACCAAACGATATCAACATAATTAATAATTACCACTTCCCCTCGCGCAACTGAAGCTCTAAATGCGTATAATTAAATATTTAGTTGCCCTCATAACTCTTTTTAACGGCTTGAAAAAAGCCCCTACTTATCAGGAATTATCATTGTTTATGATAATTTGGATTAAGAGCGTTATTCAGATATGCTTCTTCCAAGGCGGTCTGTTATTAAGCTAGATAAAAAGCGGGTTTCCTTCTTATCATTAGGCGGGAAGTTTCCACTTGGATAGCCTCGACGAGGAATGCTACTTTGAACTTGTTTCTAACAAATTTTCAAATTAGTAACACCTGTATTTGTTTCACTGATGACTCTGAACAATGTTCTGAACGGCATGAGAACTTTGGAGTGAAAAGTTATAAGAGGGGACGGGGTATGAGTGTAATTAGACGTTTGCATGGAGGTGAGGAAATGTTTAGAAAGTTCTGAAAGTCTGATGGAATTCATTGGTTTGTTTCCTATGAAGATAATTTGGACCCCGTTATGCAATAAGGAACCAACCAACAATTTGTAAAAATATGAAATAATATACCAGACAGACCTAATTTTATATCTTCATCGGTTTGCAATATAGAACCAGAGGTCATCGTCTCTAGCGCCATCTTGTGAGCAATAGATATACTTTGAAAAACTGAGAAATCTTGAAAAAAGATTTGCAACAAAGAGCCAGAGTCTGTTGGATCTATATTCCGTTATTGTCTGGACTGAAATGAAAATATGATGGGATCCAAAGCTACTTGGTTCTATGTAGCAAATTGTTTTATTACATTTCTGACACTTGTCATTTTAATATTATTGTTGGTGGCTGGAAAATAATTCCAATTATTATTATTGTCATTATGTTCTCTAATACAATAATGTCGGCAAGAGTAACAAAGATAATGAACAACGCATTGTGTTTATCAAGTGAATTAAAAAATGAGGTAAGATATCCTTTTCCTATTGTATGATAGTTTCAATAATGTCTAACCTCACATTCCTGAAAAATTCTAGTACAATAAAATAAGTTTTGTAGTGGTGCGACTCTTAAAGTTTTTAGAAAAAAATATAAACCTGTATGAGGTTGCAGAACTGTTGAAGTTAGAATATAACATGGTTACATTATAAAAAAAGTACTTGGTTCCTTATTGCAAATTCCTTTTTAGGATAACCCGTACTCGTACTGTCCAAAACTGGCATCTAGCAGTTGCGAAAAAAAAGTCAAGAACGAGAAAGTACACAGGAGTACACCAGTGACAAAAAATATTAAAGCAGATTTGGCAGGCAGTAATATTCTCAGCAATAGAAAATGTAGGTTAAAAAGCAACGAAAACATCAAAGATGCGGTTTTTCAACCTAATGTAGAAACAATGTCTGAAGATATGGAAGCGGAAGTAGAAGAAGGTATATCCAACAAAAATAGTGTTCTAGAAGAATATTCTGACGATTCAGTTAGGGACAAAAACTATGAGCCTGACGCCAGAGATATATCCTCGAATACGGATACAGGAGAACAATCACATTTAAAAGAAAAATCCAATTTAGATAAGCCAAATGAGGAAGGCCGTTTTGCGAACCTAGACAGATCTGCCAAGGGGAGACCCAGGAAAGAAAGAAAAAGCAAATATGCCGAACAAGACATAAAAACGCGAAAAATTTGTACGAATAGTAATAAGGAGTATTACTGTAAGCACCCGTAAGCTAGAAAAGGCAATTGTTAATAGAAAGAAAAGTTGCGATTCTGAAAAAATTAATTGGCTACATATGAAGGCTATTAAGGTTACAAAGTAAAGTTCTCACATAACAGCACTGAAGCATACAAATAAATAAACATAAAAAAGGGCAAAGGAAAACAACCTACTAATACCTTTTCTAACCTTTTAGAACCATTGTGGCCGAATGGTAAACCGGTTGCTGCACTAAAACTGAAGGACATCAAAAGCTATATGCATCTCATTCCGGTCGCAGATCATCCATTTTACACAAATCTCATTGGAGACGAAACTGTTGATGAAGACATCGACGAGTACGATGGAGAAATAGACTTTGAACCAGAAGAAATTTCTTAAATCAACATTAAGCAACAGAGAACCAAGTGATTTTTCTCTACTCCCAAGATGTTTTGAGTTATTTTTTTGTTCAAATTATTGTGTTGCCTTCTCATATTTCATTAAAAAGTTCATTTCATACTTATATACTCATGTTTGATAATAAATTATTTTCAATACAGATCAAAATAGTTTTTCTTGATTATCTCAAAACATGAGTAATGCTTGTTGGGTCTCTATTGCATAACGGGGTCCATTTGTTAGCGATGTTTGATTCTGTAGTGTCGTGGAATATGCCTAACAAAACATATATGTTCCATGGTTATCATTCAATAGTCAATTCAGAGATTCGAAATTGCACCTACTTCGTAGTAAAAAGCCATGTTGTAGATTTCTATTTTGTTTTCTGGAAAAGTACAAATAAAACTAATGAAAGTAATTGCATCTTAGTTGATTATCTGATGTTTCATGGAGAGGGACATAGCAGATTCTTTTATCATGTTGTTTATATGGAGAGTAAGAATATGACACAGTAGATGAACTTAGAGACAATATCATCACGCAATTCAAGTCTATCAGAAGAAGGGATATTGTTAGGGCTTTTCTTAATTTGAGACGACGAGCTCGGTTATGTATCAAGAGGAAGGCCATCATTTCGAACACTTGTAATACTTTTTGTGCATTTTTTACAAGCTCATGATTTCATTCTTGTTTTTTGAAACGCACCGTACTCAGCCAAGTGTTTGCCCAAAATTCCGAATAATGTTCTATCCGGCTGTTGTTTTTCCGGATACAATTCAAAATAAATTTGTGTTGTTTTCGTACTATTCCTATCAAATTTATAATAAAGTTTCAACATATCTCGTTTTTCTTCATTTGAGAATGAGGACATTTCGACTGAAGTATTTGTGCAAACTTATGTTTAATGAGTTCTGACAACTAGTGTTTATTAAACAAAATTTTTCGATGGAGTCATTACCATCTCAGTTGAATTTGTCTTTTTTTAATATCTGTGGTTTCAGAAGTGCAAATCATAACAAATTATACATCAATGAAATCAGAATGAGAATTACTATTTTTCTGTATAAAAAAACAATATGGCGCCCATAAAAGAAAAAAAATTTGATGATGAATGCCAGAAGACGATACTTCGGATAGTAAATCTGAACATGAAAACGTGTAGCTGAAAAAATTATCAATGAAAATGTACTTTTGGTTTTGAGCTATGTTGTCAAATAACGATAGAAAAAAATAATAACGAAAATTCCGATTTTCAGTTTTTCCCGATATTTCCGGAAATACTCGTAATTTTCCAAGTTTCAAAACAGTATTTTGTTAAGTACCAGAATACGCAACTTTGCCCCAATTTAAGCTTCCACGTATCTCCTGTAGTTTAGGAGATCCCAATGGTGGGGTCGAATTTGAATTGTCCTGTATAGGGGGTTTCAATGAAAACTTTAATTTTCGAGGATTTTTTTGTCGATATTGTTATAGTAACGAACTTGAAGAAACATCTGATGTATGTCGAAAGTTTGATAAAAGGTTGGACGATAATACATCATATAGAGGTGTCAAAATTGATTCAGTCAAAAGGTCAGGCCTGTGCCATTTCTAGCCAAATTACCAAAGACGTGACAGCGTCGAAAAATATATATACAGTGCCCTCAAAGAATTGGCATCATATGGAAAAAACTTCCAATAATAATTTATCTTTAAATTCGACTTTGTCGTTAAATCTTGCTTCAACAAAGCCTACTCGGACGGGGTCACGTGACTTTCGATATCTGTCAAAACGCTGATTAAAATAATTGTTTTGTACCATTAGCTCCATCATGCCACTACGTTTCTATTACTGAATATCAAAGAAAACACTTTTTTTAGAAAATAAGCAAACATTTTCATATTTCTGTTGTATTTGATGCAAAGTTGATGTATCGTTTGTATCTCAATTCATGCCAAACTTATCAATACAAAAATGTAAATAATGTAACAGCGCAGATGTGTAAAATTGAAATAGAAACAACTTTTCTTTCTACAAATTTTTGAAACTCGAATAAATTAGCCTATTTGAAGCGATTATATTTTGAGAAAAATAATTTTGACAGATAGTGACAGTCAAGTGGTCCTAGTAGGCCATTATTCACATTTTTTGAAGCACGACTTGACGCCCAAGTCGAGTTTTTGGATAATTTATTATCGAAAGTTTTTCCAATTTGATGCCAACTCTTTGAAGGACTCCTTATATACAGAGCCACAATAGGCCATTGGCCGCAGTGGAGGGCCTGATACGGGCCCACTCACGTTCAAACCTAACCTAACCTTATATACAGAGTGACCCACTTAAGAGCGGAGCACCCTTATAAAATCTACATTTTACATACGATTGGAATGTTTTTCACATACCAAAGAGGTGAATGCAAAAGCGTTGAAACACGCACAAACTGCGACAAAAATAGATTTACATTTTTTCAGTTAATGAACAGTTAGTTGGCAGGATATAATACAAGAGAAGTAGCATGAACTGTTCATTTTCATTTGTATTCTTTTTTCAGTAAATGAACAGCATCATACATCTGGATATTGAGTGGGCAGGAAAAAATTGAGTCTATTTTAATTTTTTTTTGTTTGAGTATATGAACAGCATATCATATACCTGGATATTGGAAGATGAGGTGAAATACAAGATAAAAAGCATGAATATACATTTTTCATTTGTATTTTTTCAGTATATGAACAGTATATGAGCAGAATAAAATATAAGATAAATAGCGCGAACTGTATATTTCGTATTTGGATATTTTCAGTATATGAATAGCATCATATACAGGATAAAATACAATATAAATAGAGTGTATTGTGCATTTTTGATTCGTATTTTTTCAGTATATGAACAGCATCACACACCTGGATATTGAGTGAGCAAGATAAATAGCGTAAAGTGTCAATTTTTCTTCTGTATTTTTTCAGTATATGAACAGCATCATATACCTGGAGAGTTAGTTAGATCCGACATACAAATAAACAGACAATTAGAGAAAAAACAGTTCTTTGATATCCTTCAGGTAACAATTTCCCCTGAACGAAAAACACTGCTTATACCTGACTTTTCGATGGTGACAACCTCCGTTGCAAACTCGGTACACTCCTCTAGTAAGGGTACCTGACGTGGTTTCGTGTGGGAAAAGTCGACCATTTTTTCTCAATAGTGTATGTGTTGAGTAATCTTTATATCAAGCTTTATTTGCAGAAAAATTGATGGTAACGGCAACACACACAGAAAATGCGACCAAAATAGACGTTTTTTATGCTCCAAAAAAAAAGTTAATTAATATATGTCTTACGCGCTCCAGAAAAAAGATAAAAAAATAGAAACGTCAATTCACGCAAAAATCCGTACAATATAATCGTTTTCGCGTTCAAAAATATGACCAAAATTATGGCATACAAAATACACATTTAAAATAGACGTTTTTCACGTTCCAAAGAGGTGAATTCAAAAGCGTTGAAACACGCACAAACTGCGACCAAAATCGATGTTTTTCACGCTCCAAAAATTAAAGATAGAAAATATAAAAGTCGAAACACGCATAAAAATGCGGGCCAAAAATATACGTTTCACACGATCCAAAAAAGATAGAAAATAACGTCAATTCACTTAAAAATGTGACCAAAATAGATGTTTCTCACGCTCCAAAAATGAAAGATAGAAAATATAAAAGTCAAAACACGCAAAAAATGCTGGCCAAAATATACGTTTCACACGATCCAAAAAAGATAGAAAATATAAACGTCAATTCACTCAAAAGTGTAACCAAAATAGACGTTATTTACGTTCCAAAGAAGATTGAAATTTAAAAGCACAATAAACGCAGCTACGTGTACTGTTTTTCTAACAATTCGCACGGTTCCAAAGTTCCGTTCCCGCTCCTGCGTTACCGCTTTGGTTTGACGGAACATCAAGAACAGCATCATATACCTGGATATTGAATGAGCAGGATAAAATACAAGATAATTTTGTGAACCATCCATTTTTATTTGTATTTTTTCAGAATATGAACAGCATCATATACCTGGATAGTTAGTGAGCAGATTGAAATACAAGATAAATAACGTTAACTGTGCATTTTTACTTGTATACCTGGATATTAAATGAGCAGGATAAAATACAAGATAATTTTGTGAACCATCCATTTTTTATTTGTATTTTTTCAGAATATGAACAGCATCATATACCTGGATAGTTAGTGAGCAGGTTTAAATACAAGAAAAATAACGTTAACTGTGCATTTTTACTTGTATACCTGGATATTAAGTGAGCAGGTTGGAATTCAAGATAAATAGCATTAACTAACCATATTTCATTTGTATCTTTCCAGTATAAGAATAGCATCATATACCTGGATATTGAATGAGCAGGATAAAATAAAAGATAAATATTGTGAACTCTCCATTCACTCAAAAATGTGACCAAAATAGACGTTCATTACGTTCCAAAAAAAGATTGAAATTTAAAAGCGCAATTCACGCTCGAGTATCAAGGCTCAACCAAGTTCTAGTGCCTTCAGTTGATGAATATCTATCGAATGTTTAGGTTTGTGAACAGTGCATAAGTTAATCACCTTGTGTTATTTGTCCAAATATTAATATAAGGGTACTGACGTGTACTGGTCGACAAGCATAAGGATGCCTCCGAGAATTGGTTGCGCAGTAGACACAACCCTGGAGTGGGGCAGGAGCTCAATAGCTCTGCCTTATTCAAGCAGTTAACGTCGTGAATGTACAGTCAGTGGAATAAAATTATTGTGGCGTTATTCTGATTGTGTGTTGAATGTGAAATCCTTGTGTTGTGGTTGTGTAGTGTATAGTTTTGAAATATTATTAGATAGGTTATAGAGCAGTTTGTTGTGTTTAAAAATGCCTTCAAAGAGTAAAGTGAGAAATAAGATTCTGAGTGGACAAAGTAGGGAAATTGTCAGTAATGTCACCAAATTTATGCAGGCAGAAGCAATGATAGGTGAAACCAGTATTCCTCTTGTGAAAGTTCAAGAACGAGTTGCTGCCGCAACGGGAGTTTGCGTTAGAAGCATTAGGAAAATTAATTCAGAAATGAATAAAATTGAAAAAGGTGAAATGGAACAATTCTCAACTCCAAATAAAAAGAGAAACAAAAAATCAAAAGTTACCATGGACAACGCTGATTTGGCAATTTTACGTAGATGTATAAATAAATACCATGTCACGGAAAAACGAGTTCCCACGCTCAAAGAGGTTCATAAAACAATTGTGGAAGAAATGGAATATCAGGGTAGCAGGGAATCTTTGAGAAAGGAAATCCATAAACTTGGATTTCGATGGAGGAAAGCAAAAACCAACCGGAAAATATTAATGGAACGACAGCCCATTCGACTACTTAGAAAATAATTTTTGACGAAAATGCAGAGCTATAGAAAAGATGGTAGACCTATTGTCTATATGGATGAAACGTACATTCACTCTTCACACACAGGATAAAAGTTGGAATGATGATTCAATGGAAGGGCTGAAGAAACCTGTTAGTAAAGGGCAACGTCTTATCATAATACATGCGGGTGGTGAAAATGGATTTGTGCCTAATGCTTACATAAGATGGAAATCAAATAACAATACTGATGATTATCATAACGAAATGAACTATGATAATTATAAGAAATGGGTAACAGAGGAATTAATACCCAATTTGTTGCCAAAGAGCGTTGTGGTAATAGATAATGCACCTTATCACAATAAACAAATTAATAAAATGCCAACTTACACGACGAGAAAAGCTGAAATGCAGACATGGTTGAGGCAGAGGAATATTCCCTTCAGTATAGAGATGTTGAAGCCACAGTTATACGCCCTAATAAAGAACTTCAAGCCAAAATATAAGCAATTTGAAATAGATCAGCTGTTCATTGCATCAAATCATGACGTTTTGCGATTACCGCCATACCACCCGGATTTGAATCCAATCGAGTTGGTGTGGTCTGAACTAAAAAATTATGTTGCAGATGAAAATGTTACCTTCAATTTCAACGATGTAATTCAACATTGCGACAATTTTTTCGCCTCGTTTTCAGCCGAGCAGTGGAAATCTCGTTGTGAACGAGCAAAGAAATTTGAAGACGAGTTTATCTCCAAAGAGCCAAAAATAGATATTGTCATAGAGGACATTATTATTAATTTAAATGAGGACAGCGACACTGAATCTGAATCAGACCAGGAATCTGAATCAGACCAGGAGTCTGAAGATGCCGTTTCAGAAGATGAAGGAAGTCTGTCTGGAATTGAAGAGCGCTCTGATAGAAACAACAGCAAAACAGAAAATATACGAGTCGTGGGTGCAAAATCATAAGTTAATTTATAGCTATATTTATGTGAGTATAAATTCATTTTGATGTACTTTTAATATTTGGTGTTTGTATTAGTGTTCGTGCAATATTTATATTTTATATTTTGAACCTTCTTTCGCAGAATGTATTTTTTAATTAATGTTTCTAGAATGATTATTTATTTCCATCAGGTTTTTGCTTTTAAATTTCGTTTTCCTCAAAAAAATCGAATGGGTTGCGATTAAGGGCTCAGTTCACGTCTGGCAGCCCCGTTTCCACCGGAAGCCCTTTAATTAGAAATATTTTCGAGTGTCCCGTCTGTTTTTTAGCTACTCCTTGAAATTACTGGGAAGTTGGAGTTTCGAAAGATTTATCATTCCGGCACTGTTCGACTTTGGCAGTGGTCAGAGGTCATGTGATATTGTTAGTCAACTTCTGTAAGTATGTTCCTCGTGTTCTTTATTATATTCATTTACCTATTTCTGATATTATGTGGCGATGCTTTCTTTTGCTAGTCGTGCTTTATTCACACTTATGGCTTCGTGAAAATTATGCAATTTTCATAAACGGTCCAGTGATCACAGACAATTATATTATTCGAACAGTTCATTAGGAATTAATGAAAATTCAGATAAGAACCTACGTTCCTACGTGTTGCAGAAAAATTTCTCTCCCGATTGTACATTCCGATGATAACCAGCCGTAAACAGTAGTCGATCTTTGTCGCAAATCTACTCACGCTTTCTATCGTGTGCGCATCTTAGAGGCATCCTTACGCTTGTCGAACTGTACAAGCAACCACATAATCAAGTAGAAATCACAATAAGGTCATGTGAGGAAACTTCAAGCATTGTTGAGGAAACCCATATGCACAGGGACAAAATACTTATAATCGGTGATCAGTATGCTACAGGATTTTCTGACGTGTTAAGAAAATCTATTCAAAATGCCAAATACAATATTTCTGAAATTCTGAAACCGAAAAAGGAGCTATCAGAACTAACTAGTACAATTTTCAATGACACTTTTGACTATGGGTCCGAAGACTATGTCATAATCATGTGTACTACTAGTAACATCAGTAACAACAAAACGTTACACGTAGCACTAAGACAACTGTTACCCATAAGTAAAATTACGAATCTACTACTCATTACGGAATGCGATAAGCACATAGATAATATTATTATTAAAAAAATACTAGGACGAGCAAAATTCTTCAGCAAACAAAACCTATGCACATCCCTGAAGATTATGATCGACCATAAGCAAAAAGGAAGAAAACTTGGAATACTTGAAGATGTATTGAGATTCCTCACACAAAAAACCGGTAGTATTGTCCTCAAGACCATAAGCAGAGTTTCGAGAATGGATAGTGCCACAAGCAGTACATTGCAAGAGGACTATGTTACAATGAGTGCAGAAAACTCTAAGGAAAATTCTTTTTTCGAAAATCGAGACCAAAACACACAGCAAAGGTAACGAACAAAATCTGCCAACAAAAATTCTCTCTATTATTATTGAATATTCAATCCATACGTTGTAAAAGTGATGAACTGTTGGTATATCTTGATGACAAAAACTTTCCAAATGTAATTGTGTTAACTGAGCACTGGCTTAATAATGATGAACCTTGTTTTATACCTAATTATATTGTACCCTCTAAATATTGTAGAGCTTTGGGCTATGGAGGCACCATGATTTTAGTAAACAAGGAATTCTCCGAAAAATTTCCTGTTGAAAATATTTCCAAGTACAATCACTTAATAAAAGAGAAAGTATTTGAATGCTCCATTTGTCACTTCAAAAAAATAAATTTGTATTTATTGTGCCTGTACAGATCACCATCATCGGATGTGAATCTATTTTTAGAGGACTTAGAGTTAATACTAAATGACTTATCAATAAATTCCATTATACTAGTTACTGGTGATCTCAATATAGATTATAATAACAACAATTCTACAGCAACTCAGTCACTTGTAAGACTACTTGAATCATTCAACTTGAGTATGCATGTCAAGTCAGATACCCGTATATCACAGTATTCCTCATCTTGTATCGATTATATCTGTAGCAACTTGGTTGAAGAGAAGATCAATTGCTCAGTTTCATCCTCCGGACTATCGGACCATGAAACGGTTGAATGTACAATATGTTTCAATGATACAGAAAATAATGTTAAATATAAATATGGCAGGCTGTACAGCAGTACAAATTACGCGAAGTTTTATCATAAGTGTCTTAACTTAAATTGGGCTTTTATTTCATCTCAGACTGATGCATTCCTAATATTTCACAATCAATTAGTGAAGGTATTCAATGAATCTTTTCCTATTCAAAAAATCAAACTCAAACATAAGAAACCATGGATAACACAAGGAATAAAGACGTCCTCAAGAAACTTACGCTCACTGCACTGCATAAGAAAGTTTACAAACAATCCCATTATCCACTCTCATATTAATCTTTATAAAAAAATCTACAGAAAAGTCCTAAAGTTAGCAAAAGAAAATTACTATAAGAACAGAATTAATAATTCGAGCAATAAAATGAAAGAGACTTGGTCGATTATAAAAGATCTAAGAGGCAATTGCAATAAAAGAAACCTTATCGACATACCTATTAGTCCAGATAAGATGAATGAATTTTACTGTTCCATAGCACAAAAATTGACCGAAAAAATAGTTGTACCATTTGATCCTTTGAATAATTTAAAAAATCACACAGTAAATACCAATTTCGTATTATATGACACCAACATAAATGAACTGATTGAAACAATTAAGGATATCAAAAATAAAAGTGCATCTGGTTACGATGATATATCCATTAAGATTATTGAAAATCTTCCAGTCAGTGTACTTGAGGTACTAGTATCACTGATTAATCATTCATTTCAAAATGGTTTGTTCCCATCCTTCCTGAAAACATCCGTAATTATTCCCTTACACAAAGGAGGCAACCTGGACGACCCCTCTAATTATAGACCAATCTCCCTTATCCCGACCATTGCGAAAATGATAGAAAAACTGGTTAAGAAACGACTCAGCTCTTTCCTCCTAACGCATAATATTATTAGTAAGAATCAGTTTGGATTTCAGGAACATAAAAACACCCATGATGCGGTGTTTACATTTCTTTACGAGGTCTACTCAAACATCAATGGTGGAGATGTTGCGGCGGCAGTGTTTTGTGATCTAACAAAAGCCTTTGACTGCGTGGATCACGAGATACTCTTGCGGAAACTAAATCACTATGGATGTAAAGGAGTGACTCTGCAATGGTTCAAATCATATCTCATAGGTCGAAGACAAACAGTAAAATCAAATACAAATGAATACTCGAAGCAAATTGAGATCAATTCTGGTGTGCCTCAAGGATCTGTATTGGGTCCCATACTTTTCCTGATATATGTTAATGATCTCACAAATATTGACTTGACTGGTAAAGTAACACTCTTCGCAGATGATACCACGATTTTGTGGCACAGTAAAACAGAAGAAGATCTGAAGGAAAAAATATCTGTAGATGTAAAAAAGATCAAGTTATGGTGTGACTCGAATCTTCTATCCTTCAATATAAATAAAACAAATATAGTTACTTTTAGATGCTCACTTGATAATTTTTCCTTTGATAACGGAGTCATTGAAAATACAGACTGCACCAAATTCTTGGGAGTCTTCATAGATAAAAAATTAAAATTTGATAGGCATGTCGAGCAACTCAAAAGTAAAGTATCCTCTGGATGCTATGCAGTGAGGGTAATTTCAAAAGAGCTTGGATCCCAGACTGCTAAAACAGCATATTATGCCTTAATCGAGTCACATTTAAGGTACGGGATACCTTTCTGGGGAGTGTGTACCCTAGACCAACTAGAAACTGTGCAGGTGCTTCAAAAAAGAGCAATTCGATATATTTATAAAGCTAAACCTCGCGACTCATGTAGGCCATTGTTTAAAGAAAATAAAATTTTGACAGTGACATCTTTGTTTATATTAGAGACCGTATGCTTGGTGAGGAAACACTTCACCAAATTTGACAGTGCTCAGTCTAATTATTCCACACGCCACAGCATTAATAGTTTGAAACTGCCGATACCCAGCACGTCATTGGTGAGAGATTCCTTGTATTACAATGGTGTTAAAATGTATAACCACTTGCCAAACCATGTTAGGGGTACATTAATGGATATTGAAATATTCAGGAAAACTGTCAAAGAACTACTGAAGCTCAGACCATATTACAGCCTTAAAGAATTCTACGATGACTCAATCTGAATACTTCTCGAATGTCCTAATATAGGTATGGGTATACTGATTAGAATTTTTGTGATTACCTCACTCTCATTAGGTCTGCTTATATATTCAAGTTTGTGTTGTTTCTATACCTATGTATGTTTCGACAAAAACATTTGTTCAATGTTTTTATTCAATGTTCTATTACAGTAATTTTAATGCTATAGTTGTTATTTATATTTATTTTATATATAACACTCTTTACTGACTTCATGCTTTGTCGACAAGAAGAAATTCTTTAATGACAATAAAGTATATTTATTATTATTATTATTACGTACGTTTGCACTCGATAATAATTTCAAATTGCTCCATGAATCTCATAAATTTTGCTTTCATACAACACCACAAACAGAGAACATTTAGTGCGGTACGTTTCAGGTATCCGTCGTGTTCAATAATAAGCTCAATTGAAATTAATTGTCAACTGAAAGTAGAGAATTATTTGAATATTATAATAGAGACAATTTTTGGAACTTATTTGGAAGTGATAAATCTTCTTTTACGTGTGCAAAAAATTAAAAAAAAAAAAGGTTCTAAAAGAAATTGAAGGTAGAGTACGTCAGGCATATATACCACAATACACTAGGAGTTGCTTGTCAGACATAAATGCGGCCGAGCAGATATCGAGCCCACATAATTTGGTATATTGGCGACAGCTCCTGGGATCGATGGGTCGGCCCTTATGGTAAACAGCACGGTTTTTATCCACTGCACACCAGGGCGAGGTGCTTTACCGACCATGGGGCGTGCTGAAACTCAACGTCTTTCAAGGCCCTAAATATGTCTGAGGTCGCAAGTTATCCTAGCTGTTGCATGAGCATGTACGCTGGACGTAAACACAAGCAACAAAAAATGAAATGAGAATTTTTAGTGAAACCTAATATATCTGTCATTGGAAATACTTGAATTCGACAGAACAAGAATTGAGATACAGATTCAACGAATAAAGTATTTTCTAGAATGTTTATGAGCGAAGGTGTGGTCAATGACCAATATCATATTTTGGATGTATCAAATGAGCAAGTCCATTTTACATTTGTATTTTTTCAGTATATGAACAGCATCATATACATTGATAGAGAGTGGGCAGTGTGAAATACAAGATAAATAGCGTTAACTGTGTATTTTATATTTGTATCTTTTCATTGTACGAACAGCATATACAAAGGATAAAATACAAGATAAATAACGTGAAATTTATATTTGTTATTTGAATTTTTTCAATAAATGAGAAGCATCATATACTGTGATTTTAAGTGAGCAGGATGAAATTCAAGAGTGAATTGTGCATTTTCCATTTGTATTTTTTTAGTTTCTATATCAACAGCATCACACTCCTGGATATTGAGTGAGCGAGATGAATAGCGTGAATTGTACATTTTTCATTTGTATTGTTTCAGAATATGAACAGCATCATATAGCAGGATAGTAAGTGAGCAGAATAAAATTCGAGATAAAAGCGTGAACTGTGCATTTTCTATTTGAATTTTTGCATTATATGGACAGCATCATATATCTGAATGGTGACTTGGCAAGATAAAAACAAGATCAATATCGTGAACGATCTATGTTTTATTTGTATTTTTTCACTATATATATATACCCGGATATTGAGTGTGCAGGATAAACCACAACATATATAGCGTGTACCGTCCATTTTACTTCAGTACATGAGCAGCATCATATACCTGGATAGTAGGTGAGCAGGATAAAATACTAGATATATAGCGTGAACTGTGCTTTTTTTATTTGTATTTTTTTATACATGAACAGCATATCATATACCTGGATATTAAGTGAGCAGGATGAAATTCAAGATAAATAGCATTAACTACCCATATTTCATTTGCATCTTTCCAGTATAAGAATGGCATCATATTAAATGAGCAGGATAAAAGACAAGATAAATATTGTGAACTGACCATTTTCTATTTGTATTTTTTCAGGATATGAACAGCATCATATACCTGGATAGAAGGTGAGCAGAATAAAATATTAGATAAATAGCGAAAACTGTGCTTTTTTATTTGTATACTTTCAATACATGAACAGCATATCATATACCTCGATTTTAAGTGAGCAGGATGAAATTCAAAATAAATAGCATTAACTACCCATATTTCATTTGAATCTTTCCAGTAAAAAATGGCATCATATACCTGGATATTAAATGGGCAGGATAAAATACAAGATGAATATTGTGAACTGACCATTTTTATTTGTATTTTTTCAGGATATGAACAGCATCATATACCTGGATAGCAGGTGAGCGGGATAAAATACTAGATAAATAGCGTGAACTGTGCTTTTTTCATTTGTATTTTTTCAATACATGAGCATCATGTCATATACCTGGATATCAAGTGAGCAGAATAAAACACAAGATGATTTTGTGAACTGTCCATTTTTTATTTGTAGTTTTTCAGTTTATGAACAGAATCATATACCTGGATAGTAAGTGTAGTAGTAGTGGTAGTAAGTGAGCAGGATGAAATACAAGATAAATAACGTCAACTGTGCATTTTCATTTGTATTGAGTGAGCAAGATGGAGTTCAAGATGGATAGCATTAACTAACCATTTTTCGTTTGTATCTTTCCAGTTTAAGAACAGCAGCATATACCTAGATATTGAATGAGCTGGATAAAATACAAGATAATTTTGTGAACCCTCCATTTTTAATTTGTATTCTTACAGAATATGATCAGTATCATATACCTGGATATTAAGTGAGCAGGATGGAATTCAAGATGAATAACATTAACTAACCATATTTCATTTGTAGTATAAGAATAGCATCATATACCTGGATATTAAATGAGCAGGATAAAATACAAGATAAATATTGTGAACTGTCCAATTTTTAATTGTATTTTTTCAGGATATGAACAGCATCATATACCTAGATAGTAAGTAAGCATATCCTACACCTGGTTATTAACTGTGCCATCTTGTAACATCTTTTTCAAATTTGTATTTTTTCAGTGCATGGGCAGCATCGTATAATTTGATATTAGGTGAGCTGGACAAAATACAAGTTAAATAGCGAGAACAATGGATTTTTCATTTGTATTCATTCAATACATGAATAGCCTTTTATCATATACCTCGATATTAAGTGAACAGGATAAAATACAAGATGAATAGCCTGAACTGTGCAATTTATTTTTGTATTTTTCCAGTATATGAACAGTATCAGTATATGAACAGCATCATATACCTGAAATACAACGTTACCTGTGCATTTTTTATTTGTGATTTTTCAATATGTGAACAGCATATCATTCACCTGGATATTAAGTCAGCAGGATAAAATACAAGTGTAGCGTCATATACCTGGATATTAGGTGAGCAGGATAAACTACATGATAAATAGCATGAACTGTCTATTTTCATTTGTTTACCTATTGATTCAATAAATATATGGATATTAAGTGGCAGGGCAAAATACAAGATGAATAGCATCAATTATCCATGTTTTTTATTTATTTTTTCAGTGCATGAACAGCATCATATACCTATATGAGCAGGTAAAATACAAGATAAATAGTAGGAAATGTCCATTTTAATTTGTATATTTTCAGTAAATGAACAGTTTTTTAGTTGGCAGGATATAATACAAGAGAAATAGCGTGAACTGTTCATTTTTATTTGTATTATGTTTCCAGTACATGAACAGCATCATACATCTGGATATTAAATATACAGGAAAAAATTATGAGGTGAGGTATATATTTATTTCTGTCTATATAAATATCTGTCAGATGTAGTTCAATATCCGTCGTGGCATTAGCCAGGGAAGTAGTTGTTTTTTGTCAGATTTTTGCCTCATATTTTCCACTTTGTGGAAATATGTGGAGAGAAGGGTACTTCGACTTTGTCGATTTTATTCTTATCATTTCTTTTTCTTATTTAATTCTAAAAATATTTAATGCTATTTCCGACTTGCTGAAACTTCGAAAAGAAAGCGATTCAAAAGTCTGCTGCGACAATTTATATCTGATGGTAGATTTGATATTTAGTAGTTTTATTTGCGCCGGATGACTGCATGAGAATAAAACTAACACACTTGGAGTTGTACCCGTTTTCTCATTATTATTGCCACTCCACCTACACTTTCACTATCATTAATTTAGCTAATTAGTTATTTCCTTTTGTTTTTTATTTATTTTTTATATTTTCACTTCTTCACTACTTTGCTAATTATTTATTTTTGTCAAATTTATTATGAACATTAACATTATGTGTTGTTCTTTTGATATACATTTTCTTGTTTGTTTTTAGGGTTGAATGGGAGAGCAGTTTCCGATATCTTCGGATACTGGCGACTGAATTCTGCTCTATCATACTGTGGACATATATTGATATATTTTCCATGTGTGAAAAATGCAGAATGTATAAAGACATATTATTAGCATTATTTCTTCAGTATATGAACAGCATTATATACCTGGCTGTTGGGTGAGCAGGATAAAATACAAGATAAAAAGCATGAACTGGCTAATTTCATCCGTTTCGATTCAGTAAATGAGCATCATCATCATACCTGGATATTAAGTGAGCAGGACAAAATACAAGATGAATAGCATTTATTATGCATTTTTTATTTGTATTTTTTTAGTATATGAACAGCATCATATACCTGCATGAGCAGGTAGAATACAAGATAAATTGTGTGAAATGCCCATTTTTATTTGTATTTCTTGAGCAAATGAACAGCATCATATACAGGAATACTTAATTAGCATGATCAAATACAAGATAAAATGCATGAACTGTAAATTTTTTATTTGTGTCATTTCTTCAGTACATGAACAGTATTATACACCTGGATATTGAGTGAGCAGGAAAAAATTATAAGATGAAAATATAAGACAAATATATGAACAGCATTTCATATACCTGGATATTTTATCTGTACTTTTTCAGAATATGAACAGTATATGAGCAGAATAAAATACAAGATAAATCGCGTGAACTGTATTTTTTGCATTTGGATTTTTTCAATATATGAATAGATCATATACGGTGATATTAGGTGAACAGGATAGAATACAAGATAAATAGGGTGTATTGTGCATTTTTGATTTTTATTTTTTCAGTATATGAACAGCATCATACACCTGGATATTCCTTGAAATGCAACCACAAGTTTTCGAGTCTGAAAGATACGGAAATTTTGCACTATGCAAGCAAGGGTTGGAAACTGAATTATTTAGAATCCCTGGAAATTGATAGACACAAATATTGTGGATGTAACCTACTGAATGATCAACTGGATTTGGCCTATTCACCGGTTTTAAGGCAGCTCAGTCACATTGTCACAAATAAGCAAGTGAGTGCTCGCATCGTCTAGAGTTCGGAAGTTAAAGAATGTGAATACACGACTTCAAGCGGAATCAATAATATGAATACACGACTTCAAGCGGAATTCGTTTAAAACTATAATTGATGGTCATCAATAATTGGATACACGACTGGTTACGGCACTCGACGTAATCAAATTTCAGAAAAAGTTTCAAATTATATTTTTTCGATATCTTGTTTCATTTTCGAATTGTCGGTATTTATCACAAAAAAACAGAAAATTCTTATAAGTCCAAATCTCAAATTTTTTTTTCAAGATATTAAAAAATTTCATTCCAACTTTTTGTTGATCAGTTCAAGGGCAATAAAATTGTCCGAATCCATTTTTTGATACCTTCCAATTTTTTAGTTTTGTTCAAAATTTTTTCAAGTCCCGACCTCAATTTGTTTTTTTTTCAAAATTTGAAGAAAATTCAGTGGAACTTTTTATAGATCAGTTCCAGTACTATGAAACTGTACATATACATTTTTTCGATATCTCGTTTCATTTTCGAATTGTCAGTATTTATCATAAAAAACAGAAAATTCTTTCTTTCTTTCTTAAGTCCGTATCTCAATTTTTGTTTTCAAGATATGAAAAAACTCTTCGAACACTTTTTGTTAGTCTGTTTGAGTACAATAAAACTGTTCATATACAATTTCTCGATATCTCGTTTCGTTCTCGACTTTTTGGTGTTTGAAAATCCAAAAAGGGCGATTTTTCTCCCACGTCCAAATTTCAATTTTTTTTTTTCGAAATATGAAAAAATTTCATTCAAACTTTTTGTTATTCTCTTCGAGGACAATAAAATTGTTGAGATACATTTTTTGATATCTTTCAATTTTTGATTTTTTCAAACTTTCTTTTTTCATATCAAAAAATTTCATAATAACTTTTTGTTAATCTCGTCGAGTACAATGAAGTTTCCTGATTCATTTTTTGATTTCTCTCAATTTTTATTTTTTTTATGTCCCGTCAAAAAATAGTAATATTTTTATGTTCATTCGGTTTTCACGACTTTATTTATCAAGATATGGGAAAAGTTGATTGGTTTTTTTTGTATAACCGTTCAAGTACAACAAAATTGTATTCATTTATTTTTGTGATATCTAGCACAGTTTTCGAGTTTTTGGCGATGATAGACACAAAATACACACTTTTTAAACTTTTTTCAGTTTTTCCATCATTTTTCCACTTTTTAATAGAGTCGGAGAAAAACGATTTGGAGCATCAGTAGAGTTCGTAGAGACGTATTCGAGACAATTTTTAAGAAATTCAATTTTGTCATTAGTACGGTCAATATATCAGTTTTTCCGTTTTTCTGGAATATTTCCTGGGCCATTGATTTTTCCGAATTTTTTTTTCAATATTTCTGTATATTTTCTCAAGGCGGCCAAAAAAGATGTCCTGGTGAATTATGATGGTATCAACCGTTCGTGAGATATTTCGTTTTTTCGAAAATTCTAATTTTCATTTTCAGATTTGAGGGATTTTCACCATTTTCCGATCGGTTTTTGGAAAAACGGTGCCTTTAAGATTTGTACGTTGGTTGAAGTTCTGTCGAGTGCTCTTTTAAATATTTGGTTTCTTCATTCGGTTCAGCCGCAATTTGACTTTGAAAAATGTCAGTTTTTTCGGAAAATCGCCCGGAAAAGTCTGTTACCATTTTCTGATCTCTCTCAGCACACCACGGCATATTGGAGTATATCTTGAAAAAATATGAAATGGATCAACTCACTTGTCCGACCTGTATCGAAGGAAGTTGAAAAACACGAAAAAACGTCGTAAAAATTTTCCAGATTTTCCGATCGAAAAAACAAATTAATTTAATTTTACTATCCTCGAGTTATTGATGTAGTTCAAATTTCAAATCGATATCTCTAACGGTACGGAAATGAGAGCGTTTCGAAGTGTACACAGAAATGCTCTGGACAGACAGACTTTTTTTTTGTTTTTTTTTCGTGAATTTTTTTCTTCTGATCACACTTACTTTTCAACGAGGATCATTTTCTTTCAAATAACTTTTTCGCTATCTCTTCTAATAAAAATGTTTGGTCTTTTTCGACGTTTTTGTCATTTTTACAGGGAAATATTATTATTATTATCTTTTTTCCGGCTTCCCTCCTGATTTTCGATAAGGATCATTTTGGTTTTTGTTTCGTGGCTCTACGACTTCAAATAAAGATTTTAGGCCCCCTTATAGTCGTGTATAACATGGTCCAGAAAAAAGTCGTTAATGACCGTTAGTCACTAAGACAGGCCTCGGGTACAATTAAGGGTATTTAAGGAGTATTATTTATTATTTCAGATTATTGTATTGTTTGATAATGTCCATATAGGACGAAACTGCAGTAACGTTGGTTACAAATAGAAGTGGTATAAAAACATAGAAAGTTTTATTTCTCATTTTTCGTGATGATTTCCTACCACGTAGTAACGGCTACATCCATCAATTTACATAGCTACTACTTAATTATTTGAAAACGCTTAACAAAGGGGAACTATTTAGGTCCATCAATTGATCATTTAGTAATCAATTCGATTTATTACAATTGATCAATTTCCAAGAATTCTAAATAATCAAGCCCAATATCCTTATTTTCAACATGAATGATTTCGAAGTTTCCATCGAAGTCATGGTCTTCCTCCAAAATATGATTGGCATATGATGAATGTGTTTCATTCTTTACATAATTCGTATGGTGTTCACGTACGCAGCTTTTGAATGGTCTACCAGTCAATTCAATTTGTAAACTGCTGATTTTTCAGACGTGAATTGTGGATCTTGCTCCAAAGTATATGTAGGCCATGTTGAAAATAAGGGCCTAAGGGACCTAAATAGTTCCCCTTTGTTAAACTTTTTCAATTAATCAAGTAGTAGCTTTGTTTTGAGATTTCCAGGTACCTACACCGTTTTGTCAATTTTTATTTTTATTTTCACTATAGGTAGGTCTTAATTACCTCTATTGATAAAAAGGGTATTTAAGTAAGTTTCAACGTAGAATAATTTAGTGTATTACATTCGCTTGGGAAATATACTGTGTATAGAAACATGTCGTGAAGACAATAAATCTGTGGAAATTTATTCGTTTTTTACCTTAGTGTCACATATTTCAAATTTCCATCAAGTAACAGCCACGTCAATCCAAAAATCAATTACTCTTGTCTAGAAGTTGCCATTTTTTTTTCTAAAGACGCCCTGGACATCAAATAGGGGCAAAGGTAAGCTTATCGGGCTCATTCTCTAAACAAAGAGAAAAGTGGTGTTACTTACGTAGTGTTATCTCCTGAATACGAATTCGATAGAAGAATTTCGTGGGGGTTTCTTATACTTTCGAATCTTAAAGATCGACAATTTTCAAACACGTTTTTTTCGGTAAAAAATCGAAGAAACTGCCTCCTATTTGTCGACAATTTTTTTATTCCCTCATCAACTCTTTTTTCACAAAAACGAAACGTTTTACGGAAAAAATTAACCTTCTTATATTAAACTATACTTAACCTCACTCTTCATTGGCGTTCATTCCAGAGGTTTTGAAAGGGTTAGGTATACTTTTTAAGAACGTTGAATTTTTGTGTAAAACGATTGGTTTTAGTGCTTGTAATTGTGAAATATGAGTTGATTATGGTCTAAAAAAAGTGCTATTTTTTGCTGAGAAAATCAAGTTTGAAAATGGTCGATTTTCAAGATTAAAAAGTTCATAACTCGAAAAGTTTGAGAGACCCCCACGAAATTCTTTAGGATTCTTGTTCATGAGATAAAACTACGTAAATAACACCATTTTCTCTTTGTTTCGAGAATTAGCCCGACAGATAAGCTTACCTTTACCCAAATAGGTATCATAGTTTCGGAATTTTGACCCATAAATATCTATAAGTAGGTATTGTTCATGAAAATCGGAAAAAATGGGATAGACTTTCTAAAAAATGCATGCTATGACTTGCCAATATAACTAAACATTCCCTTTTATCAATCCACTGATGGATAAGCACAGTATAGCACAGTTTATCAACACTATTCACTCGACCGCAAAATTATAATTTGACGATTCAAATTAAACTCCGTACCGTACCCTTCCTATGTCCCCAGAACACTGAACAAGTGAGTGACTGGACAATGAAGAAATCTGTGACTGTTTCTTATCAGTATGACAGTTCCACAGTACACGTAATAGTAGTGAAATCATCATCAATTGGAATGTTTTCACTATACATATACCAAGTGACAATTTTTCTATTAATTATCAGTCGAATATCAAGTAATTCTTGTACAATGGCACTGAAGGGCTAATATAATATTAAATAATAATAGTAAATGTTTTTATTGAATCAGAATTACATTAAATTCAAATGGTTATCGCCCGATGTCCTTCTGCCCTTTGAATACAATTTTGTTATAATACATATGGTTAAAAAAAATGCATAGCTTATACTATTTGAAAAAATAAATAAAAAATTCGTATTCACTAATAATAAAATAAAAAATTCTACATGATCTTGATAAATGATAAATGAATTAGTGTTGAATATTTGTTGAAAACTGTAACAGTTTTTCCAGCAAGGTTTCTTCTGGATAGCGGTGACTTTGTTGCACATTAGGGTTCCTTCTCAGGGCATATTTGGTAATTATCTCAATGTTTTTTTGTTTTGGTGAAAACTTCCTGGAGAGATATTGTAGACGATCCTATATCGGAGATGAAGGAACAGGAGCAGGAATATACGGAGTGAGGCCAAAAAGGAACGTATTTGTTCCAGTTGGTAACAACACCACAGTATTCCAAGCAGAGACACATGCCATATATTTTTTTTTGTTTTTTACGAAACTCCCAGGTTTTCGGAGAAAACCCCTCGAAAGCAGAGCTTGTGCGAGCAAGGGAGATCCGGGACCTACAGTTTAAATAAAAGTGGAGTCCGAACCACTTCAGCTCAGTGATACACGACCGGGGATCGAACCCGGACCGTCTGGGTGGAAGCCAAACGCTCTAACACCTCGACCACTTCGCTCATAAGGACATGCCTACAGATGAATCTAGACCGTGGGTGTGAAAGAAAACACATCTACATTATATCTGACAGCCAGAGCGCTATAAAAGCTCTGACCTCAATACAGATAAAGTCTAAGCAAGTCTGGGAATGTCTTCAGAGCCTCAATGAACTGTCGAAACGCAACAAGGTTACACTTGTGTGCGTGCTCGGACATAGGGGAATTGAAGGCGTTGAAATAGCAGACCAACTTGCAAAGAAAGCATCTGAATCACCATTCACAGGTCCAGAACCAGCGTTTGGAATTAGCAAAACCCGATGCGGAAACCTAATCAATGAGTGGAAGAAATCAAAACATCAAACGTATTTGGACCATTTCTAAGATACGCACGATCACCGGCTTACTAACCGGACACTGCGGCCTTAGGAAACACACACACCATGGGAATAAATAGAGAAACCGTGGACTGTAGACTTTGTGGTGACGAGGAGGAAATAGCCTCTCACATCGTCTTCGAATGCGACGCGCTACTCAACAAGCGCAACATAATATTCGGACAGATCAACCTAGAAACAGGCATTAATCCGAAACACCTAGTAAATAGACTACTGAACCTGATGAAAAACACAGGCCTATTTAACTAGGAACCACTGACGACAGAACAATACAATAGACCCCAGCTGGTCTCAGTGTTGAGGGAAACCTCAAGGTAAACCCAGTATCCCGCTCGTCAGCCTTTAACTAACCAACCAACCATCGGAGTTACATTGGTCAGCTGATAAAGCAGAGGATTAGGAGGGTTATGAAGAGGATTGTTAGGGTGTCTTATCTTGGAGATATTCCTAATAGCTGTTGATTCTGCTACTTTTATTATATTTAGAGTTTGTTGTCCCGAGTTGATAAATAGCAGGTGTGCGTATTCAATAAGTGGGCGACAAATAAGTTTATATATACGACTAGCCGTTGTTATGTTTGCTCCTGTCCCTTCATATATCAGGCTTGTGAAGTTTGTAGCTATTGCAATGGTTATAATATTAATGAAATTTCCGTTCATTTCCAAATGAATATCTGGAAATTTCAGTTACTATCTGGAAATTTCCAGATGTAATCAGAAAATTTTCGGTTACTATCTGGAAATTTTCAGTAACTATCTGGATATTTCCTACTTTTATCTGAAAATTTCTGGAAATTTTCAGTTACTATTTGGAATTTTTTAGTTATTATCTGGAAATTTCCAGCTACTATCTGGAAAGGACCACGAACATATCTTATGGGATAGTCTTTCTGTGAAAATGGCTGGATTTTCGATATTTTGTAGCTGGAGTAATTCTGAGTAAAAGTCTCCATTGGTCCAACTCGATCGTATAACTCGATTCCGCGCGAGAGGGCGCCAAATAATCAATTTTGTGATTTTTGGGGAAATGCAGCTGAATGAAAAATATCAATATCTCATTTATAACCAAAATTCTGGGCTACTGAGCATTCCTAAAATTCACGAGAATTTGTTTTCTACAATACAGAATAAAAAAACAACACTGTTTTTCTACAGGGCTGTCAACAATATACTCCATTATTCAGTGAATGAATTCGCCTACGAGGTTGTAAGTTTATTGAGTTTATCATTGAGGATCAATCAGAGTGGTTTGTTGATCGCCAATAATATAATGAAGCTATGAATACAGTGTTCAGGATAAGGAATGGTCCATATTATATAAATGTAATGTATCAAAGAGAAACATTCTCAATTGAAAATTGAATCAATATATGACTCCTCTGGAATTGGAAAAACCCTACGATAAAATTGAAGTTACTTTTTTGTAATATCTAACAGAAAACAACTACTTCCCCCGCTAAACCTACGACATTGAACTACATCTGATAGATATATATATATATATATATATATATATATATATATATAAATAAGGATGGATTTAGCGAGGGGCAATATATGAAGATATAAGTAGAAAAGTTATTGGGTCTAACCCTCAAAATGTTCTGCAACCGTAGACACGTGTTTCGAGCTTAAGCTCTCATCAGTACGGTAAAATCAAGTTCGAAGATGTACAACACTTGGATGTAAAAATAGAAACAAAGGAAGTCAACAACAGGAAGCCAACCACACATTTGTGGCTTCGGTTAGAAGACCTTGTGCTTACAAGGCAACAACTAACGTCGCCACGGAGGCAGCTATATATATATATATATATATATATATATATATATATATATATATATATATATATATATATATATATATATATATATATATATATATATATATATATATATATATATATATAACAGAAAGTTACTTATGACATCTACAGTTACTAGTTGAAACTTAATTTGACACGAACCAAGGAATCCAAAGTAGAGGTTTGTCTACAATTTGACAGGCAGTCAACACTTTGTTGTTCTGACCAACCCAAGGTTCAATCAAGTTTCTAGTACGTTATGAGGAACGCAAGCAGAATCTAAGTGAAAATAGAGTATATTTCGTTTTAATTCCGAGAGTTCCAACCTTTGACAGCTGTTTCGTGCTAACGCACTCATCAGAAAGGATTTATGGAGCTCTCGAAATCAAAACGAATCCACTCAAGAATTAGTACCGTGAAGGCAAGACAGATATAACAGAAAGTTACTTATGACATCTACAGTCACTAGTTGAAACTTAATTTGACACGAACCAAGGAATCCAAAGTAGAGGTTTGTCTACTCAGAATTACTCCAGCTACAAAATATCGAAAATCCAGCCATTTTCACAGAAAGACTATCCCATAAGATATGTTCGTGGTCCTTTCCAGATAGTAGCTGGAAATTTCCAGATAATAACTAAAAAATTCCAAATAGTAACTGAAAATTTCCAGAAATTTTCAGATAAAAGTAGGAAATATCCAGATAGTTACTGAAAATTTCCAGATAGTAACCGAAAATTTTCTGATTACATCTGGAAATTTCCAGATAGTAACTGAAATTTCCAGATATTCATTTGGAAATGAACGGAAATTTCATTAATATTATAACCATTGCAATAGCTACAAACTTCACAAGCCTGATATATGAAGGGACAGGAGCAAACATAACAACGGCAAGTCGTATATATAAACTTATTTGTCGCCCACTTACTGAAACTATCGTTCTAGTCTTTTAATAGAAGCACAATAACTTTTCATTTAAAGAAATCACAAATTGCTTGAAAATAGGAGAACAGATCATCAAAACGCCATGCAACCTTGAATTGCAGAAGCATTCAAAACTAATCGGAGATGAAATTCCTTTAAATCACCTGACTGAAACGTTCTTTAGAGTCTTTCAATAGAAACACAATCACTTTTTAGTTAGAGAAATCACAAATTTTCACAAATTGTTTGAAAATAGGAGTGCAGATCGTCAAAACGCCATATAAACACGTGTAAAGTCAAAAACCTCTGTCCGTGATTCGTAGTTCAAAGTCTTGCTATAGGTGGCGCTGCGATCTTATTTTCTTTCGCCAATAATGCTATACCGCACTTTGGCGACAATACAATTGTCAACTGTAAATACAGCGATTGTTTCCTATCAGAAATTACACTTCTATACCATAAAAATGCGAACTGTAATCTATAAAATCTGTAAAAATGTCTACTGGGAAAGTTCTCTACCAGTAATGCAGACGATTAATAAAATGACAGAATGATATTCCATCCAAATCGTATCATAGCAGAAAAGGACTTCAGCAGATGCGCAATTACACCGATTCGAAATTATCTCAATCCGTACTTTTTCAGAATGTATTCAGATAGACCGGGAGATCTTCAGAACGTACATGTCACTGTCAAACATAGCAGTAGAAACCTGTAAAACGTCGTAAATGGGTTGCGTCGTTGCCAAGTTGCACAGTAACTTCTCCAATATGATTTTAATGTAAAATTCATAATTATGAATAATATGGTAGAAGTCGGGTGATGTGATGATAATCAAACGACTGAATTGAATAATAAAAAAAATACGCTAACATGTAGCAGGTTTTCCATAATTTTTTTTTAGAAATAATAAAATTGTTATATCATGCGATAATATTATATCAACGTTGAGTAGCAGGATACAGGTGAAAATTCATAGTTTGAATTTATTCAAGTCAAGATCTACAGTTTCAGCGTTTCAGGTTACCACTTTACAATGATAGATTAAACAAAAAAAACTACCCGTAGACAACAAAATTGAAATTTAAGTGAACTGTGAAAATTGAGTTGAAAACGGAGAAATTGAATACATATATTCAATATTTCGAATGAGTTGAAGAAGAATGAACCTCTCAGAGTAGAGAATGTTGATTACCTATTTCGAAATGGTTGGGAAAGTTGAGGATGAATTGTTCATGTGAATTTTATTACATATTCTTCGAATATATTTCTATTTGCTTCCTTGCATAATAGACTACCTAGGCCCTAACGTCACAAGAGAAGAAACTTATCAATCAAACCCAGTATAGAACTCTTGTCAAGATTCCTTTCTGATCGAACCTTTCCGAACAAATTGGTAATAGGTACGTGTTGACTGTTGAAAACCCATAAGAAATTATTGATTTGATTTTTTTGCTTTTTTTCTGTCTGAAATAATGACATTTGTGATTATTTTCAGTAAAGTGTCTGAGTTGGAACATCTTACCGAAAATACCTCTAAGTTAACTAAGGTAGGCTTTTTAAAGTTTGTTGAGGTTATGTTATGTTGTTTATTGATATGTAATGTATCACTCATTATTTATTGTTTCAGATTTTGATTATAAAATGGCATCAAACCATGTTTTACTTTCATCTATAAATGAATTCCTTAACAATGACAATCAATTTTTTAAAAAAGGGAGGAAATGCACAGGAATCTAATCATGTAGATTATGCAGTTTGTTGAAGACTTCATCATGATCAGAGGAGAAATGCACGCAAGCACGAAAGAGAAGTTATATCATGCTGAAGTGAGTCATATTTTGTGGAGGTTTTCTATTTTTTGATTATTCACAGTATTTTTAGTTTAGATCACACTTAACAAGTTGGGAGATATCGTCTCTGACAGTTGTGCTGACCTGGAGGAATGAAATGACATCATAATTATATTGAGACACTGGCTCTTTTTGGACACTGCAATATATACGTGATTGACAAGGAATTTGACAAATGCAAAAAATGTTGCAGTAAAAACAGCTGAAGAACTATACAATCCCCAAAATCATATTCTGCCATTTATAGGGTGAGGAATAAGCGAAGAGGAAATGAAAAAATAAAAGGGATAGAAGATACGTGATTTGGACAATACTGTGGGTTTTACTTGGCTTCTGCAACCAGAAAGTGACTAGGAATTTTTTAACTGTGGCTTTCCAATTATTGAAATATTATCGAATGAATTCACTGAGGCTACTTAGCTATTCAGTGAGGAAGAACTTATAAAAAAAATGGGATAGAGTTCCTTAAAACAACATTGAACCTGGATTTACAACCAACAAGTATTTGGCTGACAAATTCTGGTCTTTTGGGAGCCATCCCTGATGGATCAGTAGGAGATAATTCCATTGTGGAGGTGAAATGTCCATATTCATTTAGAAAGGATAATTCGTCACAGGAACTCAAGATTGATTACAAATATAATAATAAACTACTTCCGTTGGACCCAAGGAAACCCTTACATTTTATAACGATCTAAATGTTACTTGTGTATATGCACAATGAAAGAAATGACTTTAATTGAATAGGACCCATGTGAACAGAAAAGTTTTATATGAATCAGTATTTGCCAAAATTTTTAAATAAAGTTATCCTAGCTTAAACTCATACTTCTGAATATGAAAAATTGCTTCCAAATTTATCAAGATAAAAGTGTAAAATGTGTAATAAATATTTTAAATTATTTATTTTCACCCATGTACCTCTATACCTCATAAAATATTTAAATCTTTTGATTAATTGAAATACAGTTGGGTATAATTATAACATTTTATTTGCCATAACTAAATACATTTCACACCTAACTGAAAAATAGTTGATTACTGAGATACGTAAAATTGAAGAATTATTTGCAAAATATTAACTTTTTATTCTTCAAATAGCTCTTTCTACATGGATTCTTCCTTTGACCATCCTTTGTGTCTTGTACACTCTGTAAACTGAGGAGTACTTCAAAATGGAGGAATATTTGAAGAAACCCCCTATGGAAGTATTAACTGAAAAATAGTTGATTACTGAGATACGTAAAATTGAAGAATTATTTGCAAAATATTAAAACTTTTTATTCTTCGAATAGCTCTTTTTACATGGATTCTTCCTTTGACTATCCTTTGTGTCTTGTACACTCTGTAAACTGAGGAGTACTTCAAAATGGAGGAATATTTGAAGAAACCCCCTATGGAAGTAAACCTTGAATCAAAAGCCCTTATTAGCTAATATGAGGTCACCATAGGGCATTTGCTTCAAAATTTCTGTTTTCTACAATAGACCATCAGATAGTGACAGATTTGGGTGCCCCATTTTTGCATGTGAGCCTCGAATAGGGTTGAAAAGTACATCGATGTTGAGTAAAATGGAGGGAAATTTACGAGTGGCTCCAGGGGAGAACATATTATGGTAACTTCGATTTTCCAGAACAGAAATAAAAGAGCAGTATGTTGCCCACATTTTAACGTGAGCAGTGTTCACCTAATTAATAATTAATATAACCTGGCTTCGGAATACCAAAGGCTTCAGTGTTGCAGGTGGCTAATGGGTTAAAATGAGGGTGTAATATTGTAAGGGAAAATCGAGATTTTGACAGATTTTCTCACACAAGCCCAACGAAACTATGAAAACTTACATCGTCACTAGACCAAAAAACAATGGCTCGCGTGAAAATATAGGCAACATACTCCTTTTATTTCTGTTCTGGAAAATCGAATTTTCCATATGTTCTCCCCAGGAGCCACTCGTAAATTTCCCTCCATTTTACTCAACATCGATGTACTTACTATTCAACCCTATTCGAGGCTTGTATGCGAAAATGGGGCACCTAAATCTGTCACTATCTGATGGTCTATAATTTTTTTTTAAGTGGAAAAGTGCTGCAGGAAGACAAGCCATTAATGAGGAATCGGAATGAAAAATTAAATTTCTTCAAAATTTGTTGAATTGTACTTTCCAACACGCTGAATCGACCTGTAAAAGCGTTTTTTCGAAAAACGACGTTTTCCCGGAGAAAAGCTGTACTATAGTTCATTTACGCACAACTTGTGACGTCACAAGTTGCCATTCATAAAAATTCATATTTTTTTTCGCGGGAAATTCAAGTTGGTTGCACTGGTCGTGCAGAACTTCATGTCAATTGCAAAGTTTTACTGCTGTCAAAAGTGTCAAAGAGGAAATGCTTTTTCAACGGGAATTGATTAACTTAAAATTAATTGGTTTATTTCATATTTTCATAATAGTTTTTGTGTGTGATAGTGAATATTGTGAAACAAATCAATTCATCATCGACATGAGTGGCGCCGGTGGCCTCGGTGCACTAGAAGAGAAGTCTAGAAATGACAAAATGGCGTATTGTTATTGTTGTGTTTGAGGCTGTGATCAAGCACAACGTTTTTATTTAAAGTCCTAATTTTCGAATAGACATTTTTGATGCTGTGAAAGTACAATACAAGTGGTTGAGGATATGCAGATTGTGAAAGTCAATCACCAGATACCTATTTTTTGTGAGTGGACGTTTCTAGAGCTGAGAGCCGAATGTGATTAAATTCGTGTTCGCCTTGTTCAAGATATCAAACCATGTAAGTAGAATCAAAAGGCGTTTTTCACCAGTTTCCAATATAAGCGGGGAATAACAAATATTATTCCCATTCCTAACAGTTAGAGGCACCTGTTGAATAACTCAATTTCAACAATCCATAACCTAAAACACCTGTATTAATATTAGAACTTTCTCAAATTTGTTGTTCTCTGAGGCATTTTGAAATTAGTTAACACAAAAGGCAAATCAAAAATGCTTTTTAAACGTCCTAGCATTTCAAAATATTTGAGTTTCCTACCATTTTTCTCACTAAAAAATTTAATTAAAATTCAGAAATAGGTTGGTATTGTGTGAACCAAGAATTGTTGGAAAGGATTGGACTAATTTATATGTTTTGAATTGCAAGCTTTGTGGAATACATGCCAAGATAATAAGTTCCTAAGATTTGTCCTTCTTGAAATAACTAGTCCTAGAAAAGAAATGTTCAACAAGTCTCCAGGCCATAAGAAAATGAAAGAGTCTCAACTTGTCTGCAGTGTTCTAGGAAAGTAAGCGTGATTGTGAGTGAGGTATTACCGATGAGATGCTTTGCTATTTTCTCAATGGCATTCAATCTAGCACAGGAGCTGAACTCTAAATATGTGAATACCTACCTATATCAAGTCGGATCTGTAGCATATAGATTATAAATCTATATCTCTTGGCACAAAACAGAAAACAGTTTCTAAGTGGCTCTTTTGACTATGTACTCTTGGTGGTTAGTTTTTAGAGTATTGTTGATAGTAATACTGAGCATCAAAACTTTAATGTTACTGGGACAGACATAACTGGGTACTCTCAAATCAGCTTTTTTTTAAATTTAGTTTCTCTAGGTGAATTTTCAGAAAAGTTAATTCCAAACTTTGATCTTTTGTGCATTACAATCCCTCATTCTTAATAATCAAATTACGCTCATAATTATGTGAAAAAGAATATTTTTTTGTGCAGATAATATGGAATATTCTTGGTGGTAACTGGTCAGAAAAATATGGAGGCTATCAATTGCTTTCAATTTATTTTGTAGGAAAATCGTTTGTTTCTATTGAATACCCTAAATAAAAAACCTATGAAATTCCTATAAAATTCTGTACCTAAGCCATCAAACACAATCAGATTCACTCAGAAATATCACACAAACCAATTTTACCAAATTAATTCAAATGTCCATATCTTTCTATCAGTTCAAATGATATATGTGGGCGAGTGTGCTACAAATTTCCTTTCATCTCTTGATTCAAACATCATTTAATTTATTTTCCAGCTCAAGGCAGAAAACTTATGAAGACGTATATGCTATGGGATATCAAAGAAACGTGATGGGGGTTGTTGGTCCAGCCACATATAAAATATTCATCCAGAACAGAGAAATATTACGTAAGTATAAAATTCTGGTTTTTTCTCCTTTTTGGTGGAAAATGATTTTTTGAGTTCCTATTTCCTATAATGGTTAATAGAGGGTGATGAATCTCATTGCATAACAACTCAAATAACCTATTGCAAAAATGAACTGAATATTATTTTAATTTCGACTTGTAAGCCACAAAGATTTTTCTGTTATGGACCGTGGTGGTCAGCTGGTAGAGCCGTTTGCCTCTCCAGCATAGATAGATAGATGGATAGGTAGCTTTATTCAAAAAATTGTATTTATACATATGTTACAATGCACAAATTCAATTGGGTGAACCGGCGTCAAAAATTATATGTTCAGTGAACAAAGCACTAACATTTTAGAAATACTTAATATATACTAACACTATTTCAAGTGGACACTTTAAAAATTGTAAATAGACACTTTAGTAATTGAAAACTTATTAAGTAAAGTAAATTAAGTAAAAATTACATAAAAGAGAAAGTTTGTTTGACAATGTCTCAAAATGAGTGGGAATCAAGAAATTCGTCTACAGTGTATGGTTCTATGTTAATCAATAACTTTTGTACTGATTGTTTGAATTTTTTGAGGCAGTGCTCAATTTTCAATTCTGTCGTTAGTCTATTATAAAATTTTATAGCTGAATATAATGTGGTTTTTTCTGTCAAACTTAATCTATGGGCTGGTATATTTAAATTCACTGTTCTTGTCCCATAACCATGCTGTGACTCAAACATTTCGAATTTTTCTCGGTTTTTGAACAGAAATATCAGACACTCAATTATATAAATACCTGGTACAGTTAATATATTCATTTCTCTGAATTTTCCTCTGCATGACTGTCTATAACTGTTTCCCAACAAAATTCGGAGCGCTCTCTTCTGTACAATGAAAGCACGTTGTGCTTCACTGCTCCCTCCCTAGAAAATGACGCCGAAACGCAATAACGAGTGGAAATTCGAAAAGCGTAGGATCGTGGGTTCGAATCCCATGGTCACCCGTCTTGTGCATGGATAAGGGTTGCATGTAGGGATGCAACAGGTTAACGGAAATAACAATAAGATCTCTTCAAACTGATTATGGTTTATTCCATAATCTCCAATTGCCAGTGTTTTTCAGGTGAATTCTTTTTCAAAATACTTCCAGATAAGTTTCGTGAAAATCACAATTTGAACTTTTCAATCAATTCACCTTACAGTATCTACAATATTATTTTTGATTTAGTTCAATATTTTAATTATTTATTTTTAATTCCAGTATAATGCGCTGAAAGATTTTGTAGAAAACTTAGTAGGGCAAAACATTTTTAATTCAGATATATTTTCAATTTGTTTCAGAGACATGCCTTTCTCTCTTTGAGTTAAAACTTTTAGTGATTTTTAACTATTATCATGTGTTTTATTGAATTCATGAAATTAGCACAGATTAGAACTTAATGTGTGAAATTAGTATAAACTACTATAAACTAATATGAAAATACGATATGATAAAATATACGCTGAACATTTTTCACACTTTCATATTTGAATTACCTACGAGTTTTCAAATGATTGTTCTGTTCTGAGGTTCACAAGATTCAATTCAATTCTTTCAATTCTCTTTTCAAAAATAACAAATGTTATACATTCATGTGTTAACAAGTTCGCCAGTACATTTTTACAGTTATGCACCTAGGTGAATTAACACCTGTGTGTGCAATAATACAAAATAATCTTGTAGTAGTAAGTGCTTGTATTTAGTTATTACTTCAATTTCATTTGGTACGATGTTATAAATTTTTGGTGCAATAGTTCGTACAAACTTTTGGTTTCCATCATATTTTCTAAATGGTATTACGATATGTTTGTTTGTGTACTGTCTAGTTTGGTAGCAATGGTTCACAAAATGTTTATTTGTAGATTTAAAACAGAAGATGCAGTTACTAAGATAGTATAGACATCGGACATTCAGAATCGATTCATTATAGAAACTACTTGTAGAATATAGTCTATTTTTGAACAATATTATTCTTAGTATGTAGTTTTGTACTACATTTAGTTGAGTTACTGCATTGTCATAGAGCCACCCCCCATACTATGATTCCATAATTTAGGAGTGATTCGACTAGGGACTTGTAGATTTGCAAAAGAAGTTTTTTTGTTAAAATTTTGCATATTATATAAAATTTATGAATCAATATTCTAATTTTGTCAGTTAAGTCTTTAATATGAGTTGTCCATTCTAGAGTGATACCTAGATATTTTATGGAATTAGTTTATTTTATTATGAGATCATTCATTATGATAGAATTAAATTGTGATCTCTTTGAATCTGTCATTGAAAAGGCAATAAATGTTCTATTAGAATTTAAAGTTAGTTTATTTTTGTCGAGCCAACATTTTACCAAATCTAATCCATGAGACACCTTATTTTTAACATTTTCTCAGGTTTCTTCTATAAAAAGTAGGACTGTGTCATCTGCATAAGAGATAGAGATGCCACTTATGTTTAGGTTAGAGTTGATGTAAGTGATGAAAAGAAGTGGACCAAGCACTGTTCCCTGAGGGATACCTATCTTAGTTTCAAGGGGGATATTAACATAATTCACATATGACACTAATAGTGTGCTTACTCATGAAATGAAGTGATACAAAAAAATGCAGTGTTGCTCTTAATTTGACCTTTTTTGTTAACCATCTGAGCCCTTACAAGCAACTAAAAAAAATAAACTCATTTAATTTATGTTCATTGGAAACTCATACGACATCTTGTGCAAACATTCAGAACCTACTGCTTTTTTGAGAGTAGATTCCGAACCACTCTTAGTTGGTGGCAGATGCTGTTTTGATCCTAGGTCGTCTGGGTGAAAGGGCATCACTGTAGCGCGATGGCTACTTAGCTTATAGTATCTTGGAAAGAAAAGACCTAGGAAAGACGGGGACCTGTTTTTCAACTTGTGATCCAAGACAAAGTTGAGAACCAATTGATTTTTTTTAGATGTACATTAGTCACCCATCTAAGAGAGTCAGATTGTAGGGGGGTCGTACAGGCTGTGCAGCCTCACAAGCACTTCGACCTATAAGAGAGTCAGCTTTGCTCAACATTTAACATATAACTTTTCAGGTGGCTTCACAGTCATCTAGCTACTTTTATCAAGAATAGAATAGCACTTTATTCACTTATGAGGAGTATACATATATACAAAATTGATTGCACAGCGTACCCTATCAGTTCAGTTAGTCAAAACAATATTAATATTCTAATTAATCCAAGCACAATAAATTGTTAAATTGTTAAAATTGTTATTTCCGTCAACCGATTGCACCCCTACGCGCAACCCTCGAGAGACTTGTGTAATAAGAATCCATATTTCTCATTTGAGTATAAGAAAATAGAATTTCCAGGTTTTATAAAATATTTATTACCCCTTCATTTATATTTATTTCACTATTTATATTTTAATGTAGCTGATTTATGATTTTTAATTACAGAGGGGGGTGCAAACTTTCAATGATAAGAGGCTTGGATTTTTTGCCGCAGAGATGATCTTCTGTTAACATCAAGAAGACACACTGGAAGGACTATCTTGCACCAGGTTCATTCTTGGAATTTCTTCAGGCTAATCATATAAGAAGTTCAGTCTAAGCAGATTCAATACTTTTCTTTGAAACAATTTCGAAGTTCTCTGCTCAATAAAGCAAAAACAATTGTTGGATAGTAGAGGAGTCAAAAGAAAGTTTTCAATTTTGTCAGAAGGAAATGAAATACGATATCATATTCTGAAAAGTTATCTCATCAGAGATATTTTAATTTTCCTCTTTGCTTCATCCTCTTATTGTGGATTTATGCAGCAGTCATAAGTCATAAGCTTCAAGTTACAAGGAAGAATATTTGTCAGTGATTGGCTGAACCGTTTATTTCAACCAATCATTGACTAACATTCATATGACTTAAAACTGCTGCATAAATCCACCATAAAACAGAAAATGCAACCAAAGAAATCTCAGTATCATTTGGTATATGAGGGAGATGAATAAGTGCACCAAGAGTAAAGTAGGAGCATTAGTTTTCATTAGGAAAAAAATATTTCAAAAACGTTTTCACAATCAGAATATAATTTAAAATATATAAAAAGATTTGAGGTTTTTTAGACAAATAAAAACTGGCAATCCAAAGTCGTCAAGATAACATTGCTAATGATTACTAATCCATCACGCTGCAGAAAAAAAACAGGCCCTCCTGGGTCTTTATTTAATAAATTATGGACAAATTAAATTTGCAGCAGAAAAGTTGCTGAATTTTTGTAAATTATGACTTTATCTAGACCAGTTCGGCAACATTTGTTTGTCATAAAAAATAGTTTGCATAATTGAAAAAGTAATTCTGTTTTTTTTGGATCTAGCTGTAAAATTTTGAGTTCTAAATAAGAAATATGCTATTATTGTACTGTTTTTATTAGCTCAACTCCATTTGACACTGACACTCAAATATCTCAATACTTTTATCAATCAACTACTGTCAAATCTCATATTTGAATTGCGATATATCAGGAAAATATAGCCCTACTACAACCTAGACAATTTGAGAGATTCTAGATGTTTTCTTGGAATTCTTCCGAAGTCTATCTAATATAATTATCTCGAAGGAGTAAAAGTTTTGTTTTCCATTGTAGTATAATTTTCTGATTTTTTTTTATTGAATATTGTGTATATTGTATGTATTTTACATTAAGATTATTGAAATGTTTTGATTTTTGTATGTATGTAATATAGTCAACATTTGCGTTTATATTGATATTGCACCTTGAAATGACTTTGTCAACAAGTTATTTTCTCAGACCATAAGTACATTTTGAATTGAGTAATCTCCACACAATTTATAATTGCTATAAAAGACTGTAACCACAAATATGATCTTAGGTAAATATTGATTTTAATTTGTACTGTAAATGTAGTCAGTGGCCTAGTGCCATTCTGTAGAATTTTGTAATAAATACGTAGGTATACATAATACATAGACCACATAGGTGGGCTCTTTGAAGTGGATGATTGGTTTTCAATTATTGTTTCCTGGATTTCAAAGTACACAGAGAAACCTTGATCTTTTTTTTTACATAAAGACCTGTTTTTTTAATGGAGAGTAAAATGTGCTCGTATTGCTTTCGATAAATGTTTCTTTATTTCAACTCTGTCCATTCAGAAAACTGGGTTTTATGGAACTGTTTACAAATTATTCATTGGTCTAGCAACCTTGTGATGCAGAATATAAATTTGTAATCTCTGTGATGTTAAACACTGGACAAACTCAAAATAAAAGCTAGTATTGTATAAAGAATCAAAATGCATGGAAACTTTCAACAGGTTGGTAGTGGAACTTGAACGTTATGTCTAAATGTTGAATAATATTCACTTGGACATTTGACTCGTACTTTATAAAAAATGTACTCTAGTGTTTATATTCAATTTATTGTTGTAAGATGATTTCTATTTGTGAACCATTTTTTTACAAGATAAATCAGATTTATTCATGTTGGGGTTTTTATTTGGAATGATTGAATGGAGGTATTCATTGATCTCAATAAGTACTTATATTTACTTCAGAGTTGAGATTAAAACCGCAAAATGTAATGCAAGTGTTTTTGTATTATCGAGATTTGCTTTTGATCCTAAAATGTTAATATTTTAAAAAGTTCAGATTGGTATTGATACTGGTAAATTTCTTGATAGGATTCTTGTCAGATTAATTTCCATTTATTCTATTGTTCAAGTGAAAATAGCATTTTGATAATTTTTTGAAAACATTCAAATCGTGAAAATTCGTCTCTTATTTGTAAACAATTTCATAATTGTCTTTCCCTACAATTCACGAAAATGGGTTGTAGAACCTAAAAAAAATTATTGACTGAGAGTTTTATTTTGTGGAGGAATTCTTTTCTTGATAAATTTCGAAAATGAATAAATGTAAGATTAAGAAAATCTATACAAGTGGAGGCATATCAATTAGTCTTGATAAGTTACAGCATTTATAGGACTTGTTTCGAAGAAATTATTTAGTTTTGTCAATAAATTATCATACTCTGAGTTTGCATATCTTATTCTTCATTTTCCCTTCTATTCTATAATAGTTTTTTTTTTTAATTTCCTTTTTTTTCGTCTTAAGACAGGAAGCTTATAATCCTAAAAATAGGATGTTGAAAATGTCTTCTCATGTAATTGCTGTTCATTCAAGCTTCTCACAAAATCAGAATATCCCTCTTAAATTGGAATATATATATATATATATATATATATATATATATATATATATATATATATATATATATATATATATATATATATATATATATATTTTGTCAAAAGATTTGATTATTAAATCATTTCTAAACAATTGACATTCTTTTTAGAAAATAATTATTCTATTATTATATAAATGAAAAATAGTGATTCCAAACATTGAGCTTAGTTAAAATTTATCTAAAAAACTTAACCTCTGCCTCTTGAAACTACAAACCTCTCAGAAATCTCCCAGCCATGTTTGAAAGCATTTTGAATAAGTAAAATGTACACAAACTCAGAAAAATATTTTTTATTTCAGTTTTTATACATTTTCCACTCCCATCTATAATATTTGATTTCTTTCTTACAGTAGATTTGAAGAAAAAAACCCTTTTGTGAAGTGGTGACACTTTTTCATATAATAATAATAATTTGCCAATCCGTGGAAATTCTCATCAACCTGAAACAGAACATCTATTCATATTGGGAAATAAAAATTGAAAAATATGCAAAATGCTTTGGGAGCTAGATACAATTTTTGTTGAATCTTGAGTATTTCTTGTCAGTTTTAATATTTTAAAAGGAATATAACAAGTTTAACGAGTGAAACATTTATTTAAAATTGAACATTCCATGTTTGTATTTTAATTATATCACTGCTCAAAGATTTTGAAAGGAAATCTGGTACATTTACCTACTAATTGCTATTTATTTGACTGGTGAAACGTTATGAAGAAATTCGAACATACAAATGTCTCAAAACTCAACAAAAGAGAACTATAGCTCCCAATCATATATTTAAACTAATGGCAAATTTGAGATAGAACACAAATAGCCTTGCTTTCCTGTTCTCAGTAATTTTTCTATATTTGTTAGGTAGTGTTAATTTGGAATGCAACTTACATCAGCAACAGTTTCGCACTATTCCAGTTTCCTTTTTTCTATCCTGATCAGAACCTGAACAAATATTCATCATTTCGACTTCTCATAGATTTTACCCAACTTTTGACTGAAATGAAAAATAATTTTATTGAAACAGAAGGTCCAGTAAAATCTATTAGTAAATAAACAATAAAATTGACCAATATTGGTTGTATTTAGGTACACATGGTAATTCATTGTCCCAATAAAACTGGTGTTGGTTTTTCTCAGAAATAAATACCAACATAATGATATGTGAAATGACCAGAACTATGCAATATCTTATCAAATACAATAATACATTCTGAAATATTGTTTGAATTGTACTGGGGTTTCATGAACTAATGATAAGCTTCCTTTTTGTTTGTTTTTTGTGCATCCAGGGTCTATCCACCATCTCCCAGATTTTATTCTCTTGAGTTTTGCAATGCATATTAATGTGAATGTGACTCAGTGTAAATTATTGACTATTCTTCGTGAAATAATAATTTACCCTCTGTGAATCGGTAAGTAATGGTCTCAAAAATCTAAATTTATGTTTTGTATTAAATTATACAATGAATATATAGTTATCTTAACACTCATAATAGCCGAAAATTACAGAAACTGTTTAAGGTCACAAAATTGATTAAGTTATCGAACTGTATAATTTCGAACTAAAACAAGAGGTTATGTCCACTACCAGTATAATTTCATTAAATCTTAAAAGCAGTAATGGGCTTGAACATTCTTAAAACTATTCTAAATGGTTTTTATCCTAATTTTCCATTGTACCTAATAAGAAACTATGCTAAGTAAAATATTCGAAGCATTCTGAATGATGTTTTTCAAACTGTTTCTTCCCTCCAATTTTAATCTAATGGCTTTAATATAGTTTCATCTTCATGTTACCTAATAATTATGTAAAGAAAAGCATTTTATTTATGAATCAATTTGCAAAATGATCTATCGGGATGTTAAGTTTAACCTTGCTTTTTTATATGCTGCATTCAAATCAGGGATGACAAAGAAATGTAATAATCCGCTTGACTAACAAGCTACATGAAGTAATATTGTTAATTCAATTGAAATACTTACATGAAATGATCACCTGCATATAGATTATGAGTTTTTATTTGAAATGCCCCTGCACGTATTATTTACACACACACAAACTTCTGAATACTTCATGATTTCTCTCGAAATAATCGAAACAATATTCATCTGAACGTTCAACACGGTTTTCAAGTCAAATTCCACGAAATACACATCATTTTCAATTAATAAATAATCCAAACATTTTGAAACTGTCAAAAATCGAAAAACATTCTGTACATGTCAACAATCCATTTATTCAAGGAATTTTGTTGCCAACCTTTAAAAAGTTGGAGTTGGCGTAGCTATATTCACTTTTTAATGAATGAACTGTGTTTCCCGCGCAAAATCAGATTTTATTTTTTTTACGGCTCTGATTCAAAAAGATATATAAGTGTTATATATATTCAGAACCAGGGCGTTGAGCTCTATCCACTGTGAAATTATGAATTTTTTTTTTTTTGATTCCGATTCCTCATTGTTTCAAACACTGTCAAAAACAAAATATAAGTAGTTATTCCTCAATTCCTGTTTACATAATCATATGAGCATGATTGTTTTTGTTTTTAATTATGATAGCTGAAAAACAGTGATTTTCTGACATGACCTGACAAGTGACAATCTGCTTCCACCACTTTTGGTCACAGAACACATAACCTCGGTTAGGTGTTCTGTGACTTGGTTTTTGACATGAATATATAGCGACACAGAACTCTCAGTGTTTTCTGGCTTGGAAGCGCATACAGATTTAACTAACAGGAGGGTTTTATAAGCTCTAGCCAATCAGAATCTTGTATAAACGCGTCATAGTGACGTACTTGGACATGAGTACAGAGTCGAACTCGAACCAAGGAACAAAAGTGTCGCCTCATATCCAAAGAGTGCGGAGTGCGCTAGTCCGTCACTGTCTATAGAGAACAGCGGCCATGACATGTCACATTTCGTCACAAATGTTCTTTCATCTCTTTCAATAAGTGCTCCCATTGTCTTATGGGGATTAGACTCTCCTAGTTAAATAACGTTTAAGGTTTCGTCAAACCGACGCGGGAGCGGGAACGAGATGAATCCGAGACTAAAATCCATAGTGGGACATACCGGTGTGATTATTCGTATTCCGAAATGCATACAAGCAATGAAATATGTATAGTTTTTTACATGTACTGTTTTTCTAGCAGTTTGCACGGTTCCAAAGTTCCGTTCCCGCTCCCGCGTCGGTTTGACGGAACCTTTAGTCTCCTTGGTGGAAGCGTAGAATATGACTAAAGTCTTGTTCATACCCTCGCAAATTTCGCAATTTTTCTGCGAATAAAATGGCTGCCGACATGCTTCTGCAACAAAGATTGGTCCGTCATCAATGCCAGCCATTTTGAAAACTTGCAAAATTCGCGAGGGTATGAACATAACTTAATGGTATCAAGATATAGAGATCAATGAAAGAAAACTCTACATCAAAATATATCTCAAGTTTGTATCGACAGGAAATGATGCTGTCACATAATCTCCAACCGATAAAGCACTAATAGACAGCAAGCTTTCTACAAAATTGAGATATATTGATGTGAAAGTTTTCTTGCTATGATGACAACGTTGCTACTGAGAAAAAGAATCGACTCGAATGTGTCATTAATATCATGGACAGCGAGAATGCATACCAAATACTATTCAATAATTAGACATTACTTAAATTTGGAGTTGGAAGTTGTATTTGTGTTCTGTGGGTGGTAGATATTCAAGAAATTTCCCTTTTTATTTCCTGAGCTAAGATCATGAATACGTTTCGAATCTTTTTATGTATGTCGTGATCGATTCAGTTAAGTCAGAATGAAAGTATTTGAATCATAGGGTGCGAACGATTCTGGAAACATATATAGACGCTAGAAAAAGCATCGGGGGACCTTTTCTCAAATGTCTACTAACTTATGTCGCATACGACAAAATATGTCCATCGCCTTTCTCGAATATGTATTGAAAAGAGATGGAGTTATTTTGTAGCATGCTCCGAGCAATCAAATATAATAGATGGCTTTTCGTCTCTTGAAAGCAACATACCCGACATTGTTTACAAACATTAGAGCCCGAATAATGTTAAAAAAGGGCCTTGTCGTTTGCACTCAGTCATCAGATTGGAATTCCCTATTATTTTCACCCTTAGGCTGTGTCAAGTCACCGCTCGGACAAGGCACACGCGTTCAGTATGAAGTATGACGATGAGTCGGACCGATCAGATGATTGAAAATATTGGTCACATACAAACAGTTCTAATTAGGTCGTCAAGTCAACCAAATGACCGCGCTGGTCTAATCAAATTGGTCAGACCGGAGACTTGACTCAGCCTTAGTTATTTATCGTCTGGTAACCAATTTTTGAATTGCCGGAATTAATTCTCAAGATTCTCAAGAGAAATATGACGTCATTTTATACCTATACCTATTGCTCGAAATTGAGAGAAAATGACGTCATATTTCTCTAGAGAATCAATTCCGACAATTCAAAAATTGGGCCCCTGACGTCTTCTCAAATCAAACCATGGGCGTCGCAGCAGGGTAACCATGGCATAAACCATATTTGATTGGCATTCCTAACGACCTTTTGAGTGGGATTATATGAGTTTTTATCCCGATTTTGAGACAAAATTACACTATTTGTTGAACTAGCTGTAAAACAACTTTGTTACTAAATAAGTCGCGACTTTGAAAACGATTATACCCACCAATAATTAGGAAAAACCCTGTTGCAGTGTGTAGGTACACTAAAAAGTAATTATAAGTAAGCAAAATCAACTCTCCATAACCAAATTGAAATCGTAAGCCACTAGCTATTATAAACTCAATCTAATGGGCACTGGAATGTTTTATTCATATATAGGGATTATCACGTGTAGGTAATCATCCGTTCATCAGAAGTTTTTATGGTCCCATTTGAATGAAATTATGTAAGCATAATATCATATACAATGTCCGCCAAAATGTTGGAACCATATGGGAAACTTTTTAATTAATAGATTCTCAGAAAATTTCATTCCTCATAAAAATTGGTACATTCAATAGAGGACTTCGGATAAGGATGCAGTCATGCCACCACACAACTTCTGGCTTTGAAACTACTGTCACGTTTTTCGGCAACTTGTCGTCATGTCAGGGTTCCTATGGCAGCATCAGGAACCCCGTAATATGATTGAAATTGTTCATAATAAAATACAAAACCCTAGGTTCTTTAATTTTGTTTAGGGATCTTTCTTACAAAATGGCGCTAATTTCAAAATATATCATTTTCCTGAATTAAAAAAAAATGCGTATTTCACTTTTCCTAGTTGCCAAATAATTCATCGATCTAGAAAACATTCTGAGCTTGGTACATTTCATGGATAAACAAACCTTAGTACCTTTTTGATTAAAATGCTCTCGGCATTTCATTCAATAACTTAAGGTTACATCACAGAACTTGTATCAGGTTTGTGGGTACTGTACCCACAAATTCTTCTAAATGTTTTTCGATATAAAGTTGACGAAACTACTGATGTATCACGACAGGAACAAAAGTCCATATGTGTGAGATATATTGAGCCCAGAGATAACATATAATATACTACGGGAAGATTTTCTAAGATTTGTCTCAGTACACTGAGTACTTCATGAAATTATTTGGCTGATACAATTCTTTCCACACTGAGTCGTTTAGGGGTTGATTTTAAATCCCTTATCGAGCAAGGGCATGATAGCGCTTCTTCGATCAAAGGCTGTTTTAATGGTGTCCAAGCAGGTATCCGCCAAACTTATCCAGAAGCATTATACGTTCGTTATTGCAGCTCGCATTCGTTGAGTTTAGCGGCTTCGAGCCACTCTTGTCAAATTCAGCCAATCCGAAATTACTAGTGAATTTGTAGTGAGTCTGACAGCCGTATGCATAGTCAATCGCTAGCGATTCGCCAGAGTTTCACCGTTCGCTACACAAGGATTATAATGCACAGCCGAGTTCCAAAAAAGTGACAACTACGCGATAAGTAACATTTTGGCGAAACGCTGGCGATGTACCAATTTTTTGGAGCTCGACTCTTCATTATAGTTCTTGTGTAGCGAGCGGCGAAACTCTGGAGAGTCGCTGGAATTGACTATGCATACGACTGTGAGAGTTGCTTGACCATGTTGTTTTCATTTCTACTTCCACTTTTTAAAATACTCCAGTTGCCTCTCTGTGATTTGGTGGCCGCTTTGCAACATGTTGATTTGATCATCTATGATATTCGAAAAAATGTCAAATCAAAATTCGCCAACATATTTATAAGAGTATTTTGGTTTGCTCAAATCCATAAATGAAGAAATAAAAATTCCACTAAGAGTGTTGCAACAGTACGTGTCACAGTGCAAACTATGAAACCGAAGATCCAGAAGAGTACTTTAGAATAACTGTTATGATTCTACTTCTAGATGATTTCATTGATCAACTCCACTCAAGATTCCAGAAGCATAAATCTACTCTATCATCTTTATATATTTTGATTCCATCAGTTTGTTGTGAAAAACAGCCCAGTGTTGAAGAAGACAATTTCATGCTCTATAAACAGTTTTTGGAATGGGACTCACTGAAATAATTAGACCTATGGAAAATGATATGGCTAAAAGAACCTGTTTCATTTTGGCAACAATTACTTCTGAAACGCCTCAAAACCTATTTGAGGAATTCCACAGGTCAGGAGAGACTGAATGGATAGGCGTTGATGTCAATTCACCGAGACGTAAACATTGACAACGAGAAGAATATTGATTTGTTTGCAGCAAAAAAAATCTAGAGGCTCAATGTTATTCATTAATGTGGATCTGATGTTTCTATGTGTTTCCCATTAATGTATTTAATTTTGTTTGTTTTGTTTTTGAATAAATATGATTGCAAGCAGTGTCAAATATTATTTTAGGAATAAATCTGCAAAATTGTAACATGGTAATACCAAAGAGTAGGGGTGACCCCTACTCTTTGGTAATACCGAATATCCAATGTGATCTTTCCTGGGTAAATTACAAAATTGTGTTGAACATACAAAAACTATATACTAAAATCGATCAAACTTGGTCCGCAATATTCTTCTTAAGCTCAAGTCAACGGACGCCCCCTATTTTTTTTTTCTGGATACGGTTTTTAGGGTACATATTATATTTTGATCATAACAGTTGGTTAAAATGGATGAATTTGAATTTTTTCGTGGAAAAAATGTACACTGACAAAGAAATAACCCTACACATTACATAATACCTCTTTCAATAACAATGCTCTAGCTCTATAGTGTTGAATTTAGCGCTGTTTCGTTGCTATACGATTGTCTTTCCACTGTTCCACTACTGTGATTGTTCCTGCTCAACTGTGGTTGTCCCGCTGTATATCTGTTGTTCAGCATTCCTTCGCTATTCGTCCCAGCTGTACATGTACGTTGATTGATTGTGTCGTACCCACTGTGCACCTGTATACACCAAGGCACTGATGAACTACAACCACAATAATTGGTGAACTTGCATGCTTGAGAATATCTACATAGTATCAGATAAGTTTGGAATAAGACTGCCCCTAAGGCGTAAGTATCGATTATTGTAAGCTATCATCGTGACGTCACAGGCATAGCCCTCACTGGAGGTTTCATATTGATATATTCAAACAATACCATACTCTCAATCACAGCATTCACTTGAATTCATCTTGGTGGTTGATATTTACATTAATTTCATTTTCTTTTGTATGATCAATATATTTTATTAGTAAGGGACATGACTATTTCTTTTATTCTGGTCCAAGTTATCTAAGCGTAAGGGAAGACAAAATCTCTACATATTTATATTTTATTATTATACCATTTACAGGTATCTATTGTTTAATATTTTAGTAATATTAGTGCAGTGGGTTGTCCCATTCCATCAGGGTGGTTTCGGATTTTTCACTAGCGATAAATCCGTGGCGCTCCGGAAAATTAACCCCATATTTCAATCTTATCGAAATCAATTTTTATTGTCGAATCCACGCCTACTGAGCTGCTGGGTATGTTAGAGGCGTGACACATCATTGCACATTCACTGCTCTCCTTTCCTAAATTTCGCCCCTAACACCTGCTGTAGTCTTTTCTCTCTGTGCACAAATGAAGGTTTTTTTTTTCATTTATTTTGTTTTGTACTTTTTGAATGTCACTGTATAACAGTTTCATAGAGGTGGCCGCTTTCAAATGGGTCACACAGTAATTCACAATGATTCACAAACAAACATTGTTAAAATATTTTATCAACGGATGCAAGTGGTTCAGAGTCCGCCCCTGTAGCCACCCCGAATTTAATCCTCACTCAAAATTTATGCACGCTCCTAAATTCCCTACCAAACGATATCAACATAATTAATAATTACCACTTCCCCTCGCGCAACTGAAGCTCTAAATGCGTATAATTAAATATTTAGTTGCCCTCATAACTCTTTTTAACGGCTTGAAAAAAGCCCCTACTTATCAGGAATTATCATTGTTTATGATAATTTGGATTAAGAGCGTTATTCAGATATGCTTCTTCCAAGGCGGTCTGTTATTCAGCTAGATAAAAAGCGGGTTTCCTTCTTATCATTAGGCGGGAAGTTTCCACTTGGATAGCCTCGACGAGGAATGCTACTTTGAACTTGTTTCTAACAAATTTTCAAATTAGTAACACCTGTATTTGTTTCACTGATGACTCTGAACAATGTTCAGAACGGCATGAGAACTTTGGAGTGAAAAGTTATAAGAGGGGACGGGGTATGAGTGTAATTAGACGTTTGCATGGAGGTGAGGAAATGTTTAGAAAGTTCTGAAAGTCTGATGGAATTCATTGGTTTGTTTCCTATGAAGATAATTTGGACCCCGTTATGCAATAAGGAACCAACCAACAATTTGTAAAAATATGAAATAATATACCAGACAGACCTAATTTTATATCTTCATCGGTTTGCAATATAGAACCAGAGGTCATCGTCTCTAGCGCCATCTTGTGAGCAATAGATATACTTTGAAAAACTGAGAAATCTTGAAAAAAGATTTGCAACAAAGAGCCAGAGTCTGTTGGATCTATATTCCGTTATTGTCTGGACTGAAATGAAAATATGATGGGATCCAAAGCTACTTGGTTCTCTGTAGCAAATTGTTTTATTACATTTCTGACACTTGTCATTTTAATATTATTGTTGGTGGCTGGAAAATAATTCCAATTATTATTATTGTCATTATGTTCTCTAATACAATAATGTCGGCAAGAGTAACAAAGATAATGAACAACGCATTGTGTTTATCAAGTGAATTAAAAAATGAGGTAAGATATCCTTTTCCTATTGTATGATAGTTTCAATAATGTCTAACCTCACATTCCTGAAAAATTCTAGTACAATAAAATAAGTTTTGTAGTGGTGCGACTCTTAAAGTTTTTAGAAAAAAATATAAACCTGTATGAGGTTGCAGAACTGTTGAAGTTAGAATATAACATGGTTACATTATAAAAAAAAGTACTTGGTTCCTTATTGCAAATTCCTTTTTAGGATAACCCGTACTCGTACTGTCCAAAACTGGCATCTAGCAGTTGCGAAAAAAAAGTCAAGAACGAGAAAGTACACAGGAGTACACCAGTGACAAAAAATATTAAAGCAGATTTGGCAGGCAGTAATATTCTCAGCAATAGAAAATGTAGGTTAAAAAGCAACGAAAACATCAAAGATGCGGTTTTTCAACCTAATGTAGAAACAATGTCTGAAGATATGGAAGCGGAAGTAGAAGAAGGTATATCCAACAAAAATAGTGTTCTAGAAGAATATTCTGACGATTCAGTTAGGGACAAAAACTATGAGCCTGACGCCAGAGATATATCCTCGAATACGGATACAGGAGAACAATCACATTTAAAAGAAAAATCCAATTTAGATAAGCCAAATGAGGAAGGCCGTTTTGCGAACCTAGACAGATCTGCCAAGGGGAGACCCAGGAAAGAAAGAAAAAGCAAATATGCCGAACAAGACATAAAAACGCGAAAAATTTGTACGAATAGTAATAAGGAGTATTACTGTAAGCACCCGTAAGCTAGAAAAGGCAATTGTTAATAGAAAGAAAAGTTGCGATTCTGAAAAAATTAATTGGCTACATATGAAGGCTATTAAGGTTACAAAGTAAAGTTCTCACATAACAGCACTGAAGCATACAAATAAATAAACATAAAAAAGGGCAAAGGAAAACAACCTACTAATACCTTTTCTAACCTTTTAGAACCATTGTGGCCGAATGGTAAACCGGTTGCTGCACTAAAACTGAAGGACATCAAAAGCTATATGCATCTCATTCCGGTCGCAGATCATCCATTTTACACAAATCTCATTGGAGACGAAACTGTTGATGAAGACATCGACGAGTACGATGGAGAAATAGACTTTGAACCAGAAGAAATTTCTTAAATCAACATTAAGCAACAGAGAACCAAGTGATTTTTCTCTACTCCCAAGATGTTTTGAGTTATTTTTTTGTTCAAATTATTGTGTTGCCTTCTCATATTTCATTAAAAAAGTTCATTTCATACTTATATACTCATGTTTGATAATAAATTATTTTCAATACAGATCAAAATAGTTTTTCTTGATTATCTCAAAACATGAGTAATGCTTGTTGGGTCTCTATTGCATAACGGGGTCCATTTGTTAGCGATGTTTGATTCTGTAGTGTCGTGGAATATGCCTAACAAAACATATATGTTCCATGTTTATCATTCAATAGTCAATTCAGAGATTCGAAATTGCACCTACTTCGTAGTAAAAAGCCATGTTGTAGATTTCTATTTTGTTTTCTGGAAAAGTACAAATAAAACTAATGAAAGTAATTGCATCTTAGTTGATTATCTGATGTTTCATGGAGAGGGACATAGCAGATTCTTTTATCATGTTGTTTATATGGAGAGTAAGAATATGACACAGTAGATGAACTTAGAGACAATATCATCACGCAATTCAAGTCTATCAGAAGAAGGGATATTGTTAGGGCTTTTCTTAATTTGAGACGACGAGCTCGGTTATGTATCAAGAGGAAGGCCATCATTTCGAACACTTGTAATACTTTTTGTGCATTTTTTACAAGCTCATGATTTCATTCTTGTTTTTTGAAACGCACCGTACTCAGCCAAGTGTTTGCCCAAAATTCCGAATAATGTTCTATCCGGCTGTTGTTTTTCCGGATACAATTCAAAATAAATTTGTGTTGTTTTCGTACTATTCCTATCAAATTTATAATAAAGTTTCAACATATCTCGTTTTTCTTCATTTGAGAATGAGGACATTTCGACTGAAGTATTTGTGCAAACTTATGTTTAATGAGTTCTGACAACTAGTGTTTATTAAACAAAATTTTTCGATGGAGTCATTACCATCTCAGTTGAATTTGTCTTTTTTTAATATCTGTGGTTTCAGAAGTGCAAATCATAACAAATTATACATCAATGAAATCAGAATGAGAATTACTATTTTTCTGTATAAAAAAACAATATGGCGCCCATAAAAGAAAAAAAAGTTGATGATGAATGCCAGAAGACGATACTTCGGATAGTAAATCTGAACATGAAAACGTGTAGCTGAAAAAATTATCAATGAAAATGTACTTTTGGTTTTGAGCTATGTTGACAAATAACGATAGAAAAAAATAATAACGAAAATTCCGATTTTCAGTTTTTCCCGATATTTCCGGAAATACTCGGAATTTTCCAAGTTTCAAAACAGTATTTTGTTAAGCACCAGAATACGCAACTTTGCCCCAATTTAAGCTTCGACGTATCTCCTGTAGTTTAGGAGATCCCAATGGTGGGGTCGAATTTGAATTGTCCTGTATAGGGGGTTTCAATGAAAACTTTAATTTTCGAGGATTTTTTTGTCGATATTGTTATAGTAACGAACTTGAAGAAACATCTGATGTATGTCGAAAGTTTGATAAAAGGTTGGACGATAATACATCATATAGAGGTGTCAAAATTGATTCAGTCAAAAGGTCAGGCCTGTGCCATTTCTAGCCAAATTACCAAAGACGTGACAGCGTCGAAAAATATATATACAGTGCCCTCAAAGAGTTGGCATCATATGGAAAAAACTTCCAATAATAATTTATCTTTAAATTCGACTTTGTCGTTAAATCTTGCTTCAACAAAGCCTACTCGGACGGGGTCACGTGACTTTCGATATCTGTCAAAACGCTGATTAAAATAATTGTTTTGTACCATTAGCTCCATCATGCCACTACGTTTCTATTACTGAATATCAAAGAAAACACTTTTTTAGAAAATAAGCAAACATTTTCATATTTCTGTTGTATTTGATGCAAAGTTGATGTATCGTTTGTATCTCAATTCATGCCAAACTTATCAATACAAAAATGTAAATAATGTAACAGCGCAGATGTGTAAAATTGAAATAGAAACAACTTTTCTTTCTACAAATTTTTGAAACTCGAATAAATTAGCCTATTTGAAGCGATTATATTTTGAGAAAAATAATTTTGACAGATAGTGACAGTCAAGTGGTCCTAGTAGGCCATTATTCACATTTTTTGAAGCACGACTTGACGCCCAAGTCGAGTTTTTGGATAATTTATTATCGAAAGTTTTTCCAATTTGATGCCAACTCTTTGAAGGACTCCTTATATACAGAGCCACAATAGGCCATTGGCCGCAGTGGAGGGCCTGATACGGGCCCACTCACGTTCAAACCTAACCTAACCTTATATACAGAGTGACCCACTTAAGAGCGGAGCACCCTTATAAAATCTACATTTTACATACGATTGGAATGTTTTTCACATACCAAAGAGGTGAATGCAAAAGCGTTGAAACACGCACAAACTGCGACAAAAATAGATTTACATTTTTTCAGTTAATGAACAGTTAGTTGGCAGGATATAATACAAGAGAAGTAGCATGAACTGTTCATTTTCATTTGTATTCTTTTTTCAGTAAATGAACAGCATCATACACCTGGATATTGAGTGGGCAGGAAAAAATTGAGTCTATTTTAATTTTTTTTTGTTTGAGTATATGAACAGCATATCATATACCTGGATATTGGAAGATGAGGTGAAATACAAGATAAAAAGCATGAATATCCATTTTTCATTTGTATTTTTTCAGTATATGAACAGTATATGAGCAGAATAAAATATAAGATAAATAGCGTGAACTGTATATTTCGTATTTGGATATTTTCAGTATATGAATAGCATCATATACAGGATAAAATACAATATAAATAGAGTGTATTGTGCATTTTTGATTCGTATTTTTTCAGTATATGAACAGCATCACACACCTGGATATTGAGTGAGCAAGATAAATAGCGTAAAGTGTCAATTTTTCTTCTGTATTTTTTCAGTATATGAACAGCATCATATACCTGGATAGTTAGTTAGATCCGACATACAAATAAACAGACAATTAGAGAAAAAACAGTTCTTTGATATCCTTCAGGTAACAATTTCCCCTGAACGAAAAACACTGCTTATACCTGACTTTTCGATGGTGACAACCTCCGTTGCAAAGTCGGTACACTCCTCTAGTAAGGGTACCTGACGTGGTTTCGTGTGGGAAAAGTCGACCATTTTTTCTCAATAGTGTATGTGTTGAGTAATCTTTATATCAAGCTTTATTTGCAGAAAAATTGATGGTAACGGCAACACACACAGAAAATGCGACCAAAATAGACGTTTTTTATGCTCCAAAAAAAAAGTTAATTCAAATGCGTCATCGCAATATATGTCTTACGCGCTCCAGAAAAAAGATAAAAAAATAGAAACGTCAATTCACGCAAAAATCCGTACAATATAATCGTTTTCGCGTTCAAAAATATGACCAAAATTATGGCATACAAAATACACATTTAAAATAGACGTTTTTCACGTTCCAAAGAGGTGAATTCAAAAGCGTTGAAACACGCACAAACTGCGACCAAAATCGATGTTTTTCACGCTCCAAAAATTAAAGATAGAAAATATAAAAGTCGAAACACGCATAAAAATGCGGGCCAAAAATATACGTTTCACACGATCCAAAAAAGATAGAAAATAACGTCAATTCACTCAAAAATGTGACCAAAATAGACGTTCTTTACGTTCCAAAGAGGTGAATTCAAAAGCGTAGGAACACGCACAAACTGCGACCAAAATAGATGTTTCTCACGCTCCAAAAATGAAAGATAGAAAATATAAAAGTCAAAACACGCAAAAAATGCTGGCCAAAATATACGTTTCACACGATCCAAAAAAGATAGAAAATATAAACGTCAATTCACTCAAAAGTGTAACCAAAATAGACGTTATTTACGTTCCAAAGAAGATTGAAATTTAAAAGCACAATAAACGCAGCTACGTGTACTGTTTTTCTAGCAATTCGCACGGTTCCAAAGTTCCGTTCCCGCTCCTGCGTTACCGCTTTGGTTTGACGGAACCTCAAGAACAGCATCATATACCTGGATATTGAATGAGCAGGATAAAATACAAGATAATTTTGTGAACCATCCATTTTTATTTGTATTTTTTCAGAATATGAACAGCATCATATACCTGGATAGTTAGTGAGCAGATTGAAATACAAGATAAATAACGTTAACTGTGCATTTTTACTTGTATACCTGGATATTAAATGAGCAGGATAAAATACAAGATAATTTTGTGAACCATCCATTTTTTATTTGTATTTTTTCAGAATATGAACGACATCATATACCTGGATAGTTAGTGAGCAGGTTTAAATACAAGAAAAATAACGTTAACTGTGCATTTTTACTTGTATACCTGGATATTAAGTGAGCAGGTTGGAATTCAAGATAAATAGCATTAACTAACCATATTTCATTTGTATCTTTCCAGTATAAGAATAGCATCATATACCTGGATATTGAATGAGCAGGATAAAATAAAAGATAAATATTGTGAACTCTCCATTCACTCAAAAATGTGACCAAAATAGACGTTCATTACGTTCCAAAAAAAGATTGAAATTTAAAAGCGCAATTCACGCAAAAAAATGCTCGAGTATCAAGGCTCAACCAAGTTCTAGTGCCTTCAGTTGATGAATATCTATCGAATGTTTAGGTTTGTGAACAGTGCATAAGTTAATCACCTTGTGTTATTTGTCCAAATATTAATATAAGGGTACTGACGTGTACTGGTCGACAAGCATAAGGATGCCTCCGAGAATTGGTTGCGCAGTAGACACAACCCTGGAGTGGGGCAGGAGCTCAATAGCTCTGCCTTATTCAAGCAGTTAACGTCGTGAATGTACAGTCAGTGGAATAAAATTATTGTGGCGTTATTCTGATTGTGTGTTGAATGTGAAATCCTTGTGTTGTGGTTGTGTAGTGTATAGTTTTGAAATATTATTAGATAGGTTATAGAGCAGTTTGTTGTGTTTAAAAATGCCTTCAAAGAGTAAAGTGAGAAATAAGATTCTGAGTGGACAAAGTAGGGAAATTGTCAGTAATGTCACCAAATTTATACAGGCAGAAGCAATGATAGGTGAAACCAGTATTCCTCTTGTGAAAGTTCAAGAACGAGTTGCTGCCGCAACGGGAGTTTGCGTTAGAAGCATTAGGAAAATTAATTCAGAAATGAATAAAATTGAAAAAGGTGAAATGGAACAATTCTCAACTCCAAATAAAAAGAGAAACAAAAAATCAAAAGTTACCATGGACAACGCTGATTTGGCAATTTTACGTAGATGTATAAATAAATACCATGTCACGGAAAAACGAGTTCCCACGCTCAAAGAGGTTCATAAAACAATTGTGGAAGAAATGGAATATCAGGGTAGCAGGGAATCTTTGAGAAAGGAAATCCATAAACTTGGATTTCGATGGAGGAAAGCAAAAACCAACCGGAAAATATTAATGGAACGACAGCCCATTCGACTACTTAGAAAATAATTTTTGACGAAAATGCAGAGCTATAGAAAAGATGGTAGACCTATTGTCTATATGGATGAAACGTACATTCACTCTTCACACACAGGATAAAAGTTGGAATGATGATTCAATGGAAGGGCTGAAGAAACCTGTTAGTAAAGGGCAACGTCTTATCATAATACATGCGGGTGGTGAAAATGGATTTGTGCCTAATGCTTACATAAGATGGAAATCAAATAACAATACTGGTGATTATCATAACGAAATGAACTATGATAATTATAAGAAATGGGTAACAGAGGAATTAATACCCAATTTGTTGCCAAAGAGCGTTGTGGTAATAGATAATGCACCTTATCACAATAAACAAATTAATAAAATGCCAACTTACACGACGAGAAAAGCTGAAATGCAGACATGGTTGAGGCAGAGGAATATTCCCTTCAGTATGGAGATGTTGAAGCCACAGTTATACGCCCTAATAAAGAACTTCAAGCCAAAATATAAGCAATTTGAAATAGATCAGCTGTTCATTGCATCAAATCATGACGTTTTGCGATTACCGCCATACCACCCGGATTTGAATCCAATCGAGTTGGTGTGGTCTGAACTAAAAAATTATGTTGCAGATGAAAATGTTACCTTCAATTTCAAGATGAAATTCAACATTACGACAATTTTTTCGCCTCGTTTTCAGCCGAGCAGTGGAAATCTCGTTGTGAACGAGCAAAGAAATTTGAAGACGAGTTTATCTCCAAAGAGCCAAAAATAGATATTGTCATAGAGGACATTATTATTAATTTAAATGAGGACAGCGACACTGAATCTGAATCAGACCAGGAGTCTGAAGATGCCGTTTCAGAAGATGAAGGAAGTCTGTCTGGAATTGAAGAGCGCTCTGATAGAAACAACAACAAAACAGAAAATATACGAGTCGTGGGTGCAAAATCATAAGTTAATTTATAGCTATATTTATGTGAGTATAAATTCATTTTGATGTACTTTTAATATTTGGTGTTTGTATTAGTGTTCGTGCAATATTTATATTTTATATTTTGAACCTTCTTTCGCAGAATGTATTTTTTAATTAATGTTTCTAGAATGATTATTTATTTCCATCAGGTTTTTGCTTTTAAATTTCGTTTTCCTCAAAAAAATCGAATGGGTTGCGATTAAGGGCTCAGTTCACGTCTGGCAGCCCCGTTTCCACCGGAAGCCCTTTAATTAGAAATATTTTCGAGTGTCCCGTCTGTTTTTTAGCTACTCCTTGAAATTACTGGGAAGTTGGAGTTTCGAAAGATTTATCATTCCGGCACTGTTCGACTTTGGCAGTGGTCAGAGGTCATGTGATATTGTTAGTCAACTTCTGTAAGTATGTTCCTCGTGTTCTTTATTATATTCATTTACCTATTTCTGATATTATGTGGCGATGCTTTCTTTTGCTAGTCGTGCTTTATTCACACTTATGGCTTCGTGAAAATTATGCAATTTTCATAAACGGTCCAGTGATCACAGACAATTATATTATTCGAACAGTTCATTAGGAATTAATGAAAATTCAGATAAGAACCTACGTTCCTACGTGTTGCAGAAAAATTTCTCTCCCGATTGTACATTCCGATGATAACCAGCCGTAAACAGTAGTCGATCTTTGTCGCAAATCTACTCACGCTTTCTATCGTGTGCGCATCTTAGAGGCATCCTTACGCTTGTCGAACTGTACAAGCAACCACATACGTACGTTTGCACTCGATAATAATTTCAAATTGCTCCATGAATCTCATAAATTTTGCTTTCATACAACACCACAAACAGAGAACATTTAGTGCGGTACGTTTCAGATATCCGTCGTGTTCGTCGTGTTCAATAATAAGCTCAATTGAAATTAATTGTCAACTGAAAGTAGAGAATTATTTGAATATTATAATAGAGACAATTTTTGGAACTTATTTGGAATTGATAAATCTTCTTTTACGTGTGCAAAAAATTTAAAAAAAATGGTTCTAAAAGAAATTGAAGGTAGAGTACGTCAGGCATATATACCACAATACACTAGGAGTTGCTTGTCAGACATAAATGCGGCCGAGCAGATATCGAGCCCACATAATTTGGTATATTGGCGACAGCTCCTGGGATCGATGGGTCGGCCCTTATGGTAAACAGCACGGTTTTTATCCACTGCACACCAGGGCGAGGTGCTTTACCGACCATGGGGCGTGCTGAAACTCAACGTCTTTCAAGGCCCTAAATATGTCTGAGGTCGCAAGTTATCCTAGCTGTTGCATGAGCATGTACGCTGGACGTAAACACAAGCAACAAAAAATGAAATGAGAATTTTTAGTGAAACCTAATATATCTGTCATTGGAAATACTTGAATTCGACAGAACAAGAATTGAGATACAGATTCAACGAATAAAGTATTTTCTAGAATGTTTATGAGCGAAGGTGTGGTCAATGACCAATATCATATTTTGGATGTATCAAATGAGCAAGTCCATTTTACATTTGTATTTTTTCAGTATATGAACAGCATCATATACATTGATAGAGAGTGGGCAGTGTGAAATACAAGATAAATAGCGTTAACTGTGTATTTTATATTTGTATATTTTCATTGTACGAACAGCATATACAAAGGATAAAATACAAGATAAATAACGTGACATTTATATTTGTTATTTGAATTTTTTCAATAAATGAGAAGCATCATATACTGTGATATTAAGTGAGCAGGATGAAATTCAAGAAAGAGTGAATTGTGCATTTTCCATTTGTATTTTTTTAGTTCCTATATCAACAGCATCACACTCCTGGATATTGAGTGAGCGAGATGAATAGCGTGAATTGTACATTTTTCATTTGTATTGTTTCAGAATATGAACAGCATCATATAGCAGGATAGTAAGTGAGCAGAATAAAATTCGTGATAAAAGCGTGAACTGTGCATTTTCTATTTGAATTTTTGCATTATGTGGACAGCATCATATATCTGAATGGTGACTTGGCAAGATAAAAACAAGATCAATATCGTGAACGATCTATGATTTATTTGTATTTTTTCACTATATGAACAGAATCATATACCCGGATATTGAGTGTGCAGGATAAACCACAACATATATAGCGTGTACCGTCCATTTTACTTCAGTACATGAGCAGCATCATATACCTGGATAGTAGGTGAGCAGGATAAAATACTAGATATATAGCGTGAACTGTGCTTTTTTTATTTGTATTTTTTTATACATGAACAGCATATCATATACCTGGATATTAAGTGAGCAGGATGAAATTCAAGATAAATAGCATTAACTACCCATATTTCATTTGCATCTTTCCAGTATAAGAATGGCATCATATTAAATGAGCAGGATAAAAGACAAGATAAATATTGTGAACTGACCATTTTCTATTTGTATTTTTTCAGGATATGAACAGCATCATATACCTGGATAGCAGGTGAGCAGAATAAAATATTAGATAAATAGCGAAAACTGTGCTTTTTTATTTGTACTTTCAATACATGAACAGCATATCATATACCTCGATTTTAAGTGAGCAGGATGAAATTCAAAATAAATAGCATTAACTACCCATATTTCATTTGAATCTTTCCAGTAAAAAATGGCATCATATACCTGGATATTAAATGGGCAGGATAAAATACAAGATGGATATTGTGAACTGACCATTTTTATTTGTATTTTTTCAGGATATGAACAGCATCATATACCTGGATAGCAGGTGAGCGGGATAAAATACTAGATAAATAGCGTGAACTGTGCTTTTTTCATTTGTATTTTTTCAATACATGAGCATCATGTCATATACCTGGATATCAAGTGAGCAGAATAAAATACAAGATGATTTTGTGAACTGTCCATTTTTTATTTGTAGTTTTTCAGTTTATGAACAGAATCATATACCTGGATAGTAAGTGTAGTAGTAGTGGTAGTAAGTGAGCAGGATGAAATACAAGATAAATAACGTCAACTGTGCATTTTCATTTGTATATATTGAGTGAGCAAGATGGAGTTCAAGATGGATAGCATTAACTAACCATTTTTCGTTTGTATCTTTCCAGTTTAAGAACAGCAGCATATACCTAGATATTGAATGAGCTGGATAAAATACAAGATAATTTTGTGAACCCTCCATTTTTAATTTGAATTCTTACAGAATATGATCAGTATCATATACCTGGATATTAAGTGAGCAGGATGGAATTCAAGATGAATAACATTAACTAACCATATTTCATTTGTAGTATAAGAATAGCATCATATACCTGGATATTAAATGAGCAGGATAAAATACAAGATAAATATTGTGAACTGTCCAATTTTTAATTGTATTTTTTCAGGATATGAACAGCATCATATACCTAGATAGTAAGTAAGCATATCCTACACCTGGTTATTAACTGTGCCATCTTGTAACATCTTTTTCAAATTTGTATTTTTTCAGTGCATGGGCAGCATCGTATAATTGGATATTAGGTGAGCTGGACAAAATACAAGTTAAATAGCGAGAACAATGGATTTTTCATTTGTATTCATTCAATACATGAATAGCCTTTTATCATATACCTCGATATTAAGTGAACAGGATAAAATACAAGATGAATAGCCTGAACTGTGCAATTTATTTTTGTATTTTTCCAGTATATGAACAGTATCAGTATATGAACAGCATCATATACCTGAAATACAACGTTACCTGTGCATTTTTTATTTGTGATTTTTCAATATGTGAACAGCATATCATTCACCTGGATATTAAGTCAGCAGGATAAAATACAAGTGTAGCGTCATATACCTGGATATTAGGTGAGCAGGATAAACTACATGATAAATAGCATGAACTGTCTATTTTCATTTGTTTACCTATTGATTCAATAAATATATGGATATTAAGTGGCAGGGCAAAATACAAGATGAATAGCATCAATTATCCATGTTTTTTATTTATTTTTTCAGTGCATGAACAGCATCATATACCTATATGAGCAGGTAAAATACAAGATGAATAGTATGAAATGTCCATTTTAATTAGTGTATTTTCAGTAAATGAACAGTTTTTAAGTTGGCAGGATATAATACAAGAGAAATAGTTCATTTTTATTTGTATTATATTTCCAGTATATGAACAGCATCATACACCTGGATATTGAATGTGCAGGAAAAAATTATGAGGTGAGGTCTATATTTATTTGTTTTGTTTCACTATATGAACAACATATCATATACCTGGATATTAAGTGATCAGGTAGAATACAAGATAAAGAGCATGGAAATCCATTATTTATTTGTATTTTTTCATTATATGACCAGCATCATATACTTGGATAGTTAGTGAGCAAGATCACATACATGTTAGTTAGGTCACAGGTTCCATAATTGCAGTTTACGTTTTTTTATCATTACAATTTGAAGAAAAGCGATCGAAAATTATTCGATAAGTATCGTATCATAATTTGTAAACAAATTGTAAGACAGGTCCGACATATAAACAGACAACTAGAGAAAAAACAGTTCTTTGATAACCTTTAGGTAACAATTTCCCCTGGACGGAAAACACTGCTTATACCTGACTTTCTGATAGTGACAACCTCCGTTGAAGAAAGGGATTACTGGCTCCAAAGTCGGTACACTCCCTTCGTAAGGGTACCTGACGTGGTTTTGTGTAGGAAAAGTCGACCATTTTTTCTCAATAGTTGGTGTGTATCAAGTTTTGTCTGTAGAAGAATTGATGAGAACGGCAATACATATGAAAAATGCGACCGAAATATATGTTTTACAAGCTCCAGAAAGAAGATGAAAAAAATATAAACGTCAATTCACACAAAATTCCGTTCAATTTAGTCGTTTTCGCGTTCAGAAATAAAATGAAAACTATGGCATACAAAATACACGTTTAAGTAGATTGGGCATTTCAATAAAAATTGAAATAGACATCTTTCACGATTCAAAAAGGTAAATTCAAAAGCGTTAAAACACGCAGAAACTGCGACCAGAATAAATGTTTTTCACGCTCCAAATATGACATATTTTTTCACGACTAAACGTCCAGTATATTTCAGCATATCTAGTAAATCGTTCGGTGTGTTTCAGATATCCGTCGTGAAACTAACCTGAGGTACTTGTTTTTGTGTTGAATAATAAGCTCAATTGAAATAAATTGTCAACTGGAAGTAGGAAATTATTTGAATATTATAATAGAGACAATTTTTGGAACATACTTGGAAGTGATCAATCTTCTTGTACGTGAGCGAAAAATTCTAAAAAAAAAAATTCAAAAAAAAATTGAAGGTAGAGTACGTCAGGCATATATACCACAATACACTAGGAGTTGCTTGTCAGACATAAATGCGGCCGAGCAGATATCGAGCCCACATAATTTGGTATATTGGCGACAGCTCCTGGGATCGATGGGTCGGCCCTTATGGTAAACAGCACGGTTTTTATCCACTGCACACCAGGGCGAGGTGCTTTACCGACCATGGGGCGTGCTGAAACTCAACGTCTTTCAAGGCCCTAAATATGTCTGAGGTCGCAAGTTATCCTAGCTGTTGCATGAGCATGTACGCTGGACGTAAACACAAGCAACAAAAAATGAAATGAGAATTTTTAGTGAAACCTAATATATCTGTCATTGGAAATACTTGAATTCGACAGAACAAGAATTGAGATACAGATTCAACGAATAAAGTATTTTCTAGAATGTTTATGAGCGAAGGTGTGGTCAATGACCAATATCATATTTTGGATGTATCAAATGAGCAAGTCCATTTTACATTTGTATTTTTTCAGTATAGGGCAGTGTGAAATATAAGATAAATAGCGTTAACTGTGTATTTTATATTTGTATCTTTTCATTGTACGAACAGCATATAAATAGGATAAAATACAAGATAAATAACGTGAAATTTATATTTGTTATTTGAATTTTTTCAATAAATGAGAAGCATCATATACTGTGATATTAAGTGAGCAGGATGAAATTCAAGAAAGAGTGAATTGTTCATTTTCCATTTGTATTTTTTTAGTTCCTATATCAACAGCATCACACTCCTGGATATTGAGTGAGCGAGATGAATAGCGTGAATTGTACATTTTTCATTTGTATTGTTTCAGAATATGAACAGCATCATATAGCAGGATAGTAAGTGAGCAGAATAAAATTCGAGATAAAAGCGTGAACTGTGCATTTTCTATTTGAATTTTTGCATTATATGGACAGCATCATATATCTGAATGGTGACTTGGCAAGATAAAAACAAGATCAATATCGTGATCGATCTATGTTTTATTTGTATTTTTTCACTATATGAACAGAATCATATACCCGGATATTGAGTGTGCAGAATAAACCACAACATATATAGCGTGTACCGTCCATTTTACTTCAGTATATGAGCAGCATCATATACCTGGATAGTAGGTGAGCAGGATAAAATACAAGATGAATAGCCTGAACTGTGCAATTTATTTTTGTATTTTTCCAGTATATGAACAGCATCATATACCTGAAATACAAGACCGATCCATGTCTATATTTTTTTAGAAATGGTACTGTTTTGTTACTGATTGCCATATATGTTGATGATCTCATTATAGCTAGTAACAGTTCAGGAGAAATAACCAGATTGAAACAACATCTCTCTGAAATCTTCGAAATGAAAGATTTGGGTCCGATAAGTTACTGTCTGGGAATAGAGTTTCATCAAAACGAACAGAAAAGAATAATAACAATGAACCAAAACTCATTAATTAAAATTATTCTTGATCGTTTTGGAATGAGTGATTGCAAACCCATATCAACACCGCTGGAAGTGAATTTAAAGTTAATATCTACCCATTTGTCTGAAGAAATGAAGAAAATGTATCCTTACCAATCGCTAGTTGGCTCTCTAATGTATTTGGCTACATCTACGAGGCCAGATATTGCATACACTGTGAGTATGCTGAGCCAGTTCAATTCTAAGTTTGGAATAGAACATTGGAAAGCTGCAAAGCGTGTTCTTCGATATTTAAAGGGTACAAGCCAGTATTCCTTAACTTTCCAAGGAGGAGGTGAGAGCATTGTTGGATACACAGATGCTGATTGGGGTGCATGTCATGAAGATAGAAGATCGTATACAGGGTATTTCTTCAAATTTGGAGGAGGAGCCATTTGCTGGGAATCACGCAAACAGAGAACAGTAGCGCTCTCCAGCACAGAGGCGGAGTACATGGCTCTTACTGAGAGTTCAAAAGAAGCTATATACCTGAAACAGTTCTTGGAAGAATTAGGTATTCCCCAAGACACAATTATTGTTTACAATGACAATCAAGGGGCACAGCGTTTAGTTCAAAACCCTATTTACCATTCCAGAACTAAACACATCGATATTAGACATCATTTTATACGAGATGTGTACAAAAATCGTCTAATCGATTTGAAATATATGCCCACTCAAGAAATGCCTGCTGATATCTTGACAAAATCTTTGTCGTCCTTGAAGCATTCTACCTTCAGAAAATCCATGGGAGTCTTACAAGAAAATCCTGAAACTTTGAGGGGGAGTGTTGAATAAGATATATCAAAGGTTCCAGGTGTATCATACAGTATATGTATTTTCATATTGAGCATGTTGTCATGTATTATTTGATTATTAAAAAAGTTCTGCTAGAAACCTTGTCACAGTGTGTCACTTATATTTTTCTACTGCATATTCTATCAATATTAAGTGGCAGGGCAAAATACAAAATGAATAGAATCAATTATCCATATTTTTTATTTATTTTTTCAGTGCATGAACAGCATCATATACCTATATGAGCAGGTAAAATACAAGATAAATAGTAGGAAATGTCCATTTTAATTTGTATATTTTCAGTAAATGAACAGTTTTTTAGTTGGCAGGATATAATACAAGAGAAATAGCGTGAACTGTTCATTTTTATTTGTATTATGTTTCCAGTACATGAACAGCATCATACATCTGGATATTAAATATACAGGAAAAAATTATGAGGTGAGGTATATATTTATTTCTGTCTATATAAATATCTGTCAGATGTAGTTCAATATCCGTCGTGGCATTAGCCAGGGAAGTAGTTGTTTTTTGTCAGATTTTTGCCTCATATTTTCCACTTTGTGGAAATATGTGGAGAGAAGGGTACTTCGACTTTGTCGATTTTATTCTTATCATTTCTTTTTCTTATTTAATTCCAAAAATATTTAATGCTATTTCCGACTTGCTGAAACTTCGAAAAGAAAGCGATTCAAAAGTCTGCTGCGACAATTTATATCTGATGGTAGATTTGATATTTAGTAGTTTTATTTGCGCCGGATGACTGCATGAGAATAAAACTAACACACTTGGAGTTGTACCCGTTTTCTCATTATTATTGCCACTCCACCTACACTTTCACTATCATTAATTTAGCTAATTAGTTATTTCCTTTTGTTTTTTATTTATTTTTTATATTTTCACTTCTTCACTATTTTGCTAATTATTTATTTTTGTCAAATTTATTATGAACATTAACATTATGTGTTGTTCTTTTGATATACATTTTCTTGTTTGTTTTTAGGGTTGAATGGGAGAGCAGTTTCCGATATCTTCGGATACTGGCGACTGAATTCTGCTCTATCATACTGTGGACATATATTGATATATTTTCCATGTGTGAAAAATGCAGAATGTATAAAGACATATTATTAGCATTATTTCTTCAGTATATGAACAGCATTATATACCTGGCTGTTGGGTGAGCAGGATAAAATACAAGATAAAAAGCATGAACTGGCTAATTTCATCTGTTTCGATTCAGTAAATGAGCATCATCATCATACCTGGATATTAAGTGAGCAGGACAAAATACAAGATGAATAGCATTTATTATGCATTTTTTATTTGTATTTTTTTAGTATATGAACAGCATCATATACCTGCATGAGCAGGTAGAATACAAGATAAATTGTGTGAAATGCCCATTTTTATTTGTATTTCTTGAGCAAATGAACAGCATCATATACAGGAATACTTAATTAGCATGATCAAATACAAGATAAAATGCATGAACTGTAAAAATTTTATTTGTGTCATTTCTTCAGTACATGAACAGTATTATACACCTGGATATTGAGTGAGCAGGAAAAAATTATAAGATGAAAATATAAGACAAATATATGAACAGCATTTCATATACCTGGATATTTTATCTGTACTTTTTCAGAATATGAACAGTATATGAGCAGAATAAAATACAAGATAAATCGCGTGAACTGTATTTTTTGCATTTGGATTTTTTCAATATATGAATAGATCATATACGGTGATATTAGGTGAACAGGATAGAATACAAGATAAATAGGGTGTATTGTGCATTTTTGATTTTTATTTTTTCAGTATATGAACAGCATCATACACCTGGATATTCCTTGAAATGCAACCACAAGTTTTCGAGTCTGAAAGATACGGAAATTTTGCACTATGCAAGCAAGGGTTGGAAACTGAATTATTTAGAATCCCTGGAAATTGATAGACACAAATATTGTGGATGTAACCTACTGAATGATCAACTGGATTTGGCCTATTCAACGGTTTTAAGGCAGCTCAGTCACATTGTCACAAATAAGCAAGTGAGTGCTCGCATCGTCTAGAGTTCGGAAGTTAAAGAACGTGAATACACGACTTCAAGCGGAATCAATAATATGAATACACGACTTCAAGCGGAATTCGTTTAAAACTATAATTGATGGTCATCAATAATTGGATACACGACTGGTTACGGCACTCGACGTAATCAAATTTCAGAAAAAGTTTCAAATTATATTTTTTCGATATCTTGTTTCATTTTCGAATTGTCGGTATTTATCACAAAAAAACAGAAAATTCTTATAAGTCCAAATCTCAAAATTTTTTTTCAAGATATTAAAAAATTTCATTCCAACTTTTTGTTGATCAGTTCAAGGGCAATAAAATTGTCCGAATCCATTTTTTGATACCTTCCAATTTTTTAGTTTTGTTCAAAATTTTTTCAAGTCCCGACCTCAATTTGTTTTTTTTTCAAAATTTGAAGAAAATTCAGTGGAACTTTTTATAGATCAGTTCCAGTACTATGAAACTGTACATATACATTTTTTCGATATCTCGTTTCATTTTCGAATTGTCAGTATTTATCATAAAAAACAGAAAATTCTTTCTTTCTTTCTTAAGTCCGTATCTAAATTTTTGTTTTCAAGATATGAAAAAACTCTTCGAACACTTTTTGTTAGTCTGTTTGAGTACAATAAAACTGTTCATATACAATTTCTCGATATCTCGTTTCGTTCTCGACTTTTTGGTGTTTGAAAATCCAAAAAGGGCGATTTTTCTCCCACGTCCAAATTTCAATTTTTTTTTTTTCGAAATATGAAAAAATTTCATTCAAACTTTTTGTTATTCTCTTCGAGGACAATAAAATTGTTGAGATACATTTTTTGATATCTTTCAATTTTTTATTTTTTCAAACTTTTTTTTTTCATATCAAAAAATTTCATAATAACTTTTTGTTAATCTCGTCGAGTACAATGAAGTTTCCTGATTCATTTTTTGATTTCTCTCAATTTTTTTTTTTTTTTAAGTCCCGTCAAAAAATAGTAATATTTTTATGTTCATTCGGTTTTCACGACTTTATTTATCAAGATATGGGAAAAGTTGATTGTTTTTTTTTGTATAACCGTTCAAGTACAACAAAATTGTATTCATTTATTTTTGTGATATCTAGCATAGTTTTCGAGTTTTTGGCGATGATAGACTCAAAATACACACTTTTTAAACTTTTTTCAGTTTTTCCATCATTTTTCCACTTTTTAATAGAGTCGGAGAAAAACGATTTGGAGCGTCAGTAGAGTTCGTAGAGACGTATTCGAGACAATTTTAAGAAATTCAATTTTGTCATTAGTACGGTCAATATATCAGTTTTTCCGTTTTTCTGGAATATTTCCTGGGCCATTGATTTTTCCGAATTTTTTTTTCAATATTTCTGTATATTTTCTCAAGGCGGCCAAAAAAGATGTCCTGGTGAATTATGACGGTATCAACCGTTCGTGAGATATTTCGTTTTTTCGAAAATTCTAATTTTCATTTTCAGATTTGAGGGATTTTCACCATTTTCCGATCGGTTTTTGGAAAAACGGTGCCTCTAAGATTTGTACGTTGGTTGAAGTTCTGTCGAGTGCTCTTTTAAATATTTGGTTTCTTCATTCGGTTCAGCCTCAATTTGACTTTGGAAAATGTCAGTTTTTTCGGAAAATCGCCCGGAAAAGTCTGTTACCATTTTCTGATCTCTCTCAGCACACCACGGCATATTGGAGTATATCTTGAAAAAATATGAAATGGATCAACTCACTTGTCCGACCTGTATCGAAGGAAGTTGAAAAACACGAAAAAACGTCGTAAAAATTTTCCAGATTTTCCGATCGAAAAAACAAATTAATTTAATTTTACTATCCTCGAGTTATTGATGTAGTTCAAATTTCAAATCGATATCTCTAACGGTACGGAAATGAGAGCGTTTCGAAGTGTACACAGAAATGCTCTGGACAGACAGACTTTTTTTTGTTTTTTTTTCGTGAATTTTTTTCTTCTGATCACACTTACTTTTCAACGAGGATCATTTTCTTTCAAATAACTTTTTCGCTATCTCTTCTAATAAAAATGTTTGGTCTTTTTCGACGTTTTTGTCATTTTTACAGGGAAATATTATTATTATTATCTTTTTTCCGGCTTCCCTCCTGATTTTCGATAAGGATCATTTTGGTTTTTGTTTCGTGGCTCTACGACTTCAAATAAAGATTTTAGGCCCCCTTATAGTCGTGTATAACATGGTCCAGAAAAAAAGTCGTTAATGACCGTTAGTCACTAAGACAGGCCTCGGGTACAATTAAGGGTATTTAAGGAGTATTATTTATTATTTCAGATTATTGTATTGTTTGATAATGTCCATATAGGACGAAACTGCAGTAACGTTGGTTACAAATAGAAGTGGTATAAAAACATAGAAAGTTTTATTTCTCATTTTTCGTGATGATTTCCTACCACGTAGTAACGGCTACATCCATCAATTTACATAGCTACTACTTAATTATTTGAAAACGCTTAACAAAGGGGAACTATTTAGGTCCATCAATTGATCATTTAGTAATCAATTCGATTTATTACAATTGATCAATTTCCAAGAATTCTAAATAATCAAGCCCAATACCCTTATTTTCAACATGAATGATTTCGAAGTTTCCATCGAAGTCATGGTCTTTCTCCAAAATATGATTGGCATATGATGAATGTGTTTCATTCTTTACATAATTCGTATGGTGTTCACGTACGCAGCTTTTGAATGGTCTACCAGTCAATTCAATTTGTAAACTGCTGATTTTTCAGACGTGAATTGTGGATCTTGCTCCAAAGTATATGTAGGCCATGTTGAAAATAAGGGCCTAAGGGACCTAAATAGTTCCCCTTTGTTAAACTTTTTCAATTAATCAAGTAGTAGCTTTGTTTTGAGATTTCCAGGTACCTACACCGTTTTGTCAATTTTTATTTTTATTTTCACTATAGGTAGGTCTTAATTACCTCTATTGATAAAAAGGGTATTTAAGTAAGTTTCAACGTAGAATAATTTAGTGTATTACATTCGCTTGGGAAATATACTGTGTATAGAAACATGTCGTGAAGACAATAAATCTGTGGAAATTTATTCGTTTTTTACCTTAGTGTCACATATTTCAAATTTCCATCAAGTAACAGCCACATCAATCCAAAAATCAATTACTCTTGTCTAGAAGTTGCCATTTTTTTTCTAAAGACGCCCTGGACATCAAATAGGGGCAAAGGTAAGCTTATCGGGCTCATTCTCTAAACAAAGAGAAAAGTGGTGTTACTTACGTAGTGTTATCTCCTGAATACGAATTCGATAGAAGAATTTCGTGGGGGTTTCTTATACTTTTCGAGTTATGACCTTTCGAATCTTAAAGATCGACAATTTTCAAACACGTTTTTTTCGGTAAAAAATCGAAGAAACTGCCTCCTATTTGTCGACAATTTTTTTATTCCCTCATCAACTCTTTTTTCACAAAAACGAAACGTTTTACGGAAAAAATTAACCTTCTTATATTAAACTATACTTAACCTCACTCTTCATTGGCGTTCATTCCAGAGGTTTTGAAAGGGTTAGGTATACTTTTTAAGAACGTTGAATTTTTGTGTAAAACGATTGGTTTTAGTGCTTGTAATTGTGAAATATGAGTTGATTATGGTCTAAAAAAAGTGCTATTTTTTGCTGAGAAAATCAAGTTTGAAAATGGTCGATTTTCAAGATTAAAAAGTTCATAACTCGAAAAGTTTGAGAGACCCCCACGAAATTCTTTAGGATTCTTGTTCATGAGATAAAACTACGTAAATAACACCATTTTCTCTTTGTTTCGAGAATTAGCCCGACAGATAAGCTTACCTTTACCCAAATAGGTATCATAGTTTCGGAATTTTGACCCATAAATATCTATAAGTAGGTATTGTTCATGAAAATCGGAAAAAATGGGATAGACTTTCTAAAAAATGCATGCTATGACTTGCCAATATAACTAAACATTCCCTTTTATCAATCCACTGATGGATAAGCACAGTATAGCACAGTTTATCAACACTATTCACTCGACCGCAAAATTATAATTTGACGATTCAAATTAAACTCCGTACCGTACCCTTCCTATGTCCCCAGAACACTGAACAAGTGAGTGACTGGACAATGAAGAAATCTGTGACTGTTTCTTATCAGTATGACAGTTCCACAGTACACGTAATAGTAGTGAAATCATCATCAATTGGAATGTTTTCACTATACATATACCAAGTGACAATTTTTCTATTAATTATCAGTCGAATATCAAGTAATTCTTGTACAATGGCACTGAAGGGCTAATATAATATTAAATAATAATAGTAAATGTTTTTATTGAATCAGAATTACATTAAATTCAAATGGTTATCGCCCGATGTCCTTCTGCCCTTTGAATACAATTTTGTTATAATACATATGGTTAAAAAAAATGCATAGCTTATACTATTTGAAAAAATAAATAAAAAATTCGTATTCACTAATAATAAAATAAAAAATTCTACATGATCTTGATAAATGATAAATGAATTAGTGTTGAATATTTGTTGAAAACTGTAACAGTTTTTCCAGCAAGGTTTCTTCTGGATAGCGGTGACTTTGTTGCACATTAGGGTTCCTTCTCAGGGCATATTTGGTAATTATCTCAATGTTTTTTTGTTTTGGTGAAAACTTCCTGGAGAGATATTGTAGACGATCCTATATCGGAGATGAAGGAACAGGAGCAGGAATATACGGAGTGAGGCCAAAAAGGAACGTATTTGTTCCAGTTGGTAACAACACCACAGTATTCCAAGCAGAGACACATGCCATATATTTTTTTTTGTTTTTTACGAAACTCCCAGGTTTTCGGAGAAAACCCCTCGAAAGCAGAGCTTGTGCGAGCAAGGGAGATCCGGGACCTACAGTTTAAATAAAAGTGGAGTCCGAACCACTTCAGCTCAGTGATACACGACCGGGGATCGAACCCGGACCGTCTGGGTGGAAGCCAAACGCTCTAACACCTCGACCACTTCGCTCATAAGGACATGCATACAGATGAATCTAGACCGTGGGTGTGAAAGAAAACACATCTACATTCTATCTGACAGCCAGAGCGCTATAAAAGCTCTGACCTCAATACAGATAAAGTCTAAGCAAGTCTGGGAATGTCTTCAGAGCCTCAATGAACTGTCGAAACGCAACAAGGTTACACTTGTGTGCGTGCTCGGACATAGGGTAATTGAAGGCGTTGAAATAGCAGACCAACTTGCAAAGAAAGCATCTGAATCACCATTCACAGGTCCAGAACCAGCGTTTGGAATTAGCAAAACCCGATGCGGAAACCTAATCAATGAGTGGAAGAAATCAAAACATCAAACGTATTTGGACCATTTCTAAGATACGCACGATCACCGGCTTACTAACCGGACACTGCGGCCTTAGGAAACACACACACCATGGGAATAAATAGAGAAACCGTGGACTGTAGACTTTGTGGTGACGAGGAGGAAATAGCCTCTCACATCGTCTTCGAATGCGACGCGCTACTCAACAAGCGCAACATAATATTCGGACAGATCAACCTAGAAGACTACTGAACCTGATGAAAAACACAGGCCTATTTAACTAGGAACCACTGACGACAGAACAATACAATAGACCTCAGCTGGTCTCAGTGTTGAGGGAAACCTCAAGGTAAACCCAGTATCCCGCTCGTCAGCCTTTAACTAACCAACCAACCATCGGAGTTACATTGGTCAGCTGATAAAGCAGAGGATTAGGAGGGTTATGAAGAGGATTGTTAGGGTGTCTTATCTTGGAGATATTCCTAATAGCTGTTGATTCTGCTACTTTTATTATATTTAGAGTTTGTTGTCCCGAGTTGATAAATAGCAGGTGTGCGTATTCAATAAGTGGGCGACAAATAAGTTTATATATACGACTTGCCGTTGTTATGTTTGCTCCTGTCCCTTCATATATCAGGCTTGTGAAGTTTGTAGCTATTGCAATGGTTATAATATTAATGAAATTTCCGTTCATTTCCAAATGAATATCTGGAAATTTCAGTTACTATCTGGAAATTTCCAGATGTAATCAGAAAATTTTCGGTTACTATCTGGAAATTTTCAGTAACTATCTGGATATTTCCTACTTTTATCTGAAAATTTCTGGAAATTTTCAGTTACTATTTGGAATTTTTTAGTTATTATCTGGAAATTTCCAGCTACTATCTGGAAAGGACCACGGACATATCTTATGGGATAGTCTTTCTGTGAAAATGGCTGGATTTTCGATATTTTGTAGCTGGAGTAATTCTGAGTAAAAGTCTCCATTGGTCCAACTCGATCGTATAACTCGATTCCGCGCGAGAGGGCGCCATATAATCAATTTTGTGATTTTTGGGGAAATGCAGCTGAATGAAAAATATCAATATCTCATTTATAACCAAAATTCTGGGCTACTGAGCATTCCTAAAATTCACGAGAATTTGTTTTCTACAATACAGAATAAAAAAACAACACTGTTTTTCTACAGGGCTGTCAACAATATACTCCATTATTCAGTGAATGAATTCGCCTACGAGGTTGTAAGTTTATTGAGTTTATCATTGAGGATCAATCAGAGTGGTTTGTTGATCGCCAATAATATAATGAAGCTATGAATACAGTGTTCAGGATAAGGAATGGTCCATATTATATAAATGTAATGTATCAAAGAGAAACATTCTCAATTGAAAATTGAATCAATATATGACTCCTCTGGAATTGGAAAAACCCTACGATAAAATTGAAGTTACTTTTTTGTAATATCTAACAGAAAACAACTACTTCCCCGGCTAAACCTACGACATTGAACTACATCTGATAGATATATATATATATATATATATATATATATATATATATATATATATATATATATATATATAAATGAGGATGGATTTAGCGAGGGGCAATATATGAAGATATAAGTAGAAAAGTTATTGGGTCTAACCCTCAAAATGTTCTGCAACCGTAGACACGTGTTTCGAGCTTAAGCTCTCATCAGTACGGTAAAATCAAGTTCGAAGATGTACAACACTTGGATGTAAAAATAGAAACAAAGGAAGTCAACAACAGGAAGCCAACCACACATTTGTGGCTTCGGTTAGAAGACCTTGTGCTTACAAGGCAACAACTAACGTCGCCACGGAGGCAGCTATATATATATATATATATATATATATATATATATATATATATATATATATATAACAGAAAGTTACTTATGACATCTACAGTCACTAGTTGAAACTTAATTTGACACGAACCAAGGAATCCAAAGTAGAGGTTTGTCTACAATTTGACAGGCAGTCAACACTTCGTTGTTCTGACCAACCCAAGGTTCAATCAAGTTTCTAGTACGTTATGAGGAACGCAAGCAGAATCTAAGTGAAAATAGAGTATATTTCGTTTTAATTCCGAGAGTTCCAACCTTTGACAGCTGTTTCGTGCTAACGCACTCATCAGAAAGGATTTATGGAGCTCTCGAAATCAAAACGAATCCACTCAAGAATTAGTACCGTGAAGGCAAGACAGATATAACAGAAAGTTACTTATGACATCTACAGTCACTAGTTGAAACTTAATTTGACACGAACCAAGGAATCCAAAGTAGAGGTTTGTCTACAATTTGATTTCGAGAGCTCCATAAATCCTTTCTGATGAGTGCGTTAGCACGAAACAGCTGTCAAAGGTTGGAACTCTCGGAATTAAAACGAAATATACTCTATTTTCACTTAGATTCTGCTTGCGTTCCTCATAACGTACTAGAAACTTGATTGAACCTTGGGTTGGTCAGAACAACGAAGTGTTGACTGCCTGTCACTTTAGTTGACATGTTCTTAGTTCTTTGGATAGTGACATTACAGCTTAAAATTGTAAATAATAAGGAAAAAAGACTTTACGAATATAAATAACAGAAAATTTTGAAATTTCAGTCGAAAAACAAAAGACTTGTTGATTGTATCCAAGTGACACAAATCAGTTGTCAATAGAAAAGAAATCTGTAATTTTCAAGTCAATGTTACCAACTGTAATCTTGTACCAACTGTAATCTTGTACCAACTGTAATCTTGTACCAACTGTAATCTAGTACCAACTGTTGAAATATACGACTGTTGTTATGTAAGTTAGGAAAAAATTACATTTCCAATTGAGTAGTTATGGAGATATTATTATTCATATGGAGAGTGTGGTCTAACGACAATAAGAAGGAATAAATCTCACTCAAATGATTTATATCAGTTCTTTTATTCATACATTTTTTGTCTTGATATATGAAGGCCATTTCCAAAAAAGTTCTCTTAGTCATATGTGTCTCTTTAGCTAATATTTTAGTTGAGTTATAATTTATTCGATGGTCAAATTTGTTAACATGATCAGCAAGAGCACATCTTTCAGGATGAAGTCTACAATCACTTTTATGTGAGGAGATTCTACTTTTCAGGCATCTAGAAGTCTGGCCAATATAATTTTTATCACAGTCCTGACAAGGAATGTATATACTACATTTGAAGTGGAAGTTAATGGAATTTTATCCTTCACTTTTGAATAAATTGATCTTATTGGTAAAATAGTTTTATTTGCTATTTTGACATTACATACTGAATGAAAGAGCCTGGACAATCTTGGTGTAATATCTTTTATATATGGAAGTGAAGTGAATGTAGGAATTGTAGGATTTGTAGGATTAGTATTAGCAACATTGCTATTAATGGATATGTTCAGATTGTTAGATATAATATCTGTTTCAATATTTAATGGTGTGCTGAACAGAATACTTCTCAGTAATTTTGGTGGATAAGCATTGTCAGAATAGAGTTTGAAAATAATATCTAGGTTTTTTTTATGAAATGGCTATATGTGAGATTTTGAGTACTCTAGCTTTCATCTGTTTCACAAGGTTTATTTTCATTGACCGCTTGTGATAAGACTCGAAGTTAATATATCTTCCAGAACTGCATGGTTTCCTGTACCAGTCTATAAGAATGTTGTTATTAAGACCACGTATGAATCTTGTATCTAAGAAAGGTACGGAAAAATCATCATCCTCAGTTTCTATTGTAAACTGAATATATGGGTCAAAGCTGTTGAAAGTACTAAGAATCTCAGTAATGCCATCTTTTGGTAAAGCGACAATGATATCATCAATATATTTTTTGATGAAAAAAGGTTTAAATGATAGTACTGGAATTACTGTGTCCAACACATCATCCATCACATATGAAGCTAATATAGGGGAGATTGAAGCTCCCATTGGAGTTCCAAAACTTTGTTTATAAATTTTGTTGTTAAAAGAGAAATATGTGTTATTGAACAAGAAAGTTAAAATTTTCATGAATGTTTCTTCATTAATGTTACAATAATTGCTAACACAATACCAATTTTTTGTGAATTGATCTTTGACAAACTTCTAAATATACATTACTAAAAAGAGAAACCACATCAAGACTTGCCAAAACGTAGTCATTAGGTATGTTTGTGTTATTAAATTTATTATTTACTTCAAAAGAGTCTTGTATAAAGTATTCATTATCGGAATCATATGCTTTAGTTAGAATATCTGTGAGAAGTGAGGCAATGGCTTCTGTTGGAGCACCAATACATGAAACTATAGGTCTCATCGATAAAGTAGGTTTATGTTTTTTGGTAATGAATAGAATTTTGGAGAAATAGCATTATAGCATGTGAGTTTCTTTTTTGTGACATCATCAATTTGATTTGTGTCTTTAAGTACTTTCAAAAATTCATTAGCTTTACTTTGTATCGTAGTCGTAGGATCTTTTGCTAATTCAATATAGGAATTACTGTTGATAATTATTTCATTTGAAAGATTAAGATATTGATCTTTTTCCATAATGACTGTCACATTACCTTTGTCAGATTGAATCAATATCAGATTCGGATTGTCTTTTAGAAACTTTTTTGATTTTAAAAGTAAGCCTCTAAAAATAGAAGAATGCTGATTTGATTGTATATTATTAGTTATAATATTAGTTGCTCTTGCTATAGTGATATTTCTTTGGTATTCGTCACTGATAGATGAAGTGATGTAATCAACATCAGCTAAAAAACTCTTGATGGAAATGTCTTTTATAATTAACGGTTCCACACTGAACTTTGGTCCTAAAGCAAAAAATTGTAAAATATCTTCAGGAATGATGGTGTTAGAAATATTTGATATCCAGTTTGGTTTTGTTCTCAATTTTTTTCGAAAATGATTGTTTTTTAGGTTATTAATTTTATTGATATTTCTACTTTTTACATCATGGAACAGTTCATTATGTTCTTAATTGTTTACTGAGAAAATTTTCAAATATAAGTTCACTTGTAAGAGAAATGATTTCACTCCTAGTTGTCGTCAGAGAACACTCTAAATTTTTAATCAAAGTATGATTTGTAGAAATCTCAATGTTAAGTAATTTTATTCCTAACCTGTAATTCTGTTGCTTGATATTCGCATGAGCCTCTTGCCTAAGAAGTAGGTTCTCAATAGGTCTAATCGCTGAGGTAATGTGATTTGGAAGAATTCCTAACTTCTTGCATTGTAATAGAAATCAGCGTCTATTATATTCTTTGGCCAATTTCATCTTGTTCTTGGACCACAACTTCAATTTCTGCACTGCTATGTCACCATATGTAATCAGGATGTTACGATAAAACCCCATATCTGTAGAATATAGAAAGGGTAGTCGTTGCTGACTAGTTAAGAATAAAACCAGTTAATATTGGGGATTGCAGCAAAGTCAAAAGTGTACTCTTTTATAGAGTTTATTCCAAGCTTTCGTAAATTTTATTTACATCTTCAGGGAACTACAAAGAATTATTATGTCAATTATACATTTTGATGTTATTAAAACTTTACTTACAACTATAGTGAGGTTAGTTGACATGTTCTTAGTTCTTTGGATAGTGACATTACAGCTTAAAATTGTAAATAATAAGGAAAAAAGACTTTACGAATATAAATAACAGAAAATTTTGAAATTTCAGTCGAAAAACAAAAGACTTGTTGATTGTATCCAAGTGACACAAATCAGTTGTCAATAGAAAAGAAATCTGTAATTTTCAAGTCAATTTTACCAACTGTAATCTTGTACCAACTGTAATCTTGTACCAACTGTAATCTAGTACCAACTGTTGAAATATACGACTGTTATGAAGATGCAAATCTTCTTGAGTGGATTCGTTTTGATTTCGAGAGCTCCATAAATCCTTTCTGATGAGTGCGTTAGCACGAAACAGCTGTCAAAGGTTAGAACTCTCGGAATTAAAACGAATATACTCTATTTTCACCTATATATATATATATATATATATATATATATATATATATATATATATATATATATATATATATATATATATATATATATATATATATAAGTGAAAATAGAGTATATTTCGTTTTAATTCCGAGAGTTCCAACCTTTGACAGCTGTTTCGTGCTAACGCACTCATCAGAAAGGATTTATGGAGCTCTCGAAATCAAAACGAATCCACTCAAGAATTAGTACCGTGAAGGCAAGACAGATATAACAGAAAGTTACTTATGACATCTACAGTCACTAGTTGAAACTTAATTTGACACGAACCAAGGAATCCAAAGTAGAGGTTTGTCTACTCAGAATTACTCCAGCTACAAAATATCGAAAATCCAGCCATTTTCACAGAAAGACTATCCCATAAGATATGTTCGTGGTCCTTTCCAGATAGTAGCTGGAAATTTCCAGATAATAACTAAAAAATTCCAAATAGTAACTGAAAATTTCCAGAAATTTTCAGATAAAAGTAGGAAATATCCAGATAGTTACTGAAAATTTCCAGATAGTAACCGAAAATTTTCTGATTACATCTGGAAATTTCCAGATAGTAACTGAAATTTCCAGATATTCATTTGGAAATGAACGGAAATTTCATTAATATTATAACCATTGCAATAGCTACAAACTTCACAAGCCTGATATATGAAGGGACAGGAGCAAACATAACAACGGCAAGTCGTATATATAAACTTATTTGTCGCCCACTTACTGAAACTATCGTTCTAGTCTTTTAATAGAAGCACAATAACTTTTCATTTAAAGAAATCACAAATTGCTTGAAAATAGGAGAACAGATCATCAAAACGCCATGCAACCTTGAATTGCAGAAGCATTCAAAACTAATCGGAGATGAAATTCCTTTAAATCACCTGACTGAAACGTTCTTTAGAGTCTTTCAATAGAAACACAATCACTTTTTAGTTAGAGAAATCACAAATTTTCACAAATTGTTTGAAAATAGGAGTGCAGATCGTCAAAACGCCATATAAACACGTGTAAAGTCAAAAACCTCTGTCCGTGATTCGTAGTTCAAAGTCTTGCTATAGGTGGCGCTGCGATCTTATTTTCTTTCGCCAATAATGCTATACCGCACTTTGGCGACAATACAATTGTCAACTGTAAATACAGCGATTGTTTCCTATCAGAAATTACACTTCTATACCATAAAAATGCGAACTGTAATCTATAAAATCTGTAAAAATGTCTACTGGGAAAGTTCTCTACCAGTAATGCAGACGATTAATAAAATGACAGAATGATATTCCATCCAAATCGTATCATAGCAGAAAAGGACTTCAGCAGATGCGCAATTACACCGATTCGAAATTATCTCAATCCGTACTTTTTCAGAATGTATTCAGATAGACCGGGAGATCTTCAGAACGTACATGTCACTGTCAAACATAGCAGTAGAAACCTGTAAAACGTCGTAAATGGGTTGCGTCGTTGCCAAGTTGCACAGTAACTTCTCCAATATGATTTTAATGTAAAATTCATAATTATGAATAATATGGTAGAAGTCGGGTGATGTGATGATAATCAAACGACTGAATTGAATAATAAAAAAAATACGCTAACATGTAGCAGGTTTTCCATAATTTTTTTTTAGAAATAATAAAATTGTTATATCATGCGATAATATTATATCAACGTTGAGTAGCAGGATACAGGTGAAAATTCATAGTTTGAATTTATTCAAGTCAAGATCTACAGTTTCAGCGTTTCAGGTTACCACTTTACAATGATAGATTAAACAAAAAAAACTACCCGTGGACAACAAAATTGAAATTTAAGTGAACTGTGAAAATTGAGTTGAAAACGGAGAAATTGAATACATATATTCAATATTTCGAATGAGTTGAAGAAGAATGAACCTCTCAGAGTAGAGAATGTTGATTACCTATTTCGAAATGGTTGGGAAAGTTGAGGATGAATTGTTCATGTGAATTTTATTACATATTCTTCGAATATATTTCTATTTGCTACCTTGCATAATAGACTACCTAGGCCCTAACGTCACAAGAGAAGAAACTTATCAATCAAACCCAGTATAGAACTCTTGTCAAGATTCCTTTCTGATCGAACCTTTCCGAACAAATTGGTAATAGGTACGTGTTGACTGTTGAAAACCCATAAGAAATTATTGATTTGATTTTTTTGCTTTTTTTCTGTCTGAAATAATGACATTTGTGATTATTTTCAGTAAAGTGTCTGAGTTGGAACATCTTACCGAAAATACCTCTAAGTTAACTAAGGTAGGCTTTTTAAAGTTTGTTGAGGTTATGTTATGTTGTTTATTGATATGTAATGTATCACTCATTATTTATTGTTTCAGATTTTGATTATAAAATGGCATCAAACCATGTTTTACTTTCATCTATAAATGAATTCCTTAACAATGACAATCAATTTTTTAAAAAAGGGAGGAAATGCACAGGAATCTAATCATGTAGATTATGCAGTTTGTTGAAGACTTCATCATGATCAGAGGAGAAATGCACGCAAGCACGAAAGAGAAGTTATATCATGCTGAAGTGAGTCATATTTTGTGGAGGTTTTCTATTTTTTGATTATTCACAGTATTTTTAGTTTAGATCACACTTAACAAGTTGGGAGATATCGTCTCTGAGAGTTGTGCTGACCTGGAGGAATGAAATGACATCATAATTATATTGAGACACTGGCTCTTTTTGGACACTGCAATATATACGTGATTGACAAGGAATTTGACAAATGCAAAAAATGTTGCAGTAAAAACAGCTGAAGAACTATACAATCCCCAAAATCATATTCTGCCATTTATAGGGTGAGGAATAAGCGAAGAGGAAATGAAAAAATAAAAGGGATAGAAGATACGTGATTTGGACAATACTGTGGGTTTTACTTGGCTTCTGCAACCAGAAAGTGACTAGGAATTTTTTAACTGTGGCTTTCCAATTATTGAAATATTATCGAATGAATTCACTGAGGCTACTTAGCTATTCAGTGAGGAAGAACTTATAAAAAAAATGGGATAGAGTTCCTTAAAACAACATTGAACCTGGATTTACAACCAACAAGTATTTGGCTGACAAATTCTGGTCTTTTGGGAGCCATCCCTGATGGATCAGTAGGAGATAATTCCATTGTGGAGGTGAAATGTCCATATTCATTTAGAAAGGATAATTCGTCACAGGAACTCAAGATTGATTACAAATATAATAATAAACTACTTCCGTTGGACCCAAGGAAACCTTTACATTTTATAACGATCTAAATGTTACTTGTGTATATGCACAATGAAAGAAATGACTTTAATTGAATAGGACCCATGTGAACAGAAAAGTTTTATATGAATCAGTATTTGCCAAAATTTTTAAATAAAGTTATCCTAGCTTAAACTCATACTTCTGAATATGAAAAATTGCTTCCAAATTTATCAAGATAAAAGTGTAAAATGTGTAATAAATATTTTAAATTATTATTTATTTTCACCCATGTACCTCTATACCTCATAAAATATTTAAATCTTTTGATTAATTGAAATACAGTTGGGTATAATTATAACATTTTACTTGCCATAACTAAATACATTTCACACCTAACTGAAAAATAGTTGATTACTGAGATACGTAAAATTGAAGAATTATTTGCAAAATATTAACTTTTTATTCTTCAAATAGCTCTTTCTACAAGGATTCTTCCTTTGACTATCCTTTGTGTCTTGTACACTCTGTAAACTGAGGAGTACTTCAAAATGGAGGAATATTTGAAGAAACCCCCTATGGAAGTACTAACTGAAAAATAGTTGATTACTGAGATACGTAAAATTGAAGAATTATTTGCAAAATATTAAAACTTTTTATTCTTCGAATAGCTCTTTCTACATGGATTCTTCCTTTGACTATCCTTTGTGTCTTGTACACTCTGTAAACTGAGGAGTACTTCAAAATGGAGGAATATTTGAAGAAACCCCCAATGGAAGTAAACCTTGAATCAAAAGCCCTTATTAGCTAATATGAGGTCACCATAGGGCATTTGCTTCAAAATTTCTGTTTTCTACAATAGACCATCAGATAGTGACAGATTTGGGTGCCCCATTTTTGCATGTGAGCCTCGAATAGGGTTGAAAAGTACATCGATGTTGAGTAAAATGGAGGGAAATTTACGAGTGGCTCCAGGGGAGAACATATGGTAACTTCGATTTTCCAGAACAGAAATAAAAGAGCAGTATGTTGCCCACATTTTAACGTGAGCAGTGTTCACCTAATTAATAATTAATATAACCTGGCTTCGGAATACCAAAGGCTTCAGTGTTGCAGGTGGCTAAAGGGTTAAAATGAGGGTGTAATATTGTAAGGGAAAATCGAGATTTTGACAGATTTTCTCACACAAGCCCAACGAAACTATGAAAACTTACATCGTCACTAGACCAAAAAACAATGGCTCGCGTGAAAATATAGGCAACATACTCCTTTTATTTCTGTTCTGGAAAATCGAATTTTCCATATGTTCTCCCCAGGAGCCACTCGTAAATTTCCCTCCATTTTACTCAACATCGATGTACTTACTATTCAACCCTATTCGAGGCTTGTATGCGAAAATGGGGCACCTAAATCTGTCACTATCTGATGGTCTATAATTTTTTTTAAGTGGAAAAGTGCTGCAGGAAGACAAGCCATTAATTGTTTCAAACACTGCCAAAAACAAAATATAAGTAGTTATTCCTCAATTCCTGTTTACATAATCTTATGAGCATGATTGTTTTTGTTTTTAATTATGATAGCTGAAAAACAGTGATTTTCTGACATGACCTGACAAGTGACAATCTGCTTCCACCACTTTTGGTAACAGAACACATAACCTCGGTTAGGTGTTCTGTGACTTGGTTTTTGACATGAATATATAGCGACACAGAACTCTGTGTTTTCTGGCTTGGAAGCGCATACAGATTTAACTAACAGGAGGGTTTTATAAGCTCTAGCCAATCAGAATCTTGTATAAACGCGTCATAGTGACGTACTTGGACATGAGTACAGAGTCGAACTCGAACCAAGGAACAAAAGTGTCGCCTCATATCCAAAGAGTGCGGAGTGCGCTAGTCCGTCACTGTCTATAGAGAACAGCGGCCATGACATGTCACATTTCGTCACAAATGTTCTTTCATCTCTTTCAATAAGTGCTCCCATTGTCTTATGGGGATTAGACTCTCCTAGTTAAATAACGTTTAAGGTTTCCTCAAACCGACGCGGGAGCGGGAACGAGATGAATCCGAGACTAAAATCCATAGTGGGACATACCGGTGTGATTATTCGTATTCCGAAATGCATACAAGCAATGAAATATGTATAGTTTTTTACATGTACTGTTTTTCTAGCAGTTTGCACGGTTCCAAAGTTCCGTTCCCGCTCCCGCGTTCCCGCGTCGGTTTGACGGAACCTTTAGTCTCCTTGGTGGAAGCGTAGAATATGACTAAAGTCTTGTTCATACCCTCGCAAATTTCGCAATTTTTCTGCGAATAAAATGGCTGCCGACATGCTTCTGCAACAAAGATTGGTCCGTCATCAATGCCAGCCATTTTGAAAACTTGCAAAATTCGCGAGGGTATGAACATAACTTAATGGTATCAAGATATAGAGATCAATGAAAGAAAACTCTACATCAAAATATATCTCAAGTTTGTATCGACAGGAAATGATGCTGTCACATAATCTCCAACCGATAAAGCACTAATAGACAGCAAGCTTTCTACAAAATTGTGATATATTGATGTGAAAGTTTTCTTGCTATGATGACAACGTTGCTACTGAGAAAAAGAATCGACTCGAATCTGTCATTAATATCATGAACAGCGAGAATGCATACCAAATACTATTCAATAATTAGACATTACTTAAATTTGGAGTTGGAAGTTGTATTTGTGTTCTGTGGGTGGTAGATATTCAAGAAATTTCCCTTTTTATTTCCTGAGCTAAGATCATGAATACGTTTCGAATCTTTTTATGTATGTCGTGATCGATTCAGTTAAGTCAGAATGAAAGTATTTGAATCATAGGGTGCGAACGATTCTGGAAACATATATAGACGCTAGAAAAAGCATCGGGGGACCTTTTCTCAAATGTCTACTAACCTATGTCGCATACGACAAAATATGTCCATCGCCTTTCTCGAATATGTATTGAAAAGAGATGGAGTTATTTTGTAGCATGCTCCGAGCAATCAAATATAATAGATGGCTTTTCGTCTCTTGAAAGCAACATACCCGACATTGTTTACAAACATTAGAGCCCGAATAATGTTAAAAAAGGGCCTTGTCGTTTGCACTCAGTCATCAGATTGGAATTCCCTATTATTTTCACCCTTAGGCTGTGTCAAGTCACCGGTCGGACAAGGCACACGCGTTCAGTATGAAGTATGACGATGAGTCGGACCGATCAGATGATTGAAAATATTGGTCACATACAAACAGTTCTAATTAGGTCGTCAAGTCAACCAAATGACCGCGCTGGTCTAATCAAATTGGTCAGACCGGAGACTTGACTCAGCCTTAGTTATTTATCGTCTGGTAACCAATTTTTGAATTGCGGGAATTAATTCTCAAGATTCTCAAGAGAAATATGACGTCATTTTATACCTATACCTATTGTTCGAAATTGAGAGAAAATGACGTCATATTTCTCTAGAGAATCAATTCCGACAATTCAAAAATTGGGCCCCTGACGTCTTCTCAAATCAAACCATGGGCGTCGCAGCAGGGTAATCATGGCATAAACCATATTTGATTGGCATTCCTAACGACCTTTTGAGTGGGATTATGTGAGTTTTTATCCCGATTTTGAGACAAAATTACACTATTTGTTGAACTAGCTGTAAAACAACTTTGTTACTAAATAAGTCGCGACTTTGAAAACGATTATACCCACCAATAATTAGGAAAAACCCTGTTGCAGTGTGTAGGTACACTAAAAAGTAATTATAAGTAAGCAAAATCAACTCTCCATAACCAAATTGAAATCGTAAGCCACTAGCTATTATAAACTCAATCTAATGGGCACTGGAATGTTTTATTCATATATAGGGATTATCACGTGTAGGTAATCATCCGTTCATCAGAAGTTTTTATGGTCCCATTTGAATGAAATTATGTAAGCATAATATCATATACAATGTCCGCCAAAATGTTGGAACCATATGGGAAACTTTTTAATTAATAGATTCTCAGAAAATTTCATTCCTCATAAAAATTGGTACATTCAATAGAGGACTTCGGATAAGGATGCAGTCATGCCACCACACAACTTCTGGCTTTGAAACTACTGTCACGTTTTTCGGCAACTTGTCGTCATGTCAGGGTTCCTATGGCAGCATCAGGAACCCCGTAATATGATTGAAATTGTTCATAATAAAATACAAAACCCTAGGTTCTTTAATTTTGTTTAGGGATCTTTCTTACAAAATGGCGCTAATTTCAAAATATATCATTTTCCTGAATTAAAAAAAAATGCGTATTTCACTTTTCCTAGTTGCCAAATAATTCATCGATCTAGAAAAAATTCTGAGCTTGGTACATTTCATGGATAAACAAACCTTAGTACCTTTTTGATTAAAATGCTCTCGGCATTTCATTCAATAACTTAAGGTTACATCACAGAACTTGTATCAGGTTTGTGGGTACTGTACCCACAAATTCTTCTAAATGTTTTTCGATATAAAGTTGACGAAACTACTGATGTATCACGACAGGAACAAAAGTCCATATGTGTGAGATTTATTGAGCCCAGAGATAACATATAATATACTACGGGAAGATTTTCTAAGATTTGTCTCAGTACACTGAGTACTTCATGAAATTATTTGGCTGATACAATTCTTTCCACACTGAGTCGTTTAGGGGTTGATTTTAAATCCCTTATCGAGCAAGGGCATGATAGCGCTTCTTCGATCAAAGGCTGTTTTAATGGTGTCCAAGCAGGTATCCGCCAAACTTATCCAGAAGCATTATACGTTCGTTATTGCAGCTCGCATTCGTTGAGTTTAGCGGCTTCGAGCCACTCTTGTCAAATTCAGCCAATCCGAAATTACTAGTGAATTTGTAGTGAGTCTGAGAGTTGCTTGACCATGTTGTTTTCATTTCTACTTCCACTTTTTAAAATACTCCAGTTGCCTCTCTGTGATTTGGTGGCCGCTTTGCAACATGTTGATTTGATCATCTATGATATTCGAAAAAATGTCAAATCAAAATTCGCCAACATATTTATAAGAGTATTTTGGTTTGCTCAAATCCATAAATGAAGAAATAAAAATTCCACTAAGAGTGTTGCAACAGTACGTGTCACAGTGCAAACTATGAAACCGAAGATCCAGAAGAGTACTTTAGAATAACTGTTATGATTCTACTTCTAGATGATTTCATTGATCAACTCCACTCAAGATTCCAGAAGCATAAATCTACTCTATCATCTTTATATATTTTGATTCCATCAGTTTGTTGTGAAAAACAGCCCAGTGTTGAAGAAGACAATTTCATGCTCTATAAACAGTTTTTGGAATGGGACTCACTGAAATAATTAGACCTATGGAAAATGATATGGCTAAAAGAACCTGTTTCATTTTGGCAACAATTACTTCTGAAACGCCTCAAAACCTATTTGAGGAATTCCACAGGTCAGGAGAGACTGAATGGATAGGCGTTGATGTCAATTCACCGAGACGTAAACATTGACAACGAGAAGAATATTGATTTGTTTGCAGCAAAAAAAATCTAGAGGCTCAATCTTATTCATTAATGCGGATCTGATGTTTCTATGTGTTTCCCATTAATGTATTTAATTTTGTTTGTTTTGTTTTTGAATAAATATGATTGCAAGCAGTGTCAAATATTATTTTAGGAATAAATCTGCAAAATTGTAACATGGTAATACCAAAGAGTAGGGGTGACCCCTACTCTTTGGTAATACCGAATATCCAATGTGATCTTTCCTGGGTAAATTACAAAATTGTGTTGAACATACAAAAACTATATACTAAAATCGATCAAACTTGGTCCGCAATATTCTCCTTAAGCTCAAGTCAACGGACGCCCCCTATTTTTTTTTTCTGGATACGGTTTTTAGGGTACATATTATATTTTGATCATAACAGTTGGTTAAAATGGATGAATTTGAATTTTTTCGTGGAAAAAATGTACACTGACAAAGAAATAACCCTACACATTACATAATACCTCTTTCAATAACAATGCTCTAGCTCTATAGTGTTGAATTTAGCGCTGTTTCGTTGCTATACGATTGTCTTTCCACTGTTCCACTACTGTGATTGTTCCTGCTCAACTGTGGTTGTCCCGCTGTATATCTGTTGTTCAGCATTCCTTCGCTATTCGTCCCAGCTGTACATGTACGTTGATTGATTGTGTCGTACCCACTGTGCACCTGTATACACCAAGGCACTGATGAACTACAACCACAATAATTGGTGAACTTGCATGCTTGAGAATATCTACATAGTATCAGATAAGTTTGGAATAAGACTGCCCCTAAGGCGTAAGTATCGATTATTGTAAGCTATCATCGTGACGTCACAGGCATAGCCCTCACTGGAGGTTTCATATTGATATATTCAAACAATACCATACTCTCAATCACAGCATTCACTTGAATTCATCTTGGTGGTTGATATTTACATTAATTTCATTTTCTTTTGTATGGTGAGCTGAACTGTGCACATACAGGGTGTGTAACGATCAATATATTTTATTAGTAAGGGACATGACTATTTCTTTTATTCTGGTCCAAGTTATCTAAGCGTAAGGGAAGACAAAATCTCTACATATTTATATTTTATTATTATACCATTTACAGGTATCTATTGTTTAATATTTTAGTAATATTAGTGCAGTGGGTTGTCCCATTCCATCAGATTGGTTTCGGATTTTTCACTAGCGATAAATCCGTGGCGCTCCGGAAAATTAACCCCATATTTCAATCTTATCGAAATCAATTTTTATTGTCGAATCCACGCCTACTGAGCTGCTGGGTATGTTAGAGGCGTGACACATCATTGCACATTCACTGCTCTCCTTTCCTAAATTTCGCCCCTAACACCTGCTGTAGTCTTTTCTCTCTGTGCACAAATGAAGGTTTTTTTTTCATTTATTTTGTTTCGTACTTTTTGAATGTCACTGTATAACAGTTTCATAGAGGTGGCCGCTTTCAAATGGGTCACACAGTAATTCACAATGATTCACAAACAAACATTGTTATAATATTTTATCAACGGATGCAAGTGGTTCAGAGTCCGCCCCTGTAGCCACCCCGAATTTAATCCTCACTCAAAATTTATGCACGCTCCTAAATTCCCTACCAAACGATATCAACATAATTAATAATTACCACTTCCCCTCGCGCAACTGAAGCTCTAAATGCGTATAATTAAATATTTAGTTGCCCTCATAACTCTTTTTAACGGCTTGAAAAAAGCCCCTACTTATCAGGAATTATCATTGTTTATGATAATTTGGATTAAGAGCGTTATTCAGATATGCTTCTTCCAAGGCGGTCTGTTATTAAGCTAGATAAAAAGCGGGTTTCCTTCTTATCATTAGGCGGGAAGTTTCCACTTGGATAGCCTCGACGAGGAATGCTACTTTGAACTTGTTTCTAACAAATTTTCAAATTAGTAACACCTGTATTTGTTTCACTGATGACTCTGAACAATGTTCAGAACGGCATGAGAACTTTGGAGTGAAAAGTTATAAGAGGGGACGGGGTATGAGTGTAATTAGACGTTTGCATGGAGGTGAGGAAATGTTTAGAAAGTTCTGAAAGTCTGATGGAATTCATTGGTTTGTTTCCTATGAAGATAATTTGGACCCCGTTATGCAATAAGGAACCAACCAACAATTTGTAAAAATATGAAATAATATACCAGACAGACCTAATTTTATATCTTCATCGGTTTGCAATATAGAACCAGAGGTCATCGTCTCTAGCGCCATCTTGTGAGCAATAGATATACTTTGAAAAACTGAGAAATCTTGAAAAATGATTTGCAACAAAGAGCCAGAGTCTGTTGGATCTATATTCCGTTATTGTCTGGACTGAAATGAAAATATGATGGGATCCAAAGCTACTTGGTTCTCTGTAGCAAATTGTTTTATTACATTTCTGACACTTGTCATTTTAATATTATTGTTGGTGGCTGGAAAATAATTCCAATTATTATTATTGTCATTATGTTCTCTAATACAATAATGTCGGCAAGAGTAACAAAGATAATGAACAATGCATTGTGTTTATCAAGTGAATTAAAAAATGAGGTAAGATATCCTTTTCCTATTGTATGATAGTTTCAATAATGTCTAACCTCACATTCCTGAAAAATTCTAGTACAATAAAATAAGTTTTGTAGTGGTGCGACTCTTAAAGTTTTTAGAAAAAAATATAAACCTGTATGAGGTTGCAGAACTGTTGAAGTTAGAATATAACATGGTTACATTATAAAAAAAAGTACTTGGTTCCATATTGCAAATTCCTTTTTAGGATAACCCGTACTCGTACTGTCCAAAACTGGCATCTAGCAGTTGCGAAAAAAAAGTCAAGAACGAGAAAGTACACAGGAGTACACCAGTGACAAAAAATATTAAAGCAGATTTGGCAGGCAGTAATATTCTCAGCAATAGAAAATGTAGGTTAAAAAGCAACGAAAACATCAAAGATGCGGTTTTTCAACCTAATGTAGAAACAATGTCTGAAGATATGGAAGCGGAAGTAGAAGAAGGTATATCCAACAAAAATAGTGTTCTAGAAGAATATTCTGACGATTCAGTTAGGGACAAAAACTATGAGCCTGACGCCAGAGATATATCCTCGAATACGGATACAGGAGAACAATCACATTTAAAAGAAAAATCCAATTTAGATAAGCCAAATGAGGAAGGCCGTTTTGCGAACCTAGACAGATCTGCCAAGGGGAGACCCAGGAAAGAAAGAAAAAGCAAATATGCCGAACAAGACATAAAAACGCGAAAAATTTGTACGAATAGTAATAAGGAGTATTACTGTAAGCACCCGTAAGCTAGAAAAGGCAATTGTTAATAGAAAGAAAAGTTGCGATTCTGAAAAAATTAATTGGCTACATATGAAGGCTATTAAGGTTACAAAGTAAAGTTCTCACATAACAGCACTGAAGCATACAAATAAATAAACATAAAAAAGGGCAAAGGAAAACAACCTACTAATACCTTTTCTAACCTTTTAGAACCATTGTGGCCGAATGGTAAACCGGTTGCTGCACTAAAACTGAAGGACATCAAAAGCTATATGCATCTCATTCCGGTCGCAGATCATCCATTTTACACAAATCTCATTGGAGACGAAACTGTTGATGAAGACATCGACGAGTACGATGGAGAAATAGACTTTGAACCAGAAGAAATTTCTTAAATCAACATTAAGCAACAGAGAACCAAGTGATTTTTCTCTACTCCCAAGATGTTTTGAGTTATTTTTTTGTTCAAATTATTGTGTTGCCTTCTCATATTTCATTAAAAAAGTTCATTTCATACTTATATACTCATGTTTGATAATAAATTATTTTCAATACAGATCAAAATAGTTTTTCTTGATTATCTCAAAACATGAGTAATGCTTGTTGGGTCTCTATTGCATAACGGGGTCCATTTGTTAGCGATGTTTGATTCTGTAGTGTCGTGGAATATGCCTAACAAAACATATATGTTCCATGTTTATCATTCAATAGTCAATTCAGAGATTCGAAATTGCACCTACTTCGTAGTAAAAAGCCATGTTGTAGATTTCTATTTTGTTTTCTGGAAAAGTACAAATAAAACTAATGAAAGTAATTGCATCTTAGTTGATTATCTGATGTTTCATGGAGAGGGACATAGCAGATTCTTTTATCATGTTGTTTATATGGAGAGTAAGAATATGACACAGTAGATGAACTTAGAGACAATATCATCACGCAATTCAAGTCTATCAGAAGAAGGGATATTGTTAGGGCTTTTCTTAATTTGAGACGACGAGCTCGGTTATGTATCAAGAGGAAGGCCATCATTTCGAACACTTGTAATACTTTTTGTGCATTTTTTACAAGCTCATGATTTCATTCTTGTTTTTTGAAACGCACCGTACTCAGCCAAGTGTTTGCCCAAAATTCCGAATAATGTTCTATCCGGCTGTTGTTTTTCCGGATACAATTCAAAATAAATTTGTGTTGTTTTCGTACTATTCCTATCAAATTTATAATAAAGTTTCAACATATCTCGTTTTTCTTCATTTGAGAATGAGGACATTTCGACTGAAGTATTTGTGCAAACTTATGTTTAATGAGTTCTGACAACTAGTGTTTATTAAACAAAATTTTTCGATGGAGTCATTACCATCTCAGTTGAATTTGTCTTTTTTTAATATCTGTGGTTTCAGAAGTGCAAATCATAACAAATTATACATCAATGAAATCAGAATGAGAATTACTATTTTTCTGTATAAAAAAACAATATGGCGCCCATAAAAGAAAAAAAAGTTGATGATGAATGCCAGAAGACGATACTTCGGATAGTAAATCTGAACATGAAAACGTGTAGCTGAAAAAATTATCAATGAAAATGTACTTTTGGTTTTGAGCTATGTTGTCAAATAACGATAGAAAAAAATAATAACGAAAATTCCGATTTTCAGTTTTTCCCGATATTTCCGGAAATACTCGGAATTTTCCAAGTTTCAAAACAGTATTTTGTTAAGCACCAGAATACGCAACTTTGCCCCAATTTAAGCTTCGACGTATCTCCTGTAGTTTAGGAGATCCCAATGGTGGGGTCGAATTTGAATTGTCCTGTATAGGGGGTTTCAATGAAAACTTTAATTTTCGAGGATTTTTTTGTCGATATTGTTATAGTAACGAACTTGAAGAAACATCTGATGTATGTCGAAAGTTTGATAAAAGGTTGGACGATAATACATCATATAGAGGTGTCAAAATTGATTCAGTCAAAAGGTCAGGCCTGTGCCATTTCTAGCCAAATTACCAAAGACGTGACAGCGTCGAAAAATATATATACAGTGCCCTCAAAGAGTTGGCATCATATGGAAAAAACTTCCAATAATAATTTATCTTTAAATTCGACTTTGTCGTTAAATCTTGCTTCAACAAAGCCTACTCGGACGGGGTCACGTGACTTTCGATATCTGTCAAAACGCTGATTAAAATAATTGTTTTGTACCATTAGCTCCATCATGCCACTACGTTTCTATTACTGAATATCAAAGAAAACACTTTTTTTAGAAAATAAGCAAACATTTTCATATTTCTGTTGTATTTGATGCAAAGTTGATGTATCGTTTGTATCTCAATTCATGCCAAACTTATCAATACAAAAATGTAAATAATGTAACAGCGCAGATGTGTAAAATTGAAATAGAAACAACTTTTCTTTCTACAAATTTTTGAAACTCGAATACATTAGCCTATTTGAAGCGATTATATTTTGAGAAAAATAATTTTGACAGATAGTGACAGTCAAGTGGTCCTAGTAGGCCATTATTCACATTTTTTGAAGCACGACTTGACGCCCAAGTCGAGTTTTTGGATAATTTATTATCGAAAGTTTTTCCAATTTGATGCCAACTCTTTGAAGGACTCCTTATATACAGAGCCACAATAGGCCATTGGCCGCAGTGGAGGGCCTGATACGGGCCCACTCACGTTCAAACCTAACCTAACCTTATATACAGAGTGACCCACTTAAGAGCGGAGCACCCTTATAAAATCTACATTTTACATACGATTGGAATGTTTTTCACATACCAAAGAGGTGAATGCAAAAGCGTTGAAACACGCACAAACTGCGACAAAAATAGATTTACATTTTTTCAGTTAATGAACAGTTAGTTGGCAGGATATAATACAAGAGAAGTAGCATGAACTGTTCATTTTCATTTGTATTCTTTTTTCAGTAAATGAACAGCATCATACACCTGGATATTGAGTGGGCAGGAAAAAATTGAGTCTATTTTAATTTTTTTTTGTTTGAGTATATGAACAGCATATCATATACCTGGATATTGGAAGATGAGGTGAAATACAAGATAAAAAGCATGAATATCCATTTTTCATTTGTATTTTTTCAGTATATGAACAGTATATGAGCAGAATAAAATATAAGATAAATAGCGTGAACTGTATATTTCGTATTTGGATATTTTCAGTATATGAATAGCATCATATACAGGATAAAATACAATATAAATAGAGTGTATTGTGCATTTTTGATTCGTATTTTTTCAGTATATGAACAGCATCACACACCTGGATATTGAGTGAGCAAGATAAATAGCGTAAAGTGTCAATTTTTCTTCTGTATTTTTTCAGTATATGAACAGCATCATATACCTGGATAGTTAGTTAGATCCGACATACAAATAAACAGACAATTAGAGAAAAAACAGTTCTTTGATATCCTTCAGGTAACAATTTCCCCTGAACGAAAAACACTGCTTATACCTGACTTTTCGATGGTGACAACCTCCGTTGCAAAGTCGGTACACTCCTCTAGTAAGGGTACCTGACGTGGTTTCGTGTGGGAAAAGTCGACCATTTTTTCTCAATAGTGTATGTGTTGAGTAATCTTTATATCAAGCTTTATTTGCAGAAAAATTGATGGTAACGGCAACACACACAGAAAATGCGACCAAAATAGACGTTTTTTATGCTCCAAAAAAAAAAGTTAATTCAAATGCGTCATCGCAATATATGTCTTACGCGCTCCAGAAAAAAGATAAAAAAATAGAAACGTCAATTCACGCAAAAATCCGTACAATATAATCGTTTTCGCGTTCAAAAATATGACCAAAATTATGGCATACAAAATACACATTTAAAATAGACGTTTTTCACGTTCCAAAGAGGTGAATTCAAAAGCGTTGAAACACGCACAAACTGCGACCAAAATCGATGTTTTTCACGCTCCAAAAATTAAAGATAGAAAATATAAAAGTCGAAACACGCATAAAAATGCGGGCCAAAAATATACGTTTCACACGATCCAAAAAAGATAGAAAATAACGTCAATTCACTCAAAAATGTGACCAAAATAGACGTTCTTTACGTTCCAAAGAGGTGAATTCAAAAGCGTAGGAACACGCACAAACTGCGACCAAAATAGATGTTTCTCACGCTCCAAAAATGAAAGATAGAAAATATAAAAGTCAAAACACGCAAAAAATGCTGGCCAAAATATACGTTTCACACGATCCAAAAAAGATAGAAAATATAAACGTCAATTCACTCAAAAGTGTAACCAAAATAGACGTTATTTACGTTCCAAAGAAGATTGAAATTTAAAAGCACAATAAACGCAGCTACGTGTACTGTTTTTCTAGCAATTCGCACGGTTCCAAAGTTCCGTTCCCGCTCCTGCGTTACCGCTTTGGTTTGACGGAACCTCAAGAACAGCATCATATACCTGGATATTGAATGAGCAGGATAAAATACAAGATAATTTTGTGAACCATCCATTTTTATTTGTATTTTTTCAGAATATAAACAGCATCATATACCTGGATAGTTAGTGAGCAGATTGAAATACAAGATAAATAACGTTAACTGTGCATTTTTACTTGTATACCTGGATATTAAATGAGCAGGATAAAATACAAGATAATTTTGTGAACCATCCATTTTTTATTTGTATTTTTTCAGAATATGAACAGCATCATATACCTGGATAGTTAGTGAGCAGGTTTAAATACAAGAAAAATAACGTTAACTGTGCATTTTTACTTGTATACCTGGATATTAAGTGAGCAGGTTGGAATTCAAGATAAATAGCATTAACTAACCATATTTCATTTGTATCTTTCCAGTATAAGAATAGCATCATATACCTGGATATTGAATGAGCAGGATAAAATAAAAGATGAATATTGTGAACTCTCCATTCACTCAAAAATGTGACCAAAATAGACGTTCATTACGTTCCAAAAAAAGATTGAAATTTAAAAGCGCAATTCACGCAAAAAAATGCTCGAGTATCAAGGCTCAACCAAGTTCTAGTGCCTTCAGTTGATGAATATCTATCGAATGTTTAGGTTTGTGAACAGTGCATAAGTTAATCACCTTGTGTTATTTGTCCAAATATTAATATAAGGGTACTGACGTGTACTGGTCGATAAGCATAAGGATGCCTCCGAGAATTGGTTGCGCAGTAGACACAACCCTGGAGTGGGGCAGGAGCTCAATAGCTCTGCCTTATTCAAGCAGTTAACGTCGTGAATGTACAGTCAGTGGAATAAAATTATTGTGGCGTTATTCTGATTGTGTGTTGAATGTGAAATCCTTGTGTTGTGGTTGTGTAGTGTATAGTTTTGAAATATTATTAGATAGGTTATAGAGCAGTTTGTTGTGTTTAAAAATGCCTTCAAAGAGTAAAGTGAGAAATAAAATTCTGAGTGGACAAAGTAGGGAAATTGTCAGTAATGTCACCAAATTTATGCAGGCAGAAGCAATGATAGGTGAAACCAGTATTCCTCTTGTGAAAGTTCAAGAACGAGTTGCTGCCGCAACGGGAGTTTGCGTTAGAAGCATTAGGAAAATTAATTCAGAAATGAATAAAATTGAAAAAGGTGAAATGGAACAATTCTCAACTCCAAATAAAAAGAGAAACAAAAAATCAAAAGTTACCATGGACAACGCTGATTTGGCAATTTTACGTAGATGTATAAATAAATACCATGTCACGGAAAAACGAGTTCCCACGCTCAAAGAGGTTCATAAAACAATTGTGGAAGAAATGGAATATCAGGGTAGCAGGGAATCTTTGAGAAAGGAAATCCATAAACTTGGATTTCGATGGAGGAAAGCAAAAACCAACCGGAAAATATTAATGGAACGACAGCCCATTCGACTACTTAGAAAATAATTTTTGACGAAAATGCAGAGCTATAGAAAAGATGGTAGACCTATTGTCTATATGGATGAAACGTACATTCACTCTTCACACACAGGATAAAAGTTGGAATGATGATTCAATGGAAGGGCTGAAGAAACCTGTTAGTAAAGGGCAACGTCTTATCATAATACATGCGGGTGGTGAAAATGGATTTGTGCCTAATGCTTACATAAGATGGAAATCAAATAACAATACTGGTGATTATCATAACGAAATGAACTATGATAATTATAAGAAATGGGTAACAGAGGAATTAATACCCAATTTGTTGCCAAAGAGCGTTGTGGTAATAGATAATGCACCTTATCACAATAAACAAATTAATAAAATGCCAACTTACACGACGAGAAAAGCTGAAATGCAGACATGGTTGAGGCAGAGGAATATTCCCTTCAGTATGGATATGTTGAAGCCACAGTTATACGCCCTAATAAAGAACTTCAAGCCAAAATATAAGCAATTTGAAATAGATCAGCTGTTCATTGCATCAAATCATGACGTTTTGCGATTACCGCCATACCACCCGGATTTGAATCCAATCGAGTTGGTGTGGTCTGAACTAAAAAATTATGTTGCAGATGAAAATGTTACCTTCAATTTCAACGATGTAATTCAACATTACGACAATTTTTTCGCCTCGTTTTCAGCCGAGCAGTGGAAATCTCGTTGTGAACGAGCAAAGAAATTTGAAGACGAGTTTATCTCCAAAGAGCCAAAAATAGATATTGTCATAGAGGACATTATTATTAATTTAAATGAGGACAGCGACACTGAATCTGAATCAGACCAGGAGTCTGAAGATGCCGTTTCAGAAGATGAAGGAAGTCTGTCTGGAATTGAAGAGCGCTCTGATAGAAACAACAACAAAACAGAAAATATACGAGTCGTGGGTGCAAAATCATAAGTTAATTTATAGCTATATTTATGTGAGTATAAATTCATTTTGATGTACTTTTAATATTTGGTGTTTGTATTAGTGTTCGTGCAATATTTATATTTTATATTTTGAACCTTCTTTCGCAGAATGTATTTTTTAATTAATGTTTCTAGAATGATTATTTATTTCCATCAGGTTTTTGCTTTTAAATTTCGTTTTCCTCAAAAAAATCGAATGGGTTGCGATTAAGGGCTCAGTTCACGTCTGGCAGCCCCGTTTCCACCGGAAGCCCTTTAATTAGAAATATTTTCGAGTGTCCCGTCTGTTTTTTAGCTACTCCTTGAAATTACTGGGAAGTTGGAGTTTCGAAAGATTTATCATTCCGGCACTGTTCGACTTTGGCAGTGGTCAGAGGTCATGTGATATTGTTAGTCAACTTCTGTAAGTATGTTCCTCGTGTTCTTTATTATATTCATTTACCTATCTCTGATATTATGTGGCGATGCTTTCTTTTGCTAGTCGTGCTTTATTCACACTTATGGCTTCGTGAAAATTATGCAATTTTCATAAACGGTCCAGTGATCACAGACAATTATATTATTCGAACAGTTCATTAGGAATTAATGAAAATTCAGATAAGAACCTACGTTCCTACGTGTTGCAGAAAAATTTCTCTCCCGATTGTACATTCCGATGATAACCAGCCGTAAACAGTAGTCGATCTTTGTCGCAAATCTACTCACGCTTTCTATCGTGTGCGCATCTTAGAGGCATCCTTACGCTTGTCGAACTGTACAAGCAACCACATACGTACGTTTGCACTCGATAATAATTTCAAATTGCTCCATGAATCTCATAAATTTTGCTTTCATACAACACCACAAACAGAGAACATTTAGTGCGGTACGTTTCAGGTATCCGTCGTGTTCGTCGTGTTCAATAATAAGCTCAATTGAAATTAATTGTCAACTGAAAGTAGAGAATTATTTGAATATTATAATAGAGACAATTTTTGGAACTTATTTGGAATTGATAAATCTTCTTTTACGTGTGCAAAAAATTAAAAAAAAAAGGTTCTAAAAGAAATTGAAGGTAGAGTACGTCAGGCATATATACCACAATACACTAGGAGTTGCTTGTCAGACATAAATGCGGCCGAGCAGATATCGAGCCCACATAATTTGGTATATTGGCGACAGCTCCTGGGATCGATGGGTCGGCCCTTATGGTAAACAGCACGGTTTTTATCCACTGCACACCAGGGCGAGGTGCTTTACCGACCATGGGGCGTGCTGAAACTCAACGTCTTTCAAGGCCCTAAATATGTCTGAGGTCGCAAGTTATCCTAGCTGTTGCATGAGCATGTACGCTGGACGTAAACACAAGCAACAAAAAATGAAATGAGAATTTTTAGTGAAACCTAATATATCTGTCATTGGAAATACTTGAATTCGACAGAACAAGAATTGAGATACAGATTCAACGAATAAAGTATTTTCTAGAATGTTTATGAGCGAAGGTGTGGTCAATGACCAATATCATATTTTGGATGTATCAAATGAGCAAGTCCATTTTACATTTGTATTTTTTCAGTATATGAACAGCATCATATACATTGATAGAGAGTGGGCAGTGTGAAATACAAGATAAATAGCGTTAACTGTGTATTTTATATTTGTATCTTTTCATTGTACGAACAGCATATACAAAGGATAAAATACAAGATAAATAACGTGACATTTATATTTGTTATTTGAATTTTTTCAATAAATGAGAAGCATCATATACTGTGATATTAAGTGAGCAGGATGAAATTCAAGAAAGAGTGAATTGTGCATTTTCCATTTGTATTTTTTTAGTTCCTATATCAACACTCATCACTCATCACTCATCAACACTCCTGGATATTGAGTGAGCGAGATGAATAGCGTGAATTGTACATTTTTCATTTGTATTGTTTCAGAATATGAACAGCATCATATAGCAGGATAGTAAGTGAGCAGAATAAAATTCGAGATAAAAGCGTGAACTGTGCATTTTCTATTTGAATTTTTGCATTATATGGACAGCATCATATATCTGAATGGTGACTTGGCAAGATAAAAATAAGATCAATATCGTGAACGATCTATGTTTTATTTGTATTTTTTCACTATATACCCGGATATTGAGTGTGCAGGATAAACCACAACATATATAGCGTGTACCGTCCATTTTACTTCAGTACATGAGCAGCATCATATACCTGGATAGTAGGTGAACAGGATAAAATACTAGATATATAGCGTGAACTGTGCTTTTTTTATTTGTATTTTTTTATACATGAACAGCATATCATATACCTGGATATTAAGTGAGCAGGATGAAATTCAAGATAAATAGCATTAACTACCCATATTTCATTTGCATCTTTCCAGTATAAGAATGGCATCATATTAAATGAGCAGGATAAAAGACAAGATAAATATTGTGAACTGACCATTTTCTATTTGTATTTTTTCAGGATATGAACAGCATCATATACCTGGATAGCAGGTGAGCAGAATAAAATATTAGATAAATAGCGAAAACTGTGCTTTTTTATTTGTATACTTTCAATACATGAACAGCATATCATATACCTCGATTTTAAGTGAGCAGGATGAAATTCAAAATAAATAGCATTAACTACCCATATTTCAATTGAATCTTTCCAGTAAAAAATGGCATCATATACCTGGATATTAAATGGGCAGGATAAAATACAAGATGAATATTGTGAACTGACCATTTTTATTTGTATTTTTTCAGGATATGAACAGCATCATATACCTGGATAGCAGGTGAGCGGGATAAAATACTAGATAAATAGCGTGAACTGTGCTTTTTTCATTTGTATTTTTTCAATGCATGAGCATCATGTCATATACCTGGATATCAAGTGAGCAGAATAAAATACAAGATGATTTTGTGAACTGTCCATTTTTTATTTGTAGTTTTTCAGTTTATGAACAGAATCATATACCTGGATAGTAAGTGTAGTAGTAGTGGTAGTAAGTGAGCAGGATGAAATACAAGATAAATAACGTCAACTGTGCATTTTCATTTGTATATATTGAGTGAGCAAGATGGAGTTCAAGATGGATAGCATTAACTAACCATTTTTCGTTTGTATCTTTCCAGTTTAAGAACAGCAGCATATACCTAGATATTGAATGAGCTGGATAAAATACAAGATAATTTTGTGAACCCTCCATTTTTAATTTGTATTCTTACAGAATATGATCAGTATCATATACCTGGATATTAAGTGAGCAGGATGGAATTCAAGATGAATAACATTAACTAACCATATTTCATTCTGCTCTATCATACTGTGGACATATATTGATGTATTTTCCATGTGTGAAAAATGCAGAATGTATAAAGACATATTATTAGCATTATTTCTTCAGTATATGAACAGCATTATATACCTGGCTGTTGGGTGAGCAGGATAAAATACAAGATAAAAAGCATGAACTGGCTAATTTCATCTGTTTCGATTCAGTAAATGAGCATCATCATCATACCTGGATATTAAGTGAGCAGGACAAAATACAAGATGAATAGCATTTATTATGCATTTTTTATTTGTATTTTTTTAGTATATGAACAGCATCATATACCTGCATGAGCAGGTAGAATACAAGATAAATTGTGTGAAATGCCCATTTTTATTTGTATTTCTTGAGCAAATGAACAGCATCATATACAGGAATACTTAATTAGCATGATCAAATACAAGATAAAATGCATGAACTGTAAATTTTTTATTTGTGTCATTTCTTCAGTACATGAACAGTATTATACACCTGGATATTGAGTGAGCAGGAAAAAATTATAAGATGTGGCAAAATTATAATTTGACGATTCAAATTAAACTCCGTACCGTACCCTTCCTATGTCCCCAGAACACTGAACAAGTGAGTGACTGGACAATGAAGAAATCTGTGACTGTTTCTTATCAGTATGACAGTTCCACAGTACACGTAATAGTAGTGAAATCATCATCAATTGGAATGTTTTCACTATACATATACCAAGTGACAATTTTTCTATTAATTATCAGTCGAATATCAAGTAATTCTTGTACAATGGCACTGAAGGGCTAATATAATATTAAATAATAATAGTAAATGTTTTTATTGAATCAGAATTACATTAAATTCAAATGGTTATCGCCCGATGTCCTTCTGCCCTTTGAATACAATTTTGTTATAATACATATGGTTAAAAAAAATGCATAGCTTATACTATTTGAAAAAATAAATAAAAAATTCGTATTCACTAATAATAAAATAAAAAATTCTACATGATCTTGATAAATGATAAATGAATTAGTGTTGAATATTTGTTGAAAACTGTAACAGTTTTTCCAGCAAGGTTTCTTCTGGATAGCGGTGACTTTGTTGCACATTAGGGTTCCTTCTCAGGGCATATTTGGTAATTATCTCAATGTTTTTTTGTTTTGGTGAAAACTTCCTGGAGAGATATTGTAGACGATCCTATATCGGAGATGAAGGAACAGGAGCAGGAATATACGGAGTGAGGCCAAAAAGGAACGTATTTGTTCCAGTTGGTAACAACACCACAGTATTCCAAGCAGAGACACATGCCATATTATTTTTTTTTTTTGTTTTTTACGAAACTCCCAGGTTTTCGGAGAAAACCCCTCGAAAGCAGAGCTTGTGCGAGCAAGGGAGATCCGGGACCTACAGTTTAAATAAAAGTGGAGTCCGAACCACTTCAGCTCAGTGATACACGACCGGGGATCGAACCCGGACCGTCTGGGTGGAAGCCAAACGCTCTAACACCTCGACCACTTCGCTCATAAGGACATGCCTACAGATGAATCTAGACCGTGGGTGTGAAAGAAAACACATCTACATTATATCTGACAGCCAGAGCGCTATAAAAGCTCTGACCTCAATACAGATAAAGTCTAAGCAAGTCTGGGAATGTCTTCAGAGCCTCAATGAACTGTCGAAACGCAACAAGGTTACACTTGTGTGCGTGCTCGGACATAGGGGAATTGAAGGCGTTGAAATAGCAGACCAACTTGCAAAGAAAGCATCTGAATCACCATTCACAGGTCCAGAACCAGCGTTTGGAATTAGCAAAACCCGATGCGGAAACCTAATCAATGAGTGGAAGAAATCAAAACATCAAACGTATTTGGACCATTTCGAAGGGCATCGACACAGCACAGCAATGGTGAGGCTCCTGAGCCAAACACTAACGGCTGACACACTCAACCTTAACAGATCTAAGATACGCACGATCACCGGCTTACTAACCGGACACTGCGGCCTTAGGAAACACACACACCATGGGAATAAATAGAGAAACCGTGGACTGTAGACTTTGTGGTGACGAGGAGGAAATAGCCTCTCACATCGTCTTCGAATGCGACGCGCTACTCAACAAGCGCAACATAATATTCGGACAGATCAACCTAGAAACAGGCATTAATCCGAAACACCTAGTAAATAGACTACTGAACCTGATGAAAAACACAGGCCTATTTAACTAGGAACCACTGACGACAGAACAATACAATAGACCCCAGCTGGTCTCAGTGTTGAGGGAAACCTCAAGGTAAACCCAGTATCCCGCTCGTCAGCCTTTAACTAACCAACCAACCATCGGAGTTACATTGGTCAGCTGATAAAGCAGAGGATTAGGAGGGTTATGAAGAGGATTGTTAGGGTGTCTTATCTTGGAGATATTCCTAATAGCTGTTGATTCTGCTACTTTTATTATATTTAGAGTTTGTTGTCCCGAGTTGATAAATAGCAGGTGTGCGTATTCAATAAGTGGGCGACAAATAAGTTTATATATACGACTTGCCGTTGTTATGTTTGCTCCTGTCCCTTCATATATCAGGCTTGTGAAGTTTGTAGCTATTGCAATGGTTATAATATTAATGAAATTTCCGTTCATTTCCAAATGAATATCTGGAAATTTCAGTTACTATCTGGAAATTTCCAGATGTAATCAGAAAATTTTCGGTTACTATCTGGAAATTTTCAGTAACTATCTGGATATTTCCTACTTTTATCTGAAAATTTCTGGAAATTTTCAGTTACTATTTGGAATTTTTTAGTTATTATCTGGAAATTTCCAGCTACTATCTGGAAAGGACCACGAACATATCTTATGGGATAGTCTTTCTGTGAAAATGGCTGGATTTTCGATATTTTGTAGCTGGAGTAATTCTGAGTAAAAGTCTCCATTGGTCCAACTCGATCGTATAACTCGATTCCGCGCGAGAGGGCGCCATATAATCAATTTTGTGATTTTTGGGGAAATGCAGCTGAATGAAAAATATCAATATCTCATTTATAACCAAAATTCTGGGCTACTGAGCATTCCTAAAATTCACGAGAATTTGTTTTCTACAATACAGAATAAAAAAACAACACTGTTTTTCTACAGGGCTGTCAACAATATACTCCATTATTCAGTGAATGAATTCGCCTACGAGGTTGTAAGTTTATTGAGTTTATCATTGAGGATCAATCAGAGTGGTTTGTTGATCGCCAATAATATAATGAAGCTATGAATACAGTGTTCAGGATAAGGAATGGTCCATATTATATAAATGTAATGTATCAAAGAGAAACATTCTCAATTGAAAATTGAATCAATATATGACTCCTCTGGAATTGGAAAAACCCTACGATAAAATTGAAGTTACTTTTTTGTAATATCTAACAGAAAACAACTACTTCCCCGGCTAAACCTACGACATTGAACTACATCTGATAGATATATATATATATATATATATATATATATATATAAATGAGGATGGATTTAGCGAGGGGCAATATATGAAGATATAAGTAGAAAAGTTATTGGGTCTAACCCTCAAAATGTTCTGCAACCGTAGACACGTGTTTCGAGCTTAAGCTCTCATCAGTACGGTAAAATCAAGTTCGAAGATGTACAACACTTGGATGTAAAAATAGAAACAAAGGAAGTCAACAACAGGAAGCCAACCACACATTTGTGGCTTCGGTTAGAAGACCTTGTGCTTACAAGGCAACAACTAACGTCGCCACGGAGGCAGCTATATATATATGTATATATATATATATATATATATATATATATATATATATATATAACAGAAAGTTACTTATGACATCTACAGTCACTAGTTGAAACTTAATTTGACACGAACCAAGGAATCCAAAGTAGAGGTTTGTCTACAATTTGACAGGCAGTCAACACTTCGTTGTTCTGACCAACCCAAGGTTCAATCAAGTTTCTAGTACGTTATGAGGAACGCAAGCAGAATCTAAGTGAAAATAGATATTTCGTTTTAATTCCGAGAGTTCCAACCTTTGACAGCTGTTTCGTGCTAACGCACTCATCAGAAAGGATTTATGGAGCTCTCGAAATCAAAACGAATCCACTCAAGAATTAGTACCGTGAAGGCAAGACAGATATAACAGAAAGTTACTTATGACATCTACAGTCACTAGTTGAAACTTAATTTGACACGAACCAAGGAATCCAAAGTAGAGGTTTGTCTACAATTTGATTTCGAGAGCTCCATAAATCCTTTCTGATGAGTGCGTTAGCACGAAACAGCTGTCAAAGGTTGGAACTCTCGGAATTAAAACGAAATATACTCTATTTTCACTTAGATTCTGCTTGCGTATCTCATAACGTACTAGAAACTTGATTGAACCTTGGGTTGGTCAGAACAACGAAGTGTTGACTGCCTGTCACTTTAGTTGACATGTTCTTAGTTCTTTGGATAGTGACATTACAGCTTAAAATTGTAAATAATAAGGAAAAAAGACTTTACGAATATAAATAACAGAAAATTTTGAAATTTCAGTCGAAAAACAAAAGACTTGTTGATTGTATCCAAGTGACACAAATCAGTTGTCAATAGAAAAGAAATCTGTAATTTTCAAGTCAATGTTACCAACTGTAATCTTGTACCAACTGTAATCTTGTACCAACTGTAATCTAGTACCAACTGTTGAAATATACGACTGTTGTTATGTAAGTTAGGAAAAAATTACATTTCCAATTGAGTAGTTATGGAGATATTATTATTCATATGGAGAGTGTGGTCTAACGACAATAAGAAGGAATAAATCTCACTCAAATGATTTATATCAGTTCTTTTATTCATACATTTTTTGTCTTGATATATGAAGGCCATTTCCAAAAAAGTTCTCTTAGTCATATGTGTCTCTTTAGCTAATATTTTAGTTGAGTTATAATTTATTCGATGGTCAAATTTGTTAACATGATCAGCAAGAGCACATCTTTCAGGATGAAGTCTACAATCACTTTTATGTGAGGAGATTCTACTTTTCAGGCATCTAGAAGTCTGGCCAATATAATTTTTATCACAGTCCTAACAAGGAATGCTATATACTACATTTGAAGTGGAAGTTAATGGAATTTTATCCTTCACTTTTGAATAAATTGATCTTATTGGTAAAATAGTTTTATTTGCTATTTTGACATTACATACTGAATGAAAGAGCCTGGACAATCTTGGTGTAATATCTTTTATATATGGAAGTGAAGTGAATGTAGAAATTGTAGGATTTGTAGGATTAGTATTAGCAACATTGCTATTAATGGATATGTTCAGATTGTTAGATATAATATCTGTTTCAATATTTAATGGTGTGCTGAACAGAATACTTCTCAGTAATTTTGGTGGATAAGCATTGTCAGAATAGAGTTTGAAAAGAATATCTAGGTTTTTTTTTTATGAAAGGATCTATCTGAGATTTTGAGTACTCTAGCTTTCATCTGTTTCACAAGGTTTATTTTCATTGACCGCTTGTGATAAGACTCGAAGTTAATATATCTTCCAGAACTGCATGGTTTCCTGTACCAGTCTATAAGAATTTTGTTATTAAGACCACGTATGAATCTTGTATCTAAGAAAGGTACGAAAAAATCATCATCCTCAGTTTCTATTGTAAACTGAATATATGGGTCAAAGCTGTTGAAAGTACTAAGAATCTCAGTAATGCCATCTTTTGGTAAAGCGACAATGATATCATCAACATATTTTTTGATGAAAAAAGGTTTAAATGATAGTACTGGAATTACTGTGTCCAACACATCATCCATCACATATGAAGCTAATATAGGGGAGATTGAAGCTCCCATTGGAGTTCCAAAACTTTGTTTATAAATTTTGTTGTTAAAAGAGAAATATGTGTTATTGAACAAGAAAGTTAAAATTTTCATGAATGTTTCTTCATTAATGTTACAATAATTGCTAACACGATACCAATTTTTTGTGAATTGATCTTTGACAAACTTCTAAATATACATTACTAAAAAGAGAAACCACATCAAGACTTGCCAAAACGTAGTCATTAGGTATGTTTGTGTTATTAAATTTATTATTTACTTCAAAAGAGTCTTGTATAAAGTATTCATTATCGGAATCATATGCTTTAGTTAGAATATCTATGAGAAGTGAGGCAATGGCTTCTGTTGGAGCACCAATACATGAAACTATAGGTCTCATCGATAAAGTAGGTTTATGTATTTTTGGTAATGAATAGAATTTTGCAGAAATAGCATTATAGCATGTGAGTTTCTTTTTTGTGACATCATCAATTTGATTTGTGTCTTTAAGTACTTTCAAAAATTCATTAGCTTTACTTTGTATCGTAGTCGTAGGATCTTTTGCTAATTCAATATGGGAATTACTGTTGATAATTATTTCATTTGAAAGATTAAGATATTGATCTTTTTCCATAATGACTGTCACATTACCTTTGTCAGATTGAATCAATATCAGATTCGGATTGTCTTTTAGAAACTTTTTTGATTTTAAAAGTAAGCCTCTAAAAATAGAAGAATGCTGATTTGATTGTATATTATTAGTTATAATATTAGTTGCTCTTGCTATAGTGATATTTCTTTGGTATTCGTCACTGATAGATGAAGTGATGTAATCAACATCAGCTAAAAAACTCTTGATGGAAATGTCTTTTATAATTAACGGTTCCACACTGAACTTTGGTCCTAAAGCAAAAAATTGTAAAATATCTTCAGGAGTGATGGTGTTAGAAATATTTGATATCCAGTTTGGTTTTGTTCTCAATTTTTTTCGAAAATGATTGTTTTTTAGGTTATTAATTTTATTGATATTTCTACTTTTTACATCATGGAACAGTTCATTATATGTTCTTAATTGTTTACTGAGAAAATTTTCAAATATAAGTTCACTTGTAAGAGAAATGATTTCACTCCTAGTTGTCGTCAGAGAACACTCTAAATTTTTAATCAAAGTATGATTTGTAGAAATCTCAATGTTAAGTAATTTTATTCCTAACCTGTAATTCTGTTGCTTGATATTCGCATGAGCCTCTTGCCTAAGAAGTAGGTTCTCAATAGGTCTAATCGCTGAGGTAATGTGATTTGGAAGAATTCCTAACTTCTTGCATTGTAATAGAAAACAGCGTCTATTATATTCTTTGGCCAATTTCATCTTGTTCTTGGACTGCTATGTCACCATATGTAATCAGGATGTTACGATAAAACCCCATATCTGTAGAATATAGAAAGGGTAGTTGTTGCTGACTAGTTAAGAATAAAACCAGTTAATATTGGGGATTGCAGCAAAGTCAAAAGTGTACTCTTTTATAGAGTTTATTCCAAGCTTTCGTAAATTTTATTTACATCTTCAGGGAACTACAAAGAATTATTATGTCAATTATACATTTTGATGTTATTAAAACTTTACTTACAACTATAGTGAGATTAGTTGACATGTTCTTAGTTCTTTGGATAGTGACATTACAGCTTAAAATTGTAAATAATAAGGAAAAAAGACTTTACGAATATAAATAACAGAAAATTTTGAAATTTCAGTCGAAAAACAAAAGACTTGTTGATTGTATCCAAGTGACACAAATCAGTTGTCAATAGAAAAGAAATCTGTAATTTTCAAGTCAATGTTACCAACTGTAATCTTGTACCAACTGTAATCTTGTACCAACTGTAATCTAGTACCAACTGTTGAAATATACGACTGTTGTTATGAAGATGCAAATAAAATTTACGAAAGCTTGGAATAAACTCTATAAAAGAGTACACTTTTGACTTTGCTGCAATCCCCAATATTAACTGGTTTTATTCTTAACTAGTCAGCAACGACTACCCTTTCTATATTCTACAGATATGGGGTTTTATCGTAACATCCTGATTACATATGGTGACATAGCAGTCCAAGAACAAGATGAAATTGGCCAAAGAATATAATAGACGCTGTTTTCTATTAGAATTATAAGAATTTTAAGCGGTTTAACGATCAATAAACCACCTAGTTTTGAAGTAAACATTTCAACAATGAAAATGATAACTTATAGACCTTCGAAATACAAAAAAATTTCAAGACATTTGTTCGTGGAAGATAGGGGTATTTTTTTCGAAATATTTACCTAACTCGAAAACTAGTCGTCTTCTGAATTGCGAAAAAATCTTGCTAATTCGACACCAAAAAGACATATTCCTACAAATTTTCATGCAAAATGATTCATTTATTCGAAAGAAAAAAATGAAATACCGAAAAAAAATGTTTTGGCCATTTTGACAGATAATTTGAGGTTATGTCGAAAAGTGTTTAATTCAAAAGTGTTCGGCGACTACTTTATTATTATCTACAACTTTGCCATTGAACATTTTCCGCTATGAGGTCACGTTTCGCCGCAAATCTTAAAAACCGTTTTCAACCACTAAACTGCATTTCCATTGTATCATTTTGAGTGTTTTCGTGTTTAATTTTTTTTTCTTCGAAGTTGGAACCCCAATCAACATTCTCAACCTGGTCCTTTTGCCTGTTACTTTCTTTCTTATTTTAAGCGTTTAGAATTCGTTTTGGCACCAGCCTGTCATAGAAAAATGAAGATGAGCCCTGTTTGGATAGTAATAAATTTCGAGTTAGGGGAGATGCAGGAAATTTTATGATATACATAAATAAATAAATAAGTAACTTTAAGTAATCTTTGTCTTGCCTTCAAGGTAAGGTAAGACCGGGTAATATTGACACTGAGGAAACATTGACATGATTTCTTTATTCTTGCGAACTTTAGAAACTACCGGCAACACCGACGCTATTCCGCGGGAATTTGGTCAGCAGGTATACCGCCTCAAGGAAATTAAACAATTTAAACACCAATTTCCCCACCTGCTTGAACTGTCAAATGACGTCACCTGATACCTTCTGTCAATATCACTATCTCACTCTGTTTACCTTCCGTTCTTTTCCTTTATCCTCCTTCCTCCTACAACTACAATTCGTTTCGTATATCCATTTTGTTGATGTTGATGAAAATTAGGAAAATTGGAAGTGTTGTCATTTCAAAGCGAGAAATCATAGTTTTCAGTCTTTAAGTTAATCTGTGGTTGCGTATAATAGTTTTCTTCCTGTACTTCAGAAAAATACGTGTTTGTGAATTGAAATAATCCGCTCTCCCACTAGGTAAGTTTATAATATATTTCTCTATAATGAAATTCATTTTCATTCAAATTATGCATACCTCCTAACATATTCATTAAACATTTCCGTTGTAACAAAGTTCGAAAAAAAACCCACTTGTCCCTCGGAGTAACATATAGAAAGAGTTTGAGCATGAACAAACTGACTATTAGAAAAATACATGTTGATTATGTAGGAATGTTTTCACCGAAATTGTATCTTGCAAAATAAACATATTTGTACATGAACTTGTGAAATGGTTCATTGGAGATTAAAGGTACATTTCGGAAGATTTCATGACATTTTCCAAATGAAGTTTCATGAAGAACATTTTAATTTATTGGTGTTCTTTCAGGTGAGAAACTTTCACAATGCCTGGAATGATTTGTGCTGTTTTTGGATGTTCAAACAATTGGCAGTCAGCTAGAGAGAAAAAAATACCTATATTTTTTCATGCATTCTCAAAGAAAAATGATTTCGTTTCAAGAACAGTGCGAGAAGAATGGATTAGGAGGTGCAAGAGAGCTGATTCATGGAATCCTGATACAAGCAGGATTTGTTCAGCACATTTCTCTGAAAATGATTATGAGAGGGATATGCAAAATGAATTATTAGGTAATTATTAATAATTCCTTGCTCTTTCCTGTTACCAAGTGAATTGCTTTGAGAAATTGAAGTCTTGCAAATTCAGACCTAATATTTAACAATTCATTGTTCAGTTTATGTGCTGTAAAATCATTAACACTTGACATATAATAATTACCCGAAATATTACAGTGAAGAATATTTTTATTAATGCCGATTCAAACTAATCACATGTTTTTTCCAGTAATATTAATTACTATGTTATTTTTTGCAGGTTTACCATTGAGAAGGATATTAAAAAAAAACTGCCATTCCAACTCTGAATTTGCCTGGTCCTGAAATGAAGATGCCAAAGATTGTAACGAACGTTATAGATAGTGTGAAGGATACAAACTTGAAGTTTACTGTTGAATCTTCAGATTTACAACTCTCCACTTCAAATAAAATGAGGTGTGGATCAGCATTGGCTTTGGCATTAGACTTGCAAGCTTCTACATCAGACTTGAAAGCTTCTACATCAGACTTGCAAGCTTCTACTTCGACCGACAACATACAAATGAAATATGACAAACTTCTAAGAGAATTCAATACATTGAAACAGGAATATGCCGAACTGCAGAAATCAAGTAAAATGAAAATAAAACTCCTCAATAACAACTTGAACTATTATAAAAAAAAAAATGTTTGAGGCAAAGAAACCAATCAAATTTCAGTTTATCTGTGAGGGGTATATTGAAGCATGTCTTCACTGACAATAAAATTTCTCTCTTATTGAAAAGAAAAAAACGAGTCAACTGGACTCATGATGAAGTCTCAACAGCATTTACTTTGAGGTACTACAGTAAAAAATGCTACCTATTTATGAGACATCAATTACATTACCCTCTGCCGAGTCTATCATCATTCAGAAGGTGGGCATCAAAAATAAACATGAGAGAAGGACTCTTGAAAAATGTATTGAGTTTTTTTAAATTAGCTGGGGAAGACAAAAGTAATTTTGAGAAGACTGTTGTTATTTCCTATGATGAAGTGAAAGTCAAGTCTCTCCTAGAGTATGATGTTTCTTCAGATGAAATTGTAGGTCCGTATAACCAAATGCAAGTTGTTATGGCTCGTGGCTTGTTTTCTAAGTGGAAACAACCCATATATATTGGATTTGATAGAAAAATGACAAAGGAAATTCTATTAAATTTAATTTCTGAACTGTATCATGTGTCATATAATGTAGTAGCATGTGTCAGTGATTGCGGTGGAGGTAATGTAGGTCTATGGTCAGAATTGGGTGTGGATATTAATAACTCTTTTTTTAAACATCCGAATACTGAAAAACATATTTATATGTTTGCTGATGCCCCCCATCTTCTGAAATTGCTAAGAAATTGGTTAATTGACACTGGATTTGACATTGGAAATATTTCTATAAATAAAACACCCATCGAAATTCTATTAGAGAGCACAAATCAAGAGCTTAGTGTGTGCTACAAGGTACATCAGAAACATTTAGAGTGTGAGAAAACGCAAAGACAAAATGTTCGCTGGCTGCAGAACTAATATCAAATACGGTTGGCGAAGCATTGATCCGTTATAAACCAGGCCCAGACAAGAAGCTTGCTGAAAATGTGGGACTTTTCATATGTGATATGAACAAATGGTTTGACATTTTCAATAGTTACATGAAAGACGGCAAAGTTCCGTTTAAGTGTGCTTATGGGGTACATAGGAAAATGCAAGAAGAACATTTGGACAAAGTACTTCAAATGATCCAAATGATGAGAGCCCATGGTAAGAACTCCTTGCAAACTTTCCAAAAAGGCATGATAATCTCCATAAAATCTCTGAAGCTGCTGTTCTCCGACATGAACACAGAATTTCAAATAGCATACTTGTGTACACACAAGTTGAATCAAGATTGTTTGTAAAATTTCTTTTTCCAATTAAGGAGTAGAGGGCCGAATGATCACCCTAGTCCACTTATTGCTATGCAGCGGATTAGAATGATCATACTCGGAAAGAATCCTGGTATCCTAGAGGCCCATGTAAATACTGAGGAGCCAGTACTAGAGGAGTATATATCTGCAAGCGTAATGAAGCAAGCAGAAATCAAGATACAAGAAGCAGAGCCTGCTTGTGAAAGTAGCTTTCAGAGTGATTCAATGTCATCATCAGACTCATCGAATAAGAGCAGTGCAATGTGTGAGCAATCCCAGAAAATAAACAGAGATGCACTTGAATACATCGCAGGCTATCTAGCTAAAAAATTCAGAAAAAATATGCCAAACTTGGGACAATACACATACATGATTAAAGTTGAACATAACTATAACTTGCCTTCATGGGTACAACAGCTATCCTATGGTGGACTAATAAAGCCAGATGGTGCATTTTTCGAGAAAATAAAAAAGTGGAACAGGTATTTTCAAAAGTTTCACGCTGATAGTCATAGAAAAGAAACTGGTATTGTAAAAAATCTGGCTGCAAAAATAAAGAAGTGTGATGATTTTCCTATTGATATTATCACTGCCTTCTGCAAGTTGAGGACAACTATTCGGATAAATTACTTAAATGCCAAAAATGAAGAGAAGAAAATTCAGAAGAAAAGAAAAGCTACAGAAACTGATTCGCAAGCACAACGAAGAAAAATCAAGAAAATCAACAAACTAACAAATTAGTGTGATTAAATAATTTACAAAATTATTCCAAATATGTCTATATGCATAATTTATTTTGAAAATTGACAAATTCCTTTCAGCAAGTTCCTCAGACATTTGAATATCAAAAGTAAAGATGGTTTTACTCAAGAACAAATTTTACCCCTAGCCTGCCTCTTCATCTTAGAATCTTTTTTTTTATTCATAAGAACTACAAGGAGAACATTAGGCCTCATCAATCGAACCATGAAAACCAACTCATATATTATTATAATATCAGTCTTCCTATTCCGTTAACTTCCCAAATCAAATCCTCTATATTTTATAATGGAAAGAACCTCCTCAACCATCTTCATCTTCCCATCAAAAAAATAACGAATAATTTCCAATTCCGTAAAGAGGTTAAAAAAAACTCCTCCTCCGGGGAGTCTATTATGATGCAGATGAATTCCTCATTGACAGTTTCACAACTTATGAGAACAATTCCTGAAAGGATAGTTACATTGTTGATGTTCAAATTTACTTTTTAAATGTATATTTTATAAAGCTGTCTAATCTTGTGTTATTGTAACTATTCTTTATTTTTTATTTAAACTTATACAGTGTGCTGTTTATTGAAATGTGTTTGTGGTAACTTTTTTATTTTAGATTTAGATAGCTTTGTTAAAAAATGTTTTGTTGTTTAAGTACAATAAAGCATTTTCGATTGTGTATTTTATTTTTCAATCATTAACGACTTTGCAATCAATTCAAGTAGAGCAATTGAGAAATATTTTCCGATGGGAGAAATTGACATTTTTCGAAACTTTTTGACATTGTCACAATTTAATTATTTATAGAGGAATTCAACAATATAATGATTTTGACTGTAGCAGGCCTGTATGTATATGAGCTGTGTATTTTTGTCTATCAGAACAGAGATAAGTTTGCTCGTAATGGAGAAAATCATCTGCACAAAACAAGATCTAGAAATATGCTTGTTCCAGGCCAACACCGTACAAAAAAGTTTCACAGAAGCCACCTGTTTCTTGGCTGCAAGGTCTACAATAAATTAGATCAGAATATTAAAAGTGCCTCTAATATAAGTTTATTCAAGAAATCATTGAAAACCCATTTAATAAATAAGAATATCTACTCTGTAGACGAATTTCTCTCATAATTCGTATGTAAAATCTTAATAGTTTATTTTCACTTGATCAATGTCTCCACTGGTATTTTTGTTTTAAATTTAATTTACATTTATTCTATATTCTAGACGTTTTCTTTGTTATTGTACAACTGTACCTTTCAACAAACGAAATAAATTATATTATTATTATTATCTGCCAGTGGAAATTACAAACATTGCTTCGAAGACTATATTAAAAAAAAAGTTGAAAAAAATTGTTGCTACACAGATACCTGGTCAACAAGTATGCTGATTCAGTAATATTTTCTTCTTTGTTAAAATATTTATTCTTACATTTTATCATTATTTTGTTATAAGACTAACAATAAGAATGTACTGTAGGCCATATCACCAGAACTTATTCTGATTATTGGCCAATTATTTGTTAATAAACAAATAAAAAAATGTGTTCCAGCCTCTTTCTGATATTATTGAGAAAGCATTGGAGACAAAAGTGACATCATAAACAAGGTGATATCATTCAAGTTCGATGGTAAAATTTTCAACTCTGGAAGAATCAGAATTATCTTCCGTGCTGCAAATTTGAGTGAACTTATCAGTGGTACATGCAGAGAAAAAACAAAAAAGTATTGGAAGATCTAATGTTAAAGCCAAGCTCATTATATTAGCATCAATAGAATTTGAACAGCTTCAAAATATAATTTGTTGTAATAAGACTGAAATGTGGACATGACTGACAATAATTCATGAGCAGAGGTCTGCAGTATCCAACGTGATGCACAAATAACTATCATTTGTATGGAACTGAAGCATTGCAACACAGATCAGCAAAATCGAAGCCATGTATCAGGTATTAGCCGGTAAAGATGATAAAGTGGCCACAGTTTTGGGGAGATTAGTAAACAAATATAGTTCCTTTCAACTGCCTAGGAGTCATACGAGTCCCAACAAACCTTTGAGAGTCGTGACTGTCAGGTTGCTGAAAGAAGAAATGAGGCTTTCTCAAATCAATGAACTATCATCTGTGTTTGCAGCAGTTAATATGAGATAGCTAACAACACAGGAACTTTCATGTAGAAATTAAAGGCTGGTATATTTTGTTCGTTGGTTTTCCAAGTACTAGTGGTTAACTTTTGTTAATGTAGTGATATGAACGTTGCATGTACCGGCCATGACCAAAAATAGTGATAGTTCATAACAAAATAGTCGAGTTTTTCAAAGAATGTCAATTTCCTTTTGAAGCTGTTCGAAATCTGTTGACATCGATATCATGGGCATGGCTTTAACTTTAGAATATTCAATATTCCTATTCTTTTTAACGATAACTGTGCAACACTTCCTTTTTTTATTTTCAATTTCACATTTATCGATATGATGACAGTTATCAGTTATGACATTGACATACATCAAATCATAATTGACAGAAGGCCTCACGTGACGTCACAAACTGTTGACCTTGGGATGATAAAATGAGCCGATTGAACCATCCTATACAGATATTGTTTAATTTCCTTGATACCGCCTAACGAACTTCACTATCATTTATCCAACAATAATCGTGTAGCTCTGTCACTGCGTTGATTTATCAACAGTGGTTAATTTTTTCATTATTACGCGCGTGTTGGAACTTCGTTATTAGGGAATAAAATTGATATTTGTTACTTTTTAGATGAAGCGGTATGTTATATTTTAACGTTCTTTAGAGTTTATTCCACTGAAATGTGTTTTCAATTATTCCAGCATAAAAACATGTTTTTAGGTTATGGGGTTAACGTTGACATGGGTGTCAATGTTACCCTGGGATTTAACCCTTTCCTAAAGCTGAATTTTAATTTCAGAATGTCACCAAAAAAGCGCCCATCTTCTGCACGCAAGTACAAGACTTACAGTAGCGACTCATTGAGAAGAGCCTTAGATTGTATTAAAAATGAAGGCATAAGCGTCAAAAGGGCCGCAAACCTCTACAATATTAACCGTTCAACTCTTATCAATCATCTGAAGAATCACAAATGTGGACCAGTTGGCAGACCTACAGTTTTAACCCAAGAAGAAGAGCGGCACATAGTCCATATTTTAATTAAGTTGGCAGAATGGGGATTTGGGATGGATCGGTTTCAACTGAAAATACTTGTTCAAGATTATTTAAAACGAATTGATCGACGAAACGTCTTTAAAGGCGGAATTCCTGGCAAGGATTGGATTGCTGGATTTGAAAAACGGTGGAAAGAAGACTTAAGACGAAGAGTAGCTCAAAATCTTCCTAGAAATAGAGCAGAAGCGTGTTCTAAAGAAGTGTTACAAGATTTTTACATTAAAATAAATGACTGCATTGAACGACTTCAGCTGCAGAGAAAACCGCAGAACATTTTCAACTGCGATGAAACTGGTTTACAAACCGACTGTGGAGTTCAAAAAATTTTATGTAGGAAAGGATCTGCAAACCCTCATAAAGTTGTGGGCAGTACAACAAAATCTACCTACACCATACTTGTTTGCTGCAGTGCCACAGGAGAATATCTTCCGCCTTATATTAATTTCAAAGTTTTGCACTTATATTCGACGTGGTGTCAGAATGGACCAGAAAACGCTGTCTGCAATTGCAGTCCTTCTGGTTGGATGGAGGCTGATCAGTTTTTCAGCTGGTTCAAAGATGTTTTTGTTAAAGCTACAGCTGACTTAGAAGGGTCAAAGATATTAATATATGATGGACATAATTCACATATAACTGTGCCATTAATAGAAACAGCTTTACAAAACAACATAGAATTGTTATGTTTACCTGCACACACATCACATGTTTTACAACCACTATAGATGTGGGAGTTTTCAAGTCGTTGAAAGTTGCCTGGAGGAATGTTTTAAAAGACCATTATCATAGATCTGGTTGCAAAAGTGTAGATAAAGTTCTATTCCCTTCTTTGGTGAAGAAAACTATCGAAGCTGGGTGTTTTTCGAGGGCTAATGCAATAGGTGGTTTTAGCGGTGCAGGGATATATCCCATTGATAGAGATAAAATTTTGGAGAAATCTATAGAATCAACAGTGTTTGACGAACCTCTTCAAGAAAATACTGCTGCTGATAAACCTACTTCAATTAATTTACGAAACACAGCCTCAGATACGAATAATAGTACCCCAGTGTCTTCTACAAGTTCTGAGCTTTTCTCTCCAAAACAATTGGAAGTATCTCTACTATCTGTTTTACAAAGACAAGAAAAACCTATTTCTTCAGGTAAAAGAACTAAGGTTCGTAGAAAATTTGCAGAGTGTCTTACCTCTGCGGAAATTTTAGAAAGAATGACTGCCGAAGCGAATATGAAGCAAAAAAAAAAAGAAAAACAGGCTGAAAAAAAATTAAAACAAAAAGTTAAGAACATTAAGACGACCAAAACAACTGCTAACAGAAGCAAAATTCAAGAAAGTTCCGAGGAAGAAAGCGATGGTAGTTTGATACTAGAAAGTGATACACTGTCAGAAACATTTTCAGATATGGAATATTTACAAGATACAGAAATTGAGAATAAAGAAAATGAAATCGAGAATAAAGACAATGAAACCAAAGTAACTGTTGGAGCCTGGGTTTTAGTCAAGTTCAAAAGCGATAAAGGTTTCCACAGGTTAGTTCATTATATTGGACAGGTTACTGAAGCAGTCGAGTTTGGTGAAGAGATAGTCGTTAATTTCCTTCGTAAAAAAGAAAAATGTTTTATGTTTCCTGAAAAAAAGGATGAGGCTATTTTACCAGTTCACGACGTAGTAAGAATCTTACCCGAGCCTTACATTCGACGTGGGATGCATTCCTTCAATTGTGATGTGTTTCGCACTGACAAAAATGTTCCTCTCATCGTTTATTAGTCAAGTACTAACTAACTTCAATACAGTTTTTATACAATTTACAGACGTTTTGTTAATTTTCAGATTTACCTTTCCTCCATCAGGAGAAAACATGTTTTGTTTCCAATATTCATAATAAAAAAATTCAAATTTCGATATTGGCTAATTTATTTTTGATATTACTAAGTCAATGTTACCCTACCTGGTGCAAACATTGCATTTTTATCCATTTCAAAAGGATTTTAATGTAGGTGTCAATGTTTACTCATGGTAGGGTAACATTGACACATTGCATGAAAAAAAAAAAAAATCTAAAAAAGTACTAAATAATATTTGGTACGACATTATATCATAATTGTAGCTCACATCATGGGACAAGTATGTGCTATGAAAATAGTGAATATTCCCTAATAATTCTGAGCTACACAGGCATTTTTCCAAAGTTGTGTCAATGTTACCCGGTCTTACCTTACTAACTTTGAGTGCATTCGTTTTGATTTCGAGAGATCCATAAATCCTTTTCTGATAAGTGGGTGACAACGAAACTGTTTTCAAAGGTTGGAACTCTCGGAATCAAATCGAAAAATACTCTATTTTCACTTAAATAAATAGGTATAGGCTAAGATGTCTGTATAGGCTTTCCTATCTGTATAAAAAAATTGCAGGTTTAGTGCAGGATTTATAGCCTCAAAGAGAAGTGCAAGCAATATGGATGTTTTCCGAGCTATTCTATTGATATATTGTGCCTGGTTATTCATAAAGATTGTGCAGTCTTGTTGAAGAAATTGTTTCCCTGTAACTAATTATATTTTTTGTTTGGTTTGCCTAATAATTAATTTCCTTGGATCCTTGGATAACTTAATTCATAACACACCTACCTATTATACCTATCGTCAGTTTCAGTAAGTTTCTCTTTCTAATCAGAAAATATACATATACCTATGAATAAACAGAACAAACCCATATACAAAAATACTTTAAAAAACAAAAATAGTAAATGTAAATACCTACCAAACATTTTCGTGTCTTTTTTGTAAATTAGTTGTTTATGTGAGACGGCAAAACATTACAAAATTATAACCTCACAAGTGATATTTGAATAAACGCTCAAAATACAGCCCAATTCGAATATTTCAATGATTTTTCTTAAATTGAATTACCTATATTAAATATCATATTCTAAGTTCATAACAAACTTATTATTCACATATGAATGCTCAACAGCTCGACTAACAACGTATTCCGTTATAAATTAACAATTCTTCAAATTACTTTTTAATTGTAAGCACCGGCAACACTGCTCGAGCAGTGTTCGAAAATCCCATCGGTCTAGCAATGTGCAGTATGTCAATGTACGGTTTGCTACTTTGGCGGTATATCTTTAAATCGGACTGAGAATGTGCGTTCTGTGTTGGGTGTAATATGGATATCTGCCGGTATTTTGAATTAATGGTTTAATGAAACATCAATCGGAGAATATATTAATATAAAAAATTACGTGTTTTCGCAATTCACATTCGGATTCTATACATGTAGGTGCAAATGCAAATACAGGAATGTACAATTGATATTTTCCATTCTGATAATGTCCAGTCGGATAAAAAACTGTCTGATGAGGTGCAATATTGAGTTTTGTGGTGGGGAAAAGTGCGTTATACCAAATTCATTTTCTGATCAAGACGTAATATGATAAAGTAATATCGGACAGTTTGTTTATATGTTTTATTTCGTTCTGATAATATGTGTGTTCCCATCGAAGAATACTATTCTTCAATCCGACTGAAAAAAGCTAACTTCACAGCAAAATGTCGAATTTCGTAACCTCAAATTTCTTGTGTTGTGCGAATTAAATCACGATATAATATGTTTTTCCTTAATCAGCTGAATGAAAAAACTGCTCTCTTCCTTGGACCATACGTTTCTTTTCTTAATTATTATTTTGCTCTCCATTTTGAGAAAGACAATTGTCCATATAAACATTAATCTGAATTTGGCTACTTTTTTCTGTCATTTTTCAATTTCAAACTCGTTTATCTCGTAATTTAACTTCAATTCAAGGCGATCGGTAGGGTCCAATCCTATATTTTATGGAATTGACTTGAGTGATTCAATCCAATCCGAACACTGTATATATCGATTAGGTGTATCGGATCCAGTCAAGTCAAACCCATTTTGAGCGGATCCAAAGTTGTGAGATAAATGTAGTCATTGACAACATTAACCCTTCTCGAACGGAACCAATAAGAAAACATAAAAATAAAAGTCGTGAACGCAAAACGCCGTTATGTGTAAGTCGCTTAACAGTTTCTGTCAGCGATCTAAGCGCTGCGCGCGGTTATTATGGAACTAACTCGTAATCCAACAGGTGGTGCCGTCAGCCGTCCGAAAAAATCAAAACCACAGATCAAAACAAAATCGAATCGTTAGAATCACCAGGTTATTTAAACATCCAAGATGCATATAACTCCTGGTGGAATTACTTATAGCTGTGAAATTGTCATCCAAAACTGTTGATGTACGGCCTGCTTGATTCATGACATTTTTATTGCTTCAAGAGAGTTTACTCAATTTTAACATAGATGGCAGGCAAATCATTACGAACATGATGACTTGACATGTCGTTTTGACAAACGCATGCTGCGTCATCGACATAACCTCAAATTGAACCATGTCATCATGTCGAAGTCGAGACTCACAAAAAAATGCTATACACTACCCTAACTTTTACGAATGACAGAAAAACACAAGAACAAATAAATAACAATAACCCAACAACTAAAAACGTCGCAAAACTACCGAACTGAGCGAAAGTATCAAAAGAACAGAAAAATCACACGATAAATACCAATTAGGCTATCCAGAACACGTGACCACGGCTCTTTAAAAATGGCCGGCTGTAGGCACACATGAATGGTGTTTGTGTTTGGCACTAGCTTCTACTGCTAATAGTTTTGTTTAGTTGTGATTTGAAATGTTATTATGGCTGTTTTAACTAAAAGTGATTTATTTATTATCATTAGAACGAGTAAACAAAGACACTGCATCGATCTATAGAGACAAAAGGAGAGTGATAAAGTGCATGGATCCTTTTACTTTCACTCCTTGTGAAATGGACATATCTCTAGATCTTTTCACAACAGTAACGGCATTCGACATTATTACATATCTGCTGTTGACTCATAAACAAGAAAGCCAATGAAGGCCTACAAAAGTTTAACAGGCTATAAATATCTTGAAGCTGGATTTGCCCATGATTGTGAAGCAAGAAAAATGGATGAACATACTGTTGTTGTTGCCAAGGTAGGTACTGATTTTTCGTAATTTATGAACTGTTTATTAATGTTTCCAATTAATTTTTCAGATGAGGCATTCACAGCGAATGGATATTCCTTTGTTGAAAGTATAGATTATTTAATAAATTGATGGTTCTCCTGATGCGACGATGTCTTGTGGCTGCTATGGAAGTGAAGTGTCCATATTCATTAAGGAATATTGATATGGGGCAGTATTCAAATTTAAAAACCTCAACTATAATAAGCGGTGGAATTGCAATTACCCTAAAACGTGACCATTATTATTACCAAACTCATTTACAAATGAAACTAACTGAATGAAAATACTGCGATTTTGTGATTTGGTCACCCAAAGGATATATGTTCATGAATAAATTTTCCCAGATGAATAATTCTGGATAGTTGATTTCCCAAAAGCGTACAATTTTCGTAAAGTAGTTGTGCTACCTAAGTTTCATAAAAGGAAGACATTTTTTAGAGTAAAGATGGTGTCTTTGTGAAAAGGTGAGGATGGCCGAGTTGTGCTGCAGTGTGAAAATGATATCTGTGAAATTCTATTGGACCCTATAGGACTGTCCGATGTACCAAAAAACCCCTGGATTGGTTCTCAGTGCATGAAGTTATGACTGTTTCCTCAACACTATTATTTGTAATATATGATTGCCTACACATTTATCTATTTTTATTTTCAAATCTTCATTGGATTGGTCGTTTTTTTACACACCGAGTGTCAGATATCGCAAAGTAAATTATTTTCACTTGTTACATATTTTTACCTACTAATTTGTTATTTTGTAACATGGAACTATGTATATTAGGGTATCCTACTTAATAAACATCTATCTATCTAGTCTTTGATTTAATATACCACATTATCAAAATGTAGCTAGCTAGGAATTTTTAAAAACTTCACTAAGTCGCGATCTCCACGGCTTCCACAATTTACAACATAACACTTTGTAGGCATGTTTTTTATTCGGCAAGGTTTCATACAAAAATTTCACTCCAATAGATGAAAATTAACAATAATCAGTCTCGTTCAAACAATAACAAATACAATGTGTGCCTTCAGGCGGCCATCTTGATTTTAGTTTGACAGCATCTTGGATAGCCTAATATGCAATGTAATTGACATATAACCTCAAAATAATGTTAACGTTCAAAAACTCAAAAAATTTATCTAGTAGGCACTTTGGATTGTTGGAAACTCCACTATATTCGACTTAAGCGTCATCCATTGACGAATGGAACAAACTCTATTGACGCAATTACAGGATCAAGAACTTTGGTTGAAACAAAAGCGAATCAGTAAACGCACCAGGAGTTATATGCATCTTGTAAACATCTTATGCGCCATCAAAGCGTCGACAGTCGTTAGTCAACACTCAACAGTGTCAACACAGATTAGTAGATGTGATTAGAGGTTATCTTACACATGTTTTTAAATTTGTGATTAAATTCTACGTATGAAATGAACTGTCATATTTTAAGAATTGTACTTCAAAATTACCTAACAATAAAGTTGTTGAGTACGTAGGAGAATTGTTCCACATACAGGTAAAGGTAAACTGAAATATAAAAACCACTCTATCTTGCTATCAGTGTTCAGGCTGACGAGTCTTTATGCCTTCTACTTTTGTATTCCATTTTTCTATAATACTTTTCAACCAAAGACTATGTGGTTATTAAATTCCAAAGTAGTTAATTTATTCACAGATGTTTGCTTTTTATTTTTTAAATATTGCATGAATAATTTAGGAACTCATGATAATATTTTTTAGGTTTGAATATGTCTAAAACTAAAATAATCTTAGTAACTGGTGGCACAGGACTTGTGGGTAAGGCTATTCAACAAATTGTTGAATTAGAAAAAGGACTTGATGAGAACTGGATATTTTTGAGCAGCAAGGACGGAGATTTGTGGTAAATGGTTGGATTAAATAACAAAACTACAGATGGAGTAAATATTTAATATTTCAGTGACTATAATAAAACCAAGAAAATATTTGAAAGGTATCGCCCAACACATGTTATTCATTTAGCTGCGATGGTTGGTGGTTTATTCCACAACATGTCTCATAATCTAGATTTTTTAGTGAGTACTAAACATTGGTTGCACAGTATAATATTTTTTATTTCATTTCTTTTCAGAGAAGAAATTTGCAAATGAATGACAACATCTTGCACATCAGTTTTGAAACTGGTGTTGAAAAGGTTGTTTCCTGCCTTTCAACATGTATATTCCCTGATAAAACAGAATATCCCATCAATGAAACCATGGTCTGTTGATTTTTCAAAAATGTTAAGTTAATTAATATTATATTTATTGGATTGAAACATGATAAATGTCATGGGTAGACTATTGAAAATAGTTAAAAATTTCAACATTTACTATTTTTAGGTCCATAATGGTCCCCCACATCCATCAAACTTTGGGTACAGTTATGCAAAAAGATTAATTGATATACAGAATAAGGCATATCATGAGCAACATGGATGTATGTTTACTTCAGTCATTCCTTGTAATGTTTTTGGACCACATGATAACTATAATTTAGAATCTAGTCATGTTATACCAGGGCTCATAAGAAAGTTACAGGATATTATAGAGAAAGGTTGAATAACATCATTTATTGGTTTTGTAATGTATTTATGTAAAATCTTCAGGTGTAGACACCTTCACAGTGTTGGGGACTGGAAAGCCATTGAGACAATTCATTTACTCCTTAGATTTGGCAAAACTTTTTCTATGGGTTGTGAGGGAATATGCAGAGGTTGAACCCATTATTTTATCAGGTAAATCCTATGGATAGTTTTTTATTCCTATAAATAAATTTTCCTTTTAGTTGATGAAAAATCAGAAATATCAATTAAACAACTAGCAGAAGAAATATCAAATGCATATGGCTTCGAAGGAAACATTGAGTTTGATACTACCAAGGCTGATGGACAATATAAAAAAACTGCTAGTAATGCTAAACTGCGAAAATATCTACCAGATTTTCAATTTACACCATTCTCTATTGCTATAAAGGAAAGTGTTGACTGGTATAAGGCAAATCATAAAAATGCAAGAAATTAAATAAAATATTGATTCTTAGTGTCCTATGATTCATAAATGCTACTTACATCCAAATTTTCAGGAGAGTATATTCAGGGGTAATACCACAAGTGCTCACAATACTATTGATAGTAATTCTGTCAGAAATCAACTAGATCGAATTGCTTGGTAACACCACGAGTCCTTTAGGACCACTTTCGGAGACAAGAATAGGCTATTTTCGAGAAATTCTTCTTGTTGAAGAGTATTCGGAGTAGATGAGTCATGAATCATGCAATATCTTATATACATGGTGAATGAAATGTTCCACTCCTGACTATGGAATATTTGAAGGATCTTACTGTTGGGGTGTATCAGATACAGTTATCTCCATGTTATATTCAGGACAATCTCCAGAGGCAAGAAGAATATATACTGGAATTGGATGTTTTGGAACAAGAAAGCCTTATAAGATTCCGGACATTTTCTAGGTTTCGAAATGCAACAAAATATAATATGTTATAGATTGCCTACAAAACAGACTTAAATGACGACGATCCTCCCATTATGGGTTATTACTGTACCTGCAAATCGGGTTCAAGAACATAAGGAACTTGTGCACATGTTGCAAGTGTTTCGTTGCTGAAATATGCAAGATATACCAGTTTGACGTTCGTTTTCCTTCAATGTGTCTTTCTGGATTCATTGCCAATGTTGGTCATAGAAGAGCTCCAGATAATGTTGGTATTCAAATCATAGAGCAATGAGAACATTCATTACAATAATTTCTAAACATTCAGAGAAATTATAGTTATTTTTTAAGACATTTTATCCAGTTTCCTCTGAAAACGATAAAAGATGCTCTAATTGCCCGTTTCTCCGAATATTTTGATAATAGAAATGATATTTTCTTCAATATATATGACGTTTACAAAATACGACCAACGAGACAGACTGCCGAAACTCGACTTTTTTTCATGATACAGCAGAAAAAAAATCAATTCAATTATATTTCCAATAACACCTAATCATCAGAGAATACATTTGGATTATTAGAGAAATGTGTTTGGCGTATTTTCTCCATACATAGTGGAACAGTCCTACAGGGGTTGCCACTAAAAGAAAAAAACACACTGGCAATGTTACCTCTGGGGTGGTGTGGAAACCAGTTAATTCTTAATCGTATAATATGAAAATCTAAATGTTATACAGTATTAATTAATTTCTGATGTATTAGTTCAAACCACCACCTTATATCGCATTTTTCAAGTTTTTTAATCTGTCAGTCACAGAATAACGTGCACCTATATAGAAATATTATTTTTCCTTTTCAGTGCAATTCAATGAAAGCTTGCTTTTAAACATTTTCTTTATATATATATATATATATATATATATATATATATATATATATATATCAGTCACAGTCACAGAATAACGTGCACCTATATAGAAATATTATTTTTCCTTTTTTTTCAGTGCAATTCAATGAAAGCTTGCTTTTAAACATTTTCTTTATATATATATATATATATATATTCATTCATTTTTTTGTGTGAAAATTATAGAAATACATTTCAAAATTAGTTTATTGAAGAAATTACCACAAAACGTAAGATATTCACTTTCGCGGACTATCTTGTAGAATTTTGGGAAGTATAATACCTTCATAATACCTTTCATTTGTTGGTTGTATACAAATATCCCATTCCTAGGTTTTCTTCGGCTTGATTGAAAAATATCTCCTATTTTGTAAAAACTCCATATTTTACAAAAATCATATCAAATATTTCTCCATTTAAATTGAATCACCTTTCAAATAATGGAGAATGAGTCCCAACCTTGAGAGGGTTATTGCTTCTGATATATTTTAGAACAGGTAAACATATTTAAGTACTTGGGGGTTGTTGGAAAACACTCTATATATTACCAATATTTGTATATTATGTAGGCAGGGTAATTGTTACTGAAAAAATGAATGAATTAGAGAGACAAAAATATAACAAGTCAGATTGACACGTTTTGTCAAATAGAACGAAGAATTGTAATTTTTAAAGTAATTAAAGTTGTTTTCAATACTCATTTCTCCATTTCTGAACATTTTGAACATTTGGCGACCGTGACAGGACACTTCGATGGAGAGATCAAACCCGTTAGAGAAAGAAAGAACTCAGTTGAGGCGATCATTTACAAAGATTTGCAAGAATTTGGATAGCTTACTGAAGGACAAACTATCCACAAAAGAGGACGTAATGACTTGTTTGAACCAGTTAGAGGATAAAAGCGACCGTCTCTACACTTTGGATGAGCAAATTCGAGAGAAACTATTAGCTGATGATGTTGGAGATGAAGAATTCGACGAAGAATGGAATTCAGTAGAATCATTCAGAGAGGAATCCATAAAATACAAAACTAGGTGTACTTTGTATTTGAATGAGGCAACGAAACAAGAGGAAATAGTCAGCAATGCCAATTCCACAAGCTTAGGAGCAAAGAGGAGAAACTTCAAATTACCCAAACTATTACTGCCGCTAATAATTCCAATCTTGGTAAAGTTATTGGTTTTATTGGAGCTATTCTAGTTTTTGCTTGAATCAACTGAAGTGATACGACTCCATTTTTCTCTGAACGTAGAAAAATGCAAGTAGCATAAGCCGCCTTACTCGAATCGCAAAATACATGTAAGGTATTAATCGTATCATTCAAAGGAAAGTCACATATATGTCTAGGTACTATGCAAAAACTTAACCATGAAATTTGCTTCAACCAATTTTCGAAATCTTTGACGATATTTTCAGGCAATTTTTTATCCCAGCCCAGTTTCAATTGCCAAGTTTTTGCAATAGTAATTTTGGAATCAAAGTTACCGGACATGTAAATCCAATAGGATCGAATATTCGTTGGGAAATTGACAATAAACCTCTTTTCGTTCTAGGTATGTCATTTACTTCAGTAAGAGAGTTTATATCAAAAAATATTGTATCATTCTTGAAATTCCAAGATAAACCCAATACAGAACAGACATTTTCTTCGCAAGTGACATCATCATTTGAATTTCCGAACGAATGAATCCAACCCCTGAGTTCAAATTGTGCACGAGACATGATTCTAATAGATTCTTCTTTGAACCGTAACAAATCAGACATATTTTCTACGCACGTGACGCAATTGTCTACGTAAAATGAGTTTTTGAGTTTACTTGCTGTTTCTTTCAAGTTGTCTGGTACTCTATCCAAATGATAATTAATGGTGGCTGCTAAAAGAAATGGACTGGAGGAAACTCCGAAAACTACTCTACGATGCCTAAATGTAACTATCTTGTTATTTTTTTCATCCTCCCACCAAAGGAATCTCAGAAAGTCTCTATCTTTTTCTTTTAAACTGATCTGTAGGAAAGCCTTCTTAATATCTGCAATTACACCAATCGCTCCTAGCCTGAATTGTAATAAAACAGTTGGGATGAGTTCTATCAAATTTGGCCCTTTTTCAAGGCAATCTTTCAAAGAATGACCTTTTTTATCTTTTGCAGATACATCAAAAACAGGTCTGATTTTGGTAGTTGCGCTTGAATCTTTTATTACTGCGTGGTGAGGTAAATAATACACGGACTTTTCTATTTCATTTTCTGGAATCCTTTCTATAATATTTAATTTTTCCCACTCTTGAAAAACTTGTTCATATTCCGAATACCTATGGGTATCTCTGAGCTTTTTTGTTACATTGAGTAGTCTTTTTTCCGCGGTGTCAAAATTGTTCAAGAGCTTTGGGTGACCTTCAACCCATGGAAGAGAAACCTGATATCTATTTTCATCTGTCAAAGTTATCGTCTTATTGAAATTCTGTATGGTCTCGATTTCTAAAAGTTCTCTTGTTTTTATTTCTGAAGAATCCTTTATACCCAAAACTTCTAAACTCCATAAATCTGGTATTTGAAAACTACATAAAGATGAAGTTGGAAAACTTTCACCTATTTTCTGTTGCTTCCCCATTAAGGTCCACCCAAGACGAGTTTCTATAGCAAACAACTCTGCGTCTACCTTCTCAATTATACCAGTAAACAAGTGGCCTATAACATCAGCACCCAGAAGAATAACAATTTCACTTAGGTTCGAGTCTGAATCTGAAATTATTATGTTTTTTCTTTTCAAGTAATCAATGTGCCTTTTATTATGGAGTCTCGGTATATAATTACATATTCTTGGTTGATCTAGGGCAATAAATTTCAATTGGAAGGATTCGTCTAAGCTTTCTATAGAGACCTCAAATAAACTGTGAACGTGCGCCTCTGTTTCTGAACCTCCGAAAACGCCCTGTATGATTTTTTCTTCCCGAACTTTAATGAAATTCATTTGTTTCGCATAGGATGTTAAAATATAAAATCTTTGGGAAGCTGAATCTAATAGTGCTCTCACCAATTGTGATTTTCCATCTTTTACTAGACGAATGATAATAGTTTGCAATAAGGTTTCGGTACAACTATTGAGACTAGTGAAAACATTTTTCGTATCTTCTAATTTTTCTTTTTGGGAACCGTTTACCTTGTCATTAACAGATTTATTTGAAGGTAAATCCGGGCACATTAATGGAAAATGTTTCTTTCCGCATAACAAACATTTGATGAAAAACTTGCAATTTTTTACGTTATGATTTGGTCTAAGACATCCGAAACAACAGTTTTTCTTTACGACCATATCCTTTTTTTCATCAAATGTCAGTTTATTTGCACTCAAACAATCTTGACTCGAATGAGAGCTGTCACAGAATATACAGTTCATGACTTTCTTACCTCTCTTCTTCTCTGATGTGAAAATAGTAGCTGCGGTATTCAATTCAGGTATAGTAGACTGATGTGATTTTACCTTTTGATTGTTTTGAGATCTTCCAGATTCCTTTCCCTGAGAAAACTAGTTCGAGCCAATTTGATCCGTTCTTCACTCTCAACTTCAGCTTTCAGGAAATCTAATAAAAGATTCAAATGATTAGTAGGATTCCTATATTCGTTTTCACCTGAAATGTTGCTTTTGATTGAATTTCGACTATTTTCTCCGGGATGGTCTTTTGCAATAGAGCTTAAGGATATAACATCGCGGCATACTTGTCACTTGTGACACCCAAGGTCTCAAGAGCTCTTAATTGAGTTTCAAGTTTATCGAATAGGTTAGATAGAGACATACCTGTTTTATTCGTCATTGACTGCTTCAACACCAGATTTAGGAGCTCCCTGACGTATACCTCAATTAAGAATTCGTCCCTAGCAAACCTGGTTTTTAACTGTTCGACGGCCTTTTCATAATTGTCACCTGAAGGTGGGAAACTCTCGACCAACTCTCTCGCAGTGGAACCCTGTTCTGTAGATTGAATCAAATACTGGAATTTGTCCTCATTGTCGATCGCAGGATCTTCGTGAATTTTCTTGAATTGGCCCCAAAATCCGATCCAATTCTTCACCTCGCCGTCGAATCTCTTCAACTCAAGTTTGGGTAATTTGAAGTTTCTCCTCTTTGCTCCTAAGCTTGTGGAATTGGCATTGCTGACTATTTCCTCTTGTTTCGTTGCCTCATTCAAATACAAAGTACACCTAGTTTTGTATTTTATGGATTCCTCTCTGAATGATTCTACTGAATTCCATTCTTCGTCGAATTCTTCATCTCCAACATCATCAGCTAATAGTTTCTCTCGAATTTGCTCATCCAAAGTGTAGAGACGGTCGCTTTTATCCTCTAACTGGTTCAAACAAGTCATTACGTCCTCTTTTGTGGATAGTTTGTCCTTCAGTAAGCTATCCAAATTCTTGCAAATCTTTGTAAATGATCGCCTCAACTGAGTTCTTTCTTTCTCTAACGGGTTTGATCTCTCCATCGAAGTGTCCTGTCACGGTCGCCAAATGTTCAAAATGTTCAGAAATGGAGAAATGAGTATTGAAAACAACTTTAATTACTTTAAAAATTACAATTCTTCGTTCTATTTGACAAAACGTGTCAATCTGACTTGTTATATTTTTGTCTCTCTAATTCATTCATTTTTTCAGTAACAATTACCCTGCCTACATAATATACAAATATTGGTAATATATAGAGTGTTTTCCAACAACCCCCAAGTACTTAAATATGTTTACCTGTTCTAAAATATATCAGAAGCAATAACCCTCTCAAGGTTGGGACTCATTCTCCATTATTTGAAAGGTGATTCAATTTAAATGGAGAAATATTTGATATGATTTTTGTAAAATATGGAGTTTTTACAAAATAGGAGATATTTTTCAATCAAGCCGAAGAAAACCTAGGAATGGGATATTTGTATACAACCAACAAATGAAAGGTATTATGAAGGTATTATACTTCCCAAAATTCTACAAGATAGTCCGCGAAAGTGAATATCTTACGTTTTGTGGTAATTTCTTCAATAAACTAATTTTGAAATGTATTTCTATAATTTTCACACAAAAAAATGAATGAATATATATATATATATATATATATATATATATATATATATATATATATATATATATATATATATATATATATATATATATATTCATTCATTTTTTTGTGTGAAAATTATAGAAATACATTTCAAAATTAGTTTATTGAAGAAATTACCACAAAACGTAAGATATTCACTTTCGCGGACTATCTTGTAGAATTTTGGGAAGTATAATACCTTCATAATACCTTTCATTTGTTGGTTGTATACAAATATCCCATTCCTAGGTTTTCTTCGGCTTGATTGAAAAATATCTCCTATTTTTGTAAAAACTCCATATTTTACAAAAATCATATCAAATATTTCTCCATTTAAATTGAATCACCTTTCAAATAATGGAGAATGAGTCCCAACCTTGAGAGGGTTATTGCTTCTGATATATTTTAGAACAGGTAAACATATTTAAGTACTTGGGGGTTGTTGGAAAACACTCTATATATTACCAATATTTGTATATTATGTAGGCAGGGTAATTGTTACTGAAAAAAATGAATGAATTAGAGAGACAAAAATATAACAAGTCAGATTGACACGTTTTTGTCAAATAGAACGAAGAATTGTAATTTTTAAAGTAATTAAAGTTGTTTTCAATACTCATTTCTCCATTTCTGAACATTTTGAACATTTGGCGACCGTGACAGGACACTTCGATGGAGAGATCAAACCGTTAGAGAAAGAAAGAACTCAGTTGAGGCGATCATTTACAAAGATTTGCAAGAATTTGGATAGCTTACTGAAGGACAAACTATCCACAAAAGAGGACGTAATGACTTGTTTGAACCAGTTAGAGGATAAAAGCGACCGTCTCTACACTTTGGATGAGCAAATTCGAGAGAAACTATTAGCTGATGATGTTGGAGATGAAGAATTCGACGAAGAATGGAATTC